>JARFMN010000011.1:0-1443940 GCA_029372045.1 Scleroderma citrinum
TAACCTAACCTAACCTAACCTAACCTAACCTAACCTAACCTAACCTAAACCCTAACCTAACCTAACCCTACAAAAAAGCTAGGTAGTGGATGGTGACTCTTGCCAACACATTGGGCAAATATTTAAACTGGTCTCTTTCCTCCTTCCCAATCCCTCCACCAACTTTGTGGAATTAGGTTTGCAATGGATGCCATCTACACTTCTGGTCATTCTTGACATTCTTGAAGATTTCTTGTGTATCCTGGATGTTGACTAGAGATACAAACTGGTCAGCCAGCTTATTGCATTGGACAATGGGATCCTTAATTGGGGAATGGTTCGTGCAACAAGAGTTGAGGCGTATGTCAGACCTTCTGAGTTTATCATGGAAGGTCAGACCAAGCATGTTCATGTCATGGCCCTGCAGACAGTGAACATGTAAGCACATTCAAATGTTGATGTTATCAAAGTTACGAGGTGCAGTGGGGCACTAATAACGAGTACAATGAGTGAAGCTCAGCTTCAGAGACGAAGGCTGTATATTCAATACCTAATAACAAGTACAATGAGTGAAGCTAGACAACATAGTCAGTATTGTACTCATAGTAAATGACAGATAAGGGTCTCACCTCAGCTTCGGAGACGAAGGCTGAGGTGTTCAAGTCAGAACATGACAAACTAAATATCCTATACAAAATGAGCTCGGAGAGCCATACCGGAACTACGTGGCAAGGTACATTGTAACAAATGAATAATAGATCAGATCAGTCAAGTTAAATCAAAGTGAAACAACATCAAGTAAACATATCTGCAGTCGTGCTTGACATATCTCGGACCATAAGGCTCCGAGTTCTGACAGATGTACCCCAGCTTACATATGTCAACACTATCTGCCATCCCTGGAGCCAGCTAAACAATAGCAGACATGATGGCCTTTTTGAATGCGCGGGTGTATTCTTACTACCTCCTGGAACCTGACCTCTAGTTCTGTGTTCACAGACCCTTCAGTTGATTTCGCTATCACGCTCACGTTCATATTCGTGGCTTTTATAGTACTACATGTCGTCATGTGAGCCCTGCAGCTGAATGAGGGGTCACGTCGAACTCACAGGCAAGTGGTTTGCATAGGGTGACTTAACTATCACCAAGCCTGCGGTTAGCCGGGTGAGCCATCACATAGTCGTTATCTAGATTGTGTCGATCCTTTGCACATCTGCGTTGAGGTGGTCAATTATCATCAAAGACGTTTCCTTCGCGTCGGAAGCCTTTGACCATAATCTCCCAGCTATTTGGACTTTGCCTGAATGTATGCGTACTCACCCTTATCTCATTGGGTGCTGGCAAGAATTCTGTGGGGATACCACCTACCAGTAGCTCATACCGATTCCCCTCACTCGGATCATCGCATATCATGAGACCCCGCATGTTATAATTAGGGTTATTATTACCCAATTTTGTCAGTCATGTCGTGTTCTGTTGACCTCATCTTGTCTTCATTGATCGTGACCACTCCAGCCTCTTCATCACCTCTCAGCACTCGCCAACGCTCCACCTTACTCCTAGGCTCGGAAGCAAGGTTCTTCATGGTCCCTTTCCATCATCTGCAACAAGCAACGAGAGTGTCGACTCGGCACAAGCCAATGAAGCATGGCTGGGAGATGAAGACAACTAGCAAAAGCTTTCGAAGCACGATGATGATGGTTTAGTGTACATACCTGTGTGGCCCAGGCCGCCCATCGAAGTCAATAGATCATTGGACATTATGACAGGCGTCGACGTGGAGTAATCAAAATTGAAGCTGCACGATCGAACAACAGGGATCGAGATCATGGTAATATGGGGCAGCTGCTCTGGAACATCAAAGCGGAATTACTTAGGACAGGTAATGTTGAGCGGTGTAACTGAAGGCGACAGCAACGACGGAGATGCAGAGAAACATGAGTGAGTGGTTGGGTTGAGTGGCAAGAGTGGAATGGAGACATGTGCAAGGAAGACATTTGCGAATGGCTTCGAGGATAAGGCACGGGGTAACTCTCGCTAGAGCATTTTTAGCTCGAGGACATCTCTGTGAATGAATGTCATACAGCTCGACGAACGGGAGACCAGTCGTATACCACTTCACTCACAGTCTCTTTCAAGCCTATATGCCGGTCTCCCTACGATCCTTTCAGGTGTCCATTCGGGATGACGGGTCGTGATGGAGAGGCGGTTGGACCCAGGGGCACCAGTTGACCCACTGTCAATGACTAGGAGTCAGTTACCTCGGAGGATGGATGGGTTGTGGTGATACACAGGTGAGGACTCGGGAGTCACTGAATAACTAAACGAAAGAAGCTTGACGATACCGTGCATCAACGATTGGCAGACTTACCAATCGCACGGATTATCAAATGTGACGCGTGGAAGCCAGCCCTAAATACTTGCGCGCGTCCAATCTGTCCTGCAGCCTGCAGTATTTACACCGCAAGTACATTCATGAAATACCTGCATGCTATGGACGCGAAGGTTGATGAACTGGACCTCATCGGCACGTCTTCTTCGACGCCCAGCATGACTCTCGTCGGAGAAGAAACACCATCTCTGTCGGAAGATGCCCTCATGGAGAAATTGACTGGGAAACGTCGTCGAACAGTCGGCGAATCAGCTGATAGTGGAAAACGGCAAAAAACAGAAGATAAGAAAACTGTAGGTCCTCTGGTTCTCTTTGCCAACGCTGAGCTACATCCCATACTCAGGCCACCACCGCAAAGAACGTGAGACGGACACAGCTCGAATCTTCGCGACGCCGCTGGTTGTACAAACACATGGATCTTTTCCTGCCTCTTCTTCCTCACACTTCGTCGTACTTTGATTCTTTGTGCAAAGAATTAGAGCAGGCGGAGGAGAAGGTGGCATATGTTCCCTTTCGTCCTCTAACACAACCAAGACATATCGTGGGCGGAGAGATGAAGGAATATCAGGTATGTAAATAGAGCACTGTATTACCCCCAACGCATCTGAGCCCTTCCGCAGCTTCAGGGGCTATCATTCTTGGTCTATATGTACAACAATGGTAGGCTTGTCGGTCGATGATTCTCCACTACACGCTCATTCTCTTGTGTTCAGGGATGAATTGTATTCTCGGAGATGGTAAGTCAAATACATGCTGGGCAGCATCAGCGTGACTATCTTCCGTCGTTTCACAGAAATGGGTCTGGGAAAAACCCTACAGGTCAGACGTTTTTATTGTTTGTGTGCATCCCTCTCACCAAAATACGCAGACCCTCTCACTTTTTGCACACATCAAAGAAAAATATCAAGGTGTGGTGTTCTTCTGAGCCTAGTTGACATCAATATTAACGGATTGTTCAAGTCCCTGGTCCCCAGGACCCTCAATTGGTCATATGTCCCTTGTCAGTCTTGGCTTCGTGGCAAACTGTATGCCTTTCATTTAGCTGGTGTGATCCAACTTTTAATGTGGTATGACTTTACCAGGAAGCAGCTCGTTGGTTACCATCATTCAGCGTCCTTCGATTCCATGGCACACAAGCTGAACGAGAACGTCTTAAAAATGGCATTCGGAATGAAGAAATCAACTTTGACATTTGCCTCACTACCTATGAGGCATTTGTTGCCGAGGACAGTTGGTTCAAAGCACGACGATGGACATATTGTGTCTTGGACGAAGGCCACAGAATCAAGAATGCTGAGACCAATCTGTCAAACAAGCTTCGTGGTATGAGTTCGCTGTTTAAGCTGCGTAGGTGCACCAGATTTGGATTCTCCAGACATTGACCCATTCGTGTAGTGCTTACCGGCACTCCCGTTCAAAACAATCTCATTGAGCTATGGGGATTGCTTAGTTGGCTGTATCCCAATGTGTTTACCCCTTCCACCGAGCGGCTTTTCCGAGACTCTTTCGACCTCACACGTGGTTCTTACTCTGTTTCCTTTCTCAAAAACACTCAAGCGCTCCTTAATGTTATTATGCTGCGGCGAACCAAGGACGTCATTGAAATCAATATACCACCCAGGAACGAACTTACGGTGTTTATACCCATGACGGAGGCACAGCGCTTCTGGACATACAGGCTCCTAACAAGAATGGACACGTTGGACTTGAAGGAGATCTTCGCGACCGACATCGAGCATAGACCGCTGGATGAGGGAAGACGTGAGATTATGTCTCATATCACCGAACAGATGAAGTACACTGCTACTGCAGAAGCGAACCGTAAGCATGATTTTTTCGATGTATCGATCCTGTATTCATTTGATCAAGGTTGGCGGAAACTCATGAATTTGTTGATGCAACTGCGCAAAGTCTGTGACCAGTAGGCTTCATAATTCTTTCCGTGTGTACATGAACATACTAACTCCTTCGATGCTAGTCCTTACTTGCTGCAAGATGCTTCACCGTCCCCCTACGTCATCGGCGAGCATATTGTTGCTTCCTCATCAAAGTTCATAGTTATTGACAAAATACTGTCGGATGTTTTACCAAAGGGTGAACGTGTCTTGATTTTCTCTGTGAGTACGACGAGCAGTTTACCCTATGTGGGAGCTAATTCTTTGCAAAGCAATGGACGGGGTATGTATTCGTATGAATGCCTGTCTTTCTACTGACGACATCACAGGATGTTGGACATCCTGGAAGATTTCATGGAACTACGTTCAATACCCTACGGTCGGCTTGATGGCAGTACCAGCCGACCCAGGAGGACCTTAGATATCAAATTGGTGCGGATTTTACCATGTTATTAAGGCGGACCATCTCATCACCCATGTAGTTTCAACAAGAAAAGTCGCGTATGTTGCCATAGTAAATCTTGGACACCGCGAGTAACTCCATGCAGCATTCCAGGTCTTTCTTATTTCAACCAAGGCGGGCGGACTGGGTGCGTTATGTTGCTTTGGACTATGAAGTAGCACTTACCCCCACTTAGGTATTAATCTAACGCGAGCATCTACCGTAATCATGTGTGACTCTGATTGGAACCCACAAGTATGTTCTTACTCGATCAATGAACTCAGACTGACGCGACATATCAGAATGACTTGCAAGCCATTGCGCGTGCCCATCGAATTGGACAGACCAAGACAGTCAAGGTGCGGTCCACCTTTCCTATTCGCTGATATTTATCCGTTTACACCTACACATTCAGGTGTTCCGTCTGATATGCCAGGGCAGTGTTGAGGATCAGATGCTTGATCGTCTGCGGCGTAAACTGTTCCTTTCCTTGAAAGTCATGTCCACGTCGTCCTCTAATGGAGATGAGGAGAATGCTCAGTTGAAGATGGCGGAACTCATTGACATCCTGCGGAAGGGCAGCAGTGCGATTGCAGAAGTAGGCATGGACTTTGGACGGTTTTTTACTGCACCGATCGATGAGATTCTTAATGAATCGCGCCAGAGAGAGAACGCACGAAATGTGCAGACAGAGAAAACATTGAAATCAGGTCAAACACCTGCACTATCTGCAGTTGGCTCCAGCACAGACACCGCTATCACCAGAAGTTGTAAAGAAGAAACTCTGTCTCGCGACGCTGAAGAAGAAGAACGTCAATTGTTAAGTGGTGTCGCCCAAGTGCAAAGTCGCCTTTTCGAAGGTCGCATCATCCAGCGGGCACAGAACAATTGCGACATTGCAAGGGAATGGCAAGAGGTGCAAAAACGGGCCCGTGTGGATCGCCTGATCAAAGTGGACGGAATCATGGTAGTGGCCGCTTACATGGGGGACAATGACACTGTGAGTCGTTTATTTGCCGGTATGCAGAATTCACAACTCATCGAAGCATTTTCAGTGCATGACTCCTCCAAGGAGTTCGCCTCAAAAGCGTTCCCGACCAAAATATGAATCAGAGGACTGGTGCATATACTGCCGGGATGGTGGCGAAGTCGTTTTGTGCAACTTATGTCCCCGAGGTAGTCCTTTTACACGGATGTTTTACTCCAAAACTAACTTGTGTGATGCTTAGTTTTCCACCCTAAATGTCACGGAATTACGCGTGCGCAGCTGAAACGCCTACCATCCATTCCATGCAGTCAGCACAGTTGTGCTGAGTGTGGCAGGAACACCGCGCAGTCAGGTGGAATGCTATTCCGGTGAGTAGTCAAAGAGAAGATTGTAAGTGACCTGCTAAGATCACTTCAACCTGTACATTAGCTGCCAGACATGCCCAAAAGCTTTCTGTGAGGATTGCTTGCCAGAAGGCGACCTTGACGCTGTGGGTGACGTTTTGCCAGAATTGTATGTGAATCCCGTTCTCTGTCGCTGCTCAAGGCTAACCACGTCTGATTTCACTCATAGCGTGATGCTTGGCTTTGGGGCGCAGACAACGGCTTATTATATTCGCTGCCATAATTGCCATGCGTATTGGGCTGAACATCCAGAAGCCAAGGAAGAGGAAATGGGAGAGATCCAGCAAAAAATAGATGCCTTGCGTAACGGCGATCACTAGCCATCTTCACTCTATTCTATCTTGCTTTTCATCCGTTCTACCAGTGATACCCATTATACACGTAATAGTTTCATAGACAACACCCTGGTAATGTACATATGTTCCACCTACACGCAAGCCATACTGTTAATGCTGCTACACATTATGAACATGTTTCAAAAAGGTTGCTCTGCCAGCGGTTCGGATATCTTCACGATAAGCTCGTCACGGTTCTTGAGTTCGGCTGCAAAATATGCTTTGGCTTCTCCCATGCCAGATACGCCACGAGTTCTGACCGTCTGCACTACAGCGTCATACGCTTCTGCATTCCCCTCCCTATTGATGGTACACGTGAAATCTCGCTTCTTGTTGTAAATCAGGAGTCCACCGATTCCGTACGCCGCTCTAACCTCCGAATACGGGTTAATCGGGACCTGAATTTTGATGATCATGTTTTTGTTCTCAATGGCGCATGCTGGGTAGCCTTGGATTTCTGTGGACGGCTGTTGGGCTTGGACAAACTAAAGGCCTCTCGAGTCATATCTGCGATAGAGAATGTCGACGTGAAATTCTGGTTGTACATCGGTTTCAATGTGACGGTGGTCGCTGCAGAGAACGGACGACAACTCCGTTTGTGGGTTTTCCAGTGTGAACCTGCAGCTCGATAGAAAAATTAGCCAAGAGCGTGGCTCTGGGCTGAAGTGGCGCACGCTGACACTCAACCGAGCAGTATCGGACAACTCGGCATCTCGCACACATTTTCAATCCACTGCTTTTCACCCTGCAATGTTCGCATTGCTTTTCTTCGTAGAGTGCGTGCTCTCCGGTACGTTTTCTCTCCCATTTCCTGACTGCTGCGGTAACCTCGGCGCCGAAACTGACGCACAACTTCCTCGGTGAATGTCCGTTGCCGTCATCGATATCCAGATCTGCGCCGTGTTCCAGCAGTAACTCCACTAATCCGACGTCTCCTCCTTGGAACGGGAAGAATAGAGGTACCTCGCCATACCGGTTTTGTGCATTGACATTGGCACCGTGTTCAACAAGTAGTCTTGCAAGTCGTAGATTGCCTTCTGGAGGCGTACATGCGTAATGGAGAGCTGTGTGACCAACTACGTCAGGAATATCCACTGGAGCACCAGAATTTAGAAGGTACTGAACGACCTCGAAATGTTTCATCCCGGGAGGCCCGGATATACGGACAGAACCAAGAACGGCCATCGAAACATACCCTAACTTGAAGGGTGTCTCAGTACCCGTTATGTCTGGAGCCGTCCCATTCGATATGGCCTGGATAACGATAACTCCGATTCAATGAAAGATGATTATCAAAATGGCACCCACCTCCCTGACAGCCTCTAAACGTCCCGTAAGGCATGCAAGCGGGAACGAAGAAAGTTTGTTCGGATTGAATTTGAACCACTCTGCTCCGGTCCATTAGCATGCGAAAGGAATAGCTTTGCATTTGAGCGACGGGGTAAGGTTAACAAAGTACTCACGTGGCTGAAACAAATTACGGAGTCGGTCGCCACCCGATTTTGAACTAATGAAGCCAGGTTGGTCAAGTATTCTTTGCATCTCTTCTGTGATGACAAGTCCACCGTCGCAATCGCCACCACGAGCACCTCCTGGAGAACACAAGTATGGGAATATAGTCCGAAGAATCAAATTTGGCAGACGTACGTGGGTCCACCGTGGGTCCAGATGCGTGTGTATTGGACCGAATGCTACTCATTTCAAAGCGCAAACTGACGGAACCTCTGGACAGAAAGGTTTACTGGTCTCCTAAAGCCAAAGCCTGAGGAGAGGAAGCAGTGACAGACTCTGCATCGAAGCAGTTCACCGATTGAAATACTGATCGCTATATGTGACTTTCGGCACATCCCTTCGTGGACACTACATGAACTGATGCGACGTTCAGCTTGATAAGGACTAATTCCGCACCAGAGGCCAGCTGATTACCCACCATGTATACTAGCAAGGATTCGTGAATTGAGGACATCTTCTTTCTTCAGCAACTCCCCGATTCACGGGTACCAGTGCATGGCACGGTTCTATCACATCTCATCTGTGGCGACAGCTACGTGTAACATTTAGATGGCGCTCCAATTGCGAGAACTCCCCAAGTTCTTGGTCACACGGGCAAGTACGGTCCACAGCTTCCGGTGAATCAGTTTTTTTTGACCAGTTCTAATCGCTCTGGGATCGACTATTATTTGGACGCCAGTCCCTCCTAGAACATTCCCTTAGCCATACGCCTGATGACCACTGTTACACCCCATATAACTTGACAGATATGCAGCTTATTGCAAATGGCAAATGGAACCCAGATAAGCCAACACGTGGGAAGGCCTTAGGTGCAATGAGCTTACACTACTATTTACACATATGACGCTTCCATGGATGTATCTACAATGTGATCCTTATTCTTGTGGCAGGCATGACAGCGGTAGTTGTTTCGATCCCTCATGATTTCAGGAGAGGATACTGGTCTCAGTGGTAGGTAGAGATCACTGCTTATACCTCCAAATCATGGTTCCGGCTGCTAATGTTTGTGGGCTGTAGTGTTCCCCCGTATGCATGGCGGGGTAGCTCCATTGTTGGTGCCTGTTCGTCCCCAGTGCTGTTGCCATGGTTAATTAGAGGTGACCCTCACCACTTTTGTGTGGAAAGCGGTTAATCGATAAGCCTTGGCTATATGGACTCTATATGGCCCGACCCACAGCCACAGAAATCTCGCTACCCTGAGGAATAATGCGCACCTCGATGTTGTGCATATGGTCGTGTCAAAGTTTTCCACAAATGCATATAATCGGTTATCCAGTGGCCATTACCACTGTATCGCAACCTCTGGTTTTCCGAAGGTGAAATGTCTCGTCACGCTTGCCTTTCGGCTTTGAACACTGCCCCACTGGATCCCTCGCTCGAGTACCGGTCAAATTAGAACAAATAATGCGGAGTTGTTGTCTATACCTACCGAGGAAATTGAGTATCTCCCTTGTTTTAGGATGTTGACAACTTTTCATGATAAGGTGGATGTCACTATGACTTAGAGATACGCCCCATGTCCAGGAAAATCCTATCATCCAGATCCTATCCTGGGAGCTATACATTCCCTTCTATCCATGCTGACTTTCCCCTTTCCACCTTCGGAAGGCCGGCTGGTTTCCCTGCATCCGTTTACGAAACTCTCGCGGTGGCGGTATCGAAAGTCGAACTGAGGGTATCCGGGTGTTACGCCTAGTGGCCCATCACGTGTCGAGTTTGTTCTGTCCACGTTGCAGAAGAAATTGTTCACGCACGTCTAAATCAAGATCAACCTTGTCATTACGGGCCCTTCGTGCCTGCTTACGGTCGTAGTTTCTTTTCATACTTTCAGAAGGCTCTCTTTTATTCCCTGACCCGTCGGGAACTTGCTACAGCTCTGTTCATCATTCGGGAGCAAATCATCGGGATGGATTTTTCGCTCGCTAATTTGGTGGAGTATAAAGAGCATCGCTGAGTGCGCTGGTGTCAATAACCATTTCCTTGATCAGTGAAACAGATCTCCACATGACGAGCCTTGAAACTCCAGCTGCCACTAGCAACGGTACCCCAACCCATCCCGCCCTTCGTATGTGGTGTGCTTGGATTGTGAAAGATCACTGACGTTATTTTAGATGTTCGAGATGCCAAGGATGCCCACGTTGTGTTGGAGGCCGTGAGGCTCAATATGCTCCCCCTGATTAAGCGACGCTTAAACGCCTGCGAACGCGAGCAGCTGAAATCTGGTAACGTTTTCGTCTGGGAGGAAGCAGAAAATGAGGGTGGACTTTTGCGATGGACAGATGGCAGAAGATGGTATGTCGGATCCGCACGTTGCTACAACCGGTTAGTTTACCCTCGTAGGTCTCAAAGCCGAATGCGTGGCGACTATCTCTTCTACGAGGAGAAAATGGAAACAACTCAAGAAGAGAAAGATGCAAAAGCTGTAATGAGGTGATCTCGTGGTGCTGCCACCGATTTCCTTTACTGAGAGATGGCCAGGGCTCGCAGGGTGGCTGATCCACTTACTGTGGTTCCTCCAGTAAACAGGAGGAAGGACCGTCCGAATAGGCCCAATGGCCTGACTAAACAGACGTACTCTGCCCTCGTCTACCTTCCTGGATCCATCAAGCCAAAAAAATGGCATCTCGTGGCCTATTTCACGGTGAGTCCCCATTCGATGACAACCCAAGAGGTTTTATTTATGGCCATGGTCAGGGGGATGATTACACTCGACTTCCGGTCATCGAGAGTTATGACTACCTCGATCGACTCAGGATTCCACAGGGAATTTTCGTATCGAGCAAAGCCAACGGACTAAGAAATGACCAAATGCTCTCCTCCGATTGGGGGGACATTTATGCTATCACACCACCGGGATCCGACTTGACTGACTACTCACAGCAACCATCCGCTGTGACCGAATCTCATTTTTCCACCAGCAGTTGGCATGTACAGCCTCAGCTTCCACCACCACGAGAGAACCCAAGCTCGGGTCATCGAACCGTATCATTGCCTGGAATATCTTCTCTCACCAGCCTACACCCCAGTCCTAGTCTGCGAGTCGATTCACGTGCATCTGATTATGTCCAGCTCAGTCATCCCTCCCCCACCAATTATAGCCCATTAACCGCAGAAGACCGTCGGGCGCTAGATAGTTTTCGCGTCGTCTTGTAAGGCCCTCTTTTAAAAGTAGCTCCGTGCCAGGTCATCCACTCAATGTGTAGTATTATATTGCGAGGGATGATAATTATCTGTAGGCTTACCAACGCTTGTCGGGAACAACACAGAGTAATTCCACGATCATCTCACAGTTTCCTACGACCAGAATCAATAGCGAATGCACAGGAATGTCCGAGAGCACTGGTACGCTTGATTTTGTCCCAAACCCGAGTTCAATGTCCCTAGTGATGGTTTAATTCACTACATTATGTAGTTATCACATTGCCTAGTATCCTACAAGCATTCTCAAGTTCAGTGGTATACATGGATGAGCTGGACTGTCTCATCGTAGGCTATTCACGGCGTTGCAGGGCCGTGTCTATCGGCGGAACGTAGAGAAGTCAAGGAACAGCTGGCACAGATTCACGAGGGAAAATATTATTGCCTTAGACCAGCGTTCATATCGTCTAGCGGAACCCACGACCACGGCTCTCCGGGAGCTAATAAGGATCCTCATCTATAGTTTCGAGGTATGAATATTTCAAGATGAGATCTTATCACCCAAGAAGGTCATTCACACTTGGAGAAGGCGGGAAACAAGGGACTCAATGTGACGATCAAATAGTGCGACATTGGACAGTTGGTGCTTGTGTGCCTTGCGTAATTCAACTTCCTTGAAAAAAGAAGCTTTGATATTGCGCACTAATATCTGGTAGAATATCCGAATACAAAAACTTATCGCGAGAAAATGGTGCTCCTGTACCTTCAGGTCAGGCTTGCGCCACGGAGAATATTAACAGAAAACTCCCATTGCTCACTTTTAGGGTGATCCGTTCGCCGATAGCAACAAACAAGACAGTTACACGTTTGAATGTCTCGCCTACATTTATCCGGGAATGGACGATATACTCAGTGGATCAATCGATCAAGACCCATGAATACTGCTGCAGTCTACATTACAAAGTCGCTAGCAGTGGCCACCTTGGGCTTGTTGGAATCTTCGACCCCACTTGCCTGCCATAGATGATGGTCCCGCAGAAAATGAATTCCTAGCAGAAATCACAATATCGTGAGAGGTTGCTCCAGTAGTAGAAGAGGTTGGAGACGTGGACTTAGGCGTGGCACGGTGCCATTCCAGATCATAATACAAGGGAAGCTCGAAAAGGGAGAGATTGAGGGGGGTTTCGATTTGTCTAGTTTCAGCCCCTAGTATTCAAAATTAGTCAGGATATAGGGTGGATGTCGCGAACCCCGCTATAGTACAGACACCCCGGGCGCTCGGAGAGCCGTTTAGCCCGCCTCGTTATCGAGTCACCTTACAACAAGTAGGAAATGACCACTTGTCCTTCCGTCGTTTCGGTTCGTCCTATAGATTCTTCCGGTTCTCAACAGCAAAATTGTTAAACATCTTGTTGGAAATTCGTGCACAAGGTTTCAGAGAAGGTCGGCTGGGCGACCATGCGGGATATTTTCCGGTTATCGCACTACTCGAAGTACTAGCACCTCGGCCCAGTCACTATGTTAAGAGTGGTTAGATAAGAGCCACTCGGGTTAAATCACCTGGTTAGATGGGACCTGAGGTTGATGAAAACAGTTCGATGTTAGAAGTGAATTATAAGAAGGAATTGGATTTTACCACTTGTCAACGCTGAGTGCTCTACTGCCAGTGCCCGTAGAGGGTGAAGCAAAGTGAGTGATCACATGCAAGTATCATCGGGATTCGGGTCGGTCCGGTGCGAGGGAACCAACCGTACTTGTTTCGTGCCACGTCGTCGCCTTGCCATGCTTGCACTCTCGACAACATCCTCTGCGTTTGCGGTTGCCCGCGTACTTGCACTGCGCTCGTCTGTGCGATCATTTACTCTGTCTGCCTCAAGACTCCAAGCTGTCCCTACTGAGAAACCTGTATTAAACAAGGAGTTCAAGATTTACCGTTGGGTCAGCAGTAGATACACCGTCTCAGGAATCTTGCTGACTAGGAGGCGATCCAGAACCCTGATGAGCCGGACAAACAGCCCACCCTGCAGTCCTACACCATTGACCTCAACCAGACAGGTCCAATGGTACGTTCAGTCTTTCTCCTGTCACTCTTGTTGCTTCACTCGCTTTCGACCTCACTAGATTCTGGATGCGCTCATCAAAATTAAAAACGAGGTTGACTCCACCTTGACTTTCCGCCGTTCCTGCAGAGAGGGTATCTGTGGCTCCTGCGCAATGAATATCAACGGGCAGAATACACTCGCTTGCTTGTGCCGCATTGACAGGGATTCCAGCAAGGACACCAAGATTTACCCGCTCCCACATAGTATGTCGCCCACGATGCCTGCTCCACATCTCCGCTCTAACGCCCCTTTCTTCGCCCTTCGACCCTTCAACTCACACGACTTTCCTGCCTGATATGATATGAACTCACCTTAGTGTACATCGTGAAGGACCTGGTTCCCGACCTTACTCTTTTCTACAAACAATACAAGTCTATCAAACCCTATCTGCAGAATGACAACCCACCTGCGCAGGGCGAGTTCTTGCAAAGTCCCGAAGATCGCAAGAAGCTCGATGGACTGTACGAATGCATCCTTTGCGCATGTTGTTCCACATCCTGCCCGTCATACTGGTGGAACCAAGACGAGTATCTCGGGCCTGCTACCTTGATGCAAGCGTATAGGTGGATAGCAGATTCGAGGGTACGTATTTGCTCTGCTTTTTGTAATTGTTCCCCAAGTATTAATTGTCCTTTTTTTCGACATTGTAGGATGCATACGGCGCTCAGCGCAAGGAGGTTCTCCAGAACGAAATGAGCATGTACCGTTGCCACACCATCTTCAATTGTATGTGCTTTCACCTCGTCTTTTGTTTCATTTGTATTCACTTTGGTGAATGTAAAGGTGCACGTACGTGTCCGAAGGGCCTCAATCCCGCTGCAGCTATCGCCAAGATCAAACTTGAATTGGCAGCTGATTAGGGGAGTCAATACTGCCTTTCAGTGACATTTGGCATCCCTATCCATACCACTGGGTAGACAATATTTCAATGTCGATGGTTGTACATAATGGTGAATGACTTAATTATCAACACTTTTTCCTTATCATGCGCCAGTAAGATTACACAGCGGGAATCCCTAAGCCCACAAAAGTTGTATTACATCACTATACACATCTGGGTTTGTATGCCGAGTCCCTATAAACAATCATCAGATCGGACATACAGCAGCACGCACACCTTCACAGGTCCGTGGCAACTGTCCCTGTTGTGTCCCTATGTTTATGCTTTTCTCTGCTCTCTCGACTACTATTTATACCACCAGCTGAGACCCTCCATTCGGTCTCTCGGGTTGAATTGATGCGCATACTTGATTCCATGTCATGTCGCCGCCGCTCACGATCCCGTAAGGAACCCCTGCTGTTGAGTGATGCAAGGAAGGAATTCGCATATACTGCAATTACCGTACAGCAATGCTTATAGCCACGGAAAACTGACAACCAATCGTACTCACGTTTTCCGATTACAAAGTCTATGGCGAGAAACCAAAGACTATGAGGGAGGATTGCAAACTATGTGTATTCGTCGGCAGAAAACACTCCGTGATTGGCCACCACGTACCACAATAACTTCTATGATAGCTACCAAACTAAATCTAGAATAAGCTGTCCTGCTTTTGAAAGAGGGTGGAAGGGAATGACGTACGAGGTAAGCAGGCAGCGGTTGATAGCATAGATGATTAGTGTATTCACTAAGACATTTGTCCTACAGAACGATAAGTCGGGAAAATTGCATGTTTCGGATGGGTCTCACTCGAAGAAAGGGCTGCGCTTGCCACGCAACAAAATGCACAAAGCTCCGGCAACAAAAATATCTGATAATACAGCTGTTACGGCAAAAGGTGTTGCAGCATAATACTGCCAGAGGAAGTGAGCACTATATCGACTATGCATTGTCTGGTGACCATAGTTGGCACGTACCGTAATTTGTGAGAGGGACTTGAACTGCCTCTTCATGAACCTAGCGAGGTGAACAAGATTTACCACTCAAACCATTCAAAATAACGAGAACAACATACATGAAGACAACGGTTTCTGCAATTCTTGCAGTCAATAAGAACAGATGAAGAAGGGAAACGAACCTATTCCAAATCCTGTCCGAAATAAATAAGTTTGTCTGACCCACGCTTGTTACAGTCTACCTACCGAAATGAGCAAGCACCATCAGAACCTTGGAGAAGTAAATCACTGCATTCAAGATAGAAGATCAAAGTTAGTACTCACGATTGGTACCGTGACTAGCCATCGGATCTCTCGGCGACAGACTGATAGAAACCATGCAGTTAGAGCTCCACTCGAGGGAAGTTCTTCACTCACGATAGAATATTCGGACTGAAAAGAACCTGCAAGGATTTTAAGAAGAGTGTCTCTCTCCACATGGGTATGTATAGGGAATACGTACAACTGTACCAAGACTGCGATGCACAACTGGTTCCCGCGTAACTAAGGGGTGCACGAGAGGAACGGCCATGTACTTACATTGATAGCGAGAGATGCCTATTCCACTCCCTTTGTCTTTAATTGGAATCAATGCTACGCAGTAAAGGACTCACAAAAAGTGACCTGTGGGTGTGAGGCTCTGAAAATGGAGATGTATGGACCTCACTGACCATGTACCCTCTGCAAGGGCAACCACGTTTCCAAAATTCGATACCTATCAATGGTTACCGTCTACTCTGCTATGAAACATCGGCCATACCAGATAGAAGTATATCGAACGGCACACTGCAATGCGTTCGGATCAGTTAGGCTATTGCGAATGAGAACTAATCGGTCTCACTCAAGGCAATATGAAGTGTGTCGAGAATCCTTCTGAGCTTCAGACCTCTCTTCTGGAGAAGCCAGGGTGGCAATTCGCTCACCAGATAATAGCAACCTTGGAGCAACCTTCGTCAACTAGGACTGGGAAAACTGACTGACGACGAACCAGTATTTTTGTATCTCGTGGATCATTCGGGTAATACATATAATACAGATACGTCTGGGCGCGATTAGTATGACAGTTATGTGGTGCAACAAAAACATGAGATTCACCTGAAGCGTCGTAATACCGTACATGCTATGGGACGATATGAATACAAGCGTTGCGCCACTACCAAACTGCCTACATACAGCATGGCAGTGCAGCTCCCTATGAAAGTAGCACCTGTTTTTGGAACAGATAGACCACTCTGATATGTATGCCCGCATACAAACGGGCTAAGTAGAACTTACCGAATGTATTGTGAAGGTCGGGGACCGCCATCCCAGAAGACGACATTGTGACTCTATACACTTCAGATGTGGACGGAATGGGATAAAGAGAAGGGGAGGGTGTGATAACTCATCCGTTGTGTAGTTAATAAAGGCAGCTGCACATCGCATGCCTTGGCAACATTAATCAGGGAATGTGAGTAGATACGAAAAAGGATAGAGTGTCAGGCACTGAGGAGACCTCCCTGAATCGCACAATACAATTTTTTGTAGGTTGACCGATGACCCTGGCGATTGAAAGCTACCTTCCATCATCCTTCCATCATCCCTGTACACGTCTAAGATGTTCGATGGGCTCAATCTCTGAGTAGCGAACATATGCACTGCACGAAATTGCCTGATTGCAAGTTCCACTCCGGTGTTGATAGGAGGGAAAGTAATACTTCTGTACTTTGTCCGTATTTCGAGCGAACAGCGTCCTTGCTGTTGATGGGCGATATGGCTGGACCACCCGTAAGCGCCAACGCCCATATTTCACCTGGACCGTTCCACCGGGAAAGCGTCGTGAGAAAAGGGGCAATTTGCCCTGTCAAGCCGAATCTATCGAGCGTCGGTGAGCTAAATTTACACTGCATCATCGATAGAAGTTTTTTGTGATCACGCTGACCTCAGTGAACATTGAGCGTGCTGGACTCCGCAGGAGCCCGGGAGTCTAAGGTTGACGAAAATGATTGTCGTTTTATTGAACAAAAATACTAAATATCACTTACAAACAACCACCCCTGCGACTATTTCACTATTTTTATACATACTAGGTACATCAGATGACTGCACGGCAATCTATCGCAAGACCTGCTGAAAACTAGACCGTTTTCCTCTCTTCGGGACTGCCTACTGGAGACTAGCTGAAAACGGACAACCCCGCGGTTTTTGTTGGCATCTATTGCGGACGTTGGTTGACACCACTAATGACAATTACATACTTACATAAATGTTGAACGTCGAAAAATTAACCTGTTACCGTTGGCGCATTACATGGTATGATAAAGAATTTCTGTAGTTGCTACTGAGCGCTGAGCGAGAGCGAGTGAGTAGAGGAAGATGCTAGTAACTGCCATCCGAAGTGTTGAAGGCAAACAGTACCGTACATGTACTGATACCGTCAGGACTTACCCTGACCTACCACTTTTTGTTGGTATTCCATTGGAAATTGACACAGCAACACAGGATAACAATGACATGTCCTTCCAGTATTTCCAGGACCGGGTGAAGGGCAAGTTCGCATCACAAACTTATCTTGCAGGCACTCAGAACAGAATGTGGCCTACGAGGCGCTGGTGGTAGTGCCAAGCTTAACCGTTTCTTTCGATCGTGACAACTCGGCGATTGAGCATACGATAGATGGCTGTAATTGGCACTTCTAGGGCTGGTTGGTATTGCATCCGGTATTTTTCGGCCTTGGCTAGCAAGCGCTGATCCTTGCCCAAGCTGGCATACACAACGCACCCCTACCTTTTGAGGGGTGCTGCGATGTCCATGAACCATTCAGCCGCTGTACTGATGCTATTACTAAGCCATGTCACAAAGTATGAATATAGTCGGAGAGTTCCAATGAGCATGATGCGACAAGTCAGTCGTAGGAACTAACTATCTCACCCAAAATGGGCATTTCCTCCGTGCCTTCCCAATAGCTGAGCCCCTCAAGAGGTGTGTGATATGCAGATTCACAGTACATACTAGTCATGAGTATATTGGCGCGTACAATGAACCCCACGAAATTCTATCAGGCAATATCCGGTGTTGAATTAGTCACTAGTACAGATAATAAAGTGTCAAACTCACTGTAGCGACGAGTTCATGGAGTGACAGTCGGTAAATCACCCTTGAAGTGTATCAAAGCGGAAACGCTTGTATATGTGGTCCTCAAAAGATTGCGGTGGCGGACTGTGTTTGAGTTTGAGTTGTCTAGGCCTCTGCACCAGCAAAAAGTTTCCATCGTCCTCAGGCCAGTCATTTACACCGAGAGCGGCGGTAATAGTCTTCAAAAACCATTATGGTGACTTTGTAAGCTCGATGCTTTGTTGGTAAACACCGGGGATAGATTCCTGGGGGGCAATCTGGTCTTCCTCACCGAATTCTGATACATAGGGTAGCTGCCATCCGTAGCTGTCCATACGCGGATATATAGGGAATAACGAGAATTCTCAACAGCCTGAGAAGTGGTGAAGTCTGCAACCCATAGGGAATATAGTCTCCGGAACCGAGTGATTGACGTTTGGTCTTCCCGCCAGTCCTTGTGGCGGGGCTATATTCGTCGAAGACGCTTTTCAAGTGATCATGAAGTATGAGAGGTTGGATATTATGTGGGACATAGCGTAGCATCGTCCAGGTCAAGACATGCAAAGGTGACTCCAGGTCACCCGCAATGGTATGCTCCTTGCTAACATCTCTAAGGAGAGCCACAGACATGAACTGCTACGTTCCTTGTCCAAACGTCAGACCTCTGACTGTTACATATCAAGACTGACTTACTGTTCGATCACGCCGTCTGGCTTCAGATTTCGTGACATCTTTGCAAAGATCTCAATCAATTAGCAGGCCTTGTTTAAAATTGCCGTTGTCGTCTAGAATTATGATATTCCCAACGCTGATGTCACGATGAAGAACCTTCGCCAACTCCAATACCTCCGAGAGGGCTGTGGGCACTGTCAATCTGAATCTCCAAATGATCAAACCCAGTCGTACCTATGATGGCATCACGCACAGTGTTGACTAGGTCCCGAGTACAGAGAAAATCTCTCGGGGGGTGTCCAACCTCCTTGAGGACCAACCTGTAATGGATGTGGCCGGTGATCTTCTCCTTCACTTTCGACCATGGCTCGTCTGTCAGCGACTGGGTGACAGTTGAATAGCCCACGTCCCTAGATGCTTCAATCGTGGCAATATTACGCATACTTTTCGCGTGGAGCTTACGTTATGTGACACTCTCTGGGTCGATGTTATCTGAATCGATCCTCCAGGTATCTTTCCAGAAGATCACCTGTTTCGTGGACACACAGTATACCTGCCATGCTCGCGTAGATCTCCCAATGAGTGAGTAGGGACAGCGAGGTCGACCGCCGATATAGTAGTCCTTCCCCTGCGTTGGGGTCGTCCCCAGCCCGGGCTTGAATTCCGAATAATGAACTAGTAGGCGAGGACTTCAAGGCCTTGCGAGCGGCTATAATAATTTCCAGAGCAATGTCTGGAGAAGTGCCTGATGGAGGGTGCTTTTCAATCAGGGTAACTGAAGTGTCCCAACCATGACCTTTGCGGGATAGAGATGCGAACCTGGGGAAGAACTTGTCCAGGTTTTCCGGGTTTTGAACATAATTAAAGGCCCTGGTAACGGTAGCACCAGTGCGTTCCTAACGCACGATACGAGACATCAGCCCAATAATGATAACAGAGAAGGAGAAGTGACGAAACTACTTGCCGAGTCGCGCAGTCGCATATGCAGTCATTTGGCCTCTGGTGGATTTTCCATTTATGGTGTCCCTCTCGAATGGCGTACCTTCATCATCGTCAAAGGGGTCAAACAATGAACTTTTTTTGAACTCAACCCACATATCAAGTGCTGAGAAATCGATCCTCTTCTTGTCTTTGCATCCACTATCTTTATCGTAGATTGCAACATCTGGCTTCAAATCGGTTTCGCACAACTGGACTGTGGACGACAACACACTTGCGCCCTCAACCTTGAATTCTTCGAGATGTTTCTCTATGGCCACAATCTACAGAGGCGTCACTAAACTTGAACGAGGATTGGCACGTGAATACACACAGACGGTGTGTACTTGGTAGCCTCTTTAGTGGAAGTGGCATTGTCAAACAAACCAGCTACAGGCGGAATGTCGATCGTCCCCTCGGTCGGCAAGAGCCTGTCGATAAAAAGGTCGATAAACATAGGGCCAACGTATCGGCCGCATATCTCCAGTACGAAGTGATCATGTTCCTCCGCTACCCTAAGATTAAGGAGAGAACTGCAACGCCTAGAACTGGACGATCTATGAGATAGTGAATTCAAGGATGGGTAAACCTGAGAGGGTGGTAGTGTGCCACTTGGAGTGGCACCGATCTGCTCCTGTTGATAACGTGTCATGACACAGTCCAAGTGTAGGTTTGGCCACTTTGCTCGGTGGGGTAGTACCCAGATCGGTGCGTGGCGTAGGAGGCTTCTGCTGAGAGACCATGTCGTGAGTAAAGTGTCAAGAACAAAAAAGAATCGTGCATCGAGTGGTACCTCACATTGTTTCAACAAAAGCCAATGGCGACAAAGCGAGGTATTTCTGCTATTGTCTTGACAGCAAGTTAACAGAACGTATGCAAAGAAAAAAAAGGGTCTCAAACCTACCGCCCTCCTTTCTCTCTAAATGTCAGAGTCACCCAGATTACATGCCACGCTCCCCGAAGGCAAGTGTTCTAATCTGTTTATCAGTATCGACAGGAGCATCTCAACCGATTCACGGTGTTTTTTCCAGTGAATTATGGCGTGATCCGGCGTGATACATCTTGAAAGATACCTGGAGGATCGACTCGGACGACATCGACCCACAGCCTATCACGTATCGCAAACTGCACGAGAAAAATGTGCACAGTCAAAGGATGGCCATTCGACTGTCACCCAACCACCGACGGATGAGCTCTGCTTGGAAATGAAGGAGAAGGTTACTGGTCTCGTGCATTACAGGTTGGCCTTCAAGGAAGTTAACTGAGTTTCGCTGTACTCGGAACCTGGTCAACGTGGTCATTTCATCATTCATATCGACGGTGCCCACAGCTCTCTGGGGAGCACATTCCCTGGCATTGTGACATCAGTTGGGAACGTTGTCGTCATTCTAAACGAGAACGGCAAATTTAAACAGAACCTCCCGATTGCTTTGGATTTCTACAAAAATTCCGTGAAATCCGGAGCAAAATGCACGGTAGGTGATCCCAGTACACCGATGATGAGTTGTGACGCTTGTCAGGGAGCATGGTAATTTACGTTCGCGGCCCCCCTTCAACGAGATATTAGTACCACGGAGCATTCCATTGCGAATGTCATGGACTACGCCATGTCCCACACAATATCTATGCTCTCATGCTTCATGACCACTTACGGAGTGTCCACGATGAATACTACCACACCAGCAGAATTGGTGAGTGAGGGAAAGGTCTGGCATTCGTTGTCAGTGATTACATTCCCACTCCATCAGTATTCGCCCTCTTCTCGAGTGAATGGCGGTTCTAGCAAGATACCAGGAAGAGCGGCATATGCCCTTGGCAGCCATCCCCAATAGCAGTGCGATCAACTTCATTACTGTCTCACGAGTCTGGGCCGTCCAAATGCAATCATAATTCATCACCATAAGACTTTGAAGCCATATATGCGAGAATTCTTGAACCGAGATGCCTAAAGGCCCAGTGTATTCGAGTGTCACCAACTGCTGCTGTTCTAGGTATGATATTCATTAACACTTGGTATCTATCTCCACCAAGTTATATAGCATTGTACCATGAATGCATGGCTATCAACGGACTACATAAAGCACTGAGGATAGGCGATAATCTTAATCAATGTCAGCTGTGGCGGCGGTCGTAGTCGGCGGATCTGATATGAAGATGTTGTTTCCCTTGATGTTAATGAACGAGAACTGACGTAGGGGGCTGAGCATACTGAAAGGAGTAATACTACTAGGGAACGCACCTCTGCCAGATCCGTCGACTTGCCCCTGTTGTAGTTCTGATATACGAGGTTTACCTGGGTGAAAGTGAGCGACCAAAGTGGATAAGAGATGACACTGATAATCCTTACCTCGGTCATAAATGGCCGCAGTCCTGCAGCCTCCAGCAGCTCCCACCACGTCAGGAAGTCCTCGAACTTCTTTTCCCATGTATGTATCTCGATCAAGAGTTGACCAAATGGAAGAGGTTCCCCAGAGGCGATGTAAGGTTGTATGATCTGCGAGAGAACTTCGAATTCCCATCCTTCTAGATCGATCTTGAGTACATCGATGTAGCTATGCTCTATTTCAACCACGTCAACATCTGCATAAATGAATATCGGAATCAAGGCATACTATTAGTTTCCATCAATGTTTTGAGTGTGTACAACTTGTGTTCGTCATGAGATCCATGGGCGTCCACGTTTGCAAGCCCATAGGGGAAGAAGTGTGCACGGTAGTTGTTCAACTTGTGGGAGCCGAACGAAGTTGAACGATAGTCATATCCCCATACTTGACAATGTCGGGTGCGCTCCACCATTTCTGCCTCGAATGATGTTTCATAGTACATGCCTATTGAACGTGGTGGTTCGAGGATTGGATTTACGACTTTCAACGATTGAACTCACCGAATGTGTATACGATGCAATCTGGCTTATGTTCAAGGCGAGATATACCACACGTCCATTTCCCTCCGTCCCCTAACGCGCCTATTCGCTCGGTCTCGTGCGGACAGTCAAACGAAGGAGGGAAGAAGCTCCCTGTGCATTAAACATAGTTCAGGGAAGGACAGACTAGACTGACGGAACTACCTACAGACGGTGTAGGCAGGCCATGGATCCTTGTCTGGTGGGAACCTATATCATGTATAACTGGTGTGCAGGACTAGGAGAAAGCCGGGAGAACAGACGCACATATGGATATGACGGGGGGTTGGGCCATGTTTCCGTATCATGTCTTTTCGGTCTGATACGACTTTTTGGTAGACCTGTTCGGCGCGCTCGAGACGAGCTGGTAGTCCGGTGTCGCGAACTAGTGTTGCAAATGAATTTGACCGGATCGGAGACTGGGAAGGAATTAGGAAATATATCGTGGCTGCGATGATGAGGGTCATGAAAAGGAAGTATCGAGGGTGTCGCTGCCAACTGGAGTGCATATCCGCTATGTTAATGATGTTGCTGAAATGGTCGTGAGCGATAGGAAACGCGTGGACTGGCAAGGACCAGGAAACAAAAGGCTGCGGAAGCTTGGTAGTGCCGGAATGGCCGTCGTCGTCGTAGTGGACAGTGTTGGAGGTCTGAAACAGCTCTCGACGACGCAGTTTAGTTTCTCACCACAAGCCAGTGCACGACACCGGTTCACAAATTCTAGGCCGTCCACCGGCCGTGGTTGGCGCAAAGTGGCGGCATATTTTCCAAATATGGGAGGAGATTCCGGGCCGCTTTCCTTGGCTGTAATCCATTCCGGCTCGGGCAGCTCTGCTCCGCCAACATATCCCATCCATGACGCAGTGGGAAACTATTGGCAAGTCTCTGCTCGCAGCTGTCCTCGTACGCTGCGATGGCCTTTGGAAACGACAGAGCTCCTCCAGGAGGTGAAGCCGCAACTGCCAAGAGCAAACTTACGTATGCATTAGTTGCTTGGCAAATAAATCACAGCAGAGCTCTGAGCAAACAGATCGCACCTACCAAGTCAGTTGCGACTCAGTATGCGCGAGTAAGCAATTCCATGGAACAAATGGTGCGTTGGTGATACGTATGTACATCCCCGTAATAAAGCGCTCGGTATAGACCATCGTGGCAGTCACGGAGCCGCGCCTAGTTGCCTAAGAGGCATTTTTCGCCATATTGTGGGATGGCCATTCGATCCCGAGGACACTTATATTCTAAGGTACGTTTGTATTACAGCCAATTGGAATACTCGATACTCCGTCGTCTGGAACCTGCGCAATGAGGCTTGCCTCGAGGCAACTGATGCCTGTGTAATTTCAACATTTCGGCTTCCATTCCTTCGGATTGCGCTAACCTTAGTCTGCAGCAGACTCCATCGCATTACGCCTGCTTACTCAGATGTGGCGATAATGAACAGTGGAGCCGCGCGAGTGGTGTGGTATACCCGCCTTTCATTCGCAACTCATTGATCTCCAACTGGAATCCATGCTCGATGCCACAAGGCACTACGGACAATTCATCCTCGTGTCTCCAATGAAGGCAAAATGGCGTCATGGGGTTTCATTTTCGTCCTTGGCGTGGCAGAAGTACAATTGCCTCGTGGCCCTTTCGTCATGGTACAAATACCTTCAGGTATCTTTCCAGCATCCATCACACGCCCTCTAGTCTACGCCCACTTACTGAGTTCTATCCCCCAACAAACTTACAACGCCATGATTCACACATTGCGCGTCGTTTTGTACGTCTTACTGGTCGGTCTTCCTGCAACGTTTATGACTGTGGGTTGCTAATGCTCTGTGTTGCAGTTTATTTTCTCGGCCGTTGTATTGTCGCTATGCGCCGTAAGGCTTAACTACACCCTTCATCTAAAACCCTACGACCCTCTGAACTTCGGTGTAAAGTTTTACGGTAAGCGGATCAATGCTATTAGGGTCACAATGTGATGTTTATCCTTCGTATTAAAGACCCTATTGTCGTGGAACTACTCGTCACCAGCATCTTCACCCTCGTCTGGTCGGGTTTCATGTGAGATTGTCCAACTCTTTGCTTTGAGGCCGATCTAATCGCATCCTTTTCTAGTGCTCGCACGATTCACAAGAGATTGGAACACCGTCACATCAACCACTTCAGGGGTGAAATCATTGGACTCTTCGTTCTCTTTCTTTTCTGGATTGTTGGTGCCAGCATCGCTACCGTAAGCATCCTTCTATGTACTCCGTTTTTCCGCATCCTAAGCTCTCCCCTTCCATCCTAGCAAACCGGGAATCTCCCCGACCCTAGAACACACTGGGGCAACCTCTCTTCCTGCTGGAGATATGCTAGTTGCCGTGTTCTCACTGCAATGCTTGCATTTGCATGGGTGAGCTGTGTCGTCGTTCTAGTGCTCCTCGCCACGTCGCTCCTCTTCGCATCTGCCAACAAAGCCTTCCGTGAACCGATGCATGGCCGCTGGGACCGCCGCGAGACGTTCTATGGCAGTACCCCCATGCGAAACTTGCCTTGAAGGCAAATGTGTTCCCTCCATTTTCAAGCCAGCGGCGATCAGGTTTGGGACTTGTTTTGTTGGAAGTGAAGACAATGTGTTACGCTTAGAGGAATGCAGGGATTTGACAGCCATTATGGATGTGTTCTGGACAGCACCTGGGGAATCCCCTGTATTCTATTTATTGTATCATAAACCAATAATAGTAGCCACGACACGAACGGATGTTATGTATACTAGCTATTGATGACATTCTTTGTGGATGAAATACTGTCCTCAAGACATCCGGCTTGTTGAGTCTGTTCAGATGCCGAACTATTCCAGCAGCGGTCATGAATTTAAACCCAAGCCCCCTGCAGTGGCCTAGGCGACGGATGTGGGAACTGTCTCTTATATCTTGATCACTCTTCCATTCACCATTTCGCCAACGTACCCAGGATAATCGCCTAGGACGGGGACAGTGAGCTTAACGGCATCATCTGATTTAGTGGTCACCGACGTGCCACCAACCGAGACCGAATCTGTCTACAGCGAGCTGTCGCACCCTCTCCTAAACCTGAGCGTACCCCCTCTCTTCACCCTAGACGCCGGAAACGGATGCTCTCCTACAATTCGACTTCATCTGCACACCACCCCATTTTCTCAATCTATTCATCTGCCTGAGAAACACGAAACATCCATCGAGCATCCCGTGATGCGGCCTAGCCCTTCTCTACTGATAAGTCGAGGAACTTTTACACCGATCATAGACCATCGTCTTCGCCTTCTTTCCCCTTCCTTTGCCGCTTCCGCTTCTCCCCGGTTCTAGTACCCACCCCGCCAACCGCCACCACTCTGTCGAGCGGCCCAACTCGGAGGCCCCATCAGTATGGTTTCTCCAGTGCCCTCGTTGCTGTCTTGTACACCATCTACTGTATCTTCTGTGTCAGCTCTCAGTTCGTGCGGAGATGATCTGGTCTCCTTCCCTGACGCCCCGCTTGCCTCCGAAATTTCTACGGTTCCGTCCTTGTTGTCAAGCTATGCGAGCTCCGGCACACTATACGTAGTGAGTTTGGTTTTTGGATCCCATTGATCGAAAATCTCACATGATTATCTAACGTGTTGATCCAGTCGTGATCCTTCGCCTGTACCATCCATGAGCGTCAACATGCTTAATCCTTGTACTAACACTCCGTCTGATCGCATAACGCTTAAGGAGAAACGGAGTAGAACGGAAACACTACTCATGAGACAGAGCGTTTACTGGAAAAAATTCGTGAGTTGGATCATTTCCGGAGTGAAGGAGCTCACGATACCGTGGTGACAAGTTGTGACTGTTCTCGGAATATGTACGAAATAGCTTGGCCACTATTGATCGCACCGAACGGGTTGTCACGTTTGCGAGGCATAAATACCAGTCAGTAGTGTCATATCCGGGCCTAGGATTATACCCCTGCTGGACCAAGGAAACGCCCATATTTGGTTCCCTTCTACTCATCCCCTTCTCTGACTCGAACCTCCCCGACTACTTCACCTACATACTTCTAGCCTGTCATACCTTCCCTCGCATCATTCTGACGACCTCTTATGCGGGTAACGCGAAATCACGGAAAGGGAAGAGTTTGACCTGCCGTCATTGCTCGCATGGACGTTTCTTCTTTAAATCTGAATTTAAGTGTATGAGGATCGAAGATCCTATGTTGCACTATACTATCATAGGAGGGATGTCTGTCTAACGTGAGAAATGTCTATAGTAACACGGTCCCGGTCAGCTGGATGTTGTCGTCTCCGTCTTCGCCGTCTCCAATGTCACACCATCCCTCAGTGCTTCCGTGAGCGGCAGCATGTCTAGAAGTGTTTCGGGGCCGAGGCAGTACATCAAATGCCGAGAGTCCGTGACCATCCGGTTATCCATAGTAAAGTAAGACCATAAAAGTATCCATGATGTCAATCCACTGTGGTATGCAGGTCATCCTGCGTGGTAATGTGATTCAGCATATCAATGTCATGTCCAGGCATGATGAGAGCTCCGTCCACTGCACCGTCTGGCCGCCAGAGGTTTGGTCCTTTATTCACGTTCATGGGATCTCGCACCTCGCCATTTTTTCCTGCCCATTCGAAATCGATCAACATAAACTTCGTCTTGTCAGACCATATTGGCGTCACGAACGTCTCCGTGAACATAACCTTGTTCGTGCGGGGGGTCGAGGGCATTTTTTCGGATATCATAGGCGGAGTACCGGGAGTCGTGACAATCATAAACCAGCCCCCAGGGATCTTTTCAAAACCGCGGAGAGTTGGCGCGTGTCCCCGTGAGGCGCAAATTCCATGGGCATCTTTTGAATACCGGCGAGCGAATTTGATGCAAACGAGTCGTTGATTAGAGAGAGCAGCAAAAAAGATAAGGTTATCTTCGAAGGGCTGGCATATATATGCGAAGTATTGCACAAGATTATTCTGAAAGGACCTGAAGCTGGTACAATGCGGGAAAAGCTGGTATTGGACCAATACCAGCTTTTCCCGCATTGTACCAGCTTCAGTTGGAGCGAGTCCATCACCGGATCGCCCGGAAGATTTTGATAATACCCTCCGAGCGTTCCAACCGCTTTCTTGAATGCTTCAAGGTGATGAGCTACATTGGTCTGCATGTTAGTATCCGTGGAGTGGTAGTGCAATGGGAGGGTGAACGAAAGCGTTTGGACTACTGGACGTGTATTCCATGTCGTTCCCGCAAAGGCGATCAATCACCTATGACACTGGGTAAGTGCCCTCTCACATACCATGAAATGATTCAACACGATCGTCATCTGCATCGTACAACTAGTAACGGGCAAGCACACTACATTTCCTAGCCAAAAAAAGTCCAATCCGAGACAAGGTCCTCTCAAACAAACGTCTGGAGTTTTGGCCTATCAAAGTGGGTCGTCATAGCAACTTGAGTGTCCCTCATTAGAGAATCCCAGTAATCATTGTCAGACCTTAACAAGCGGTAGTTGTGAGTCCTTCGCGAGCGAGAATATCACAAATCACAACTAAGGTCAGGATTGGCGGTCTTGTAAAATTTGTCCTTCTCTCGAATATATTCAATGTATGCTGCAATTTACTTTGACCGAAGTATCTTCGAATCGACTGATGACATTACATGGCCCAACACAGCACTGCAGAATTAGTCCAGTACTACCTGAGTAAAAGAAACACATCTACAAGCACTTCCACGAAAGATAGTATGAGCACGTCAGTGCATTCAATGGCACGGTAAAAATAAACCGACTTATCTCAGGGTTATACATATACCTTGAGACACCTTGATCCAGGAGCTCTGGTCCAAGGACATCTGCGTGAAGAAACGATAATAAAGGTTACTTGATCGTTTATGTCGAGAAGATAGTAACCAGGTTGCACATCATCATACCGCTGACGAGTAATGCCACCATCCTCTGGGGGTATCTCCTACCTGCAATCGTCTTGGCATAGGTCCCAAGACTTCTGCGTGGAGCGTCGCTGGAGCCACTGACACCCATGTCGAATGGTGTCTATGGCATGTTCGTATTGGTTCATGGTGCTATGAAGGTCAGCAAGGACGAGTAGATGAAACCAAAACAGGCAATAAGGTGCCCACTGCATTTGAAGCTGGATCAAGGGTTTGTCCCAGTGGATAGAGAACCTGGTTGTGGTCTAATGCGTTCTGATAGAGGGATGCACACAAGGAAATGTTAGAGTTCAATCAAGATCGGGCAGAGCTCTGTAAGAACAGTGATGTCATGGGGGAAGCGCTTGAAGATAGCGAGGAGCGAGTGATGGGCCTAGATCTCATGCAAGTGATGAAAACTAAGACGTCATAATTGTCATGCGTACAGTTCAAAGGTCATTGATCTCTTTTGCAAGAGTGGTTCGATCCAGGTAGGATCGAGACCGTAAAGCTTGCTATAACAATATAATGTTTGTTGGTTCTCTATGTGCACGGTCTGTCTCCACAAGTTGGCAGTTTATGATTTAACTCACTTGGATTGCTATGCTAAGTATTCCCACTCCACGTCATGTCCCAAATGTGCGGCCATAATTTGCAACTGTAACACCTTAGGCTTGTGCTGATCTTCGTAGCATTGTGCGAGTACACTCCATGCTGAGACGGCATGAGGTTCGATGCGAATGACTTCTTGCATGATTTGTATGGCCTGGCAAGGTTATTATCGACATATGCTTGATTGCCTTCTCCGATGAGGGCACGGACCTGGTGAGACAAAATGAGCCCAGTTTCGCACTAGTGCTGAATCCCGATAGCATCTCAGGTAAGGTATGCAGAAAGACAATGTTGCATACCTTTCTCCTCCTTCTCTTTCCGATGCCAGCCGCCTCATGCAGATCGTCCCGAAATGCTTCTTCGTCTGGAACGCGAAAATCCCATTCACATTGAAGCATTCCTGCTGTTGTGATGTTGTTTTTCAGACGAATGTCCTGAACAAGCTGCCTGGGGATAATCAGTGGAACAGTAATCGATGTTAGATAGTCTGAATACATACTCGAAGTCACCTTCAATAGCAACCTCTATCATTCAGTTCATCTTCTGCAGCTCTTCGTTCACGTCGCTGTCATCAGGTGAATATTCACCCTCGACATTCGAAGTTGAGCAGATCGCTCCTTCAGCACCTACACATGTCAAGTTTCATCCACCGATCAAAACAATCACTCACAAATTTCGCTCTCCTTCAAACATTCCAGGAGAAACAATACAATGTGATATGGAGTTATAATGAGTATTAGTCTCCCCTACCATAGTAAGACCGAAAGACTCGTCATCTTTTCTGTTGCCTCTACGCCTTGGGGTGCTCGGGTGAGAGGGAGAAAGGGAGGAGGCAATTAGATTGCTCAGAGGGAAGTAGCTACTAGCGTGCTAGACACTATGGACGGATTCTGGCCCGAAACGATCCCGCAAGGGTGGCTGAGCTGTGAGGGTGGGATGGGAGGTCGGCAGAAGCTGAACCCTTATGGGTGAGCGGGACGCGTCGAGCGAGAGGAGAGGTGGAGCAGGAGGCGATGAGGAGTGGGGAGGGCTTGCGAGGGCGTGGGAGAAGGGTGCGATGGGGTGGGTGCGAAAGAAAGGGCGAGCTCGTCGTGCACGGAAGTTCTATGGGGGTTTCAACAAGTTAATTAGGGTTCTACTAGGGTTTTAGTAGCAATTTTACCCCTTAGTCACGCACCAACACCCACTGGACAATAGAGTCATTGACATGAGTATCTGACGAGGGCGAGAGGCAATGCTTCAACGCTACAAGTAAAGGGGTCGATGGTGGAAGGCGATACAATTACTATTGAGACAATAAAGTAACTAAGACGTCAGTCCTCCGTCAGGAGTCGACGTCGTAATGTAATTCAACATGCGAACGTCATGTTCAGCCATGATGAGATCTCCACACACCGCACCTTCTGGCCACCAGAAGTCTAATCCTTTATTCATATTGGTGGGATATCGCACCTCGTCAATTTTTCCCGCCAATTCGAAGTCGACCAACATAGACTTCGACTTCGAAACCATGATATTGGTGTTTCGGACGTTGCCAAGAACATAGCCCTTTGAGTGCAGGAGCTCGAGGACATTTCGGATGTTGTTGATAACCGAAGTAGAGGGAGTGGAGACCGAAAGCGTCACATATTCGTCCGAGAGTTTGTCCATTACAATCATGAACCACTTCCCAGGGATGCGTTCTACAGCACGGAGAGTCGGTGCACATCCCAGTGATGCGCATATTTCATGGGCAGCTTTTGAATACCGACGGGCGAATTTGATGCAAACAGGCTGCCCATTAGAGAGATTGGCGAAGAAGATGAGCTTATCTCCGAAGGGCTGGAATGTGTAGTTGAAGTACTGCAGACCATCCTGAAGAGAGCTGAAACTCGTGTAATGTGGGAACAACTATTGGACTGGGGGCAACACAGGATCATCCGAGAGATCTCGATAATACTCTTTGAGCGTTCTGACCACTGTCTTGAGTGCCCCAAGGTGACGAGCTGCACTGTCCCACATATCATCATGTGTAGGGTGGTAGCACATTGTGAGGGCGGAGAGCGGTTGGACTACTGGACGTGAATTCCATGTCGCTCCTGCGAAGATAATATAGGGCCCTGGTTGAAAATACGGGTCATTCATGGTGCCTTACGAACAGCAACGAAGAAATTGAACAGACCAAGAAAAAGAAGGATCATACAGGGTAAAGGTGAATCCCTCATCGTCGCTGCAAAGTGCCTAGTTGAGTCGAGGTAGTGTAAAATCGCTTGATGGTAGGGTTCGGCTCCAGTGCTGCAGAGCTCGTTCATGAACACGGCGATAACGAAGTGATAACCTTTCACAGATATATCACCATGCGTCGTATAGCCGTTAGATGTCCTGGAGACAACGAAATGTATACCAAACTTGGAAAACTCGGCACAGATTGCTTTAGCTCGGGTGTCTTCGTCGGCATAAAAATCAGACATTGTAGTGTGTAGTCCTAACGCGAGAGAATCGTCCTCTGGGGTTATTTGATGCATGTTGCAGTTATCAACAAACTGACCAAACACAGTGTGAAGCAATGTCGGAGGAATCGTTGCCTCAGCAGTGTGAGGGCGATTACAATAAATGATACATTGTTTTTCTCTCTGAAGCATAGAGAAGCAGTCAGCTTCCCTAGCAAATGATGGGGACACTGGCGGATTATTTGCGAGAAAGCCACTTTGTTGTGATCCGATGTCACCTTTCTCTAATGAACATACAGACAATGGAGGGCGTGCGTATGAATGCACCACCAAAAGAATCAGGAAGGCATCATCAGAGATGTCACAAATAGATTAGATAGACAATGAAACACACTGGAAAGAGGTGGTTCTATCAGAGTTATGAGGTGCAGTGGGGCACTAATAATGAGTACAATGAGTGAAGCTCAGCTTCAGAGATGAAGGCTATATATTCAATACCTAATAACAAGTACAATGAGTGAAGCTAGACAACATAATCAGTATTGTACTTGTAGTAAATGACAGATAAGGGTCTCACCTCAGCTTTGGAGATGAAGGCTGAGGTGTTCAAGTCAGAACATGATGAACTAAATATCCTACACAAAATGAGCTCGGAGAGCCATACTGGAACTACATGGCAAGGTACATTGTAACAAAAGAATAATACATCAGATCAGTCAAGTCAAATCAAAGTGAAACAACATCAAGTAAACATATCTGCAGTTGTGCTTGACATTTCTTGGACCATAAGGCTCCAAGTTCTGACACTCCCCCTTCAAGCTGGATGCAGTCCAAGGGCACTAGCAAAGTGCTTTGCCTTTGGGCTAGGTAATGCTTTAGTAAGCATGTCAGCAGTCATTGTTGACACAATAACTATTCATGTCTACAGGTCATCTTATTTGACCATCTATATTTTAGTTGGATTTCCATTGACAACTTACATTGCACATGACCGGCTATCTCAGATACCTGAGTTATCATATGAAACCATTCTATCAGTATTCTTCTTTCATGCTCTACAACGTTCTATCTCAGAATAGAAGCTTACTCCTTCTTTAAGTAGTAGTTGTAGTTACAATGCTCTGGAGATTCTCCGTGTGCACAGGCCATGTACAGTAGGTATATATACTGTACCCTAGGGCTTCAGTCCCTAGGTTTGAATTATATATTCTCTCATCTCTACTGAGCTCTCAAGTCCTTCAACACTTGACTAGCTCTACTAGCAACATACTTGTTCTTCTAACTCAAAGTACAAACCTCCAGGTGAGCCAGAGTCACTGTGCCCTTCCTGCCCTTAGTTTGTTAGTCATGTTGTCTGTGGGACAGTATTCAAGACTGAGAGAACCATTCTGGATGATGTAGTGAATAAAATGATAATGGATGTTGATGTGTTTGGTACAAGCATGGAACTGATCATTTTTGGAGAGGGCAATGGCTGACTGGTTGTCACAGTAGAGAGTCATTGTGCCATCAAGAGGGCCAACAATTTCTGTGAGAAAGGAGCATAACCATAAGGCCTCCTTAGCAGCATGAGTAGCTGCAACATATTTGGCTTCAGTTGTGGACAATGCAATGATTTCCTGTGTCTTGACAGACCACAAGATTGGGCCACCATCAATCAGGAACACATATCCTGAGATTGCATGGCGATCCTTGTTTGTACTGCCATCCACATCAGTATATCCCTCTAGATCCTTTACCTTAGTACCGTAGGTGATCTCCCAATTGACAGTACCTTTCAGGTATTGAAGTATGCATTTGACAGCCTCCCAATGCACCTGTCCAGGGTTCTCATTGAAATGGGATACAGCAGTAGTGGCATAGGCAATGTCCAGGTGACTTCTGATCACTGCATAGGTGAGGGAACCAGTTGCCTCATAGTAGGGCACATCTCACATATTGGCAAATTCATTGGGTGAGGTCAGAGAATGGGTTTTAGAGAGTTGGGCAGAGGGATCCATGGGAGTGGAGAGCAGTTTAGCATCCTCAAGTCCATACCATTTCACAATAGAACTAATGTAGGATTTCTGTGTGAGAGAGAGTGTGTGTGCATCTCGATCATGCTGGATTTTGAAACCAAGCAGCCAGTGAATCTCGCTGAGATCAGAGATCTTGACCCTACCTTTCAGCTGGCATTTGATCTCCTGCAAGAGATGGGTTGAGCTGGCAATGATCATCATGTCATCAATGTGGACAGTGATGATACCTAGGTCATCACCTGTATGCCTGAGGAATACAGCATGATTGGATTCACAACGTTTGAATCCAACCTCTTTGAGAAGCTGATGAAGCTTCTTGTACCAGCAGTGGCCACTTTGTTTAAGTCCATAGAGGGGTTGGTGTAGGTGTAGGACTTTGCCAGAGTCATCAGAGATGGGAAAACCAGGTGGTTGGCACATGTAGATAACTTCAGCATCTTTGAATTCACCATTGAGGTAAGCACTCTTGACATCAACCTGGTGGATCTCCCAATTGTGGCAGGCTGCTAGGGCAAGGATGGTTCAGATTGATGCAAGCTTGGCAACAGGTGCAAAAGTATTGAAGTAGTCAACTCCTGGTACTTGTGTGTAGCCTTGAGCAACGAGTCATGCTTTGTACTGTTTGATATTCCCTGCTGCATCCTTTTTTACCTTGAATACCCATTTACTCCCAACCACATTCACTCCTGCAGGCTTGTCCACAGCCTCCCAAGTTCCCATCGCATCCAGCTGATGTAATTCAGCATTTACCACTTCTTCCCACTTTGGCCAGTCAGGGCACTTTCTCACCTCTTCCACACTCCTTGGTTCAAGGCCAATCGACTCAGTGACTGCAGCAGCCATCCCAGACTCTTCAACAGCATTGCCTAGGGTGTTCCCTTCACCATTTAATGAGTTTTTATCAAGATACAGTGCTTGGATTCCAGGAGGTAGGCCAGATTGTGAATCAGGTCCAGTTGCTGATCCTACACCAGCTAAGATATCGCACACATATCACAATGGGTTCTGGGTATGCTGTGGGTGTCCAGACATCGCCGTTGCATCCGGTTTCATGCTGCGATCGTCCGATTTCGAGCTGGGGGGTCAAGTTTTGTGTATGGGTGGGTTTTCATCACTTCTAGCGGGTTTTTCACCAAAATTCGGGTTGTTCGAAACGTTTTCAGCACTGGGAGGAGGTAAGTCTACCTCACCCGTTTCGAATTGAATGTTCCATTCAACAGTTACTGACCTCTTATCAGGCCAATAAACTCAGTGCCCCCTGCTCTGATTATCATAGCAAACCCAGTGCCCCAATCAGGCATAGCTGTCTATTTTCAATGCATCCACATCATGGACCCATACTTGTGCACCCCAGACCAGCAATCCAGCTAGGTTTGGCAGGTTTCCATGTACAGCTTTGAAAGGTGTCTTGCCATTGAGCACTTTTGTCAAGGTATGATTCTTCAACCAAGTAGCATGATTGACAGCCTCTCCCCACAGGAAATGAGGTAGCCCAGAGTTGTGCATCATGGCCCAAACTTTTTCAGCCAAGATCCCATTTAACTGTTCAGCAACTCTGTTTTGCTGTGGTGTGTTGTGCATGGTGAGTACTTGCTCAGTTCCCTGGTCCTTGAGATGGGCTGTGAATTCATTACTAAGGTACTCACCTCCCCAATTGGTGCATAGGACCTTAATGATGGTGTTGCAATGGTTCCTGACCCAGGCTTCATACCTTTTGTAGGTTGTGAAGGTCTCTGACTTCTCCCACAGGAGGTAAAGGGTTGTTTTGTGTGTCTTGTCATCTGTATAGCTGATGTAGTATCAGTGGCCACCTAGTGACTCAATTGGGGCTGGTCCCCACAGGTCCAAATGGATTTTGCCACCGTAAGTCGTTGCTTGCTCCCCCTGTCGTTCCTTTGCCACATGTCAACATTTCAATTTGGCAGCAACACAGGGCTCACAGAATGTCTTTCAGCCATCAGCAGAGTCAGTGAGCACTAGTCCAGTCACAAAGCCTTTCATAACCAGGCATTTGGCAGCTTCTGGTGCAATATGTCCCATGTGGTGGTGCAACTCCAGTATGGTGAGTCTTTTGGCAGCTGCATTCACACTCCCTGTATAGTCCTCATGTACCACCTTATATAGTCCATGAGATGTCTTTGGGATTTGACCTAGGACCTTGCCACTTGGGGCAGAGATCATGCACACACCCTTCCCAAAGGTGGTTGTGCACCCAGCATCATCAATCTGCCCAATCAAAACCAACATGTACCCAACCTCAGGGGAGTACAATACTTCTGTAAGTCGTATGGTTGATTCCTTGTTGCCATTAGGGACTTTGACTAACATGTCCCCAATTCCAGTGGCACTAAACAACTGTTGGTTCACGGCATCAAAACCCTTTGGGGGGATAGGGTGGAACGTGACAAAGTGGTCTCGATAGGGTGATAGGTGGTGGGTAGTACCAGAATCGTAGAGTTTGATAACTTGGTTTGGATTGTGAGGTCCAGGACCTGCAGCAGCAGCCAGGCTGTGTCCATCCACACTCTTGGTGACCAAGGGGGCTACTGTGGTGACCAACATCACACCACTCTCACCTGTATTGGCCACATGTGGGGTGTTCTCATCATCCTCTTCCTCAGAGAACCAGAACTCTGAGTCAGATGATTCACAATCCATTAGTGCTGGTACATCTTCACTTCCCTCAAATAGTTCATCAGCTTCATCATCTGAACTAATTGCAGTCACAGCCCAGGCACTGTCCTTGTCAAACTTTACAGCATTGGCTGAGTTCCCTTTTGACGTGCTTGGCTGGTCCTTTCCTGATTTTGAGTCCTTTGGTGAGTCCTTCTTGCTGGTGCTCGGCTTCTCTTTGCCATCCTGGCTTGGGCTAGGGCACTGATCTTTCTTGTGGCTGATGCCACCACAGTTCCAGCAGGTCCCCTTCTTTTGTGGTGGCCTCTGGTTTTGGTTACCAGAATCATTACTTGAAGCAGTGAAGGCAACCCCTTTATCTCCTTTTGATGACTCAGCTTTCCCAGCATTCAAATGATCATATTCCTGAGTTAGGTAACACATCATGTCATCTGGTTTCAAGGTCTGTTTAAGGAGATGGGCTGACACAGATAGATGAGTGATATAGTTCACATAGTGAGCCAGTAAGGAGCAAATAATGGTAGAAGTGTACTTGTCATCTGACAGACTGACTCCCACAGCTGCAAGTTCTTCACGCATCAACCAGAGTTTATCCAGGTGAGTTCAGAGATCCCCTTCTCAGCACATTTGAGGGACTGAAAGCAAGTGTGCAGGTCAGCTTGGACAAGAACAGTCTTAGACTTGAATTCCATGACACTTGCTGTCCACATGTCAGCAATGGTTTCTGCATGAAGAATCTTCCACAGGGTGGAGTCAGGTAAGGCCTGAGCAACAAGTTGTTGATGACAGGTAAACTTGGTCTTCTCCCAGGCAGCAAACTCAACCTCGTAGGCATCCTGTTGCTTAGGGTCTGCTGGTGGAGATGGCTTTGGGGCCTTCTTTGCATCCAGGTGCAAGGTGACTCCACAGGCAGCGAGTGCCCACTTGATCCAATTTTTGAAGATGATCCAATTATGGCCATTGGGTTCAAGTTTTGGGACAGTGTACAGATCTTCATGGGTATTATCAGAATTCATATTAGCAGTGGCAGGGCTCATAACCCTATCAGAGTTATGAGGTGCAGTGGGGCACTAATAATGAGTACAATGAGTGAAGCTCAGCTTCAGAGATGAAGGCTATATATTCAATACCTAATAACAAGTACAATGAGTGAAGCTAGACAACATAATCAGTATTGTACTCGTAGTAAATGACAGATAAGGGTCTCATCTCAGCTTTGGAGATGAAGGCTGAGGTGTTCAAGTCAGAACATGATGAACTAAATATCCTACACAAAATGAGCTTGGAGAGCCATACTGGAACTACATGGCAAGGTACATTGTAACAAAAGAATAATACATCAGATCAGTCAAGTCAAATCAAAGTGAAACAACATCAAGTAAACATATCTGCAGTTGTGCTTGACATTTCTTAGACCATAAGGCTCCAAGTTCTGACAGGTTCAGCAATGATATGAAGATGATTCTGAGGAAGGTCTATATCAGATAGAGTCTGCAATGGATTTACTAGCTGTTGCACATGATTGAGTGTCAAGGCCTCAAGCTTCTCTCTTATGTGTTCATCCCAAGCAATGGATACACCATACAGAGTGAGTGAGTACTCAGGGGCTTCATCAAAGATGAGCATCTTTTTGGCTACAGCCTCTCTGAGGGCACCAACAGTCTTTGTGCCTGAAATCTTGATGGGAAAGGCTTGGCTAGTGTTGTTACCATGTACCAGGCAGTTAATGATTAAGTCTGGAGCAGTGACAGAGGGTTTATCTGTGTGTGGATTGAAAAGTAAAACAACACTGTCAGAAGGGAAACAGAATATAGTCATGAATGCATCAAGACAAAAAGCTCACAAGTGGATGGTAGTTGGACAAGAATATGGAGTGTGCAGGGGAGAGGAGCATCCTTGAATATTTCTAACAACCTATGCTGGGGACCAAGTTTGCTACACCATCCTTGGGGTGGATTAGTCAAAGCCAGCATCAGGTCATCATCATCCAACATTGCCACTGCCTTGGAGGGGTGATAGAGATCAAACTTGTCAGTGGCTATACTGCCAAACATGTGTGGATTCTTGTCCTTGATCACTTCCTTGAGAGCATGGACATTCTTTGTGTGTGCAATGTCAACTGAAAAGCTATTTCCAGGCATAGTACTGCCTAGAACAAAACAGTTAAGGGTGAGTGTATCAGACATTCTCTGGAATGGAAGTGGGTTTCTAGGAATGAGTCTATGGCATTGACCAAGGGGGTGGAGATACCTAAATTCTCCAAGGGGGAGATGTGTGACTGTTACCATAATGGAGCATTCTACCATATTTGGAAAACATCTGTCACATAGATTCACCAGACCACAATGCAGTGCAGGCTACTTCTCATTCATCTGCTTTGAATGTGAGGACAAAATACTATTAGGTATTATGAAAAGCCAGAGCATCATGTCTCATTTGCCAAGTGACATTGTCCACAGTCATACTTGATTTGGAAAATGCTTTCAGGAGACTCCAGAGTCCAGACACCATGTTCCCAACTCACTTTATCAGACTTGTAGGTCAAAATGTCCAAGTTGAAATATCAAACATGAGATAACATTTACCTGGTGTGCAAGTCAAAACTTGCAAGCCAAAGCATCTAGGTCAAAAATATTGAACATGAAACATAAACATCATAGAATGTTCAATAGTTGTAGTTCATAATTACACTGGTAGATTGCAGACAACTATATTTTGAGGACATTGGACAGATGGAGTTTGTGTTGTGACAGACAACATTTACAGAGCCACAAAAAGACCAATCACAGCTCCAGCAAATGAAGCTATACTGTGAAGAAGTTGACCAGCACAATAAAATCACAAAAAAAAACATACCTGAAGCACACCAAGTGCTGCTTGAAGGGGAGCAGGCAATGTATGTGAGCAGCAATGAAAGGGACTCTATTGGCAATGTGGACATGTCAAAGGCATCCCTTAGGCACAAGGGCAGTCTATATGAGCAACTGAAGCATGCCAGTGTTGATCAAGTCAGGTTGGCAGCTGCACTGGGGGTGCTTGCAAGTGTTGAGGATGCAAATCAGAAAACTGGCAAGACAAGTTATACAGAGATTGGACATGCTAATGTTGCAAATGGCCCAACAGAATGCAAGGAAGCAGTAATGGAGTCAGGTGGGGGTGCAGGCAAGTGTGGGTGTGAATGTGTTGAGAACATGAGTGAGTGAACATGAACAGCACTGGACCCCCATGAACATGTTGAGCATTTATCTAGACATGACAAGCATACCTGCAAATGCAAAAACACCCATCAATGATGCACTGAGCCAGTGTGATGATGAGTTGAACAGCTTCAAGAGCCATACCAATGGATTGAGTGGGTGCATGGATGCATCAGGCATCATGGACACACAGACACCTACAAAACCATCTGAGGACATCAACTGTGTCCAAAGAAGCAATTGAAGATACCAATACCAAATTCACCTGAACATGCTGGAGGCATGAGAGGGCACATAGATAATGCAAACAGCTTCAGGAATGGGTTGAGTAGGTACACTGACATACAAAATGTTGGAGACAATGTGAAAATGGCTGAAAATGGATCCAAGGTTGGAATGTGTCAGATGAAACTCAGGCTGCAAAACCTACCCATTATGCTCAAGCTGAAATGAGGGAGTGTCTGGATACCTGCCATCCCTTAAATAATCCCAAGCATTGATGAAGAGTTTGCTCTGAACCTATCTGGGAGAAAGAGAGAACAGCAATACTGTGCTTGAAATGGGGTTGTGAGCTGAAAGAATGCCTTACATAGAAGGAATGACCATCTCTTGACCTGCCTAGGGTAGACTAAGAAGCAGACAATTGCAAATCAATGGGATATGACTAGTACTATGCTACCAGCTCTCCCTGGGACATGTCATTGGAATGAGCTCTTTGACAGGGCAAATTGATCCTGCTGCACAAAAATCCCTGGTTCAATCTACTGGGTTGGTTTTATTAGATTACTGTGGCACTGGATAGTCAGTCCTAGTCATGACAGGGTAAGCCAGAGGATGAGAAAACAATGTGTTCACAATAGATGATTATCATTGTTGAATGTCAAACCAAGGAGTCATCATTTGGAACTATGCAAATCAACAAAGGTGACAAGCTGGCACACCAAGACTTATTGCAGCTGCAGAAAAAAAACCAGATCAAAAGGTGGCCAATGTGATGAAAACATGAAGGAAGACATACCTAGCACATACCAAGTGCTGCCCAAGGCAGAGCAGGCAGATGGTCTGAGGGGTGACATGAGAGACTTGTGAGGGCAGGTAAATGCTTCAAACACAATGGATATGCATCCAGAGGGCCAGAGAGGGTGATGCAAACCCATGGATGCCTCAATTGAATTGACATATCAGACTGGTGGATAAGTGCATGTGTGAGCATTGACAACACAACTGCTGGTGTGCAGCTGCCCTGAATGTATTGTGCAGCACAGATGGCTTGATGGAGCACAAGCTAATACTTAATGGTACTCAAAGTTAGCAAAGTGGGAAAATATTGGGCACCTAACCCTAGCTAAACCCTACACTGGTGGTGGACTTCAAGCTTTGACAAAACACCCTAATAATATAGCAAATGTAACATTATTTTTCAAGTGGGTGAATGTACTAGTACAGTAATAATTCTAGTGAGGTATAACAGAGTAAGGCCTCCAACATCATCAATATGCCCAGAGCATCCAATTGCATTGAAATGCTGGAGTTGCTTGATACAATCATGATTGCTGCCACCTGCTTGTGAAATGAAGAAATCAGTGCATGGCTTTGTGATGACAGTAGCAATATAGAACTCACAGATGGCTGGACAGATACATCACCAGACTCTTCAAGGTCTTCTCTAAAGTGAAGTAGTGTAGTCAAGGGAGTGTACTTGGTTAGACACCAAGTACTCTGGCCAAGGAGGGCACAGTCTATAATACTACTTCTACAATGCAGTGGAAGTTCTACAGTAAGGACCATAGATACCTATGTGTATGTTCACATGGGATGATCTTCTGGTAAGACAGAGAACTTGATGTGAGGATAGGAAGCTAGTAGTAGATTAGAAATTTGCTACTCTACTGTTACAATATGTGTGGTATATACAGTGGCTCAAAAAACTGTCTGCATGTTTGCATGTTTTACATTAGTTATGACTAAATGCGATAACCCTAACCCTAGCCCTAGCCCATGAGTGTATGGAATGACATACTTACTCTTGGCTTTCTATTGGTCCATGAATCAAGTGATTTGGATAGGAATTGATAGAGTAACAGCCATTTGGAAATGACATGTCATGCGGACAGTTGTTTGACTTAAAGTTTTGATTATATATATTGACCCTGGCATGCTGTGATATCATTACATACATCCATCAAGGGTTCTATTATGTTACCTTTATGTAATGAGTATCATCCAACATATATAAACCCCACCACCCTCTGCTCATTTTCTGATCATCATCATGAAATCCATTTCCACCTCTCAAAGACAAAATATCATCTCTCTTGCCTCTCTTGGCCTGTCTACTAGGAAGATTGCCTCACAGACTGGTCTAGGGAAGTCTACAGTATCCCAGGTTCTTCAGGAAATCCAACCAGAGAGGCCTAGGCTTCATGGTGGTTGCCCTTTCAAGCTTTCCTCCATCAACAAAAGGGCCATTGTCCAGCAAATCCTTACTGGCAAGGTCAAAAATGCTGTTCAAGCCACTCATTTCATCAACTCTATTGTTTATAGTCCTGTTTCTTCTCAGACAGTGAGGAATACCCTCAAAGAACCCTCATTGAAGGCTGTGGTGAAGAAAAAAAGCCATTGCTTTCTACTGGTCACAAGAAGAAGAGGTTAGCCTTTGCTCTCAAGTATTAGCATTGGATTGTGGAGGACTGGAAAAGAGTTATATGGTCAGATGAGACCAAAATCAACAGGATTGGGTCAGATGGACAAGAGTATGTGTGGAAAAAGAAGAGTGAAGGGCTTATTTCCAGAGAGGTCAAAGGTACAGTCAAGTTTGGAGGAGGTTCACTGATGGTTTGGGGATGTATAGGGTGGAATGGTGTTGGGGTCTTGAGTGAGGTTGAGGGAAGGATGAATGCTGAACAGTATGTGGCCATTTTGGAGCAAGGGTTGCTTCAAAGCATGGAGGAATCTGGAATTCCAGAAGATGACATTATCTTTCAACAAGATAATGACCCCAAGCATACCTCTAGAAGAGCCCAGAAATGGTTTGAAGAGCAAGATATCAAGCTTCTAGACTGGCCTACACAATCTCCAGACCTCAACCCAATTGAACACACTTGGAATCACCTCAAAAAATCTCTCTCAGGTTATGAGAGTGCTTCTACAGGAGTTCATCAATTGTGGGAAAGGGTGGTAGTGGAGTGGGGGAAGATTTCTGTGGAAGAGTGTCAAAAATGGATAGGAAGCATGCCTAGAAGGGTTGAAGCAGTTATCAAGGCCAAAGGAGCTCATACCAAGTACTAGATAGTTGAATTTTTGTAAAGTCAAAAAACTGTCTGTATGACATATCATTTTCAAATGGCTGCTATTCTATCAGTTCTTATCCACATCAGTTGATTCTTGAACCAATAGAAAGCCAAGAGTAAGTATGTTATTCCATACACTTATGGGTTAGGGCTAGGGTTAGGGGTTATTGTGTTTGATCATAGATAATGTAAAACATGCAAACATGTGGACAGTTTTTTGAGCCACTGTATAGTCTATGGACATGGTCTGTGTGCATATACATGAGTTTGCCTCAACTGGTGGATTGAGCTACATACATTTGGTAAGTATGACTTGTCATATAAAGAATCCTCAGATATGGTACTGAGTAAGCATGAAACATAGAACAATATGAAAGAACAATCATACATATGTCATAATGATGTCATAGACATTTAGACTATTCCATATAAGTGTATATTACATAGAATATGATAGAAGGTGAGAGAAACACTGGTAATATTCCATAGCCAGTCATAGAATCATATGCAAGTGTCATTCTTTGTCAGTAACACCACACATGATGAATCTCTGGAGCATAATAGTGAGTGTCTGTTATGTAACTCAGTGCTTAACTCTATTTGCTCCACACTCTCCCAGATTTGGTATGTGTCAAATTGGTTAATAGAAATTCAGTGAAACTATTGAACTTGATCTGTGCCAAGTTCTTGGTAAAGATATCTGCAAGTTGTTTGTCAGTTGTGATATGTCTGACAACAAGAACTTTTCTATCTTTGATACACTCTTGGATAAAATGATATCATATATCAATATGCTTGGTGCATCTTTCTTGTGCAGGATTTTGTGCAAGAAATATTGACCCCATGTTATCTCTGTATAAAGGAATGAGTTCTGGATTGAAACCCAACTTGGTGAACATTGAGTGGATCCAGACAACTTGTTGAGAAGTATCTGATAAAGACATGTACTCAGCTTCTGTTGATGACAGAGTGATAGTCTTTTGCTTGCAAGATAATCATGTAATCAGTGATCCATTTGCTAAGATAATCATGCCAGTAGTGGAATTTTGGTCATTCTTGTTTGCAGCCCAATCAGCATCACAGTACACCTCTACTTTATACTTCTTCTGTCTTTGGTAGGTGATACCCTTCTGTCTAGTTGCATGAGGATAGCAGAAGATGTACATCATGTGATTGAGATGATTTTCTGTTGGACTGGCAGTGAACTGTGACATTTTGATAACTGCAAAAGCAATGTCTGGTCACATACCCAAGGTTAAATACATATAACAGAGATCCAATGACTGATTGATATTTGGATTGAAGCTGGGAATTACTCTTGCCAGCATCCTTCACTGGTTCATAAGCTGTGGGAAGAGGAGTACTTGCAGTTCTGCAGTTCTCCATATCAAATTGCTTGAGGATTTTGTCCAAATAGTTGACCTGGTCAATGATCAAAAGACCTGAAGAGCAATTTATCTGGATCTTCATTCCAAAGTATTTGTGAGCTTGTCCTAAGTCATGACATTCCCAAACTGTCATGAATTTCTTCATCTTCTGAAGGAATTTTTGATTATTGCCAGTGAATAGCATGTCATTGATGCAGGTGAGAAGGATTATTATAAGACTCTCTCCTTTCAAAGTTTTCTTCTGCAATATGTAAATCCCAGTGTCTGAGTGGATGTGGATAAAGCCAAGTGCTTTCAGAGACTTGTCAAGTTCTATATTCCAGGCTAGTGCAGCCTGTTTTAAGCCATCTAATGCATGTAGCAGTTAGTAAACACAGTGTTCCTTGCCCTTTTGCATGAAGCCTTCTGGCTGGTCCATATAGATTTCTTCATCCAATTTTCCATATAGAAATGCTGTTTTGACATCCAGCACCTTGAGGGCCCAGTTATATTGGGCAGCCAGGGAGAGGATGACTTGAACTGACTTGAATCTTGCTACTGCAGAAAAGATGTCCTTGAAGTCTACTTTATATTCCTGAGAAAAATCTTTTGCTATCAGATGGGCTCTTTTGCATCCATTGGATTTAACAGCATAGACTTGCTAAAATTTGATGGGTTTTCAATGATGAGGTAGAGGAACAAGTTTCCATACATTGCTCTTGCCAAGTGCTGCAATTTCCTTGTGCATAGCACTATCCCAAGCCTTTCTTTCTTTGGTTGGTAGATTCAAGACATCTTGATAGTGAACAGGTGTTTTAGACTTCAACTCAACTTTCTGCATGAGTGAGAAGTTCATGAAGTCTGATCTGCATTTGTGACTTAGCTTATGCAAGTTGACCATTGGATTCTTCCTCATTTCTGATGCTTTCTCAGCTTTATCCATACTCATTTTTTGTGATACCTGCTTCTTGGCTTTCATAGGGTGAGTATGCTCTCCATATACATTGTCAGGTCTGAGAGGAATTACTCTCTCTCAAGTGGATTGATGAATGGTGCTGGATATGGTGTATAGTGAAGGGAAGAAGCCACTTTTAAGGGAATTTTTGTGGGTCTCTTGGAAGTCTCTGTTCTTTCAGATCTCTTTTTGGTCTTTCTGCCAGGGATTGCAAGTTCCTGCAGATGGGAAAGATTGACCATTGGATGAATGGTTTGTGGGAGGTTTGATTTTTCAACTTCCATAGGAGAAGCTACCTCCATGAGAGTTTCCTCATCTGGGTCTTCAGTTTTCTTGGTTTGACAGTCTATACATATGTCTATCAGTCTTTGCACATCTAGGAAAAACTTCTTCACCAAATATTGCATTAGTGCTGATGATGGCTCTGCCTGTGTTAGCTAGGAACCTATACACTTTTGAACCTGGTTCATACCTGATGAAAATCATGGCAGAACTCTTTGTTGGAAAGTACAGCCTTTTACTTTCATTCTTTGGTACTTACTACTGCTATCATATTTGTGCACCAAGTATTCTTACATAAGCATGGTCATATTTTCACTGTGTGGACATTCTTTTACACCTCAGTGTTTGAAGATGAAGCACTGAGGTAAGATATCTGAAGAAGTAAAGGTGCAGAGGAGCACATGGACCAAGGCTACAGGGTCCTAACTACTTCTAATGCAGTGGAAGTTCACTAGGCTGACACTAGTAAACTTACCTAGTTGTTTACTTGATGATTTCTGTAGATATGTTGAGGCTTGATAAGAGCTTTGTAGGCTTGAGAGGATGAACACTGATATAGAGATAGACATGAAGACTATTCTACAGTACAGCCATAAACCATGGGGTTTATATAGATAAAATTGACCTGTCCTATAAAGGAACTGGTCTGTGCATAAATGCTTCAACTTGTGGGTTGAGCTACATATAGTAAGTGTGCAGTTGCCATATAAGCATATCAGAGATAAGAAGATAAGGAGATAAGGAGATAAGGAGATAAGGAATGAGTCATTCGCAGTCATGCATCTTCTCATGACTCATCCTATTGCATAATGGTCAGTCCTAGATCTGTGGGTCTAGACCTTGACCAGTTATTCAGCTATGTTGGTATCTCTGAGCTGTATCACATGTCTGTGACTATCACATGCTTGTGCACATGACAAATCTTCATCTATGACAAATGGTGAGCATCTGATTATGTAATCAGGGGTTTTCACCTATTTGCTCAACAAGATATCCAGCTACACTCCTTTATTTACTTAGGACTAACCTACTTACATAGCTTATTTCCTCTGTCTAGTTTCTCTGTGCTGGACACCACCTTTTATCACTCTTTGCCTGTAGCTTAGTTCAATGTTCATTTTTGATAGACACAGACCAAACAACCAACAAAACCTGATATATGAAATATTGAGTTTTTTACCCAGCCATAGTTCCATTGGAGTTTTCCACTGTGATTTTCTGAATGGTTGGTGATTATAAACATGCACTGCTGTTTCAAGAGCATGTTGTCAAAGGTTGGAGGGTAAACAAGCTGCATGTTGCATGGCTTCTTCCTTCTCCACCATAGTGTGATTAAAATGCTCTGCACATCCATTCTGTTGTGGGGTATCTGGAGCAGTAAGATGATGCTCAATCCCATGTTCATGTAAAAAGCTCACAAACTCATAAGATCTAAATCCCCCCCTCAATCTGAATGTAAATACAGGAGAGTGTCATTGACACATTTTTGAGCCCAGGCAACCCATGAATGAAAGGCATCAAAAGTGTTGGACTTTGAAGATAGAGGCATGATAGAGGCATGTCTGGAGAAGTTATCAATGAAGGTGATAACATATTGCTTGTGATAATAAGATTCTACAGGAAATTTGCAGAGATCCATGTGAATCAACTCCAGTGGTGTGGTGGCTTGTTTGTAGGTGACTACATAAGGTTTCTCAGTCATCTTTCCAAGAGCACAATCAGGGCAAGGTTTGGTCTCTGTCAAAAGCTTGAATGAAGGAACAGTGGTTGCTTTTAGCAAGTTACACATGGCATTGTATGAACAATGTCCCATCTGTGCATGCCATAAGTTGGAGTTTTCCTTTGATCTAATGACTTGAATCTGATCAGTTATGAACTGCAAAAATACATGAATGTAATGAAGGGACCCTTTAGATGCTATCAGGCATGACTGCAAATAAAGGTCACATTAGGTGCAAAGATCTTGGTTCCTTCAATGTCTGACAACAGAGAGTAGCCCTTATTTGTTAACTGTGTTGTCAATATAACTCCCATGTGGAGTTTGGGACAATACTTCACTCTGAATAGTTTGGTCAGCTTCCCATTATGATAAAACAATATAGTGCCCACACCTAATTTTTCAATAACTATGTCAGCATCAGCAGTTTGTGAAAGATGTGTCATATGATAAGGGGTATAAGACATGAAGTCATCTAGGTTGTGAGTGCAATGAACAGAGGCTCCAGAATCAAGAAGGAGGAGTTGTCCCTTCTTGCTTATTTCTTTTGTGCATGTTGAACACATGATTGCTTGAGAATTCTTTGGAAGATGGCAGATGACACACTTTTCCTTGACTTTGTCCTTGATGGTCAATGTAGCATCAATAGCAGATGATGAGCATGGTGGTACTATGAGTGGTTGTATGCAAGCAAGTCTCTTCACAATTAACACATATCCCATGAAATGATGGGTATAATCCCATTCATTGTAGTCAGCAATGGTGCAATCCCAGATGTACTTTGGATGGTGTGAGCCACAGTCATTGCAATCCTGCTCACCATCACATATAAAGTCATCACTGGGTTTACCATCACTGGTACTATATCCTTCAAGGTTATACCTAGGAAGGTAGTATCATAGAGCCCAATAGCCCAGTTCATGATCCCAGTCTCAATAGAAAACAGGAAAACCAGGAGATTATTGCTCTGGTTGTGGGATCTCACCTATAGCATGTGTAGGCATATCATGATAGTCCTTTTCCCATAGTTTGTACCAGTCAGATGAAGGGCAATTTATATCTCATGTGATAATGTGTTGTACAAGGTAATATTTGTCCATTTCACTAATCTTGTCTACTTCTTCTCCAGAATATTCTGGGATTGGATTGAGAATAGAATGAGACATCTTGTATTTTTGCAGTGAGTATGGTGACTCACACATTGCCATTTCATCACTGTAGTCATAATTCTGGTATGTCATAGGATTGACACTGTCCTCATACACTTCACTTGGAAAATCCTCAAGGGGGTGCACAGAGGAGTGCATTCCCTGAATTTCCTGATGGATCCATTCAAGATCCTTGTTCAAGTTGCTTGATAGTGAGTGTAGATGAAGAGGCAATGGAAGTGTCTTCATTCATGGCCTCAGACCAGGTTTGTCAAATGTGCTTGTCCTGATTCTGATCCTGAATTTGTTGAAGGACATAGGTAAAGTCCTCCTCATCTTGAGGAGGTTCCTGTTGATACTTGTCCTGTCCTTTATAGTAGCCTGTTTCTGATCTGTCATCATGGATCATGTGGTTTTTGCTCTTATCAGGGTGTTCCTGTGGCATATTTGCTCCTCCATCCTCAGCCTCAGCCTTTCCCTTTTCCTCATGTGTTGCCATGCTGGGATTGGCAATTGTAATCATGTCTTCCTTGATCAGGATTAATTTGGACCTGTGAGATACAGCAAACTTGTTGCCCACTGCCAGTATAGCATACTTTCTGGCATCCAATTTTGCAGTACTCTCTAGGATAATGGTTTCATTTGAATCTCTCAAAGACACATCAAGGGTGCTGGTTATGCAGCATGAATGATGGGTTCAAGGCCAGTTTAACATTGGAGAGTCTGGATATGAGGGACTTATTAGCCATGTGTCTTGGCCCTTCATATTGTTTGGGGTCAATAGTGCTCCCCTTACCAACAGTCCTTCTTTGAAACTCCTGAATATAAGGAACAATGGTAGATGGGAGGAACTTATTGACCTTGACCTTGACTGTAGCCATAATGGTGGTGATAGTATGTTCTCAATCTGAAGGAAGAGCCATTAGAATAGCCATCATGAGGATTTTGTCATCTAGGGGAAAACCTGTGGCTTTAAGCCTATCAGCATGGTCAATAAGCTTGTTAGCTTCATTTACAGGGTTCACATTGGGTCTGATGTGATGCTGAAACAGTCAATGCATCTCTGAAAATGCTTCAATTTTCCCAGGTTGACCATAGTGCATTTCTAAATCTTCCAAGGTTTCCTTTGCAGTAGCCTTCATGTGATGATAAAAGGGAGGCATGACTTGAAGTTTGATAACTCCTCAAGCCTGCATATCAAGGTCCTTGAAGATTTGAATCTGTTCCACAGTAGCATTTCCAGCAGGGACAGTATCTGTGAAGGCTCTATAAAATCTCATGGCCATGGCAAAGGCATCCAGGGAGTCATGCCATAACTTGTAGTTGTTGCCATTGAATTCAGGGATGAAAGTGAGAAAGTCTTTTGCTACCATTTTCCTAGAATAAGCAATTACATAAATGCAAACCAGTCAGCAAAGATGTTTGTGCTTGGAGAGATTACTAGGGGAATAAAAGGTGGAACAGGAGCATGAACAAGGGTAGGAGTGGGTCCAACCACTCTCTGCTGTCTATGTTTTCTATTGTGAGTGCCAGGTTTTTATTTCAGTCCTAGAAGTTCCTGTTGTTGTTTCATCACCAGAGCTGCTCTTCATAATGTTTGATTACTTCTCATGTCTGTTCTTCTTTTATTCTTCCTTGCTTCACTTTTTGACTCCTCCCACCAGGCCATGCCACCTTTTCCTTTAAAATCCAATCCTGCATCTCTTTCAATAATGAAGAGGTTTCAGTAGGGAAAATAGTGTGAGTTTTTAACTCTATTGACATTCTGTCCTGCTCCCAGGATAGTGTCTAAGATTGATGCACTTTCTTGTTTTTCCCAAGCAATGATTGTGAAGGATGGAATTCCTTATTGGCAATCTGACCATGGTAATACACAGGGTGAGCTATAAAGGGAAGTCAACTTGTAGCAAAGAAGGGTTTTCAAATGAAGATTAGAGGAAAAGATGAAGGGAATTGTATGTGTCAACAATGTATGCTGCTACACAGGTTTATAGTATGATAGTTTTCATCACTGAAGGTAATTAATGAAAGAAGAGTCTGTAAATCACTGGCATAAGTGATGGAAATGAAGTATGGTAGTGAATACATGATGTACAACTGGTATGTTGAAGTACTCTGATAGAGCTTCAGAGAGAGTTGGGTTTCCCTGTTCATTAACATCCATGTTGAGGAGAGGGTGTAATGCCTCAAGATTAATGACCATAAGCTGGTTTCTCAGGTTGTTGAGGACATGTATGTAGTCTCTGATCTGCAAGTAAAAATGAGAAAATCATTCTTGCAAGATTATAAAAGAATATTAGTAGTAAATGTGGAAGAATACTGAAGGTTGGTCATGGGCATGTCCTGGATTTATAAGGTTGAAATGCATAGCATTCCTCATGATGTTGAACCCCAGCCTTCTCATCTATGGGCAATAGATGTTGTGTGTGATGAAGAAAAGAGAGAAAATATTGCCATATCTGTCAGTGAAAATCTCAGCTGTGGTAGGCCTCCTTCCTATCACAACAACTCCTGGACCTGCAGGACAATCCTGTTCAAAGATGGTTGCCCATGGGTACTCATTCCACACATATATCACTTTCCCTCTCATGATATACCACTCAGCTTCATAGTTCAGATGCAGGAAATTGACTCTATCTAGCCATGGTCAAATGATTCTCTCTGCAACCATCTAAGCTTTTTCTAGTTCATCAAAGTAGTCATTTGAGTCTACTTTATTTTTGTCAAAGGTGTTGTCAAAGATGTTGGAATAAGGAGGTGGTGATGGAGTATTAGGAATGGTTGGGACTAGTGATGGAATCTTCTTCTTGATCAATGCTGCTGGTCCAGCTAGAGAAGCTGGGGTTGGAATATCCTTGGCCTTCACCTTGAAGTCTGTGTTCTTGGACACATATAGGGAGTCCAGTACCATTTCCTGTAACCACTCCTGATTGAATACTCAAGCTCCCAACATTGCCTGAATGAGATCATGGTTCTGGGATTCCTGAAAGAGAGACATAGGTAGAGCTGGTTGGTGTGGGAAGGATGGGTGTGGAAGATTCAAGAATAGGGTTGTCTTGGAGATTGTATGGAACTAGAATGGCATTACCAAACATGTCAGTATAGCCAATGAAATGTTCCATTTCTTTGAGAGGTAGAGGGCAAAGACACATCATTCAAAGTCATATTTCAACCCATCAGTCATAAAAAAGTAGGAATGACAGGGGTTAGCTTGAGACAATCTTGCACCCAACTTTTGATTAAGTGAGTTCTAGCAGATGCTATCATCTGCTGTTGTCTGACAGAGTTCACTATTCTGTTAGTGACTTTGAAAGAAGCTCTCTTGAGTCTTTGCTGTAGCTCATTAAGAGAAATCTCTGGGTTTACCTCTAAGAACAATTCTATCACAGACTCCTCCATTAGTCTAGGAAGCCCATACTCTGGTGGCATTGGATATGAAGGAAGATCATCAAGATCCTCAAGCATATCATGCTCCTCCAAAGGAGGATCAATGGTTTGATCAATCTGGACTTGGCAGGTCCCAAACCTGTCCTGTGCTGTAGCTGCCACTCAATGATTGCAGTGATGAGCAGGAGTGTGCTGCATCTCAATGCAAAGTGTAAAAAAGGCAATGGCTGATATGGCAAAGAAAAACTCAACCTGCCAAAATGGCAACTGTAGGTACACCCATTGTGTATCTTGGAAAAAGGAGAGCATGTTGAGGCCAAGCAAAATCCTCCATGTGAACCATGAGTCATCATTAGGTTGGATTCAACACTGGCAAAAATGTTGTTAAGATGTTGACCTAGGTGATGAGCTTGGGGCTCATAACCTGGTGGCAAAGTAGTGTAGTCAAGAGAGTGTGCTTGATTAGATGCCAAGTACTTCAACCAAGGAGGGTGCAGTCTCATGTCCAGTGCTATCCACAAGTTCAGGGTCAAGTGAAAATGACAAAAATGCAGAGTACTCATTCCCAACTGGCATTGCATCTGGTAGATTTTGTAGAAGGCCTTGCAGGTACTCTAGGAAATGAGGAAATTCAGTAGAAAGAATAATTTTGGCAGTTGGAAGTGGCATGGCCACATGAGAATATGGACAGGACAGAATGCCAAATGAAGCACACACCTGGTCCTCAGCCACAGAATATGTACTATACAGCTATTCCAACAGCCCCAGCCCTTTTGAGATTTTTCATAATTGTTTACAGGCCTGATTTATGCCCAACTTTCTAACAGGGTTATTAACAGTTATTAACAGACATTTCTAACAGCTGTTTTAAACATGTGACTTTTCAACCATACCCTATTGATGGAGTGCAAGCTAATACTGAATGGTACTCAAAGTTAGCAAAGTGAGAAATATTGGGTGCCCAACCCTAGCTAAACCCTACATTGGTGGTGGACTTCAAGCTCTGACAAAACACCCTAATGATATAGCAAATATAACATTGTTTTTCAAGTGGGAGAATGTACTAGTACAGTGATAATTCTAGTGAGGTATAACAGAGTAAGGCTTCCAACATCATCAATATGCCCAGAGCATCCAATTGCATTGAAATGCTGGAGTTGCTTGATACAATCATGATTGCTGCCACCTGCTTGTGAAATGAAGAAATCAGTGCATGGCTTTGTGATGACAGTAGCAATATAGAACTCACAGATGGCTGGACAGATACATCACCAGACTCTTCAAGGTCTTCTCTAAAGTGAAGTAGTGTAGTCAAGGAGTGTACTTGATTAGATGCCAAGTACTTCAAACCAAGGAGGGTGTAGTCTATAATACTATTTCCACAATGCAGTGGAAGTTCTACAGTAAGGACCATAGATACCTATGTGTATGTTCACATGGGGTGATCTTCTGGTAAGACAGAGAACTTGATGTGAGGATAGAAAGCTAGTAGTAGATTAGCAATCTGCTACTCTACTGTTACAATATGTGTGGTATATCTAGTCTACAGACATGGTCTGTGTGCACATACATGAGTTTGCCTCAACTGGTAGGTTGAGCTGCATATGGTAAGTATGACCTGTCATATAAAGAATCCTCAGGTATGGTACTGAGTAAGCATGGAAACATATGTAGAACAATATGAAAGAACAATCATATATCATAATGATGTCATAGACATCTAGACTATTCCCATATAAGTGCATATTACACAGAATATATGATGGAAGGTGAGAGAAACACTGGTAATGTTCCATAGCCAGTCATAGAATCATATGCAAGTGTCATTCTTCATCAGTGATGCCACACATGACAAATCTCTGGAGCATAATAGTGAGCATCTGTTATGTAACTCAGTGCTTAACTGTATTTACTCAACATTCTCCCTCAGTTTCTCCTATAATCCTTTCACCTCTTTCTCCAGGGTCCCCAACCTTCTCACTAGGACCAATGACACTTGATTCTAGATCTTCCAATGCATTGTCCATGATAGAAGCAGTTACTGCACCATATACAGAGTTATTGGATATAATCCAGGCATTATGTGATGAAGTTGAGGCAGTGTGAGTTCTTGAATGGCCAAAAGATCCAATCCCAAAGGCCCCTCAACTCCATCTCCTTGAGCACTTTGCTGAACAGCACCCTGATTTTTTTTGTAAAAAATTGTGAGTTGATCTGCTGATACTTGATGATACATATGCTGGATCAAATCAGTGATCACCCAGTGTTTCAAAACCAGTCAAACAATAAACAGTTACCTATATCAATTCAATTGGCCATCTTCCTTTTCTGTGCCAGACATTATGGGAACACTTGTACTTCTGAGGATGTTGCACAATGGGTGGGTGTTAGCATTGGGACTGTGATGAATTGTACACACTGTGTGATGGCTGCAATCCTAGATCAGCATGACAACTTCATTTATATTCCAGATATCTGCTCTGAGGACATGTGTCAAGCATGAGCATTCACAGAGTCTTGGATGTGCCAGGCATGAAGGAATGGCATGTTTGCTGCCAATGGGTCTTCAGTCAATCAATTTATATGCTAGGCCTAGGATGTTCAGAGATGGATTTTATGACCAAAAATCACATTTTTTGTTGAATTGTCAGGTGTGTGCAATTGGAGAGGTATGACAAATAGACTCACTTGTCCCTTGAAGCCAATAGTAATGCCCCATAATTTGATGATAGTTGACTATGCTCTTGGCCAACCTGGTAGTGTGCATGATGCATACACTTTCAAAGGGACCTGGATGTCACAGGACCTGGCCAACTTGATTCTGGCACACCACTGGATATGGGCAGATTCAGAATATCCCAGTGAGACATTGTGTGTCTTCACCTGATTGTGTCTCTACCATGCATATATTAATTAGCCTCTTGTAAACTAGCCATGCAAAGTCTGTTATAATTGTAGTGTGAATCTGACTGAGCTGTATCATACATGATAGGCTAACATGCATGACACCACTATTGTGCACCTTCATCATGCATTGCCAGCATGCATGATGGTAGGATTGCTTGCCCTAAACACCTTAAATGCAGACCAGCATGCATGGCAGGATCCAACTGACAGCTGACAGTATCAGGTAAGTATGCATGGTGAGACTGCCCAACAAATACCACAGCATGCATGGAAATCACATACAAAAACTTAACTATATCTAGACAGTACATTGGTACAGCAGAATCACATATGTACACAGCAAGCTACATAGGAATGAGTAAGGCCAACTAGTTGGCACCAGGGACATCTGAGGATTGCTACATCAAGACCATGTAATTTGAATGGAAGGGCATATGTACTGCATGATGCAACCAGATGACTCTTAATTCTCTTTCCATCACCAGCTGTGAGGGCAAGTAGAGAAACATGTGCAGCACAATATTTTATAGTGGCCATTGAAATCTTGCAGTCAGTCAGACTGATAGTAGTCCATGCATGGGTATTTGTGACTTGGCCTTGCATGTTAGCATCCTTGAATTCATAAAAGTAAGCTTGGAGCTGGAGGAGGTTGTGCATGTCACAAAGGGCTTCATAAGCTTGAGGCCTCACAAAGTCTCCACTTGTGTTCACATAACTTGACAGGACAGGAAGCCTGGTAACCAATCTCAGATGGGAGATAAAGCTTGATCTGCTCAACTTTCACTGGCCCACCTGGTTGCACATCTCCATTGTCCAGTCAAATTATAGAGGGTATGTAAAGCAATTGAATCTCCTGCCAAGCATCAATGTGTCTCTTCAGAACATTTGCACACTCCTGCAACTTGGAAAGTTGATTATCTGTTGGATGTGAACCAAGGGATGAGATTTCAGCCTCCAGTAACCTCCTAAAGACATGTAATTAGTACCATATCCATGATATACATAGATGGAATCTTAATGTTGCTCCTCTAACTCTAATCCAGAACTAATTAGGATGCTGGCTGAAACTTCTGAGTGAGGTGATAGTGATATGTCATTACCAGCTTGGAGCTCTGAAGCTTCTGCTCTCACAAGCTCCAGTTGAATGCTGGCTTGAGTGATGGCTATGGATGAGGATAAGTCACCTTGTGTATGTATAGATAGCCTATGTGCTCAGAGTACTTACTTGCAACATGTATCTCATATGGATTGCACTTTGAACTATTGCATTCTCATACACTAATTTCCTGTTGTCATTTCAAGGTCATAGCAACATCAATGCAGGCCTCCAGCTCCTTAATTCCCTATCATGGTTTGTGAATGCCTTCATATCCTTGATGAGTTTGTGGAGTGTGAGTCAGCCTATATAAGTGGTTGGGAGTGAAGAAGGCAGCACATGTGATAACTTTACTTATCTAACTGTGTAATACATTTCCAATTCCAATCCCCAAAGTAATCATCAAGGGTATCTTGATGGGTACTCAGCCTCATTTTCTTTGTACTAGATGCTGCTGGATTGATATTAGCCCAGCCACATTCAGGGCCTCACCATTAGTGTGCCCAACATGTGGAGTGAAATTGAAAGAATAGGTGACTTGACAATGGGATATGTGGGCTGGGAGGTGAAACTTTGGAATGAGAAACTTGATGATCTTTTGTTCATGTGGAAGGTGGTAATCACCAGGAAATTTGGTCATCCATTTCCAGAGGTTCCTGCTCCACTGACTTGCAATGTCATAAGGTATAATTAGTGTTGAAAGCTGACAGTTATGCAGAGAAGAGAATAAAAGATAGCCTGTATTGACATATCTTGTGACAGGGTGTAATTTTCCATGTAAGTAGAACACAAGAATGACATACCTCTTGCCCTTCTGTAAATCACCTATACATACCATTGGGTAGCTTCAAGTTGTGCTGTGCTATCCAATGACATCAGTATGCCATCTAATTTGATCAAGACTTACATACCTCTTGAGTATCATACTTGTGTTCTTCAATAAATGCCTGGTATGATGTCTCTTTGATGAAGTATGACCAGCCTTTACTCAGGTCAGGGTCAACTTTGTCACTTGATACATTTTTGTGATGCAGATGAAAGTTTGCATCCAGTGTGATGAACTTTGCATATAGCCATCTGTGTAGCACATTAGCACACTGTTGTGATACTAAATCACAGGGACATAAATTGAACCTTTTCTCAGGAGTAGCATGGTGCCAGTCCATTGGAGGGTTCTTGCCAGGTTGTGAACATGCAGGACAGAGGAGAGTACATTGTCCTTTGTGAGTTGATTCTATGCTGCTAGGATCATGTGCTCAGCCAGCACACTTGAGCATCTTGAGGTGCCTTCACTCATGCATGACATGCAGGAATGAGTGGTATTGATCCTAACAGATGAAATGATCATTAGAAAGTGTGGCTTAAAAAATGAAAGTGTATCTTGGGAGGGTTAATTTCAACATTGTCAGTCAACTGTACTAGGCACTGATAGTACCCATATGACAATGCCTTCAATTTAAATGACAGCAGTTGGTACTTGAGAACTCAGAAAGCTATTGCAGTCTTTGGATCAATAATGATTGCTGAGAATAGGTGAGCATGCAGGAGTTGTATGACATGAGACTGAGCCATTCCACAATCACAGAAGTCCAGTGCAACATCATGAATGCCATTGATGTCTATAACTACAAACTTGTCCCTAAATGCACACTTCAGATTGCAACACTGGTCACTGACTGCATGACCAAGTTGCAGGCAAAGAATTAATGACTTCAAAGTCACCCTGGTGAAGTGTGTATCCACCCATTGCTTAAAAATTAGCATTATATAATGAATAAATTGATGGCTTACCTCAACATGATGAAAAAGCAACTGGAGATGGGTCTTCACAATGCAACCACCACAGAACAATTTCATACATTGACAGTATGCACAAGTTACCCATGATGCATAGTCACCCCATCCTTTGGACTGAAGCAATTCATTAAGGAATGTTGCACACTCCAGGACCCAAACCATCAGCAGGAAATCCTGACAGTTCCAGGTCAGAATACATGAGTGGATAGAGACATACTCTGAGTGTTTGCTTCCTTTTTTGCACCTGAGCATCAACATCTGTGGACAATACAGTAAGCTCTGTTTTAGCATCAACAAGTGGGATATCTTCCTGGAGACTTTCATTAAAGTTTCTATCCTCAAGGCATGATCTATCCATGGAAAGTGGCACAATCAACTGACCAGCTCTTACAGAAGTCCTCCTATTGTCCTGATGGTAAGTGTAGGTTGTAGTTGGGTGTGTTCAATGAACTGGACTAAGTAAGCAAGCAAAGTTGATGTGCTGTAGTTTTTGTTTCTTGTGTTTTGAGTAATGTGACATAAGTGTTAGCAAGCAGTAGACATGGCATTGGTGAGTTAGACTCACTGGTGGTTGTATTGATATTGCTGAAGCACTGACCACTAAGTATGATAATTGTCCATCCCTTCTGGTTGTGCATGAGTTCTCACAAATGTCACTATAACAGCCATGCATGGTCATGCATGGGTTATTGGGAATTAAAGGTAAGTGGAGATCCTTTTATGCATGATCTGACTGGGTGTTACATGTACATAAATGCAAGCTGGCCTTCAAGCTCCTGGAGTAATGGTACCTATTGTCATGCCCCCATCTCACTCCCTCAAAGAAACTGATGTTCCTCAGTCCCCTGCCACATTGGCTCATTTTTCAGACCATGAGAACATTGATATCACTGGTGTGTATTTGTTGTTTCTTTCCTTTTGCACTAATCCACAATCATATATAGATGTGTTGGTTCCTCACCTTCAAGGCATCACCATCAGTCACAACAAAGCTGAAGAACTTATTACTACTCTCCAAAAATTGGTAACAAAAGCATCCAACAACTTGGCCATTCATTCAGGACTGCCTACCCCTACTAGAGCAAGGTCAAATGACCTTGATTTTGGTATGCATCTGACACTGAATGTTACCTAGTAACTAACTAGCACAGATTTTCTATTCTGGTTTCACCATGAAATGGGTATCAAAACAATGCATGGTACTGACACACATGCATCAACTCCTTTTGGTGGTGATGGTTCTGCTTTCCTGCTCATTTCTATTTCTCCAGCATCATCTGTGTACCTGCTCACTGCAACAATATTGTCATCTATGTCTTCAACCTGACATTCTGTTAAGCACAGCAAAACTTACTGGGTCATCTTGTCTCCAGATGGTAACCCTACATCTATCACAGCTCAGTCACCCCCATTGGCAGCATCTGTTAGCAAAATGCCCTCTCCCCCTGGCAGAAGAGCTCTGCCATTGACACCATCATCCCCACTTATATATATTCCCCCCACTCCAGCTTTATTGCCATCAACTAAGACATCCTCCTACATTGGGATGTCTCTACTGTCCTCTATGCCAGCAGCTACTAACATAAGCCAAACAGGGCTCAGAAAGTTTGTCTCTAACACCAGATTTTATGGTCTTTCTCCTGTCATCCAATACTACAAGAATTTTCCCTTTAAGATATTGCATAAAGACAGCCCTGCCTCATTTTATTGTATCATTAAAGGTTGATGGGTAGGTGTCATTTGCAATGTGGTAAGGCTTAATCCATTACTTGCTTAGAAGGCTAAGGCTTATCTTCATTAACTTAGGGGATGATGCTGGCCTGCAGGTCCAGGGATGCAAAGGTGCTATTTTCAGTGGCTGTGGAGATGTAAAAGCTGGTGTGGATCACATCAGGGCTGCTATTGACTGTGGTCAATGGCAATACTTGCCATAACTTTGTAGTCACCATTATTTCATAGGATTTGCCTTTGTGGCAATCTCAGTATTGTAAATTTTGAATGTACCCACTGTTGAGATGTACCTGGGTGGATGAGCCATAGAAGGCAAGCCACTGTCTTGACCATATGTCAACTACTCTGAGGAGTAGGTTCACCCATGTGGGATGTGATATCACTCCTGTGGATGCAATATATATAGAGAGTACTACAGAATGACTATGGTAGAGAACTCTAAGGATTATCCTGCATCACACCCAACCTGCTTGAACTCTCTTGGTTGTGTGAACCAAACCCACACCCTCAGATCCTATCTCATAGAACCAATTTATCTTACCTGTCCTAACACCCACATGTGTATTTGGCTGTAGTGATATCTTGGTGCCACTGCCAGTAGTGATCTGCCAGGTAAACTTATTGTGGAAAGCAGATATGTAGTGAAAGCCTACAATGCCATTGAAGTAGCTGTCAGAAACTGAAAACATCAAGCAAAGCATGATGTAAGTTCACAATTGAAACAATGACCACACAAATACATCAATCTAATGGGCTGGGCATTCAATGAGATGAGACACATGTGTATGTGCCAAGAGGCTTGAGTGACTCTGATGGCAGTGCTATGAAGAACACAGATGCAGTATTACTGTAGTACAAACAACAGAGAAATAGAGGTGCTGAAGGCACAAGTACTACACTATAAATAAACCAAGGCAAGAACTGATGAGATGCAAATGTAGATTGGACACCAATAGGTGAGAAACAATATAATTAGCTGAACATTGAGAAGGGATATCCATGATCAAAGTGACTGTTGGTTTCCTGATTGGTACTGCCACAACACAACACAATGGAGATAGACACATTTGGTGGTAAACTAGTACTCCATCCATATATTATGTAGCTGTTGTCAAGGTTGTAGATTCTAATAGACATTTTCAACTACAAAGGATGTCTACCTAGGGTACAGTCCATCTGCCTCAGATGTGGATCAAGCTCTATCAATATACAACTTGCTATATAATTAGTGTTATAAATCTATGACTCATCTCCCTGGATGCATCTCAACAGCTATATACATCTGTTTTTTCTTGGTCACTATCTAAAGTCCTAAGTGTATCTATATCTCCTATGTGCTTGTATTTTAGTATGTATTTTTGGTCATAGTGCTGCCATCTTTTTCCCACAACTTGGGCTGCTCTGTGGCTAGTATACAAAAACCTCCTTAGCTATACAAGTCTTGTCAATTTGCTCAAGTGCCCTATATATTAAGCTAATGAGTGGCCAATGGCATGATACTTGTAACATGAAATACAGCTGACTACACTACTTGAAGACAATGAAATGAACTGATCAGTGGGCCAACTATGCTGTCATTGATCATATAACAAATCTCAGGCCTACTAAGACCTTGCTGGCACAAATAAGATACAAAGACAAGTGAGCAGCCACACAGTGTGCATCCCAAGTCACTCTTCTCTAAATTGGCTAAATACATTCTGAACAGTTCTGATCATCCCTCCACAAACTCCACTCATTTGTTGCCTACCAGCATCATTGGCAACTCATATGCCACCTCAATTTTGTAGTGGGACTCAGTGGACTCTCTTGTACCTCCACACTGTATATATATCCATATAAATAGTCACTCATTTGATATTGCACATTGATGGAGAGCATAATAATAGTTCATGTACTAATATGTATAACCCCAGTGCATATGTAGATGCTAGTCCACTAGCTACCTAAAAATACACTGTGATCTGACCTTCATTGAGTCTTGCTGAGCAGGACTTCAGAATATAAGGTGTGATGATGTCATGATGAGTACAATAATTCTGGACCTGGCACATCCTGAGGCAGAGTTAAAGCAACAAAAGGATTAGTTGCTCCAGCCTCCAGCTGTCCCTTGTGCTTAAAAATTTTCAGCCAGTCACCAGGGCTTGAAAAAAGTCTGCAACAACATTTGGTTGACATTTGGTATGTACTTGATTTTTCTGACATGTATTGCCTCTGCAATGGTTAGTTTTATCATGACAGGCACAGCAAGTCATAAAAATGGCACTGGCATCTTGGACCATGCCAGAACAGAAATGATAGTTCACACAACAGTTACTGGAGTACCAAAAATACTCAGATGCTCATACTTTCAGCAAATTCTGGCCTTTACTCAATGAAGGATTTTAACAACAGTGGCCTGAGGAGAAGTTATTATGGCCTGAGCTGCCTTTGCACACTGTCCTTACTGATGCTCAGAAAAAGAAACTTGGAGAGGTGATAGCCACATGTCAAAAATAAGATGTAATTTGTGGAAGTCTATTCTCATATGACACAATAATTCCCAGCAACTTCACACATGGATGTGGTAGCACTCAAACAGAACCACTTGCCACAAAGGATACAAAGCACAGTCAACAACAAAAGTGACTCACATTCTCAATGATCTACTTCAATCAAAGAGTGGCTGAAAACTAACAGAAGCAGAGATGTATTTCTAGACTATATTTTCCTGAGTGTGTGTGGCCCTTGGTCACTAAGGCTAATCTCCAGCACAACCCTCAGACTTGTGGTGAAAAACTAGTGATTATCCATCAGTGCACAAAATGGGCATGGGAGAATGAGAAAGACAGTGCCATAGTTGCAGAAGTAAAACACAAACTGGAAGGTAGTGTGGAGAACATGGAGGGGACCCTAACAGATGAGAAGATCCTTGAGTCAGTGACTGGGTTTTGTGATACACCCAGTACTTACTGTTGTCAGAGAACAGGAGAATCTGCCAGCTGTGCTTGCTGTCATTTTTGGTGAATTGTCACACACATGCAGTTGGTTGTTTTCTGTGATAATGGGGGGTCCTGATCCTTCACAAGAAGATGAAATTAGCATATCTTTGTAAGTAATTGTCTGGTATGGAACATGAAGGATTACTCACCACTCCTGTCATAGATGGCACATTGGGTTGACTGCATTGAGGCACCACTTTTCTCAATATCTTAAAGACTTCAACTCAAGGTATCTGGATCCTTACTCTTCATTTCTTCATGCTGTGTATTGTATGTTGAACTTCCATGCAAAAATCTAATCATTTGTTGAACTCAAATTAACATGGCAGCAAACTCTGGGCTAGGTTAGACACTAGAGGAAGATTGTCTTCAGTCTGAGCCTGAAGAAGATGGGGAGAATACTTCTGGTAATACAGGTCTGAATGACAACAAGCTTATTGGCAACAATGATCATGGTTCCAACCATATGGATGACAAGAGAGATGATGGGAGAGATGACAAAGTTGAGGGCACTGCCCCAGGTGATGAAGACAGTGATGATTATTCACAAGACAGCTTGGGAGGGAATGTCAAGCATCCATTGCTTGACACCACTGGTCTTTATAGGATGACCCCATTAGCAGGATCCATGCATGATGTTCAGGTATGTCATGAAGCATTCTGGGGTCTTCTTTGTAGTACTAAGATCTATTCACAGTCCATCATGCATGGTGATCAACATCCATCTATCATGCATGATAATCAATGCCAGCCCACTTTGCATGGCATTCAGCCACCCTTATCTCTCCTGGATGGATCTCCCTGGTCTTTTTCTGCCTCACATAACCTTCAGCAAGCCTTGTTTCTTGTGGACAGATTTCCCCTACCCCCACTGGTGGCCTTGCATGATGCCCAGCAAATGTCTGCATTGGCTGTGCTGTCTACAACCCAGGCTATTGGTAATGGCTATGACACTATGATGACCTTGTCTGTCTCCCACACACCCTTTGACATGTCCACTAGTCTACTTGAGGGGTTGTCTGATTTAGGAGCTATTCTGCATTGGATAAGTCTCTTAGAAATTTGGGATTCTGGGACAAGTTTGAACATCAGATAATGTCAGAGTCAAATGGTGGCAACTCTGTGTCCTCTACTTCTAGTTTAAATTTCACTGACATGATTTTGTTGCTACCTTGATTGTTTAGCTCTCTTAGCAGTCCTCCCAGACCTGGTGAAAACTAGCATTTTCTTTGCCCCTTTGTTTAACTGCACCATCATTCTCCTCACCCCTTCATTTAACTGCACCAGTCTTCTCTTTGCCTACTCAGGAGGCAGTGTGATTGAAGAGTCCTGAACATATGTGGCTTTTTACATTTGTGGTAGTCACTCACAATATTTACAGATTCACTGCCCAGTGAGAGTTCTTCTATCATATGAAGCAGATGGCTCATGAAGCATTGAAAGCAATCCAGTACAGGCACCATGCTGTCCTCAAACACAGAGCTCAGTGGAATGAACAGTATACCTCAAGCAGAGGACTCTTCCCCATCATTCAGTGCAAGTATTCCTGGATTGCTAATGGGTGGGGAAGTGACTGCCACTGGTCAGAAGAAGAATGGCCCACCAGCTGATTCACTCATAAGGAAGTCATCATGGCCATCAGTCACATCCACATGAAATGCATCTGCTAATGCAATTGGTGGCAACCACACCAAAGAGAACCAAGTGCAGGCTACTCTAGGGTGGAAGTGGGGAGCACTGTGCAAAATGGAGACTTCTAAGAAAAGTATCTTAGCATTCACCCTCAAGTACATATCAAGATGCTAATGGTCCCTTCAGGAAATCAAGTCCAGCCTGAATGTGCTCAACCCAGATCAGCATCCCCCAAAACTCAAATAAGCCATGATACCATTTCCTATATACACAGATAGAGACTTTCATACATGCCTGCATTGTACCCTTTATACATGCCCACACTATGATCTTCATACATGCATTGTGAACTTCTGTGCTGTTAATCATTTAGCAATATCATTGTCTACATACACATATTATGACTTTGTGTACCCTTAACCCTTTGAGAAATCAAAACTTTGTGATGTGGCCTATCAGTAGTTATTACAATTAAACTTAAACTTGGATGGGGCTAGTCTACTTGCAATGGTAAACAGACACCACTTAGTGGTAATCTATTAATACTAAGTATACCAGGCATGTTTGCTGCATGTAAATTGTATATATCTGTCTACATGGGTGTGAGATGAGTCAGTGCTATGAGATGACACAAAACATAAATATAGGGCATAATGATTCAAGATGTAGAAAGGAAGAAGATCAAGAGTAGGAGAGCTGCAGACTGTGCCCAGCTGAGCTAGCACTCTCAAGACCCACACTGTGCTACACATGTTAGCCATCCCATCCCATCAGCAAAGCCATAAGTCATCCAGACTGCTCATGACCACTTGTGACCATCAGCTAACTACCACCCAGTTCACTGATGCCTCCCAACAATCCCTGAAAGGCAACATGGCCCCTTGCCATACTGGACCCATCAGACAGTCTCCAAGCCTGAACAGCTGCCTTGTAGTGATGATGCACCAGAGACAGTCCTCTATCCATCACTACCTTTTAGCTCACATTCACTAGGCTGCAGATGAGCATGTGTTTCTTCAGACTACATATGCTACACACCATGTTACAATAGTTAGACACCTCCCTACAATAGTAAAGTGCAACATAGGACTATAAGTCCTCACACACTGGAATTTGAATACATAATAATAAAAAAGGAAGAAGATACCTCTGGAGAAATCCAAAGGACTTATGGCCTAAAACAATAAACATCAGTGGGGGGTGAGCTGTGTGTGTGAGGGGCAGACAGGAACTGGACACATTAGCTTGACTGAAAGCACATGGTGTTGAATGTCATGTCATGAAGGATGAAAGGCATTTGAATTCTTCACACAGGCCTGGGAGAGAAAGAGGTGGGTGGTAAAAGAAATGGTGAGTTTATCAAGATCACAGGACCCAGCATACAACTGGTGAGGTGTCAAGAGCAGGTGTAGAAGTGAGCTGGCAAACAAAGGAGGACAAATCCACATGAGGTAGTGTCTATATATATTGTATCATGCCTAGGTGGGCACAGCTATGAGTAAACAGTCTCCAATAAACAAGGAAGAGCATTCATACATATAACCATGCAAGGTGTAATGCATGGTGGATGAGTAAGTGTGACCAATACATGTTGTCATGCAAGGTGCATTTAAGTATTTAGAGTTAGTCAGTTTTCCATGGCAGTTTAACTAGAACTAGAGTACTATTGTGCATGAAAAGGACAGCATGGCCTGGTGTCAAACTGAAGGGACAATGGGTTGGGCAATAGGAGAGGCTGAGGGATGGGATGAAGATTCAAATGATAGGGTTGGGGAGGAGCAAAGAGCAGAGACAATGGGGCAACAGTTCTGTGGGATGTTGATGGAAAGGCTTTTGGCACAGCATGGGATCTGAGTTTAAAAGATCAAGGTACATGTATTCATTAACATACATTGTTCTAATGTCTGTAAGGACACAAATGCAAGCATAAAGTAAAAGCAAGGGGGGAGGGGGGAAAATGGAGAATGGGGGTGATGAAGCAACAATGATACAGAAGGGCATACACAAGTTCAAATTATAAAAAAAACACCTAGGGATGATCACCAGAAGTTGCAGATGAGGGAGGATGAGATGATGTACCACTGGCAGAGCAGAGAGCTACCTGAAGCTTTGCCAACTTCACCTTGAGGCAGAGGACTTCCTCTTCCTCCTTGAGAACACTCACTTCTAATTGTTTCTGCTCCATCTGGCAGCAGTGAATTTTTTCTGCTTCCTGATGGTCTTTCTCATTCTCCACCTCCAAATAAGCAATCTCCTTGTCACACATGTAGACCTGCAACTTTGTTGGCTTTTGTTCATGCTTGAGTAGTGCCATTTTATATTGTTGGTCCATGGCACTTTCATTTAACCCACTGAGGTGCTCATTGAACTTTGCTTTCATCTCAACCAGTATGCCTTTTCCCTTTGTAGAGGGGGATTGTGTAGTCTCAGAACTCATTCCCTGGAGCCAGGTACTTCTAGCAAGACCCAAAGATGATGTAGATGTAGAGCAGGGGACTTAGGATACAGCAACATCCAGAATGCAGAGCAGTTGTCCCAAGATGGAGTGTGAGGTTTCACCAGGCCTGTAGACTTGTAGAAGACAGCAGTCAGACCAGTCAAATTAACAGACTGTAGGTCTGATCAGTGAGGCCACATATGTACCTACCTAGGCTAACTTAGCCAGCCAGCAGAGAGTGAAAATCACCTGTCCCTCATGGGCCAGTGGATAGTTGGCCATTCTAGAGTAGTCACTGTTGCAAATGGGTGGGCTGATAAACAGTTGTACCATACAATGAGTGAGCTACAAAGGTATACATGTGGTTATGCTATGATGCAGCTGAGATGTGAGTGTCAGTTACTACAGGGGAGCTGTGAGATAGTATAAGTTGCACAATACTGCAGTGGAAACTACTGCAGGAAGGTCACTGGACACAAGATACTTGTGAAGGAATCAGTACCAGAAAATAATTCTGAGAGATTAACTGGACAAATGTTGTGGGATCACTTTCATGCAATAGTTGTAATCAGGTCACCATGATCAGAAATGCCATGGCAGGAAGCTAGGTGCAAAAAAATGATAGGATGATGGTCACAGAATGATGGCTGTGGGACAATGGTTACTGAAACATGGTAGCAGGAAAATGGTTGCAGGAACATTGTTGTGAGAAATTTGTCATGAGAAAGGGTTGTGGAATGTTCATTGCAGGATGCTGGGGGCATAGGTTAATGTCATGGAATATCAGACATGGTACACAATAGTCATCCCCAGACAATGGTTTCTGAATTGTCACAAGAAAATTGTTGTGGGAACATAATATCATTCAAACCATGCAAATTTCACCTGTCCTCCAACTGAACTTACAATATGTACAATGATTTTATTGATGTATGTAACAAACAGTTCATTACTGCTACAATACTATGTGTCCATATCCATTTCTTCCTCCAAATGTGGTTTACTGAATTTGGTTGATTCCATCATTGAGTTGTCATTAACATCTGCTTGCATGAGAGAAATGATGGGTGGGAGGGATGGTGTTGAATTTTGACTACCTGTCTACACATCCAAGAGGGTGCTGTGCAGGTCATCTTGCAATGTGAGGAGCAAGCTGAGTGAGTGAGAGGCTGTGGGTGTTCTGGCAGGAGGGTTGAGAGGTGTGAGCTTGTCTTCCAAATCAAAGTTGATGATGGTGAGCATGGGCTGAGGGGAGGGGTGGTGGGACCTGGAAGACATGCACCTGCAGGTGCTTGACCAATTCTTGCAGCATATCCACCTCACAATCCCTAGCCTTATGTCACTGCTTTGACTCTTCCAGCTCCTGCTTCAATCCTGCTATGTCAGACTCCAGTGAATCACTCTGGATGAGCAGTCCATACACCTGCTGCACATTGGTGTTGTTCCCAATGTCACAGCCTCACTAGGGCTGCAACTTGGAGTGCATGGGTGGGCCTTTGCAAGCCATGCAGGTGTTAAAACTATGTACTACTCCACAAAAACTACCTTAGACTTAGTACAATGAGATAGTATTGAGCATGTACTCACTTTTGCAGGGAATCTTAGTGCATGATTGCCCAGTGCTGGTGCTGCAGCCTTTCCTCTTGCAACTGGGTGGCAGTAAGGTGATCTTGAGGGGTTGGGTAGAAGGGCTGGGTGAGTTGGATGTTGTGTAGGTGCATTCACAACAGGATAATGCCACAGAGAGGGTTGGAGAAGTCTAGGGGGGCTGTTTACAGACCTGTGGCTTTGTTGTTGACTTTGTGGACTTGTTCCCTGTGTGCTTGTGGACATTGCTGCATCCATGTTTTGTGTGTATGCATTGGTAACAAGAGAATCTGGGTGCACTGATGGTGCAGGGTAGGGAACAACATGCACACAGTGCACAAGCCTGGTCAGGTGGGAGCCACATGAATTTGATGTTGTCCAGCTGACTGGGGGGGTCCTAGAGGTTATAAGTTGTTTGCCATGGGATGGCACACACCTCTGGTGAATCCATCTGCCCTGGGCTCTCCATTCCTTCATCATCCATGTTCACATATTCTGTGGACTTCACAGGCTTGTGGGGGCAGTGTGACTGGTTGCACCTGTGGGACTGGCTGCATCCAGTACATTGTGTTGATCCACATTGACAACCATGTGCCTAAATACTTAAATGCACCTTGCATGACAACATGTATTGGTCACACTTACTCATCCACCATGCATTACACCTTGCATGGTTATATGTATGAATGCTCTTCCTTGTTTATTGGAGACTGTTTACTCATAGCTGTGCCCACCTAGGCATGATACAATATATATAGACACTACCTCATGTGGATTTGTCCTCCTTTGTTTGCCAGCTCACTTCTACACCTGCTCTTGACACCTCACCAGTTGTATGCTGGGTCCTGTGATCTTGATAAACTCACCATTTCTTTTACCACCCACCTCTTTCTCTCCCAGGCCTGTGTGAAGAATTCAAATGCCTTTCATCCTTCATGACATGACATTCAACACCATGTGCTTTCAGTCAAGCTAATGTGTCCAGTTCCTGTCTGCCCCTCACACACACAGCTCACCCCCCACTGATGTTTATTGTTTTAGGCCATAAGTCCTTTGGATTTCTCCAGAGGTATCTTCTTCCTTTTTTATTATTATGTATTCAAATTCCAGTGTGTGAGGACTTATAGTCCTATGTTGCACTTTACTATTGTAGGGAGGTGTCTAACTATTGTAACATGGTGTGTAGCATATGTAGTCTGAAGAAACACATGCTCATCTGCAGCCTAGTGAATGTGAGCTAAAAGGTAGTGATGGATAGAGGACTGTCTCTGGTGCATCATCACTACAAGGCAGCTGTTCAGGCTTGGAGACTGTCTGATGGGTCCAGTATGGCAAGGGGCCATGTTGCCTTTCAGGGATTGTTGGGAGGCATCAGTGAACTGGGTGGTAGTTAGCTGATGGTCACAAGTGGTCATGAGCAGTCTGGATGACTTATGGCTTTGCTGATGGGATGGGATGGCTAACATGTGTAGCACAGTGTGGGTCTTGAGAGTGCTAGCTCAGCTGGGCACAGTCTGCAGCTCTCCTACTCTTGATCTTCTTCCTTTCTACATCTTGAATCATTATGCCCTATATTTATGTTTTGTGTCATCTCATAGCACTGACTCATCTCACACCCATGTAGACAGATATATACAATTTACATGCAGCAAACATGCCTGGTATACTTAGTATTAATAGATTACCACTAAGTGGTGTCTGTTTACCATTGCAAGTAGACTAGCCCCATCCAAGTTTAAGTTTAATTGTAATAACTACTGATAGGCCACATCACAAAGTTTTGATTTCTCAAAGGGTTAAGGGTACACAAAGTCATAATATGTGTATGTAGACAATGATATTGCTAAATGATTAACAGCACAGAAGTTCACAATGCATGTATGAAGATCATAGTGTGGGCATGTATAAAGGGTACAATGCAGGCATGTATGAAAGTCTCTATCTGTGTATATAGGAAATGGTATCATGGCTTATTTGAGTTTTGGGGGATGCTGATCTGGGTTGAGCACATTCAGGCTGGACTTGATTTCCTGAAGGGACCATTAGCATCTTGATATGTACTTGAGGGTGAATGCTAAGATACTTTTTCTTAGAAGTCTCCATTTTGCACAGTGCTCCCCACTTCCACCCTAGAGTAGCCTGCACTTGGTTCTCTTTGGTGTGGTTGCCACCAATTGCATTAGCAGATGCATTTCATGTGGATGTGACTGATGGCCATGATGACTTCCTTATGAGTGAATCAGCTGGTGGGCCATTCTTCTTCTGACCAGTGGCAGTCACTTCCCCACCCATTAGCAATCCAGGAATACTTGCACTGAATGATGGGGAAGAGTCCTCTGCTTGAGGTATACTGTTCATTCCACTGAGCTCTGTGTTTGAGGACAGCATGGTGCCTGTACTGGATTGCTTTCAATGCTTCATGAGCCATCTGCTTCATATGATAGAAGAACTCTCACTGGGCAGTGAATCTGTAAATATTGTGAGTGACTACCACAAATGTAAAAAGCCACATATGTTCAGGACTCTTCAATCACACTGCCTCCTGAGTAGGCAAAGAGAAGACTGGTGCAGTTAAATGAAGGGGTGAGGAGAATGATGGTGCAGTTAAACAAAGGGGCAAAGAAAATGCTAGTTTTCACCAGGTCTGGGAGGACTGCTAAGAGAGCTAAACAATCAAGGTAGCAACAAAATCATGTCAGTGAAATTTAAACTAGAAGTAGAGGACACAGAGTTGCCACCATTTGACTCTGACATTATCTGATGTTCAAACTTGTCCCAGAATCCCAAATTTCTAAGAGACTTATCCAATGCAGAATAGCTCCTAAATCAGACAACCCCTCAAGTAGACTAGTGGACATGTCAAAGGGTGTGTGGGAGACAGACAAGGTCATCATAGTGTCATAGCCATTACCAATAGCCTGGGTTGTAGACAGCACAGCCAATGCAGACATTTGCTGGGCATCATGCAAGGCCACCAGTGGGGGTAGGGGAAATCTGTCCACAAGAAACAAGGCTTGCTGAAGGTTATGTGAGGCAGAAAAAGACCAGGGAGATCCATCCAGGAGAGATAAGGGTGGCTGAATGCCATGCAAAGTGGGCTGGCATTGATTATCATGCATGATAGATGGATGTTGATCACCATGCATGATGGACTGTGAATAGATCTTAGTACTACAAAGAAGACCCCAGAATGCTTCATGACATACCTGAACATCATGCATGGATCCTGCTAATGGGGTCATCCTATAAAGACCAGTGGTGTCAAGCAATGGATGCTTGACATTCCCTCCCAAGCTGTCTTGTGAATAATCATCACTGTCTTCATCACCTGGGGCAGTGCCCTCAACTTTGTCATCTCTCCCATCATCTCTCTTGTCATCCATATGGTTGGAACCATGATCATTGTTGCCAATAAGCTTGTTGTCATTCAGACCTGTATTACCAGAAGTATTCTCCCCATCTTCTTCAGGCTCAGACTGAAGACAATCTTCCTCTAGTGTCTAACCTAGCCCAGAGTTTGCTGCCATGTTAATTTGAGTTCAACAAATGATTAGATTTTGCATGGAAGTTCAACATACAATACACAGCATGAAGAAATGAAGAGTAAGGATCCAGATACCTTGAGTTGAAGTCTTTAAGATATTGAGAAAAGTGGTGCCTCAATGCAGTCAACCCAATGTGCCATCTATGACAGGAGTGGTGAGTAATCCTTCATGTTCCATACCAGACAATTACTTACAAAGATATGCTAATTTCATCTTCTTGTGAAGGATCAGGACCCCCCATTATCACAGAAAACAACCAACTGCATGTGTGTGACAATTCACCAAAAATGACAGCAAGCACAGCTGGCAGATTCTCCTGTTCTCTGACAACAGTAAGTACTGGGTGTATCACAAAACCCAGTCACTGACTCAAGGATCTTCTCATCTGTTAGGGTCCCCTCCATGTTCTCCACACTACCTTCCAGTTTGTGTTTTACTTCTGCAACTATGGCACTGTCTTTCTCATTCTCCCATGCCCATTTTGTGCACTGATGGATAATCACTAGTTTTTCACCACAAGTCTGAGGGTTGTGCTGGAGATTAGCCTTGGTGACCAAGGGCCACACACACTCAGGAAAATATAGTCTAGAAATACATCTCTGCTTCTGTTAGTTTTCAGCCACTCTTTGATTGAAGTAGATCATTGAGAATGTGAGTCACTTTTGTTGTTGACTGTGCTTTGTATCCTTTGTGGCAAGTGGTTCTGTTTGAGTGCTACCACATCCATGTGTGAAGTTGCTGGGAATTATTGTGTCATATGAGAATAGACTTCCACAAATTACATCTTATTTTTGACATGTGGCTATCACCTCTCCAAGTTTCTTTTTCTGAGCATCAGTAAGGACAGTGTGCAAAGGCAGCTCAGGCCATAATAACTTCTCCTCAGGCCACTGTTGTTAAAATCCTTCATTGAGTAAAGGCCAGAATTTGCTGAAAGTATGAGCATCTGAGTATTTTTGGTACTCCAGTAACTGTTGTGTGAACTATCATTTCTGTTCTGGCATGGTCCAAGATGCCAGTGCCATTTTTATGACTTGCTGTGCCTGTCATGATAAAACTAACCATTGCAGAGGCAATACATGTCAGAAAAATCAAGTACATACCAAATGTCAACCAAATGTTGTTGCAGACTTTTTTCAAGCCCTGGTGACTGGCTGAAAATTTTTAAGCACAAGGGACAGCTGGAGGCTGGAGCAACTAATCCTTTTGTTGCTTTAACTCTGCCTCAGGATGTGCCAGGTCCAGAATTATTGTACTCATCATGACATCATCACACCTTATATTCTGAAGTCCTGCTCAGCAAGACTCAATGAAGGTCAGATCACAGTGTATTTTTAGGTAGCTAGTGGACTAGCATCTACATATGCACTGGGGTTATACATATTAGTACATGAACTATTATTATGCTCTCCATCAATGTGCAATATCAAATGAGTGACTATTTATATGGATATATATACAGTGTGGAGGTACAAGAGAGTCCACTGAGTCCCACTACAAAATTGAGGTGGCATATGAGTTGCCAATGATGCTGGTAGGCAACAAATGAGTGGAGTTTGTGGAGGGATGATCAGAACTGTTCAGAATGTATTTAGCCAATTTAGAGAAGAGTGACTTGGGATGCACACTGTGTGGCTGCTCACTTGTCTTTGTATCTTATTTGTGCCAGCAAGGTCTTAGTAGGCCTGAGATTTGTTATATGATCAATGACAGCATAGTTGGCCCACTGATCAGTTCATTTCATTGTCTTCAAGTAGTGTAGTCAGCTGTATTTCATGTTACAAGTATCATGCCATTGGCCACTCATTAGCTTAATATATAGGGCACTTGAGCAAATTGACAAGACTTGTATAGCTAAGGAGGTTTTTGTATACTAGCCACAGAGCAGCCCAAGTTGTGGGAAAAAGATGGCAGCACTATGACCAAAAATACATGCTAAAATACAAGCACATAGGAGATATAGATACACTTAGGACTTTAGATAGTGACCAAGAAAAAACAGATGTATATAGCTGTTGAGATGCATCCAGGGAGATGAGTCATAGATTTATAACACTAATTATATAGCAAGTTGTATATTGATAGAGCTTGATCCACATCTGAGGCAGATGGACTGTACCCTAGGTAGACATCCTTTGTAGTTGAAAATGTCTATTAGAATCTACAACCTTGACAACAGCTACATAATATATGGATGGAGTACTAGTTTACCACCAAATGTGTCTATCTCCATTGTGTTGTGTTGTGGCAGTACCAATCAGGAAACCAACAGTCACTTTGATCATGGATATCCCTTCTCAATGTTCAGCTAATTATATTGTTTCTCACCTATTGGTGTCCAATCTACATTTGCATCTCATCAGTTCTTGCCTTGGTTTATTTATAGTGTAGTACTTGTGCCTTCAGCACCTCTATTTCTCTGTTGTTTGTACTACAGTAATACTGCATCTGTGTTCTTCATAGCACTGCCATCAGAGTCACTCAAGCCTCTTGGCACATACACATGTGTCTCATCTCATTGAATGCCCAGCCCATTAGATTGATGTATTTGTGTGGTCATTGTTTCAATTGTGAACTTACATCATGCTTTGCTTGATGTTTTCAGTTTCTGACAGCTACTTCAATGGCATTGTAGGCTTTCACTACATATCTGCTTTCCACAATAAGTTTACCTGGCAGATCACTACTGGCAGTGGCACCAAGATATCACTACAGCCAAATACACATGTGGGTGTTAGGACAGGTAAGATAAATTGGTTCTATGAGATAGGATCTGAGGGTGTGGGTTTGGTTCACACAACCAAGAGAGTTCAAGCAGGTTGGGTGTGATGCAGGATAATCCTTAGAGTTCTCTACCATAGTCATTCTGTAGTACTCTCTATATATATTGCATCCACAGGAGTGATATCACATCCCACATGGGTGAACCTACTCCTCAGAGTAGTTGACATATGGTCAAGACAGTGGCTTGCCTTCTATGGCTCATCCACCCAGGTACATCTCAACAGTGGGTACATTCAAAATTTACAATACTGAGATTGCCACAAAGGCAAATCCTATGAAATAATGGTGACTACAAAGTTATGGCAAGTATTGCCATTGACCACAGTCAATAGCAGCCCTGATGTGATCCACACCAGCTTTTACATCTCCACAGCCACTGAAAATAGCACCTTTGCATCCCTGGACCTGCAGGCCAGCATCATCCCTAAGTTAATGAAGATAAGCCTTAGCCTTCTAAGCAAGTAATGGATTAAGCCTTACCACATTGCAATGACACCTACCCATCAACCTTTAATGATACAATAAAATGAGGCAGGGCTGTCTTTATGCAATATCTTAAAGGGAAAATTCTTGTAGTATTGGATGACAGGAGAAAGACCATAAAATCTGGTGTTAGAGACAAACTTTCTGAGCCCTGTTTGGCTTATGTTAGTAGCTGCTGGCATAGAGGACAGTAGAGACATCCCAATGTAGGAGGATGTCTTAGTTGATGGCAATAAAGCTGGAGTGGGGGGAATATATATAAGTGGGGATGATGGTGTCAATGGCAGAGCTCTTCTGCCAGGGGGAGAGGGCATTTTGCTAACAGATGCTGCCAATGGGGGTGACTGAGCTGTGATAGATGTAGGGTTACCATCTGGAGACAAGATGACCCAGTAAGTTTTGCTGTGCTTAACAGAATGTCAGGTTGAAGACATAGATGACAATATTGTTGCAGTGAGCAGGTACACAGATGATGCTGGAGAAATAGAAATGAGCAGGAAAGCAGAACCATCACCACCAAAAGGAGTTGATGCATGTGTGTCAGTACCATGCATTGTTTTGATACCCATTTCATGGTGAAACCAGAATAGAAAATCTGTGCTAGTTAGTTACTAGGTAACATTCAGTGTCAGATGCATACCAAAATCAAGGTCATTTGACCTTGCTCTAGTAGGGGTAGGCAGTCCTGAATGAATGGCCAAGTTGTTGGATGCTTTTGTTACCAATTTTTGGAGAGTAGTAATAAGTTCTTCAGCTTTGTTGTGACTGACGGTGATGCCTTGAAGGTGAGGAACCAACACATCTATATATGATTGTGGATTAGTGCAAAAGGAAAGAAACAACAAATACACACCAGTGATATCAATGTTCTCATGGTCTGAAAAATGAGCCAATGTGGCAGGGGACTGAGGAACATCAGTTTCTTTGAGGGAGTGAGATGGGGGCATGACAATAGGTACCATTACTCCAGGAGCTTGAAGGCCAGCTTGCATTTATGTACATGTAACACCCAGTCAGATCATGCATAAAAGGATCTCCACTTACCTTTAATTCCCAATAACCCATGCATGACCATGCATGGCTGTTATAGTGACATTTGTGAGAACTCATGCACAACCAGAAGGGATGGACAATTATCATACTTAGTGGTCAGTGCTTCAGCAATATCAATACAACCACCAGTGAGTCTAACTCACCAATGCCATGTCTACTGCTTGCTAACACTTATGTCACATTACTCAAAACACAAGAAACAAAAACTACAGCACATCAACTTTGCTTGCTTACTTAGTCCAGTTCATTGAACACACCCAACTACAACCTACACTTACCATCAGGACAATAGGAGGACTTCTGTAAGAGCTGGTCAGTTGATTGTGCCACTTTCCATGGATAGATCATGCCTTGAGGATAGGGGAAACTTTAATGAAAGTCTCCAGGAAGATATCCCACTTGTTGATGCTAAAACAGAGCTTACTGTATTGTCCACAGATGTTGATGCTCAGGTGCAAAAAAGGAAGCAAACACTCAGAGTATGTCTCTATCCACTCATGTATTCTGACCTGGAACTGTCAGGATTTCCTGCTGATGGTTTGGGTCCTGGAGTGTGCAACATTCCTTAATGAATTGCTTCAGTCCAAAGGATGGGGTGACTATGCATCATGGGTAACTTGTGCATACTGTCAATGTATGGAATTGTTCTGTGGTGGTTGCATTGTGAAGACCCATCTCCAGTTGCTTTTTCATCATGTTGAGGTAAGCCATCAATTTATTCATTATATAATGCTAATTTTTAAGCAATGGGTGGATACACACTTCACCAGGGTGACTTTGAAGTCATTAATTCTTTGCCTGCAACTTGGTCATGCAGTCAGTGACCAGTGTTGCAATCTGAAGTGTGCATTTAGGGACAAGTTTGTAGTTATAGACATCAATGGCATTCATGATGTTGCACTGGACTTCTGTGATTGTGGAATGGCTCAGTCTCATGTCATACAACTCCTGCATGCTCACCTATTCTCAGCAATCATTATTGATCCAAAGACTGCAATAGCTTTCTGAGTTCTCAAGTACCAACTGCTGTCATTTAAATTGAAGGCATTGTCATATGGGTACTATCAGTGCCTAGTACAGTTGACTGACAATGTTGAAATTAACCCTCCCAAGATACACTTTCATTTTTAAGCCACACTTTCTAATGATCATTTCATCTGTTAGGATCAATACCACTCATTCCTGCATGTCATGCATGAGTGAAGGCACCTCAAGATGCTCAAGTGTGCTGGCTGAGCACATGATCCTAGCAGCATAGAATCAACTCACAAAGGACAATGTACTCTCCTCTGTCCTGCATGTTCACAACCTGGCAAGAACCCTCCAATGGACTGGCACCATGCTACTCCTGAGAAAAGGTTCAATTTATGTCCCTGTGATTTAGTATCACAACAGTGTGCTAATGTGCTACACAGATGGCTATATGCAAAGTTCATCACACTGGATGCAAACTTTCATCTGCATCACAAAAATGTATCAAGTGACAAAGTTGACCCTGACCTGAGTAAAGGCTGGTCATACTTCATCAAAGAGACATCATACCAGGCATTTATTGAAGAACACAAGTATGATACTCAAGAGGTATGTAAGTCTTGATCAAATTAGATGGCATACTGATGTCATTGGATAGCACAGCACAACTTGAAGCTACCCAATGGTATGTATAGGTGATTTACAGAAGGGCAAGAGGTATGTCATTCTTGTGTTCTACTTACATGGAAAATTACACCCTGTCACAAGATATGTCAATACAGGCTATCTTTTCTTCTCTTCTCTGCATAACTGTCAGCTTTCAACACTAATTATACCTTATGACATTGCAAGTCAGTGGAGCAGGAACCTCTGGAAATGGATGACCAAATTTCCTGGTGATTACCACCTTCCACATGAACAAAAGATCATCAAGTTTCTCATTCCAAAGTTTCACCTCCCAGCCCACATATCCCATTGTCAAGTCACCTATTCTTTCAATTTCACTCCACATGTTGGGCACACTAATGGTGAGGCCCCTGAATGTGGCTGGGCTAATATCAATCCAGCAGCATCTAGTACAAAGAAAATGAGGCTGAGTACCCATCAAGATACCCTTGATGATTACTTTGGGGATTGGAATTGGAAATGTATTACACAGTTAGATAAGTAAAGTTATCACATGTGCTGCCTTCTTCACTCCCAACCACTTATATAGGCTGACTCACACTCCACAAACTCATCAAGGATATGAAGGCATTCACAAACCATGATAGGGAATTAAGGGAGCTGGAGGCCTGCATTGATGTTGCTATGACCTTGAAATGACAACAGGAAATTAGTGTATGAGAATGCAATAGTTCAAAGTGCAATCCATATGAGATACATGTTGCAAGTAAGTACTCTGAGCACATAGGCTATCTATACATACACAAGGTGACTTATCCTCATCCATAGCCATCACTCAAGCCAGCATTCAACTGGAGCTTGTGAGAGCAGAAGCTTCAGAGCTCCAAGCTGGTAATGACATATCACTATCACCTCACTCAGAAGTTTCAGCCAGCATCCTAATTAGTTCTGGATTAGAGTTAGAGGAGCAACATTAAGATTCCATCTATGTATATCATGGATATGGTACTAATTACATGTCTTTAGGAGGTTACTGGAGGCTGAAATCTCATCCCTTGGTTCACATCCAACAGATAATCAACTTTCCAAGTTGCAGGAGTGTGCAAATGTTCTGAAGAGACACATTGATGCTTGGCAGGAGATTCAATTGCTTTACATACCCTCTATAATTTGACTGGACAATGGAGATGTGCAACCAGGTGGGCCAGTGAAAGTTGAGCAGATCAAGCTTTATCTCCCATCTGAGATTGGTTACCAGGCTTCCTGTCCTGTCAAGTTATGTGAACACAAGTGGAGACTTTGTGAGGCTCAAGCTTATGAAGCCCTTTGTGACATGCACAACCTCCTCCAGCTCCAAGCTTACTTTTATGAATTCAAGGATGCTAACATGCAAGGCCAAGTCACAAATACCCATGCATGGACTACTATCAGTCTGACTGACTGCAAGATTTCAATGGCCACTATAAAATATTGTGCTGCACATGTTTCTCTACTTGCCCTCACAGCTGGTGATGGAAAGAGAATTAAGAGTCATCTGGTTGCATCATGCAGTACATATGCCCTTCCATTCAAATTACATGGTCTTGATGTAGCAATCCTCAGATGTCCCTGGTGCCAACTAGTTGGCCTTACTCATTCCTATGTAGCTTGCTGTGTACATATGTGATTCTGCTGTACCAATGTACTGTCTAGATATAGTTAAGTTTTTGTATGTGATTTCCATGCATGCTGTGGTATTTGTTGGGCAGTCTCACCATGCATACTTACCTGATACTGTCAGCTGTCAGTTGGATCCTGCCATGCATGCTGGTCTGCATTTAAGGTGTTTAGGGCAAGCAATCCTACCATCATGCATGCTGGCAATGCATGATGAAGGTGCACAATAGTGGTGTCATGCATGTTAGCCTATCATGTATGATACAGCTCAGTCAGATTCACACTACAATTATAACAGACTTTGCATGGCTAGTTTACAAGAGGCTAATTAATATATGCATGGTAGAGACACAATCAGGTGAAGACACACAATGTCTCACTGGGATATTCTGAATCTGCCCATATCCAGTGGTGTGCCAGAATCAAGTTGGCCAGGTCCTGTGACATCCAGGTCCCTTTGAAAGTGTATGCATCATGCACACTACCAGGTTGGCCAAGAGCATAGTCAACTATCATCAAATTATGGGGCATTACTATTGGCTTCAAGGGACAAGTGAGTCTATTTGTCATACCTCTCCAATTGCACACACCTGACAATTCAACAAAAAATGTGATTTTTGGTCATAAAATCCATCTCTGAACATCCTAGGCCTAGCATATAAATTGATTGACTGAAGACCCATTGGCAGCAAACATGCCATTCCTTCATGCCTGGCACATCCAAGACTCTGTGAATGCTCATGCTTGACACATGTCCTCAGAGCAGATATCTGGAATATAAATGAAGTTGTCATGCTGATCTAGGATTGCAGCCATCACACAGTGTGTACAATTCATCACAGTCCCAATGCTAACACCCACCCATTGTGCAACATCCTCAGAAGTACAAGTGTTCCCATAATGTCTGGCACAGAAAAGGAAGATGGCCAATTGAATTGATATAGGTAACTGTTTATTGTTTGACTGGTTTTGAAACACTGGGTGATCACTGATTTGATCCAGCATATGTATCATCAAGTATCAGCAGATCAACTCACAATTTTTTACAAAAAAAATCAGGGTGCTGTTCAGCAAAGTGCTCAAGGAGATGGAGTTGAGGGGCCTTTGGGATTGGATCTTTTGGCCATTCAAGAACTCACACTGCCTCAACTTCATCACATAATGCCTGGATTATATCCAATAACTCTGTATATGGTGCAGTAACTGCTTCTATCATGGACAATGCATTGGAAGATCTAGAATCAAGTGTCATTGGTCCTAGTGAGAAGGTTGGGGACCCTGGAGAAAGAGGTGAAAGGATTATAGGAGAAACTGAGGGAGAATGTTGAGTAAATACAGTTAAGCACTGAGTTACATAACAGATGCTCACTATTATGCTCCAGAGATTTGTCATGTGTGGCATCACTGATGAAGAATGACACTTGCATATGATTCTATGACTGGCTATGGAACATTACCAGTGTTTCTCTCACCTTCCATCATATTCTGTGTAATATGCACTTATATGGAATAGTCTAGATGTCTATGACATCATTATGATATATGATTGTTCTTTCATATTGTTCTACATATGTTTCATGCTTACTCAGTACCATACCTGAGGATTCTTTATATGACAGGTCATACTTACCATATGCAGCTCAACCTACCAGTTGAGGCAAACTCATGTATGTGCACACAGACCATGTCTGTAGACTAGATATACCACACATATTGTAACAGTAGAGTAGCAGATTGCTAATCTACTACTAGCTTTCTATCCTCACATCAAGTTCTCTGTCTTACCAGAAGATCACCCCATGTGAACATACACATAGGTATCTATGGTCCTTACTGTAGAACTTCCACTGCATTGTGGAAATAGTATTATAGACTACACCCTCCTTGGTTGAAGTACTTGGCATCTAATCAAGTACACTCCCTTGACTACACTACTTCACTTTAGAGAAGACCTTGAAGAGTCTGGTGATGTATCTGTCCAGCCATCTGTGAGTTCTATATTGCTACTGTCATCACAAAGCCATGCACTGATTTCTTCATTTCACAAGCAGGTGGCAGCAATCATGATTGTATCAAGCAACTCCAGCATTTCAATGCAATTGGATGCTCTGGGCATATTGATGATGTTGGAAGCCTTACTCTGTTATACCTCACTAGAATTATCACTGTACTAGTACATTCACCCACTTGAAAAACAATGTTATATTTGCTATATCATTAGGGTGTTTTGTCAGAGCTTGAAGTCCACCACCAATGTAGGGTTTAGCTAGGGTTGGGCACCCAATATTTCTCACTTTGCTAACTTTGAGTACCATTCAGTATTAGCTTGCACTCCATCAATAGGGTATGGTTGAAAAGTCACATGTTTAAAACAGCTGTTAGAAATGTCTGTTAATAACTGTTAATAACCCTGTTAGAAAGTTGGGCATAAATCAGGCCTGTAAACAATTATGAAAAATCTCAAAAGGGCTGGGGCTGTTGGAATAGCTGTATAGTACATATTCTGTGGCTGAGGACCAGGTGTGTGCTTCATTTGGCATTCTGTCCTGTCCATATTCTCATGTGGCCATGCCACTTCCAACTGCCAAAATTATTCTTTCTACTGAATTTCCTCATTTCCTAGAGTACCTGCAAGGCCTTCTACAAAATCTACCAGATGCAATGCCAGTTGGGAATGAGTACTCTGCATTTTTGTCATTTTCACTTGACCCTGAACTTGTGGATAGCACTGGACATGAAATAGGTGCCCTTAGTGAACAATTCAAGTAGATCTTTGGTTGGCAAGCTCACACAACAGGTAATGGGATATTACCAATTGAAGAGTGTGGACTTCCAATTTGTTCAGTGGTTAATGTATTCCACTGCTTTCACCATCAATATCCTGAGGATGTAGTATTAAAAAAATGGGCTGTAGATATTGCCATAGGGGGAGAAAAAGTGTATAGGCAATATGGACTTAGGGTAATCTATTGTCTACTTGTATCAGTGATGTAAACATGGCTAATAGATTGAATGTCAAGGTGTCTGATTGCATGTCTCAAGTGGCAACCAAAGTGTTATCCCCAACAGTACAGGCCCACCCTCAATGTTCAATATCCAGAGCTACAAGGCATGGTAGCATGGGCTGGAATGGAAAGGGGCATCCCCCCAATGTTCTCATGAATAAAATTATAGTGAGAACATCTACTCAAGACTCTGATGGCAACATGAGGTTAAGCTGGAGATGTATTGGTATAAATTGTGAGCATGTCTAGAGTGGAAACCCTCAAAAAGACTGTGTCTTGAAGGATGCATCTGTATGCAACTGCCTACCCTCTAATATTTGACAGGAGGCAATTAAAGCATCAAAAGATGGTTCCCTCATTGCACAGATTGAGACAGCACACCAGGACAGTTCCCCCCCTGAACACAGCCATCCTATCCCACAGAAGCAGAAAGCTCAACAAACATCCCTGGATATTGTATCATTGTGTCAGGCTGGAAAAAGGAGAGATGAAGAAGCACAAAAACTATTTCAACAGGAGGTAGACCATATCATACTGTGACTCATCTGTGCCCATGGTGTTGTGCCTACACTTGTCAACTCATCAGAGTGGAAGAGACTCATGACCAAACTCAACTCACAATATCATCCAACATCCTCCATGACATTTGTCAATAACTATGTATATTCCAAAAGAAGCTGTGGCTGTCCACCAACAACAGCTCACAGAACTAAAAAAACACAGTAACCTCACCCTGACATTTGATGGCACCAGTACACACAAGCCACAGTCATTCTACACTGTTCATGTGACCACTGCAGCTCATGAGACTTAAAGTGAAGTATAGTAGTTGGAGGGTGGAGTGATAATTCTGTAGGCTTGGGCTAGCCTGAAACTACTTCTACTATGCAGTGAAAGTTTCTACAGTAAGACTGTAGACACTTACTTAAGATGTTTGCTTGGGGAGATCTTCTAAGCTTGAGCTTTGAATGATAGAACTGTTCAGAGAACTGTTACTATTATGGTACATATAGGTACTGTATATATATGCTACAGACATGATCTGTGCACATGTACATGTATTTGCCTCAACCAGTGGGTTGGGCTACATGGGGTAAGTACAACCTTTAATATAGAAGAGATTCAGGTATTGTACTGAGTCAGCATAGAATACAATGAAACATGAAAGAATAATGATATCATACTGATGTCATAGTGATGTCATAATGATGTCATACATGTCTAGACTTGTTCCATATGAGTAAGATAGAAGGAAACACTGGAAATGTTCCATAGCTGGTCATGGAATCACATGCAAGTGCTTGCTCTTCATCAGTGACACCACAAATGACAAATCTCTAGAGCATAATAGTGAGTGTCTGTTATGTAAGCCAGTGCTGAACTCTTTTTGCTCAATGAGACCTACTTTCTTGATGGCTATGAAGACTCTGCTTCTCAGCATACTGTTAATTGGGTCAAAGAAAAATTATTTGAGGTGCTTTTTGGATTACACTATAATGACATTTGCTAAATTGTTGAGACAGACCATCAATGAGATCAGTACAGAAAAGTGGGCTGCCATCTGCTCTGATAGTACTGCTGTCATGAAGAATAGTCAGAGAGAAATAGTCACAAGTATTCTTATGATGTTAGACTTCAATGATGTCTGTTATCACATACACAACACAATCAAAATATCACAACTCTCAAGTGTTTTGGATGGGTATGTGAACCTCATATGAGATTGGACACTGGACTGATGAGAAATTTAAATACAGATGATATCATTGCTGAAAATTATTGTCAAACACTTCAGTAAATCTATGATCTCTGTTGCCCATCTCTATAAAGAGTGCCAGGTTGATGGTAATGATCAAACTGTGAATGGTTTACAGAAAATTAGCAAGACATGTTGCAGCACCCATTGGTCAGCTGCTGTTTCTCTCCAGCATTGTCTCACAAATATCAAGACTCTTGTGGAGAAAAAGATTGTCAAGTTTAAAGTATGGCTAGTGACTAATTTGCCTTTTTTCCTTTGTCTCACACAAAGTTATCTAGAATAAAGAGGCCCACAGCATGTTCACAGACTGGTCATTATTTGGTAGATTAGGTCATGATCTTGAGACCTATATTACCATAGTTGACCCATTTATTCACTCCCTGTGGTAATTGGAGGCATCACATGCAAATGCTTCTGATATTTTTGTCTTCTGGCTTGCAATTGGTGCATCCCTGAAGGACCTTTTGAGGAGCAATGAGGGAATATCCATGGTGCCCACAGTGCATGATGTAGTAGCAATCTACAATTGCTGTTGGAAGGAGTTCTTCAAAAATGATTTTTACTTCACTGCATTTGCACTTGACCCATGTAGGCTCTAACTATTACAATATTTGTGGCAACCCAGACAACTAACCTACATTTCATAACAGGTTACCTCATATCTGACTTTGTCATCAAGCCTGTGGTCACTCCTCCAACCATTGTCATACCTCCCCAATGTGTTCTTAGAATCTCAACACTATTTACCACATTCTCATGCCTATAACTGTGTGAAAGAAACCTGAAGCAGATGCTACATGCAATGCTTGATTACTACAAGATGAACCCCCATGCCACAGACTCGAATTGTACAGAAGTATGAAGCTGCTGGCACTGTTGATGAGTTGTGTCACCAGCTTGATGCATATCAGTGCCAAGAACATCCATTTAATGAGGTAATGAAGGATGGCAACACCCTTGCATGCTTAGGTCCTTGCAGTATGTACTACTAGTTCCCTGCTGGTGACCATTTGAGCATGAACTCATTTGCTAGGCTTTTGCCATTAATATTTTTTCAGCTCTGGTAAACTTCATGCCAGATGAACAAACAGGAACAACTTTCATGTGACTCAATTCACCAATACACAGAAATCAGAATGCACAAACACTCATTGACATGGTGCAGATTGGCTGGTGGTATAGAGACCATTCCCAGGTACATCAACACTACTAAATTTTTGACCTAATCTCAACCTCTCATAGGTGCAGCCTATGGCAAGAACACCCTTTCACCCAACTGTCAAGTTCTGTGACATCAGCAATGATTTACTTGCTACTATCAATACATATGTACACTGGGGACTTGTCAAGTCTGGGTCTTCTCTGGGGATTTCCAGGTACAAGTCCAGTTGGATAGCATAGGTAGTGTAGTCAGGGAACAGATTAGGACTGCTTGAGTTCAACAACTCAGAGATGGAGCATTGCATCCTTGTGTGGGTCCCAGTCCAAGGGCAAAATCAGGAGAAGAGACTAAATTGATTTCAGACTAAAGTCTACTGGACAAAGTATCTACAGTTTATATACTATGAGTGAGCACAGCAAAGTGCAGTCCAGTAAACCAGGATAAGAAGTACAGTAAGAAATTACTAAGAGATGAGTGAGACAAAAGGAAAATCTAGAATAAGATGACAAACATGAGTCTGGGATAAGAAACATACAATGTCTGGATACTGTGTGCAGTGATAGAAGTGCACTGATGATGTGCACTACCACATGCAGTAGAGTACTCTTGTGGTCAAGTAGACCAATGTGATAGATCAGCTGGAGATATGACATACTAGCCACAGATAAGATCTATTGACCAGATCTGATGACTGTCAGCTGGACATAGTTGTGACAGTATCCCTCTCTTAGGGGCAAAACCCATAAGGCCACCTTCAGGACAATGCTAAGTTTGAATTCATTGTCTGACTGTGAACCTGAAGACTTGAAAAGGTGAGCCTGGTTTCAGAGTCAGCCCCAATAATCCTTTCTTTCCAAAACATGTCTGCTCCTGCCTCTAAATCTACTACCCCCAATGCCACTGTCCCTGTGCCTGGAAACAAGTGGATGAAGTCCAAGATGCCAAAGCTCAAGTCTGAAATGGATAACAATAATGAGTTTGCTGTGGCCAAGGCAAAGAAACATTAACAATGCAAGATCAAGAAAAAATGCTGGGAGGAAGAAGAATGATTATGCCAGGAAGAGGAAGAGAGGTGGTGCCAGGAGAAAGAGGACTGGGTATGTTGGAAGAAGGAAGAGGTGGAGAGGAAGAAACATGAGGAGGAGCAGAAGGCATGTGAAGAGGCACAGAAGAGAGGAGAGGAGGAGAGGGTTGAGGCCTTAGAGGCTAACAAGAAAAGACAGAGAAAGGAGACTGAGGCAGAGTCAAGCATAGCCCAGGATCTGGGTGCCCAGTAAGTAAGCTCAGTGGTGTTTCCTGTTCACACCAGGTATTTTCTAGTTCTGTGTAGTGCTTCAAGGCCAATGTTGCCTGCAAGGTAATCATGGACAGCAACAAAAAGAGAATGGCATGCACACATTGTGCAGGAATGAAAGAGAAGTGTGAATGGCTGGAGGTAGAGTTGTTTGGGCCTGGGATAGGGAAGGGAAAGGGGAAGGCTGTGATGTTGTCACCCAGAGGGGGTGAAAAGAAGAAAAGGGTGCACAAGACAAAGGTGCAAGTAGAGGATGACAATGATGAGATTGAGGTGGCTAAGGTGAGGAGGGCCAGCAGAAAGAAGGCCAGGAGTGGGCCCTCAAAGGGGCAGATGGAGCAGTTGATCACTGTGGTGGAGGGGATGGCAGCTCAGCTGGGGGAGGTGACTTTGATGCACAAGGAGTCAGCCTGGGTGTCTTACAAGGCTGCAAGAGCCTTGGAGACATTTGTGGACAAGTGCTTGTACTTCCTGGTGCCAGAGTGAAGAGGAGTTAACAGATGATGAAGAGGTTGAGGAAGATGAGGTTGAGGAAGCACTGGCCAGGCTCAGGGAGGAAAGCCAGAAAGCCAGCAAGAGAAAAGGGAAGTCCATGTAGGGCAGTCCAGCCAAGGACATTGTACATACATAGTTAATGTTTCTATAGTAATGAAATGAAATGTTTTTTGAACAAACAGAATGAAATAAGGACTAAAAGCTTGAAGAGAACAGAGATACTGGAGAGATAAGACAAAGATAAGAGAAAGCATAAGATTACTGGGGACCTGTTATACAGAATTCAGTGGGCCCAGCTTGGTTGGGTACTAGGCATGGTATTCATCTACTAATTCAGATGTATTGCCTAGTTGAATGGCTAGGAGCCATGATGTCTCTTCATTAGTCCCCTTGTAACCAGCCCAGCATACTAAGTAGAGTAGCTTGCATGACTTTCACCTTCAGTCAATCTTAGAGTTGAGGATCCCAGCAATCTTGAACTCTAAGTCACCTTCTGCCTTAGTTGGTGGTGGTGGTGGTGGTTGAGTCTGGTTGGGTATGACATTGGGTGTGGCCAGTTTAAGCTGTGAGACATGGAAGACTGGATAAACAGTGTGCATTGAGTCTGGTAGTCAAATACTAAACAAGTGGGAACCAACTTGTGCTACAATAGAGTAGGGCCCAAGGTTCTTCTCAGAGAGCTTTTTGGAAGGCCAGGTCAACTTGAAATACTTGGCCTTGACAAAAACATTATCACCAACTTTGAAGTCTGGAGCTGGGGATCTTTTGGTATCAGCTGGACCTTAATATCATTGTTGGGCATTAGCCATTTCTTCACAAAGGTACTGGTGCAGAGATTCTAAGTCTACTGCATAATCATAGGCCTGGGCAGAGGTGAAGTCACATTCAGAGAATACCATGAGGTTCAGGTGGTAGCCTTTATTAGCATAGAACAGTGATACTCCAGTAGTAGCACTAAGTGTGTTGTTATAGGCAAACTTTGCTAGTGGCAGAAGCTCAGCCCAGTTGTCCTGTTGGCAGTTACAGTAGACCTGGAGGTATTGTTCAAGTGTCTGGTTGGATCACTTGGTTTGCCCATCTCCCTCTGGGTGGTATCCAGAGGTGAAGTGAAGATGCATATCTAATGCCTTACTGAGTGATCAGAAGAAGTGGGACACAAATTCTGAACCCCAGTCTGAAGTGACATTGGCTGGAACACTGTGCTTGGAGAACACATGAAGCAAGAAGAGCTTTGCAAGCTCAGGGGCTGTGATTGTATCATGAGTAGGGATGAAAATGGCTTGTTTAGAAAGCCTGTCAACCACAATCAGGATGGCTGTGAAGCCACATGAAGAAGGGAGTTGCTCTATAAAATCCATGGATATGGAATTCCAAGACTTCTCCAGGATGGGGAGCTAGTAGTTGGAGTAGGAGGTCTCAGCAGTGTGAGACTACCTCCAGGAATCTCCATGGGATCTCTGTGCCTCTGCTTGAGAAAGGAGTCAAAGGTTATTAGCAGGACAGGCCCATATATTTCATGAATCAAACTGATGACCCTTTGTTACACCTCCATTGCCTCCAGTATATCCTTGCCTGTTACCTTCTGCTTGCTGTGTGGAAGTGGGGTGTTCATCAGCTCTAAGATGACCATGACTCCTACCTGATTAGCTATGTTCTCAGTGTTCCTGAAGACCTTGGACAGCATCCATAGACACTCATGGTGTGTGTGAGCTCTCCATCCAAGTGTGTCCCATGACTCAAAGTTATTAAGCACCTGAACATAGCCAATGAACTGGCTGACACTCAGGAAGTCAGTTGGGATGGGGGTGCTTGGTCTGGGATCTTCATTGGCAGGTGCTTCATTGGAGCTTGAGTTACAAGCTGGTGTGGTATCTTGCAGAGCTGTGATGATGATAGTAGAGGGGTGAGGAGGGGTGACCCATCAACTGTGCTGCCTACTTGCCCTGGCTTGAGATGAGTGGGAGGGGGTGAGCAGGGGAGCTGCATGGCTTGTAGATGCTGTGGAGGTGTGAATTGGTTGGCAGACCCAACCACAGGAGGACCATACCCTGGGAAGAGGTGCAGGAAGATAGGGGTTGGTGAGGTCATTGAGTTCAACCATTGATGAGAGGGCCTGGTAGACATCTTCATGGTAGTTATTGGGGGTGTTGTAGTCTGAAGACATTTATGATGGGATAGAAGACTCTGGGTATGTGAGGGGGAGATTGTTGGTTCACTGGTACTTGCTGAGGGCCTGCAAGGCCTGGAAGATCCATGATGTATTCCATGTGTCATTACTAACACTTTATGTCATCACTCCAATTAATGACTCCACTGCTTCACTGCCCCCACCCCTCCTTGTTGAAGGTGTCAATGAATGGGAAGTGGAGCACATTATCAAACATGACCAAAAAGGAAAGGGAAGAACAATCCAATATTGGGTCAAGTGAAGAGGATACCCCTTTTCAGAGAACACCTGGGAATTAGAAGAGAACTTAAAGAATGCTAAGCAACTCCTTCACACTTACCAGACCACCCATCATCTCCCACTCACTACCTACCAATGAGCTCAGGATATGTTACCCCAACCAATTTCTTCAATGATGTCAGCCCCTACTCCCATTCACCTTCCCCCACCATCTCTGATTTATCAGTGGAGTTCCTCTGGTGGGGAACCAAACCTGCTTTGAACACCAAGCATCACTCCTCATTCCCTGCTCCATCCAGAAAGCCCACACCCCATGCATCTTCACATGTGAAGCCCATCAATCCCCATAACCCAACTCCTGGGCCTTCCACCCAACCCATTTCTCATACAAACCCAACCTCTCCCTGGTCAAATGATCTTGCCCCAAGCCAAGTACACAGGACCCCATCTGTCATTGTATCACCCCCCAATGATCTGATTCTTGACATCACCACTGCCACTGTCACCCCCCTTTCAGGCTTTATCACTCCTGCATCCTCACCATCTATCAACAACTTTGTCAGTTACAGTAGGATCCTTGTGGGCTATCTGACATGGGAGGCAGCTGGATGGAACCCTGGACCAGACAACCACCACCTTAGGGTGCTGTCTTTGGTCTTCTGCAATGCTGAGAATATAGGAGTCTAGGTGACAATGGCAGGATATGCACTTTCCCTTCTTTTGGTCCTGGAGGGCAAACAAGTTGTTTGTGGCAGTGCAAGAAGATACTATCTCATCCTTGCATTTGGGGCACATCACCCATTCATGAATCATCTTGATAACATTGTGATTTTTGTCCACTAGGACAAAACTTCCTTTTCCATCTGCCATCTCCTGTGGGTATTTGTGGGTTTCCAGCCAATCACTATGATCAGGAAGAAGAGGATGGACTTCAGTGAGTTGTTGGGCTGTCAACACAAAACCTGCATATCCAAGTGGATCTCCATGCTTGACATTGCTGTGCCATAGAAACTTGGCATGGTGAGAGTGACATTCATCACAGTTGTCTTCTCCATCATAAGTGTAGACATCAAGTGGTTCTCCATTGATGTCATATTCATCAATGTTGTATCATGGAATATAATAGGCTGGAGACCATAGTCCTGTTCAGTGGTTCAAACTCCAAAAGAAAGGCTAAGACTCAAGCAGCTTTCTTCTCATATCTGGAACCATGATTCTGGGTGCAAGCTGATGAGGTAGGAGTTGATCATGGTAGTCAAGACCCCATGGTTTATACCATTCAGAACTAGGACACATGATATCCATGGCATTTACCCTTTGTACAAGATAATATAAGTCTCCTTCCTCAATATCCTCTGATTCCTTTCTGATATACTCTAGAATAGGATTGAGGTATGAATAAGAGACCTTGTACTTGGGGGCAGATGTGGAAGACTCACACATAGCCATCAGACCATCACCATGGTCATCATAGTCATAATCCTCTGCAGTGAGAGGATTTATGAAGTCTTCATAAAGCTCCTCAGGGATATCCAACTCAGGAACCATGGTCAGTGGTTCCAATCTTCCTTGATGTATTAACTCTAGCTGCTCATTGAGCTGCTGAACAGTGAGCTTTGATGAACTTGTGACTGGTTGGTCCATATCCATTTGATACAAGGTTTCTTCTGTTTCCAGAAGGTAGGAGTTCTTGACCTCAGTGGCTTGGAGATACTCCATTTGCATGTAAGTGAAGTCCTCATTATCATAGGTGGGAGCTTCCTCAAACTCCTCAATATAACCCATGGATTCATCATCACAAATCATATGGTTTTTGGCTTTTCCTTTGCCTTTGTTAGGGCAAGGCCTCTGCCCTGAAGATTTCTTGCTGCCTCTTTGAGGAGTGCCAGCATTTCCTCAACCTAAATTTTGTCCTCATCTGTGTTCTTTTCCCTGGAATTCTCATGGGGAATAAGAAGGCACAGAGATGACTCTCAGCTTGCAGCAAATCTGCTGCCTGCCACCAGAATAGTATACTTTGAGGCCACTGACTGAGCATGTCTCTCCTGGTAAATGGTTGCACCTACACAGCTTGTTGGCACACCAGGGAAACTCATTTTGGGCTGAATAAGAGGTATTCATGGCAGGCTTTACATTAGACAGCCAATGAATGAGGGACTTATTTTGACCATGACAAGGTCCCTCATACTGTTCCTGGTCAATAGTACTCTTTCCTCTCCCTAAAATCCTCCTTTGATACTCCTTCTGAATGTGAGGAATTATTCCAGAAGGTTTGAAGTTCACATCCTTGACTGTAGTGGTGACCAGCAACACTACATCTTCCCAATCCTGAAGTAATGCCATCAGGATGGCCATGGTGAGGATTTTGTCATCTAAGAGGAAACCAGCAGCCTTGAGCCTATCTGCACACTCAATGAGTTTATTCACCTCATCAACTGGATTGGCTCTGGATTTGATTTGGTGTTGGAAGAGAGATCTCATCTCTGATAATGCACTGATTTTTCTGGGCTTGTCATAAGAAGCTTCTATGTCAGTAAGCATTTCTTTGGCAGTGGGTTTCATGTGATGATAGAAAGAGGGGGAAATGCGAAGCTTGATAACTCCTCAAGCCTGCATGTCTTTGTCATTGAAGGCTTGGACTTGTTCAGTGGTTATTCCAGCTCCTGCCACTGGAACATCTTCAGTAAAGGCTCAGTAAAACCCCATTGCCATAGCAAAGGCATCAAGAGAATTGCACCACAACTTGTAATTGTTTCCATTGAGAAGGGGGACAAAAGTGAGAACATCCTTTGCTGCCATTGTTGTAGAACAAACAATTAAAAGCAAACCAGTCAGCAAACATGTTTGTTTGAGATGTAACAAGAAAGGGAACAAAAGGAGTTGGTTGGGGAATAGGAGCCTTCTGCAACTTGTGCTTCCTGTTATGTGTCCCTGGTGCTCTTCTCAGTCCCAGCAGTCCTCATGCTCTTTTTAGGGCATTTTTCCTGTCTTCTAATTTTTTGATGGTCAATCATGTTTGTCTTCCTTTCAATTTTCTTTTTCATCATCTTTGACTTGACCCAGTCCCACCAATTTCTCTTTGGTGGTGTCCATCCAGATCCAGCATCCTTCTCAACTGTGCCAAAGAATAGCACTGGGAAATAGTGTGGATTATCAACTTGCTCAAGTGGGTTTCCAGTTCCTAGAACTGAATCAAGGAATGAAGTGCTTCTTTCCACTTCTCAGGCCTTAACAGCACATGATGGATACAGTGTTCTGAAGACATCTGGGTGAAATTCTCTATTGGCAATCCTGCCATGAGAGTATACAGGGTGTGCAACAAAAGGACAAGAGGCAATGAAAAGGTGAAGCTTTTGTACAAAGATAAAAGGAAGGATCATATGTTTGAAGCATACATGATCTCTGTGTATACTCCTTTGAAGTGATACACTATGGAAGTTTTTGTCATCAAAAGTTGTAGTAGACAAAAGGAAATTAATGTCCATGACATATGATGCAGGAGCAAAGAACAGAGTTGGATAAACCTGATGTGTCTGGAATGTTGAAATACTCTGATAGATCCAGAGGCAGTGTCAGTTCTTGGTCTTCATGGTAGACCATGGAGAGGAAAGGGTGCATTGCCTCAAGATTAATGATCTTGACTTTTCCTCTCAGGTTGTTTGGGATGCTGACATAGTCCTGAATGAGATATAAGAACCATGTGAAGTCTTGCTGAAGCATGGTATAAGGGTGAGAATAATAGGTGTGGAAGAAGGGGTGTTGGTCAAAGGCATTATCCAGGTTTACTTGAGCAAATCTTGTGGAGTTCCTCATTATTGTTAACCCATATGCTCTCATCCATGGCAGGTAGATGTCATGAGCAATAAAGTATAGGGAGAATATATCACCATATCCCAGAGTGAAAATCTCAGCTGGGGTTGGCCTCTTCCCTAGAACAACTACTCCTGGCATCACAGGATATTGATGCCCATAAATCATCTGCCATGGTTGATAGTCTCTGACCAGTGCTGCTTCTCCTCTCATCACCTACCACTCTGCCTTGTAATTTGGACACAGGTTTAAACCACCAGGTGAAAAATCCTCTCTATCCATCATTTGTCAGTTTCTCCTTTCTTCTTCCCAATGAATCTCTGCCTTTGTTAAAAAATCATTAGGATCCAGATCTTCATCATTGAACTGGAATCCAACAAATTCTATTTCTCCAGGTTCCAGTGATTCTGGGTAGGCAAGATCCAGTGTAACCTCACTGGGTTCCAAGGGAGAAACCTCTCTCTTGATCTTTGCTAGTACTATATCATCGAACTCCTCCTTTACCTTAATGTCCATACTCCCAGTGGTGACAGCTCTTGACCAGTGGGGTGCTGAAAGACATTCAGGGGTGTTTGGGTGAGTCAGGATCAAAGAGGGTGCTCTCTGCCAAAGCAAATGACCCAGAGGAAGATATGCTGGTGTTGCTGCTGGTGTTGCCAAGGCTGGCATCAGAACTTGTTGAGGCAGAGGAGAGGGAGTTGGTGTTCACCAATCCCCATATTGGGATGGAAGGGGACTGTTGTAATGATAGACCTCATGAGGAGGGAATTGAGAGGTTGATCAGGGAAGTTGCATTTGAAGGAATGGGTAAAGGGTTTGATTTGAGAATAGGATTGTCTTGAATGCCAATTACCTGATAGGGAACTGGAACTGGATTACCATCAGCATCAGTATATCCTATAGACATTCCACTATCCCAAGAACTTGAAGGCAAAGATGCTTGTGTGGCAAGCATGTTGCTCCCTCTAAGCTGTAAAAAGGTTGGCTGTATGGGGGTAATCTCAAGATGACCTCAAACCCATCCTTCAGACAGGTGAGTTTGGGCAGACTGAATAAGTCTTTGTCATCTGACTGAGTTCACAATACATTCAGTGGCATTGATGAAAGCTCTATCAAGCCAGTATCAGAGCTCTTCCAGGGAAATCCCCAGATTTGCCTCTAAGAACCATAACACTCCCAATTCTTTGGTCATTCAAGACTCATACTCAGGCAGTGGGTTTGACATAAGATATGAAGGAGGATCTGCAAGATCTTCCAGCATTGGAACATCTGTAGGAGGAGGACCAATCGTCCAATCCACCTGGATTCTCCATGATCCAAAATGATCATCTGCAGAAGCTGCCACTCAATAAGAGTGACAATAAGCAGGTGTATGTATGCTGCATCTCAACACAGAGTGTGAAAAAGGCAATGGCTGATATGGCAAAGAAAAACTCAGCCTGCCAATATGGCAACTGCAGATATACCCATTGTACCCCTCAAAGGAATGAGAGTGTGTTGAGGAGACCCAACAGAATTCTCCAGGTAAACTGTGAGCCATCATCAGGTGGCATCACTTGCTTGGCCATTGCAAGTTTATAGATATCAACCTATGTGATGAGCTTGGGGCTCATAACCTAAAGCAAAGTACAGTAGTCAGGAGACCAAATCAAGTATCAAGTACTTGATTCAGGGAGACTCAGGCTAGAGTCTGAAAACTACTTCTATGATGCAGTGGAAGTTCTAAGGTAAGGACCTTAAGACTTACTTAGTGTTTACCCAGGGTAATTCTCTAGTTGGGAGGTTTGAATGCTTGTTTCAACTGTTGAGTTAAAACTGTTACTATTTGTGGACCTAAGGGTCTGGTATATATATGCCCCAGACATGGTCTGTGCATGGTACATGAGTTTTGTTCAACTTGTGGGTTGAACTACATATGGTAAGTATGAGTTGCCATATAAGTGTCTCTTCAGTATCATACTGAGTAAGCATAGAACATAATGGAACATCATGGAAACTATGATGTCAGACATACATCATAAGTGTCTAGAACACTTCCATATCAAGGAATATACCAGTAATGTCCAATAGCCAGTCATAGAATCATATGCTGTGGTAAACACATGCAAGTGTGATCATGTCAGTGACTTCACACATGACAAATCTCCTAGAGTGGATAGTCAGCACTTATTACATAAGACTGGGTGCTAAACACTATTTGCTCAACACATGACATTGACATGTTGAATCATACCTGGCTGCTCACTTTACCAATATTACATAGTATAACTGTACCACTTTCCATGATCAGCCTGTGGTTTGGGTCAGTCTGGATCACATGGCAGGGAGGGTACAGAGTGGATTAGCATGCAAGCAGCATTACAACCTGTAATTATGACATATTTTATGGCAGCACATGTAACAGCATAGCTACAACTGTTTCCAGTGCATTTACTGCTCTCAATATGGTTCACAAGATAAAGCCAAACATTCATGATAAATTCAAAAGAAATGACCTCAGACTGGTCAGACAGAAAGCCACTTGCAATAAAGGTTCTCTGCCAGAGGCACAGCCCCTGTAGTCACAAATTAATGAGATTGTAGGCCACTTCTTGGGCAACAGTGATTGCCTAAAATAAAGATTCATGAACAGGTTGAGGTTGACTTGACAAGTATTGACTTGCTTCACCCCCATTCCCTTCAGCTAGTTGCAATGCCTTCTCATAATGGTTGATGACAAGGGTGTGGAGACCTGGTATGGCATCAAAATAAATGACAAGAGGTAGCAACAGCAATTACCAAGTTGTTGGAAAGCTCTTCCAAAGTTGAACTCAATCTCCAGGAGAACACGATCGCCATCTTGCCTTCAGATTCATCGATAGTGAGACAGAAATGCCATCCCTTGCAAGTAAATGTTGACAGGAAGACACTATGCATTTGTGCAATCAAATGGTGTCAATTGTCTGATTGCTGTTGCATCGCCCGACCTAAGGAAGAGATGCCGAGGCATAAGCAGATCATGGGATCATCAGGGCAATAATTGTATGCGTGCAAAAGGTAAACTGTCCAGAGAAGTGTCGACAGGAAGGTAGCAGTGAAACTACTGCACAGGTGGGTGAGTAAATTAGTAATGAGAACATATGTACCTGCAAAAAGGAAAGGATTTTACCAAGAGCAGTGGATAAAATAGCATTGCCAATTTTGCGCACCATAACAGCACTTAGCACGCAATTGCCAACCACAGGAAGGTAGCAAGGCGTTTGGATCTATGAAGCGACCGCACCTTGGAACTATGAGGGATCCAAGGGATCCAGGTCGACATGTGTACAAGTAGTCATAACGGCCAGAAGCACAATCATATTCCCAGCATCATGGGATGTATCACCCTCTATGGGCATTCATGAAAATAATCTGGCGGGAATTCGTATGACCCAGCTGAATACAATGTCAACACAAAGTTCTCATCTACACAAATGACCATGGCCCACCTTGAGTCCGCTTCCTCCAATTCACAACTCTTTCCGCGCGCTGCCAAAGGCCTTCTCCCTCTCTCTCCATAGTCTCCCATTCATCAACATCCCGCGCGTGTTTCATGATTACAACTCGGACGTCGACTATGCCTTCTCTCTCCAGATATCGTCTCGCGCCGGGAATAACCACTGCATCCGAGAGAAGAACCATGACTTCCAACTCGGCACTCTGCTTGAGAATCCTAGCAAGGGCAGCATCGACGTTTCCCCGTGCCCAGAACCGGAACGCGAGGTGGGTTACACAGGGTAAACTCTCGATTCCGAGCGAGGACGTCCACAGCGCCCAGTTATTCACCACGTCCAGGTGTGTGATGTTTGCGAAAACGGGGTGGTTCTGGAGAATCGGTTTTGGATGTCTCGGGCTCAGAATGGCAGTGAGGTTGATGGAAAGGGATGTTAATAGTGGGAGCGAAGACAGAAGCGTTATCAGTTCGGCTGCCGTGCCAGGATGTGAGGGGATCCACAGCGCGAGCGATTCGAGGCCTGTACAGACACTTAGGAGTTTGTTGCAGACATCGTGGGGAAGCTGTGGTTGGAGACACAATGATTTTACGTAGAGCGATGGGAATTCTGGGGGTCGATATGATAGTGCATCAAGGAACTGATAAGCGCGCCTCGGATTGCGGAGGACGACTGTCTTGTAGACGAACCTCTCGATCCTGAGATAAGAAGTGGATCTTTTCCTTGTGCACGCACGAGAAGAGTACATACCATGCCTTTCCACGCTGGGCTACGAGCATCAAAAGTAGAGCTGTTCCCCGATGGAGCTGTGCACATAGAAGGAAGATCTCTCTCTCTAGTTCAGGGGGGAAAACAGGTAAGTGCATTGGATCCAGCACCATAACTGAGACCAATGTGAGGGGTTTCAGGCCTCGTGTCTACGAGGCTGACGGAGGAACCGAAAAAAGGAACACAGTCATTGTTCACTATGGAGCAAGCGCAAGACGGCCGGGAAGGTTATGTCCCGGTGAGTACGTACATAATGTCCCACCGAGTTGGGTATAGGACAACTAGTCCTTAGTCTGAACTGGAAAACCCTGCAGGGGCCAACGGGTAAGTAGGTTATCCAGTAGGCTCAAACGTGTGGATGCTATCTACGGCGCCAGGATTACATAATTGAAGTGACAAAGCGTGGAGCCTTGGAGCGATTCATTATTCTTATTTCCACAATATGCTACATGCGATGTCATACATGCCAGACTACGAAGACAGGTCCTTGTCTGTGGTGGCGACCTCAACGTCAATCACGCCTATCTCGACCACCGGTGGACTACGTTCCTCGGAAGGGTCACCCCGTGAAGATCTAGGAGCCGGCAATGCCACAAGTACTGCAACCCGCAACATAGATGCCGGCTTCGGAGATGAAATTGCAGCCAAACTCGGCGGTGTACTCGACGACTGCGGTGAAGGTGGCCGCCTCTGGAAGGGCCTTGGGAATCGTAGTATCTGTGAGGCCGTGGGAGAAGGATCCACGGTGTTCTCAGCGCATTGCTGTGGTGGTAGTTGCGGCGATGATGGTGGATCAGTGTACGCAGCACAGATAGGCTGCGACGACGTCAGGAAGTCACTGGGGCGAGGAAAGGTGTACTTGCCAGAATATCATCCCATGCCACCGTCTCATTGTTATTATCCTTTTCATCCACTTGTTGTATCCAGGTCTCCCATACTTTTGGCCTCTCTCCGATGTTACGACGACGACGACGACGATTAGTATTGGTGAGAGTCCAGGGCCCCGTCCCCGGCTGAATGACTTCTTCGATCAAACGCCGGTGCCGCCTTCTCAGAATTATGTTGCGAGAGATAATAACAGTCGAGACCACAAGAAGGAGGACAAGGGTTGCTACGAGTGCCGTATATGATGTATTCAGGGGAGTAATATCCGTCCCAGAGAGTGAGTTGACAGGTTGGGGAGTAGACATGGGGAACAGGGTCAGAAGTTGTCGTCTTGGAGGAGAAATGGACCCACCCAAGAAGGTATATACTATTGGAGAGCCAGACATGCCAAGGATGGAGGAGGACATGCGCGTGGGAAACAAGGTGATCGAGCGCAAATAGGAAAATCGTTATTCAAAGCACGGCAGTGCACATTATCAAAAGCCGGGGCCGGTCAGATGCGGCGATGGAAAGATGAAGCGAGCCACACGGAACACGTTGGTCAACGACCAGGAACTATCAGAGAACGTGCTCACAGTACAATGCAGCACTCGAGGTTAGGCTTGTGGGAGATATCCCAGTTGGGTTTGGCGGGTTCGACGTTTGCGTCTGTAGTGTGGATGAGGGGATCCCAGTCGAAGACGACTGCATGCCTGCAGTGGTATCTGACGACGGTGGTGGGGTAGACATGCCGCAAGGTGGTCAAGGATACAAACTCGTTGAGAAGTGCGGAAGAGCGAGTCCGTTGATTTGAAGCATCCAGTAGTGAAGGAATTTGGCATCCACTCAGACCAGCGTTGTCATCCCCACGGAGGAGACTGAACCGTCGTGGACGTCGTCCGAAAAATGATCAGCCTAAACTCAGAACGTCCCTCCTTGGTAACCCTAACCCTAGCATAGGTTTGGCTGGGTCCGTGCGAGTACCGACCACCTCTACTTTTGTTCTGCTAGATTTACACGTCTTCATCTTTCTTCCTGCTGGCGGGGTGTAAGCGCGTCTTGTCCGCATACCAATAAATGGAAGGTTAATGTTGGTGTTACTCTGGAACGCGCTGGTGGAAGGGCACAGGGACCTCCCCATGAACAAGACCAAGGCAGAAATGGCAAACTCACTGTGCTCATAATCTGATATCCATTGAAGAACTCGTTAACAGGATCATGGGGCGCGGACGAAGCAGGAATAGTGCGCGGTCAGTCGTTTGATTCAGTCATCTACCCATTTTGCTGCAGAGCCTGGTGGTAGACTACTCATCTCGTTCTGCATTGCCGCATTCTATCGATTCCGTCGTCTAACCCTTCAATAATTACTACCAGTGTTTCCTGACGGACTACGCATACATGCCAACGGATAAAGACATTCACACCAATGTAATCGCTCACGGACTAATAGGCACACCGTCGTTCTAGGCAAGATACTGAACATACGTCTCGACCCTGGTATGCATATTCTAATACTCTGCCTCTGCCTCCAAGGATGGTCGTGTGCAGAGATTAACGCTGGTGAGTTCCTCGATCATACATCACCAGTAGAGCTCAGAGACCTTATTTCTGATTAGTATCATGGGCAGACAAGTTTCTTGGAGGCCCTGACAAGAGTTCCTTTGCGTCCACTGCGCTTCCTACGCTTCCGGACATTCGACGCTCGCCTGGCCTTTTACAGAATGTAATACCTGTGGACACGCGGAAGTAGTATTTACATGCAGAATAGGAAAGATACTATGGTACAAGTGAATTCTATGAAATTGTGTCGTGTTCGAGACGCACCATTATCATCCATCCCTAAGTTCGTTGGGCTCGACTCCACCAACTGGCAAGCATTCCCCACCGCTGACTTCGACCATGCACGCCCGTTTGGCAGCATGCACTTACACAAGTTGTGTATGCAGAAACTCAACTACAGATGTCTATAGTAACAGGGTCCCGGTCACTTTGATGTTATCGTCTCCATCCTTGCCATCCTCCATGTCACACCATCCCCCACTGTTTGCTTGAACGGCAGCATGTCTGAAAGTGTTTTGGGGTTGAGGCGGTACGCTAAATGCCAAGAATCTAGTGCAAGCCGAGAGTGACCGTCCAGCTTTCCATAGTAAAGTGAAACAATAAAAGCATCTACGATGTCAACCCATTATCATGTCTAGGTCATTCCACGTCGAAATGCGGGTCAACATATCAATGTCGTGTTCAGGCAGGATGAGAGCCCCGTCCACTGCACCGTCTGATCGCCAGAGGACTGGTTCTCTAGTCATGTTCATGGGATATCGCACCTCGCCATTTTTTCCTGCCCATTCGAAGTCGATCAACATAAACTTCGTATCGTCAGACCTTGGCACCATGATATTGGTATTGCGAATATCGCCGTGAACATAGCCTTGTTCGTGCAGGGGGTCGAGAGCATTTTTGCGGATGTCGTTGATAAGCGAAATAGGTGGAGTGAAGCCGTAAAGCGTCGCATATTCATTTGGGAGTTTGTCTATGACAATCATAAACTAGCCCCTAGGGATCTTTTCAAAACCATGGAGAGCCGGCGCATGTCCCCGTGATGCGCATATTTCATGGGCATCTTTTGAATACTGACGGGCGAATTTGATGCAAACGAGCTGTTGATTAGAGAGAGCAGCAAAAAAGATAAGATTATCTTCAAAGGGCTGGTTTATGTATTTGAAGCGTTGCACAAGATTGTTCCGAAGAGACCTGAAGCTGGTGCAATGCGAGAACAGCTGGGATTGGCGCGGGACCACCACAGGACCACTCGGGAGATTTTGATAATACTCTTTGAGCGTTGCAACCGCTTTCTTGAAAGCCCCAAGATGACGAGCTACATTGATCCGCATGACAGTATCCGTTGGGTGGTAGTGCATTGGGAGGGTGGACGAGAGCGTTTGGACTACTGGACGTCTATTCCATGCCGCTCCTGCAAAGGCAATATACGGTCCTGGTTGAAAATGCGGGTCATTCATGGTGCCTTATGAACAGCAACAAACAAATTGAACAGACCGAAAACAAGAAGGACCATACAGGGTAAAGATGAACCGTGCATCTTCGCTGCATAGTGCCCTGTGAAGTCAAGGTAGTACAAACTCGCCTGATTGTAGGGGTCGGCTCTAGTATCGCAGACCTCGTTCATGAACTCGGCGATAACAAAGCGATAACCTTTCGTAAATATATCACCTTGCGTCGCATAGCCATCACGTGTTTTGGAAATAACGAAATGTAGACCCCACTTGGAAAACTCGGCACAGATCGCTTTAGCTCGGGCCTCTTCATCAGGATAAAAACCGGACATTTTGATGTGTAGTCCCAATGCGAGAGAATTGACATCTGCAGTTATTTCATGCATCTCACAATCATCAAGGAACTGACCAAACGCGGCATGAAGCAATGTCGGAGGAATCGTTGCCTGAGCATCATGAGGGCGGTTACAATAAATAGTACGTTGTTCTTCTTGCTGGCGCGTAGAGAAGTACTTGGCATTCTCAGTAGACGATGGGACCACTAGCTGATTATTTGCAAGAAAGTTGTTTCGTTGTGATCTGATGCCATGTTTCTCTAATGAACCTACAGAAGGGAGAAGGTCTGCACGTGAATGCATTACCGAAAAGAATCAGGAAGAGATAGTTAGAGACGGCACAAATAAATATGATGGACAATGAAACACACCGGAAAGAGGTGCATCGACAACGATATGAAGATAGTTTCGAGGAAAGTCAATTTCAGATAGGGTCTGAAATGGGTTCTTTAGCAGTTGTACATGATCGAGCATCAAGCCCTCAAGCTTCTCTCTCAGATTTCCGTCCCAAGGAAGGGAAATGTTGTACAGAGCGAGATCGAACGCGGCGATGGCATGAAAGACCGGCATCTTGCTTTTTATGGCTTCTCTGAGGGCCGCGACAGTCTCTGTGCCCGAAATCTCGACAGGAAAGGCTTGGCTCATCTCATAACCATATATCAGGCAGTTAATGATTAGGTCTGGGACATCAGCAAAGGGCTCATCTGTGCTTGGATTAAAAAAGAGGCCGCCGTCAGAAGGGTAACAGAATACAGTAATAAACACATCAAGCCAAACAACTCACAATCAGATGGAAGTTAGACAAGGATATGGAGCATTGTGGGGGGAGGAACATCCTCGAATATCTCTGACAACATACACTGAGCACCGAGTTTATGACGCCCTCTTCCGGATGAATCAGCCAAAGCCTGCATCAGTTCATCACCATCCAAGACTGCAACTTCCTCAGAGGTGTGATAGAGATCCAACTGGACAGCCTTTATGTTGTGGTATTTGCGTAGCATCTTGTCCTTGATCGCTCCCCTAAGAGTACCGACAGTCTCAGTCCTGGCGATCTTCATTGGGATGATACGATCAGGCGCATCGCCTATGATCAAGCAGTTCAGGTTGAGTATATCAGACATTAATGGACGGTGGATTTCTGCAAGAGGCGGGGGATGAAAAGACTTGAGATACTGACACCAAAATTCTCACAGGGGGGGAGGGGTTTACCAGTGATCGAAGTGCCGGCGGCCCTCCGTGAGCAAAGCCATGTATGGCCGACGGCACGACGACGACTGGCGCCACGACCGTGACCACGGCGGTGAATTTCAACTAAATTAGAAAATGATTTGTCATCGTGTCGCTATAGGGCTCAGCGCGGTGTACTTTTGTAATAGCGGTCACAGAAATCTGTTATCAAAAAATGAGCCGCACAGAGTTCTGTAACAAACTAAGGGCAGGAAGGGCACAGCGACTCTGGCTCACCTGGAGGTTTGTGCTTTGAGTTAGAAGAACGAGTATGTTGCTAATGGAGCTAATCAAGTGTTGAAGGACTTGAGAGCTCAGTAGAGATGAGAGAATATATGATTCGAACCTAGGGAGTAATGCCCTAGGAGTACAGTATATATACATACTGTACATGGTCTGTGTGCATGGAGTAAATCTGGAGCATTGTAACTACAACTACTACTTAAAGAAGGAGTGAGTTTCTATACAGAGATAGAATGTTGTAGAACATGAAAGAAGGATACCGATAGTATGGTTCTATGTGATACTTGGGTATCTGTGATAGCTGGTCATGTGTTGGTAAGTTGTCAGTAACTAACATGACTAGAATATGGTGGCCAAGTAATATGACCTGTAGACGGGAATAGTTATCCTGTCAACACTCCCCCTCACTTTAAACTGGTTCAATAAAGACCAAGTAGTAAGCGATGATGGTCATGTTTCTGCCAGGTAAGACTCTTAGTCATGGAGTCTGCCCTTTGATGGTTGGTGGATACATAATCCAACTTGAAGTCTCCGTTTTTGATAGACTCATGAAGCCAATAGTATTTGATATTGATATGCTTCGATCGACCTTTGATGACTGGGTTGTTTGCTAAATGAATAGAACCCTTATTGTCACCAAAAGAATGACAGTAGTGAAGCGAAGATGAGATTCCTGGAATAAAGTGGTGATCCACTTGATCTGCTGTCCAGTGTTGCAGAGGGACATATATTCAGCTTCAGTAGAGCTGAGTGCAACTGTAGGTTGTCACCTAGATTGCCAGGAAATGAGATTCCATCCTAGGAACATAGAATAGCCTGAGGTAGAATGATAAGTCTCCTTATCTCCAGCCCAGTCAGAGTTGGAATAGCAGTCCAGAGATAACTCGCTCTGGAAATAATGGATCAATAAATCCTTCATTGAGGATAGGTACTTAACAATATGCATTGCCTTGTCTAGATGCTGTTGTGTCAGGTTTGACATGTACTGTGACATGCAGATGACACTAAATGCAAGATCTGGATGAGTTCCGAGCATGACATAAAGGAGGGATCTGATGACCTGCTGATACTTTTGCCATAGGGCTGGTGTAGTGGTATATCCTGATGGGGTAGGAGTAGGAACATAACCACTAGGAAGTGGCATTTGTATGCTTCAGCATTGTTCCATTTGAAAGTGTTTTAAGACTTTCAGGACGTAGCGTTGTTGATGAAGAGTCATTGTTTTATCGTTTCAGTTTCTGGAAAACTGGATACCAAGATACTCTTTCACTTCTCCCATGTCTCATACTTCCCAAATCTTCATAAATGCTTCTTTTCTGTCTTTCAATAGTTTAGCAGAAGATGATAGGAGGAGAATGTCATCGATGTAGATGACAAAGATAACTAGGCCTTGTTTAGTCTTGTAGACATAAACTCCCACATCTGATTTGGTTCAAGTAAAACCTAACTTGAGTAGGGATTTGTGGAGTTCCTTATTCCATGCTAATGCTGCTTGCTTAAGGCCATAAAGCATGCACAAGAGACAATAGACCTTGTTTGTTGTTCCCAGAGTTATGAAACCTTCTGGTTGTTCCATGTATATTTCTTCATCAAGCTTTCCATAGAGGAATGCAGTCTTGACATTGAGGCAATGAGCCTCCCAATCCTGAGAGCAAGCATAGGCCATGAGCAGTCATACTGTCTCAAACCTTGCTACAGGAGAGAAGGTTTCTTCATAATCTTCTCTGTAAATTTGTGAAAAGCCCTTTGCTACTAAGCAAGCCTTGTATCTTCCATCTGACTTTCATGCAAAAACCCAATGACATTTGACGGGTTTACGATCAGGGGGACAATCAACTAGAGTCCAGATGTGTCTGTCATTGATAGACTTGATTTCATCCTTCATTGCTTCATTCCATTTATTCTGTTCTTCCTTTGGTAACCGTAAGACGTCCTTGTACTGTCTTGGTACTTCTGAGATAGCCTAAGCAAAAAGATATTTGATGAATCCTCGACCCTGTTCATGGACTAAGTAGTTGATGTCTCCCCCTTCTTCTGAAGGTGGTGGAGGCTGAGGTGTCTCATAGAGATCGTCAATATTGGGTCACTCAAGTGTATGTTGTGGTGGATTCTTGAGATTTCTTTCCCAGTTCCTATCTGACTCTCTTTCTACTTGTGTCGGTGGTCTGTCTCCATATATGTTGTTGGGAATAACCCTTGGGACAGGTACTCAGGCCAATCTTCATAAAGTAGAAGGGGCAGGAGGATAAGATGGGTTGGGAGCTTCAGATGGATGTCTTTCAAGGAATGGTGGAAGGTTTCTACTGTGGAGCAGTGGAATGAATGATGGTATTGGATGAGGTTCGTGTCTCCTGTGACCAGAAAAACCTTGACTAGGGGTTTCTCGAGCTGGTGGAGAACGAGGTGGTGAAGGTTGCAAATATGTAGGGTTTGGTATTCAAATTCAATCCAAATGTTCACATCTAGTGGGTAAGGCAGGTGAAGAAGGTCCTGGGGTTGGACCTGGTCACTCAGGTTCCAGAGAATCTGGTTCTTCTTTATCCATTATATCCTCTACAGTGACTGGAGGTGGATTCTGCCTGTGTTGGGGTGGACTTGGTGTTGGAGGCCTAGGTGGATTGTCATTATTAAAATCTGGAGTAGGTGGTCTAGGACCTGGAGCGGGATGATCAGTCTTGCTTCCATCCTGATCATCAGAAGAGTCCTCAGTGGGACCAGATGCTGGGAGAGGTATATCAATTTTGTCTCGTAACTTCTCTATGGGACAGTTGGGAAACACATTCTTGATGAATGTTACAGTGGTGGATATATAGATCATCTTGTTTTGGCATAAGAAGATGTATCCTTTGGTTCCTTCTGGATATCCAAGGAAAAGCATTTCTTCGGCTTTTGGAGAGAGTTTGTCTTTTCACTGATCCTTCAGTATGAAAATGTAGGCTAGACAGCCAAAGACTTGAAGTTATGAAATGGTAGGTTTCTTCTTCAGAAAGAGTTCATGAGGTGTCTTCCAGTCGATTTGTCAAAGTGGAGTGTGATTGTAGATAAATACTGCAGTAAGTAGAGTGAAGTTCCAGTAGTGTTTGGGTAAGCAAGCCACATGATGCAGTACTTCTTCCTTCTCCATGACCATTCTGTTGAAGCATTCTGCTCAACCATTCTGTTGAGGAGTGTCTGTGACAAATAACTAGTGAGTAATGCCTTTGGAAAGTAGAAACTCCTTGAAGGCAGTCACCATAAATTCTCCCCTGTGGTTGGAATGAACCAATTTAACAGAGTAGCCAGACTGGTGTTCTGCCCAAGAAACCCAATCAATGAACAACTTGGCAGTGTCACTCTTTGCATGAAGCAGAAGAGTAGACCCATAGCCACTAAAGTCATCAATGATGGTAAGGCAGTAAACATGATGATAATAAGATTCCGTAGGAAACTGTAAAAGATCCATATGGATTAATGCAAGGGGTTCCATTGCTCAAGTCCAAAAAGGAGAGAATGGCCAGTTATGCATTTTGCCAATGAGACATTTGCCACAGGGAAAAGGTTTAGGTTGAGGTGGTATGTGATCAAGACCAGTGGTGTGGTTGAGGATTTTCCACATTACCTGATCACTAGGATGGCCAAACCTTGAATGCCAAAGCTTATAAATGTTGGAATATTCGACAATAAAGAGTGATAAGAATGTGTTGATATTCTTGTTGTCCAAACACACTAGAAGAACCAATCTTTGATCACTTTTCCCAATCAGTTTTCCTGTAAACCAGTGAAGATTGGAGCTGCGAAACACATGAGTGCCTTTGAGGAAGAGTCTTTTTTGCATGTTGTAGATTCAAGTGTGGGTCTTATCACCTTGAAAGGTGTAGCCCAATCTGGTGGTAAGGGATGGTATGGAGAGGATACGTTTCACTCCTGAGGGCAAATAGAACACATTTTGCAGTGTTCATCATTCCTGCTTTCCATTTAGTGTCATGGTAAAAGAGACAGTCCCAATACCCAGAAAGTATATCTTTTCACTACCAGCAGTGCCTGCTGGTATTGGTCGTTTGAATTCAACATAGCTAAGGAAATCCTTCTTGAAGGGTGTGGAGTGACTTGTTGCTCCAGAATCCATTAACCAAAGGTAGTCATCCCTTTCTTTTCTTCATTGATGACAACCTTCACAGTCAGACATGTAAGCATAAAAGCCTGCTGCTTCTTCACAGTCAGAGTCATATTGTAATGGTACAAAAGGTCTGTTGTTACAAGAAGCGTTATAGGGGTCTTTATAGGTTCTAACACTATTCCAGACTCTATCATGCTCCATTCCTTGTGAACCTTAGTTTGAATAGCAAGAGAAGAAGTGGGAGCTGATGAGGGGAATGCATTAGACCAACCCACTTCTGCAATAGTGGAGCTTGTGTACACTTGGCTGACAGAGGAATCGTCATCAGATGTGTATGGCTCAACGTGAGCCTCATTGATTTCCTGGGTGGAAGCCTTCTGCTTCCCTTTTGCCTTATTGGAGGGGGCCTTGCCTCCTCCTCCTCCTTTTCCCTTTCCTTTCACCTTCTTTTCCTTCTTCTTTTCCTGCATCTTTGGTAAGTTAACAGTCAGAGGCTTCTCTCCTTCCCAATGGTCCTCCGTTCTATGACCTTTACCACACTTGCAACACTTAGGTCATTGGTTCTGTTGTGCATGCTGGGCAGAAGTGCCTGGTGCATTATCAGTCATCCTTGGAAGTTGCATCCTTCTGTGGCAACACAGATATTCTTCCTTAATCTGGGGAAGAATTGCATCAACAGTCAGGGTTTGACCCTGTTGACCAGCTGGTAAAGTAACCAGGAGAGTTGCAAGGGTAGAAGTTGCAAAGTTCTCCCACTCAGATGGGAGTGCAGCCATGATAATCATGGCATGTGCTGACTCAGGTAGGGGCATGCCATTCAAGGCAAGAAAACTGAATGAATTGTTGATCTCCATAATCTTGGGAAGTGGATCTTCCCTGTTATCAATGGAGATCTTCATGGCATGCTTAAACTGCACATAAACTCCGGCAGTGCCAGGTTTTCCATAAGTGTTCAGTAATGACTCCCATACCTCATGAGAAGTTGCAAACCTGTCCATTTCTATTTGGACAATAGGCTTGCAGTGGCCCATGATGGCTCCAAGAGCCTTTGAGTTGAGTGTGTCCCAAGCAAGTTGATCAGCAGTTGGTGGAGGATCAGGCTGACCAGCTGCTATGGCAGCTGTTGGAGGCCTTGTGGTGGTACTGTTAATGACTAACCATGTTCCTTGAACATGTAAGAAGTTCTTGATTGAGATTGCCCAGATTGGGTAGTTGGTCATATCAAAAATCAGAATATTTTTCATGAATCTGGATTTTTTGTCTGCCATTGCTACAAATTGTGTAAGAGCAATAATTCAAAGAAAGAATCATCTGTATCTGGTGTCAAGGTAAATGGTCGAGGAATGATAACTGGAGGTAATACCACTGGTACAACTCTAGGAGGAATTCTAGGTCTGGGAACTATAGGTCTTACAACTGGAGTTGGATCTGGAAGCCTAAGTTCAAAAAAATGCCCTAGATTATAATCTGGACAATAGTGGTAATTGGGAAGTTGGATCCCCAATGACTCCAGGTTAGTCATTTCCAAGAGCAAAACAGGAAAAATTTCATAAGGAAAATGTATCATAAGATATGAAGGGTTTGAGAAAGTATGTAGAGAGACTGTTGATAAGTCCAAGAGATCATCATACACTTGTCCTCCTCCAGAATATGGCTGTTCTATCCAATAGGGGCTTGGATAGTTACAATGAAGGACCATGTTGAAGGCTCCTTCCATTTCCCTGGGATTGACCCTAAGATGTGAAATCAGAGCCATCATCTTCTGGTGCAGGAAGGAGGTTGATTCAACAAAGGTCAAGCTGCCAAGACACAAGTCCATTAGGATGCTCACTGGTGACATTGCCAGGCCACCAGGCAATTCCATGGACAGGGGAGAGAAGCTCGGCTTTGAGAGAGTCCAGAGTGGCTTGAACCCTAGGATCAGATCATGTGTTGATGACCTGTGAAAGCTAGAGGCCGATACAAGTGTCAGGCTGTTGGTCCAGGCATGAGGGTAGGTATGAGCTTTCATTAGAAGCTCCTCTCTTAAAAGCTCCCCTAAAGTGCATGTCGAGGTACTTGTTCCAGGCGTGGATGGCAGGAACTGCTCCTCTAAATGGTTGAGGATCCCAAAGAGGGTGAACCAAGACCGAGTTGGGTGAGTACTTGTTGGGGTGCGTGTCAATCCAGAAGGCTGGGACAGTGAGTAGCAAGGGGTCTTCATCATTCAGGGCTGGTAGATCGAATCCCCAGAAGTTGGCAATACTATGAGGGGTAGAGTATTGGGTTAGCTTAGTCAATGGTGCCTCATAAGAGCCATGGAAAAGCCAATGGATTTCTATAAAGGGGTTTTCAGGAGCTGAGAATGAGGAAGTGATGAAGGGAAGGGGTGACTGAGTGGCCTCGTGACAGAAGGCCCGGGCAAAGATGCAATGGGTCTTTGCTCCACCAGAAACAATTCCTGCAATGAGGCAGTCAGGCTCAGTAGCATCTACAAAGTTAGACCACCTAAGGCCATGTCTATAGGGCATGTCCTTTTCCTTTACCCTCAGTTCCTCATCTCCTAATCCCTGCCTCTTCCTCCAATCTGTGATTGACAGATCTGTTGAGTTGGAGATTGTCCAAATCCTCATTGGTATACCTGCTCTGACATTCATCATTCTGACTCTCTTCAAGCCATGGCACTCTCTGATCACCTGAAGGGGGGTAAAGTCCATTCTCATTACCAAACTGGGCAACAAGTTCCACAAATTGGTCATCGAAGAATCTGAGATCATTTCTGGAAAGGTGATGTCACATGAGAAATAGATCAAAGGGAGTGATGTCATTGAAGAGGACGTGATTGGGAAGTGCTCTGCAAGGGGCATAGAAGATATAGGTTCTAAAGGACTCAGCAAAACCAATTCCAAGCTGCTGTGCAACAGAGAAGGTTCGCTGCATATAATACTGCTGTGGTAACCAAAACTCTGGTTGTGGGAATATGAATCGCGAGATGACTGGAAGATAGTCATAGAAGCGATTGAAATCATAATTCTGAAAAGCATGCAGTGCCCAATTATAGAGCAGTGGGGCCCAATCAAAGCTAGTGGGATAACCATTCTCCCCAAGGGGAAATGGTTCAAGTCCCTGGAAGGCCTCATGAAAGTCATGGTCCTCAGGTAGAGTGGGTGCAATCAGATGTGGGAGTGCCACTGGGGCACCTCCACTGGAGAAGGGATACAACACGAACAGCCAGATAAACCGTATAGGTGAAGAGGGGTACGACTCCGAAAGGAATGTTGTCGTTAAGTGACCAATAGGCCAAAGCTATGGTAAGAGCGAAGGCTATATACTGTAACTCAAAAGTAACTGCAAAACACAAGTCTGCCAGCCAGCTAAGCATGATAGATTGGATTGGGGAATTGCCTGTTAGGCTGAATACAATTGTCTACCAAGTCAGAGCCTGGCAGGGCTCATAACCTAACAAACTAAGGGCAGGAAGGGCACAGCAACTCTGGCTCACCTGGAGGTTTGTGCTTTGAGTTAGAAGAATGAGTATGTTGCTAATGGAGCTAATCAAGTGTTGAAGGACTTGAGAGCTCAGTAGAGATGAGAGAATATATGATTCGAACCTAGGGAGTAATGCCCTAGGAGTACAGTATATATACGTACTGTACATGGTCTGTGTGCACAGAGTAAATCCAGAGCATTGTAACTACAACTACTACTTAAAGAAGGAGTGAGTTTCTATACAGAGATAGAATGTTGTAGAACATGAAAGAAGGATACTGATAGTACAGTTCCATGTGATACTCGGGTATCTGTGATAGCCGGTCACATGTTGGTAAGTTATCAGTAACTAACATGACTAGAATATGGTGGCCAAGTAATATGACCTGTAGATGGGAATAGTTATCCTGTCAACATTCTGCAGACTGTAACTCCCAACATCTCTATGTGGCTAGAATTTTGAATAAAATTGATGTGAAAGTGTAAGAATGTGGTGTTTGTCATACACAACAGGGCTGTGAACAGAAACAAGCATGACAGAAACAGAATGGAGCACTTGGTTGCACAATAGAATGTATCTGGGGTTACAATACAATGAGTGTACTATATGATTACCAGGTTGAAACTAGGATGGCTATCGTCACCTTGCATCTCGTTGTCTTCATCGTGGCGTTGTTGTCAATGCCATTGGTGGAGGTCTTCGTGAACGCTGATTGTCGTCATTGTTGACACTTAACGCGAAGTAGGGTAGTCAGGAGACTGACTCGGGCAGAGTCTAGAATCTACTTCTACTATGCAGTGGAAGTTCTTAGGCAAGGACCATAAGACTTACTTAAGTGTTCACTTGGGGTGATCTTCTGGTTGGGTGTTCTTGAGTACTATTCAACGGATGTTGAACTGTTACTATTTGTGGACCTGGAGGTCCTGTATATATATGCTACAGACATGGTCTGTGTGTGTTACATGGAGTTTTGTTCAACTCGTGGGTTGAACTACATATGGTAAGTATGTCCTTCCATAAAAGAGTCTCTCAGATATCGTACTGAGTAAGCATAGAATGCCATAGAATGAAATAGAAGGAATGATGTCATAAGCACGTCATCCTGATGTCATAAAGCCTAGACCTTTCTCCATATTGGTGAAACACCGGTAATGTCCAATAGCCAGTCATAGAATCACATGCAGTGGTAAACACATGCAAGTGTTGTGTCTGTGACAAATGCACATGACAAATCTCTTCATTTGTTCAACACTCCCCCAGATTTGGTATGTGCCAAATCAAAAAGTAGGAAGTCTGCGAAGGCATGAAACTTTACGCATCCTAAGTTCTTGGTTAGGATGTCTGCAAGCTGTTTGTCAGTTGTGATATGTCTGACAATGAGCACTTTCTGATCCTCGATGCACTCTCTGATGAAATGATACCGAATATCAATATGCTTGGTTCGTCTCTCTTGCACAGGATTCTGGGCAAGGAAAATTGATCCCATATTGTCTCCATATAGAGGAATGGGTTCTGGTTTGAAACCAAGTTCAGTGAGCATAGAGTGGATCCAGACAACTTGTCAGGAGGTATCAGATAAGGACATATACTCAGCTTCTGTGGATGACAGAGCGATAGTCTTTTGCTTGTGTGACAACCATGTGATGGGTGCTCCATTCACCAGCATGACCATGCCAGTAGTAGACTTTCGGCCGTTTTTGTCAGAAGCCCAGTCCACATCGCAGTAAGCCTCTATAGAGTACTCAGCTTTTCTTCGATATGCCAAGCCTCTCTCTTTGGTGGCTCGAAGATAGCGAAAGATATATAGAGCATGATTAAGATGATCCTCAGTGGGATTCGATGCGAACTGTGACATCTTGATGACGGCGAATGAGATATCAGGTCGAGTTCCTAAGGTAAGATACAGCAGGGAACTGATTACTGATTGATACTTTGAATGCAGTGCAGGGGTGGTCTCTCCCTCATGTTTCACTGGTTTGTATCCTGATGGGAGTGGAGTGTTTGCCAAGCGGCAATTCTCCATTTGAAATCTTCAGATGATCTTGTCCAGATAAGCAACCTGATCAATGATCAAAAGACCTGAGGAACAATCTATTTGGAGACGCATTCCAAGATATTCTTTGGCTTGTCCCAAGTCATGACATTCCCATACTGTCATGAACTTCTTCTTCAGCTCCTGAAGGTATTTGCGATTGTTGCCAGTGAAGAGTATGTCGTCAATGTAAATGAGGAGAATGATGACAATGTTTTCTCGTCCTATTTTCTTCTGCAACACATATACTCCAGCATCTGACTTGATGTGAGTGAAGCCTAGTGTCTTTAGGGATTTGTCTAACTCGATATTCCATGCTAGAGCAGCCTGTTTTAGGCCATACAAGGCTCTGAGCAATTGATAGATGTGGTGCTCTTTTCCCTTTTACACAAAGCCTTCTGGCTGGTCCATATAAATTTCCTCGTCCAATTTTCCATACAGAAACGCAGTTTTGACGTCCAGCACCTCTAGGTCCCAACTATATTGGGCAGCCAGGGATAGAATGATTCGAACAGATTCGAATCTTGCTACCGGAGAAAAGACATCTTTGAAGTCTACTCCATATTCTTGAGAGAAACCTTTTGCTACTAAACAGGCACGCTTTTGCCCATCAGACTTAATAGCATAGACCCACCTGCACTTTACAGGCTTTCTCCCATGAGGTAGAGGTACAAGTTCCCATACTTTCCTCTTGCCTAACACTGCGATTTCCTCGCGCATGGCAGCTTCCCAAGCCTTTTTGTCATTGGCTGGTAGTCTCTGAGTATCCTGATAATGAACAGGTGTTCTCGACTTCTCTTCGACTTTCTGCATAAGCAAATAGTTGATGAAGTCAGTACCACATTCCTGACTGAGCTTGTGCAGGTTGATCATCGGCTCCCCCATGTCCGATGCTTCTCTCGTATCCTCAAAGGTCATCTCCTTTGATGCTAGCCATTCCGCATCAACAGGGTGTGTCCTTTCTCCATAGGTATTCTCTGGTCTGAGAGGAATAACTCGCTCTCTAGTAGACTGATGGACGCTGGAGTCTGGATAGGGTGTGTATCGAGAGGGTAAAGGTGTCTTTAAGGGAATTTTGACTGCCTTTTTAGAAGTCTCTGTTCGTGGTTCCGTTCGTACTTCTGTTGGAGTTGCAAGTTCCTTCGGGTCATTCGGAGAGACAGTTGGACGAACTGTTTGCGGGACATCAATTGGAATTTGTTCTTCTGGAGGAGCGACCTCCATCGGAACATCCTCGTGAGGTTGGTCCTCAGTTTCCTCTGGTGTAAGGTCTTTTCCACCAGTCTTTGCACATCGTGGGAAAAATTCTTTGTCAAAGATAGCATTTGTGCTTATGACGACCTTTTGGTTTTTATCTAGGAATTGGTAGGCCTTTGTTCCAGGTTCATATCCTAGAAATATCATTGGAGCGCTTTTGGCCTGTAACTTTGTCTGATGTTCCTTTTTAATAAAAACATAAGCCAAACAACCAAAAACTCTGAAGTAAGAAACATCAGGTTTTTTACCCGTCCATAATTCCACTGGAGTTTTCCATTGTGATCAGTGAAATGGTTGGCAATTGTAAACATGCACTGAGGTCTCAAGAGCATGTTGCCACATGTTAGGAGGAAGGCAAGCTGAGTGTCTCATAGCCTCTTCCTTTTCTACCATGGTGTGGTTAAAACGCTCAGCATGACCATTTTGCTGGGGAGTATCAGGGGCAGTCATATGGTGCTCGATACTGTGTTCGCGTAAAAACACCACAAACTCAAGAGATCTAAACTCTCCCCCACAATCTGAACGTAGCCAAAGGAGTTGTCCTGAGACACGATTTTGCACCCAGGCAAGCCAAGAACGAAAGGTGTCGAAGGTGTCAGATTTTAGGGATAAGGGGATGATCAAGGCATATCCACTGTAATCATTGATGAAAGTGACAACATATCGTTTATGATAGTATGACTCAATGGGGAATTCGCAGAGATCCGTGTGGATAAGTTCAAGTGGTTTAGTGGCCTGCTTATAGGTGATGTGATAGGGTTTCTCCGTCATCTTTCCTAAAGCACAGCCTGGACAAGGTTTAGTCTCCATTGAGGTCTCAAATGGAGTAATGGTGGTTGCTTTGGGCAACTGGCGCACGGCATTGTAAGAACAATGTCCCATCCATGCATGCCACAGGTCCGAAGTTTCCTTTGGACTAATGGTTTGAATCCGATCAGTTACAGACAGCAAAGATACTTGAATGTAATGAAGGGACCCTTTAGATGTTATTGGGCATGACCGCAGGTAAAGGTCACCATTAGGTGCAAAGATTTGAGTTCCATCAACGTTCAACATCAGCATATAGCCCTTGTTAGTGAGCTGAGTGGCCGAAACTACCCTCATATGAAGTTTGGGACAATACTCCACTCCATGAAGTTTGGTTAGCCTTCCTTCATGATTAAATATGACAGTACCATTCCCCAATTTCTCTACAACCGTGTCTGCGTCTGCTGTTTGAGACAACTTTGAGATGGAGTATGCAGAATATGACACAAAGTCATCAAGGTTGTGAGTGCAGTGCACAGAAGCACCAGAGTCAAGAAGAATCAGTTGACTCTTTTTGCCTTTACAAGTTAGACACATGGTTGCTCTCATATTCATAGGTAAATGGCATGAGACGCACTTTCCCTTGTCTTGAGAAACAAATATCTTGTGCTTAGTGCAATCAGAGCACTTTGGATGATGGTAATACATCTCCAGCACGTTATGGTCTTTGTCCATGAGGACGGTGTTCCCAAGGCTGTCAGCCATCATCCTTGGATACATGGCATCACCAGGCCAATTTTCGGTGGAGGGCAATGGTGGTCGTATCTCAGCCAGTTTTTGTGCGGTTTCGGCGAAACCACCATAGCCAAGGGGATCCCCTTCCCCTAGATCGTGACTCCAGATATATCTGGGGTGGTGTGAGCCACACTCGTCACAATCATCCTCTCCATCATAGACATAAACATCAAGAGGTTGTCCACCGATGTTGTATCCATCTAGTTTGTAGCGTGGATGATAATAGGCTGGAGCCCATAAACCTGTGTGCCAATCAAGTGACCAATAGAAAATCTGAAACTCTCTAGGTTTTCTTTGTGCATCTGGGACAGTGACTCCCAGCTTTAACTGAAAAGCGTGCACTTGGTCATGATAATCTCGGTTAAAAGGTTTATAGGTGGATGACTTGGAACACATGATGTCTCAAGGCAAAACGCGTTGTACAAGATAATACAAGTCCTCATCACTCATGTCCTTCGATTCCTCTCCAATATACTCTGGAATAGGATCGAGAAGGGAGTAAGAGACTTTGTACGGCGGCATAGATGTGGTAGACTCACACATCGCCATTGGACCATCATCATAGTCATAATCCTCTGCAGTGAGAGGATTGACTGAGTCCTCATAAAGCTCCTCAGGGATATCTATCTCAGGAATTGTTTGAAATGGTTCTGAATGGCCCTGACGGATAAGCTCTAGCTCCTGATCCAGTTGCTGGACAGTGAGTTTCAACAAGCTAGCAATGGGTTGGTCAGGAGTTATCGCTTGCTCCTGAGGTCCAAGCTCCTCCTGTTGGAGGTATTCTGCTTGCATGTATGTGAAATCCTGTTCATTGTACTGCGGAGCTTCTTCATAGGCCATTGATTCGTCGTCTCGAATCATATTATTTCTGGCCTTTCCTTTGCCTTTATTGGGGCGAGGTCTCTGCCCCTGGCTTTGTGGGTTCTTTCCCCCATGAGTACCCTGGCCTTGCTTTCCTCGTCCTTTTCCCTTGTTAGGGAACTGCCTCTGTGGGGATACTTGAGGTGCACGAACGAGCTCCAGGACACAGCAAACTTGCTGCTTGCCGCTAGTATAGTATACTTTTTGTCCTGTAACATGGCAAGTCTCGCCCAGATAGTGGTTCTTCCTGCAAGAGCCATTCCCGCATCGAGGATAGCTTCCTCGTGGAGCAAACTGAGTATTGGTTGCGGGTTTGACATTAGAGAGTTGGTGAATGAGGGATTTCTGATGTGAATGACGAGGTCCTTCATACTGCTCTTGATCAATGGTACTCCTTCCTTTTCCAGTAACTCTCCGCTGATATTCCTTTTGGATATGCGGGATAATTGTTGATGGTTGAAAGTTTGCATCTTCGACGGTAGTAGTAATGAGGGAGACAATGTTCTCCCAGTTGGAGGGTAAAGCCATTAAGATGGCCATTGCAACAATCTTCTTGTCAACAGTAAAACCTGCTGCATTCAGGCGTTCAGCACAGGCAATTAGCTTGTTCGCCTCATCAACGGGATTGACATTTCCCTTGATTCTATGCTGGAAGAGTGATCTCATTTCCGATAAGGCGCCGATGTTGCCTGGTTTCCCATAAGCAGTTTCAATATCCGCTAGGGTTAACTTGGCAGTGGTTTTCATGTGGTGGTAAAAGGAAGGGGAAATTTGGAGCTTGATGACACCTCTAGCCTGGATGTCTTTGTCCACAAAGGCTTGAACCTGTTTGGCGGTAACTCCAGCTCCAACAACAGGTGTGTCTTCAGTGAACGCTCGATAGAACCCCATGGCCATAGCAAAGGTGTCAATGGAGTCACGCCATAACTTGTAGTTGTTTCCGTTCAAGAGAGGGACAAAAGTGAGAACGTCTTTTGCGGACATTTTTATACCTAGAATAGACAGTTGAAAGTGAACCAGTTAGCAAACGTGTTTTCCTCTTCAATTTGGAAGGGAATGAAAGGCTTAGGGGAAATGGGTTTTGGTCCAACTCTATGCTTTCCATTATGCGTCCCTGGTTTTCTCCTAGGGGGCATATTTCCCATCATCCTTTGAAGCGCATTGTCCGCTCTTCTATCCTTTCTTCTGTCTATCACAGCCTCTCATCGCCTCTGCTTCTTTTCTCCTGTCTTTGACTTTTCCCAGTATGCATATCCTTTTGCCGATAGTCCAGATCCTGCCAACTGCTCTAAAACTTGGAAGTTTAAGGACAGAAAGTAGTGTGGGTTGTTTACTCAATCAACTTTTTCTCCTGTACCAAGTACAGAGTCAATGAAAGATACACTTCTATCCAACTCCCAAGCTTTGACGGCACAGGATGGGAACGGTGTTTTAAACACAGAAGGATGAAAATCCTTATCAGCAACTCGTCCATGAAAGTATACAGGATGCGCAGTAAAAGGAATTTCCGAAAAGAAAAGTTCAAGCTTTTGTACAAGGATGAAAGGAAGAAGCATATGTGTGAAGCATACATGATTTTTATGTATACTTCTTTTCAGAGGTACACTGTGATAGTTTTCATCGTCAAAAGGTGATGTAGAAAGGATAAAGCTCAGATCAGCGGCATATGGCTCATGAACGTAATACGGCATAGGGTATGTCTGATGAGTTTGGTGCATCAAAGTAGTCTGATAAAGTCTCAGAGAGCCCCGGTTCTCTGTTGTCATTGTAGCCCATGTTGAGGATAGGGTGCAACGCCTCAAGATCAAGGATCTTGACCTTGCCTCGTGGGTCTGAAGGGATGATGACATAATCCTGAATTTTAACAAGAAAACGTGAGAACTCTTGTTGCATGACTTTGAAGGGATGTGAATAATAAGTGCGAAAGAAGGGATGTGTGTCAAAGACTCAACCTGGGTTGACAAGTGAGAACCTATACTGGTTCTTCATAACCTCTAATCCCAGAGCCCTCATCCAAGGGAGGTAGACGTTGTAGGTGATAAAGAAGAGGGAAAAAATGTCGCCATAGCCCAGAGCGAAAATCTCAGCTGGGGTAGGCCTTTTTCCCACTACTATGACTCCATTTCCCGTTGGATACTGATGCCCATACTCTGTCTGCCAAGGGTGAAAGTCCCTGACATGGGCTGCATCTCTGCGACTCACATACCACTCCATGTCGTAATTCGGGATATTCCTAATGCCGTTGAAGTCTTCTCTGTCCATCATGGGACGATTGATACATTCTCGAATGTACCGTTTTTCATCTTCACTTAGACAGTAGTTGTCTGGGTTGATGTTCTCATCTTCATAGAGGTTGAAGCGTACAAACTCTACCTCCTCGCCTTCTTCCAGTGACTCCAGATAGACTAGTTCAGGAGTGACTTCTCCTTCTTCAAGGGGTGATAGCTGCTTCATGAAGACAACTTCCTCCTGTTTTACGTACAAATCCTCAAATTCCTCTTTTATCTCTATGTCCTCTGTTCCGGTAGTATGTGCCCTGGACCAGTGAGGAGGTGAAAGGGGTGTAGGCATATTAGGCCTAGTTGGAATCAAAGAGGGTGCTCAAAGCTGTAGAAGGTGACCCGGATGGGGAACTACTGGCGAGTGTGAAGGCATCACCAGATTGTGACTCGGAGTCACTGTGGGTGGTCCCAAATTCCAGACCAGGTGTTCCTCGACGCAGTGGTCGTTGTGTTGGTGAAGATGAAGAGGGGATGTGGATGGATGCATTAGAGTCGAAGTTTGGTGAAGGAATCGGCAATGGGTTTTGATTGACAATAGGATCGTCTTGTAAATGAATTACCTCATAGGGGACTGGAATAGGATTACCGTCAGCATCCGTATATCCAATAAAGGTCCCACTACTGCGATCAGAAGATGGTAATGAGGCCATCATGGCACTCATCTGCTGTCCCCTGAGCCATAAGAAAGTTGGCTGTACAGGGGTCAGGTCCAGATGATTTCTCACTCGACTTTCAGTCAAGCAAGCTCTAGCAGACTCAATGAGTCGCTGTCGTCAGACAGAATCTACGATTCTCTCAGCAGCCTCAATGAAAGCTCTATCAAGGCGTGAACGTAGTTCTACCAGTGTTATACCTGGATTTGCATCAACGAATCACAACACTGCTGACTCTTCAGTCATCCGAGACTCATATCTCGGTGGTGGAGCAGACATAGTATATGCAGGAGGATCTGTAAGATCTTCCAGCATTGAAGCATCCTCAGGAGGAGGACCAATGGTCCAATCCACCTGGATGCGCCACGATTCAAAGTGATCTCGTGCCTCAGCTGCCACTCTATAAGTGTGACGATGAGCAGGTGTGTGCTGCATCTCAACACAGAGTGTGAAGAAGGCAATAGCTGAAACAGCAAAGAAAAATTCAGCTTGCCAAAATGGCAGTTGCAAATAAACCCATTGTATTCCGCAGAGAAACGAGAGGGTGTTGAGGAGACCCAACAAAATCCTCCAAGTGAACCGTGAGCCATCGTTTGGTTGCATCCCTTGCTCAGCTGCTGCAAGGTTATAGACATTGAACCTAGGCGATGAGCTTGGGGCTCATAACCTAATGCGAAGTAGGGTAGTCAGGAGACTGACTCGGGCAGAGTCTAGAATCTACTTCTACTATGCAGTGGAAGTTCTTAGGCAAGGACCGTAAGACTTACTTAAGTGTTCACTTGGGGTGATCTTCTGGTTGGGTGTTCTTGAGTACTATTCAACGGATGTTGAACTGTTACTATTTGTGGACCTGGAGGTCCTGTATATATACACTACAGACATGGTCTGTGCGTGTTACATGGAGTTTTGTTCAACTCGTGGGTTGAACTACATATGGTAAGTATGTCCTTCCATAAAAGAGTCTCTCAGATATCGTACTGAGTAAGCATAGAATGCCATAGAATGAAATAGAAGGAATGATGTCATAAGCACATCATCCTGACGTCATAAAGCCTAGACCTTTCTCCATATTGGTGAAACACTGGTAATGTCCAATAGCCAGTCATAGAATCACATGCAGTGGTAAACACGTGCAAGTGTTGTGTCTGTGACAAACACACATGACAAATCTCTTCGTTTGTTCAACAACACTGGCAGTGGTGCTGTTGTCGATGTTATTGATACCGGTAATGGGGATCATCACACTGGTGGTGGTGGTTGATGCTGGTGGTGGTGGTAGTCAACATTGCTGGTTGGGGATGGTGGTCTACAGTGCTAGCTGGGGGTCATCGTTGTCGTTAGCATCATGGACGCTGGTGGTGGTCGCTGTCATTATCTCTAATGCTGGCAGGAGTGGCCGTTTATTATGCACGAAAGTTCGCACATGACACCACTGGGGTTGGCAGGAATGAGTGTGTAACGATGAATGTGGACAGTATAAATTTGTGAGCGCGGTAATTATATCAACATCACCACCACTGAAGTGCGAATCGCTGACATTGCTCACCGAGAAATTGGAGCAAGTCCAAATACTAGTAGATGGGGATGCACAAAAAGTCTAGTATCTACGGCAGTTCAGATCATGAGGTATTAATTTACTCACCTGAGATCCTGAGGAGCAGACAAACGGCTGATTTGATGGATCTGCCAGTGATAATACACAATTAACTTTCAGACTGAAAGGACACTGGGCTGGGGATGTAAATAGCGGCGTGAGAAACATATCCTGGATTTCATCCGTGAGTGGAACGAGGAATCAACCTGCACTGCACCCACATTTATGCGTCAGATATCCATCGACTGAACATCAAAACCCTGTTAGCACCATTCTAATTCCAAGTTCACTAGCACCCCACTATTACCCTTCACAACAACCTCATACTCAGATCGTTTAATTAAGTATTTAAATTTAATAGCTAGGGTAAAAAGGATAGGTTTAACCTCAGCACATCTCCCTTGTTGTGTACCGATACAGAAATGACCTCGGACTGGTCAGACAGAAAGCCACTTGCGATAAAGGTTTTCTGCCAGAGGCACAGCCCCTGTAGTCACATAAATTAGTGACAGATTGTAGGCCGCTTCTCGGGCAACAGAGATCGCCTAAAATAAAGATTCATGGACAGGTTGAGGTTAACTTGACAAACATTGACTCACTTCATCCCCATTCCCTTCAACTAGTTGCAATGCCTTCTCATAGTGGTTGACGGCAAGAGTGTGGAGACCTGGTATGGCGTCAGAGTAAATAACGAGAGGGAGCAACAGCAATTACCGAGTTGTTGGAAAGCTCTTCCAAAGTTGAACTCAATCTCCGGGAGAGCACGATCGCCATCTTGCCTTCGGATTCGTCGATAGTGAGACAGAAATGTCATCCCCTGCAAGTAAATGAGTAATAAGTGTAGACAGAAAGGCACTTCACGCACTTGTGCAATCAAATGGTGTCGATTGTCTGATTGCCGTTGCATCGCCCGACCCAAGGAAGAGATGCCGAGGCATAAGCAAACCATAGGATCTTCAGGGCAATAATCATATGCGTGCAGCAGGTAAACTGTCCAGAGAAGTGTCAACAGGAAGGAGGACCGGGCGTACCAGGGAACTTACAAAGAGCACTTTGATAGCTTTTTGCCGCAAGGCATAGTTGTCCATAGAGCATCACAGGCATTGGATTGTTCTTCGTCAGTAACCGTACGGGTTTTTTATCGTCCGAAGGCTCAGCCTCTTCGCCAGCCTCGTCACCATCTTCATCCAATACCTCAAACCCCTTTGTCCCGCCATCACCATCTACCGCACCTTTTACGGAGAGGTTATAACGTCTGCTTGCCATACTCCACTTCAAGAGTTCGGGAGTTCGGATGGCGGCGTCGCTGAGGCGAACCTCTCTGAACAGGTGCTTCTGCAGTGTGGAACATATGAAGGCATCAGTCGCACGCAATCCGCTCGAAAGTGTTGAGATAAGGATACGGAGAGGTTCATTGTTAAATTGGTGTGTATTAATCAACTTGCGACATTGTTCGACGGCGCTAGTGTATTTGCCAACGTAGATCGAGCACGCTTTGTTGTAGATATTGGTCAATTAACACAGCTACATTTGGTAAGACCACGTACCGATGATCGCAAGTCGAATAGTATCTTGAGTATCCTTACTCCGGTATGCATTCGACACGAGGATATGACGGAGTACTTCTTCAGCCAGTTCGTCATCGCCTCGTTTAGTCAAGATGAATGCATACTGGGTGAAAAACCAACTTGAGCTTGGCCACCGCTACAGGTCCAGATACTCACCTGCATGAATACACGAAGCCAGTCATCAAATAGAACCCCTCGGAAACAATTGACCTTCTCATGACTGGTACCATCGTCTTTACCTTTTCGATTGTACTTGTCACGCTCTTTGAAAATCGTGCGGTCAATGAGATTACCGATTTATAAGGTAGCTTACCGTTCAATTCCAGTCTGGATGCCATACGCTCCTCAATTGTATCACTGCCTTGACGTTGAGCTCGACGCCTAGGAAACATGCCTCGAAAGTCATAATTCTATATGCATGTCAAGCCCCGCGAATTGTTTTCTAATTCAATTACTTACCTTCGTCGTGAGGAACAAATTCCTGGTCTCTCTGAACATCTCGACGAGTTTCTCTGCCTCGAGTAGCCATTCTCTTTCGGCTTGTTCGTCAGCATTATCGCCTAGGATTCTCGGCCAGAGTTCTAAGACGCGCTTGTACCCAAGGACGACTTCCTTCTCACGTTCTTCTTCTAGACTCTTAAGTTCGGCCAAGCTAAGGCGGCCCTGTTTATTGACGGTTTTCCCTTTGTGTTTCATTGGAGTCTTCTCGTCAAACAGAGAAGCGCCCGGTTGAGGTGTGTTCCTGCCTATACTTGAATCTCCAGACTGGTTTGGACGCCGCTTTCTGGAATCGATAACTGCAGGACCAAGTCAGCCCCTGAGGTATCACGAACACAACAGTACCTTGATATACAAGCTCAAGGGCTTTCCGCGGCTCGTCCATAATCTCATAAAGCTCAGCGAGCTTCATCTTAGCATCGTTGTTGTAAGGGTCTGCGTCGATGACTATTTTGGAAAAATAGCTGAGGGCTGCAAGACTAGATGAACTAACAATGACCGACCTTGTTTGTATACCTCAGATGCCTCGCGCAAATCGCCTTGCATCCTTCGACAAGAGGCAACCTGAAGCAGGACATACATGCTGCTCGTCTACGCATGCGATCAGCCACATGGATTTCACAAATGAGGGGGCCACAGACCGCTGGATCAGCACCAAGTGTCTCATAGATTGGTCGCGCATCACCATATACCTCTTGCTCAAAGTAAGCATCGGCAATCTCCCCAAATAGCGCAGCATAGTCTAGAACATCTTGTGTGAGGACTATATTAGCATGCATCTATAGCATCAGTGGGTAAATCAGGGCCAGTTCTCCTAAGGAAGGTAGAACGAACTTTTCCTTCTTCCATGTTACCCATCCTGATGCGTGAAAGGGCAAGCCGATGTCGCGCGTTTATGTCGAGAGGATAGTAACCAGGTTGCACGTCGTCATACCGCTGACGAGTAATGCCACCGTCCTCTGGGGATATGTCATATTCGCGATCGTCTTGGCATACGTCCCAGAATTTCTGTGCGGAGCGTCCCTGGAGCCACCGACACCCACGTCGAATGGTGTCTACGGCATGTTCGTATTGGTTCATGGTGTTATAAAGGTCGGCAAGGACGAGTAGTTCGATGAAACCAAAACCGGCGGTAGGGGTGCCCACTGCATTTAAAGCCGGATCGAGGGCTTGTCCCAGTGGATAAAGAACCTGGTTGTTGTCTAACGCATTCTGATAGAGGGTTGCACACAGGGAAAAGTCGGAGAGTTCGATCAAGATCGGGCGAAGCTCTGTAAGAACGGTGATGTCATGGGGGAAGCGCTTGAGGATAGCGAGGAGCGAGTGACGGGCCTAGATCTCATGTGAGTGATGAAAACCAAGAAGAAGAAGTCATAATAGTCATGCGTACAGTTCGAAGGTCGTTGATCTCTTTTGCAAGAGTGGCTCGATCCCACACAGCATCTACATTGGTGGGATCGAGACTGTAAAGCTTGCTATAACAATATAGTGCTTGTTGGTTATATCCGAGTTCCCTATGTGCACGGTCTGTCTCCACAAGTTGGTAGTTTATGATTTAACTCACCTGGATTGCCGTGCTAAGCGTTCCCACTCCTCCGCATCATGTCTCAGATGTGCAGCCATGATTCGCAACTGTAATGCCTTCTTAGGCTCGTTCTTATCTTCGTAGCATTGTGCGAGTACAGTCCAGGCTGAGATTGCACGGGGTTCGATGCGAATGACTTCTTGCATGACTCGTATGGCCTCGGCAAGGTTATTATCGACATACGCTTGATTGCCCTCTCCAATGAGGGCACGGACCTGGTGAGACAAAACGGGCCCAGCTCTGCGCTGGTGCTGAATCCCCGATAGCATCTCAGGTAGTGTGTGTAGAAAGACAACATTGCATACCTTTCTCCTCCTTCTCTTTCCGATGCCAGCCGCCTCACGCAGATCGTCCCGAAATGCTTCTTCGTCTGGAACGCGAAAATCCCATTCACGCTGAAGCATTCCTGCTGTTGCGATGTTGTCTTTCAGACGAATGTCCTGAACAAGCCGCCTAGGGATAATCAGTGGAATAGTCCATGTATGATAGTCTGAATACATACTCGAAATCACCTTCAATAGCAGCCTCAACCGGAAGTGAAGCCCTGTCATCTAATTCATCCTCTGACAGTCCTTCATCCACGTCGCTGTCATCAGGTGAATATTCGTCCTCGGCACTCGAAGTTGAGCAGATCGCTTCTTCAGCATCTACACACATGTCAGATTCCATCGATTATGTAAAGCAATCCCTCACAAATTTCGCTCTCTCCTTCAAACATTCCGGGAGAAATGATACACTGTAATCTGGGGTTATAATGAGTATTAGTCTCCCCTATGATAGTTATCTTTTCTGTTGACAATCAGATTGCTCAGGGAAGTAGCTACGTGCTAGACACTATAAATGGATTCCGGCCCGAAACGATCCCGGAAGAGTAACGCCTTAGATTAGTTTTCTTCTTATATACTCGCTTTTGTTTTTTTTGTGAAGACTTGATGTCCTAGGTTGCACTATACTAACGTAGGGAGATGGCGAACTATTGTATCGTGGTATGTAACGTATGTAGTCTGAGAGAATACGTGCCCGTTCGCAGCCTAGCGGATGAACTGAAAGATAATGGTGGGTAGGTGACCGTCTCTAGCACATCGTCTGTGAGGAACTCTACAAAGCGGCCGTTCAAACGTTCAAGCTTGGGAGACTATCTGATGGGTCCAGTACGGCGGAGCGTCGTGTCGCCTTTCAGGGATTGACGGGGGGAGAGGTATGGAGTGGATGGGGTATGTCTACACTCAGGCAGGAATGCGGTGTTTGCAGATGCAAAGTGAATAGTGGAAAAGAGAGAAATATCCTTGCTAGGTACAGGCTTATATAGTGAATGGCACCAAGTTACTTGGTCTGTGCGCACGGAGAATAATTATGTCTACAGCTACTATACAAGGAAGTAGGTACAAACAAGTGAACCGATAGAACGGTTCCATGTGATCCGTACACACGTAATTTCATCGATTCACTCCGAGTCGACGCTGCTGCAGTTCGCTATTGGTCATCGTCATCACCTCGTTCGCCACCAGTCATCTCGCCCTTGATGTCATTCGCTGCCATCGCCTCGTCTGCGCTCTCGTGTGTGCACTTTCAACTTGTTCAAAGGCGATCCTTCGACTCGCGTTGCCCAAGGCTTCGATTGCGCACCCATGCGGACGAATGCATTTAGGTCCTTCAACACTGAGCTTTCTCCATGAGCCGGGAGGCCTGGACAATTTGGTTCTCGTCAATAGGTGAGTTAGCTTCTTCTTTCGGTGCTTTCTGACGTTCGAAGCCTTGATTTCAGGCGTTTTCGCGTTGTTTGAAACGTCTGGCACGTTCATGTGTCCGCTTGACGTCCTTGCATGGCTCTCAGAGTCATTCGTGTCATCAACGCGTCTCCAGGTGAGCTTGGGTCTTTGTGCCTTGTCTCGCCTTCTGACATTCCCTGATGTGTTTTCAGCCGTTCTTGTGTCACTTTCAATGCTCAGCATGCTTGTGTGCTCGCTCGAGACGTTGTGCAGCTTCTGAAGGCAATCACTTCATTGATACGCCCCTCGAGTCTCCACTACGCACCTATGTGCTTGCAGTGCCATTGTCGTGCCGGTTCGAATCTTTTATAAGAAAACTCACTGTCGGGAACGCTCGACACGCCTGTGTACGCACTCGATGCGTCTGTGTGGCTCACCACGCTGTTGACTTCATCTGCGCCATGTCTCCAACGCATGTGTGCTCGATTACAATGTCATCCCGATCCATCAGTATATTCTTGCGCTCCTTCGCGCTGCAAATGGATCCGGGGCAGTTGCACGCCAAATCATGTGACTCCAGTCGCCAGCTCGTGTCGTCAACACTCGCCATGTGCTTGTACCACAGCGCGATCTGTGAATTCGATTGAGACAACCGTGGGTTGTTGTTTCCCTCTCTGGCCCTCTGCATACATATCTAACATGTTTGAAGTGTTTGCGTGTCCTCGCAAGTCTCTCGTGTCACTGCCCGTACCACCTGTCTGTTCCGCTCCAGGCAGCACTCTGTGTGTGCTAGGTATGTCTTCCTTCGCGTTGACTGTTTTCCTTTCGATCTAATTTCGTTTTTGGAGCTGCGATTGGCCTTGGTGTGCCAGCTTGTCACTTTCATTGATTTCGCATAGTTCCGAATGATGATTCCTTGGTTCGATATTCAACAATGATAATCATCTATTATGGGCGCATTGTTTTCCCATCCTCTGGCTTACCCTGGAATGACTAGGCCTGATCATCCGGTGCCACAGCGTCCTAACAAATAGAACCAGGGATATTTTGTGCAGCAGGATTGATTGGCCCGTCAAAGAGCTCGTTCTAATGACGTGTCCCGGGGAGAGCTGGCACCATAGTATTGGTCGTATCCCATTGATTTGCAATTGTCCCCTTCCTAGTCTACCCTAGGCAGGTCAAGAGACGGTCGTTCCTTCTATGTAAGGCATTCTTTCAGTGTACGACCCTAATTCGAGCGAGATATTGCTGTTCTCTTCTCCCTGATAGGTTCAGGGCAACCTCCTCATCAGTAGTTGGGATTATTTAAGGGATCACAGGTATCGACACTCCCTCATTCCAGCGTGCACAGATATTTGTGAAGCCCTTCTGCTCTCAGGACTCTACCTGGGTCTTCTATCCTTTCCTAAGTGTCGAGAATCCTCTGGTTGTACTTCTGTCCAAGTTTCTGATGGCTCCCGGAAATGTCTCGATGGTCGTCCTGTCATTCATCTCAGCCCAGGGTTCACCGAGTGTCGTCCCTCTTGCCATTTTGGATGCAAGAGTAGCTCTTCTTATGGATATCACTATCGCTGGCTTCATCACAAGTTTCGCCATCTGGCAAGTTCTGCTCGCACTCTTCAGGCGCTCCAGGAGTCTCAGGGAACATCTTCTGGGCTCCATCTGGCTGGGATACAGACCTCTTGTTCATACCGATGACGATACAAGTTCATCCTTGAAACTCTCTTTCATAACGGAGGAATTTGTCCAACGCAAAGTCTCGCAAAGGAGTATTCCTCCTGAGATACCGCCAATTTCCCTCCAGCGTTGCAAGGACATCACATTGCCCCCTATTTCCACCAATAATTACCTATCGAGAAGACGAGGGCCGGAGGCTGCACCAATCTTCTTTTTACTGAACAATGTCATATCTTCTGGACTAAGTCGCCGGGTAAACGGCCGTCTTTCAGTTGCTCAAGTCTTCGTAATGATCGCCTATTCCGCTGGAATCTTGGTCGCGTTGAATTTCCGATGTCAAATCTTTAGTTATTCACCGCGCAGCGGCTGGATTATCGTGTCGCAAATACCCTTCCTGTACGCATTTGGGACAAAAAACAATCTCGCTGGATACTTGACTGGATCTGGCTATGAGAAGGTACCTTTCTGCTCTACGCGCAGTCTATAAGCTTAATGACATCCCTTGATGATAGCTTCACTATCTACACCGCCTAGTTGGACGCTGGATGTTCATCGCTGCGCAGCTCCATGCATTTAATCATAGTGAGCTTAATGGGTTACAATTCACTTCGCACTTGGTGCTTATGCTGGCGCCCTGTACTACTTTAGTATACAAGTGGAGCTTGGCCAATACATGGTCGGAGAATGTCTCTCTCAACTTTGTCCGCTGGGGCCTCGTAACATATACTACCTTGTCGTTGCAATGGCTTCTTTCGACCCGGCCCATTAGACATGTTGCATACAGGTTCTTCTATGTAACTCATATCGTGGGGTCGGTTACATTCTTATTTGCGGTGCGCTTAGCTCTCATCTTTTTATATCGTCATTCTGATTGGACTGTAGGTATCTAAACATGCTCCTATCTCTCGTCCATATGTGCTCACAGCCGTTGTCGTTTATGGACTCGATCATTTCATCCGCTTATTGAAGACTCGGGTCACTACCGCTAACATTAGGGTAGTCCCTGAATTGGGATTAACTTGCGTTGAAATCCCAACGATCAACAAGGGGTGGTGTGCAGGTCAGCATGTCCGTTTACGGGTCCTCTCCACTGGAGAAGGGTTATGGGACGCTCTGGAAGCCCACCCGTTTACAATCTCCACTGTACCTGGGAACAAGCAAGGTTTAGTCATCGCATGCAAGGATGTGGGACGATGGACAAGCAAATTATTTAATATGGCTAACTCGTCCACTCGTGGGGAACGAGGTCTGACTGATGTTAAAACAGTCAGGGTGATGGTAGAGGGACCCTATGGTAAATTTTCTGTCCTCGGTCAGATGATGTACTCATCTGTCGATAATAGGTGGCACTGGTTACTCTGTTATCTCAAAACATTCAGCAGTAATATTGATTGTGGGTGGTAGTGGTGTGACGTTTGCATTGTCTACAACGCTCGAAATTTTGCAACGTAGAGGAAGTTGCAGTGTCCGGGTGATGCATATTGTGTGGTGTGTTCCCACTCCAGGTGTGATTTTCTGTAGATTTATGGTGAAAGAGTTTTTACTGACAAGACCATCATTAATAGCGCACTTCTCATCACTGATCCCGTTTTTCCGTTTCCTCGTTGCGAAAAGGACAATCACCAACATGCGTGTAAAGGTCAGAATTTTCTGTACCCGCGCTTCAACGACTCCCTCCGATTGGCTGGATGCACCGCGTGGGATAACGATAACTCCTGGTCGTCCCCAGATGGGAATGGTTGTCGATCGTTTCATCCTGGCCTCCAGAAAATCTCGCGGCGAAAAGAATGGCTTATTTATCGGTGTCTGTGGACCTGGAGCGTTAGGAAAGGATGTTGCCGAAGTGGTTAGAACACTCGATGTCAACTGCAAGAACGCCGTTGGGGGGATTCATCTTCACGAGGAGTGAGTAGTGCCGGCCTTCATCACACTGATAGTAACACGTTTTTTCCAGGGTTTTCGAGTTTTGATGGAATAATGGACAGATGATTGACATCAAACCCCGCTGTGCCTGTATGACGAGTGCAACTTGTAGCATCACAGCGGGGAAGAGACTGCCACATCCAATGGTAATTATGTTTGTAGCTACTGTGTGTCTTTCTGGATGAAGGACAAGTAGCAACGCTGGTGGAAGCACTGAAGTCACATTCATTTATTCATTCCCATCTTTGTGATCATCGGATTCAAGGATTGGTGACCTGGTAGAGCTGGGCTTGTTCGTTATTAGATGTCGGTGCATTGAATAGGGCTTGGGCTACCTGAAAGGTGGGATTAGATGGCCACAAGTTGTAAACTAACGGACGTTGTGTGAACCATTCGATTGTCAAGGAAGTATGTACTTACTAGTCGATGCCAATGTTATGATTGCCACAAGTGACTGTGCTGCATATATATTTCCCAAGTGATCCTTACAAAAATCATAGCGTGAAATTTTCAACATGAAGAGAGATCCCTCCCAATTCCATAACTTTTGCCGCTCCTAACTTTGCTACCGCGTTCTGAGTTTCCCTTGTTAGGCTCTCTGGTCCACTTGCGCACACCGCGATCCCGCCTCCGTGCACTGGGCGTGTAGGAGCCTTATCAAACACTTCCAATTGTCCCTCTGCAGAATCAAGAGACGGGCGGGAGGAAATTTCAGTCACCCCACACAAGAGAGAGTACACCGATGGACGTTCAAGCTTGACCTCACAATTCGGGATGACCGGGACAGCCTCTGGGTCGCAAAGACACGTGACGAAGATCGAGATATGAAGGTCTAGTGTGCTTTTGGCTGCTATGCTGGCAATGTCCGCCAACATTGAGGAAAACCACGATATATGACCTGTAACAAAAACAAATGGAGATGAATTTGTGAAGGAAAGACGGTCAAATTTCGAATGATGCCCACCGAATGATCTCAAGCACCAGACAAATTCAAGTCTTCTCGTTTGCTCTCCACCACGACGACCAAGCTTGATACATCTGCCGACAATATCGTCGAGGAGTCCAAGTGTAAAGGTGGCACCAGATCCTCCTGCAATCAGCAATACGGTCTCATACTGGCCAAGATCAACGCTTGAGCCTCCATATGGGCCGTCGATCATGATGTGGGCGGGGATACCATGTTCGTCGCCTCTCTTCTCTGAAAATTGGAGCCGATCTTGCTCCTGGCATGTGAAATCGTTCAATGCCTGCGTCCAATCACCATGCACCCGTGCCGCAAGTATCATTCCCGAGTTCGAAAGGCAGGAGTGAGCGGGAGGAGCCGATAAGACTGTAAAAGGGTGGGACTCGAACATCCTATTAGAGAAGAAGACCCGGAGTCGGATATGCTGACCAGCCAGCCACCCGTCATCACAATCAGCGACTTGCACCTGTCGTGAGAGTTCAAAAGTGCACATATGGACATCATTTCGTCACTTACAATTGTCATGAATTTATCCAGGGCTATGAGCTTAGCATCCTTAATGCGGTAGCGCAGAAATCGTAGAAACATGTCTGCTCCAAAGAATGCTAGGGCAGGAAATATCCAAGGTGCTGCATAAAGGGTGTGGTAACGGATCGTGACGAAGAATGCTACAAATATTAAAATGCTTCGCATAGCGATGAATGAAGATCGTACGGGTAACGAACGGACTCACTGTACAAAGAAAAATGCTTCATAGAACAACCTTCGAACGGGTCGAAGTGAAGTTAAAACAATGATACCAAGGAGCGAGAAAGATGCTACGCCGGATGTTTCCTTCTGCGGACCGAGGATCGGAAGCCCATACACTAGATGATTGTTTATCCAGAGCGATCCGTGGATGCATGCGGACAGGAACATTAATCTACCAGCCATGCGGTGCACGTAGTTTAGTTTCTCGTAACCATTCCCAGGTCCGAGGAGAAGCGACAGAATAGAGTTCTTTGTCGCAAATAGGAATACGACAGGTAGCTGAGCGAGTGCAAGGAAACCTGCATCGAAGATGGTATGAGGGTATGAGAGACAAGTCAACGCCAGCGTGAGTTTTTCGACTTACCGGCACGATTTGGATTAGATATTAAAGGGGCGTCCTTTATGACGCAAAGTAAAACAACAGCGAGATATGCAAGAACAATAAAAGCTAAAAACCCATGCTCAGGTCGACAAGATCTTCCGTGAGAAATGAAGCGTACTCTGTGCGAGGTTCAACCCAATGTATGGTAATGTCCAGTACCGGACAGACATTAGGGACCGCCAAAACCTTGTAACACTATGGTTCGACCGAGAAGGTGGAATTCTGTCCTCACAAACAATGGAGATGTAGCCGTCTTTCTGAAGGTCTTCGGAGACGCCAAAAAAGCCCTTGAGGGAACGCCCGTTCCTCAAAGACTGAGTTAGCTTTGGAAGTGAGACAACAACCACCACCCCAACAGCAGAGCACCAGATGATCGTAAATTTACGTTGCCATTCGGGATCTACGACATATGAGCTAGGAAAGCAGATCAGGCGCTGGAATCATTTGCAGCGTAACGTGTCCTAAGCTTACTTGTAAATCTGAAGGCTGGGTGGGATCGGCGGAGGTAATCCTGCCATCCTTATTGACTATCTGACAAGGATAAGCAGCTGAAATGAAATGATTACCAGCAATGTTGGTCTGGGCGCTCAGATCTGGAATCCGGGTTATCACGGGAGATTATGTAACACGGTCCAGCTGTCATCTGGGTTCAGTACACTCAGTTTTGGACGGTGCATCATTCACGAGTTGAATCTTTGTGCTCGCACCCTTACCTTCATCAACCTCCCTAAATGGCCGATCGTCTCGAACAAGTATCACGCCATCTCAGTCATGCTCACGGACGCGGTCTTTTGGCAGGAGAAGTGGCCATAATCACGGGTGAGTGATACTCCGCCCTGAGTCCTGCCAGCTGGAATACAAATGTCATTCCCTTCCAGGTGCTGGTCAGGTAAATTTTTGTTCATTTTCAAGGACTGGATTTCTTATTTCACGATTATAGGGAATCGGGAGAAGTGCTGCTCTTCTTTTTGCCAGGGAAGGCGCAAGGATTGTTGTCAGCGAGTAGGTCGTATCATTGGCTTCCGCTTCTGGCGCAACGAAATTTAGTCGCATCGACTCCCAGTATTGACCCAGGAAAAGCTTCTACTGTTGTTGATGAGATAAGAAGTGCAGGTGGCGAAGCCATCGCAGTCTCGGGCGATGTCGGTGCAGAGGAATTCCCGGAGACTATAGTCAAGGCCACAATCAAGTAGGTTTCCCATTACCCTTATATTTATGTCTTATTTTCATCGCATAGAGAGTTCGGGCAGATAAATCATATTGTCAACAATGGTTTGTTCACCATGTATAATTCCCCATAGTGGGTCATTCATCCTGCTTTCAGCTGGTTTTACGTATGATAAAATGTTGCACACAATGCCTGATGAAGCTTTCGACATCATTATGAAGATTCATGTCCGCGCTCCATTCCGTCTCGTTCGAGCCGCTGCTCCTTATTTCCGTGTCAAGGTAAGTCATCTTACTGCCCTTTTACTCTTTATTGACAAATGCTCCAGAGTGATCCACCAGTCAATCGCTCTGTGGTAAACGTTTCGTCTGTCTCGGGCCTTCATGGAAATATTGGACAGGTTAACTATGCGGCTGCAAAGTCGGCTGTTATCGGATTCACGAAGACTATTGCCAAGGAATGGGGACCGTTCGGCGTGCGAGCCAATACAGTAGCGTATGGTTTCGTGCACACAAGGTGATCGTCGCAAATATCATATTTTATTATCACGGTTGCTCATTTCTTCCTAGATTAACAGCTGCAAAGGAAGACGGTGCATTAATTGAAATTGACGGGAAGAAGGTTGCCCTTGGTATTCCGGGAACACAGGCACAGAACTCGGGGAGCATCACCGCATATGCTGATATTCCACTCCGTAGGGGTGCAACACCTGACGAAGCTGGTGCTGCCATGCTTTTGTGAGTCGCCTCTGTTGTTTTTACCTATGGTCTTTGAGTGCTATTCTTCAGCCTTGCATCCCCATTGGCGTCCTACGTGACTGGACACACACTAGAGGTGACTGGCGGCCGTGGGATCTGATTTCCATCCTGCTTCTGCTAGACCATCACTACATTCGATGCGACAAGATGGAACACCTGATCCGATTGGCAGATGCATATTGAAGGTGCCTCTGACATAAAACCTAGCGTTGTCTCCTTTGCCCAGGTGTGATGATTACTGTAGTCAAATACAACATTTGCTACCACACCAATCCACGTTTCCATCATTCAGGAATGTCGTAGGTCGGATAACCTCTTAACACAACACAACAGAACCGAGTAGATATGCACTGTTGCATAACTTGTGATTCTTAGGGACAGTTCATGACTCTTTCTATGAGCCAGTGAACAGTGGTGGTTTGTAGTACATGCCTCTATGGGGCGAGGCAATACCCAACCACCGGAGTCGAGTTCTTAATGCTCCCAGTCCGTCCCGGACCTATACCACGGAATACTGGCATCAGTAATTCCATTGTACCAAGTGCAGGGTCACACTGCGTCCTGCACAACCTGCCTGCTCCCCTCCAGTGGCAATCCGTCTGCTCCAGGTGTGTTGTTTCTCGGTTTCCATTGCGCTGAATATCGTCCCGTTGGTTGGAGCCCCAATCGGCTACCGTGCGCCTTCTCGTCCTCCTATTGACTTCACAGGTCTCCTTCGCCAGTTCATTTCATCGACCTCTGCGACTCCGCTCGACGTTTTGGCCTTCTCGACCATTCCTTCAAGCCGTGACCTCCGCACGACACACGCCGCCTGTACTCCTATCATGCTCTACATCCTCATCCTCGGTTTGACAGGTAAGTAAGGAGCCATCCGGAACGGTTATTTGTATGATACAAGTGAATTTGCTGAGGTTAAGTATACAATACCTCGTAACACATCCAGCGGTGCAAAATTCACACTTGGCATTGCAGCTGGCTCTCAGCAGAAACTCAATGCACTCGTCGATGAGCTGGGTGAAGATGTTGTTCCAACGTACATCGTGGATGCGGCATGTATGGATGATGTCGAAAGCATCATCCAAGAAGCGCATGTTGTGATCACTGCCATTGGACCATATTGGCCCCGGGGCGCGCCAGTCGTGGAAGCTTATTCGCCGCAGGAGGCACCATAATGGTCTCTCAGGTGAGATTTCATAGGTGGGGGAATCATACTTAGGCGAGTGGCGTTCGGATTGTGTGTGGTGTCATGCCTTCCGCCAATACGAGATACGCACCATTTGACTCATTCAAATGTGGAGTGTCCCCAAGCACAAGGTGAGTGCAGGGGTGGTAGACTTTGTGCTTAGTCCAGATTAAATGCGATATATTGAATGGTATTCAAATTAGGACCTATCCTTTGCACATTTTCTGTCATGTTGGTCAGTCATCCCGTGTTTCTGGGGCCTATTTGAACTAGCTGCTCGAAACCCGACACGGGTATTCCCTCCTGCACTTTCCACAACGGTGGATATGTTGGAGTATTCCTACGGCACTGCATTCAAAGTACGAGAAGTTCCTAGCCTTACCTAGCAGGCTTCATGCATTTGGAGTGTTAGCGCTCATGGCAACTGTTGGGGTTGCAATGATCATATTTCCGCCAGTTACCAACGTTACGACTTCCGCTCCAAGCTCGGAAGACCGTACGGTCTGAACATGCTCAACTTTCGAAGGTAGATGCGAACCTGCATACTTGTTGACTTCGGGTGACACGATGGGCCCGTAGTGACGAATACTGACTTGTTATTCATTTCAGTTATCATTTCGGAGGCCGCTTTACCCCTTGTCCTGGACAAAGACACCTGCCTTTGGGAGGCGCACGCCTGGGACTGCTTTTGGAGATGTCCTGGACCAGCGCCTTAACGCGTGCGATCATATTATGTAACATAGAAAGTCAAATACTATCCAACAGAGTATGCCAGGAGAGATTCGTGAAGACCGGTTATCAAAGTTCTGTTGTTTCGCGACAAGGAACTTGATTCACCAAGGATCTATTTGTGATACGGTCAGTGAATCTGAGAATCTTTTTTTTTTTTTGACTTTTGAAGTATTTTGCAAAAGTACTGACAGGCTGAGCTGACGTCGCCGCCTACCACCTTATCGAGATTTCTCCTTGGGTATGACTCCAAATACTAACAATCAAGGGTAAAATTAAATGTGGTACAGGAATGTGGTTCAACTGCCTCCATGTCACAGCTGACGGACCCACCAAAACGGTAAAAATAGCGTGAGTCATCCAGAATCACTGTGCTCGGTCAGCAGTTTAGTATACTGCCGTGCTTAATTGATCCGAAGCCACAAAGGAAAGGAAAGGGTTCGTTTATGACTCGTCTCTGACGCAGTAAGTCCAGAGCTGTGCAGATATCATTCGGTAGCCAACATCGCAATGACACGGTGCTGTACGTATATATATGTGCGTGGGGACTGCTCAACTTGCAAAAGCAAACCCTAACTTGATTGCCCATCCCTCCCAGACTTTGGAATAAGCATGAACAGCGTATCTACATCTACTGTTTCTTTGCTCCCCCGCAATGCGCAGCACGCTGCAGGTACCCAGAAGGATTACGCTGCAGCATTCGCAGATCTCCAATCACGCTACGGATTGGGTACATCGTCTCTTCCTGCACCACCAAACTGTGGCTCTCCGCGGTCACAGCCAACTTCGTCTACTTCCCACACCACCAACACCACCGCAAAAAAATGGATCAAGTGGCCATTAGCACGCGGTGTTGGTGGTCCATCACTGAAACATTGACAGTTTTGGTGAAGGGAGAAATTCCAGTGGATGGTTGGTCCGCTTTCGCTTTCGATGGGTGATGTCGGTCTGATTCTTTGTCTCGCTTCCAGAACGTACAATGGGTTGGTATGGGTCTACAATACCTTTGAAGAGAAGAGATCGGCTTCCATTTCATGGAAAGACATGGCCAATGTGGTCAGATGATAAACAGCCTGTACAGATGGACCAAGACATTGTCTGATCTATGATGCACTTCGCTGGCTAGACTTATACTCTGCATTGGATCCCATGCTTATTCCACACCTTGTTACTGTGATGTACTTGCTGTAGTCAATATCGTGTTAAGATGCGGGCGGATACATACCTGAGAACCGGCTCCCTTTTCAACATCGCAAGATTCCAATGCTTGACAGAACCACCGATGAGGATGGTGATTGGAGATCGAAATTTGACCCAGCCGATCATACATGTCAGTTAGGGATACCCTGAGCACCATGTAACTCAAGGCATCGCTGTCAGATTACATGGTCCAACTCACCGCAGTAAGACATATTACGCAATCAATATTCATCGTAATGCCTCGAGCGCCAGGGGTGTCGTTTCTCTCGACTCGGTTCTGGAAAACCCAAAATCATGCGGTTTGGAGACACTTCAAGCCAGTAGGTATGCAAAGTCCATGGCGTCCACCTTCCGTCGAGGTGAATGGGGTAAGAATTGATCGTCGTCGTTCAGGATCGCGTCGATGCCACAGGCAGAACGAGGAATATTTCTCACGATTGACTCCTCCACACACCGTGCATGTAGAGGGGAACAACTGGCCTGGTCACCAGACTAGTGAACAGTGCTTGTCACTGGATGCACTCATCTGCACTCACCGTTGTTGATGAAATCAATCTCGACGCCACTTGAGACGCATGAACATCTAGGGGAAGATGCAGAAGCTCACTTTGAGCTGTTGACGACATTCTTGGCGCTTGTGTCCTTATTCCATCCTGAGCTTTTTTTCTTGTATATGGTGTTTTCTTCAACTATACTTTCATAGGTGTTTCGTCCGTGGTATCTAACGACATTTGGAATGTATCCAGGGATTAAAGCGTACCTTGTTGCACAACATACAATGCTTAACACAATCGCTGGTGTGCAAGACATATCTGGCAAGCATCCAAATCCCTTCGTGCATACCCGTCAAAGAAAGAAGAAATTTCGAAACTGACTAACGAGTCCTGGGAAACCCGTGTTATGACCCCTATAGAACGACTTAAATACCACCCAGTTCTTATAGTCTCCTCTCCTGGGACGTGTATATCTTGCATTACACCAGACCTACGGCAATCACAATCTTCCTATATCATCTCAAATATGCACACAGAAGAAATCCCCAACCTTGCCGGCAAGATCCTCGCCAACCGCTACCTGGTCACTCACTTCCTTGGTCGCGGGGGTTGGGGTTTCGTCTACTGTGCCCACGATCTTTCATCGCACAGGTATCAAAAGAAGTACATCAAGTACGCTATCAAGTGCATTCCCAAAGCAAGTCTCACTGGTACCCTCAAACAATACCTCATGCGTGAAATCTATCTGCACCGCCTCGTATCAGACTCTTCACCACATGTTGTTACCATGAGAGGCGCTTTCCAGGATAACCTTCATTTCTATCTGGTGCTTGACCTATGCACCAGGGGAAATATGGCGACTGCCCTGTACAATGCTGCCTTCGAGGGTAAAGACGAGCTCATACGCAGAGTATTCATCCAGGTCCTGGATGGTGTGGAGGCATGCCATAAGAGAGGGGTTTACCACAGGGACATCAAGCCCGAAAACATCCTCTTTCGGAATGACGGGTCAGCATGCATTGCGGACTTTGGGATTGCAACTGAGGACACTACATCGACAGAGTTTGGCGTTGGAACTCCATTGTATCTCAGCCCAGGTAGCGACACTGTTCCCATGTTATGGTTCTTTCCCACTTACGTCGTGTCTTTAGAGTCCATGAAAGATGGGCACAAGCGTATCGACTACTCTCCAAGAAGTGCAGACGTATGGGCTCTCGGGATTGTCCTCATCAACATGGTGGCAGGGATGTGTCCATGGCAGTTGGCATCGCTGGATGACCCCTCATTTCAAGACTACGTATGTCACGGTGACTCCTTCTTCAAACGGACACTTCCAATGATTTCAGAACATCTCAATAAGCTCCTTCAAAGAATCCTCCATCCATCTCTGCGCAAACGGATGACCGTAGCAGAGCTTCGGCAGGAAATCCTCTCCATCAAGACGTTCTACACCGCACGCAAGCTGCGATCATGATATACAGGCCTCGCCGTCCCTGTATGCATTACTGAACTGACAGTGAGCAACCATATCCCGAACGAGGATCGCCAGCCCATTTCGACATAGCATTTTGTAATATTGTGTTCCTTCACTGTCGTCGACGGTGTCAAGTACTGATACGCAAACTTGCCAGGAGTGGGGATGTAGACACTAGAGGCCAGTCCATACCATTTAGTATCAGGGCACTCCTGACACCACACATCCCCCTGTTGGATTGGGTGGAGGGGGTTACTTTGTCGTTTCAAGAGTGGGAACAAGCAACCTGGAGGCCAGACCGTACTATTTAATATCAGAGCACTTCCTGACATCACCCTTTGCAAGCATCCCTGGAAAATCATGTACATCTTGGCTACAGGTATATACGACGAATCTGACACAAGACAGTCAGTATGAAGACAAAAAAATAGCTATCCTCAGTTTTGAGTACATCCTTGAAAGGAAGTTTGGATGGGGGATGTGATGAGCTGTTTGGGCTGCCTGCTTTGAGATTGGTTGTGACGTGAACGCATGTCAGATCTCCACGGTCCGCTCAAGGCATCGTCCTCTCATGTCCATTTACTCTTTTGCCAGCATCTTCCACGCAGCCGAACATACAGATTGCTTGAAGGGACGTCGACTACGCGGAAGAACAGGTCATAATGTTCTCCTTCATACGGCACTACATAAGGGCAAGGGCGACCCGGAGGTTTGTACCCGGTCTATGTTGAACGGATCGCCTCAGATTTCATTAATTCATCGATAGTGCCGTAAAGTCCGTCGTCCGCCGCAGTCGTAGCTCTTTCCAAAGGTATTTTTTCTTCTACACTGATGTGGGTCAGTTAGAATAGCTGCCAAAAACGTATGCATCTGACAAAGTGAGGATTGTGGTTCGTTGACGAGGTTCAATATGATTTGCTCCACATCAATAGCGGGAATGACTGGAGGAATGCTGTCCATTGTCATGCACCCCACAATGCAGCTAGGTGAGCTCAGTGTACTCGGGAAGTCACTGTATTGTAAGTACCTAATGCAGCTAGGTGAGCTACAGTAGATCAGTACATGAGAAGTAAAGGTAAATGTGGGTATACTCACCTCAGTGTACTCGGGAAGTCACTGAGGTGTACTGCGAGACGGAAACGAAAATTTACCACGTGATTATGTAAGCACGGTGCGTACTACATTTGGAATGGAAACTGCCAACACCCCAAACAGAAAATGATTTGGTGCAGTGGAAGGAGGTGGTTAACAATCCGTGTGGAAAAGGTCAGTTGAGGAAGGGATGCATGCACGTACTTTGTTGTATCCGGAACAGTCCACTTTCAGCAGTGGAACTATATATATACATGAGTGTTGGGATTATGTAATACACTATCTATATTCTGACCGCAACTTCTTTCAATTGCCACCGTGTATATGTTCTTCTGAAAGACAACAAAAGGTATGTGGAAAACGTGCACTGCATGTCATGGGCAACGGGTATTCTTGGGTATTTAAACTGCCACTCAACGCATGGTTTTCACTGTTCTTGACACCTTACTCACGACATGGTCTCTCAGCAGCAGCCCCCAACGCCACCCACCGATCCGGGCACTGACGCACTCCCCCCCACCGAAGCAAGTGGCCAGCAAAACTTACACTTTGTCTGAGTTTTGACATATTATCAACAGGAGCAGACCGGTACTACGCGAAGTGGCACACCACCACCTTCTCAGCTTTACCCATCCTCGACACCACTATCTCATAGAATGTCCAGTTCTAAGCCGTGTAGTTCTCTCCCTGATCCTAAGGCAGAGGAGGAACGGGACCACTTTGTGCTGGAGACACGTGGCCGATATGTTGGCCCTATGCCTGTCGACCTTTTTATTGACAGATTCTTACCGACCGAGGGGACGATCGACATTCCCCCTGTGGCTGGATTGTTTGACAATGTCACATCCACTAAAGAGGCCACTATGTACACGCCGTTTGTAAGTATTCACGCGCTAGTCTTCGTTCAAGTCTAATGACACTTCTGTAGATCACAGCCATAGAAAAACACCTCGAAGGATTCAAGGTTGAAGACGCAAGTGTGTTGTCATCCACGATCCAGTTGGGCGAAACGGATCTGAAACCAGATGTCGCAATCTACGATAAGGATAGTCGACGCAAAGATGAGAAGCGGACCGATTTCTCGGCGCTCGAAATGTGGGTTGAATTCAAAAAGAGTGCATTGTTCGACCCTTTCGACGATGCTGAAGGTACACCATTCGAGAAGGACACCATAAACGGAAAATCTACCAGAGGCCAAATGACTGCATATGCGACTGCGCAGCTCGGCAAGCAGTTTCGTCACTTCTCCTTCTGTGTTATCATCCTTGGGCAGATGGCTCGTATCGTGCGCTGGGAACGCGCTGGTGCCACCGTTACCAATGCTTTCAATTATGTTCAAAATCCAGAAATCCTGGTCAAGTTTTTCCGCAGATTCGCATGCCTATCCCGCAAAGATCGTGGTTGGGACACTTCAGTTGCCCCGATCGAAAAAAACCCTCCAGGCATTTCTCCAGACGTTGTTTCGGAAATTATTGTGGCCGCTCGCAAGGCCTTGCGTTCTTCACCTGCCAGTTCATTATTTTGGATCCAAGTCCGGGCCAGGGATGACCCCGACGCAGACGAAGGGCCTGAATTTCGTTACTATATTGGTGGTCGACCTCGCTGCCCCTACTCACTTATTGGGCGATCTACGCGAGCATGGAAGGTGTACTGTGTGTCCACGAGACAGGTAGTCTTCTTGAAAGATACCTGGAGGATCGACGCCGATGACATCGACCCAGAGGGTGTCACATATCGCAAGCTCCACGAGAAAAACGTGCGCAACATTGCCACGGTCGAAGCATCTGGGGATGTGGGTTATTCGACCGTCACCCAGTCACTGATCGACGAGCCATGGTCGAAAGTGAAGGAGAAGATTACCGGTCATATCCATTACAGGTTGGTCCTCAAAGAGGTTGGTCACCCCCTGACACATTTCCTCTGTACTCGGGACCTTGTCAACACTATGCGTGATGCCATCATAGGTACGACTGTGTTTGGACGTTTGGACATTCAGATTGATAGTGCCCACAGCTCTGTCAGAGGCATTAGAATTGGCGAAAATTCTTCATCGTGACATCAGCGTTGGGAATATCATCATAATCTTAGATGAAAGCGGCAAGTTTAAACAGGGCCTGTTGATCGACTGGGATCTTTGCAAGGATATTACGAAGTCTAGAGCCCGACGGCGTGATCGGACAGTAAGTAATCTTGGGCCATAACAGTCTTTGGCTTGACGTTTGGACAGGGAACGTGGCAGTTCATGTCTGCGGCCCTTCTTAGAGATGTTGGCAAGGAGCATACCATTGCGGATGACCTTGAGTCATCGTTGCATGTCCTGACGTGGACGATGTTACGTTATGTCCCGCACAGTATCCAACCTCTTTTCATCCAAAAGCACTTGCAGACGGTCTTCGACGAATATTGCAGATATACTGGGACTGGCGGAGGGACAAAGGGCCGAGCGCTCGCTGCCAATGATTATATTCCCCCCAGGTTGGAGCTCAAGCAAGAGTCACCCCTCCTCGAGTTGTTGAGAACTCTGGTTTTTCCCTATACGTCCGTGTACGGACAGCCACAGAAGACAGCACCTGGATTCGGTGAAGCAAACCGGGCTGCCCCCCAGCAATCTGTACCCGATGCTTACCAAGAAAACATCGAGTTTACAAAGTCGCCCAAATGGTTTTTGAGGAATATTGATGCCGCTCTCAGGGCGAATTACTGGCCTGGGGACGATAGGAGTTCCTCACTGTTTCAGAGGCCTCGACAACTCAAACGCGAACACAGTCTGCCACCACCATCTTTTGAAGACCACATATACAAACGTTTCCGTTTTGATACACCCCAAGGGTGACTTACCGACGGTCGCTTTGTTGCTACGGTGAATATTATCTCTAATACCAGTGTTTAATTCAGTATCGGATACCTAGTAGTGTTTAGTGGATCTCATTGTACATACCAATATCTATGACTCTGCATATGACAAATCTCAGCTGAGGGGCTCAGCCGCCTGGCAGGCATGGACGGAGTGACCATTTGGATGGCTGTGCACACCGGCCGATGGACAAGACTTTCGGATATTCATACAAAAGCGGCCGTTCACGGACTCGACACGCCGCCGTTTTAAAAGTGTAGTGGAAAATGACTCCACGAGCTGAGCTCAACCATTATGACGATCAGTGGGGTCTCAACTCTGGTGTGTTCTCTACTTTCTGCCATGTGTCGAAGCATACATTGTGGACACTCCTAAGACCGCGTTCCCCTGCTGACCTTCCTCCTGTGCCCTATATGCAAGCCAATCTGTCTCTCTGAGGACTAGCGAGGTGTTTGAACTACTTGGTGGCGGCAAAAACATTATTTGGTGCACTTTCGTCTACTCACACAGAAGCGTGATCGAAATGGTAAGAATAAGAAGACAGCTCTCGTGGTGAAACTAAATCCTATGAACTAATGGAAGCAATGCTGAGTATCACCAACAATCTGAGCAACTACAAATACTATACTTTTCCATGGTTGAGGTTATTCATGACTTGGAGATGATTACTATTGTACGACTAGTGACATGAGACTTACGAAGAGAGCGTGATTGCTGGGACAACCATTACTCGACAAAAGAGGGTGACTCACAGTCATTAGTGAACACCACTGAGCCATTCTGCCAAACCTTCAGGGGTCCTCCGGCACGGCTAACATACCCTCATGGTCCAAGATCCTACTACCCCAAATGATTTTCAACCCAAGCTTGCGCGGCAGTCCTAGTCTTAGTCAATCGATGTCTTCCACCCTGGCCGCAGCCATTTCCCAATCCTTTTCTGACTTGTACTGCCGCACCAATTGTTCGCACCCAAACTCGATCACCAGCGCCCTTCCGGGTGCTTCAGATGATATTCCCAAGAGTGAACTCGAAGGTAGTACGTCGCAGATCAGAGGCTGCATCAGGAAAACATGGGTTTACTTAACGTCACTTGACAGCTGCTTAACCGCCGCTTAACATACTTAACGGAGTTGACGGATAAGCAGCATGGTGCTTGGATAAGTAGATCTCTACCATTACAATCTGCTTATCCCGCGCTTGTACACTTATTTTTTGCTTATTTTTTACTTAGTCTCTGCTTATTTCTTGCTTGGAAAATGAGGTGGAGCACTTGCCCATTTCATCACTCTTGGTAAGCTCATGCCAAGTAGCAGATAAGCATGACAAGTAGCAGATAAGCACAACAAGTAGTAAATAAGCACATAACACACAGAAAAATGGTATTAAGAAAGCTAATTAATGTGAATAGGATTGAAATGGCACATACTGAAAGCAAATGAGAGTAAGTTGATTGAAAAAACATTGATGATGTGAGTTGGAGTAATAGTGTGCATTTAAGGTCCTGTAGTAAGTAATGGATGACTTAGTTGAGCAGTATGGATCAGTAGAAAAAGAGCACCTACAAATGAGAGTGTATTCATCTTCAGACCCTGCATTGCTCAATGCCTCTGGGTCATTGTCCCCCATTGAGTACAAAGCATGCACCATTGCAACAATATGCTGCAGTTGGGCCACAGTTCTCCTCTTGGCTGCACATGTAAGCTTCCTTGTTGGGGTTCCCCAATTCTGGTCTGAGAATGCACATGTGGTCCTGCTGTCCTTGCCTGATGCCATGTTGAGTTTCTTGGGGGTCTGCACATCTCTTGTTGTCAACTTGGCAATGCCATCCTTGCCACTGACTGTTGACCTGAGCTCAATGTTGCCAGATTTAATGAGAGTCAATCCACACTGGAGCTATTAAAAAAATTCAGTTCCATAACCTGTGATAGTGACTTGTTAAAGGATACCACTGCACTGCAAAGCCCAAGGGCACCAGCCACACCATGTTTCACCAGAGAACTGGTATCGAGAGCTGGTACTTGAACATATCCCTTCATGGCATTCAAGTGGCTGGTCAGAAGAAGCTGCTGCATGAAAACAGAGCAGAAGGCCTTGTCAGGGTCATTTGAATCCAGATCTTTGTATAGGAATGCAAAACATTCAAGTAGTAACTGCATGGTGTCTTGAGGCAATGGGTCTGGAGGGTTGAGGAAGAAGGTGGTGAGTTGTGCAATAGCTGCAGAGGCAAATCCATGCCTCCAGTCACATAAATGTTGAGACAACTGCAATCAATTCAGCAAGCCATGAGAAGGGCTGGATATGAAGTACTTACCATGGAAACCATGGCTGAGTTGGTGTGAATTGAGGAGACAGTATTCTTGAGGACTGGGTACACAACCAGGATGATCTCCTGCAAAGTGTTGCTGATATCTTGCTTACTGATGTTGAATGCATTGTCTTGATTTCCAGCCCATAGGATTAGTGTTGGAATGACCCCCTTGCACCACTTTGGATCTTTGTGTAAGTTATCTGGAAGATTGTCAATGTTGAAACAACCATGTGAGGGAGTGCCAGCATGGGTGCTCACTGGGAATGGTGTCTTGCTCAATAGGCTCAACAAGCTTGATAAAGAGTTGTAAGGATCCATCTTGATCTTTTTGGGTGTGTTGTTTGTAACCATGATTGATGTCTGAAAAGAAAGACAATGTGAAGAGACAGTAGCAATAAGGACAAGTCATACCTGGACTGTGGTATGTCCCCCTTGCTGTGCTTGCTGAGCTTGGATGGCATTATCTAAGTAAATGTGTTTGTTATCAGCAGTATTGCTCAGCTCAGCCTCTGAGGATGAGATGTAGTCATTTGGTAGCTTCCATTTGGCGCTGGTGAGTCCCATGCTGGTGGGATTGGTTTCATAGTCCTCAGCCAATGCAGCAGAGCACTGAGACTATCATCATATACATGAGTTTCTAATCCATTTAGCTCAAAGGACACTCACAAGAACATGACTGAGTGTCTCCACATCAACTGATACTGGTTCTGCTGGGCTGTCAGTCCTGTGATCTTCTGTGGGCAAGTGCATAGGAACATCTGGTGTAGAGTAGGACTCAACATGACTGGCACTTGTAGCTGGAGTACTTGATGAGGGAGGTGGGGCAGTTGATGTGTGAGGACTTGCACTGATGCTCAAAGATTGTGTAGAACTTGCATCAACAATGTTCACCCAGTTCTTGACATGCTTGGATAAGATGGCTTTGTTGTCTGCACTAGTATTTGTTAGCATGTTGGCAAAAAAAAGTGTTGCTTCAGTTAGTATTAACATATAGTCAGAGATCAAAACACACATTATGTTATGGTTTTTCCCCTTTTCTCTTTTGGGGTAGCCCTGTTGGTTACCCCTATCCAATGACACTTTGTGGACTACAGATTACTTCATCCAATGGATGCATCCATATGTGGACTTCATATGTTTTCCTTTACCCTTCATGATCACATGACTTCATGTGACCAGATGCGTTGTGTTGAGTCATTATGAGTCAACATTTCATTTTCCACAGACTATTGTTCCCCCTTTTTTTGCTACAGACATTGTTCCCCTTGTACAGTATTCCCATTGTCTTCCATACCTAGGTTACAATGCCTGTACAGTAGTATAAGAGAATGAAGGATGTGGGAGACTCCCCATCTTTCATCTCCTTTGCATCTTACCAATCTACTAGGCCTTGTACCTCTGGGACTTCACCTGGTTCTGACTGCTCTGAGAGAAGAAGTCTTGCCACACAGGGAGAACCCTTGTAAAAGCCTTGTAAGGTGCTTGGAGCACACTTAGGGTTAGGGTTAGCATGTTGGTCTTGAAGGCATTATAGGCTTGCTATTCACAGAGCCATAACAGAAGATGAAAGATCACCTCATCTCCATCACTGTCATCCTATGGCAACAAACCTCTGTTGTCATCCTATGGCAGTCATCACCCCTACATCTAACAGTGTAGTACTTCTATCGCCTAGCGATACGTCACTAAACAAAATCCCAAAACCCCCTAGTGCTACTACTCTACCCCAGGTGGTACCCACTAGTTGTCACTCTTGCCCACTACAGTCAAGAAGTTCAGAGTTAGGTCTAGTCCACGGAAGTCTACTCCACCCAAGCTGGCCGTACCACCTCGGAGGACACCCTATACTCCCCAACTACCCACACACCTCAGTCTAGGGTACAGCATCCCGCTATCACCCCTAGTCACTACTGAACCACCACCATCACCATCCCCAGCCGCCTCTTTGCTACCCACAGAGGAGGAGGGCACCACATCCCCTATCAAAGTTGACATCAACCCAGTACAGCCAGGGCCAAGTCTTTATACCTATCAAGACTGACCCCCAGAGTCATCTGACTCAGACAAAGACTCTCTTATCACCCCCATTGCACCACAACCCAAGTCTGTCTACTCCTTCTCATTGGATCTACCATTGCCAGGAATAGAAGAGCAAGTCATGTTGGAAAAACTCACAGAAGCTTTCAGGGGAGCTTCTATCACTGATCTGTTTAGCAGACAGAACCTGTCCCTGGCAGAGATCATCTATTGGTATCAGACCCAGGTCACATCGGCAGTCAAGAAGGGCAAGGCCAAGGAGACTGTTGAGGATCCTGAAGACTCTAAGTCTGGCAGGAAGGAGCTTGGGCTCAACAAACCAGCCATATTTGATGGTGACCACCAATGCTATGCAGGATGGATAGTATCTGTCAAAAACTATCTCAGGATGAACAGGCACATCTATAACACTGATAGGAAGTGCATCGGATTCATCCTTTCATTCATGGATAAGGGCTCGGCCCTTAGTTTCAAACAAGCATACATGACTCAGTCCACTACCGACTCTGGGATCTCTTTCCCAGATATGCTGAAAGAGTTCGAAAAGAAGTTGGAAGAACACTTCCAGATTGGGGACATCAAGGCAATGGCCTTGATTACCTTATCCTCCATCCAGATGGGCAACCATTCCCTGGATGAGTATATCACCAACTTTGACAACTTACTCACTCAGGTGAAGTTATTCCCAGAAGATCAGGCAGCTGCCACATTCTTCAGTAAGGGGCTACACCCTTCCATCAGCTGAAGAATATTAGGCCTGGGAGTTGTTCTGAGAATGGTTACTGAGTGGAAGAAAGCAGCCATGGAAGTACAGGCTGCCATGGCCACCATGCAGATGTTTGAAGGCAAAGCTTCAGCATCAGACAAGAACTTCCTCTGGAAGAATCAGGGCTACAACAGCCACAAAAACAAACAGGACCCAAATGCGATGGACATGGATAAAACCACATGTTCAAAGCCAAACACCCGGGATGCCTGCAAAACAATTGTCTGCTATAATTGCAATGAAGAAGGGCACATTGCCCACAATTGTAAGAAGAAGAAGCAAGGCAACCCACCTAAGAATAGGGAACTGTGGATCGATGAACTAAAGAAGGAGATTGAGCATCTAGAAAAGGAGGACACATCCTCTTCTGATTCCAGTGCATCCTCCCAGGGTTTTTAAAGGGGCAAGCTTCTGCTGCAGCTTGTGCCCCTGTTACTGAACAATGTATTTTTAAATTAGGAAGACTAGAGCACACTGTACAGGAAGTTGCACAATACCAATATGAAAAAGATTTGTGCTTGAAATCCTTGATGGGCTCCACCTACCTAATCAACCATGGCACCTCTGTTATCAAAACCTTGATTGATTCCAGAGTGGAAACAAATATCATCAACAAATGAGCAGTGGAGGAACATTGGATCTCCACCTGAAAAATATGACATCCCTGGACACTCCAAAGTGTCACTGGGAAAACCAATCAAGTGGTGGATTGCATTGCCACTTTCTGCACCAAAATATGGGGAAAGGTAATGCAAATACATGCCTATGTCACTAAAATGGGAAATGGAGAACAGCTCCTTTTGGGAATGCCATGGCTTCATGACCATAACCCAATTATAGATTGGGTAAAATGATCATTGGTCCAATGGGGATCACCAGAAATGCAGGTCACAAAAACATCCATCTTAACCCAGCTGGAGGCAGCAACTGAGAAGAAGGAGGTCACTCTCCCAAAGGAGTACCATGACTTTGCAGAGGTATTTTCGGAGGAAGAAGCCCCACTTCCTCCCCATAGACCTTTCCTCAATCATGAAATAAAATTAACTGACAACTTCTTCCCTGTAAAGGGAAAGAACTATAGGCTTACACCCAACCAAGAAAAGGCACTTGATGCCTTTATCAACAAAAATCTGGCCTGTGGGAAGATACAACCATCCAAATCTCCCCAGGTGGCCCCTGTGTTCTTTGTGGGCAAAAAGGATGGCAAACAGTGACTAGTCCAGGACTACATCCACCTCAACAAATACACTGTACCAGATTCCTATCTGTTACCCGATATCAAGTCTCTATTGGACAAACTAGCAGAGTCCAAATACTTCGCTAAGTTTGACATCAGGTGGGGATTTACTAACATTAGGATCAAAGAAGGTGATGAGTGGAAGGCAGTGTTTGTCACCCCCAGAGGGCTGTTCAAGCCCCTGGTGATGTTCTTTGGACAAACTAATTCCCCTCCCACCTTCCAAAGGTACATGAATACAAAGTTCAGTGGGATGATTGCTGAAAAGAAAACTTTCATCTTCATGGACGATGCCATGATCCATGCCAAAACTGAAGAAGAACTACACAACCAAGTCTGTGAGTTCCTCAGGATAGCTGAAAGTGAGGGACTCCACCTCAAAATATCTAAGTGTATATTTGAGGCAGAGAAAATCAAGTTCCTCAGCTATACCATCCAAGAAGGGCAATATGAGCCCTCCCTGGTAAAAACTGATGCAATCAAGGCATGGCTGACCCCAACCAATCTGAAAGAAGTCCACAGTTTCCTCGGATTCTGCAACTTCTACTGAATGTTTATCCCAGGGTTCTCTCAGGTGGCTAGGCCACTCCACAACCTATCAAAGAAGGATGTTCCATTCCAGTGGGAAGCCCCACAACAACAGGCCTTCAATAACCTCTGAACACTTCTCACGTCTGATCCTGTCCTCAAGTTACCAGATCAAAAGAAGCTGTTTGTCGTCCACACCAATGCATCTTGACTAGGGACTGGTGCTGTCCTCAGTCAAGCAGACAGTGCTGGGGTTCTCCACCCCTGCACATACCTTTCCCAATCCCTAAACAGCACTGAACAAAATTACCAGGTGTATGACCTGGAACTACTTGCAGTAATAAGAGCTCTGAAGGAATGGAGGCCTTATCTCCTATCCCCTGTTGCCCCAATGGTGATCTATACTGATCACCAAAACATGACTTATTTTAGGGAGCTGCAAAAGCTCACTCCCCAACAGTCCTGATGGCAGGCCATGTTGCAGGCCTACCCAATCAAACTCTCATATATCAAGGGAACATGCAACATTCCCCTGGATATGTTATCCTGCATGGCCAACTTCATGGCCAATGCACAGCCACCTACCACTCTCTTGCTGGCACCCATGTGGTTTTCACCTGAGGGGGGGGTGGAGAATTCCCAAAATTCCCAAAAACCAATGCAAAAATTGGCAAAAACCATAGCCAGTGAGCCAAGGCTGGGGGACAGGTGCCCATCTGAGGAAAAGTCAAAGACTGCCCCCAACCAAAAGAACATCTACCATCTATCCATGGAGCTAATGAATCAGGTCCTAGTGGAAACTTCCTGCTTGAAGGACTCTTCCTACACTCAAAATACATGAAACAACAGAAAAATATACATCAACCCTGAAAGGAGGAGAGACATCCTCCAGGAATACCATGACACCAGACCATCTGGTCACCCCAGTGTGAAGGCAATGACTAATAAAATGACTAGACACATCTATTGGCCCCACATGCATGTGGACATCTGAGAGTACATCTGAGGATGCATCACATGTCAAGCCAACAAAGTCAACACCCATCCAACCTCCCCCCTGATCATGCCACATGACATGGCAAAGTCACCTTTCCCATTCAAACAGATCTTGATCAACCTCGTGATGGATCTCCCTGATTTGAGAGGAAGCAATGCTATCCTCACCATCATAGACCAAGGCTTGACCAAAGCCATAATCTTCCTTCCCACCAACAAAACTGTGGATTCAGTAGGCATTGCCAACCTTTTCCACACTCATGTATACCCCCACTTCGGCATCCCCAAAGCCATTATCTCTGATTGCAGACCACAGTTTGTCTCCACCTTCATGAGAGATCTTTACCAGGCCCTTGGAGTCAAAATGAAGGCCACCTCAGCCTATCACCCCCAGTCCAATGGTGAGGCAGAACAGGTCAATCAGGAAGTCAGAACATTCCTAAGAATGTATGCTTCTAAAGACCCCGACAACTGGTCCTGATACCTCCCAGATGCAGAGTTTGTACACAACTCCTGCATCCACTCCACCCACGGACAAACCCCATACTACCTGCTGTATGGCTACGAACCCACCCCATACCCTACAGCACCCCAACAACACGCTCCTCTCTCCAAAGAGCGCCTCAAAAAGCTAGCCACAGCATGTGACACCACTATTATTGCCCACAAACGTGCACAAGAGGCAATGATAGCCAAACACCCCAGAAAGGCTTATTGCAAATTCAGTGTTGGAGACAAGGTTTGGTTGGATGGATCAAACCTTCACTTACAAACTCCATCCAGAAAACTCTCACCCTGGAGATACAGCCCATTTGAGGTCACTGAAAAAGTATCTCTGGTGAATTACTGATTGGAACTCCCAAGATCATGGTGCATCCATGATGTTTTCCATGCTTCTAAGCTAACTCCATATGTTGTCACCCCAATCAATGGATCACAACCAGTGCCAGAACCACCCCAACTCATTGATGGTCACAATGAGTGGGAGGTCAAGGCCATCCTAAAACATCAAACAGTGAGGAAAAAGATCAAGTACCTTGTAAAATGGAAGGGATATCCAGACTCCGAAAATATGTGGGAACCTGCAGAAAACCTTATAAATGCCCCTGAGTTGCTATCAGAGTACCAAAAAACCCATTCCCTTTCCCTCACAGTCAATGCCCCTCTCACAGTCTAAATGTCACACTCCCCATTGTCTGACTACTTTGATGACAACTGCCATGAGGACATTTATGCCACCCTACTTCCTGAGCTCAATGAGCTTGCCACCCCCACCTTCCCTACTCTGATATCCTGTACCTGCACATCATGAGGCAGGCAAAGGCAACCCCTTTGCAATGCCTCCACCCCTCTCCCAAGAGCCACCCCTATCCCCAGTGAGCCCTCCTCCCAATGCCCATCTACCCCCACACCTACACAATGTCCATGCCCCATGCCCTTGGTACCAAGGGGATCCTCCACAATACCCACCACCCCCACTAGGTGCCATTGCTCACAGGCTCCCATCAAGCTCATCTTCTTGCAAGAGTCCCACTCCATGCCCCTGTCCTCTGATAGCGACTCAGCCTCTCCCCCTCCATATGTTGACAGCACCCCCCACACCCCCACCATATCCATTGATGAGTTTGTTGGCTACATGTGGGTGTTTAATAACTTTGAGTCATGGAATGCACTTGGATGGCAAGTATACTGGGACCATGAGTGTCTATGGCTGCTGTCTGAGATCTTCTGGGATAGTGAGAAGGTAGCAGAGAGAGTTAGCCACAGGGTACTAGCAGAGGTAAGCAGCATCACTCCTGATCCCAAAGCAGGATTGGTCACCAGAGCCAACATGGTAGAGGTGATGAAAGTCCAGTCAGAGATGGTATCCCTCATCCACAAGATGTATGGACCCACCCTCCTGGTGGGTTTTGATTCCTTTCTCAGTGAGTCGAGGAGTCCCCTGGTCAACTACAGCCACCCAGCACCTGCTCCCCAGTCAGGCTTTTCACTCTATTGTCATGAGCCCCACACTCTGCTACTACTTGGCAGGGAAGCAGGACATACCAGCCACTAGTCCCCTCTTCCCCTACCACTGCTACAAGTGCAATAGACTAGGACACTGGAGCTGGGAGCACAACACCAACTGGCCATACTGGGAACCAGAATGCTGAGGAACAGGGGTAGTGCCAAACCCAGACCAAGCTGAGGGGGTATGACATGAGGTCCCTCAGGACAAGGAACTTAGAGGGGGGGTGATGTTATGGTTTTTCCCCTTTTCTCTTTTGGGATAGCCCTGTTGGTTACCCCTATCCATTGACACTTCATGGACTACAGATTACTTCATCCAACAGACACATCTGTATGTGGACTTCATATGTTTTCCTTTACCCTTCATGATCACATGACTTCACATGACCAGATGTGTTGCATCAAGTCATTACGAGTCAACATTTCATTTTCTGCAGACTATTGTTCCCCCTTTTTTTGCTACAGACATTGTTCCCCTTGTACAGTATTCCCATTGTCTTCCATACCTAGGTTACAATGCCTGTACAGTAGTATAAGAGAATGAAGGATGTGGGAGACTCCCCATCTTTTGTCTCCTTTGCATCTTACCAATCTACTAGGCCTTGTACCTCTGGGACTTCACCTGGTTCCAATTGCTCTGAGAGAAGAAGTCTTGCTGTGCAGGGAGAACCCTTGTAAAAGCCTTGTAAGGTGCTTGAAGCACACTTAGGGTTAGGGTTAGCATGTTGGTCTTGAAGGTGTTATAGGCTTGCTATTCACAAAGCCATAACACATTAGACTCTCATTGACATGAGTTTTGTCATGTGTTGATGGCATGGCCTTCCTGCTTGCAGCAACTATCACTTCTGGAAGTGCTGGCTTCATCACCTTTGCTTTTCTCTCCTTTGTTGTAATAGTCCCATTGGCATTGTCTTCCACATCAACTGTGGTGGTATGTGACTCACTCATCTCTAAAGATGAGATCAGTCTAATGTATGCTTTGTTAAGCACAGGTGCATACCAATATCAATGCCATCAGTCACTCTTGACACAGGTGTGCCAGCAGCATGGATGTGAGGATGAGGGCATGGCTTCAATGGCCTAGCAATGACAAATCTGCTGTTGGTTTGATCCATTGCCATCTTCTCTTCAATGTCACTGACCTGTTGGTAGCTCTTTTGTATTGCAGTGACCTTCACAGCCAGGGCTTCCTGAGCAAAGTCATCATTGGCCTGCTTCTGTGCACTGGTGCATCTTCTGGTCTGACTTTCCAGGAGTATTTTACCTGGGTGCACATTTACTGCCCAACATTTTGGGCAACCACTCACAAGACTCTTGCCAGATCTCTTTGCAGTTGGTGAGTTGTCCATTTCTTGTGTTGTTGATGACTTCTGGCAAATGGTGAAGCAGGAAAACAGAGAAAAAAAAAGAAGGTGAATGTTATGTATGCTTCACCCTCCCACTGACCCTACTAGTGTCTTAGAGTTTGTTTTTTCTTGTCTATGCATGACAAGTTCCCAAATTCTGTCTTACTTCATTCAGCAGGATGACACTTGCATGAATTCCCTTCCACCTGCCCTGTCCCAAGGCTTGATGTTGCCAATGGTTTAAAAACAAGTCAGGTCTAACTCAGCACTTGAATGCCTGTCATTCAGCTTTCATCTCTGAGCCAGCTCAACTGATGCATGACCAAGAATGTGAGCAGGAGGAAGAACAGGCATCTCAGCCTGATGAGCAACAGCCTCTAGCACCAGATGACTATGACAGCTTCCCTCCAACTGACCCCCCTCATGATACTGATACCCTTCATGCAGAATTTATTGGAGGGAGCAACAAGTATTATCGAAATTTTCACCTGAAGCTTACTGGTATGTACTGTGGATTTTAGGATCTTATATACAGTGGCTCAAAAAACTGTCTGCATGTTTGCATGTTTCACATTATCTATGACCAAATGCAATAACCCCTAACCCTAGCCCTAACCCATGAGTGTATGGAATAACATACTTACTCTTGGCTTTCTATTGGTCCAAGAATCAACTGATGTGGATAAGAACTGATAGAATAGCAGCCATTTGAAAATGACATGTCATGTGGACAGTTTTTTGACTTTACAAAAATCCAACTATCTAGTACTTGGTATGAGCTCCTTTGGCCTTGATAACTGCTTCAACCCTTCTAGGCATGCTTCATATCCATCTTTGACACTCTTCCACAGAAATCTTCCCCCATTCCACTACCACCCTTTCCCACAATTGATGAACTCCTGTAGGAGCACTCTCATAACTTGAGAAAGATATTTTGAGGTGATTCCAAGTGTGTTCAATTGGGTTGAGGTCTGGAGATTGTGCAGGCCAGTCTAGAAGCTTGATATCTTGCTCTTCAAACCATTTCTGAGCTCTTCTAGAGGTATGCTTGAGGTTATTATCTTGTTGAAAGATAATGTCATCTTCTGGAATTCCAGATTCCTCCATGCTTTGAAGCAACCCTTGCTCTAAAATGGCCACATACTGTTCAGCATTCATCCTTCCCTCAACCTCACTCAAGACCCCAACACCATTCCACCCTATACATCCCCAAACCATGAGTGAACCTCCTCCAAACTTGACTGTACCTTTGACCTCTCTGGAAATAAGCCCTTCACCCTTCTTTTTCCACACATACTCTTGTCCATCTGACCCAATCCTGTTGATTTTGGTCTCATCTGACCATATAACTCTTTTCCAGTCCTCCACAGTCCAATGCTGATACTTGAGAGCAAAGGCTAACCTCTTCTTCTTGTGACCAGTAGAAAGCAGTGGCTTTTTTTTCTTCATCACAGCCTTCAATGAGGCTTCTTTGAGGATATTCCTCACTGTCTGAGAAGAAACAAGACTATCAACAATAGAGTTGATGGAATGAGTGGCTTGAACAGCATTTTTGACCTTGCCAGTAAGGATTTGCTGGACAATGGCCCTTTTGTTGATGGAGAAAAGCTTGGAAGGGCAACCACCATGAAGCCTAGGCCTCTCTGGTTGGATTTCCTGAAGAACCTGGGATACTGTAGACTTCCCTAGACCAGTCTGTGAGGCAATCTTCCTAGTAGACAGGCCAAGAGAGGCAAGAGAGATGATATTTTGTCTTTGAGAGGTGGAAATGGATTTCATGATGATGATGAGAAAATAAGTAGAGGGTGGTGAGGTTTATATATGTTGGATGATACTCATTACATAAAGGTAACATAATAGAACCCTTGATGGATGTATGTAATGATATCACAGCATGCCAGGGTCAATATATATAATCAAAACTTTAAGTCAAACAACTGTCTGCATGACATGTCATTTCCAAATGCCTGCTACTCTATCAATTCCTATCCAAATCACTTGATTCATGGACCAATAGAAAGCCAAGAGTAAGTATGTCATTCCATACACTCATGGGCCAGGGCTAGGGTTAGGGGTTATTGTGTTTAGTCATAACTAATGTAAAACATGCAAACATGCAGACAGTTTTTTGAGCCACTGTACATGACAGAGGATTTTTTTATAGGTCACCCTTGTGACACATCAGGAAACATCCTCCCTGCTGGTCAGCCTCCTGAACCTTTTCCTGAAAAGCCCACTGATGACTGGTCATCATATTCAAGTCATTTGGAGTTCAAGCTGGCTGACTTCCTGTTCAGATGCAGCCAAATGTCCACAGTCAATATTAATGAGCTGCTGGATCTCTGGAATGCAATGCTTCTCAGTATGGGCCAGGGAGTCTTCAGGGACAGTGCTGAAATATACAAGATGATTGACAGTACTCCTCTTGGTGATATGAAATGGGAGAGTTTTTGTGCCTCATATACTGATGAACAACCAGCCAAAAATGTACCACTGTGGATGAATGACATGTATGACATCTGGTACCAGGACCCTAAAGAGGTTGTTCATGAAATGCTCTCCCAGCCAGACTTCACAGATGATATGGATTACCAACTGTTTTGAGAGTATGACAGTACAACAGATCAGTGACGATGGGAGGACTTCATGTCAGGTGATTGGGCCTGGAAACAAGCAGTACATTCTGATGAATCTTCTTTACCTTGTACTCACTGTGGGTTGAACTTGAATAGGATGCAATTGCTCAGGATCCTACCACACATGGCTCCACATTTGTGCACATTATTCTGGGCAGCGACAAGACAACCATTTTGGTCATGACAGGTCAAAATGACTACTATCCCCTCTATCTCTCAATAGGCAACATTCAGAATAAGGTTCACCATGCACATTGCAACAGTGTTGTTCTTATTGGCTTCCTTGCAATGCCACATAGTAAGTACTTGTCATGTTCTGATGCATCAGGACTAAACTGATGGCCCAGGGTACACAGCAGACAAAGAACATGCCTCCACCCCTGCATTCTGGCACTTCTGATGCCAGCTTTTCCATGCATCACTCACCCACATCCTCCACAACCTGAAGCCCACAATGACTGAGCCCAAAGTCATATGGTTTGGTGATGGGCATTATCACTGTGTGATTTTCAGCCTTGGCCCTTACATCACTGACTATGAGGAACAAGTCCTCCTGGCATGCATTGTGCAAGGCTGGTGTGCAAAGTAAGATCTTATGCTATCTAAGCTTCACAGACAACTAACTAGAATATCAGATGTCTTGCACTGAAGAGCAATCTTGATGCAGATGCTCTTTATTGGAATCATGAACATGCAGAGGCATTGATTGAGCTCCAGGAATCATGGGACAAGTATGGCATTGTGGGAGAGCTGGTTGTAAGTTTGCTATTCATTCTGTCAAGCATGTATACTAAGCAGTGATGCTTGCAGCCATTCACCAATGACTTTCCTTGTGCTGATATATATGAACTCATTGCACCCAACCCATTACACCAGATCATCAAAGGAATATTTAAAGATCATCTAGTTGAGTGGGTCGAGAACTACTTGAAGGCCATGCATGGCCCAGCATGGGCTAATGCAATCCTGGACAACATCAATCAAAGGTATGCTCTTATACCTCTAACACATCTTTTCTGATATATCATATTCTAGAATCACTGCTGTAGCCCCTTTTGTAGGGCTTCATCGCTTTCCTGAGGGCTGCCATTTCAAACAATGGACAGGAAATGACTTGAAGGCACTGATGAAGGTTTTTTTACATTCCATTGACTTTACAACTCATTGATATGATTATGTAGGTCTACCTACCTGCTATTGAGGGACATGTTCCAATCAAGATCATGCAGACATTCCATGCCTTGCTGGAGTTCACTTACCTGGCCTGCCACAATGTCATCACTGAAGATACCCTGGCTGCCATCCAAGACACCATCAGACACTTCCATGAATACTGGGAAATTTTTCACCAATCAGGAATGGTCTCAACATTCTCCCTTCCTTGTCAGCATGCCATGAAACATTATCTGGACCTAATTCATTTATTCAGGACACCCAATGGGCTTTGCACATCAATCACTGAATCAAAGCATATCAATGCTGTGAAGGACCCTTACTGGTGGACAAATTGTAATAAACCATTAGGCCAGATGCTCATCATCAACCAATGCTTGGACAAGTTGGCAGCATCTCAAAGAGACTTCCAGATGTGAGGCATGCTAGAGGGGACCTGTCTGACAGTGGCCATGCAGTCACTTGCAACTCAAGGTAAGTTTTTGTATTTTGTATTGATTTTCATTACATTCACCATGAGTATAGACAGAGAAGCAGACAGAAATAATGCAGACAGTTCATTACAGCATTCACAAGTTCTGGGCTCTCATCATGGAAACAATGAAGATAATGGTGAGGCTGTGGACTGTTCAATGTCCATAGAGGCACATGTCAAACTTGCATGGACTGGCCATAAGTACCCCATGAACTCAAGTAGTTTGTATACTTAATCTATTACATTCAGAAATGAAGCAAGCCAGAACTGTGGTGCAACTTGCAGAAGAGCTCAGCTTACCACACCTCACCACCCTTGTGGAGGAATTCCTTTTCCAACAACTCAACCCCAATGACAGCCATGACCTCAGGGATGTCCCATTATATGAGTGTCCAGCTTGTAACAAGATCATGGTTGTTAACTCTGCAGCTGCACTATTCTATGTGCCAAGTGATGTCAGTGGTATTGGTGGCATGTGGCATGAGTATATCTGCTCATGCCATTTGTGGCAGAATGGGCCTCCCCAATATGACTGTGCATTCATGAACACTAACCCAAGGCTCAAGGGCATGCATGGTTTGGATATCATACATGTCCTTGCCTTTTTTTCTTTTTTTTTTTTCAAAACAAGCACTACTTGTGTGCAGTAGTACAATGGTTTGACTGTGTTGGGGATGAACCAGATGTAGATACAGGTATGTGGATCATATGCCCAACCTCTACAAATTGTTGTGCAGCCACCTCTGTCATACATGTGGATACCATATATCATGCAGCCCATCTCATCCCTGTGTATGGTACTCAGTTCATCCCCAGAGACATAAAGCCTCATCATTCCTATGATATCTTCATGGCATTTTATGTGAACAAGTTCATGGATCACCATGCATTTTCCCTTTTATCTGATACAAGTACTGAAGTAGTACAGGCTTACTAGTGTAGCACTTAACTTAACACCCTTAGTCAGTTTGTAATTTACTTTGCAGTCAGTTTGACTACTTATCCTACTTGACCAGGTTATGATGCTTTGCGTGCTTGGCAATTTGCGCTTAACATACTTATGTTACTTACGTGCTTGACAAACTCTGCTAAGTAGTTCAAGCGATGTCAAGCAAACTCAAGATTTGCTGATGCTGACAAACCTTCGGGTGTAGCAACGCTGCGTCGATGTCGCGCAGTGTCACACCTGGAATGTACTCGATAAGCAACACAAGCGGCTCAATCCTGGAGGACTAGGCAAAATTTTCCCTGACCCATTGAGTTTCGGAATACTTCGCCCCTGCAAGTGAGCCAACTGTTTGTACGACCCAAGACCTCCCCATCAAACGGAGCAATTATTCCTCCCGAATGTAAGGTTTAGCTGAGTAGTTGTCCATCACCTTGTCGAAGAATTCAAAGAAGTCAGCAGGTTCCCAGCTCGTGACATTGCCCCTTGTCTGAACGGAAAGCAACCCCACGTCGAAGGTCCATGGATGGGTACAAAAGGCACATGTTCATTGATAAATCGTGGATTATAGACCTTTAGGATAAGCGGAGCATGCTGGGGTCTAGTCGGACAAGATATACTTGGGACTTCGTAAAGGGAATAAAAGATCGGAGGACATGAAATGGTGCCAGATGCTCTTCGCCATCCAGCACCAACGACAGTGGGTAACCAGGGGGCAATGAACCGTCTTCAGCTTGACTCATGATAGATTTCGACTGGGATTCTAGAGCCATTTGTGGGCAAGTGAGAAAACTGGTTCGAAATATATACTGGGCTTCGATGTTGATAAACTCGGCGGATAGCACGCAAGATTGTGTCAGGACGAGGCCTGAGCGATAAACCTTAACGTGACGAGGTCTTCTATGTATATTGAGATCACGTAGTACTCAATCTATATTTTGATCGCAACTTTTCTTCAATTGGCTCCGTACATATGTTCCCCTGAAAGAGAACAAAAGGTATGTAGAAAACGTACACTGCATGTCATGGGTAATGGGTATTTCAGTTGCCACTCAATGCACGATTTCTCTCTGTTCTTGACACTCTACTCACGAGATGGCCCCTCAGCAGAAGCTCCCTACGCCACGCACCGATCCGGGCACTAACGCACTCCCCTCCACCAAGGCAAGTGGTCCAACTTATACTCTGTCTGGGATCTGAAACATTATCAATAGGAACAGACCAGCGCCACTCGAAGTGGCACACCACCACCTTCTCAGCTTCACCCATCCTCGACACCACTATCTCATAGAACTTCCGGTTCTAGGCCGTGTATTTCTCTCCCTCACCCTAATGCAGAGAAGGAACGCGACTACTTTGTACTAGGGACACGCGACCGATTTGTTGGCCCTATGCCTGTCGACCTTTTTATTGACAGGTTCTTACCGACCGAGGGGACGACCGACATTCCGCCTGTGGCTGGATTGTTTGACAATGTCACATCCACTAAGAAGGCTATCATGTACATGCCGCTTGTAAGCACTCGCGTGTCAATCCTGGTTTATGCCTAATGACGCTTCTGTAGATCACGGCCATAGAGAAACACCTCGAAGGATTCAAGGTTGAAGACGCAAGTGTGTTGTCATCCACCGTCCAGTTGGGCGAAACATATTTGAAGCCAGATATCGCAAGCTGCGATGAAGATAGTCAACGTAAAGACGAGAAGAGAACCGGTTTCTCGGCGCTCGGGATGGGGGCTGAATTCAAAAAGAGTGCACTTTTCGACCCCTTCGACGATGCTGAAGGTACACCATTCGAGGACACCATACACGAAAAATCTACCAGGAGCCAAATGACTGTCTATGCGACTGCGCAATTTGGCAAGCAGTTTCGTCACTTCATCTTTTCTGTTATCATCCTTGGGCAGATGGCTCGTATCGTGAACTGGGAACGTGCCGGTGCCACCGTTACTAATGCCTTTAATTATGTTCAAAATCCAGAAATCCTGGTCAGGTTCTTCCACAGATTCGCATGCCTATCCCGCAAAGATCGTGGTTGGGACACTTCAGTTACTCCGATCGAAAAAAAACCTCCAGGCATTTCTCTGGACGTTGCTTTGGAAATTATTATGGCTGCTCGCAAGGCCTTGAGTTCTTCACCTGCCAGTTCATTGTTTTGGATTCAAGTCCGGGCTAGGGGCGACCCCAACGCAGATAAGGGGCCCGAATTTCGTTACTATATCGGCAGTCGACCTTGCTGTCCTTACTCACTCGATCAGCGATCTACGCGGGTATGGAAGGTGTACTCTGTGTCCACGAGACAGGTAGTCTTCTTGAAAGATACCTGGAGGATCGACGCCAATGATATCGACCCAGAGGATGTCACATATCGCAAGCTCCACGAGAAAAACGTGCGCAACATTGCGACGGTCGAGGCATTTGGGGATGTAGGTTATTCGACCGTCACCCAGTCGCTGACAGACGAGCCGTGGTCGAAAGTAAAGGAAAAGATCACCAGTTACAGGTTGGTCCTTAAGGAAGTTGGACTCCCCCTGACACATTTCCTCTGTACTCGGGACCTTGTCAACACTATGCGTGATGCCATCATAGGTACGACTGTTTGGTCATTTGGACATTTCAGATTGATAGTGCTCACAGCCCTGTCGGAAGCATTAAAACTGGCCAAAACCCTTCACCGTGACATCAGCGCCGGAAATATCATCATAATTGTAGATGAAAATAGCAGGTTTAAACAGGGCCTGTTGATCGACTGGGACCTTTGCAAGGATATCACGAAGTCTGGAGCCCGACGGCGTGATCGGACAGTAAGTAATCTTGGGCCGTAACAGTCTTTAACCTGACGTTTGGACAGGGAACGTGGCAGTTCATGTCTGCGGCCCTTCTCAGAGATGTTAGCAAGGAGCATACCATTGCGGATGACCTTGAGTCATCGTTGCATGTCCTGACTTGGACGATGCTACGCTATGTCCCGCATAGTATCCAACCTCTTTTCGTCCAAAAGCACTTGCAGAGGGTCTTCGACGAATATTGCATATATACCGGAACTGGTGGGGATGCAAAAGAAGCTTGCTTCGGTGCTGGCACTTATATTCCCCGCACATTGGAGCTCAAGCAAAAGTCACCCCTCCTCGAGTTGTTGAGAACTCTGGTTATTCCTTATATGTCCGTGTATGGACAGCCACAGATGGCAGCACTAGAATTCGGTGAGGAAGACCAGGCTGCCCCCCAGCAATCTGTACCCGATTTTTACCAAGCAAACATCGAGCTTACAAAGTCGCCCAAATGGCTTTTGAGGAATATTGATGCCGCTCTCAAGGCGAATTACTGGCCTGGGGACGATAGGAGTTCCTTACTGTTTTGAAGACTACATATACAAACGTTTCCGTTTTGAAACACCTCAAGGGTGGTTTACCAATGATCACTTTGTCGCTACGGTGAGTTTTCCACTGTTATTATCTCTAGTACCAGTGTTTAATTCAATATCGGATAACTAGTAGTGTTTAATGGATTTCATTGTACATACCAACATGCCCTATGACTTTGCATATAAAAAATCTCAGTTGAGGGGTTCAGCCGCCTGGCAGGCATGGACGGAGTGACCATTTGGATGGTTGTGCACACCGGCCGATGGACAAGGCTTTCAGATATTCACACCAAAGCGGCCGTTCACGGAGGATCTACTCGATGAACATGGAGGACTGGGAAAAAGTCTCCCTGACCTGTAGAGTTTCGGAATACTTCACCCTTGCAGGTGAGCCAACTGTTTACATGACCCAAATTCACGCGCAAGACCTCCTCATCAAACGGGCACAATTATTCCTCCCAAATGTAAGGTTTAGATGAGTAATTGTCCATCACCTTGTCGAAGAATTCAAAGAAGTCAGCAGGTTCCCAGCTCATGGCATTGCCCCTTCTCTGAACGGAAAGCAACTCCACGTCGAAGGTCCATGGATGGGAACAAAAGGGACATGGAGAAGGGGCACATTCATTGATAAATCGTGGATCACAGACCTTTAGGATAAGCAGAGCATGCTGGGTCTAGTCGGACAAGACATACTTGGAACTTCGTAAAGGGAATGAAAGATCGGAAGACGTGAGACGGTGCCGGATGCTCTTCGCCATCCAGCACCAACGACAGCGGGTAATCAGGATGCAAGGAACTGTCTTCAGCTTAGCTCATGGTGGTTTTCGACTGGGATTTTAAAGCCATTTGTGGGCAAGAGGGGAAAACTGACCCGAAATATATACTGGGCTTCGATGTTGATAAACTCAGCGGATCGTACACGAGATTATGTCGGGACAAGGCCCGAGCCATAAGCCTTAAGTAACTTGATCGACGAGCTGTGCTCATTGGCTGTTGGGTTATAAGCAAACTGGAGGCTGAAGGTGAGGATTCATTTTCTTCCAGGCGACTATGAGCGAAGTATTTAGTGTGACTCTCATACTAACAATCAAGGGTCAAATTACAGAAATGCGGTTCATGATGGGGCGATGGACCCACCAGAATGAGACATCCAGAGTTGCCGTAGTAGTGTATGCACCCACGAAAACGGTAAAAATAGAGTGAGTCATCCAGCATTGCTGTACTCGGTCAACAGTTTAGACGATCGATAATGGAGCGGTATCGGCTTTTGTATAAGCAGCGCCACTTGGGGGTGTTACCTGATGTTACACGAACAATGCAGTATACTGCATCATGCTGATATGATGCAACCGAAGCGTGTACCGTGACGCTGATAGAACTTCATGTTGCAGAGCGTAGACTTACGGAGCTCCGTGTAAAGGCAATACATCGAAAGGTGGTTCAGTGACTGGATGGATAGATGCAAAGAGGAGCAAACGACGGGATATGAGAGGAACACAGAAAAAATGCACATGGGCCAATACACTTGAGAGTTTGCTGCACTCCTGGGGTGTCCGTGATACTCTTGTAAGTTCCTGAGCTTCATCGAAGGCACTTACAGGAGCGTCGCAATGATTATGCCCATGGAATGAAGTATATTCTGCGAGCTATCCACATCGGGAACCATATTCCATTACAACCATGAATCAAAAATGCGGTACATACATACTACACAAATAAGTAATACTGTAAATAATATAAGGCGTACAGCACTGATGGAATCCACATGGTGTTTTGGTTGCATGCGTACATACCTCATGCATACCATCCAACGTGCGTGTGGCGTGTGGGTGTGCCATGCAAAGATGTAACAATGGAAGTCAATGGTGGAGAATGCTTGCCAGCTGGTCAAACCAAGGGGACGGATGATGGTATCAAAACATACGCGGTACATGAGAGAGAGGGTTTATGTAATATGTAAGATGTGGTGGGGTCATGAGAGAAGTAAAGGAACTGACGTGACGAAACACGAGGATAGAGCGTTGGCTAAGAAACCAGACGAACCGTTACTGGCGACCAGCATGACGCATGCGCACATGAAATGGGCCTACCTGGCATGCGCACCGGCACCGGCACCGGTTATCCGTCACCTTCACCGCCTCGCAACGCGTTTGCGTTCCCTCCCATCTTCTTCTACATCCATCGAATCAGGCTGTCCAGACTGCACGGATTGATGGTGGTGGTGATGATGCGCAGAACGCCCGCTCCTTGTCCGCCGCCTCGTTGTTCCGCTTCCCACGTTGCCCAACGCACCGACGTGGGGCGAGACACCGCTGATCCCGGTACCGGGTCCACCGGGTGGCGAAGATGAGGCCACATCAACAATAGCAGTCGACGGCGCCTCGACGCTGTTATCTAGCATCATCATCACCGTGTGTCTGCGTTTTGCACCTGCTGTGATGTTATTACTATCGTCTGTGTTGCCTGTGCCTGTGCCTGTGCCGGAGAGAGGGATGGAAATGGGGATGGGAGTGATTGGGATACCGGGGCTGCGGAAGATATTCTCGGATGAGGAGAAGGGAATGGGGTGCGAGAGGGTTGATGTGGATGATGGGTCTGAGAGGTCCTTGCGAGAGAATGGAATGCGGCCTTTGATGGGACGGGTGTTTGGGAAGGAGGCAGAGCGGGCTGTGATGGTTGGAGATGGTGAGGGAGGCGGGTGGGGATGAGGGTGAGGGATGGATGGATTGGTCAGGGCAGGTGAGTGCGGGGTGAGTGGAGCCTAGGGAGGAGGGTTAGTTTCAAAGGCAGGGATGTAAGACGGAAGTACTTGCTGTTGTGTGCTCTGATGCCGAAGCCTTGCTGGGGAACGAAACAGGCGCAGTAGGGTTGGCAGGAGGACCAGCTCTGGCTCGCTCCTTCTCCTTTTCTCGTTCTTCATCCTCGTCCTCTTCCTCCTCTCTTGCCTTTATGGCCTCTATCCTCGCCTCTATCCAATCTAAAATACGCCCGATGGAGAGTGCTTCCCCATTGTGAGAGGCACCAACAGAAACGCCTTGTTGTATCATCGACATGAGATCTTGGCAGGCAGCAGCATAACCAACGTTGTACGCCCTCTTTGAAGCATTTCTAGATGACCTGTAGAGGGTCGTGATGCTCAGTGCAGCAGCTGGGCAGCGACGGCATGTGGGTGAATGAGTCAGCGATGAGAAGTGGAATGACTCACCCTTGAAGTTGTTGAGCAAGTCTTTCTCTGCCTTTTCGAAGTTCGACGCAGGCAAAGACTTTGCGAGTCCGTTGAGGTCGAGCGATTCCATGGTCGACGAAGAGAGAGATCAGATATTCCTTATGTAATCAACTTGCTCATGCTTCATCCACTCGACTGGTCGGACGAGCGCGTCCGCTTTTCGTGGAGTGCATTCGTGCCTTTGGTCGTCGTAGTTCTCTCTTCGATCCCATTCAAGTCTCCCTTTCCTCCGTTCCTCACTCTCCGAGAAGCGGAGGCACTGGACGAAGACGATGTCGTTGCTGTGGACGCAGCTGCACCCTTGTGGCGCACAGTCGTGCTAGCATTCGTCGCTCTCACACAGGCACTCGTGTGGTACGCAGTTGGAGCGTACACGCTGATCTCTCGCGAGGACGACCGGTGGATAGCCGTGTGCGCAGTCCTCATGGGCGCTTCATGGTTATATGGCGTCTGCAAGCCTGTTTTCTACCCAAAGCCAACTGCACATCTGGACCTATTCACGCTATATGCCGTGCATCTGGCATTTGGAGTCGTGTTACTCGGAGGTGCGCTATACGACCATGAATTGCTTCATGTCCCACTGCCCCCTCGGCATCTTCTTGCTGTGTTGGTGGTCAACTTGGTGTCTGTCCTCGTCGAACTCGGGGTCGTGTGTACCATGCCATTCGAGTTGCCGAGTAATCGTATCAAGAAGGAGGACATCGTAAGTCGCAGCTGAAACTTGTTCGTCAGTACTGATGAACGTCTATTTTTAGTCCGTCAAGTATTCCCCCGAAGACTATACGACCCTCCTGGAATGGATCACTTTCAGCTGGGTATACCCTCTCATCAGACGAGGAACATATACCACCATGAACGAAGAAGACGTGTGGGATCTCAGTCTCACTACCCAGTCTAGACCGCTGTTTGCAAAGTTTAGTGCAATCAAGTAAGCTGTGCACGGTGTCTTCAATCTGCACGAAAGCTTACACATCTAGACGCCGGTCGCTTGTTCGTTGGATATTTGCTGCTAATTCAATGGACATCATGTACGTCACGTATATACACGTGTAGGGGATCACTCAAATCAACTCTGTACAGGCTGGACGTCGTAGGAACTATCGTCAGTATCATCCTTCAATATGCATCTCCATTTTTCCTCCGGTATGTTTTGTCACACTAGCATCTCCCACGCTCATCAGTGCCCAGACGCATCCTCGACATCATCGATGATCCTAATGCCGAAACCCGAGGACCTGCTTACATATACGCATTCCTAGCCTTTCTCTGTACTGTGCTTAAGGTACGCTCCTCCTTCCTTGGACGTCCCATCCACCGATCAGGATTCCCTTAGGCCCAGGCCGATCTTCAACACCTCTGGTATGGTAGACGTGCAGCAACACGTACCCGTATCGAGCTCATGGCTGCCATATACGACAAGGCTCTCAAACGAAAAGACTATTCCGGCATCATTGACAAAGACAAGGTCAAAGAAGCGGCCGAAAGAAAAGCTGGCGGCCCAAAAACCAAGACGACAGCGACTTCGGATGATCCAAAAGCGGGCGCGGATGTAGGCAAGATCGTCAATTTGATGGCTGTCGATGCGAATAGGATCGCGATGATCCTTGCGTCTGGGTATTTCGTTTATGGAAGTGAGTCGTCATGATGGATCACATGTATCTACGTGACTGACGGTTTTGTAGGCATCATCGAAGTCATCATCGCCTCTACCTTTCTCTACCAGTGTGTCCATCCCATTATTTTGTACCTCATCGTCGTCATGACACATCCCCACCAGACTCCTCGGCATGTCCGCCTTTGCAGGCTTCATCATCATGATCATAGGCTGGCCACTCAATAGCTATGTCACTCGGCGCAGCATCCGCATTCAAAAAGGCCTCTCTGCAGCACGTGATAAACGTATGGGCGTCTTGACCGAACTACTAAGTTCAGTCAAGTTTATCAAGTTTTTTGCGTGGGAGAACAAATGGATTGGCAGGGTGATGGATGCCAGAGCGTATGAGATGGGATGGATGGTTAAAGGTCGGTCTCACTCCTCTTTCGGACGTCCCGTAAATTACGACGTTTAAACAGCACGGATAAATTCCATCATGTTCAGTGCTATATGGTCATCTGCACCTATATTTGTTTCGCTTATTTCGTTCGCGGCGTATGTGTATCAGGGCAACAAGTTGACTGTCGCGATTGCATTTACGGTGGGTTCCCTCCCTTACGTTGCACGTGTGTGCTGATCCACTTGATGATGGGTAGGCTATTACGCTGTTCAACATGATTCGGTGCGTCGTTCCATCTGTGCCATGACTTAGTTTCTTAATTGGATTATTGCTTAGGCAACCCTTGAACATATTCCCTTCGTATGTCGTCCAGATCCTTCAGGTTTGTTTTTTCCATTTGCGCACATTCCTGTCTCAACTCCGTCCATCACACAGACCATGGTAGCCGTCCGCAGGATTGAAACGTACCTAGACGAAGAGGAAGTATCGGAGCAGGTATCGTCCCTGAAGAAGGGATGTGCACCGGTGGACTCGCAGGAAATTGTCGAGGGGGGTCTTGGGATTGAGAATGGGACATTTAGATGGAATGAGGTCCCTGAGACGTCTGTGGACGATCCCAAGAATAAGGGCAAAGGGAATGATATTAAAAACAACGGGAGCAGTGGCATAGCAAGTCCAAACAGCAGCGGCATAACAAGTCCAACCAGTCCGACCGACGAAACCCAGACGGTCATCGACGACATGGTCGACGTTGAAGTGGTCGAGCACAAGTTTGAGCTAAAGGATATTTCCGTACGGTTTCCAGAAGGCGAGTTGACGGTGATTACTGGGCCTACTGCGAGTGGAAAGACGGCTATGCTGGTGCGTCAATAATGACCTGTTCTTGGCCCGCAGGGCTGACCCAATTTTATCTAGCTGGCTCTCCTGGGCGAAATGACTCTCGTCAGTGGTACGCTCCACATGTCCAAATCCACGTCCCAGATCGACTCGTTTGGAAATATGCACGCGATCTCATATGCTGCTCAAATGCCTTGGTTGCGCCATCAGTCTATCAAGGACAATATCCTGTTTGGACAGCCGATGGATGAGGAGAGGTATCGTGACGTAGTGGAGTGTTGTGCGTTGAGGCCGGATTTGGATATTTTTGAGGATGGAGATGATACGGAGATTGGTGCGAGGTGAGTCACCCCATCCCTTACGCGCATGCGCGGTGTTGACTTGAGAATTGGAGGGGTGTGAGTTTGTCAGGTGGCCAGAAGGCTAGAGTTGCGCTTGCCCGCGCTGTATATGCGCGTACGAAGTATGTTCTCCTGGATGATCCATTGAGCGCAGTCGTATGTCATCAATAATTTATACAGTGGTGTCTCGTTTGACATGGTTCGCTTTTAGGATAGCCATACGGCGCGGTTCCTATATGATAGGCTCTTGCGCGGACCGCTATTAGCCAATCGGACAGTGGTACGTCTCACCTCCGATCCTCTATTCGATAAAAAACAAACGCGATGATCTCCTCAGATCCTAGTCACGCACCACGTCGAACTTGTCCTTCCAGGGGCATATTATCTCGTTCGGATGCTCGATGGCCGTATCGATACACAAGGCACAGTCAAAGATCTCCAAGAACGTGGCGTTTTGGACTTTATTGCGCAGGATTCAGCTGCGGATGTGAAGTTGGCCGAACCGGTTGTGCCGGCTGATGCCACCGTCGAAGCTATCGTCGCCGAGTCTCCCCGATCCCCGTCTCCCGAATCGCCCGAGTTGGGTGAGGAGGCAGCTAAACCAGCCAAACGCAAGCAGCCTCGCAAATTAGTCAAGGAGGAGCATCGGGAACGTGGAGGCGTCAAGTTTTCGATATACAAGTCCTACATGCAAGCTTCGTACGTCTTTAGCATTTGTTTGATACTGTAGACGTGAGAGTTGATTCGTGTATTCGAGGTCGTATTGGACGTGGTGTATCTTGGCTGTTTTGGTTGCATGTTCGCAGACGTTGGGTGTAGTGGAGAAACTCTGGGTTCGGGTGAGTACACTCTATTTGGGGTTCGCCGGTGAATCGATACACGATGACGGTATACATATATAGGAATGGGGTCAAGCGTACGGTCCTGTGTTGTCGGCTATGCCTTCCATGTTTATGTCCTCTGCCTTGAAGGAGAACGAAGCATTGATGAACGGGTACATGCCGTACCATGACACCCTACATATTTCTTCTTATCCGTACTTATACACCCGATCGTTGTGGTGGTTTGATCTCCCAAATGCCAACGAACACCCGCTCTTCTATGTCGGTGTGTATGGTGCTATTGGGTTGACAGGAGCTATCGTGGGCATTTTCGCTTCGGCTGTACAGTACACGGGTGCACTGAGAGCTTCTCGATTACTCTTCCAACGCCTTTTGAATGCGGTGGTGCTTGCTACAATGCGGTGGCATGATATCACTCCTCAAGGTAAGAGTACTTTCTTACCAGCTACAAGTATACCTCGTTCTCGTTCCCTGAGTCTTGTTTTGACAGGCCGGATGCTCAATCGATTTGGCAAGGATGTCGAAACGATCGATGGGAATTTGGCCAGTTCCATGTCCTCGGTGAACTCGTCGCTTGCTACGTTCGCTGCGGCTATTATAACTGTTGCGTGAGTGTTTTCGTTCTTCGCCATCCTTGATTACCTGACGCGTGTCCCAGCTTCTTCTTCCCGCCCTTCTTGATTCCTGCGGCCATCATGGGGTACTTCTATCGCATGCTCGCTATTGGATATCTGAACACGGGCCGTGATTTGCGCCGCATGGAGTCTAACTCGAGGTCACCTATTTTCTCGGGCTTCGCGGAGCTGTTGGAGGGGATTGTCACCGTTCGTGCATTCTCTTCCGAACGCCGTTTCTTGAATGATCTGCACGGCAAGATCGACGTGACGACCAAGGTCAGTCCAGCACTGCTGTGTTCGATGCTATTGCTGACCTTGATGTAATGCAGATGTGGTATAATTTCTGGATGACCAACCGCTGGCTATTGTTGAATTTCGATCTTTTGGGCGGGCTTGCTGTGTTGATTACGACGCTGTTTGCGTTGACAGGCTATGCTCAAGCTGGTACTGCAGGTTTGTGTATCACGAGTGCGATGTCTTTTACGACGAGTGTGTATTGGGCCTGTCGGTTCTGGACGACGCTGGAGCTTGATCTGAAGTATGTACACATTTACGGGGAGCGACTAGACTGTCGTCGCTGACATTTCTTTTTTTATAGCTCCGTCGAACGTATTGTGGAATACCTCGACCTCCCACAGGAGCCTTCTGCTATAATCGAGTCACACCGTCCCCCTGCGTATTGGCCTTCTAGCACGAGTAACAATGCCCTCGTCTCAGTTGAAAATCTTGTTATCAAGTATGCCCCCGAGCTTCCGCCTGTCCTGCACAATGTATCCTTTACGTTGAAAGCGAAGGAGCGCGTTGGTCTTCTTGGACGTACGGGTAGTGGCAAGTCGACGCTAGCTATGAGTATTCTGCGATTCGTGAGTTTTTTGGTCTTCTTCCTGCTGGGTTTAACTGTTGCACTAGGCGGACCCTGTGAGCGGACGGATTGTCATTGATGGTATCGATATTTCGACGATCGGACTGCACGATCTCAGGTCACGTTTGGTAAGCTGCCTATGAATATTTGTTTGCTTGTTGCATGCTGATGCCGCTGTAGACGTTTATTCCTCAGGTAGGGGATTCCAGAGTATCTTGGTTCAAGGGTTGTAGCTAATGTATTCTCAGGATGCGACGCTATTCTCTGGAACTTTGAGGGACAACTTGGATCCTTTTAGCACGTCGCTTCAATAATCACTTTTGCCGTGACTGACTATTTCTGACCGACAGACGAGCACGAAGACAGTGAATGCCTTGACGTTCTTTACCGTGTTCAGATGCTTAGCCAAAGCGCTTACGAGTCGCAACGTAATTCCCGTGCTCCATCACGTGCATCTACATCACCGGTAGACGGAGCCTCATCCGCCCCATCGATAACTGCCACAGAGATCGATGCCAAAGTCACCATCACGCTCGACACGCAAGTATCAGCTGGAGGTGCCAACTTTTCCCAAGGCCAGCGTCAACTCATTGCAATGGCACGTGCCCTTTTACGCCGGAGCTCGATTATCATTCTCGACGAGGCGACGAGCAGTATTGATTTTGAAACGGACGCCAAGATCCAAGCGACAATACGTGAGGAATTCGGCGAGTCGCTATTATTGACGGGTACGTTTGTTTGGATCATTTTCTATGTATGAACTGGTTGATCTGATAGTCATAATATTTATAGTTGCACATAGATTACGTACCGTCATCGACTATGATCGCCTTATCGTGCTTGACAAAGGAGAGGTTCGTTACTATCTTGTATAAATAACTTGACGGAACGCTGATGATGGCACGAAAGGTCGCAGAGTGTGATACCCCTTGGGCTTTGATCCAAAAGGAGGGAGGTATATTTAGGAATATGTGTCTCAAGAGTGGAACGTATGCTGAATTGGAGGCCGTTGCCAAGAGTAAAGCGGAGAAAGATTTGGCTGCGCGCTGATCATAATGTGTACGGAAATTTCCCAATAGGGAATGTCGATCCCCTCGATGTTGTCGTTATATAGATAGAGAAATTCCAATTCCAGTTACCTCACATTACTCCTGTTCCTGTGCAAACCCAATAGTCCACTTTCTGGCTCTGAGTTACGTAGTACAAAACCAAAATGTAAAAGGCTTTTCCCTCTAATACTGCTTGAGATGGGAGGAAACCAGTGCATGCAGCCAAAACTCTGCAAAGTCATTCATGCAAAACTACAGTAAGTATGTCAATAGTAAGATTACACATGGGCCTAGTAGTACAATCATGACATTGAGTCGGGTATCTGTAACAAAAGAGTATCTAATTTAGGTCCTCTTTCACTTTGAAGACACATTGTCCGGAAGATGTCACTTTTACCTATCAAATTCAGTGGCGTGTCAAATCCAGCAACCTAGGAAACAAGGTCCAATTGTTAATGGATATTTATAAAGTTAAATCGGAAACCAACCCTCCCATTCTCAAGGACAATTAAACGATCATAGTCAGCTATTGTATTAAGTCTGTGGGCAACTGCAAGGGTATTCAACAATCCCATTAGTTCTGACAAACCTGGAGTAGAAAAACTCACTAGTGATCAGTAATGAATCCGCGAAGTGTTCACGTATCGTAGCTTGTATTTTTGCATCCGTATCGAAGTCAATGCTGCTGGTCGCCTCATCGAAGATAGTGATATTACACCGCCTCAGGAGGGCACGAGCCATGGAAATAAGTTGCCGTTGACCCTGCGAGAAATTAACTCCACCAGGTGCAACCTGGGTATCTAATGCGATGGTAGGCCGTGAAGAACTGCTAGAATCACGCTGAGATTCCCGAACACTTTCGCCCAATAGTTGAACGCAGCGAAGGACATCCTTGCATGCATCGTCGCTGTACTCCTCTGCAACGGTGTATCAGTGAGCTGTCTGCAACAAAGGCAATCACCACAAACCGAATGGATCTACATTCTCCCTCAATGTGCCAGAGAATAACACAGGATTCTGGGTACGATTTGAGCATTACTCTGCATAGGAGAATAGACAATCATACTTGTGGAATATATGTCTTTACACTGTCATTGAGCTTTAGTGCATCACAAAATGAACCGTAGAACTTACCACACGAGATCTCAGGTCATGAACACCAATCGTAGAGATATCAATGCCATCTATCACAATGCGGCCTTCCATAGGATCAACCTATCACAAGCATTGAACTTCCGATGAGGGTCAATCAATTCTAAACACTTACAAATCGCAGCATACTCATAACCAATGTCGACTTTCCAGTTCCTGATCGTCCTAGTATACCAATGCGTTCGCCGCCATTCAAGGTGAATGAAATGTTGTGAAGGACGGGTGGTAATTCCGGTGCATAGCTAACTGAGACGTTCTCGATAGACATTAACACTCGACCACTTGTGCTGAATGGCCAGTATGTGGAGACCCTGTTGGAGTTGGTAGTAGCTAGAGGTTCCTGTGGAATGACCAGGTAATCCGCTACCCTCTCTACTGCACTGTGACAAACCGATCAGAGGTACTTGGAGAGAATGAGGGTAGCGACTTACTTCAGATCGAGCTCTAGGGCAGTCCACGAACGACAGGCCAAATACACACTCATTGTAAATGTCATTGCACTGGTGATGCAAAGGCCAGCCGTCCCTGCTGGAACATACTCAGACAATGCAAGTAGAGTGGTCATTAATATTGCCAAAGCTCCGAGAACGTCGAAATTGAATAGAAGCCACCTGTTAGTCATCCAGGAGTTGTAGTACATCTGCAAAGCGCAGTAAATCAGCTTTATAGGACCCTTTACTTCTGTAAACACGGACTTTAGTAGCGATATCAACATTCTTGTGGAATTCCTCCATAAAGCGTTGTTCTGCTGCAAACGCCCGTATCGTGACAATGCCTTCCAATAGCTCTCCAAAACCAGAGAAAATAGGGGATCTAGATGTAGATTCCATACGACGCAACTGACGGCTGATACCCAGGTAACGCGTTGCAATCAAGCGATATAAAAGGGCGATGATCGTTGCAGGTACCAAAAATGCAGGGAAAAATACCCTAGGGCCCAAATGTAGTTAATTGGTTAGCATACACAGACACAGATAGGACGCACGCAACGGTAAGTACGGCCACGCCGAAGGTCGCAATTGAAGTGCTGACAGTAGTCATCGTATTAGAGAGAGTACTATCAATTGCATCCATGTCTTTGCTGAAGCGGTTTATTAACCGTCCTAGAAGTAACAAAATATGAGAGGTACTTCCAAGACGAGATGATTCTTTACCATCGGGAGTGATATCATGCCAATGCATGGTAGCATGAACCACATTGTTTAGTAGTTTCTCAAAGAGGGATCGAGATGCTCCAAGAGCTGCACTGTACTGCACAATAGATGATCCTACACTAAGAAGAGCTGTGAATGAACCGATAATCGCATAGACCGTAAGATAGAAAAGTGATTGGTGCACATCAGGAAGAGCCATTTCGAACCAATCGCCAGAATTAATCCAGCGAACTTTATTCCCTGATGGAAATAGGGAAATATTGGCCGTTTGGTGTCTCCCATAAGCTTGGTCCCACTCCTAAATTTGCATGTCAGTATCGAACAAATTGGCTACAGAACTGCGAACCCGAATCCAAAGCTTTTCAACCACACCCATTACTTGCGAGCACACGATCAGCAACGCAAAAACACCCCACATCCAGTAAGCTCTATGCTAAAATTAGCGTCTCCATTTACAAAGATGATATCGATGACGCACGATGCCCCGAGGTAGGTCATATAAGTGGAGAACCTGATCCCACCCTTTTCCACAGATTCATCTTGAATGTGGGATATCGAGGGTGGGTATCCCTCATTCCGTCGACTCTCTTCTGCTTGCTGTTGTTCCTGTCGGGGCGAGTCTCTTGATGGGAAATGCGAAAGACTTAGACCACGAAATCCCTTGACGGAGCCTTTTTCGACAATCTTTCCATCTTGCACGCGAATCAGATAACTCGCTTGGGGAAGTACAAGCTCCAGATGGTGGGTAACAAGGATCTGGGGAGTAATAGGGTTACAGGGGCGGACGATCACACTTCGGATACTTACCACAGTGCGATTCTGAAGTAGCTGTCCGCATAGCAGCTTCTCAATCAAGATGCCCTGTATTCCGGCATCCTGAGGGATGTTGTGGTAAGAGCGAATAATCAATGAATGATGAAGACACATACGACTGCGCTGAGGGGATCATCCAATAGCACGTATTGGCTACTTGCATAAACGGCACGAGCTAGGGCAACTCTACATGATTGTCAGCAAAATTCCAAAAATAGAACTAAATAATGTACCGAGTCCTTTGACCGCCAGACAAATTTATACCACTGTCCATATAATGTAAACAAGGATTTTGTAAACGTACGAGAGAACCTACCGATCACCGATTTGGGTTGCGTCACCATCTTCCAACATGTCGAGGTCGGGACGCAGTGCACAACAATCAATTACATCATTGTACCTTTGCTCATCACATTGGTACCCAAACAGAATGTTCTCCTTGATTGTGCGACGTTGCAACCAAGGCGTTTGGGCAGCGTACGAAACTGTAGGTGGATGGGTATCCTTCGAGAGGTTGAGTGTTCCCTGGACTTTGGTCATTTCCCCCAGTAGCGCTAGCTGACAGAACATGAATCAACCACCTTCGAGCAGAGGTGGAGGGGACTAACGAGTAATGCAGTCTTCCCGCTGCCTGTCGGTCCGGTGATAACTGATAATTTCCCCCCCGGAAAGCGTATAGAGATATCCCGTAGCTGGAAGTGACTTGGCTTTGCCTGCAGCACGATTGTCCTTTGCCCTGAAGCAACACCAGTTCCAGCCAGTTAATGCAGACATCTAAGCATAACTTGCCATCTGATCCTTGTTGCTCCTCTGGTTTGTTATCCAGGCTTGATTCCCACGTGAAGTAGCCTTTCTCGATGCAAAGGTTCTTTTCTCTATTTGTACCACTGGAACCAATATACGTCCCTTTAAGGGAAGAGACTTGCTCGGGTACCTCCTCTTCGCTAAGGAAAGCCTCGATCCGCTCGAGAGAAATCCGAGTCTGTGGGAACTAGTGAATTCATTTCATGCACACGAGTATGACAAGATCACACCTGGAAAACCTGGACAATGAAAGAAGGAAGAATGTTCAAAGGCTGCCTACAGCACAAGTTGCCTGTAAAAAACTGTGCAGTTGTTAACAACCATAATTACACACCTCAGCATACCCATGAGGGCAATAGACTGTCACCAAACATCAACCTACAATGTCAAATCATAGAAATATCCAATACATACTGTGAAAGCAACAGAAGCAGTCAATTGGTTGCCATTGTAGACATACACCAAGAAAGAGGCCACAGACACAAGCATAGGAGCGGATGCCCACACTAACGATGTGTAGATGGCGTTGATACAAGCTGGTCATGCCTGCAATTAGCTGGGCAATTAATAGAAACGTGAATACTAACTTTTCTTCATCCATTGCATCTCCGTTTCACGAGTGGCCAAAACTCGCTTGATCCAGTGGTCTTCCCATGCAAAGAACTTAATGTATTTGACAGCCTTTATGAGTTCATTGAGAACGCTCATACGGTGATCGCGTGATATAGAAAGCTCCTTCTGAATTTGGATTCCAATCCGTGTAAAGTAGCTATGAAGGGCCCAACCAATGAAAATCACGAGAAGGCCCGCAAATGCGGCATAGCCAAGAAGGCTGCGGGGTAAATACACTTGAATACCCGATTCCATGAAATGATGAAAGACCATACTTGAACAAAAATATGAGAGCAAGGGTAATTTCCAATGGACCTTTCAACATCTCGAGTTAACAAACACTTGTAGACCGTGAGAACGGACAACTCACCCCCATAGAGAAGATAAGCACTCCCAACAATCAAAGAAATTTTATTGGCATCTATGGCCATCAGATTTACTGCTTTGCCCACATTCGCATTTTGCTTGGGAACACTTGACTTCTCAGTGTCATCAGTCGTTGTTGCGTCTTTATTCACGATACCCGAGAAATCTCGCCGCTTGAGCGCCTTGTCATATATAGCGTCCATGAGTTGAACACGGACACGAGCTGAAGCACGTCTTCCAAAGAAGAGATGTTGCGCATCCGCTTCCCCCTGAAAGAATATACAGTGGACCCAGCAAGGGGACGGCGCCGTAACATACCTTCAGCAGAGCACAGAAGAATGCAAGGAATGCCTGTACATATGCTCTTGTACGATGCTCAGGTGTGGGATCATTTATTAAGTCTAGGACATTACTAACATCTATCATAAGGGGGATTCAAATGGTCACAAAGGATCACACTGACCGGAGGAAATATGGCGATGCATAGCTAAACGATACCGTGACGAAAGTGAGGAGGATATCGAGACTGCGGGACTTAGGGATCATGACGTGTACCGAGGTAAGCAACTTACATGAGGTCACGAGAGTTAGCCCTCATAAGACGCCACAATAAACTTCGATGCCTGCATACACATCACATGTCTCAGAAACATATATCCCGTCACATAAAGTCGCGCATACTGAATAATGCGGAACTTGTTGAAGACAGGCCTTGACTGCATAGCTGGGCTCAAGTCCCAAACATTTTCTTCAACCATATTCATTGTGGATCCGCGTTTGATGAGAGGATACACCCAGCTATACGTTGCCCATTCAAGGATGCTTGCATAATCTTCTGGAGAACGTGTTACGTACTAGAAACATGAATGAGCGTGAGGACGACAATGATATGCACAATACTCACCACGTCGTCCTTGATGGCAGCCGGAGGGATTTTCAGTGGCATGTTGGAGACCAGCCATAGGCCACTAATGACGATGATAACATTGGCAATCATTCCGATCCATCGAAGGATGTGCACCGAAGTGGCATATGCATGAAAGTGGTATAAAGAACTCCCAAGGGTAATAACCCCAAAGATGAGGTGTGCGATATAAAGGATGAAAAGATCGACATATGCCGTTGCCTGGGGATAAATTGCAGGTTTCAAGGCATTGTAAAACCAAGTGATACCGATCACCACAGCACAAACTGCATCTAGAAGATGTCCTCCACTCCTGACATATTCGTAGACTCCCCGGATTGCCCAGGCAAAAACTTCAAGAAGAGCAATATAAACAAGAAGTGAAGTACGCCATGTCGGAGGGGTATGTTCTGTTGAAAGCTCATGCGTGGGGTAAGGTAGTGATTCGGACAAAGTCAGGGCTTCTGCCTCTTCTAGAGTAATGGGTTCTTTCAAGAGCGCCTTGAGACGATCCCAGGCTCCGGAAAGGTAGGAAGGGGCTGAAATCGGGGCTGTGGCAAGATAGAAGGCGGCGGCAAACATCGCAGGTATGACGGCGCTCCATATGGTCTGAACACATGAGTCGCCAACATCCAATAGACTGCGGTCTTCGCAAACGGCGAAAACCATGGAATGAGTACGGTGCTAGTTACGGCGGTGAGGGTATGGAACTTCTGTTAAAGTGCTGTTAACATGAGCATCAGCCAGGTATAAATAATTTCACAGCAACTGACAAATTTCAAACTCCGCCTGAAAACGTTTTCGATGACAACATCATACACATACATGCAGCACGACGACACTGGCGCAGAACTTCGCAACGGCGATGGAACCACGCTCCATAATTACGACGATACATACACGACAAAAATGACGACATGCGCCTACAACGATAACAAAGACACAAAAACACAAAGTGCAAGCCTGTCAATGCGCGAGACTTCTCGTGTTCACAGATTTGCACATTGTGTCAATAACTCACACCGTATCACTTGTGGGCACACACCCTTGGGAACATAACAAGAGACGATGATGATGACCTACCCCACCACAACGACGACAACCCCACTACTACACAAGTCCCACCACTGGGGCTAGCGGGACGATCGCTGACAGCGAAGATGAAGATAATGATTATACAACCTGCAGCCTGGTCAACGCATAAGAGATTTCGCTTGTTATGTTAATATCCAATAATGTAGCCATGTCGCTGTCGCCATTTGTGTAGTGGTGGCGGTGGCAGCAGCTGTGCTTGTGATTGGGGTCGTGGTTGTGAGGTGAGATTGTTGATCTCAACATTAATATGTACACCCCATTTCGCCCATGTTGATATTATAGACTAAGGTTCTTGTACCAGATATGTACTTGTCCAAATACATAGTTGTCAGTGGTTGTTGATCTCACTGTTCCTCTCCCACCCTTCACACAGTGAACAATACAGGGTGGGGAACCTCGATCCTGTGCTGAGACACTCATCCAGCCTACACTGCTAAGTTTGCTTGTTTCCGGTGGTTCGCATCGCGTACCTCTGACGGCAAGTATGTTTACAGTAGTGATTAGGGCTCTTACTTAATACAACTACACTTCCACCGAGTATGTATATTAAGTACTCACATACAATAAAGCAACTCTAGGCATCTCCTGAAAGTGTGCTCTGAGCCAACCACCCCGAAGTGGACGGCCACACGACAACGACCATGAGGCGGCAATCGCAATGGCTGGGACCGTGCGCGCAGTCGTTGCTGCCACGGACCAACAGCGATGACTACTACGGCGACTTGGTACGGACGACCGCAGCTGCTGCAAAGGCAGGGCGAGATTCTTGAAAGGCAGCAGTACAACGACAAACGATTAATAGAAGGACTGTCTGCGTGAGAAAGATGCAATGACAGAATGTGCCGCCGAGTGAGCCCAGTACATGGGTGACTAATTCGGCTTCTCGTTCAAACGATCAATAGTGCCACTACGATACATAGTCCGGAAGATGCCACCTTCCTTCCTTCTCAAATTCGATGGCGTGTCGATCTCAGAAACCTGGAAGAAAAAAAAGGAGTAATTGTTAGTGGACATTCGTGAAATGAAACCGGACACTAACCCTCCCATTCTCAAGAACAATTAAGCGATCATAGTCAAATATAGCTGCAAGTCTGTGGGTAACTGCAAGCACGTCAGACCATCCGATCAGCTCAGATAAACCCAAGGTAGAAAGACCCACTAGTGATAAGCAATGACTCCGCGAAGTGGTCACGTATCGTAGCTTGTATTTTTGCATCTGTATCAAAGTCGATGCTACTGGTTGCCTCATCCAGGATAACGATACGACATCGCCTCAGGAGAGTACGAGCCATGGCAATGAGTTGCCTTTGACCCTGCGAGAAATTGACACCCCCCGGAGCGACTTCGGTATCTAACGCGATAGTCGGCCTTGAACCGCCATCAACTTCGCCTGGTGATGAACTTCTAGAGCCACCCTGTGATTCGTGAACACTCTCGCACAGTAACTGAACGCGGCGAAGGACATCCTCGCATTCATCGTCATAATGCTCCGCTACATAGGTGCATTAGCGATGTCGGGGAAACAGGGGCAATCGCCACAAACCCAATGGATCTATGTTCTCCCTCAATGTTCCAGAGAACAGCACAGGATTCTGAATACATTTTCAGCACTACACTGCACGCGAGAAAGAATCATCATAATACCTCTGGGATATATGCCTTCAAATTGTCATTGAGCTTCCTTGCATCAAAAAAAAAGTGGTAAACTCACCACATGAGATCTCAGGTCATGAACACCGATCGTAGAGATATCAATGCCATCTATCACAATGCGGCCTTCCATAGGATCAACCTATCACAAGCATTGAGCTTCCGATGAGCGTCGACCAATCCCAGACACTTACAAATCGCAGCATACTCATAACCAAAGTCGACTTTCCACTTCCTGATCGTCCGAGTATACCAATGCGTTCACCACCATTCAAGGTAAATGAAATGTTGTGAAGGACGAGTGGTAACTCCGGTGCATAGCTGACAGAGAGATTCTCGACAGATATTAGCACTTGTCCTTTTGTGCTGGATGGCCAATATGCTGGAAGCTTGCTGGACTCGAGAGTGGCTATGGGTTCTTGTGGAATCTCCAAGTATTCTGCTACCCTCTCTACAGCACTATAACAGATGGATCAGAAGTTTTTAACAAGAATAGAGGGCCACGACCTACTTCAGATCAAGTTCTAGGGCAGTCCACGAACGGCAGGTCAAATACACACTCATTGTGAATGACATTGCACTGGTAATGCAAAGACCAGCCGTTCCAGCCCGAACATACTCGGACAGTGCGAGTAGAGTCGTCATTAATACTGCCAAAGCTCCGAGAACGTCGAAATTGAATAGAAGCCACCTGTTAGTCATCCAGGAGTTGTAGTACATCTGCGAAGTAAATCAGATTTATAGATTTCTTTACTTCAGTCAAAACGGACCTTGGTAGCGATGTCAACATTCTTGTGGAATTCCTCCATAAAACGCTCTTCCGCTGCAAATGCCCGTATTGTGATAATGCCTTCCAATAGCTCTCCAAATCCGGAGAAGATTGGGGACCTAGATGTAGATTCCATACGACGTAACTGACGACTGATGGCCAGGTAACGCGTCGCAATAAAGCGATATAAAAGAGCAATGAACGTCGCAGGCACCAAGAACGCAGGGAAAAATACTCTGGAACCCAAATGCGCTCAATTGATTAGCATACACAGACACAAAATTATACGCACGCAACGGTAAGTACAGCCACGCCGAAGGCCACAAGTGAGGTGCTGACAGTAGCCATGGTGTTAGAAAGAGTGCTGTCGATTGCATCCATGTCTTTGCTAAAGCGGTTTAGTAATCGTCCTGGAAGGAACAAGGTTTAATAGGTATGTCTGAAATGGGAAAATCTTACCATTCGGAGTGATATCATGCCAATACATGGTGGCATGAACCACACTTCCTAGCAGCCGATTAAAGAGAGATCGAGATGCTCTGAGAGCTGCAGTGTACTGCATGATAGATGATCCTACACTGAGGAGGGCTGTGAAGGAACCAATAGCCGCATAGACCCCAACATAGAAAAGTGGTTGGTCCCGCACATCAGGCAGGGTCACCACGTTGAGCCAATACCCAGCATTAAAATCTACCACGAGCTTATCACTCCAGCGAACTTCGTTCCCCGCCAGAACTGAGGAAGCAGTGGCCGTCAGGTCTTTCCCATAAACGTGGTTCCACTCCTAAACTTTGCATGTCAGTATCGATGGATCAAGGATAGACCAAATGCGAACCCGAATCCAAAGCTTTTCAACCACACCCATGACCTGCGAGCATATAATGAACAACGCAAAAATACACCACATCCAGTAACCCCTGGGCTAAAATTAGCGTCTCCGTTTACGAGGATGTCAATGATGACGCACGACGCCCCTAGATAGGTCATATAAGTCGACAGCTTGATTCCACCCCTTTCTACTATCTCGTCTTGAATATGGGAGATTGGGGGAGGGCGCCCCTCATTTCGTCGACTCTCGTTTTCCCGTCTTTGTCCCTCTATCATCAAATCCTGTCTTGGAAAACGCGAATGGTTCGAACTATCAAGTACGTCAGACTGTTTGTCGATGCGTCCGTCCCGCATGTGAACCACATAGCTCGCTTTGAAACGAATAAGATCGAAATGGTGGGTAACGAGGATCTGCCAAGTGTGAATGTCACAGCCTCTAGCAATCATCACTTCCATACTCACCACAGTGCGATTCTTAAGTAGTGGACCGCAGAACAACTTCTCCACCAAGTGACGTCGTATCACGTTATCCTGAAGGATGCGAAGGTGTAAGAAATAACAATCAAGGACATGGAGGATACATACAACCGCGCTAAAGGGATCGTCCAAAAGAACATATTTGGTATCAGCATAAACGGCACGAGCCAGCGCAACTCTGTAATTCGTCAATAGATTTCCCTAAATAAAAGTAAGCACCTATACCGAGCTCTCTGGCCGCCAGACAAATTTATACCCCTGGTCCATACAATATGAACTAACGGGTATTATGCGGATGTGTGAAACAACATACCGGTCACCAATTTGGGTTGCATCTCCATCTTCCAGTATATCGAGGTCGGGACGCAATGCACAACACTCCACTACGTCATTATACCTTTGCTCGTCATATGGGTATCCGAACACTATATTTTCCTTGATCGTGCGACGCTGCAACCAAGGCGTCTGGGCAGCGTACGAAACTGTAGGTGGATAGGTACATTTCGAAAGATTGAGCGTTCCTTGGATTTTGGTCATTTCCCCCAATAGCGCCAACTGAGGATGCATGAATTAACCGTCCGTGGGAAGAAGAGGAGACAACTCACCAGCAACGCAGTCTTTCCGCTGCCCGTCGGTCCGGTGATAACTGATAATTTCTCCTCCGGAAATTGTATAGAAATATCCCGTAGGAGAAAGTGACTTGAGGTTCTCTGCAAGATTATCTCTTCCCCTGAAGTAGCACCAGCTCCATCTTCAATTCCCTCAATTGATGCAGGCATCTCGGCATTCAAGTTGCCATTTAGCTCCAGTTGCTCATCGCTATCCAGCCCTGCTTCCCATTTGAAGTATCCCCTCTCGATGGAAAGATTCTTTTCTCTATTTGTACCACCAGAACCAGGATGGGTCGCTTTTAGGGAGGAGACTTGTTCAGATACTTCCTCTTCGTTAAGGAAAGCCTCGATCCTCTCAAGAGAAACCCGAGTCTATAGGAACTAGTGAGTTCATTTTACGCGCGCGAGTATGGCAAGATCGCACCTGGAAAACCTGGACAATGAAAGAAGGAAGAATGTTCAAAGGTTGCCTACAACACAAGATGTCTGTGAAAAACTATGGAGCCATTGATAGTCATAATTACATACCTCAGCATACCCATGAGGGCAATAGACTATCGACAACGGTCAATCCATAACATTAAATCATAGAAATATCCAACACATACTGTAAAAGCAACAGAGGCAGTTAATTGGTTCCCATTGTAGACATATACCAAGAAAGAGGTCACGGAAACCAGCATAGGAGCAGATGCCCACACTAACGAAGACCAAATGGCATTGATACAAGCTGGTCATGCGTGTGATCAATTCAGCTGCGAACGAAAACATGAGCACTAACTTTTCTTCATCCATTGCATCTCCGTTTCACGGGTGGCCAAAACTCGTCCAATCCAACGGTCCTCCCAAGCAAAGAACTTGATGTCTTTGACAGCTTTTATGAGCTCGTTGAGAACGCTTATGCGGTGATCGCGTGCAATAGAAAGCTTCTTCTGGATTTGAATCCCAATTCGTGTGAAGTAGCTATGAAGAGCCCAACCAATGAAGATCACGATAAGGCCCGCAAATGCCGCATAGCCAAGAAGACTATAGGGTGAATTAAGTACCTAATTCTCAGAAATGTTGAACGGTCATACCTGAACAAAAGTATGAGAGCAAGGGTAATTTCCAAAGGACCTTTCAGCCACTCAGGTTAGCAAACATTCCTAGACAATGACGACAGACAACTCACCCCCGTAGAGAAGGTAGGCACTCCCAACGATCATAGAGACTTTGTTGGCATCTATTGTCATCAAGTTCACGGCTTTGCCCACATTCGCATTTGGTTTGGGGGCATCCAATTTATCAGTGTCATCAGCCGTTGTTGCTGCGTCTTTGTTCACGAAACCCGAGAAATCTCGCCGCTTGAGTGCCTTGTCATATATAGCGTCCATGAGTTGAACACGGACACGAGCTGAAGCGCGTCTCCCAAAGAAAAGATGTTGCGCATCCGCTTCCCCCTGAAAAGAGTATAACGTGGACCCAACAAAGGATAACGCCGTAACATACCTTCATCAGAGCACAAAAGCACGCAAGGAATGCCTGGACATATGCTCTTGAATGATGCTCAGGAGTAGGATCATTTATTAAATCTAGGATGTTACTGACACCTATTGTAAGGCAGACTAAAATGGTCACAGATGATCACACTGACCGCAAGAAGTACGGCGCGGCATAGCTAAACAATACCGTGACGAAAGTGAGGAGGACATCGAGACTGCGGGATTCAGGGATCACGACGTGTATCAAGTTATACCGAAATGAGCAACTTACATGAGGTCGCGGGAATTTGCCACAATAAGACGCCGTAATAGAGTTGGCTGCCTGGACAAATGTTACGTGTGTCAGTAATATATAATCCCATCATGTCAAATCACGCATACTGAATAGTGCGGAATTTGTTGAAAACAGGTCTTGACTGCATAGCTGGGCTCAGATCCCAGACACTTCCCTCATCCATATCTATTGTAGATCCACGCTTGACAAGAGGATATACCCAACTGTAAGTTGCCCATTCGAAGATGCTCGCGTAATCTTCCGGTGAACGCGATACATACTACAAATCATCTGAATGACCGTACACAATACTGACGCGATAATACTCACAACATCATGTTTGATAGCATCCAGCGGGATTTTCAGTGGCATATTGGAGATCACCCACAAACCAGCAATGATTATGACTACGTTGGTAGTCATTTCGGTCCATTGAAGGGTATGCACCGGTGTGGCATATGCGTAAAAGTGGTATAAAGAACTCCCCAAGGCGATAACTCCAAAGACGAGGTGTGCGATATAAAGGATGAAAAGATCGATATATGCTGTTGCCTTGGGATAAATTGCAGGTCTCAGGGCATTGTAGAGCCAAGTGATGCAGATCACCATATAATAAAATGCAAACTGAAAGTTGCCCTCATTCCTGACAGACTCGTAGATCGCTCGGCTCGCCCAGATGAAGACTTGAAGAAGAGAAATCCAGATGAGAAGTGTATTCCGCCATGTTGGAGCGGCATGTCCTTCCAGAACTCCGGGTACAGAGGACGGGGGAAATTGGGAAACATCTGCTTCAGCATCTTCTAAGGTAATTGGGACTTGAAGTGGTGCCTTTAGATGATCCCATGCTCTGGAAACGTAGGCGGGGGGAGAAACCGGGATTAAGGTCAAGGAGAACGTTATTGCCAACAGCGCGGGGATGCAGGCGCTCCATACTGTCTGAATACAAGAGTCGTCGATATCCCAAGGACCGCTGCCTTCGCAGGCAGGGAAAGGCATAAGAGGGGTGCGGTACAGGTTTCAGTGGCAAGGATGTAACTTTTGTCGAGGCGTGTCGGCAGCGTTGAATCTGTACAGCAACTTGTTCTGGGGAGAGCGAATGATTAGTCAGCAAAGTCGTTTCGATTACGAATGGTACTCCAAGTGGTACACGATATATACCTCGTTGAAATAGCTGTAATCAACACATGCGTGCGCTGCCCACTTACCTCCTGTTCTCGTCCTTGTTAATGGCGGTCACTTGTTGATTAGCATAGTCCATGCCCATCGAACATTCACGCATGCGCGATGTTGTGATACCGGACGCCGTCACCACAGCTCGACCAAAGGCGGGTCACCCAGCTGTTTTACCAAGGACCTGTACCCCTTCCTTCTCTTGTAGAATGTGTCTTGATTGGGGATTCTGAAACTGGTGCAAACACCTATAGCAGAGTGTTTCACAGCGCTTAGTTGCTATGCTTCTGTGCACCGTCAATGATGCAGACCCACACCAGAATGTACTTTACATGTATTGGAAATTGGACCATGTGTCAACTCCACCGCCTGCGAAACTTTTACTGTAATGACTTGATCCGTCCCTTCCACAGCAAGTGTGTGATAACCCCCAGCATTATATGACATCACCGTCCAAAGAACCATCTGCGTGAGAATTCTGGTCTTCTTGAGGAATTTGTTCGTGGCAAGTGCTGGTGCCAATAGGTCACTTGACATATCATGGCTAATGTTTGTTTCTTCGTTCTGCTTGTCAAGTAGCTAGGTATTGATAGGATTTCATGGTCGGGGAAGAGACTCACTTCAAGGCCATGCTCCTAGCTCAGCAATGCGACTTGCGGTGGTATATCCAACCCCTCCTGAGGAAAATTCGTCCTGAGCAGCGACCGGATTTCCAATCTCAACCACGAAGCTTTCTCAGACACTAATCTGGGTAGGCATTTTCCACCTGTTCTCCGCTCCTCTCTCTTGGCATCCTGTGTCAATCAGCTTTCTCGACCTTCACTTCATATAAAACGTTCCAACAAATTTATGGATGCTAATATGCTATTTTATCAAGTCCCTCTGTCCTGTAGCTATCTTGGTTTCGAACGTCAGAACCTCTCTTTCCATTCAGAACTGAGGATACAGTGGCGCCTTCACAGTGGGGTATCATGTAAGCCGGTCGCGGTGTGCACCTTTTGTGTCAAGCCGCTTCAAGAGAGGCACTGTTTCTGTGAGTGACCGTTAATAAAATGGCCGATTCTTTACGAGACCGCGGGATGATCCCGAATTTCTAGCCTGTCGTCGAACGTGACAAATTATTATTTGGGACCCAGATTTGCAGTGCTGCCGGTACACATAATGACGAGGCTGGCATCGTAATACTAAGCGCGGATATCATATATTATACCGGTATGTAACAGAACTACTATTCAAAGTGTCCCTATCTTCTGCGCCTCAGTGGCACTGCAATTAGTGAGCGTCTACAGAGTTACAGACTCGCATCTGTGTATTCTTCCTGAGCTAAGATGTAAGACGCGGCAGAATTTCGTGTGACCCCTATTGTCTATCTCAATGCAATGACCTGCTCGTGGGTGCAACAAGGGTTGGCACAGCTACCCAGGCTGATTGATCTGGGGAAGATTGCGCTGTGTCCAAAATATATAAGAACGGTGATCTGGAATCACCAACTTTTCACCTGGTACTAAATATCACCCACTGACCAACTTAGTTTTTCGTGATATTACCCAAACTACTTGGTGAAAATAGCTAGGTCTAGGGTTTACAGTGTTTGATCGTTCATGTCTCACAACCACAGCACGCTCCAGTACTGATCCATCAAATGCCAATTCACATGCACACTTCCACCCACATACCTGCGTTCATATGGGTGTGGCGGCTCAGCGCTCAGCGCCCGGGAATTAACCCAGGTCAAATGGAAATACTGGCACTGTACAAGTACACAACACGGCTGCATACATAGCACTTACATTTTCCACGAAACCGCAGCCACGACGATAGTCTGAGTGAATCGAATTTCAGTAAGTCTCACATACCACGTTGCAAAGGTGTCAATTCTGGAAACACTGAAATGTAGGGAGACTTGGTCTGTGAGTTCTATTTATATTAGGTTGAGGCTGTAGAGTGCTATGACATTGGCCTATGATTCATGGTCACTATACGGTGACCAGTCGGGACCGAAAAGAATATTAGCCAATCATCTTCCTGGAGATGCGGTGGAGCAACAAAAGATAACCCGTCTATGAGGCCATTTCTGTGTTGCTGGCGATACAATGGACTTCCGTGGTCTATTTCAGCACGTGAAATCTCAGCTTCTAACAGTCCGCCCGTACTGGTTTTGTCCTCTCAATGGCGAAAATTACTCTGATGTCGCTGACACTTGTCACAGACAACAGGAAACAAGAAACATGCGACCGTTCCTGACAAACCTTTCGAAATCGGTCAGGTCAACGCACTGATTTGTGATGAGTGGCTCTGCAAACACTCTAAGACTGATACAGTCTAGTAGAGCCAGTGAACATCCGGGGTACGGACTTCAGATAGGATTAGTATTCGGGCATGGCTTTTCGGTCCTGCTTGACAAGAGAATCTGATCAACGTTGACTCACTTATTACTTACTTTTTATGTATGTATTGGACGCTCTCCATACGTGCAGAGAACCTTCCTGTGAAGCTAAAGGCTAGTACTCTGCAATTACAGCCATTGATGTCGAAGATGTCTACACGCATCATTCAACCCATCTTGTTCATAGGCTCGAAAACGCTGCAGCGTTACACAGAGAAAAGGATGTCAAGAATATAACCAGTCCGCCTCCCACGCAATACCGGAAGAAGCTCAATTATATGTTTGATGGTTTGAACTTCCTCATGTGGGTTGCATCTATCTTCACTCTACTAAGCACCCTGGCCACTCAGTGAATAGCAATCAAGTTCGACATGGATTGCAATTGTCCTACAAACCAGGTCAACCGAATCCCCAGACCTTTGCCCCTGGTGTCACTATCTCGCTGGTGAGCATTCATTTTTGATGGACTGTTTAACTCACATACCGCCAGCTTGTTATCATTGTCATACCTGCTGCGCTTTTACGTGCTGGTTGACTAGAATGTGAGGAAACATTCATTGCAGATGTGACATGTGCGGTCAAGGACGGAAGCCCACAGCTGATACCCACTACAGACTTTGTCATCGGGGACGTCATCGTCCTAAGCGATGGAGATAGAGTCCCAGCAAATTTAAAAATTGTGCAGGCCTCTTCTAATTTGCGTTTCGGCCACTCACTCCTCACTGGCGAAAGAAACCTCAATTACATTCACGACAACATGAATACTAGCAGGTATACTGTTTAGCAATGATGTTGACGACCAACGGCGGGGTGAGGGGAAAATGCTGCCACAACGATGGACGACGATGACAACCACAGGCAGACGATACAGCACCAGCCAGTGGTCACAGCAGCTGCCGTGACGCGACGATGACGGTGAGGAAGTGCGAACGATGGACTTAGCGTTGATGGTAACAGCCAGGCTGCAGATAATGACAGAAGGCGACGAAGGGCTGGGTTGTGGGGTTGCTAATGAAATGCGTCCAAATAGTGCCACCGTGATGACATCGTCAACATCTCCAGTGCTGACAGGGCTCTCATCGCCAGGTTAGACGCCCCACGCTACCTCTACAGATATTGATGTCGCTGCTTGGCTCTGGCGCTGACACGCTAACAATCGGAGGCACATCCCTGCGAGAGAGGCAACCATTCCTGAGTTCACCATGGCGCGTTTTCTCCGAAGCGATGCATTCTTTGCGGATGGTCTCGGGGCGGGGAATTAGTGATGTCAGGACTGCTGGCGACGGGTTCATCCAGTTCTTCATTGCAAGGCTTTCCCGTGAGTAGCCTTAGTCGCGGATGGGTGGCAAGGATAGCAATGGTGTGACTGTAGTCAAGAACTCCCTTATGGAATTAGCCCCGCACAGAACAGGTTCTAAGCAGGTCATCCTGTGACCGGGTCCACCGAATCAAGGTGAGAATGGGAGCATAGACGACACTTGGGAGACGAGTAAGAATGGATCACAAGAACATGGCTTCGTCTTCTCAAGGTAGAGGTGCTCGCCACACAACAAATATAAATCACACAAACTGCTACAAATAATTATCATCAACACGTGACGTGCGTGCAGTAATAGTGGAGGGTGGCTCATCGAATACACCGGAACTTCGATAGCAAGCAACAGCGATCGACCACCACCACAATGCCATGATAAGGCTGCCGATGCTAGCTACACCCTAGTAGATGATACAACATGCTAACATGTCTCCTTTCTCGTTTTGAAGAGAGCTGACTTGACAGTTCTCGTTTGGATCACTACTGCACACTCGGCCACATGCTTAGCGCTCATATCCAAATGCCAGCATCTCCCGTTGCAATGTACGTCTAGGGGTGCCTGTACGGGTACCTGTATTCTTACCCGCGCCAGTGTGGGTACGGGTGTCCGATCCGACCACCCGCGATTTTCTACATCCGTTGTACTCGCATGGGTAAGGGTAGACCGGTGTTAGATCAGATCTCTCAAGTTTAACGGACGTCATAATAGCCCAACGGAAACGGATAGGGACTGCCGGGGGTCCATGACCTGGCAGGGCATTCGCACGCTGCCGGGGGGAGAGCTGGCCACAGGGGCCATCATTGCTTGCTAAGACTACTATAGTATAGGTTTATTACCCCAAATATACTTTAATTGATGCAAGTACACTGCCCTGTGCATATTACCAAAGCTGCTGTGAGTTGATGCTGGCTTCAGCACGGGCGCGGACGTCAACGATGACGAGTACCGTTGCCACTATCGCCACAACATTATCCACCTCCACCCTCACCATTGCGACAATGTCGACCACCGCAAGCACAACACGACGATGCAGATGCAGACAACTCGTGCTATAACCTCTACTTCTCCCTCTCCACCACTCTCCCATGTCGACCCACCATAGCACGCATGCATACACGGCGGCGACGAGTACCGCTTTCTCTACCCTTCTCCACCTCCACCACCTCACATGTTTGACGACATCGATCACGACATGGGGGTGACATCGACAATAACGAGTACCCCCATCGCATTCTTCACCTCCACCCTAGACTGGATATATTTCTATGAAGCGTTCCAAACATCTGGAATGCTTCATAGACAGGCTAGTAAATATATCCTTAACCTGATTGTTGAACAAATGAAGTATTAGCGCTGGACTTATGTAACAGACGCTCACTATTTGTTCTCAGGAGATTTGTCATGTGCGTTTGACACAGACACAACACTTGCACGTGTTTACCACTGCATGTGATTCTATGACCGGCTATTGGACATTACCGGTGTTTCACCAATATGGAGAAAGGTCTAGGCTTTATGACGTCAGGATGACGTGCTTATGACATCATTCCTTCTTATATGTTCTATGGCATTCTATGCTTACTCAGTACGATACCTGAGAGACACTTTTATGGAAGGTATTACTTACCATATGTAGTTCAACCCACGAGTTGAACAAAACTCCATGTACCACGCACAGACCATGTCTGTAGCGTATATATACAGGACCTCCAGGTCCGCAAATAATAACAGTTCAACATCCGTTGAATAGTACTAAAATACCCAACCAGAAGATCACCCCAAGTGAACACTTAAGTAAGTCTTAACGGTCCTTGCCTTAAGAACTTCCACTGCGTAGTAGAAGTAGATTCTAGACTCTGCCCGAGTCAGTCTCCCGAATACGCTACTTCGCTTTAGGTTATGAGCCCCGAGCTCATCGCCTAGGTTCGACGTCTATAACCTTGCAGCAGCTGAGCAAGGGATGCAACCAAACGATGGCTCGCGGTTCACTTGGAGGATTTTGTTGGGTCTCCTCAACACCCTCTCATTTCTCCGCGGTATACAATGGGTTTATTTGCAACTGCCGTTTTGGCAAGCTGAGTTTTTCTTTGCCGTATCAGCTATTGCCTTTTTCACACTCTGTGTTGAGATGCAGCATACACCTGCTCATCGTCGCACTTATAGAGTGGCGGCTGAGGCACAGGATCGATTTGGGTCGTGGCGAATCCAGGTGGATCGGACCATTGGTCCTCCTCCTGAGGACGCTTCAATGCTGGAAGATCTTTCAGATCCTCCTGCGTATACTTTGTCTTCTCCACCACCGAGATATGAGTCTCGGATGACTGAAGAGTCAGCGGTGTTACGATTTGTTGATGCAAATCCAGGAATTACTCTGGTAGAACTACGTTCGCGCCTCGATCGAGCCTTCATCGAAGCTGCTGAGAGAATCGTAGATTCTGTCCGACGACAGCGGCTTATTGAGTCCGCTAGAGCTCGCCTGACTGAAAGTCGAGTGAGAAATCGTCTGGACCTGACCCCTGTACAGCCGACCTTTTTACGGCTAAGGGGACAGCAAATGAGCGCCATGACGGCCTCATTACCATCTTCTGATCGTAGTAGTGGGACCTTTATTGGATATACGGATGCTGACGGTAATCCTATTCCAGTCCCCTACGAGGTAATTAATTTACAAAACGATCCCATTATCGATCAAAACCCATTGCCTATTCCTTCACCGAATACCAACAATCATGCATCCACCCACATCCCCTCTCCATCTTCACCAACAGAACGACGCTATAGTCGAGGAACACCTGGTCTGGAATTCGGGACCACCCGCAGTGACGACGAGTCACAGTCTGGCGACGCCTTCACGCTCGCCGACAGTTCCCCACCCGGGTCACCTACTACAGCCTCGAGTACCCTCTTTGATTCCAACTAGGCCTAACACGCTTACGCCACTTTCACCTCCTCATTGGTCCAGGGCACACACTACCGGAACAGAGGACGTAGAGATTAAAGAGGAATTCGAGGACTTATATGTCAAACAGGAGGAAAACATCGTCTTCATGAAGCAGCAGTCACCTCTCGAAGAAGGAGAAGTCACTCCTGACCTCGTCTACCCGGAGTCACCGGAGGAGGGCGAAGAGGTAGAGTTCATACGCTTCAACCTTTATGAAGACGAAAATATTAACCCGGACGACTACCGTCTCAGTGAAGATGAGAAACGGTATATTCGCGAACGTATCAATCGTCCAATGATGGACAGAGAAGATTTCAACGGCATCAGGAACATTCCGAATTATGATATGGAGTGGTATGTGAGTCGTGGAGATGCAGCCCATGTCAGGGATTTCTACCCTTGGCAAACGGAGTATGGGCATCAATATCCGACGGGAAATGGAGTCGTAGTAGTCGGAAAAAGGCCTACCCCAGCAGAGATTTTCGCACCGGGATATGGCGACATTTTTTCCCTCTTCTTCATCGCCTACGACGGCTACTTCCCTTGGATGAGGGTTCTGGGATTAGAGGTCATGAGAAACCAATACAGGTTCTCGCTTGTCAACCCAGGTCGAGTCCACGACACACACCCCTTCTTCCGCACTTATTACTCACACCCTTTCAAAATCATTCAACGAGACTTCTCACGATTTCTTGTTCAAATTCAGAATTATGTCGTCATCCCTACAGACCCACGAGGCAAGGTCAAGATCCTTGATCTTGAGGCGTTGCGCCCTATCCTCAAGATGGGCTACGATGACAACGGAGAACCGGTGCTTTCTGAGGCTCTATCAGAGTACTTCGACGCACCAAACTCATCAGACATACCCCATGCCGTATTACGTTCACGAGCCGTACGCCGTTGATCTGAACTTTATTCTTTCTACATCACCCTTTGACGATGAAAACTACCACAGTGTACCTCTAAGGAGGAGTATACATAAAAAACACGTACGCTTCACACATATGCTTCTTCCCTTCATCTTTGTACAAAAGCTTGAACTTTTCTCGTCTCAAATCCCTTTCACTGCACATCCTATGTATCTTCATGGAAGAATTGCCGATAAGGATTTTCATCCTTCAGTGTTCAAAACACCCTTTCCTTCCTGTGCAATCAAAGCTTGGGAATTGGATAGAAGTGTATCTTTCATCGACTCTGTACTAGGTACAGGAGAAAAAGTCGATCGAGTTGATAATCCACACTACTTTCCGTTTCTAAATTTCCAAGTTTTAGAGCAACCAGCAGGATCTGGAGTATCAGCAAAAGGATATGCATACTGGGAGAAGTCAAAGACAGGAGAAAAGAAGCGGAAGCGACGAGAAGCTGTGATAGAACGAAGAAAGGATAAAAGGGCAGACAACGCTTTGCAGAGGATGATGGGAAATATGCCCCCTAGGAGAAAACCAGGGACGCATAATGGAAAGCATAGAATTGGACCAAAGCCTATTCCCTTTAAGCCTTTTATTCCCTTCCAGCTTGAAGAGGAAAACACGTTTGCTAATTGGTTTGCTTTCAACTGTCTATTCTAGGTTTAAAATGTCCGCAAAAGACGTTCTCACTTTTGTCCCTCTCTTGAACGGAAACAACTACAAGTTATGGCGAGACTCCATTGACGCCTTTGCCATGGCCATGGGGTTCTATCGAGCGTTCACTGAAGACACACCTGCTGTCGGAGCTGGAGTCACCGCCGAACAGGTACAGGCCTTCGTGGACAAAGACATCCAGGCTAGAGGTGTCATCAAGCTCCGAATTTCCCCCTCCTTTTACCATCATATGAAAACCACTGCCAAGCTAACCCTAGCGGATATTGAAACCGCTTATGGGAAGCCAGGCAATATCGGCGCTTTATCCGAAATGAGATCACTCTTTCAACATCGTATCAAGGGAAACGCTAATCCCATTGATGAGGCGAACAAGTTAATCGCCTGCGCCGAACGCCTGACAGCAGCAGGTTTTGCTGTCGATAAGAAACTAGTTGCGATGGCCATTCTAATGGCTTTACCCTCTGACTGGGAGAACGTTGTCTCCCTTATTACCACTACTGTCGAGGACGCAAACTTTCAACCATCGACGATTATCCCGCATATCCAAAAGGAATATCAGCGGAGAGTTACTGGAAAAGGAAGGAGCACCATTGACCAAGAGCGGTATGAAGGACCTCGTCATTCACAACAAAAGTCCCTCATTCACCGACTCTCTAATGTCAAACCCGCAACTAATACTCAGTATGCTCCACGAGGAAGCTATCCTCGATGCGGGAATGGCTCTTGCAGGAAGAACCACTATCCGGGCGAGACTTGCCACGTTACAGGCCAGAAAGTATACTATACTGGCGGCAAGCAGCAGATTCGCTGTGTCCCGGAGCTCGTCCGTGCGCCTCAGGTATCCCCACAGAGGCAGTTCCCTGGTAAGGGAAAAGGACGAGGAAAGCAGGGCCAAGGTGCTCGTGGGGGAAAGAACCCACAAAACCAGGGGCAGAGACCTCGCCTCAATAAAGGCAAAGGAAAGGCCAGAAATAATATGATTCGAGACGACGAATCCATGGCCTACGAAGAAGCTCCGCAGTACGATGAAGAAGACTTCACGTACATGCAAGCGGAATACCTCCAGCAGGAGGAGCTTGGGATTCAGGATCAGGCGATGAACCCTGAACAACCCATTGCGAGCTCTTCGAAACTCACTGTCCAACAGTTGGATCAGGAGTTAGAGCTTATCCGTCAGGGCCATTCGGAACCGTTTCAAACAGTTCCTGAGATAAACATCCCTGAGGAGCTTTATGAGGACTCGGTCAACCCTCTCACTGCAGAGGATTATGACTATGATGATGGTCCTATGGCAATGTGTGAGTCTACCACATCTACGCCGCCGTACAGAGTCTCTTACTCCCTTCTCGATCCTATTCCAGAGTATATCGGAGAGGAATCGAAGGGTATGAGTGATGAGGACTTGTATTATCTAGTACGACGCGTTTTGCCTCGAGACATCATGTGTTCCAATTCATCCACTTATAAACCTTTCAATCGAGACTATCATGACCAAGTGCACACTTTTCAGCTAAAGCCGGGAGTTACTGTCCCAGATGCACGGAGAAAACCTCGAGAGTTTCAGATTTTCTATTGGTCACTCGACTGGCATACAGGTTTGTGGGCACCGGCCTACTACCATCCACGCTATAAGCTAGATGGATACAATATCGGTGGACAGCCTCTCGACGTTTATGTCTATGATGGAGAGGATGATTGTGACGAGTGTGGTTCACACCACCCCAGATATTCCTGGAGTCATGATCTAGGGGAAGGGGATCCCTTGGGATATGGTGGTTTCGCCGAAACTGCACAAAAACTGGCTGAAATACAACCACCATTACCCTCCACCGAAAATTGGCCTGGTGATGCCATATACCCAAGGGTTATGGCAGATGGCCTTGGAAACACCGTCCTCATGGATAAAGACCATAACGTGCTGGAGATGTACTATCATCACCCACAGTGCTCTGATTGCACTCAGCACAAGTTGCTTGTTTCTCAAGAAAAGGGAAAGTGCGTCTCATGCCATTTACCTATGAATATGAAAGCAACCATGTGTCTAACTTGTAAAGGCAAAAAGAGTCAGCTGATTCTGCTTGACTCAGGTGCCTCTGTGCACTGCACTCACAACTTGGACGACTTTGTGTCGTACTCTGCATACCTTACTCCGAAGCTGTCTCAAACAGCGGATGCAGAAACAGTTGTAGAGAAATTAGGGAGTGGTACCGTTATCTTTCGTCACGAAGGAAAACTGACCAAACTTTACGGAGTGGAGTATTGTCCCAAACTCCATATGAGGGTAGTTTCGACCACTCAGCTCACTAATAAGGGCTACACGCTGACGTCGAACGTTGATGGAACTCAAATCTTTGCGCCTAATGGTGACCTTTACCTGCGGTCGTGCCCGATAGCATCTAAAGGGTCCCTCCATTATATTCGAGTATCTTTGCTGTCTATAACGGATCGGATTCAAACCATTAGTTCAAAGGAAACTTCAGACCTATGGCATGCGCGGATGGGCCATTGCTCTTACAATGCCGTGCGCCAGTTGCCTAAAGCAACCACTGTTCCTCCATTCGAGACCTCACTGGAGAACAAACCCTGTCCTGGCTGCGCGTTAGGGAAAATGACAGAGAAACCCTATCGCATTACCTATAAGCGCGCCACCAAACCACTCGAACTTATCCACACGGATCTCTGCGAATTTCCAGTTGAATCCTACTATCACACACGCTATGTGGTCACTTTCATCGACGACTACAGTGGATATGCCTCGATCGTCCCCCTTTCTCACAAATCCGACACTTTTGATGCCTTTCGTTCCTGGCTTGCCTGGGCTCAAAATCGTGTCTCGGGACGACTCCTTCGGCTACGTTCGGATCGTGGGGGAGAGTTTAGATCTCTCGAGTTTGCGGCCTTTCTACGCGAACACGGTATCGAGCACCAGATGACTGCTCCAGATACTCCCCAACAAAATGGTCGTGCAGAGCGTTTTAATCGCACCATGGTAGAAAAGGAAGAAGCTATGAGACATTCAGCTTGCCTTCCTCCTAACATGTGGCAACATGCTCTTGAGACCTCAGTGCATGTTTACAATCGCCAACCATTTCGTCGATCACAGTGGAAAACTCCAGTAGAGTTATGGACGGGCAAAAAACCTGATGTTTCTTATTTCAAGGTTTTTGGTTGTTTGGCTTATGTTTTTATCAAAAAGGAACATCGGACGAAGTTACAGGCCAAAAGCGCTCCAATGATATTTCTAGGCTATGAACCTGGAACCAAGGCCTACTGATTCCTAGATAAAAATCAAAGGGTCGTCATAAGCACAAATGCTATATTTGACGAAGAAGTTTTCCCGCGATGTGCAAAGACTGGTGGAAAAGACCTTATACCAGAGGAAACTGAAGACCAACCTCACGAGGATGTTCCAATGGAGGTCGCTCCTCCAGAAGAACAAATTCCAATCGATGTCCCGCAAACAGTTCGTCCAACTGTCTCTCCGAACGACCCGAAGGAACTTGCAACTCCAACGGAGATGCGTACGGAACCACGAACAGAGACTTCTAAAAGGGTTGTCAAAATTCCCTTAAAGACACCCTTACCCTCTCGATATACACCTTATCCAGACTCCAGTATCCGTCGGTCCACTAGAGAGAGGATCATTCCTCTAAGACCAGAGAATGCCTATGGAGAAAGGACACATCCTGTTGATGCCGAACGGCTAGCATCAAAGGAAATGACCTTTGAGGATACGAGAGAAGCATCGGACATGGGGGAGCCGATGATCGACTTGCACAAGCTTAGTCAGGAATGTGGTACTGACTTCGTCAACTACTTGCTTATGCAGAAGGTCGAGGAGAAGTCGAGAACACCTGTTCATTATCGGGATACTCAGAGATTACCAGCCGATGACAAAAAGGCTTGGGAAGCCGCCATGCGCGAGGAAATCGCAGCGTTAGGCAAGAGGAAAGTTTGGGAACTTGTACCTCTACCTCGTGGGAGAAAGCCTGTAAAGTGCAGGTGGGTCTACGCTATTAAATCTGATGGGCGAAAGCGTGCCCGTTTAGTAGCAAAAGGTTTCTCTCAAGAATACGGAGTAGACTTCGAAGATGTCTTCTCTCCGGTAGCAAGATTCGAGTCTGTTCGAATCGTATTATCCCTGGCTGCCCAATACAATTGGGATCTAGAGGCGCTGGACGTCAAAACTGCATTTCTGTATGGAAAATTGGACGAGGAAATTTATATGGAACAGCCAGAAGGCTTCGTGCAGAAGAGAAGAGAGCGCCATGTCTATCGATTACTTAGAGCTCTATATGGCCTGAAGCAGGCTGCTCTAGCGTGGAATATCGAACTAGACAAGTCCCTCAAAGCACTAGGCTTCACTCGCATCAAGTCAGATGCTGGAGTATATGTGTTGCGGAAGAAAATAGGACGAGAAAACATTGTCATCATTCTCCTCATATACGTTGACGACGTACTCTTCACTGGCAACAGTCGCAAATACCTTCAGGAGCTGAAGAAGAAGTTCATGACAGTATGGGAATGTCGTGACTTGGGACAAGCCAAAGAATATCTTGGAATGCGTCTCCAAATAGATCGTTCCTCAGGTCTTATGATCGTTGATCAGGTCGCTTATTTGGACAAGATTATTCGAAGATTTCAAATGGAGAATTGCCGGTTGGCAAACACTCCACTCCCATCTGGATACGAACCAGTAAAGCATGAAGGAGAAACCACTCCTGCACTGCGTTCAAAGTATCAATCAGTGATCGGTTCCCTGCTGTATCTTACCCTAGGAACTCGACCTGATATCTCATTCGCTGTCATCAAGATGTCACAGTTCGCATCGAATCCTACTGAGGATCATCTCAATCATGCCCTATACATCTTTCGCTATCTTCGAGCCACCAAAGAAAGAGGATTGGCCTATCGAAGAAAAGCTGAGTACTCTATAGAGGCTTACTGCGATGCAGACTGGGCTTCGGACAAAAATGACCGAAAATCCACTACTGGTATGGTCATACTGGCGAATGGAGCACCCATTACATGGTTGTCGCGCAAGCAGAAGACTATCGCTCTGTCCTCAACAGAAGCCGAGTACATGTCCTTATCCGATACCTCCCGACAAGTCGTCTGGATTCACTCTATGTTCACCGAACTTGGTTTCAAACCAGAACCCATTCCACTATATGGAGATAATATGGGATCGATTTTCCTTGCCCAGAATCCTGCGCAAGAGAGACGAACCAAGCACATTGATATTCGGTATCATTTCATTAGAGAGTGCATTGAGGATCGGAAAGCACTCGTTGTCAGGCATATCACGACTGACAAACAACTTGCAGACATCCTAACAAAGAATTTAGGTCGCGTAAAGTTTCATGCCTTCGCAGACTTCCTGCTCTTTGATTTGGCACATACCAAATCTGGGGGAGTGTTGAACAAATGAAGTATTAGCGCTGGTCTTATGTAACAGACGCTCACTATTTGTTCTCAGGAGATTTGTCATGTGCGTTTGTCACAGACACAACACTTGCACGTGTTTACCACTGCATGTGATTCTATGACCGGCTATTGGACATTACCGGTGTTTCACCAATATGGAGAAAGGTCTAGGCTTTATGACGTCAGGATGACGTGCTTATGACATCATTCCTTCTTATATGTTCTATGGCATTCTATGCTTACTCAGTACGATACCTGAGAGACTCTTTTATGGAAGGTGCTACTTACCATATGTAGTTCAACCCACAAGTTGAACAAAACTCCATGTACCACGCACAGACCATGTCTGTAGCGTATATATACAGGACCTCCAGGTCCGCAAATAGTAACAGTTCAACATCCGTTGAATAGTACTCAAAAACCCAACCAGAAGATCACCCCAAGTGAACACTTAAGTAAGTCTTAACGGTCCTTGCCTTAAGAACTTCCACTGCGTAGTAGAAGTAGATTCTAGGCTCTGCCCGAGTCAGTCTCCCGAATACGCTACTTCGCTTTACTGATGTCAATAGCTGTGGTATGGTCTACAATATTTGCACTCGCACCCAATCAACACCGAGATCTTGTACCTAGACTTCGAACTATTTCTCCGTTACATACGGATCGAGGAATTGAACCCATACCATACACTTTTGATGAGATAGGAAAAACAATGAAGTAGTTATATTTTGTGACTCGGACGCTATCCTGTTCCAGGGGCAGATTCGACAAGAGATGTTTCATACACAGCTGTCTACACTAAAAGAGTACATGACTAGATGAATGTTACGCGTCCCTGAGCGGAGGGCATGTGTATCAGGTTCCTTCATGCCTGCCTCCCTCACACTCGAAGCGTCGGCGTGAAGGAGCCTGAAAGTATATATGAACTGGTGTGATCTAATCTTATATATGCTACTGTAAGCAAATCTCATCCCAACTAGACTTCGCTAGGCATGCAACTACCAATCAGATCTAGCAAGTATGTACGCAACGTTGCTTGCCAGAAAAAGGATGTTCACACGAAGAATCGCCAGGTCTGGCGGCCTAGCGAAGCAGGTTTCGATCAAGGCTACCACTTTGTGCTGCGTCTGTCACCGCCTAAACCGGTCACAAATGGGCCTCGCGGATCACCATCCTTGAGTGGAGGCGGGCCGGTTGGAATAATACCCAGAATGAACGTAGAATTCGGAAAAATATTCAGCAAGACCTTGTGGAGGGATAAATTGAACCCTGAAGGTTCTTAATATAACACATATCTCAGCTTCTCGAATCGACCTTCTACGCACCATTCCATTGGCACTTACACACGTGAAATGATACCATTTGTCTACCTGTAATTGGTGACATATTCTCCCGGGACCGACGAAGCAGTGAGGTGCCGTGACAAACTATCAACGGCCTGCCGCGGACCAGGAACAATGTCAACTCGACACCCAACTTTTGAAGCCATTACTTCGAGTCTGACACCAAGTCCCCACCGAATGGCTTCAGGAAGATGACTGGCTAATATTTTTTCTGCAGTCCGGACTGGTCACCGTATAGTGACCATGAATCACAGGTCAATGTCATACACTCTGCAGCCTCGACCTAAAATAGATAGAACACAGACCAAGGCCCATCTGCAAAAATAAATAAGCGAGATGGCTGTTTTTGCACTTCAATTGAGTGAGCGGTCTCATTAGTCCCCAACGGTCTAAGAAACGTCTTACAGCAGGAATTTTCCAAATAGAAGATGTCATGTCTTAAAGTTTCCTGGCACAGAATTTCCAAGATATTACGGCGGCCTACAGCCTGGGTACTACAGGCTGTAGTATCTTGGAGGTTCTTGTGCCTGGAGGTGGTTGATCTCAGACCCTGTGTTATGGTACGCCGGTCTATTGCTTGAGAATGTCATACCCTCCTGGGAAGAACTGAGCACCGGATCTGTTTCAGGACCATCTAATACACCTGTTTTCTGAAGTCCGACAAAATGGCATGCACACCCTCGCCTTCACAGAAAAACGTGCTTGTTGGTGAGTTACTATTCAAGTATTTTATCAAATGGAAGACGGATAACCATCCCTGGGTCTTCGTGGAGCCCAATATTAAGTTGAGAAACATCCGGGGTAGGGCTGGGACTGAGACCCCTTCTGGTATATTGCTTAACGCCGACAACAAAACACGAAAGTATTTCGAAGATGGATTTGAATAGCTGTGTAGTGGCTAACCGGACAACCCGTTGGCAATACGGCTCACGGCGGAGAAATGGTCGTCAATTACTGCTGAAAGTGGACGATCGTGATGGCCTATACAACTCGCTCTTCAAGCTACCGAGCTTTTTGTGCTGTAGTATAAAGGACCCAAATTACGTCACTTCGGTATTTTTTGTTTCAGTTACATAAAGTGCATTCGGGGTCGTCGCACAATTCTATCGTAATCCAGCTGAGCTAGAGCCCCTGTGACTTCCCTCTCCCCCGGTGTGTGAATGCCCTACTGGCAGAGTCTTCAACTCCCCAGTAGTCCTCCGTTCCCGCCGGCTGTTTCGACGCACCATCTGAAGTGTGGGGGGATTGTAATTTCTACTTTGCTGGGAGGTTTATTTGAATGTGTAATACCCGACCGCCATTGTATGGGCAGTAAGATAGAGCGAGTAGTTGTGATCACGGCACAGGGATCGCGATGTGCAGTGATCGTATACAGCGTAGTTGACGCCCTTGTATAAGTGGGTATTGAGTACTGGGGTATGTGAAGAGATAAGGACAAAGAGGCTCCTAGACCTGTTTCTGTGCTGCTTAACTTGCGTCACGTAGTTCGAGTGGTACCTCATCAGTGAGTCCCTTGATTCTCCCGGTTGTTTCAACGAACTTCAATAGTTCTGTCTATCCCCTTTTCATCTGCTAATAGGTAGGATGTGGACAAAGCTTTCTGTTTCAGTTTGTTACGTAGTATTTGTCGTTCCCGTTGATATCGGGGACACTCAAATAGATAATGATGTACTGTCTCCGGCGTCGCGTCTCCGCGTTGGAGACAGTCCGGAGTATCGCTTTGCTGAAGTCGACGCAGATCTCTGTTCGGTGGCATGTGCCCGGATCAAAATTGGAATAATATCCCTGATTTCTGCCTTGTGTAGGTATCCGACGGAGTTTATGAAGTGTTTAGAGGGAGAAAATGGGTCTATGCGCGATATGTGCGCGTGGCGTGTTGATTTAGCCCATTCCCGATTCTATAGGTCCATTAAGTAAGCTTGAGCAGATCTTTTGTTTCATCGCGATCGGTAGTCGTTGATGTAGGCTTGGACGCAGGTTGTCCTGTACGCTGTGCTTTCGCTGCTCTCTTGGCTTCCTTGTTCCCAAGGATATCTTTATAACCTGCGATCCATTGAACAGTGATGTCGTGTCTTGTGAATCTCCGTTTCTTTGATGTCCTGCCGTAATATGTCTCTGAAGCATAAGCAGAGGCAGTAACCCGAGGTTGCTGAAAGATGTTCCCTTGCTTGGATAGCAACTTGGTTGTCGACTAAAATAGTGGCGGGGAAAGGTATGTCGGAGTGGGTGTTCAGTATATGCGCGGCTAGGATAATATAGTCCTATCATTACCGCCTCGAATACTGTGTGCTCCGAGGCCGCTCAGTGTATTTGTGATGGCTATGCAAAGTAACTTTTGAATGATTAGTTGTGATGAAGCTTGCACCCGCTGCACCCGAAAAGGGGCCCTCTGCACTGCGGATGCGTAGTTCGGACATGATTAACCGTCTATATATCCAAGACCAACCTCGATTTGATGCGAATCACCAGTCACGGCCTCCGAGGTTTGCTAATCCTTGCTCAGCCCTTTGTTGTTACCCTCATCAGATCTGCCTGCATTGGTCTTCTCATGTTAGCTATAAACTTTTTCCGACCAGTGCCGTCAAGCGGGGCTCTGGACATTGCCATGTTGTGGTCCGAGCTATCTCCTTCATATGATACATTTCGGAAAATCTACCAGGAATGAACCCTATAAAAACTACTCTGGTTGCATGTCCAATATCAGGCCAACAATCCGCACAATAAGAAACTTCCACAAATCTCCTGATACTCAACTACTATCATGTCGCTTACCTGCTACTACTTGGACGACTCTCCGGCAGACCCCCGCCTTCCCCATGATTCTGGAATACCAGTGGACTACGCCAAGGTCCTGGCCTTGGGTGTCGTTCACAAGAATATCCCAGTTTCCCCCGATGGTAAATACGAAGAAGTAGATGTAATCATGAACGAGAGGGGGTACCATTACCGTGACTTCGTCACTTTAAACAAGGAAGCTCTTGGGGACGCACTCGAGAACACCATTGATGGGTTCTATGAGGAGTGGGTTTTCATTTTTTGTCAATCAGGACAATAGTTAATTGACCTTAGGCACATGCACGAGTTCGAAGAATCCAGGTATATCCTGACAGGATATGGATACTGGGACATACGCGGTAAGTCAAGAGACTTGAGCGGCCATCTGCCTGCACCTCTGCTAACGATGTTTGGATAGAACACCCGACGGAGACATGGATCCGGTTCAAGGTGGGACCTGGTGACCTGGTGATTCTTCCTCCAGGGATGTTCCATCGGTTCACGTTGGACGAGAAGTCGGATTTGTCCTCGATGAGGATGTTCTTGGTTAGTCGATGGTCGGAGCATAGATCAGCTTAGTACTGATACATTACTCAGCATGAACCCTGCCGACAGGCTCTTCCTCGCGGAGAGAAGGCAGAGAAGAGCCCTTACAGGGTAAACTATCTGAAGAGCATTGCAGCGCATTAATACCCCATGTGGGGTTGTACAAACCATACAAGTGCCGAGCCGAGCTGGCGGCCACCCTGTTTTATCTAGGTTTAGGTGATAAACAAACAAGACGAATAAAAATGACTGTTGGGTAATTGAACACTTAATGTGATTGAGGAACAATTCAGTCGTCTACTTGCGGGTGTTGCAGTCGCCCTAGAATGGGGCAATTTTAGGATCCATATAGAAGGTCTCAGCTAGACTTCAGCGTTTCTTCCAGTAGAGTGTGAACCTGACAAACAGTAGTAGGTCTAACAATGCGTGTAGTTGTCACTACAAAAACAACCTTCCTACGTAAAGCTAGATATTGGTCAGGATCAGTTATACAGATCGTGGAATAGAGAGTAGTCTAGTTACTTCAGTATTCACCGCGTCGTGAAAACGAAATATGAAATCTTGTGGCATAGGTAGGGCACAAGATAGCTTTGCTCAGACCCTTGACCATTCCGCCTGACACTCACCAAAATCTCTATCTCGGCTTTGCGCTTGGTCTTGAAGATGCGCATAAGGCTTTTCCTGTGCATGACTTGTCATAAGTACAACTCGCGAAGACAGGTTGATGTGATAGACCTCCAATCAGGTGGCAAAATATCTGAGTGCCGACGTAACATCTCGAGAGCCTAAGAAAACCGAAGTATCAGGCAGGGCACGATATTAGCAATATATGGACCTTTTTTTCGTCGTGCTTTGTTATGGGAATCAGCATATCAAGGTCAATGTCGAACCTATGGCAGATTTCGAATCCACAACTGGTGGTAGACGCGGTAATTTACTTACTCTGATAGTTCGGATGCCCTGATACCCAGCCATTCGATGCGATGAGCTGCAAGTTTTTCGTTCTCATGTCGTAGTCCTTGGCTGCCGTACTTATAAACTGACATTATGTCGAGGCCATACGCGTCTGAATCAACCAAAGCGACGATGGGAATGCTGAAGCATGTCAGGAAGCAATGCAAGACATTCAAGGACAAACCATTACTTTGGAAGATGGTCCGAGAGTGCCTTGACCATTTGTCGAGTCGCAAGATCAGGGTAACCCTTGCCCTTCGCCATTTAGCTATTATGTATGGAAAAGGCATGCAAGACTGAGGGCACCGTGATAATCAAACCTCGCCCTGGAAGTGTTGGATACTTTGTGAACTGGAGTTTGCAGAGTGTCTGAAAAATTGCCTTTGTACAATTAATATGAACAGGTTTGGCGTGATACAACTTAATTACCTCTTTTTCGACAACTAAGACCCATGTAATGGGTCCCTCGATCTCGAATCGGGCAATGTTTTCCCCGGGGGGAATCAGCGTACCCTAAAGTTTTTCATGAAAGAAGTGCATGCCAACTAAAATCCTTGTCTCACCTCGCAATCATTCAGACGCAGGGCTCCTCCTTCTACGAGGTGAATAAGCAGGCCACTTCCACAGATCAAGCCTTTCGAGGTAGCACGCTATGGAGGTTAATCAGATTCCTAAATAAACATGGAGTGCACAATCACAATATTTAAGTCGGCTCTGTCTTGTTTTAAAGTGGCCGCTAAGTCATCGATCAGCTGTATTTTTATATATCAAACCGACGTTTTGTGCGCGAAGGTGTATTAGGATACCCGATCAACTATTGTTTGGGATCTGAATAGAGCGACATCTCTGTAGTACAAATCGCTGAAAAAGGGATATTACATTAGCCACAAGTGAATGAGAATCTCTTACCGCTTGGTCAATGAAACTCCCTTATCGAGGGCTTGGTGCACATGGTTCATGACACATAACAATTGCGCTTGCACAAGATAAAGAATCATTCCTGGATGAAAGAAGTCTCCCTACCTATTCGCCTGGAACTGGGGGTTCTTGCACGCATGGGATAGCGAAGAATGCGCCTAATCCCACCACACGGTTCATGGATGCTCTAATACGTAGGACTCTTTTTAGTCCACATACCTATCTGATCCCTCCCTGCGACGGCAAGAGATAGCTATTTCCAGCCGTCCGTATCTTGACTGAGGATCATCGAATGTGCCAGTGAAGGGTGGCGTAAGTTCATTTGATCTGCTTGTCGATCCAACCAATTTCTCCAAAATATCGAGAGCAAAAGACTCTATGCATTCCATAGCTTCACTTGTATCACGGAAATGGTCAGTCGGATGTTTTCAAGGAATACGATAGTGTGTGTGTGCAACCCACGGCTGTTGTTCTTTCATTGTTTGTGCACTGGTTGTCAGTAAACACTGGGTGATGTTCAGAATTGTGGGAAGATATTGGCGTGCGCTGCTGTGTGATAGGCAGAAGATGCAAAGGGTGTTCGATGTTCATGCATGTGCATACAGTTGCACGGTGGAGACAAGATGAAAAATTGGTTGCTTATATCAGCAAGGTGGTGTTCTTGTGGGAACTTTCCAGTCATCTTTCTCGGGTGGGCCTTTCTTCATATTCGTACATGGGCTTCACTTCCGGCACGCGCTGGCTAGCAACTTCCAGCTTGTACGTGTACATGCGCATTCAGCCCTGAGGCGCATGCCAACACAATAGTGGATCGTACTCCACGACAGCACAATATTCTGATCCTCGTCCACCTCCAGCCCCTCTCTCGACCTTTTTTCCTTTTCTTTTTTTCACTATCTGTCAGCATTATTGACTTTGCTACATCCTGTCGTTAGTCACCTAGCTCGGGAAAATACCGCGGCATCAGGGTTTAATCCATACATTACCCTTATGCCGGTGTTTACGAGCCCCGGCCTCCCTCCTTTTGATACATCCATGCCTAATCTGCACTCCCGGTGGTCATTCAGCTCTATTCTGTTGGTTCAGGTATTTTTGTCCTGCCATCTTTTCGTGCGCTGTTATCACTTTGCAGAGATTTGCAAAGAGGTGGCGAGATAATTGTGTGACACGACGTTCTGACTTTTAGACGAAGTCAAAACCATTAACTATCAAATCCTTTGCCAGTGACTTCCTCAAGGCTGAGGTATATGGTCCGTCTCACTGTTGGACTGCTAATATGCGACATGAACAATCCATTATTACTGGCAGAATTTGGGGCCAATATAAGGGTTTTTCTTATCCCCCATTCCCCCGTCTTGCTATGCTGGTGACCGATATCCCCTAATGAATTCGCCATCTCCACGGTTCCCAGCTTTTCTACTTTTCTTCTTGCCCTTTTGTCTCGGGCGGACAAGACGTTTACAATCTTTTATATCCGAGCTACTCAGTAGCATGGTCGGGAAGCTCTTGTTCCTGTTTACGATATTCCTTCAACACCTGCTCCATGTCGAAATCTTCGTCTGTCTGTATATTTTTCGATCGAGGTTTAGAATGCGGTGATCGACGATAGAGCATGATGTCAGTGCTTACATGCTGGCAGGGACGCCTCTGTATGGTTTTCTCCTCTGAATCACCATTCACATTCAAACAGCCTCGTCACTGCGTGGAATGTAATAGCAAATGTTCATGACCCATCTTTAGATTCTTAGGCGGAAACTCGTACCACTATTTCCTCGCTGTCCTCATTTCTCCTGTGAGTTCTTCAGGAACACACCGCTTGCAATGTATACCCCATCAACCGGATACTAACAATCAAAATAAAACCCCCATGTATGGAACCATAGGTCCTCTCAGATGTGTTCTGTTCGTACCAACACTAAGACCAGTCCAGCTGGATATTAGTGGCAAGAAGGTGAAATGTCACGCAGACACTTCCAGACGTAGCGACAGGCCAAAGGATTCAAATGCCCTTGTAGAAGCCGAGCGCTGATGCTCCAGCATTCCAACTTATAGTGAAGGAAACAAGTCATCCACAGGAGTACGAATTCTTTCCTGTACAACTCGTCCTTCATCCTGCAGGTAGGTTGTGTTCTGATCATTCGCTACCATGAATAATAGCGAGCAACCGAACGTGCAACGTAAGCATCGTGGCGTTACAAATGCAGGTCCTAATCAGGATGCTATCTGGGGCTTTGTGGTTGTGTAGCTGGAATGCGTAACCTCGTGGCTCTCTAGGTGCCGCATTTCCGAAGACATTCGCTCAAGAGTGAGTATAAAGTCGGCTCTGGCATTAAATGTCTAAGGTCAGCTAACAATCCGTACAATAAGCAACTTCCATAAATCCCCTGATACTCAGCTACTACCATGTCGCTTGCTTGCTACCACTTGGACGACTCTCCGGCGGACCCCCGCCTTCCCCATGATTCTGGAATATCAGTGGACTACGCCAAGGTCCTGGCCTTGGGTGTCATCCATAAAAATATCCCAGTTTCTCCCGATGGTAAATACGAAGTAGACGCAATCATGAACGAGAGGGGGTACCATTACCGTGACTTCGTCACTTTAAACAAGGAGGCTCTCGGGGACGCACTCGAGAACACCATTGATGGGTTCTATGAGGAGTAGGTTTCATTTTCGTCAACCAGGACAATAGTTGATTGACCTTAGGCACATGCATGAGTTCGAAGAATCCAGGTACATCCTGACGGGACATGGATATTGGGACATACGCGGTGAGTCAAAGGACTTGAATGGACATTTTCCCCTACCTCTGCTAATGATATTCGTAAAGAACACTCGACGGAGACATGGATCCGGTTCAAGGTGGGACCTGGTGATTTGGTGATTCTTCCTCCAGGGATGTTCCATCGGTTCACGTTGGACGAGAAGTCGGACTTGACCTCGATGAGGGTGTTCATGGTTAGTTCGTGGTCGGAGCATCCAATCAATTTCGTATCGATGTATTGCTTAGCATGAATCGTGCCGCCAGGCTTTTCCCCGCGGCGAAAAGCCCTCACAGGGTAAACTATCTGAAGAACATTTCGGCGCACTAATCGCAGGGTCCTGTAGCCCTCACTGAACCCAACCGCTTGGAGACAGTTATTCCTTTATATTGTAATTATGCTGACTGGTTAGGTACTACCCCCTGTTGACGTGCCTGCTGTTCAGTATGGATGTATTCTGTGTCATTAAGTGTCGTCGTGCCCCTCTGGTTAACAGGGATGTGTGCATGCACAGTAGGAAGCCCCGAAAACGGAGCCGACAAAGCTAAGGGGAGGTAGTGACACTACCGAAATCAATTTAGAGACATACAATCTTGGGACCGCGTGGGAACCACGTATAGAAAATGGGCAGGTGTTCCTCGCCCAAAAAGCTGTCCGGGAACAGGTTTTGTGACAGCAGAATGTGCATGGCATTCATGACTCAGGGGACATCCAACGGTATGCTTGACTATAGCTTGCAACATGAATTTCCCATCAAAGTTTTGTCACGGTCAGCCGTTATCGCGGAGATGGATAGAAGAGCTCTGGAGGAGCTTATCGAAAAATTTTGAGATCAGTTGAAAGTACCGTTCTTCGGAACGAATCGCAGTTATAAACGTAGTTTTGAAAGTAGCGACACGAAATGATGGGCCCCCGCCACCATGCTGACAAGCACAATCCCAGGGGCCTATGCGTTTGCGCTTTCGGGAGAATTATCTGCGCACTCTAACTCTAAAGACTCGAAATAATCGAGAACGAACCATAACACGAGTCGATGTGGTATCCCCAACTGTAGGTCTCAGCAGTGGGCTCACCTCTCGATATCTTTGGATACGGTTGCGACTTCTAGGTATACCGGGAATTTCACATGTAGGGACTCACGAAATTCATTCAAGAACTTCCTCCAAATAAGGCCTTTGACTAACATCCGGTGTTTCCCCATCCCCGACACCGAGAACGCCGATTGTACTCGCACGTGGGTGCGCTTGCTCCAATTTGCTATTTTAGCGTCGATGGTGATCAAGTGCTAGTTCCACCATCATCAGTATGCTGGCCACGGAAGAGATAGCAAATTGGTCACAGAATCTCCGTCTGGAACGGTCCAAGGTGCCTTCGGTAATTCGAGTGAATAGATCTTTCATAACACGTATATGTCATCCCCTACAAAAGATCTTTACACCTGTATTCTGGATCTACGGTAGTGGGTCAATATCCATGATGCCAACGGCAACTCCACATAATGATATGTGCGCCCTACAAAGAACGGGAGGCGAGAGGATGCATCGATGGTAGCGAGGACCAATTCAAACAGTGATGATACTCACAACATGTCAACAGTAATATAATACAAGAAAAAATTGTTATTCCATGCCGTGTGGACTTTGAATTCGAGTATGGGCCTTGGGTAAAAGAACGGACAATACGAAATGCGTAGTCAACGCGATGAAAGTGCCATCTGATGATAGAACGAGTTGCTGTAGTACACCCTTACCAATGCGGAATTTGTATCTGTTTGTAGTAGTGTAGCTGTCGAATCGAACTGGTGCTATCATGACAGATTTCCACGTTATTGATATGCTTTACCCACCTGCTCGATGTTTTGTCTCATCACCGTGCAGCGACACGATTTTGCATGGAATATTTGCCGACCGCACTCAAGCTCAGTCTGCTACACTTCGATTCGACTTGATTTAGTTTGCGGCAGTTGTCTCTTTCCCGCACAGCTTTGGGTAGTATCGGACTTTGAAGCTGGAGGTAGAAATGCTGCATTGTAAGTCGTAGTTTCAAATCTGAGCTCCGATTTACTTGCGGAAGAGTACATAGGTCTCATGCGATGAGTTGGGAACGTTTGGATGGAATATGGAACGTGGAGTGGTAGATACAATTGAACGTGAACTTGACCACGGGTCAACGTAGCATGTCGAGCGAAGTGTGTATCATACTCACGTACATGCTATCTTAGAATGAAAATATCATAAGCGCCCGCCATGAATATTGAATCGTGAGCTACATCTGATCGCTTGGTGTACTATCTGGGCTTCAAAGGGGGACCATCTTCAAGGGTCACAGGTCGACCGATCTTCCTAGATTTACATCATCTAGAGGATCCAGACTTACGGCATGCTGGGTTTCTTGAAGCTTCATGAAATTTGATGTGAGACATGATGCGGGACATACCAAGACAGGGTATTGTGCTGGAAGAATCCGAAACGAAGTTGCGTCATACTATGTGTATGACGGAAGCTGTCGGGAGAACGGCTAGGCCGAGATAAAGGGTGACGGGAAGAATGCTCCATAGATGTATGGTCAGTGCCAGTCTGGATACCCGGATCCGGGGCGAGCGGCTGTACCATTTTAGTACAGAACATCATAGGTTGCGCGAGGTATGAAACCTGGATGATGCATCATAGATGCTTCGTGGTGTGGCAGTACGGGAAGCACGAGGGTATCAAGGTAATTGGGACGTGGAATGCATCAAAGAAGGGATGGAATCACAGATAGATGGACGAATTGTGTGTTAATCGAGGTGGAGTGTTCCCTAGTACGGGATGTGGCATACATAGTTTGATTGCAATGGCTTATCTGCAACCGACCCTGCCAGTCTACGGAGACAACAGATGATGTCATCGTGGACGCTCGAAACTTGTGCCTTGCTTCGCCACGCACGTTGAGAATTGCCAGGCTCGACGTTGACTAGTGGAATGGGAAAACTGACCATATAACGTTGACAAGCGCGAGGAACGGCGAAATGCGCTCAGTCATGGCGAAAATCGCGCGGAGGGGTTTAGCGTTCGTAATATTTGGCTGTGCGATAAGGGGGGGATTAAATATCACGATCCATTTTCTACCTTTTCTCCTCTCTCAGTGTCGCCATGACCGACTCTGCGTCTAAGAAGTCCATCGACCGCACTGGCACGCCTGGCTATGGAATTCAGATTGGGTATGTGACAGTGGTGGATATCAGATCTCACGACATGCTCACACCTTCTCAGTTATCGCACACTCTCGATCCGTGTCGACGAGAAGGAACTACCTCAAAAAGCGAAGAAGTCACAGGATCCGGCAGATGCAATCGCTGCAATCGATGTTCACCTCATTCCAGCGGATCAAGTCTACACTCGCTACTCATGCCATCCAACAGTCGGACTCGAAGCTGCAGCGATTCAGAGAAAGCTCAAGCTAGAGGGGCGCAATATCATCAGCCCCCCTCCAACCAAGTACTGGCTTAAGGCCCTTAACTACATCTTCGGAGGTTTCAACTTTTTAATGTGGATTGCTTTTATCGTCACTATCGTATGTGTGTATTCCTGTCATCGCCACACTTGCTCACCGTCTTTGCCAGCTATCGTACAAGCCGCTCGGTCAGCCGCCGCTCGTATTCAATCTTGGTGTCGCAACGCTGCTGGTAAGATCTTTTCTTGGGTTGCACCATCACTCGACTGACCCCGCACGCCTGCAGATGATCGTCATTATCGTGTCGGCAACGTTCTATGCTCTTGTCGACTGGAATGCCAGCAGAATAATGAAGTCCATCAAGTCACTCATTGCAGAAGAAGCTGCAGTCGTACGCGAGGGAAAACAGCAACTCATTCCTGCCAATGACATCGTCGTCGGTGACATCGTCGCTCTCTTTACTGGGGACCGTGTTCCTGCAGACCTCAGGATCGTCCAAATGTCTTCTGATCTCCGATTTGACAGGTCGTTACTCACTGGTGAAAGGTGTGTATACTCGTTGATATGATCTGTGTTTGCATGCCGACAATACATCTATGCAGCGATATGGTTCCAGGATCCCTCGACGCGACAGCCGACAATGCACTCGAAACTCGCAATCTTGCACTTACATCCACATTCGTCACACAGGGCACTTGCCATGGTGTCGTATTCGCTACAGGAGACCGCACAGTCATGGGCCGCCTCGTCAAAATGTCCGGGGAAAGTAAATTCAAACTCACGACCATCCAAAAAGAAATCTGGTTCTTTACCAAGGTCATCTCCACTGTCGCACTTAGCTTGTTTAGCTTTAGTTTGTTGCTGTACGGCGTATGGCTGAGGTCGACTTATCCTGGGTTCGATACCGTGTCGACGGCCATCATCAATTCGATTGGTTGTCTCACTGCCTTTGTGCCTCAGGTGCGCCTGCTGCCTTCTTACGATTACTAGTCCTAACAAAAAATGTAGGGTCTCCCCGTGTGCGTAGCGCTCTCGCTAACTGTCATCGCACGCCGCATGGCCAAGCACCACGTTCTGGTTAAAAATCTCGCGACAATCGAGACGCTCGGATGTATTTCTGTTCTATGCTCCGACAAGACTGGTACACTGACTGCCGGAAAGATGGTTTGTTCCTCTCCCTCGTTTCTGCCTTCCCTCCACTAACCCGCTCTGTGCGTTCCAGGCTGTCGAATCAGTCGCATTCCTCGACGAACAACACAGCGCTAAAGACATCATCCTCGCTGCACCCACATCACCTTCCCACACAACTATCCGTATTCTCCATGCGATCACACGCCTATGCAATGGTGCCAAATTCGACAATGCACCCGGAAACATGGAAAAGCCTGTTCATGAGCGGGTCGTCAAAGGCGATCCAACTGATACGGCACTTCTGCGACTTGCCGAGAACATGCAAGGCAATGGCCATGAGTCTGAGAAGGAGATGGGATTGATCGAGCGGTACAGGAAGCTCTTCGAGGTTCCATTTAATTCGCGGAACAAGTGGATGATGACCATTGTACGCGATACAACCGTCTCTCCGGCCGTCTCGACTCCGCTTTCATCCTCAAAGACTGACCCTGATTCCGAGAAGTTTACGGATGACGGCATATACGACAGCGTTCCCGTAAGTGGGGATGGGACATGGATGTTCGTTAAAGGTGCCCCTGATATTCTGTTCCCATCGTGTGGGAGTGTCATGCGTGCAGACGGGACCGAGGTTGCATTTGGGGATGCGGAAAGGGCAAGGCTGGGCATGGTACAGAGTGAGTGGTCAGGTACTGGGCAGAGAGTCTTGGCTCTGTATGTGTCTACTCCTCGCTTCTTTCTTGATATTCGTCTGACACTTGCATGCACATCGACAGCTGTCGAAAACCTCTCCCCCTCTTTAAACCCTCTCTCCCTCCTTCTGACATCGAAGAACTCCTCTATAAGGACCTACACAGCCTTACGCTCATTGGACTTGTTGGAATCCGCGACCCGCCGCGCGAGGATGTTCCTGCAACGATTGAAGTGATTAGGAGAGCTGGCGTTAGGGTGTTCATGGTCACAGGTGATTTCAAGTTGACAGCTGTTGCTATCGCGAAGCAGGTGAGTCCACTCTGTCCACTTTCTTCCTCCTTGTCATCACATAATATTCTGAACTAATTCCCGATCCCCTCAGGTTGGCATCGTCACGCAAGACCGTATCGACACTATTCTCGATGTACGCTCTCCTATTCTCGCAGACCCTTACCGTGCCGTTCCGATCTCCCCTCATGCCATAAAACCCTCTCCTGACGGACCTGAACGTTCCCTCGTTCTCACCGGAGATGACATTACATCCTTAACTTCGACTGATTGGGACGTTATCATCGGGTCTTATACTGAAATCGTCTTCGCACGCACGACACCCGACCAAAAAATGAAAATCGTCGAAATGATCAAGGCCCGTGGAGACAACACTGTCGCAGTGACAGGTGATGGCGTCAACGATGCGCCAGCGCTTAAAGCCGCCGATATTGGTGTCGCGATGGGTGCAGGCAGTGACGTTGCGAAGGAGGCCGCTGCGCTCATTTTGCTGAAGAATGAATTTTCGAGCATTCCTGTTGCTATCGAGATGGGCAGGTTGGTATTTGACAACCTGAAAAAGGTCACTCTGTATTTGATGCCAGTGCGTACTCTTTACTCTCTTTGTTGTGCATGTTGATGATTGGCACTCATCCGTGTGATGCACAGATCGGGTCTTACACCGAGTTTATGGCCGTGCTCTCAAACGTCGTGTTGGGCATGCAAATCCCCCTGTCTTCTTATCTCCAAGTTTGCTTTTCGATTGCAAACGATGTCGTCATGTCTATTTCTCTCATGTATGAAAAGGCTGAGGCTGGTGGGTCCTGTCCCCTTCCCATTTTCTTTTGTGCATGTAGTGATGACAACGACACGACAGATCTGATGCTGAGAAAACCCCGGAATGCAAGGACGGATCGGTTAACTGACTGGAGACTCTTCTTCCAGATATACCTTGTATGCCTCTATCACCACCGCTTATTCGCTCACACTTATTGCTCCCCAGTTCCTCGGCCTCATGGCCTGGCCCTGCGCAATGGGCATGTGGTTCCTCTACATGAGCCAACACGGACTAGGGTTTTACGATGTCATTCTGACCTATAATAAATGGCAAGATGGATGGAAGGGATATACGATCGACCAGCTGACAACGTTTGTGAACCAAGGCCAGTGTGTTTAGTATGTGGCCCTTCCTTGTGTTTTTCTCTGTCGTGTTCATTATCACATGCCAACAGCTACGTAACGATGGTATTCATTCAATATGGTTGTCTTCTCGCGATCCGGAACCGCCGTGTCTCACTTTTGCACTCCAACCCACTTTGGGGACCTCGCCAAAATCTCTTTGTCCCGGTTGGCATGGTCGGCACGGCGCTTATCGCTGTAGTCAACCTTTATGGACCTGGCTTGCAAAAGGTCTTTTCAACGACCCCGATTCCCGCGATGTTTTGGGGTCCGCCATTTGCATTTGCGTTGGGGATTTTATGTATGGATGAGGCAAGGAAGGCGATTGTGAGGGCATATCCGAACGTGAGTGTTCCTCTTTCGCCCTGGCTTTGGTGACTGATCTGTGCGTTCATGTAGTCGATCATCGCGAAGATGGCATGGTAACACTGGTATCAACTGGCCAAGCAGCCCCCTGCTTTATCTGTTTGGCTGGTTAGCAGTTATCCCTGGTGTTGATTTTGTCAGTATGATTTACGATTCTACGATACCTACCAGAGTATTACGGTCGCTGTCCGGACACGCACACGCAGTTGGATATTAGATCACTGTGATTGTGTTCTCTCTGAACTGTCAGGTGGGATGTATATGTGTGATTTTATAGGTGTATAAAACATAGAAGCATAGTGTTATTCGTTATGTTTGTGGAGTTCATTTACTCGCAAGCAAAGCTTATTAGTAGAGGATTGCCGGTGGTTTTCACAACGTCAATAGGCTTCGAAATGGTATGAGCAAGGTTGGAGATCCTGCACCATATGCTGACCCGAGGAATTCAACCACCATTTGGAAGTGACTTGGGTAAGTCATGCTGTGAGACTTTCTAGGACCCTCATCGGCCAATGAAAAGACTCGCCCGAGTGCAAGAGTATTGTAAATAGCCGTCCCGCATGTTGTGCAGCGAAACTGCAAGGATTCCGCCCGACTCGACGGTACGTGATTAGGTGGTGAATGCTGCGAAGTTGAACGAACTGACACAGTAATACAGACCCAGTCCTCCCCTAAACGACAGCTAGAACGAATCAAAATTGTATCCCAAGTCAAAAACTACTACTACTCATACTACAAGCAACGCTGCAAAGACATCGGAGGGCAGCATACATGCATATATCAATCCAGGCCTAGGATGTATGTTGTAGAATTATTACATTACACTAATGTATTAAAGACACACTCCCTACTACAAAGCTCAACTCAGGGTTTAAATCTTCTGCAAAAAAGGCCTTGCCTCGCGTCTCAATTGGTAATAGCAACGGGACAAACCCAGTAGCAGTGAATATTGCTCCGCACACACGTGTAGGAACGGGCGTTGTTATATTCGTAGGCTTCGGAGGTACGTGCAGTTGTTGACGACAGAATGAAGACACCGATGAGAACTATGGTCGATGGAGATCACATTCAAGTTAATTCGAGCTGATCGTGCAGAGTGACCAGTGAGGATGGCGAGAGTCCACCGCTGGAATTTCGACCAGATAGCCAGCGTTCAACGCTGCTGGAATAACAATGATGCTCGAAATCACTTACTATGATGCCCCTCAGTAGCAGATCCTTAACGATCTCAAGAACTCACGTAACGATATGTCTTAGACACAGAATCGATGCCATGTTCCGCTCCTCCTGTTAGCGGGCTGACCCAAAGACGTCAGCTCTCAGACTTGCGACAATAACAGATACAAACTAGTAGGTCTGGAAAGTAAAAGATCCGTAAGATGATCAGTCACAGGACTATACACGTGGCTGATTGCTTGCAAAGGATAGGCAAGTTTGATCAAAGCTGAATCAACAGGGAAGTTCCCGTCTACTCTGAAGGACCAGCTGGCCACACATGCACACAAAGGAGTGTAGTTGGGCAACAGCAGTGAGGGAAAAAACAGCTGTGACAAGGATGGTATGATTGAAGGACCATCTTTGGAGACGTGAGGCAACCGTCAGAATACTTCATTACAAGGAAGTCTTACCCACACGTCACAACCAACGCCCCAGAGGACTGCTCCGAGGACTAGGCCAGCAGTCTGTGCAAGCAACATCCACTGCTCATGGACATCGAACTCGCGTGTAACCGCTGTGTAGATAAATGCACAGTTCGTCTAAATCGTTGAACATAGATTCGACGTTATCATTAATGATGCCGTGAAGGTAGCGCTCATCGGCCATATGTTGTCTCTGATCCGGTGCTCAGCCGGAAATTCAAAAATAGAGAGAAACTCACGAAGTCCAACCAATTCTAGCCACGATGAATAAGTCAGTTGTCACTACGGATCATGCATCAGTTATTTACGAAGGGATGCACACCCATGCCTATTTCCTGAAAAGCATCGTTGAGGATGTTTGCCTTCGCATGATACACAGGGTCCAACGACCCCGCTGTGTAGGCTTGTAGGCACTCCACAATCTTTCTTTTCGAGGAAGGTGTGAAGTTCCTGAGTGGAAGGCATGTGAAGATTGATTTGATAGAAAGGCTTCCGTGCCGGTGCAACATTATTGAGTGGACGCACAGAATACGAAAGCAGGCTTCGATGGTCAAGTACTCTTGGCTCGGTCCGTCAACGTTCCAGCCTCAGCGGAGAACGTTTCCTATGGCAGATTGACACATAACGGAGTATATCACTTACGGATTCTGGCTAGTATGGGACGTATTCAACTGTCCATCTATTAGGATGGCCGTTGGCCAGCAGGAGAATGCTTGACGAGCAGTGTATGTTCTCATGGTCTCTTAAGGGTTTACTGTACCAAGACCGTTCGGGGACTGCACACTGGAATACTGCGCGCTTATAGAATGCTGGTGCAATTTTCTTTGACGATCATGGGCCATATCAAACAGGTTAGTGGACTGAGAATTTATTAGGTGTGTGACGATGGTGCAATAGCTCAGTCTGTCATCCTCTTCTGTTCAATGGCGGGACTTTCCAAACCAAATCCGCGTTCTACATGATTCTTGCGGTGACCTTCCTGGGGCCTGGCTCCATTCGAAGATATTTTCAATACAAGGGAAATTCTTCTCGTATGAGAGACAATTTTTACAAATAAGGGGTCGTTCTCTGAAACGACACTACACCTCTGAGCGCTGCTTCTAAAGTCCCTACTCCATTGCCATCCCTACGGATACCCCCACAGAAACAGCAAATAACGTAGTGACATACATCCGTCTACAACCCCAGTCTCCCACCCCGTAAACGCACCTCTTGGATCGAGACAGCAGCTGAAGAATGCATCAGGCATTACATCCAAAGTTTGTAGACATCACCATGCAACATATGCGATAAATGACTGTCCAGGCATTGCGCTTATGGTAAGTTCTTTGTTCAGCAAACAATCCTAACTCACCTTAGGGTAGGTCCTCACGATCAACTTCCGCAGTTCATCCATCATCAGAATGCCCACTGGGAAGCAGAACGACAAACCCCAGAACATACCCGGGATCGGTGTCGTTCCAAAAACGTGTTGAAGACCAGGTCCGTACAAGTTGGTTACGGCGATCAGAGCTGTTGCAACCATACCACACGGCACAACCAAATTTTGACGGGGTCCCCAGAGTGGATTCGATTGCAGAATTGACACGCGGCGATTTCGAACAGCAAGTAAGCCTCCATATTGGGCGAACACCAATGTGACATAGCTGTGAAAACGTTCCATCAAGTGTCCATGAACATCTCAATAAACAACACGTACTATATGCATTGGCCAACGCTTACGAAATGATTGAGTTGTGCGATTGAGAAACCTTTCCATCCGTCCTGCCACTTATTATACACTAAGAAGACATCGAAGAACCCCAGTCCCTGCTGGTGCATATATAAGAACCACATTCCCATGGCGGATGGCCACATCATCAACCCGATGAACTGGCGAGAATGTTAGATATCATCCCTCCATTGCGCATTACGTACCAAGTAGACCTGAACGAAGAGCCTCCAATCTGTCAAGCGATCGGTCCTTGCATTCCGAGGTTTACGGGACATCAAGTCTAGACCAAGATGAGAAGAGGTAGTAACATTTCGGCCGAAGGAAGCGCACCTGATTCAGCCTTCTCGTACATCAGTGAAATCGACATCACAACGTCATTCGTGATGCAGAAGCAAACTTGCTGGTAAGTCGTCATGGGGATTTGCATGCCCAAAAGCACATTAGTGAAGACGGCCATGAATTCGGTATAACTTCCAGCCTGATATGATTGATGGTTGAATATTATTTCATGTGGACATTGGTGTGCTGGACGTACCGGTAATAAATAAAGGGTGACCTTTCGCAGATTATCAAATACCAGGCGACCCATCTCGATTGCAACGGGAATCGAAGCGAAGTCATTCTTGAGGAGAATCAGTGCGGCTGTGTGATGAAAACACGATCGATACCCGAAGGTTATTCAAATCTAGAGAGGCATACCTGCTTCCTTTGCGACATCGCTACCTGCACCCATGGCCACACCAATGTCTGCTGCTTTCAGGGCGGGGACGTCGTTGATACCATCACCTGTTACTGCAACCGTGTTGTCACCCCGACACTTGATTTCTTCCACAATCCTCATTTTTTGGTCCGGGGTAGTACGGGCGAACACGACCTCCGTATACGACCCAACAATGATATCCCAATCGGAGGAAGTCAGCGTTGACACATCTTCGCCAGTGAGAACCAGTGCTCGTATAGGGTCGTCCTCCTGAGGCTTGATCGCATGGCGAGGTTGGGCAGGCATCTTTTCTGATGCAGCTGCTTTGACGTCATCGATAATATCAATACGCTCTTGCGACACGATCTCGACCTTGAGAGAATGAGCTCAGTGTTTATAATTCCGCGCTGAACAGGAGGCACAAACCTGACGGGCGATTGCTACCGCAGTCAGTTTGAAGTCACCTGTTACCATAAACACCCTGACGCCTGCGTTTCTAATAGTCTGAATGGCAGACGGTACATCCTCACGCGGAGGGTCGCGAATGCCAATAAGGCCGACGAGCGTCAGATCTCGTAACTCCGAATACATCTGCTCCTCCATATCATTTGGAGGCAGCTGGAGTTTGAGCTCGGATGCAGATTTACGACACCTGTATACATGTCGATAGTAAGCATTGTTGCCGTCATCGGAATTGGATCCTGCTTACAAGGCGAGAACGCGCTGTCCCTCACTCGACCACTTGTTCTGAAGGGCAGAAAGCTGTTGTCGTTCACGGTCTCCGAGACATACGGATGTGCCATCCCCTTGAAGGACACTCTGACAATGTGGGAACAAGATATCTGGTGCTCCTTTGACGAGCATCCATGCTGCTTGGGAAGGACTCTTGTTCTCAGTGACCACAGTTAAAGACCACTTGTTTCGCGAGTTGAACGGGATCTCGAAATGTCTATTCCAGGAACTCAAGAGGTCCTTTGTATTTATTTCGAGCGCAGGAACAGAGAGAGAATCGGAGAATCGGAGAAGGGATGTATCTGTTGGATCACCTTTAATAGTGCGCTCCTCTATGGGACGATCTATCGTCGCAGCATCGAACTTTGCAGCGTTGCATAATCTGGAGACCTGGTGCACTGCCTTGAGAGCAGCAAATTCGTTTGGAGTGGGAGAGCCAGAAATCTTCTCGAGTATGTCCCGCAGCGAACCATGGTAATCTAAAAATGCAATATTTTCTATGGCCTATGAGTATTGGTCAGATATATATTATATTGGGAAGTGACGATACGTCACCATCTTGCCAGCAGTGAGTGTGCCAGTCTTGTCGGAGCATAGAACAGACATGCATCCGAGCGTCTCGACAGTCGCTAAGTTTTTAACTAGGACATGTCGTTTGGCCATACGCCGGGCGATGACTGTTAGGGAAAGCGCAACGCAAATGGGCAGGCCCTAATGCATAAACGTCATACCACGAATTAATATGATAATGAAGGTAGCTGACCTGAGGAACGAAGGCAGTCAGGCACCCAATAGAATTGACGATAGCTGTGCTCGTTGTATCATAGTTAGGATACGAGGTCCTTAACCATACGCCGTACAGGACGAGCGACAGAATAAAGAAGAACAGTGCAACGACGGAAATAGTCCTTGTGAAGAACCAAACCTCCTTTTGGATGGTGGTTAGTTTAAACTTTTTATCACCAGACATTGACACCAGGCGACCCATAACTGTCCGGTCTCCTGTAGCAAAGGTGATGCCAGTACAGCTACCCTGTGTGACGAAAGTGGAGTTCAAGGCAAGGTTACGGGTCTCCAGGGCATTGTTCGATGTTGCGTTGAGCACACCAGGAATCATATCACTGTTCACTGACTCAGAACTTCTGCGGACTTAGGCGTAAATGATGAAGTGAACGCACCTCTCGCCAGTAAGGAGTGAGCGGTCGAAGCGCAAATCAGAAGAGGCTTGCACAATTCTCAAATCTGCTGGGACTCTATCTCCAGTACTCAGGGCGACGACGTCCCCGACCACGATGTCGGCAGCGGGTATCAGTTGCTGGCTTCCGTCCCTAACCACACAGGCCTCCTCTGCGATGAGCGTTTTGATCGACCTCATGATTCTACTAGCATTCCAGTCAACCAGCGCATAAAATGTGGCTGAGACGACAATGACGATAAACTGGCAGTAGGTATCAATTAACCGGAAACATATAAAGACGAGAGATCCGGACCAATAAGATGGCGACACCGAGAACAAAGATCTGGGGTTGTGGTTGGCCTAGGGGTTGATAAGACAACTGCAAAATCCAAGTCAAACGTGCCCGATGCTCGGACAGAGACATGTGCAAAGTGCTTACGAGACAAAGAATAAAGGCAACCCACATCAGGAAGTTGAAACCACCAAAGACATAATTCAGTGCTTTCTTCCAGTACTGCGTGGGCGGTGGGCTGATTACATTCTTGCCGTCCTTTTCCCTGCGTAATACCGCAGCACCATCGAGCCCATGGGTAGGATGGGTTGAGTAACGCATGTAAACATCCTCGACAGTGATGAGATGAACATCGATAGCCGCAATTGCATCCGCAGGATCAGCACTAGGCTTCGGCTTCGCTGGAAGGTCTCTCTCCTCGACACGGATGGAGAGCGTCCGGTACCTACGGGAAATCGATCAGTATTAAAAAAGCTAATGCGGGAGCACTTGCCCTATCTGGAGACCATATCCTACACGTTCACTGGCTCTAGACCTTCTGGTGTCAGTCCTAGGGAGTCTTGTCGAACCACTCATTGAAAGGACGCCTTGTCTGGGTAAAGACACTTTCCCGTAGAGTAGCAGCATGTGTGTGAGCTCCATGCAGTTTTTATAGGGTTTCAGTCACCCCCCCGCCAGTACAGCCACGCGTTTCTTGAGACCTCTCTCACCAGTGTCATAGGGTCAGAGAAATTTTCGCCATTGAGGACCACCAACGGATGTGATCCCGTGCCGACTTTAAACATTGTGTAGCCATCAGTTACTGGATCAGTTGACCGGCTACGTTTATCAAGTGGCTGAGGTACAAACATATGTAAATACCTCGTAAGCCCGCAGAATCACAGAGCAACAGACAGGACAATAGAAGCGATTTGTAAATGACGCAGGTGACAAGGGAAATCAGAGACCGGCACAACAGGACAGGCAGAGGGTGGATAAGAAGCGCTCCTATACCGTCCCCAAGTCCTACAACGAGAAGGATAGGCGACAAGTCCACAATTCGACCGAAGCACGGAGGACACCGACACCGGGACGAACTCGAGTCCAACCATGCGGTGCAAGTTTCGCCGTAACTGAGCGTATTTTGCCATTCCTCCCGTGAAAACTGTCGATCGAACTTTCCCGAGAGCTCCTTATCGCTGTCGGTCCGACACATTATTGCCGAGGGCGAATTCCAGAAGATCCATGTACATCTAGTATTAATATCGATGCTCCCAGGCACCAGCTGCTTTTCACGATGACATCATCAGCTCTTGACACGCAGGCACTACTGTACCCTTCACGATGACATCATCAGCTCCTTTCACCCACTCATCCTTATGTGGGTCACATCTCCCTGGCCATGTGTTCATCAAAGGGCAGCGCCACATCATGGTCCCTATTCCCTCACATCGGATACACAAGTGCCGCTCGCTTTTAGCTACTACGCGAGCGTGAATGTGCCAACTAAAAATGCTTGCAAAAATCACCGTATCTAGAGGGCACCCTAGTCCGACAGAGCTTGACCAATACGTTGCAAAGTCTGATATTAATATGCACAAAGTAGTGCCCTCATAAACGGCGGGAACGAGAGGACAGGTTTTTACGACATAAAAACCCCATCTAAAAGACCCCTTAGGCGTCTAGATACTAGACTAGAGGCGCTTGATAGGTGCCAGGACCCCCATATACTTTTCCATTCAGACGAACCCAAATCCTCATGTCATAGTCGGTGGCTGTCCAATCACCTTACTCCCTCATCGTCGCACAATAATCGCGATCATGATCGGCGCATCTCTGCTGTACCTGCCATGCATTATTTTTACCCATTGGCTACATACTTTTTCTTCTTCTTCTCATTTTAAAGTGCAAAAGGATATGTACCCCATGACGCACTGTTGCATACTTACTAGCAGGCATGGTAGCAGTTTCCTTGCTTGTCATATATTTGTATTATGGTATACTGTCTTCGTTCCGACAAGGCACAACTGTCATGGCGTTTATTTGGGTCGATCGGCCGTCGCCCCTGCACGCCTGCCATCCCGCTTTTGTGGGTTGCATAGGATTGCAGAATTTTACGGTGTCACAGGAGCCTATCTACTGCCATAAATGAAATGAGACATCTTCCTTGCTTCTCACATCAATCCGAGAGAGGAATGTAATAAGCGTAAGTACCTCCAGGATGGGACTCTCGTGATCTTGGTATCAGGAAATATCCATTGTCAAAATGTCCCTCGGGTGGGTGCCTTGGTTTTGTCGTGCCCATGAGCTCTTCTCAGTATTCATAACGAAAACTTGTAAGGGAAAAATTGCGTGTCGTATGCTCAACATGAATGTGGAAAATGTCACCAGTGGGTTTCCTGGGACTTGAACGATGTCCTTTCAGGAATCAGTACTCCATATAGAACGCTCGCACGGTATTATACATAAACACCACCTTGGGAAGAATCAGCATCACAAATAATATGCACCAAGAGCTGCTTTATTTTCCAGATACATTCTAAAACATCTATACGACGGTCAGAGACATTGACCATCGCCGGTCAGAAACATGAAGGGAAAAAGTATAAAATCATAGGAGGACGCACAAGAAAAGCGCATATGATGCTCAGGGATGAAAGAAGGGTAGTATCAACCATACACATAATCCATGTTCACCAAATTCATCATACCTCTCCACGACTCCGCGCCTCGGCAAGACTCAGCTCAATCGCAAACCTCAACTCATCATCCATCTCCTCGATTCCATCGAACGAGGCTGTGCTCAGGCTGCTGCATCCGTTCTCTTCTTTGGGGGAAGTCATATCACCGCCTGTATGAGAGAGGTCGTCCCGGGATCGAGTAGTTGTGTCGCTGGTGCTGCGATGTCCAGAAGCTGGTGGACCTCCGGGGCCATCAAGAGCATTGCCAGCACCAGGAGACAGAACGGATTTGTTAAGCGTGCTCCACGCAGAGGCACGTACCTGCTCCGGCCTACTCCCATGAGATCCAACCCTGAGCAACCCAGACTTGGTGCTCCCTTTCGAGCTCGCAACAGACGACGTGCTAGAGCCTATAATAGGGAAGTCATCGAGAGAGGACAGCAGCGAGGATGACGCGTCTGTGGCCGTCCCGGAGACTTCCGGAGACCTAGGACTCATACCCGGACCGGCGTCCATAGGTTCAGGAACAAACAGAGGTGATAGCTGGACCTTTTCATTCGAGGTCGGAGGAACAAGCCTGGGGAACCGGTGCTCGCTCGTAACACTCGATGAGGAAGAAATAGGCGTGCGCAGCTGCGAGGACACAGAAGCGTCACTCCCGGTACCAGTCCCAAGCAAATCATCAAAATCCCCCTCATACACCTCCCCACCAACACCACTGCCACCAGCATCGCCCGGCCCGTCAATATTCCGGCGTCTGGATTCCTCCTCGTCCCTCGAAAGCATAAGCACATACTGCACGGCCTCAGCTTCATCAAGACCCAGCTTATCCAGCATAGCGCGATGTTCCCGTTCACGACCCATCGCACGCTTTGTATATTCCCGCTCATACTCAAGCTCTTCGAATGAGTCAGAGATATCCTGAATGAGTTGGTATTGTCCTATCATACGGCGTATTATCAGAAATGCAACTCCGATTATGATGGAGGGGAGGGCGCTCACGGTATCCTTTCGATACGACGTTCTTCACATGTGTATGTTTGCCTTTCACCGCACGAGTATGATCACGCTTCTTCATGTGACCTGGTTTCCACGCCATAGCCCGATTCCCTACAATGACGAGGATCAACTCATATTCGAGGATAATTTTGCTGACGAAGGGCAGTTCACTTCCAGGTGGAGGGCGGGTGACGGGGGACATGAGCTGGTGTAGAGGTTCCAGAGTCAGACTGTCCCAAACCGTAGTCGTTCCATGGGCTGAGCCAGTTGCAAATATAACTGCAGTCCATGCGATAGCCGTGACAGCCCCGTCTGTATGCGCTTCGAATTTGTACGTAGGAACTGCTTGGGCTATGGTGTCTGCTTCATATATGCTGACAAATCCTAGCTGGTCGCCTACGATCACCAGGTTGGTTTCGTTTGTTCCAGAAGTGTATACTGGTTCAATGACAGACACACAACCGTAGGATGGATCTCCGAACTGCGTTACTTCGAATTTGCCAGAGTTGCGATCGACAGAGATTCGATAGAAGAACGGATGATCTGTGTAATCTGTCCAGATGAATATCAAGGGGTCTGAAGCACATTGGATGTGCACGGTTCGGAGTTTCGGTCGCGTGGTGAAGAAGTCCGTATTGAATGTAGCTTGAGCCAGTGGATTAATCCTGAGTTCGGGTAGATCAATGGGGACCCGTAAATTAGCCAAGTGCAGGGCGGGGTCTATCGTCCACATGCAAATGTCACCGCTGTTCAACCCACCCACAATGACACCTTGACTCAGCCCTCCTGTGACCTTTACAAACCCGTCCGGAACGAGAGACTGCCTCTTTTTATCGCTCGACCACAGACACTGGAGCACATCCCCATCCCAGAGTTTCACTCGATCATCCCAGAGTTTTACTCGTCCATCTGCACCGCCTGATAAAAACGTCTGAGAGGGCGTATCCACAGCCAAACAATGTACCATTCCTTCATGCTGATCCCCCACTCTGCATCTTGTCAACTTCGATGTGGCCCCACCAACGATGAAAACTCTATTAGCAGTGGTCACCGCAATCTCTCCATTTCTCTTTCCCCAGAAGACCCGCGCTGTGCCAATATCTTCGGATGACATTGCACATACAGATATGTCAGGTGTAAATTCGACATTGGGATTACCGATACCCAGGCCTGATCCTGAGGCGTTGAGATATCCTTGGAGAATTTTACCAGTGAAAGGTAATGAGCGCGCAACGACCCCGTATCGGATGGATGCTGTCAATAGACCGTTCTCGGATATGAGATGTGCATCGTCAATAGTGGAGTCTTGCGGTGAATGGGTGATTGTTGGGTTCCGGGAGTATTCCCATTTTCTGATTGTCGTCAGCTATGGACGTCGCAAGGTGTGAATACTTACTCCCTAAGCCGATACCGTAATGTAAATTCTTTACGCCAGGTCCGTTCTAGTCTCTTCAAGAGGATGACTTTTCCGTCATCGAGACCCTCTGGACCAACTCCAACGGCTTGTGTCAAGAAAGCGCGGTACCAAGTAATATCGTCTTTTACGTGTTCATAGAGACGAGTGCAAGTCCCAGACAGAGCAAGGAGAGACGGAGGTGCAAGGTATGAAGTAACATGAGTGAGAGACTCGACGGGGATGTCGAGAAGAATTGATATTGGCTGCTGCTGTTTTCCATGTTGAACTGCGTCTACGTTCGAGTCTGAATGTGTTTTACTGTTCGAAGATTCTTTGCGAGAGTTATGTGTTGGCCTCGCTGGCATAAAACAGTGGAATACTTTGAGTTTGTGTGTCGTTCGCAGACAATTCAGCCTGCGAAATAAGCAGCAGAGGAAACGAGGAAGAAGAGAGAAAAGGAAAAACAAACGAATTTAGACCAGAGGCGATGTGGGAAACCCGGAAGCTATTCAGTGACTCCCGAGTCCCCACCTGTGTATCACCACAACTCATCCATCCTCCGAGGTAACTGACTCCTAGTGAGTCGACTGATGCCCCCGGATCCAACCACCTCTCCAGAGTCACGACCCGTCATCTCTCGCTCTCGAATGGACACCTGAAAGGATCGTAAAGAGAGCGGTGTATAGGCTTGAAGGAGTCCGTTACCTGGGTTTTCTACTTAAATGCAAGATGACCTATGTAGTTCCGCTTTGATGTTCCAGACCAGCTGCCTCACACTACCATGGTCTCGATCATGCAGCTTCGATTTTGATTACTCCGCGTCGACGCCTATGTCCAATGACCTGTTGACTTCGATAGGCGGCCTGGGTGACACAGGTATGTACATTAAATCATCATCTTCGTCTTTCGACAACTTTTGCTGACTATCTTCATCACCCAGCCATGCTTCATTGACTCGTGCCGAGTCGACGCTGTCGTTGCTTCTTGTATTATCATCGCTTTGTGTCACCATCAATACCGCCAATACGTTTTTGCGTTCGACGTCACTCTCCACGATCCTCCTTTACCATCTCAACACCTTGCCATCGCGTTCAACTCGCCCAAGTGCAACGCTTCGACCAGTGCTGCGCGGGCCTCAATTAGTGCCTTCTATGGCACGAACACATTGCTACCGTCAAGTCAACCAATCATCGGCCTGGCTGATTCAATTTAATCCGCGTTTCAACGTGTGGGTTTCACACCTTTAGCTTTTTGTGGTATGTTCTGATATTTTTGGTGCATGTTTAGATATCTCTGTGTTGTTCATAATGCAATGCCGTGTGCCTGGTCGTGTAGCTTCCGGAGTTAATCAGCTTATCTACATGTCCTATCGCACCTTCAGCACACATATGTCCTCGCTCCACTATCACGGTTCTGCAAAGCTACTACAGCCGTTTCAGCATTGTTTGACACACGCTCTTCATGTCCGTCTGGTTCTCATAATCATCTAAATCAGAAATCAAGAGGATTTACCATGAGCGCGGTAATGCGACTTACAAAATTGGGTAATAACAACCCTAATCGTGACATGTAGGGTCTCATGATACGCGATGGTCTGAGTGAGGGGAGTCGGTATGAGCTGCTGGTAGATGGTGTCCCCACAGAATTCTTTCCAGCACTCAATAGGATAAGGGTGAGTATGCATACCTTTCAGGCAAAGTCTGAGTCCCTTGAAAACAGCTGGGAAACCATGGTCAAAGCCTTCTGACGCGAAGATATCTCATCACAAGGTCATACAGTGCGTCACTCAACATCCCAGTAAATGGTCCACACAGTACGAATATAAGTTTATGTACCCGCAACTAGTATTTCATTATATCTAGTATTTGATCTTCTTATCCTCCAGATTGGATGCTAATAGCCCCAGCATCACAACACCATTGCGAAGCCATTTTTGTGGCACCGGGAAAGTCTTTTGTCGATGAAACGGACCCTCTACAACTCGACCAATGCAAAGGGAAGCAGGGCGTTATCGTGTGCAGCGATGAGGTTGACTTGGTGATGGCGAAATGTGTTTTCTTTCGATCGGTTACCCTCAGCCTAGTGTATTCAGCTGTCCACCCTGCTGTGCATTCTTCGTGTATCAGATCCACTAAATTCTGTTGTCTGGTTGAAACACATAATACTGGTTAGACAAAGAGACCCATGCTGGCCAACACTCTTTTACCTGTATTATATTCAATGAAACCTGGCCTGAAGCAAGACGGAACATGTTTGACCTATCTCATTACTGGCTAGGGGCATACATACACACTGATACACATTATCACAACACTTGCACGGTTCGAACGGCATTGACTCCACAGAAAAATATTCCTACCCTTTCTACCAAGCGGGGTTGAACGGAGGCGCCAGACCAAATGTCTCGACCGGGTGGCTAATAGTAGGCTCAATAATCGGAGATGGCGTGTACTGCATATAATAGGCCCAGATATTGTAAGAGCAGGGTATGATCTATCACTGGGCCTAGCGAGCGGAGTGATGCGATTGTAAGTAGGAAGGGAGAGCAGTAGGATTTTTCCTGTCAGAAGGCCATCCAGTGGAGAGGGCTGATAGATGTCATCGAAAGAACACAACTTCAGATCGCAAACGTGCGAGTCACACCAACCAAGAAAAATGACACGCACACATCCTTTTCCGTGACGAGTTCCAAGACTCGCTTACACGCCTCGAAGCTGCCAATATCTGAGATACGAATACGGTATAGCATCGTCATCCCGCCAAACACCAAGTACTTGTGTTCGCCGTCCTTCAGCCCACATCCTCTGTTGCCGCGCACTCCAGTTCGAATTTATCCTCTGCCAAGGTCAAGCACTGTATATGGGGCCATCACTATGGGAGGGTCCGGGCAGATTGTGTCGAGGAGATAGTTGGCTGTGATACACGCATGCACACCTACATTCCTCCCGTCCATGATCGCAACTACATCTCGGTCAGGCAATATAAACAGATACGCGCTCACCAAATGTTCTTCGACTGCGTTCAAAAGTTCAGTGTCTCCTGTGCACCCAGTAGACGCAGTCCTGCAGTTGCCTTGACTGTGACGGGAGTGCAGCTGTGGAGAGATACGGGCACTCTGCGTTGAGGGCGTTGAGTCTGACCTGCAGCATTCATACGACGATAGGCCTCATACTTGTACACAGGCGAGGACCCACAATCATGGACGCGTGACTCTGTTGAGCTAGTGTCAATCATGAGAGCGTACTGTACGAGTGAGGATGTTAGGCATCATCTGGAGTGAGTCTGGATTGGTCTCTCGCACATACGTATGCCTAGATCACTCCCATCCCCAAGCATTTCATTGATGAAAGAGTACAAGAATGGGGCATCCCACTATCCTGATCTTCCGCAATGGAGTAGCCTCATCCTCTCCTCTCGTTCGCTCTACAATCGCTCACTTATATACCCGTTCCTGCAGTCGCAGGCCATAGACGATTCCATCCAGCTGTGTTAATGTCGCACGGAACAAGGATGGAGCATGCAGGAGAGTGCGTCTATGAGATGGGCCGTTTGCTGGGATGTCGGCGCAGTCATGGATGTGTGTGACGGATGGAGATTGGGAGGGAGATATAGGGCAAGAAGTCGGAGAAGTGCGTGGAGTAACATACTAGGGAAAGCTGGTTGTCTGTCTCTATTAGGTATCGGACATCGAGTATCAGATGCAAGTGTTAGAACCAGCAAGTGCATAAATGAGACGGAGCCCAAACATGCTGGGGTCAAATCAAGTTGCAGCTGCAACTGCGGGGGCGGGAGCAAGCGCAGAAGCAGACACACTTGATGCACCGGTGTTGGCACCCATGGGCACGACTAGTGCACGCAGGCTGTTCGACGGCAGTGATTGCTGCGAAGATAGCAACAGCATTTGCGCTGCAAGTACTGTAGATGCGTAGGGATGGGTCACACAAGATCTGATGTCTGTCGCGTCACGAGCCTGTTCACTACATAATTAGACGTGCATCGTTTCGCGCACTCGATACGCCTTGTGATGTCATGTCCGAAGCATATGGCATGTATGCAGGCGGGTGGGCATTACGTGGATCCAAAACTAAATATATAGGTGCAAGACTGTAATCAGCGATGAGCTCAGTGCACGGACTGCCGAAGCAAAAACTGAGTGTCGACGCACGGAATCTTTTGGTCTGAACCCTAAAGTTTCGTATGTGTCCAGCGGCCAATCTTGCGGGACCTTCACGAGCCTCGCTTCCCTGGGGCGATCGTGCCAGTGGTCAGTTCGATGGCATTCACGTCAAGCCATACCAGGATCCAAAGGAGCAGAACATCCGAGTCAATGGGGGTAAGCAAACCATGGCCGACCATCCATCATGGACAAACTGGCCGACGTCAGTAAGTTTGTATCCAACTTAATTGCTATAAAGGATGGAACTCACAGTCTCCCAGTATGGACTGTCTTTGAGAAGATTGTAGAATTTAAGCATATCATAAACCTCGCCCAATGCTAGGTGCTAGATATTCGGTACGTTTTTTTGCACAATCAATTATGCGGCGAGAATAAAATATGGTGGTTCCATGGGCCTTTTATGATCCAGATCATGGAATGAGTGAGGCAATGCTGATGCCTCGTGTCATCCGTGCGACGCTTGCAAGTCTCAACCTTGTACCCTAACCACCATCTACTTCTACTTGACACGCCACTTATTTGTGACTAGCATGGCTCCTCCACCCATTGGCAAGAGGAAACGTCGTTCAAGTTCCAGCGCAAGTAAGTTTAGGCTCAATATCATACACAAGAGAGTGCTGTTTGTAATGTGGTGACTAACCATTCTCTAGGTACTGAAACTGTATTGCGTACAGATCCTACCAGGAAGAAGACTTACACTGGTCCTACTGAAACTGGATTTTCCATGGATGCCGCTGATAATATCCCTTATGACACTACTGGAAATATCCTTCGCATGGACCCTGCGTTCGCCAGAATGCACTTCAATCGCATCGGCCGTTTTAGAATCCTTGTCATTGGCAGATCCAATGCTGGTAAAACGACACTATTACAGCGCATTTGCAACACCACCGAGCTCCCAGAGGTATTCAATTCTGAGGGAAAGAAGGTATGGGTATATCACCCCACATTATAGTTTATCATCCATTACGTTGAGTTGCTGACACATGGCAATCCCCAGGTCAACGTGGTCGTGCAGGGATCTCTGGAGGTGAGTTCATGACCCGCCTGTTACACCAAGTCACTAATTGTCCTCAGAGAGGAGAGCATAACATTGACGATGAATTGATTTTTCGGAGCAATCCAGGTTTCATCTTTCATGATTCCAGAGGATTTGAGGCTGGTTCTGAGCAGGAGGTAGTGCTGATGAAGAATTTTCTCACCGACCGCGCAACTGCAATGAAATTAGAAAAGCGAATCCACGCAATATGGTATTTTCATATAATTCAGTAACAGATAGCTAATTACAACTGGAATATAGGTACTGTATTCCATTGACAGATTCTGAAAGGCCAATCGTGGCTGCAGAAGAACTTTTCTTCAATGAATGCAACACTGGAAATGGTGAGGTAGTTTGTTATGATGTTATCACAAGGGTCTGAAAATATGTGGGATAGTGCCTGTGATTGTGGTGTTGACAAAGGCTGATGCCATGCAGCTGGAGGCAGTTGGGCAGCTGAGGGATAAAGGTTTGACAATTAAAGAAGCAAAGTTACAGGCAGGGGAATTAGCCAAAGAGCTATTGGCAAATGTGATGACACAAATTGAAGACCAGATGGCAGGGTGCAAGTACCAGCCTAAGAACTGTTTGGCATTGTCTAGGGGGTATCAATTGGTTTGGGTATAGGCTTGTGCTGACTTCTCTCATTCATGAAGGTATGAATAAGGTCAATGCAGATTGTGACCCACTTCTAAGGTGCACAACAAATGCACTGGATGATATGGAACTGCAACAGCTTGTGATATCAACACAACAAGTCAATTTTAACCTGAACATTGAATATGCTGTCAAGTAAGGTTACCCTTCATTGGCCATTACATCATGGAACTTTGATCTGGTGTAGATTCATTATGACACAAGTGGATAGACCATTTGACAAAAAACACATGGAAGAGGGCATTCTGTACTGGATGCCATACCTTAAGGTATTGTCACCATTGCTGTTGCTTGTCATATCAATGGATATATGTTGATAGGTGATTGGTTGTTTTATCAATAAAATGAAAAGCAACTACACATAAAATTGTACATGGCTTACTATTGTGGTTTGTTGCTTGACAGAAAGTGAGTGATGTGATGCAAAGTCCAACTGGGTGTCTTCTCATTGTCTTCACTCCTACTCTGGTCCTGTTGCCTTGACAGTTGGTGAGTGATTTGATGTCAGGTCCAGATGAGTGTCCTCTCACCATCTTCACTCCCACTCTGGTCCTGTTGCCTTGACAGCATGTGAGTGATTTGATGCCAGGTTCAGATGGGTGTCTTTTCACTATCTTCATTCCAAATCTGGTCCTGTTTCCTTGACAGCATGTGAGTGATATGATGCCAGGTTGAGCTTGGTGTCTTCTCACTGTCTTCACTCCTGCTCTGGTCCTGTTGCATTGACAGTATGTGAGTGATTTGATGCCAGGTCCAGCTTGGTGTCTGCTCACTTTCTTCACTCACACTCTGGTCCTATTGCCTTGACAGTGGGTGAGTGATTTGATGCCAGGTCCAACTTGGTGTCTTCTCATTGTCTTCCCACCCACTCTGGTCCTATTTCCTTGACAGTGGGTGAGTGATTTGATGCTATGTCCAGCTTGGTGTCTTATCACCATCTTCACTCCCACTCTGGTCCTGTTGCCTTGACAGGTAGTGGTGAGTGATTTGATTCCAGGTCCAGTTCAGTGTCCTCTCACTGTCTTCACTCCCAATCTGGTCCTGTTTCCTTGACAGGAAGTGAGTGATTTGATGCCAGGTCCAGATAGGTGTTTTCTCACTGTCTTCTCTCCCTTTCTGGTTCTGTCTCCTTGACAGCAAGTGAGTGATTTGATGCCAGGTCCAGATGGATGTCTTCTCACTGTCTTCACACCCACTCTGGTCCTGTTTCCTTTACAGGAAGTGAGTGATTTAATGCCAGGTTGAGATGGGTGCCTTCTCACTGTCTCCATTCCCACTCTTGACCTGTTGCCTTGACAGTCTGTGAGTGATTTGATGCCAAGTCCAGCTGGGTGTCTTCTCACTGTCTTCACTCCCAATCTGGTCTTGTTGCCTTGACAGGAAGTGAGTGATTTGATGCCTGGTCCAGATGGGTGTTCTCTCACCATCTTCACTCTCAATCTGGTCCTGTTTCCTTGATAGATGGTGAGTGATTTGATACCAGGTCCAGCATGGTGTCTTCTCACTGTCCTCACTCTCACTGTGGTGCTGTTGCCTTGACAGGAAGTGAGTGATTTGATGCCAGGTCCAGCTTGGTGTCTTCTCACTGTCTTCACTCACACTTTGGTCCTATTGCCTTGACAGTGGGTGAGTGATTTGATGCCAGGTCCAGCTTGGTGTATTCTCACTATCTTCCCACCCACTCTGGTCCTATTGCCTTGACAGTGGGTGAGTGATTTGATGCCAGGTCCAGCTTGGTGTATTCTCACTATCTTCCCACCCACTCTGGTCCTATTGCCTTGACAGTGGGTGAGTGATTTGATGCCAGGTTTACCTGGGTGTCTTCTTACTGTCTTCCCTCCCACTCTGGTCCTGTTGCCTTGACAGTTGGTGAGTGATTTAATGCCAGGTCCAGCTTGGTGTGGTCTCATTGTCTTCACTTCCAATCTGGTCCTATTGCCATGATAGTGGGTGAGTGATTAGATGCCAGGTCCAGCTTGGTGTCTTCTCACTGTCTTATTTGGTCCTGTTTCCTTGACAGTCTGTCAGTAATTTGATGCCAGGTCCAGATGGATGTCTTCTCACCATTTTTGCTCCCACTCTGGTCCTGTTTCCTTGACAGAAAGTGAGTAGTTTGATGCCAGGTCCAGCTTGGTGTCTTCTCACTGTCTTCACTCACACTTTGGTCCTATTGCCTTGACAGTCTGTGAGTGATTTGATGCCAAGTCCAGCTTGGTGTCCTCTCACAGTCTTCACTCCCACTCTTGTCCCATTGCCATGACAGGTGGTGAGTGATTTGATGCCAGATCCAGTTTGGTGTCTTATCATTATCTTCACTCCAAATCTGGTCTTGTTGCCTTGACAGGAAGTGAGTGATTTGATGCCAGGTCCAGATGGGTGTCCTCTCACCATCTTCACTCCCACTCTGGTCCTGCTGCCTTGACAGCAAGTGAGTGATTTGATGCCAGGTCCAGCTTGGTGTCTTCTCATTACCTTCATTTCCACTCTGGCCCTGTGTCCTTGACAGCATGTAAGTGATTTGAGGCCAGGTCCAGCTTGGTGTCTTCTCATCATATTTACCCCCACTCTGGGCCTGTTTCCTTGACAGGTGGTGAGTGATTGGATGCCAGGTCCAGCTTGGTGTCTTCTCACTGTCTTCACTCCCACTCTTGTTCCATTGCCTTAACAGTCTGTGAGTGATTTGATGCCAGGTCCAGCTTGGTGTCTTACTGTCTTCACTCCCACTCTGGCCCTGTTGTCTTGACAGGTGGTTAGTAATTTGATGTCAGGTCCAGTTTGGTGTCCTCTCACTGTCTTCACTCCCAATCTGGTCTTGTTTCCTTGACAGGAAGTGAGTGATTTGATGCCTGGTCCAGATGGGTGTCCTCTTACCATCTTCACTCCCACTCTGGTCCTGTGCCCTTGACAGCAAGTGAGTGATTTGATTCCAGGTCCAGCTTGGTGTCTTCTCATTGTCTTCACTCCCACTCTGGTCCTGTTTCCTTGACAGGAAGTGAGTGATTTGATGCCAGGTCCAGATGGGTGTCTTCTCACTGTCTTCCTTCCCAGTCTGGTCCTGTTGCCTTGACAGTTGGTGAGTGATTTGATGCCAGGTCCAACTGGGTGTCTTTTCATTGTCTTCACTCCCAATCTTGTCCTGTTGCCTTCACAGGAAGTGAGTGATTTGATGCCAGGTTCAACTGGGTGTCTTCTCACTGTCTTCACTCCCAATCTGGTCCTGTTTGCTTCACAGGAAGTGAGTGATTTAATGCCAGGTCCAACTGGGTGGCTTCTCACTGTCTACACTCCCACTCTGGTCCTGTTTCCTTGACAGGAAGTGAGTGATTTCATGCCAGGCCCAAATGGGTGTCTTCTCATTGTCTTCACTCCCACCCTGGTCCTGTTGCCTTGACAGGAAGTGAGTGATTTGATGCCAGGTCCAGCTTGGTGTGTTCTCACTGACTTCACTCCCACTATGGTCCTGTTGCCTTCACAGTCTGTGAGTGGTTTAATGTCAGGTCCAGCTTGTTGTCTTCTCACTGACTTCACTCCCACTCTGATTCTATTCCCTTGACAGTTTGTGAGTGATTTGATGCCATGTCCACCTGGGTGTCTTCTCACTGCCTCCACTCCCATCCTGGTCTTGTTACTTTGACAGGAAGTGAGTGATTTAATGCCAGGTCCAGCTTGGTGTGTTCTCACTGTCTTCACTCCCACTCTGGTCCTATTACCTTGACAGCAAGTGAGTGATCTGATGCCAGGTCCAGCTGTGTGTCTTATCACTGTCTTCACTTCCACTCTGGTCCTGTTGCCTTGACAGTGAGTGAGTGATTTGATGCCAGGTCCAGCTGGGTGTCTTTTCACTGTCTTCACTTCCCTTTGGTTCTATTGCCTTGACAGTGGGTGAGTGATTTGATGCCAGGTTCAGCTGCATGTCTTTTCACTGTCTTTATTCCCACTCTTGTCTTGTTGCCTTGACAGGAAGTGAGTGATCTGATGCCAGGTCCAGCTGTGTGTCTTATCACTGTCTTCACTTCCACTCTGGTCCTGTTGCCTTGACAGCAAGTGAGTGATTTGATGCCAGGTCCAGCTAGGTGTCTTTTCACTGTCTTCACTTCCCTTTGGTCCTGTTGCCTTGACAGCAAGTGAGTGATTTGATGCCAGGTCCAGCTGCATGTCTTTTCACTGTCTTTATTCCCACTCTTGTCTTGTTGCCTTGACAGGAAGTGAGTGATTTCCTCTCAGGTCTAGCTGAGTGCTTTTTCATTGTCTTTCACTCTCACTTTGGTCCTGTTGCTTTGACAGTTTGTGAGTCATTCTGTGCCAGGTCTAACTGAATGTCTTCTGTCCATCTTTACCCTCACTCTGGCATTGTTGTGTTATACATAGGTGGTAAGTGATTGTCTTTCAAGTCTGGTTGTTTATCTTCACTTTGGTCTCATCCTGACAGGATGTGAGTGACTTCATGTCTGCTCCACCTTTGCATCAGTTGACTATTTTTCCTTCCACCCTGATCTTGTTGCCTGTACAGAAAGCAAGTGATGTCATGTATGTATCAATTTATGCTCACACTAATGCCATCACTTTTTCTTTCTCTAGCAAGTCAGTCAATTTTTCCCTCTGCCTCTTCCTGCTGTTATTGTGCACTTTTCTCACATCACTTCTTTAGGATGTTAGTCACTCCTGTACTTTCTCCACACTACCTCACCTTTAGATTCATACTTCACATTTTGTAGGCAGTAAGTTGCTCCTTTCACCACCACTAATATGTTTCAATATGTGTTCCCTCAGAATCTGGTATGTTCTTGTTTTCTGTCCATTGTATCTCCATTATATTGCCTACATAGCATGTGAGTCAATTTTCAGCAGTTTTATGCTGAGCTTATGATTGTCATGGCAACACAGAGAATACTTTTGATTGATGATTATCTTGAACTACCCCTTCTGTGCCCATCCCAAGTGGAGTCTTCTGTTCAGCAGTGCATAATGCATGGTGCTGGTGAGGCACATTCAGTAATTGTCCACAATCACTCAATATGCCTAAGGGTGTATCCTCATCTTTGAGTACTCCTACTTCTATTCGCATGCAAAAGCAGATCAGAGGGGCATCATTGCACTTGCAGTAAAGGAATATCAAGAGTCTAGCACACAAAATACTGTTGTTAAGGCCCTTCAATGCATTATCCAGGAGCATAATGAAGATCATTTCAAATTACAGCAGGGCATTTTTGATATTATTGTGGAAAACTGCACATGTAAGTTTGTATTATTCATAAACACATGAAATCTTGAATCAAGGTTTGTTTCAGCAAAAAAACTCAACTTAGCCAAGTAGTCAGCAAATCAAGCCTGATCAAACCTGTTTTTTTGTGGTGATGGGTATGTTTCTGCCCATGCTATGATTCCAAAATAAATGTATATAATTGTACTGGAACAAAGTGTTTTTCTGTTTCCCAGTGATGTCAGCTGTCCAAATGGGCTGTGTCTTGTTGAAGGAAGCACATCCCTTATGATCTTGGATTTTATTTTCAACATACATACATAGTGTATATATAAAAGCAAAAATTCCATATATTTTTTGTAATTGGGTAAGGGTTGGACCTTGTGAGATAGGGTCAGAGGGTCCATGTCACACAAATTGAGGTGTTTTATATTGTGTGCAATATCAGTATTTTTCATATTGTGCACATAAAAGTATGTGATACATGGCTGTTCAAGAAATATGTGTTAATCTGGGATGCTAAGACACAAGGGAGTACATTACAGAAAAACAGTCATTTTCATACATAAATTAGTCAAATTACAGCATTACAGATCAGGTTCAGCCAATTACAGTAATCTGTATGTAATGAGTACTATTGTGACCATTTTCCAACCAAGGTAGCCTTCAAACACTTTTGACACATCATATGATGTGACCAAGTATGATCAATGGTTAGAAGTGGTCAAGAAGGTGGTACTCTGGAGTCTTGCTTCCATAATAGAAAGTGTGAGTTTCTGACTTCTGGTGTAGTCAATTAGCAGGTCATACATATCCTGCCCTTATTTGTTAAACCCTTTCTCCAAAATGGTCACATACTGTTCAGTATTCATCCTTCCTGCAACCTCACTCAAGACCCCAACACCTTTCCACCCTATACATCCCCAAACCATGAGTGAACCTCTTTCTAAACTTGACTGTATCTTTAACCTCTCTGCAAATAAGCCCTTCACTCTTCTTTTTCCACACATACTCTTGTTCATCTGACCATATAACACCCTTTCAGTCCTTCACAGTTCAATGTTAATACTTGAAAATAAAGGGTAACCTCTTCTTGTTGTGACCAGTACAAGCAATGGGTTTTTCTTCTTCACCACAGCCTTCAATGAGGCTTCTTTGAGGATATGCCTTACTGTCTGAGAAGAAACAGAACTATCAACAATAGAGTTAATGAAATGAATGGCTTGAACAGCACTTTTGGCCTTGCCAGTAAGGATTTGCTAGACAATATGCAGCTCTCATGTTGGTGGAGAAAAGCTTGAAAGAGTGACCACCATGAAGCCTAGGCCTCTCTGGTTGGATTTCCTCAAGAACTTGGGATACTGTGGACTTCCCTAGACAAGTCTGTGAGGCAATCTTCCTAGTAGACAGGCCAAGAGAAGCAAGAAATATGATGTTTTGTCTTTGAGAGGTGGAAATGGATTTTGGGGTGATGATGAGAAAATGAGTAAAGGGTGGTGGTCTGGAGAAGTATTGATGTGGAGGAGCACACAGATCAAGGCTACAGGGTCCTGACTTCTACTATGCAGTGGAAGTGCACTAGGCTGACACTAGTAAACTTACCTAGTTGTTCACTTGACAATTTCTGTAGATATGTTGAGTCTTGATAAGAGCTTTGTAGGCTTGTGAGGATGAATGCTGATGATAGAGATAGACATAAAGACTATTCTACTTTACAGCCATATAACCATAGGGTTTATATAGGTAGATTTGACCTGTCCTATAAAGGAACTGGTCTGTGCATAATTGCTTCAACTCATAGGTTGAGCTGCATATGGTAAGTGTGCAGTTGCCATATAAGTGTATCAGAGATAAGAGTCTTCTTACTATTTGAAATATTGATAAGAAGATAAAGAGATAAGTAGATAAGGAATGAGTCATTCACAGTCATGTGTCTTCTCATGACTCATCCTATTGCATAATGGTTGGCTCTAGATCTGTAGGTCTAGACCTTGACCAGTTATTTGGCTATATTGGTGTTCCCAAGCTGTATCACATGTCTGTGACTATCACATGCTTGTGCACATGACAAATCTCTTTCTATGACAAATGGTGAGCATCTGATTATGTGATCAGGGGCTTTCATCTATTTGCTCAGCAGGTGGGGTTTATATATGTATGTTAGATCATACTTATTGCATAAAGGTAACATAATAAAACCCTTGATGTATGTATGTAACAATATCACAGCATGCCAGGGTTAATATATATAATCAAAACTTTAAGTCAAAAAACTGTCTGCATAATATATTATTTTTAAATGGCTGCTATTCTATCAGTCCATATCTAAATCACTTGATTCTTAGATCAATACAAAGCAAAGAGTAAGTACTTCATTTCATACATTCATGGTTTGGGGCTAGGGCTAAGAGTTATCATGTTTAGTCATAACTAATATAAAACATGCAAACATGCAGACAGTTGTTTGAGTCACTGTATGTATATACCATACTTCCTGTACATCTACCTAAGGCAGAAATTTCATTCTAACTTTGCTCTCATCTTCACAAAGACTGTTGAGTGGTTACTACTAGGCCAGTCTTTTATCAAGTTCTCTTATCAGAGGATCTCCCTATGTGAACACTATGTAAGTATGTGTTATGATCAAGTGGTAACATTTCTTTTACTATGCCTTTTGCTCAGTAATCCAACAGACACTTTGTGGACATCCAATTTACAAGTATGTTTCCCCTCTATCTGTTTTCCCTTGATTTTATGATTACCGTTGTATTACTTACACAGGCTTTCACCCTTCACCATTTTTCTGGTGAAAGCCCCTAACTTACATGATCACATGACTGATGTGTAGCATCTACTCATACATACATCTCATTGACTTGTTCAATGGACACAGCTGTCTGTGGACTGCAGGATTGTGATCACACAGCCCTTGTACTCATACTCTGTGTACTATTAGTGCAGCCAGGTTGTGCCCACACAGTTGTGTACTTAGTATATAGTGTAGGCAAAGATGGGAAGAATCCCCATCTTTCACCTCCTTTGCAATTCACCCTTGCTTACTCATATCATACCCACTGAGGACCTACAGCTAAGGAACCAAGGCTCTGGACCAAGAGTTCTGTTGCAAGAGGAACCACTATCCACAAGGACCAACAATTAGTGCTAGGAGTGCCATAGGGTTAGGGTTAGGGTTTGACCATTGAAGTATGGTTAGCTCATATGACTTTGTAAAAGTAGCTTTAGACTGTTTCCCTTTGTGTCTACAGAACTCTTATTCTGAACCCCCAACTGCACTATTTAATTTTATCTGGATGGTCATGCAACCCTCTTGGCCAGTGCACACCATCCTCAAAACACACCCAAAGGTGACAAGGAAGTGCTAAAGCAAAGTATGGTAGTCAGGAGACTGAATCAAGTACCAAGTACTCAATTCAGGGAGACTCAGGCTAGAGTCTAGAAACTACAGTACTTCTACAATGCAGTGGAAGTTCTAAGGTAAGGACCTTAAGACTTACTTAGTGTTTACCCAGGGTAATTCTCTAGTTGGGAGGTTTGAATGCTTGTTTCAACTGTTGAGTTAAAACTGTTACTATTTGTGGACCTGAAGGTCCAGTATATATATGCCTCAGGCATGGTCTCTGTGCTGTACATGAGTTTTGTTCAACTCATGGGTTGAACTACATATGGTAAGTATGAGTTGCCATATAAGTGTCTCTTCAGTATTGTACCAAGTAAGCATAGAACATAATGGAGCATCATGGAAACTATGATGTCAGATATATGTCATAAGTGTCTAGAACACTTCCATATTTGTAGAACACTGGTAATGTCCCATAGCCAGTCATAGAATCACATGCAGTGGTAAACACATGCAAGTGAGGTTATGTCAGTGTCATCACACATGACAAATCTTCTAGAGCAGATAGTTAGCACTTACTATGTAAGACCAAGCACTTAACACTATTTGCTCAACAAGTGCAACCCAAGGACACCCAACAAAATGTTAGAATTTGCATGCTGGGGAAATTGGGTGACCATGATGGATATATGGGTACAAACCTGGTCCAAATGTGATGCTGGTACATGTATGCATAACTATGAACTATGTATTTATCTGTAGGTAGATATCTAATATATCAAAAGTAATTAGTTATCAATCAAAGGTCTTGTGAGTTTGACATATGACAACTAAATATTCTGACACAAAACTCCTGATATAACACTCTACTTTCCATTTCTTTGGCACATACACATCTTCTGATTTCTTTTCACTGTACAGTGTTTTGGCTTTCATGCCTCCTACATTGTACTTGAATTGATGTTTACAAAATAGCAATATGTTGTGTAGAGGGTTGCAGTGCAATCAATGGAAGGTTGCTGAACTTATATTTAGCACAGTGCAATGAGAATGCAAAAACCATTCCAGAAAACATGATTTAAAAGTATGGAAAGTACAGCTAATTAAAGAAGAAACATAATATCAGAGCATCAGTCCATGGTTGGGACATGGTTTGGAAACTGTCATGCAATGGATAATGACACCTCAGGACAAGGTTAAGTTTGCATGAGGCTCATAAAGAGGTCACATGAGGTCCTGGGGATCATCCTAATAGATGGCAGAAAGATGGTGGAATTGTTGAGATGGATAGAATAGTTTGATTCCACAGAGCTGGATCCAAGGGTGTGATGATAGTGCTAGGCAAGACTTAGGTGTGGGAGCAGGATGTGAGGCAGGACATTGATGTCCTCAGTCTTGTGTTTTATTTCTCCTATACTACTCTATATATGTTTTGGGTGTAATGTCATATTCACTGCAGATGTTTCAATTCTCAGTGTGGATGGTCTCAGATCTCTTCAACAGCAGCTTGCCATTTATGGCTCATCTGCCTGGATGTATCTCAACACTCCCCTTCAAGGTGGTGTTGATACTTCAAGCCATTTGCAGTGGTGTTGGTGTTTTGGTTTGAGCAGTGCTTTCATGAGTATGTTGGCTGTCATGTCTGATGTAGGGCAGTATAATAGTTTGATCAAATTGTCTTTGACCTTTTGTCTAATATAGTGATTTCTTGTGTCAAAGTGTTTTGATTGTTTATGGTACTGTGGGTTCTTTGCAATGGCAAGTGATCCACTGTTATCCCCAAATAGCCTGGTTGGCTTTGCTTGTTTGTATCCTAGCCCTTCAAATAGATTCCACAGCCAGATTGTTTCTCTGGCTGTGTCTGCCAGTGCCATGTACTCTAATTCAGTAGTAGATAGAGTAACTTTGGTTTGTTTCTTTGATGCCCATGTTATTGTGCCTCCATTCATGATGAATGTGTATCCTGAGATCAATGTGAGGTCCTTGCTGTTGGTGAAGCTTGCATCTGAGTATCCTGTAAAGTGATTCTCTCCAGGCTGAGTTTTGTTTGCCCAATAAGTAATTCCATAGTTGTGTGTCCCTGATAGGTATTGTAGGATCCATTTGGCTGCTGTCCAATGGGACAAATCTGGGTTAGCCATGTATGATCCTAGCCTGTAAACAGCATATGCAATATCTGGTCAAGTAGCTACAGCAAGATACATGAGTGATCCAATGAGTGACACATATGGATTGCTCCTCCCTGTGGGTTCATCCCCTGAGGGTAGGAATCTTGTATTTGGGTCCATAGGCATTGCTACCATATTCAAGTCTTGTAATCCCTCTTTCTCAAGTAGTGACTTGATGTATTGTCTCTGTGAGATTGTAATAGTACCTTCTGAGTAGTCCCTATTGATTTCTATCCCAATGATTTTTGTCAGTTCACCCAGGTCCATGATCTCAAATATATTCTGTAGTTCTTGTTTCATGGCTTGCATGAGGGGTGTTCAACTCATGAATAGTAGTAAGTCATCTACCCATACCACAATAATTGTTATTCCATCTTCTGTTTGTCAGATATACATGCATGGATCTACTGTCATCAATTTCCAGCCATGTGATTCAAGTTGTTTATTGAGTTTGTTGTTCCACTCACACCCTGCCTGTTTCAGGCTGTACAGTGATTTGATTAGTCTGCATAGATGCCCTGTTTTGTCATTGTAACCATTGAGTTGCTTCATGTATATCTCCTCTTTAATTGTCCCATTTAGGTAAGCACCCTTGACATCCATCTGTTGAATGTCCCAATCTTTGGTCATGGCCAGCACTAGCAAAGCTTGGATGGTTTCAAGATGGACTACCAGTGCAAACATATTGTTGTAGTCCATGCCTGGCATTTGTGAGTACCCTTTTGCCACTAATCTGGCTTTGTACTTTTGTAGGTTCCTGTCTTTGTTGTATTTGTGGGTGAACACCCACTTATTCACTACCAGGACTCTTTCCTCAGGTGGGTCTACCAGTTCCCAAGTTCCCATTTTGTGTAGCTGATCTAGTTCCATCTGTATTGCCCTTTCCTATTCTGACCAATCAGATGATTCTTTGGCCTCTTTATTGACTTTGGATTCTCAGGTGCAAGTTTTGTCTCACAAAATGTGGCATAGACTCTCTCTGCCAATGTCATCATCTCTAGTGGGTTCTTGTCTTGGCATTTTTCTTGTTCTGTCTGCCAATCTGGACTCAGTTCTCTGTTTACTTCAGGTCCTTCCTTACATGCTGTTGGCTCAGACTCAAGACCAGGCAGAGTAATCTTGCTCTCCCATGGGTCATCAAGCCTTTTATAATTGTGTGAGTTTCAGTTGTGTGCTCTGTCTAGGAGGTTCCACTGATGCATCCCTTTTCTGCTTCTGTTGTTTGTCACTGCACCTTCCTATCTCCCCTTTGCTTGACACAGCCTGTGGTGGGTCATGAGCATCATTGTGAAGCAGCAAAGGGGGAAACTTGTAGTTGTGTGACACATGGACATGCTTTGACTGTGGATCATAATAGTGGACAGCCTTAGCACTGTCAACAAAGCCAATAAAGGTATGTGCTAGGCTTTTCAGGTCCAATTTGGAGTGTTAACCTTCTTTCAGGATCCAGACTGGGCCACCAAATTCATAGAGGTGGGAGATGTTGGGTCTGATGCTGGTCCACCACTCAAGCAGTGTTTGTGATGAAAGTGCCCAGGTATGTGTTCAATTGTGTAGATATGCAGCATGTCTGATAGCTTCCAGCCATAGGAATTTGGGTATATTCCTGGCAAGCATCATGGCATGGGCAAGTTCATCTAAAGTATGGTTCATGTGCTCTGCAACTCCATTTTGTTGTGGTGAGTGCAGCACTGTATATTCTATTAATATGCCTTGTTTTTGACACCACACTTTGAGCTCATGGCTCATATATTTGCTGCTGTTGTCAGCATGAAAATGTTTGGCATGGATGCCATATTGACATTCAAGGTAAGCCACATAGTTTTGAAGTCAGGCCATACTCTGATCTTTAGTTTTAAGGAATTCAATGGCCATGCACTGACTGTAATCATCAATAAATGTCATGAAATATTTGGCTCCATTGTACCCTGTCTCACAAGACTCCAAAAGGTCTGTATGAGTTAACTTGCCAGGACTCCAAGCATGTTGGATTTCATGTGTTGGGAATGGAAATCATGTTTGCTTTGCCTGTATACAGGCATTGCAAGTGAATAATGGTGAGTCAGTGGGTGTGTTAAGGCTGTCTACTAATTGCTTGTGTACCATTTGTTGTAGGCTACTGACTCCAATGTGACCAAATCATCAGTGCCAGTGCTCCCAGGTTGTTCCAGACTGTTTGGCAGATAGTTTGTCAGAACTCGGAGCCTTATGGTCTGAGAAATGTCAAGCATGACTGCAGATATGTTTACTTGATGTTGTTGCACTTTGATTTAACTTGACTGATCTGATCTATTATTCATTTGTTACAATGTACCTTGCTACATAGTTCTGGTATGGCTCTCTGAGCTCATTTTGTGTAGGATATTTAGTTCGTCATGTTCTGACTTGAACACCTCAGCCTTCATCTCCAAAGCTGAGGTGAGACCCTTATCTGTCATTTACTACAAGTACAATACTGATTATGTTGTCTAGCTTCACTCATTGTACTCGTTATTAGGTATTGAATATATAGCCTTCATCTCCAAAGCTGAGCTTCACTCATTGTACTCGTTATTAGTGCCCCACTGCACCTCGTAACTCTGATATAGTTGGCCATGTTCATAGTGTTTTACAGTTGCATCAAGTAGATACATTTGTTCTATCTGTCACCCTATTGCAATCAGATTTTTTGTTTTATCATATATGTGTGTAGTTCCATCACCCAGGCTTACATGCCTGCTGTTTTGATCAAGGCACAAAACTGAGAGTAAATTGTTCAGTGCCTGAGGCACATACAAGACATTGTTCAATATAATAGTCCAATTTTGTCTGTTAACTCAAGTCCATAACTCTATTGTCCCTTGCCCATCTACAGGTACTTTGACCCCTTCCACTCCTCTAATATGTTTCTTGAGTGGGATGTAGTCTAGGAAATTTTTGAATTTATTCATAACATGAGATGAGGTTGCTGAATCAACCAACCATGAGTCCAGTGTGATGTCAGTCTCATCTGTTGACTCAGTTATTTTCTGGGTGATGTATGTTGCATCAGCCATTTCAGTGTCTTCATCTTCTTGGATGTCCTGCACTTGTTGTGTGCATTCCTCTTTCCAGTGCTTCCTGGACTGCATATTATTATTATCTGTATCCTTCCCTTTGCTGGGAAGTCTGCAGTCACTTGTTTTGTGGCCAAAATGCCTGCAATTACTGCATTTGGGTGTTCCTTTGTGGAAACAATCTTTGGCAAGGTGGTTGTTGCATCTACAAATATAACAAGGTTTCCTCTTCATTCCTGATCCTTTCCCACCATTGTCTTGTCCCCTTTTTCTATTTCCTCCATGCTTTGAAGACTGTGCTAACATACTGGCTTCCACCTTTGTGGTGCCATTCCCCTTTAGCACCTCCCTCCTCTTATACTCATCACAGATGATCACAACAAGCTGTTGGGAGGTCATTGTGCTCTCCCCAGATTGTGAGCTGAGGTAAGAGGCTGTGAAGGGATCCCAAGAGACAGGAAGAGACAACAAGTATGTTCTTGAAATCTTCATTGCTCACTTTAGATCCCATCTGATGGAGTTCTGCCTGTAGTGTTCTCATTTGATTGACATGTGCTGTGACGTTGTCACCATCTTCAGCCCTGGTTGAATATAAGGTGCATCTCAGTGCAGTGGTGGTCTGTTGGCCACAGGACTCATGTACTGATTTTAGATTCTTCCACATCTGTTTCATGCTTGTTTCTTGCAAGACATGAACAAATGGGATGCTGATAGGTTGTTTGAGATAAGTATTCTTGCCACCTGTTCAGCTGTTTCCCACTCATTATATCCAGGGGAATCTTCAGCAGGAACTTCTAAATCCCCCTCACAGTAAGTCCATACCTTATTTAGTTCCAACATGGAAATGATCTGACCCTTCCAGGCCACCCAGTTCTCCTCATTCAAGGGCTCTGTCATCTTAAAGCTTGAGATCACTCCAAGAAAGCATCCTCCCATATATGGGGCACCATTGTTGGCTTGCATGGCATCTAGTCACAGTGCATTGGCTGGAGCTGCAGGGGTTTGGTTTGCAATCAGTTGGGCTGCTGTGGCTTGGCTTGCTGCTGTAGCAGACCACATGTTTTGTCTTGCTGATTGGGATGTATCAGTGGAGTCAGACATGTTTATATGGTAGGTTTCTTTGGGTGCAGTTAATGCTCATAACCCTTGTTGAGATGGATAGAATAGTTTGATTCCATGGAGCTGGATCTGAGGGCACAATGAGATAGTGCTAGGTAAGACTTAGGTGCAGGAGCAGGATGTGAGGCAGGACATTGATGTCCTCAGTCTTGTGTTTTATTTCTCCTATACTACTCTATATATGTTTTGGGTGTAATATCATATTCACTGCAGATGTTTCAGTTCTCAGTGCAGATGGTCTCAGATCTCTTCAACAGTGGCTTGCCATTTATGGCTCGTCCGCCCGGATGTATCTCAACAGGAATATCAGTCAAAATGCTCGCAAAGAAGTGCCATTCATCTTTGGAATTGGCATGAACCCTCGAAATCTGGAAGGGTCTCTGAGACCCATTCATGCATGCAAAAACACTAGGCCCCGAGACCGTGGGAACCTCCAAAAAGTGATGCCAAGGGTGAAAGACAAGCGAATTTGAAGGGTGGCTGACATAAGCAGACCGACTCAACTCCATAATGCTCCGAATGCAAGCTGTAAGAGGAATCTTGCTCATTACTGAGTATTCGTCTTACAAACTCACCGGACCAGCTTCGTGCATACCGTACCGCATACTTTGCAATGATGGGAACAGCCGGGGCAGTTCTGGTCGAGTCAAACACTGACTCAGAGTCCGTTGCAGATGCTCCGACCACTGGTGAAGGTCCATCCACGGCAGCACAAGGGGCGACCGAGCCAAGAGTGCTCGAAATTGCCCTGCCAGACAAGGTACGCCCACCCGTTTCTACTGCTACCTCGCTCCTAATACACCCGCCGTCGAAGCTTTCCATATACACAAAATCGACTTCAGGACTTGTCCTCCTCGACTCACCCTCTCCTCTCGAGCTTAAGATAGGCAAAGTGAGGAGGGAGCTGTGTGGATACTATACTGGTGCAAGGGCACATGTTCAGGGTGTCTTAGATCGGTGGATTCGTGTTGAAAACAACGTAGAATGTACGTCCCCTCCACTCTTTTTCGTGAACATCACTTTGACAAAGGCATTCCCTTTTCTGCCGATAGCCCGTATAAAATCCTTCCGAGACCCTATTGAGCCACTCAACCCTGCACTCCTCTATACTGGCATATCCGCACTCACAGCATCCATCTTTGCACGTTCAAGCTCCCTCCCAACACGGTTCCTCCTTCCCCCTCTCTCGTTCCTCGGTGCATTCGTTTATTTCCTGCCACGCACTGCGAGCAGGGTAGGGTCATACGCGGAAGAACTCGAGGATAGGTATGTTCCGAAGCTGGGAGAGGTACGCAGGACGGGTATTGCACATGGTAAGATGGCGTTGGAGAGGCTGGGAGAGAGTGCTAGAGATGGGAAGGGGGCGCTGGAGAAGGGTGCTGGGAGTATTGTGGGTGCCATAGAAAGTAGTACGGGGTTGAAGTTGGGAGATGTCTTTGGAGATAGAGAGCAGAGTCGGGGATCGAGGAAGGACAAGTCATAATATAGTTGCACCTAAAATAAGGATCCCTCTGTCAGCATCGCACACTTCATTCCTGAAGACGATTTGGAGAGACTCTACGCGACTGCATCTTTTGCATCTAGGTTCATTACCGGTCACCGATAGTCGCTTCCGAATTTCTAGCGTTTCAACCCCTGGGAGTGACCCCTTTCGTTGCTCTCGTTCCTGTAACCATTCGCCTTGGTTGGCATCAGCTTTGATGTTTTTACAGAACTGTCGTCGCATTTTTCACAAACTGCACTTCTTTACGGTTCCATCAGACATCAAAACTATCACTCAAGCATTCTCGTGTATTCACCCTCTTGCTAAACCATGGATGACCATCCCTTCTGTCTTAGTCGTCGGGGATCGCACCACAGCTGACCCCTTTCAGCGGCTTATTCTGCTGATGCTTCCTCTCATTCTCAAGGTCATGTCCTTACAGGTAACAGAGGGACAGTAGGAGTAAGATATTTGCATGATGTGTTCTCAGACTTTGGATCGAATACAGAAAGCAGAGCAGTTCATTTAGAGTCCACTCGGGCAATTCCTGGGGTTCTACATTATATAAATGTTCATCTAAATCTCCTCAGGTTTACCTTCGGGAGAGTATGCTTTTTGTGTATGAGATGTTGATAATCTGACGCTGATGATCTGATTCAAATAATGCTGATTACAGCTTGAGGCAGGACAGTTTGTCGTACTACACCAACCGATAAGTCCAAGGACGATGAACATTGAATGTTATTGCTCACCAATGCCGCACAACTCATCACTCGTTTCTCAGTTCAAAGTCTTCTTCCCTGAGTAGACGCCCATCCAAAATCTTGCCCATGTGGGTGTGCGCGAATCGTATTCCCATCCTACGAAGTATGATGAGGCGCCTCAGGAGAGGCAGAGGAGACCTCAAGAAAGCATCTGTTCTCTGGGCCTTCAATGGACGATGCGCAGGCTCTATGAAGCCGTCCCTTTGGACCTCAAAGCAACCCTCACAATCGAGATCCTTAGCATATACACAGAGGTAGCGGCAAACTCGGATGTAGGTCTCGTAGTCAAGCAGATACAGTTGTCCTGCAAACAAGTTTAGCTGGTCCATGAGGGGAGTCGGTGCAGTCCAATTGTGTGGGATGGCGGGTATGCTGCATACAAGCAGATCGTCGAAAGGTCGCAATGCTTCGAGGGTCCGAGGTGTGTATATGTGGAGGTAGACAAATTTGCTGGTCCAAATTTCGGGCAATAGTTCATTTACTTCGAACGGGCTGAGGATGACAAGGATTGGACCTGAGGGGGAGTTCATGGAGAGTATCCAGTTGACAGGGCGGAGGTATTCGTCTGGCGGACCATCGCGAGCGACCTGACAAAAATCAGCTGTAACGAATAAACTCTGGCCCCACGTAAATGTGTCTTCAGTGCGAACAGAACCTATCACTGCAGGACTGAAAGCCCTATGGAACGCTGCAGAGGAAGGACTGATGACCACTCCCTGCACAAATTCGCGGACATCCTGGGCAACCTGGTGCACAGCAGGAGTATATTTAGGGGGATGCTTCACATCAGGTTCACGCTCGACCTCATGCACAAGTTCACGTTCGACCCCATGCACGAGATCTCGCTCCTGTTCTTCATCCAAATTCAGGTCAAATAAGGAGAGGCCACGGGGGTCTAGGCACTGTTGCGGGATGTTCGACATCGAGATGGTGCCTGGGTCACGAGGTCTCGCCGGAGCGTACAACTTTTCTAAGGTTTTAGCATCTGTTTGGCGCCACACTGCTGTGAGTTGATTTGATGAGATTTCACCAGTGTTGAATTTAGACCATGAGTCATAGCGCAAAGCGTGATCCACGCCTTGCTGGGCCCAGAGAGAAGTGCGGCTTTCGATCTCTGCGCACGTCACGACCATTGCCCACTGCAAAATGTCCCGTGTGTGGATGGCGTCTGACTCGTTCTTGGAGGTTAAGGTACGAATACTCCTGTCTACGTCCAATGGTGCAAAAAACATGACAGAATGGCCACCTCTAAGTTTGCGCATGCGCATGCAACCTTCAATGACATCAGTGCCCATGTCACAAGTAGATCAATCATACTTCCATACCTTGAGTTAGCCGGTCCTTGGTGACCTTGGATCCAAGAGTGACCGCAGCTCGGAAGCCATTTGGGAATCTGATATCTGTACCTCTTGTATGGGCATCATCTAGGTACACAACGCACTCGTCGAGGCGGCGTGTAAAGGAAGACTCCAGAAAGAGCTGCGTGGTCCCTTTCTGCGTGAGGACCGTTAACTCATCATCTTCGTTGAAGTAGATAGCAGCCGCTGCGTCCGGTTTGACCTTCAACCATGCTGCTGCAAATTCACCGTTCCGAAGGTCCAGCACCTGTGCGCCGACGTCCAATATGACACGTATCTCCGGCTTTTGCTCCACCACCAACTCAAGGAACTGGTGAGCTGTGCGACGCTCGCCATTCTCCAAGGATGTTATCATGTAAGAGTCATTTTCTGGCTGCAAGAGGTACGTAAGGACCTTTGCATTCGACCCTTGTTGATGATCAAGGTCTCGCTGCGTGATGGAGGTCGGCAGGAGGTAACGGCCGTCATTTGTGCCCGAACATCCTTGGGAGGGTGGTTCAAAGATGCTCAGCCAATAGTGAAGTCTGTACTAACCTGTGACAACGTGCGTCTTCCTCTCTGCAAGATCCCAACTTGAGCAAGACAACTTGAACGAAAACTCCTTCGCTTCTCTGGGGAAAACGACTTGAGACAAATAGTAGTCAATAGTAGCTTTATTGTGCGAGAACAGGGGGACGAGATGATCTTTCCACTGCTTCGAAGATTCAACGTTGATCCCGCGAACGTGACGAAGGGTGTCTGGAACTAGGGACAAATGCCAGATCCACGCCTCGTATTCTGCAGTTGGGTCATCTTGCTGCAGAAGGAGCTCAAAACACATCGCTAGCTGCTCCTGGGTAAGTCCATTATAATAGTAAGATAGACAAGTGAGAACCACAGTGACGTCTGGTTGTCCGAATTCGGCCCTTGGTGCAGGGACGTCTTTCGCTCGGTAGGGCACAGCAAGCCCAGTCCTCCAAGGTGCGAGACCAAAGTCGACACGCCACCTTCGTTCCTTCAGCGCAAACAACAGTATTCCAAATGCTAGAAGTCCTCGAAGGTGCAGTAAACCGGACCAGGTGTCGGCATCCCCTGCATAGTCCCACACTGTTTGGACTTCAGAGGAATCGATGTCTATGAGTGTAAGGAAATTGATAATGGCACCCCGAACATTTTGAGGTGCATGATTGAAGTTGGCATTGGGGAGTAACCCGTCCATGATATCCTTGATTATCATCAAGATTAGCTCCTTTCCAGCTTCGTGGTGCAAAATACGGAGGTGAGGGAATGCCCCATGTGGGCGGGGCTCAACTTCTACCCCTCGAGGGAAACAGATCTGGAGGGAGGTAGCACGGCGTTTTACAAGACCCAGTAGCTGCTGTGTAGTCGTCCACCGTTCTGGGAAGCTCTGCAGAGGTCGCTGGGAACCGATGGTATACACCAGTTGATTCCGGACATGAAGGAGTGCGTCGCATTCATCGAGGATGTCACGAGTATGTAGATTCAACCATCGTTGCATTTTGAGCAGCTCCGTTCTGAGCAGCTCCGCTGCGATGTTTTCGTCTTGATCACATTGCTTCTCAACGGTCATGAGCTTGAAAGATAGTATGTGATCTGGTTGAGCTACAAGGATTCCACGCTGACGTCTGCATTCTTCCAAGATTCCGAGCCAGACTTCAACACCTGATTGACTGAGTTCAAGGGATCGCGAAAACGGTAAGTGATAGATGCGTCTGTTGGTAAGCCCACCAAGGCGATCGACAAGTAGGGGGAGCATCTGAGTGGTCGAGGCCTTGGGAACCACTATTCTCACGAGCTGGTCTCCATTCGCAAGGACCAAAGCAGCCATTGGGATGATAACCGACGATTTCCCCTCACCCATATGCAACTGTAGACTGGTGTTCTGACCTGACCGTGGAGCTATCATCTCACCTGCAACGTCGGCTTGGATACCTCGAATAAGGAAGTCACCTTCCAGCTGAAAAGAAGCAAACTCATGTGAGATTTGGCAGACTTAAGTCGCAGGGATTGAAACATACTTGAATCAACAGCCAGTCAGGGTATAATTCTGGCTCCCATCCATCGTAACCGGTATTCTCCATCTCCTCATACAAATCCTCAAATTGGTCACACATCGCGAGAAGTAGCATCCGGCGAGCGCGTTGATACTCTAGGCCAAACTTTGCGAACGATATCAGACAATGCCTCCAGAGAGGAGGCACCACAATCGGGGATGTGGATGCAATGCAACTAAGGAGAGCCTTTGGTGCAATGCGGGGCCATTGACCGGATTCGTTGACTGCACGTTCGCTCTTCGTCTGTGGACGTAAGCTGTATTCAAGGGTATTCAAACACTGGGTGTAGCTTTCCCTGCTTTCGTCGTATTGTGCCTTGAATAGATCTACATCTTCGGGAGTATATGTGACTGATTGCGGTTTGTTTCGATAAAGCACCTCGCTCTGTCGAAGGTCATCGGCATACTTGGTTTGGAATGAATTTGTAGAGTTTCGTCGAACTGTATCGATCAGTCGGCGTAGCTCTTCAGAGCCGGATGCAGAGGAGACTCGGATGGGTGCTGTGATGATCTGCCCACTCGATGGTAAAGTTGGTGGTGGGCGACTAAATAGGCTAGCCAGAGTTGTTTCGCAATCAGTCTGAAGAGAGCTCCGAGTTCCAGGCATGAAAATATAGTCTGACAAGTTATCTGGGGATGCCGGGATTTGGCCGAGAAATACCCGAACACGGTCCAAGTGTGCCTTCAACTCTAGGTTTTGGTAGCAGCTGGCAAACAACTTCAGCACCTCGGAGGACAACTCTGTGAGGTTGTACAAGGAACGGTCCAAAAAATCGCAGGGAGGTAGAGTCTTACTTGGCCATTTCGCGATCAATTTCTTAGCTGCAGTGTCGCTGTCACTTCGGAGTCGAGCCTCATATTCCCGTATATCTTTTTCTGGACTTTTTTCGAATGAAACCGCACACGATGACACAAATGCGCGAAGCTTTTCTGCTGCAGGAATGTGTTCATCAGACATGATATAGCTTCTGTATGGAGGGGGATTTTCATCCTTGAACCGTGATACCACCGCAATGGCCACCAGAGCATGCGCGACATCATCAAGACGCGGAGAGCTATATGCCAGAGCAGAAAGTGAAAACAGGAGCGGAAAGCGATTCTGTTCCATGTGGCTCCGGCGACATATGTCATACATTGACTGCCAGTTATCTAGCAAAGTTGGACTCAGCCAGTCCTTGCTATAGCGTAGAGATATTGTCTGCTCCTTAGGGCCTTTCAGGGTTCGTTTCGCCTGTTCAAGCAAGGAATAGATGTCAACTGATGTTGGCTTTCGAGGAGACCACGAATAGATGGCAAGTGCAACTCCGCACGCGCGAACTTCGCCAGTAACAGGTTGCAACAAGTCACGTGCGTTATAAGGGGCATCATAGTTGTCTCTAGGGAGTAGTTCACGAAACTCCGGAGGGAACAGGGATGCGGCCCTGAGCGAAGCTCGATGGAGAAGGTGTTCTTCTCGTGTTGGAATGAATAGTGATGGAGATTTATGAAACAGCTGTAAACTTTTATGAATTTTGACGATCGACAGGCAAGAAAGATAGAGGCCATGGTGTTGAGAGGTAACAGGAAGGGATGCCCAAGACACAAGTTGCATGTTTTCCAGACCTGAGTCCCACTTTCGCAGGGTGGTCAATGATGCGATGCTATAGAGCAGATGCGCAGCTCGATCATCGATGGCTGTAAATGACTGACAAGCAGCAGAACGCAGAATGGAGAGAGCTTCTTCGGTGCCCGTCTTTTTTGTCAATGGGTCGACCGAGCACGGGTTACTGCTCAGCGCGTGCAAATATGCTTGATAAAGCTTGCTCCTAAGGCCCACACTACCTGTGAGACAGCATAGGTCGGTGTCGATCCTAAAAGTCTGGTAGGTCATTTGTTGATGGGGAGAGCCACAAATGTCAACCGCAATCTTGACATGATGGCCATCTCTGTCGAACGAAACCTTGCCTTCCGGTATGAGTACGCATCGTTTCTCATGCGCGGTATCGAGCTTTGGTCGCAACACAAGCCGGTTGATAAGACCGAACATAGTTCCCATGGACTGCATCTCATCATAGACCATATCACGAAAGTTGCGAGATTCCAATTCCCCATGGTTGTTGATAAAGAATGCAAGACCGTAGCGGGGCAATTCGACATTCACTTCTGGCGTGTCAATACCCAAGGTCAGTGTTATGATGAGATTCTGTGGCACCTCGAGGGGTTCCAAGCGAGTCGATATCATTTTCCACGATGGACTGCGAATGTCCAAGAGCACCATATGACCTCTCTTCATAGAATGATACCTAGGCGCAAACTGCACGTGCCAGTTGTCTGGCAACGAGTGCCACACCTCTGCAAGGGGACGAATTTCGATCGACCTAGTAGTAAGATTGAGCCAGTGCACGTGATTCTCAACAAGCACTGCTGGAAGGTCTGATTCTAACTTTGAAGGAGGAACCAGCTGAAGCATGTCATCACAGTGTTGTTCTTTCGCCCGTATTATCAATTCATCTCCAGCCATCCGGAAGTAAACCTGAATGGATTTTTCAATTAGGTTTAGGGACAGATCAGGTGAAGATGCATACATGATTCCCAGAAATCAAGTCAAGAGTAGTGTATTCCATTCCACATATATCACTAAGTGTGACATCCAGAACTTGCTGTAGAAAATCAATAATTGGGCAAGGTCAATCAGAATATACTTACATTGGGGAAGATGGACATGAAAAGGGGATTTTCCTGTACGATACATGGCAGTCTCCCCACTGCCTTCCCATCCACTAGTAGAGAACCGTTGAGGATGTTGAGGTACACCTGCCGTGACTGCTTCCCCCCGAGAGTCCTGGTAGTAAACCAGCTGCAGTTGGCAGGGTCATCCCTGGACCGGCGAGCGCTCCGACGGTATACCGACCAAACATGCTCGCGAATGCTTTGCCCGTAGGTCGGCCAGACATGCTTCACGGCAAGGTCGATGCCCTCATTCCCTGCTTTAATAATATCGCTAATCACGTTCTGCAACTTCCATGACAGGCGACGATCTCGCTCAAGAAGTAGCTGGGACATTTTGCCGAGGGAGCCTAGGTTGGCAGGGGTGTTGTCGTGGATAATAATAGCACAAGACAACAAGATTTCGATGGCTCTAGGAGGGTTGAGGACTTGTGTTGTGCCATTCAGTTCAACAACATCGAAAGTACTCCGGCAGATGGCAGCCATGTCACAAAGCCGAGATTGAAGTTCCACCTTCTTGTTTTTATCTCTGTTCTTCTCCAGCATTTTTAAGAGTTCAAGCACCCAGTCAAAGGTTTTTTCACGAATTGTGCGAAGAAGTTCACAAGTCCGATAAGTGATGTTCATTTCGTCCTTCAGACTAGGTGACTCCGCCAGAAGCCGGGAAAGCAGGTAAACGACGGTGTTCATTGTAAAGCCCTCCAGCCAATTATCTGACACTGCAGCAACGAGATGTTCGAGTTCTGCCAAGAGCGACAAGCGGAAGGACGGATGCTCGAGATCATGATGCCAAATCAGCTCCCCGGTGCTTGAACAAGGGCCTACTTGACCAGCCGCCTGAGCCAGGAGCATATGCACCTCGTCACGACGAAAGCTAAGCGTGTTGGCGCGAACCTCTCGCAAGATATTCATCCATTGCAAGAGGGGCCCGCTACGTAAGTGCCCAAATGCAATGAACTCGTGGACGGAGAGGTCTTTGTGACAGTCTGCGCGGTTGCAGATGACATCATTCGATGTGTGGGTGGTATCTCGAAGGTATTGCTGTAGGCTCTGATATGGACCAGCATCGAGATGATATGAGCAAAGAGACGAAATGCCCAGAGAGCCGAAGGCATTAGCAACTCGAAGGGAAGTGTTGGCGTCAAAGTAGTAGAAATCGAGACCACTATTGAGAAGGACCTTGCTTTCCTCAGTTGGAATGCGAATTTCACGGTAATAAGGTTTCGTAAGTGACGGAGCACCAGACGCCTTTGTGACACGGGACCTCGGATGTTTGGTATAGTAGAGATGCAAATCAGAATACTTTTCTAGAATGACGTGGGGTTGTGTGGGCTCGTGTGGCGGAGAGGGAAGGTCAACAAGAAGGTGTAAGGTAGCTGAACGCCACATTTGAAATGCGACGGGGCACTTCAACTCGAAGATGACGGACGCGGCATGGCACAGATTCTCTGGCAGGGGCCATTCATATACCCCAATCGTCATACAGTCCATTTGTTCCTCGAGCTCACATTTTCGACAACGTTTCTTGGCACGATTACCACTGGTCAGATCATGGTTGTGTTCAGCACGCGCTACCTGTACTTGGAGCTGTGCATGACGAGCATTAGAGGCATGTAATTCCTTGAGTTTGCTTGTCCTCGTGGAATTTGCATCTCTGACGATTTGGGACATGAGCACCTGCAGCTGTGATGACTTGTTGTAATAGCGGACAGAAAAACTATCTGTGGCTATTCGATCTGAGAATACAGACCAGTCGCTCCTGGCAGCTAAGTGGCGATCGTGAATGTATCGAAATGCTTTACGGTACCGTTGGAGGTCCTCGGAATGTCGAAGGAGAAGGCGTTCCAGTAAAGAAGTTGGTACCTCAGGGGAGTACTCGGCAAGTATGGGAATCTGTCTTGTGACGAGTTTATCCAGTCCAATCCACAACTCAACCACGGTAAGAAACATCCGTGATATGGCCTCAGGGTTTCCTTTGTACGTTTGTCGGGCAGCTGCCGAGTAGCCATTGGAAAGGAGTTCCAACCTCTCCGAAGCATTGTCAATGTCTGACAGCGAGATGCCCATAACCCACTGATCAATTCCCCGACTGACTTCACTCTCGATATCGTACAGTGTCAGATAGGGTTCGCGTTTGTAGGCAGCCCGGAAGAAATTGCCACCGACGGACAGAAAATCGACCAGTGTTCCTCGTACACGACTCTTGGGTTTGAACGTGGATGGCGGGGGGACGGGACGAACGCCGCACAGAGCGCGTTCAATGTAACGACTACTACAGAGTAGGGAGAGTGAAGCATCGGTTGAGAAGTCGAGGGTGGAAGGTGCCCAGCGTGGCGAATCGATTGTCATGACTTGTTTCCATCTTGCATCAAGGAGAGTTCGAATGCTTGTGCAAGTTTCCAGCACAGCTGTCGAAAGCCATTCAGGTGCTAGGTCACCCAGCTTCATCAGGCGACGACTTATTTTAGCAGCCGTCCACTGGAGTATATCATTGGACATGTCATACTGCAAGACTTGCTGCGCAAGTTGATTCATGAAGAACAACATGAATATCTTGTAGATATTTCTGCCCTGTTCATTTCGCTCGAGCGTGGTCTGTACAGCAACTCTGATGGACAACCAAAGTGGGGACCGACGCCAAGGAAGCCCAGAGTCATTCCACACGACATCGTCGCCAATGCGTTTGTTAATCCGTTCAATGTCAGCAGGTTTGCCAACTCCCCGTAAAATGCCAGTCAGCAACTCCGTTATGTATCGCGGATGCATCGTTGAGCCGGCCTTGCGCGCCGCAGGTGTTGTGTCAAGAATATCTCCGTTCATCTGACTAAGAAAGTGCGCCAGCTCCGCAGCGAATAGCCGATCTTCGAAGACTTTGTTAGGAACGGCGACGGCAGGACCAGGGTACGAACACACGAGTTTTCCAAGTGTGTTCATGATCACCTTCGCACGTGGGGAAACCTCGAAGGACTCTGCCAAGGTTTCACTGGCAAGTTTTCTGAAAATGACTGCCGCATTCTGGGCGCGAATAAAATAAACAAGGACGTCTGGCAGTATTTCTCAATGACAACGAATGGAGTGAAGTAACGCGGATTACTGACCCCCTACGCTCATAGATTGCAACTGAGAAACGATGAGTTTCTCATCCAGCGCTTCGAAGGCAATAGAGTCATTGAAACTGTGAAGCATTCGAACGATATATAGCCATAGAAGCTTTTCAGAGGCACTAAGACGCTCCGCATAAATGACAGCAGAGGCGTATGCCGCTTCGGACAGCGCGCGGTCATTAGAAAGCGAGCGGTCGTCTGCTTGTGGAAGCTGCAAAGGGAAAAGCACGTGCGTAATCTTGTACTTCAAGGCTTTGATGTCCTCCGCAACGTCAGAATCTGCAAAAGGCGAGCAGTTAACCATCAAATCGAGGAGTTAGAATGTCAAATACTTGGTGAGGACCAGCAACCGTGGGCGGTGGTTCAAATACGCCCTTGGTAAGGCGTCTATTTCCCCCTCGAGGCAGGCCCTGTCCATTGATACGCGGCGAGAACTTATACACGCGGACAGGGATTGGAACATGCGGATTAATGATTCTGGAGTGTCTGTAATGTATTGGATATGTGCCATGTTTGCTATTCGTCACGCGGACCCAAGATTAGATCTAAGATCCCAGAACCGCCTAATTACAATTGATTGGATAGTAAGCGCTCGAGTCATGCAGAACACTGTTTGTTAAAATGATGCGGCAGCAATGCAGAGTCGCAAATGAGACTTATATCATGTAGAATACGTCTTTGATAGGACTACTCGGATAGGTGTAAGACCGGGTAATGGACGTCGGGACCCAAAATATTGTTAAGCCGTGTAGTGGCAACAGTACCGACAATGGTGTTGAAGACCATTGTGTAGTCAGAGGTATATCGCACTGATGATAATCATCTGAGACAGCGATACTTGCCCTGTCAACAAGGTTGCACGACATGTGGAACCAGGCGATTGTGTCTAACCCTTCTTGAGCAGCACCAACATCGTCACGCACAGAAATCACAGGGGTGATTGCCTGGGCCGCTTTCCCCATTGACCCGCGCAGCTATCATAGATAAGAAAACAGTGTTGAGTCTGAATGAGAATTGCTTCTCATACCTCGAGGGACGAAACGTGCAACTATTAGACAACGATCGGTTAGCGGTCATTATTCGTCGAAGTTGATGACGAATTGTAACTTCAACTCGATGTCTAGGATTCGAGACAGCGTCACAAAGCACGCATGTATCTGGCCACGCGCCATGTCGGATTCCACCCACGTTCATATACAGCCATACCTCCTGAACAGATGCCCCCACGCCAACAAACCAACAAATATATCTGTGAAATTTTGATGGAACTAGTTAGATAGGAATTTGTTCCTCAACTTGACCAGTTTGTCTTGGGCGTCCGTTTGAGTGGGTTTAATTTCCAAGTTCACTTGGAGCGACGAATCTTGAATTGATTACTGGTCAATGGCACATAATCATATATGTGCGGAATCCGGGGTTGTTGAAGGAATCAGATCTTACTCTTGAAGGTCAAAAGAAAGTCTGGTGAGCACTCGGAACCCGCTTCAGTATGGTGCAATGCGTTTATACCTTGCACTCTGTGAGAACTTGATAGGAACTAAGCGGCGTAGCTGCGAAAGATGTAAGCAAAGTTACTGAAGTCCGTCTTTGGGTTGAGGTGGTTACTGTACAAGAAGGATGCAACATTGAAATCCTTGGGACACACCGTGAGTGAGCTAGCAAGCAAAGCATCACATTCGATGAGCAGTACGTCTAAGCAACGCAACAAAATCTCTCGGAATAACACCCATGTTCACTATAACAAGAGCCCTTAGATGCATTTTCAAACGGCAGAAGACAAAACTCACCCTGAAGGTGTCACTTCTTCCCTGGTGCCTTCTTCCCAGTCAGCAACTTCTCCTTCCCCACCGGTGGCTCCTTCTCCGCCTGCACACCCTCCTGCATCCCAGCCCAGCTCTCCATACTAACGCCTTCCCCAAACCGTTTTTTCCACCTTCTCATCCGTCCGGTCCCTTCTTCTTCTTCATCCTGCGCAAACTCAGCAGATCCTCCACATACGCGTTCTGTGGCGTTCCATAAGGGATGGTTCGTCGTGTCACGAGTGAGAATAATGCGTGAGCGTGGTGAGGTTGTCCAATGTGTGAATGTGGATCCGTCTGCGCGAGTTACATGTTGTGGGAAGTGAGGGACGACAGGGGCGGGAAGTTGGCGGGGACGGGTTTTGCGGAGGTGGGACTGGCCATAGGGAGATGTTGAATGTGTGCGGATGAGGGATGGTGTAGAAGAAAGAAGGCGTTTCGATGTGCAGAGGGACATGGTTTTGTTAAAGGAGACCGTTTTTGTCGTGGGAGGCGTAATGCCTTTTGAGACTTGTCACCCCCACACCATTCCCATTCGACGAGCTCATAGCATCGTATTGTACATCTAAGAAACAAACGTGACTAAACGTACTCGTACTTCATAAATCTCCATTCCCTTCCAATATATACCATACCATACTGTCCGTTAATCCAACGAGCCGACCACAGGTCAATGCAATTCGTACATAGTCAGCTATCGGAATCCCGTACAACCCGCAGATAAATCCGTCAAGTTGTCAAAAGGACCGACGAAGTGTCACTCGAACTCGATGCACTCAGCGCACAGTTTATAGAAGGAGGCGGCCATTGGAGAGGCCGGGGGGATCGATCGGGGAGGAAGAGACCCCGTTTGAACTCTTCGAGGGGGGGGAGGTGGTGGAGCTTTCCTTCCTACCATCGCGGACGCAGTATCTGGGCTAGTCTTACGCCGTGGAAGGGTAGCGAATCGCATGTCCTCGAGGGAACCCCAAATGCGGCTTCGTCGGAGGAAGTGGATGGCAGGGACTAGGTGCTGCGATTCGTCCTCGGCAGTAGTACTGGTTACGCGTCGAATATCGAACTTGAAGCTAGTTGCAGAATGGGGAATGTTCATTGGTTGGCTGTACATGTGATAACTGGTGCTTTTGTCATCCTCAACTACAACCTCGTGGTGGTCATCGTCGGTAGCAACGTCGTTCCGGCGACTGTCTTCGTGTACGAATGTGAACGGGCAGGTACCAGAGGGATTTAGGGTGATTGGAGTAGTTCACCGGGAAGAGACCCTTTCAACCGTCTTGGAGCGTCCTTAACCACCAATTGTCAAACACTTCGTTGATCACGGTCATCCCTTCTCCAGCACTAAAGGACAGCTCGTCGAACAATCCCGTTATGCAGTGCCTTGACAAGTTTGCGCTGCTGAGAGGGAGTTTCGAGATCTTAGCAGGGACCTCGGGAGAAGAGTCACTCCCGGAAGGGAAATCACTGCCCTTGCCCGTAGGTGACTTGTGCAAAAACGACAGCGACTTCGAACTGGTTTGACGGGGCAGTTGCCTGGTCTGCGTTATCTTCATTCGTCAATTATCTCTATCCTTCCTGCTTCGTCCTATCATAGAGCTCGCCGCACTAGATGCCCACCCAACGACACTTGATACGCCTGTTGCTTTTCAGAGTTGTATTAGTCTCTGAAAGACCTGAGGCTGTTGCGCCGCCATCGGAACGTCTGCACGAAGCTCCAGAGTCGGAGTGAGACATTGATCTGCTGTCTGAACAGGACTTGTGGCGGGTGATAGGGCTGATACTCTCAGCGATATCGTCTTCATCTGAGTCGTTGGGAGCTAGAGTGGTAATAGATGATTGTGTGGACCATTCAAATGCACGTGAGCCGGATCTGACATGCTCAAAGTTGGATAACGTTGGGCTACTGCAATACCCTTATCAGAACGGGCTGAGATCTGAGAGTGACGCCATACTTATCATGCCAGTGTGCTTGCAATACTTCGGTGTATTGCTTTGCAATTAAAGTTACAAGTCATCAGTAATAGAAAACGGCGAGACATACAATTGCAGTCGACTTCGTTGCAACTCGTCCTCTGCCTCCCGTCTCTCCTTTTCTTTTTCTTTTTCTTTTTCTTTCTCGTTGCTCTTGGTTTGCTCATCGCCGTATCGTAGCTCCGCTTGTACATGATCACGAATGATGCGTCCATTACCGGACAATAAACACCGCACCTCCGATTGTCCAACTTCTTTCGCTGGTGATCATAGTCTTTGATGTCCTGTAAAAACCGCCCGCACAAAGTGAGAAATGTGTCTCGGAGCATCAATGCATATGACTCTTGAGGTGTCACAATCTTGCAATGTGCCCAGCGTGATCACGTTCCTAGTACATATAACCCAACGCATGGAGAATCGATGCACAGAACAGCGATGCACCGGGTGTAGCTGATCCTCACCATGGCGGACCATGACGATGCCGAGTGCGTCAATTGCCATCAGCTTTTCCGTCTCCCCAGATACTGAAGATACCTTCTTCCCTGAAAGAACTGTAGCTGCCAATCCAATCTGTCACTATAATGTGAAGAGAAGAAGTCAGTATTGTGGCTTTCTGAGGTCCATCGAGCCCTCGTTGTCTAATGGTTATGACGTCAGACTTCTATCACAGTGACATCTGGAGGTTGCGGGTTCGAATCCCGCCGGGGGTTTCTTATTTTCACATCAGATTCATTTTGATGCTCCTTCGCCATGTATACTAGTTACACTCTTACTACCGTTAGTCTTGTTCTTTAGCTTCAATTTTTTATCCTTTCTGTCGGACGATTGCCTCACTGCACTCTTTTGATATATTCACTCGTCTGTTCTTGTTCTGCTTGTCAGCAATGGTACTCTGCTCCCCTTTGCCAACACTACTCTCATCCTGGCCATGGATGCTGGATGTAGACTGGAATATTCCAATGAATGATTAGTGCTATCAGGTGCCGTTTATTTCCCATCTCTTCTACTTGCTTGGATGCTGATCCACTCTGCACGCATAGATCCAGATTGAAGCAAACAGCTTGATGTCAGCTGGAAAGTCATACAAGCTTACACGTGCGCGAGTGTGTTTCATCCTTCACTTGTACTCCTATCTTGACCTCTGTTTCTGCATCCATGCTTGCAGCTGCGCTGTAATATCGATCCAACGTCCTCTCCAAAATCGGGTATTCCAGTGTCGGCATAAGGCTGTATTACCCCTCCACCCAACCTTAGACAGGATTGGAAAAGTACTGGGTGAGTCCACCAAGGCAAAGGGCGTGAATTTTGGTGCATATACTTGTACCTGTTCTAGCACGCCTTTCGGCATGCAAGGCATGTGCAAGTTAAAAGTATTGCGATTTTTGTACTCGAAGGGCCAGCGCCGTCCGTGGATGATGGTGAGCAAATCCATTTAATGCCATGTTTCTAAGCAAGATATCTGTCATTATCCACACTTGATCAAGTGTCCTACAGGAAACCATGTGCTTCATGCAGGACAAGACCTTCGATAACGCAACGGTATCATGGGTCGGTTCCTACAGGACGATGCGTGGTAAAGTAGCGAATGAGGCCAATGATATATGGTGCGACAAGGACCGTTCTCGTTCCTTGGATTGAATGCCGCTGCCATCGCCATGTGATGGCTTATATGCTAATTCTTCTACACAATAGATAAAACGAACTCGTACCACTGTACTGTTGTAATCGCAGCGCATAGTTCTACTCCAAGCAGTTTTCCCTTCGGTAATGCGTCAATACGAATGACTTTGGGATTGTGTTCTTTTGTCCAGCTGTAATCTACTACTGGATGATAAATGGCCCGATAGCCATGCTGAAAGCCTTTAGTCAGAATACACCACGTGTGAATGATCCTTGTGTCCTTACAACCATCATCGGTCGTCAGAACTGGGCTGAGGATTTACATAAGTAGGTGATCTTTCCTGTGAGTATCACTTTCCAGTTGTCTTTTTGCCACTTATCAGCGCATCTAACTGTCTATCGACCAGCTAACGAGAACCTCACAACTACTCTATTCTGTTCCATCTAAGCACCTGTGTCTGACTTGTGATTGTCAACGATTCGCTTAGAGGTATGGATAGCATTCCATGATTGTTGTCCATGGTTTAAGGGTGACTTGCATTGACTTGGGTAGCATGTATATGATCAATGTAAACGCATTTATCGCACGGGAGGATGCGATCAAGATGGAACAGGAATATAATAAAACCGATGTCCTCGAGTTCCGCGATGATGAAATGACAGACTACGCGATCTTGTCGCATCGGTGGATCGGGAAAGAAGTTGACTATAAAGAGATCATCAAGCTCGCAAGGATGAACAAGAGCGACCAGAAAGCTATTCGTGACCGTGATGGCTACAAGAAGATCCTCTCTAGCTGTGAGCAGGCCAAGAGGGACGGGTACTCATGGCTGTGGGTGGATACGTGTTGCATAGACAAGCGGAGCAGTGCAGAGCTATCGGAAGCGATCAATTCCATGTACCGGTGGTATGCAAACGCGAAGATATGCTATGCGTACCTCCACGATGTCAGTGGTATATCCTTTCCCACTGAGGACGACGATAAAAAGTATCCCAATTCCAACGGCTGGCCAGAGTGGTTCTCGCGTGGGTGGACCTTACAGGAGATGATTGCGCCAAGCAATGTCCAGTTCTTCAACAAGGATTGGCAGTGCATCGGCGACAAGAGGACACTTGCACCCACCTTATCAAGGATTACTCAAGTTCCAAGGCATGTATTAAGGGATGGGCTCTCCTCCAACCGTCCCTGCGTTGCTCAGATCATGTCGTGGGCTGCTAGACGGAAGACAACTCGAGTCGAGGACAGAGCTTATTCGCTGTTGGGACTGCTGGATGTGAATATGCCGATGTTGTATGGAGAGGGGAAGAAAGCGTTCCAGCGTCTTCAGCTGGAGGTCATCCGCATGTCCAATGACCAAAGTATCTTTGCATGGCGTCGCTCCGAAAATGAGCGGAGTGGCAGTATCCTTGCTGACGACCCAAGCTTCTTCGAGGATTGTAATAGAATGGAACTGTTGGATCGCAACCAATTCATCCAAGAACTCAAAAAGCATGTCCCAGAAATAGACATACCCTCCATCAACGAAGATCAATTTGGTGTCTTCCCCATCACGAATCGTGGCATCCAAATTTGGATGTTCCTTTTTCGCCTGCGTGGCTCTCACTCCCTCTTCGAAGCCTGGCTGCCATGTCGGGATCCATTATATCCACCAGTAACCATCACTTTGGCGTTGTGGAATTCCAATTACTACAGATATCATACTCTGGAAGGGACCAGGTGGCGAACTCTACAGTTTCGGCAAATCTACCTTAGATATCAAGATATCCATCGCGATGTTACATTCAAAATCGACGATAGTGCGATGGCCCACAATGGCTTCAGCTCCTACCAGTCACCAAAAAGCCTCACGTCCACTGACACTGCTCTTTTTTGCGTCAAAGCCTATTCTGATCGTGCTGGCTATCGCATTGCAGTGGGGGTAGGTCAATGCTTTGGCCACCATTGGATTCACGTCGCTGGCAAGCAACCTACCAGAGGACAGTCACGGCAGGACTTTTGGCAAAGTGAATACAGCAATATGCTGGCCAGAGGACCCGAACTCGCCCAGTCTATGGCAGAGGTGTGTTCTCGACGTGCAGGTGATGGTCTTGTCTGTGTCAAGTATTTCTGTCTCCCCGGATCAACCTGGACCATCCGGGCTTCTTACGTTGTGTGGGAGGGCTCATTGAACCGTGGAGTTAAGATTGAAGTATTTCGGCATCCCTACAGTGGACCGGATAAATGGATTGGTATCACGGTTGAGGTGGGTGTATTCTTCCTGGTGTACATGCATCTTCCCACTGGCATTGATACTACCATTAATAGGGGCTGGGGTCCAATGATCCTGATTGTGACACGCGGGGTCTTATGATACCCCATGAAGTGGGATACATGACCGTGCTACGCGTAGATGGGGCCTACAAGATATTCGCAGAAGCACCTAATGGGATAAAGGTGAGAATACATATCTTTCCTACTTTGTTGGAACTCTCACAGGCATAGTTGGGGGATTACGGTTATTTTGCGAACAAGGGGATATTCCACCCCCAAGGAAACATCTCAGAGATCACCGTGAAGCAGCACAAAATAAGTGATGCATATGGAGACAATGCTGACAACGACTATGTGAAAACCCGCTTCCCCGATGTTGAACTATACAAACCAGTGGGGCTTTCTGTTGTAATTAATGATGATCTCAAGTTGTGGTTGGATTGCCACTCTATTGAACTCGTCAACAAATATGTCGTGACAATGATTATACAATGTCCTACCGTGCCTTCCAGTGGGCATATGAACCGTAAGTCTATGTCGACTTGGGTTCAATGTCTGATTGCCGGCTCAGCCCCCACATCGGGCCCTACAACACCTTTGTGCATCTTTAGCAAGCCATTTGCTTGGTACCAAGATGAGGGCCTCGGCTCTGTGGTCGATGAAACGAGTTGAGGCGAGAGATGAAGATCAATGCTGATGCTGATGAGGTTGACCCAGTAGTTTCAGAATATGGGCTTCTCGATCGTAGCGGGTTCATCTGTCATTTTCTACTGTGTAAACCCAGGCTTGAGAGCGACACCTCTTCAAGTGACTTATTGGATCTACGTAAAAACTCCCTGCGTTAAGGAGAGCGCGTTCAGCATGGAATGTGAAGTGACCCGCTATTTCATCTTATTACCATCCTTGACCCACACAGGGCTAGGCAGCCTGAAGAAGCTGCCAACCCTACCAAAAGTAATATCCTTCAAGTTTGAATTTGGTGGTATCTCGGCCCGCGTTCGTTGAGCACGTCCTTGCGAACGTAAACGTACTTAACATGGGCGAATATCACCGTAGCAGCGCGTGTTCTGGTAGCGGGGTGGGTGATGCTGATGGTTTGGAAGAGCTACACAAAGTGTCGTCGTTCACTGTTATTATGTAGCGTTAGGCACCACTTGCGCACAAGACACCTAGCAAGCTATGAAGATGAGGAGAAGCGGTGGTATATAGTGATATCTGTATACCCGCATGCATCATATATCACCGTGTCATACCCCAGCTGTATAATCAGTAAACCAATAACTGTGTACCATCCTGTATCAGCTTCCGGATACAACTCTTGTGCTGCCCCGTTTGCTGGAGTCCCCGCCTGGTCTAGTGGCCCTTCTGGCTTGTGTTGCCCCTCTCGTTCATTCTGCGCCGCAATCTCTCATCAATACGGACTCTTGTTGTTCCGTCAGGTTCTGAGAAGCTCACTCACCCAATCTCTCCAATACTATGTGGGCCCACAATTCTCGCGACCCTTTCATCCTCTTCCGGTCGACTAGCTTCGGCAAACTCTTCGCCTCCGTCACTGCTTGTTGTGCGAACATATCCCGCCCTGGTTCAGGAACTTCCAAGGGGAATTGCTGTGCTCGTCTCTCCATCGGCCACAGGGACAAGTCATCCACCACAGCGGGTGCACAACCGCCAGGCTCTCTGCCAATGGCTGCTCCCAGAACGGATCTGTTCGGCGTCATCGATTGGGTAATCTTGGTCTATTAGCAGTGTGACCACGTCTGCTGTGACATCATCGGGGAGTTTTTCACTGAAAATTATGCACGTCGCGCCAGCCATCTTGACTTCGATGCGAAAGAGTTATAGGCGAGAAAAACTCGCTATGTGAAATCCCAATTCTCGAGCCATCGAGCACTGTTACATTTTCTCCTCGTCCGTGCGCTCCTATATACGAGGGGGAGAGATTGTCGAATGTCAGTATGACTATGATAATTAGCACACACGCTACCTGCAGTCATATGCGTGGATGCTGTCAAGTCAAACACGACACTCCTAAGCAGCATAGAAAAGTACAGAACAGGGGAATAATGGAGTAGGATGAGCTGGCGGGACAATCAGGAAGAAAGGAAGAAAGTGTAAAACATGACCTGCGAAGAGGAAACCACAAAGCGTGTCGTACTAGACGAGCTTGGCTTGGGTTATTTGTAAGCGGTTAGATTGCCAGAAAGACTATACCACATCGACTTATTGTTCTCGAAATATTTGCAACCGTGCTTGGCGCAGAGGAAGAGAAAGCCCCGCACGACCACATATGCAGCGACTGAAGCTGTACTCAACCACAGACGAAAGGATTACCTTGAACCAGGTATTTCCGCCTATGCTCTTTAACCCGCAAGTTCTATGTATACACACTTAAAATTGGGTTGGATAGTAGTGTGGAGGATGCTTGCGACGCCGCATCGGAGAATAGGCCAACTCCAGGGCTATGAGTCGTACACATGCCAATCAATGAGCTTCGAGTTGGTCGTCCAATCACTCTCTGCAATTCCCAAGATTAGGCTAAGAACCCAGAAATCCAGTAATTGACCATCTTGGGATGTGCAGGAACTACCAGGGACGCATAATAGCCTCGGATCAGCAAATATGGATCATCGGAATAACGCTCACGCTGAGGATGCCCAGAAATAGTCTCATATACCAGATCGAGTTCACCTGGATGGCCTGCTTATTGCATATCACCTCCTGCTGATCAAATGCCCACTCAGGTAGCTTGTCGGTGTGCCAGAAGATATTACAGTCCATCATCAAATGAATGCGTCAACAGCATCTTGAGACGCATGCTCGACTCTCTATCGCTCTTGTTGCCCTTCATGATCTCAGCGACCCAATCACCGTTGAGATCGTTGGAGAAACCGGTCATGTCGTAGGCAGAGACTTCGTTCTGGAGGTCGACATCCGAGACCGGGTGGCACACATCGTGCGTGTGACGGGTTTTGTCTGTGACGATGTGTGGCAGCTTGATTCGAGAACCATCTTTGATGTATTCCATTGGCTGGTGTTCGTGGTCATACTGCGGGTAGTTGTCAACCGTGGCATTCAAGATGAACTAGTTGTTATTCTCATTGCGATGGGGGTAGAGCGTGACCAGTTGTTCTTTGGAGACAGTTAGTCGAAATCATGGAGAGGGAGCACAAGCAGAAAGATGCACATCCACTTCCACCAGGGTAGCTGTGTGAAAGTAGCTACCCTGCATGTTGGGGTGATGGACTGTAATCTTAGAACCTATTCCAACGTCTGGACAACCCAAACATCCGCTCTGTAGTCCGAACGCATCTCCGCGTCGCCGGAGCTCCCAAGAATCAAAAATGCAACTCAAGCATAGTCAAATCAACAGAGTGCTCTGTGAGGTGACCACGTCCTTATGGAGACGCGAGCATCGCTGAGGAGCTTTGAAATGGTACATCGACCATCGCGATCGTGAACAGACGTCGGACGGACTGGCGGCCTCGATCTCACCCTCGTAAGCCACCTTTCTTCCTCCTCGCATAGTGCCCACCTGTCGTCTGCCACCCACAAACATGAAATGAGACGATTGTCTGACTCTTTCTCTTTCGACATATTCACGTCGATCCCTACTGTCAATTGTCGTTCTGCTCGTCAGCAATGTCACTCACCTCCGTTGCTAGCACTACCGGTTGCAATTGGTCTGTCTAAGATGCCTCACATAGTTGGCGCATTAGAACCCGACTAACTCTGCCCTCGATATGATGAAATCCGCCGAGTGGTTTACTCCATCGCGACCACGGATGCTGGATGTAGACTTGAATATGCCAATGAATGATTAGTGCTGCGTTTATTTCCATTATCGTATGTCCATCTCCCCTCTCTTCTTTTCTACTTGCTTGCATGCTGATCTACTCTGCACCCACAGATCCAGATGGACCCAAACCACTCGATATCAGCTGGAAAAGGTACTCAGCGCGTTCCTACAGGCTTTATGCGCACGCGACCGTGTTTCATCTTCCACCTGTACTTCTACCTCGACTTCTGTTTCTTCGTCCACGTTGACAGCCACGCTGGAATACCAATCCAACCTCCTCCAAAAGCAGGGATTTCAGCACCGACATAAGGCTGTACTACCCTCCCGCAGTTGAAGCATTCCACTCAACCTTAGGTAGCAAATTATTGGGGTAACTGAAAAAGTGTTGGGTAAGTACATCAAGGAAAATGGCATGGATTTCGGTGCATACACTTGTAGATGTTATAGCACGCCCGGTGGCATGTAAGGAATGCGTGGGTTAAGAGTATGGTGGTTTTGTGCGCCGTCCATAGATGATGGTGAGCAAATCCATTTATATAGTACCATGTTGCTGAGCAAGATATCTATCGCTATCCACACCTGATCAAGTACCCCACATGAAACCATGGGCTTCATGCAAGACAAGGTCTTCGATGACGCATGGATCGGTTCCCTACAGGACAGAGGTGCATGGTAATGCAGTGAATGGGACCAATGGTATGTACAGGAGTGCGACAAGGTCCGTTCTTGTTCCTTGGATCCAATGGCAGCGGTGGTGGTGGTATGTATGACAACTCCACTACACAATAGGTGAAACAAACGACAGATGTACTCATACTATTGTACTGTATACTGGAATCGCAGCGCATAACTCTACCCCAAGCGGTTGTCCCTTCATCGATGCGTTATTACGAATGACTTTGGCATTGTGTTATTTTGTCTAGCTGCAATCGCACCGGTCAATACTCTTGGACAATAATATGTTATGACATGAGGCCCGATAGCCATTTCGAGGGCTGCAGAAGGCTTTTAGTCAGAATATACCACGTGTGATCCTTGTGTCCTTACCACCACCATCGGTCGTCAGAACTAGGCTGAGGGTTTAAGTAAGTAGACGAGCTTTCCTGTGAGCGTTTTCCTCTGTCATTTATCGCCGTATCTAACTTTCTGTCGTCCAGGTAACACCTATTCTATTCCGTTCGGTCCAAGCACCTGAATCTGACTTGTGATTGTCAACGATTCGGTATGGGCAGCATTCCATGATCGTCGTCCATGGGCTAAGGGGGATCTGCATAGATTTGGGCAGCATGCATATGATAAATGTAAATGCATTTATCGAGCGGGAGCAGGCAATGAACACGGGGAAGGAGAATTATGGAACCAATGTCCTTGAGTTCCGTGATGATGAAGCCACAGACTACGCGATCTTGTCGCATCGGTGGATCGGAAAAGAAGTTGACTATAAAGAGATCATCAAGCTCGCAAGAATGAACAAGAGCGACCAGAAAGCTGTTCGTGACCGTGATGGCTACAAGAAGATCCTCTCTAGCTGTGAACAGGCCAAGAGGGACGGGTACTCATGGCTGTGGGTGGATACGTGCTGCATAGACAAGCGGAGCAGTGCAGAGCTATCGGAAGCGATCAATTGCATGTACCGGTGGTATGCAAACGCGAAGGTATGCTATGCGTACCTCCACGACGTCACCAGCACATCGTTTCCCAGACGAAGTCACGATCTGTATCCAAATTCCAACGGCTGGCCAGAGTGGTTCTCGCGTGGGTGGACCTTACAGGAGATGATTGCGCCAAGCAATGTCCAGTTCTTCAACAAGGATTGGCAGTGCATCGGCGACAAGAGGACACTTGCACCCACCGTATCATGGATCACTCGAGTTCCAGAGTATATATTGAGGGGTGGGCTCTCCTCCAACCGTCCTTGCGTTGCTCAGATTATGTCGTGGGCTGCTAGACGGAAGACAACTCGAGTCGAGGACAGAGCTTATTCGCTGTTGGGACTGCTGGATGTGAATATGCCGATGTTGTATGGAGAGGGGAAGAAAGCATTCCAGCGTATTCAGCTGGAGGTCATCCGCATATCCAACGACCAAAGTATCTTTGCATGGCGTCGCTCCGAAAATGAGCGGAGTGGCAGTATCCTTGCTGACGACCCAAGCTTCTTCGAGGATTGTAATATGATGAAGCTGATGGATCGCAACCAATTCATCCAAGTACTCAAAGAGCACGTCCCAGAAGTAGACCTTCCCTCCATCGACGAAGATCAATTTGGTGTCTTCCCCATCACTAATCGTGGCATCCAAATTTGGATGTTCCTCCGTCCCCTGGATGGCTCTGACTCGGTCTTCGAAGCCTGGCTGCCATGTCGGGATCCATTGTGTCCACTAGTAACCATCACTTTGGCGTTGTGGAATTCCAATTACTACAGATATCATACCCTGGAAGGGACCAGGTGGCGAACTCTACAGTTCCGTCAAATCTACCTTAGATATCAAGATATCCATCGCGACGTTACATTCAAAATCGACGACAGTGCGATGGCGCGAAATGGCTTCAACTCCTACCAGTCATCAAAAAGTCTCACGTCCACTGGTCATCCTTTCGTCGAAGTCTATTCTGATCCTGCTAACTATCGCATTGCAGTGGGGGTTGGTCAATGCTTTGGCTACCATTGGATTCACGTCGCTGGCAAGGAACCTACCAGTGAATGGTCATGGTAGGACTTTGGGCAAAGTCAATACAGTAATATGCTGGCCAGAGGACCAGAGTTTGCTCGATCTATGGCGGAGGTGTGTTCTCGACGTGCAGGTGATGGTCTTGTCTATGTAAAACATTTCTGTCTCCCCGGATCAACCTGGACCATCCGGATTTCCTGCGTCGTGTGGGAGGGCTCATTGAACCGTGGAGTTAAGATTGAAGCATTTCGGCATCCCTATAGTGGACCGGATAAATGGATTGACATAATGGTTGAGGTGGGTAGATTCCTCCTGGTGCACGTGGATCATCTCACTGGTACTGATATTACCATTGATAGGGGACCAATGATCCCGATCGTGACATGCGGGGTCTTATGATACCCCGTTGGGTGGCACACAGGTCCATGCTACTCATAGATGAGGTTTCCATGCGATTCTCACAAGCACCTAATGGGATAAAGGTGAGCACACATATCTCTTCAAGTCCGTTGGAACTCTTACAGACACAGCTGGGTGATTACGGTTATTTTACCGGTGGGGTATTCCACCTGGCAGGGAACATCTCAGTGATTACCCCCAAGCAGCACAAAGTAAGTGATGTGTTTGGGGAGAGTACAAACAACAACTATGTGAAGACTCGCTATCCCGATGCTGAGCTATATAAACCAGTTGGACTTTCAGTTGCAATTAATGACGATATCAAGTCATGGTTAGATCGCCACTCTGCTGAACTCACCAACAAATATCTTGTCACAATGGTCATACAATGTCCCCCTGTGCCTTCTAGTGGGCCAAGTAGCTGTGAGACCATGCCAGCCCAACTATTTCATTCCTTGAATTCAATTCCTGATTGTTGGCTTAACCCCCACACTAGGCCCTACAATACCTTTGTGCATCTTTAAAAAGCCATTGGTTTGGTATCAACATGAGGGCTTTGGCTCTGCGGTCGGTGCAATGACCAGGTGAAGAGTGGAGAGCTGAGGTGAAAGATGAACTTGGATGGTGATGGCGACGAGGTTGACTCGGTGGTTTCAGAACATGGGCTTCTCGACCATAGTGGGTTCATCTGTCCGTTTCTACTCTGTATTCTTTCAATTGTATGTGTGCACCCTCGCAAGCACCCATGCAGATTCGTCTGCCCTGCCAATTGCTCCATTGCATCTCGTCCAGCGCTGACAACACCTCGGTGGGTGTCATACTCACCTTCGCCCACAGCAGCGCCCGCGCTGTCGAGGGAGCACACAGGACTGCCAGGACATAGGATTTCACTGACCAGTGTTGAACGTTATTCGGAAAAACGAAGAAAAAGTTTGGGAGAGCTTGTGACTGTCCGTGAAAAGGGCTGATGCAGTTCAATGACACAGCATGCTCCTTGATGGATGAGCCTGATGTACACTCAGTGAACTACAGCATGATCTATGATACTCTTTGCCTTACAAACTGTGTTCATATATCCATTTTCTCTCCAAGCTTCCCTCTTAATGAGACATTCATTCTCTGCCATGATGCAGCCTTCTCTACAAGCCTCTCCAATGCACCCATATCTCACTTCTGGGGTCATCAGCAAATTGTTGGAGCACCGACATCATTTACTCAGAAGGTTCAGCCATCCTCTTCGCACCATTTTTGCCATAACACACGTTGACATATCACACTCCTAGGGCCAACCCTCAGATCTCAAAGTCGATGACAGCAAGGTAAGAGGAGTGGTGGTATTTGGGGATCAAGTGCGCGAGATCAAGGTACCGGACGAATAAGGGGTGGATAGAGAGGGAAATGTACTTGGTATGTGTGCGTGAATACATTGATTGGGATAGGAGAATACAAAGCATTGGGAAGTCTGGGTATGATGCGGTTATGAAGGTCTTATCATCGAACGGAGGCTTCATCAACGATGGTCAAAAAGGTGAGGTACTGGCTGAACATCACCTACTGTACAAAGCAAGAGCACAACAAGTCGGTACGTAAATGCCGAAAACACGCCATTAACCCAAGTCGATACCCAAGATGCTGCACACGAGTCCGTTTGATTCAGTGGTTTGGACAGCTTGCTACACACAAGTTGTACGCCACAAAACCAGAAATGGGACAGCCTGACCCACTTCTTCTTCGAGTACTTTCCATCAGCGACGTCATTCTGCTCCCTCTCAGTATGCTGACAGACGGAATGGGTCACCCGACTAGTGTTGATTTTAACACGGCCTTGTATGTAAGAGACCTAGATACGGTCTACCTGAAATATCTGGTATACACAGTTAACAGTTTTTAATCTGACCAAATTTACTCCTAGTGCGTCCTTGAGGATGGACTCACAGAGGAATCGGAAGGTCTCTAAAGAGGGGAATGTGACGTGGAGGAAGAAGCAGATGGCTGCTTGAGAAGTTTTGAAATGTAATCGATGTGAATTGGGAGATATCCCAGAGACTTTATCCCCGCCAGTACTGCGCAACGAAAACACGAAATGACAAGACGTTGGTTTGACTGAAGATGTGCACAGCGCTGGTCATCTGGGCCACCTTTACATCTCACGCACCACACATCCATCGTGCATACAAGGACTACTTCTCCTCCTCCCCTCATGAGTGAGTGTATGTGGTATTGCTGGTAGATGGTCTGTCTTCGGTCTCTGGGCCTAGTAAAACATAGATGAATCGAATAGTGAGGTATATATTGGGAGCGTGCAAGATCAGAAGCGAGTGAATGCACGACCAAGGCAAGACAGCGGGGGTGTCAGCGATCCATCGAAGCACGGACAAGAGTAAAGACACCTGGGGTGGTTGTCACTGGCTGAGAGGATGTGATTGAGTGTGGACCAAATAGTCGACGACGAGAGAATATGGTTGATGTTTGTAGCTTTTAGAGGAACAGTCATCTTCGTCTCTTCGGGTCTGCCTACGCGGGAGGCTGGTTTGTAGCCGTCGTCGTTGCTCTGAGTCTGTAATACACATTCCTACTGTCTGGTCTTGTTCTGCTCGTCATACGCTCATCTCCTCTCCTCTCCTCTCTTCTACTTGCATGCTAGTCCACTCTGCTCCCCCGCCACAGACCATATTGATCCAAACCATTCAGTATCAGCTGGAAAGCATACTCTGCGCATTCCTACGCATGCGCACCTTCACCTGTACTCCTACTTCGACTCCTATTTCTGCATCCATATTTTCCGCCACGCTGGAACACCAATCCAGCCCCCCCAAAAGTGGGCATTTCTGCACCAACATGATGCTGTACTACCCTCCTGCAGTCGAAGCGTTCTACTCAACCTTGGATAGCAAATTGTTGGGGTCACTGGAAAAGTATTGTGTGAGTATATAAGTCAGAGTGTGTGGGTACACTTGTAGCCAATACAGCACGCCTGCTGGAATACAAGGAATGTGTGGGTTAAGAATATTGCGGTTTTGTTGCACTCAAAGAGCCAGTGTCATCCACAGACGGTGAGTTAAACCGTTTCACGTCATGTTTCACTGCAAGATATCTGCCATCACCGCAGGTCATTCACACCTGATCAGGTGTCCCACACGAAACCATGGGCTTCATGCAAGACGAGATCATCGATAATGCAACGATGTCATGGACTGATTCGTACAACAGGACGATGCGTGGTAATGCAGCGAATAAGGCTAACGATGTATGGTGACTATGTACAGGAGTGCAACAAGTTCCTTGGATCCAATGGCGCTGCCATTGTCATGTGGTGGTATGTATGTATGCTAATTCCACTGCACAAGAAATGAACCAAACGATAAATGTACTCACACCACCGCACTATTGTCATCGCAGCGCATAATTCTACTCCAAGCGGGTGTCCCTTCAGAGATGCGTCAATATGAATGGCTTTTGGATTGCAAGTGGGAGAGGAAGTTTCAAGGCCTTGCTGGAAAGTCACTCACCTACGTCGCCTGTGCTGTCGGCTGCTATTTGGTCCAACTGTATTCGTACTGGTCAATACTATTGGATTGATAACCTGTGACGTGAGGCCCAATAGTCAGGCCATGCTGAAAGCTTTTAGTCAGAATATACCACGTGTGATCCTTGTGTCCTTACCACCATCCTCGGTCGTCAGAACTAAGTTAAGGGTTTAAGTAAGTAGACGAGCTTTCCTCGCGTTTTCCTCTGTCATTTATCGCCGCATCTGACTTTCTGTCGTCCAGCTAACGAGAACTTCACAATTACTCCATCCCGCTCCATCCAAGCATCTGTGTCTGACTTTTGATTATCAGCGATTCATTTAGAGGTATGGATACCATTCCATGATCGTTTTCCATAGTTTAAAGGAGACCTGCATAGACTCGGGCAGCATGTACATGATCAATGTAAATGCATTTATCAAGCGGGAGGAGGCGATGCGCGACGGCAAGGAAGATTGTGGAACTAATGTCCTTGAGTTCCGCGACGATGAAGCTACAGACTACGCGATCTTGTCGCATCGGTGGATCGGGAAAGAGGTTGACTATAAAGAGATGATCAAGCTTGCAAGAATGAACAAGAGCGACCAGAAAGCTGTTCGTGACCGTGATGGCTACAAGAAGATCCTCTCTAGCTGTGAGCAGGCCAAGAGGGACGGGTACTCATGGCTATGGGTGGATACGTGCTGCATAGACAAGCGAAGCAGCGCAGAGTTATCTGAAGCGATAAACTCCATGTATCGGTGGTATGCAAACGCGAAGGTATGCTACGCGTACCTCCACGATGTCACTAGTACATCCTTTCCCACTGAGGTCGATGATGAAAAGTATCCCAATTCTAATGGGTGGCCGGAGTGGTTTTCGCGTGGGTGGACCTTACAGGAGATGATAGCGCCGAGTAATGTCCAGTTCTTTAACAAGGATTGGAAGTTCATCAGCGACAAGAAGATGCTTGCACGGATCTTAACAAGGATAACTCGAGTTCCAGAGCATATATTGAGGGATGGTCTCTCCTCCAACCGTCCCTGCGTTGCTCAAATCATGTCGTGGGCCGCCAATCGGAAGACAACTCGAGTCGAGGATAGAGCTTATTCGCTGCTGGGACTGCTGGATGTGAACATGCCGATGCTATATGGAGAGGGGAAGAAAGCATTCCAGCGTCTCCAGCTGGAGATCATCCGCACGTCGAACGACCAAAGCATCTTTGCATGGGATAAGGGGCGGACTGGCAGTATACTCGCTGATGACCCGAGCTTCTTCGAGAATTGTGAACAAATGGAATTAATGGACCACTACAGGTTTATCGAGTCTCTCAAACGTGCCACTCGAGGAGCAAGCTGCCCTACATGGACAAAGATCAATTTGATGTATTCCCCATCACCAATCGCGGCATCCAAATTTGGATGTTCCTTTCTCCCTTGAAAGACTCGGAATCGGTCTTCCAAGCTTGGCTGCCATGTCGGTTCAATCCATTCAATCCACCAGTAACCATCACTTTGGCGTTGTGGAATTCCAACTTCTACAGATATAATGCTCTGGAATGGGCTAGCGGGAAAACTGTGCGTATCTGTCAAATTTACCTCAGATATCAAGACATCCATCGCAACGTTACATTCCAAATTGATGACAGTGCGATGGCCCGCAATGGCCTTACCCGCTACGGCTCCCCACAAGAAACAACAACGTTCACATCCACATCCACTGAACTTCTTTGCGTCCAAACCTATTCTGATTCTGCTGGCTATCGCATTGCAGTGGGGGTTGGTCAATGCTTCGGCCAGCATTGGATTCACGTTGCAGGCAAGGAACATGCCAGTGAACAGTCGTGGCAGGACTTTAAGCAAAGTCAATATAAGCATATGTTGGCCAGAGGACCCGAGCTCGCCCGATCTATGACGGAGACGCGTTATCAAGACGATCGTGATGGTCGTGTCTGGGTTAAGCATTTCTGTCTCCCTGGGTCAATCTGGACCATCCGCACTTCCTCCATTGTGTGGGACGGTTTATTGAACCATGGAGTTATGATTGAAGCATTTCGGCATCCCTATACTGGACCGGATACATGGATTGGCATCACGGTTGAGGTGGATAGATTCTTTCTGGTGCACATGCATCATCTTACCGGCATTGATATTCCATTGATAGAGGCCGGGGACCAATAATCTTAATTGTGACATGCGGGATCTTATGATACCACATTGGGCGACATACACGTACACGCTACTTGTAGATGGGGTCCCCATGTATTTCTCGCAAGCACCTGAAGGCATAAAGGTGAGCGCGCATACCTTTCCGACTTTGGTGAAACTCTTACAGGCACAGTTGGGAGATTACGGTTATTTCACAGCCGATAAGGTATTCCACCGTGAAGGAAACACCTCAGCGATCATCCCCAAGCGGCACAACATAAGTCATGAGTATGAGAGCAACACAAACGACTATGCGAAACGCTACTTCGGTCCTGAGCTATACGAGCCAGTTGGACTTTCATTTGAAATTAACGACGATGCCAAGTCATGGTTGGATCGCCACTCTACTGAACTCACCAACAAGTATCTCGTCACAGTGGTCATACAATGTCCTACCATGCCTTCTAGTGGGCATATGAACTGTGAGTCCATGCTGGCCCAATTATTTCACCCCTTGGGTTCAATTTCTAATTGTTGGCTCAGCCCCCACATCGGGTCCTACGATACCTTTGTGCGCCTTCAGGAAGCCATTTGTTTGGTACCAATACGAGGGCTTTGGCTCTGCTGTCGGTAAAGTGAGCAAGCGAAGAGTGAAGAACTGAGGTGGAAGATGAAGAACGACAGTGATGCCGACGAAGTTGACTCGGTGATCTCGGAATATGGGCTTTTCGGTCGTAATGGACCCCTCTATTTGTTTCTACCGTGTATTCTTTCAATTGTATCATATCGATGAGCCTAGTCTGAGTAGTGTTTGAAACGCGTCGAGTAATCGTGATTTTTTACATAAACAACATGCACGCTGACCAGATCACTCATCCATTACGAAGTGCATCTACATGACTCAGTCAACCCAGGTGCAGAGGATATAATGATACCGTACACTAGAACATGGCATACATGAAAAAACACGCACTCTCTCCTGCAAAATTCCGTCAGTACATCGCTATTGCAGCTTGTACTCAACTCTGCCAGTAGTGTCAGACGGAGGACACAAGAGGAGTGGATAGTGCACCTATTACGGTAAACTCCTATTCTCAAGTTCCATCTTTCGAGTGCCGTCCGTCACACAGTATGTGTGGGTGACACACGCGAAGAGGTGCTTGCGGTGGGTAGAGCGTCCATAGAGGAGGTACAGAGTGCGTTGACGACACCCTTGATCCCAGAGGACAAGTGGCCTACGCATCTGTGCTATATCTACACCATTAGGGAATCACACGGGTACGGGTAACACCGCGGTTTTCTGTAAACAGTGTAAATTAGCTGTACCCGTGCGTATACCGTACCCTTTTACCGCAGGTTGACGGACCGGTGGGAGGGGGGCGTAGTGCCTTTTGTCACTCATAGCATTGTACTGTACATCCAAGAAAACGTGACTAAATGTACTTCATAGATCTCCATTCCCCTCCAATATATGCAATCCCATTCCATCCGTCCATTAATCCAACGAACAGATCACAGATCAATGCACCCTAAAGCAATTCGCACACATCCCCTTACGCTCATTAGCCAATTGTCGGAACCCCGTACAACCCGCAGATACATCCGTCAAACTGTCAAACGGGGATACATTTGCGCCCGTGCCATTACCATTGCCCGTCGAGGACGAAGTTGTGGGGGTAAGGTAAACCGGCGAAGTGTAACTCGAACTCGACGACGCACTCGACGCGCTGTCCGTTTGCGAAAGGAGCCTGCCTTTGGACAGACCAGGAGGTGGTCGATCGGGAATAAGAGGAGGAAGAGAGCTCGTTTGAGTTCTTCGAGGGGGAGGTGGAGGTGGAGCCTTCCTTCCTACCACCACAGACGAAATATCTGGACTAGTTCTACTCCGTGGAAGTGGTGGCGAATCACGTGTCCTCGAAGGAACTTCGAACGCAACTTCGTCGGAGGAAGTGGATGGACGGCGCGCAGGGACTAGGTGCTGCGATTCGTCGTCCTCGGTAACAGTGCTAGTTATGCTTCGAACATCGAACCCGAAGCTAGTTGCAGAATGGGGAATGTCCATTGGTTGACTGGACATATGATAAGTGCTGCTCTCATCATCCTCAGCTACAGCCTCGTTCCAGTGACTATCTTCGTGTACGAATGTGAACGGGCGGGTACCAGGGGGGTTTGTGATGATTGTAGTATAGTTCACTGGGAAGAGACCCCTTCGACCGTCTTTGAGCATTCCTAACCACCAATCTTCAAGCACCTCGTTGATCACTGTTATCTCTTCTCCAGCCCTGAAAGACAGCTCGTCGGATGATCCCGTAAAGTTGTGCAGCGCCTTGACATGTTTGCGTCGCTGAGAAGGAGGCTTCAAGATCTTAACAGGGATCTTAGGTGAATAATCACTCCCGGAAGGGAGATCATTGCCTTTGCCCTTGGGTGACTTGCGCGAGAGCGAGAGCGACTTTGAACTGGTTTGACGGGACAGCTGTCCACGGTGATCCTGGTCTGCATTATCCTCGTCGTCTTCATTCGTCAACGCGGTAAAGTTATCTCTATCCTTCTTGCCTCGCCCTGCAATAGAGCTCACCGCACTAGATGCCCATCCAGTGACACTGATACGCTTGTTGCTTTTCGGAGTTGTATTATTAGTCTCCGAAAGACCTGAGGCTGTGACGCTGCTATCGGAACGTCCACGTGAAGCTCTGGAGTCGGGGCGAGATGTTGACCTGCTGTCTGAACAGGACTTGCGGCGGGCGATAGGGCCGGTCCTCTCAGCGATATCGTCTTCATCTGAGTCGTTGGAAGCTGGAGTGGAGCTGGATGATTGTGTAGACCGTTCAAATGCACGTGAACCTGATCTCACATGCTCGAACTTGGATATCGTTGGGCTACTGCAATACCCTTATAAGAACGGGGTGAAGTTCAGGGGTTGATGCTATACCTATCATGCCAGTTTTCTTTGACGTCTTGCAATACTTCGACGTATTGCTTTGCAAAGTTGAGCTGGACGTCCAGGAACATGGTCAACTCGCGAAGCTGACGTGTCTCGTTTTCTTGTATATTATGCATGCGTGATCGTACATCATCAGACGTTTCCTCACTGATGCACTGGTGAGCACGCAGACAGACATCATCAGTAACAGGACATACAATTGCAGTCGACTCCGCTGTAACTCATCCTCTGCCTCTCGTCTCTCCTTTTCTTTCTCTTTCTTGCTGCTCTTGATCTTGTCAAGTTTGCTTATCGCTGTATCATAGCTTGACCTGCATACGACCATGAATGATGCGCCCATTAGATCGACAATAGATACTGCACCTCCGAGTGTCCAACTTCTTTCGTTGGTGTTCATAGTCTTTGATATCCTGCAAAAACCGCTCGCACGAAGTGAGAAATGTGTCTCGGAGCGTCAATGCGTATGCCTCTTGGAGTGTCGCAATCTTGCAATGGGCCCTGCCCAGCGTGGTCAACGACGTTCCTAGTATAATCCAACATCGATGAGCAGACGTATGGACAGTCGGTGTACGGAATCATAACGCACCAAATGTAGAGTCTTCTCCGAACTCCTCGCCATGACTGACCATAACGATGCCGAGCGCGTCAATCGCCATTAGCTTCTCCGTCTCCTCAGATACCGGAGATACTTTTTTCTTTGAAAGAACATGGTGGTACGCTTGTGTAGCTGCCTGCAGCCTGTCCAATGTGCATTGTCATCATAATGCGAAGAGAAGGAGGGAACTCGGTTGAGTGCGCACCTCAGCATTCCCTGTTTCCTCAGCTCAATGTCCTGTTCGAGTTCCCTGAATTCATCCGCGACGACAGACTTGTCCCGTGTTGATATCTTCTCTCCTGCCCACTATCGAAGTCAAGCACTTTGTTTAGACCAGCAGCGCCAAGTGACGTGGACATAACACAGACCTGTTTCAGCTTTCCGAGCTACCGGTTAACAAAGAACTATTAGACGCATGCGTGTAGTGAGCAGTGTGTACCATACCTGTTTACTAGCCATTACTGTAGAGAGGAAAGGAGGATCGTTCCTTTGTAAAGCAGATCAATCGATTATTCCATTCTTATACTGCGACCTTGGAAGTGGTCTGACTTATTTCGACCCTGCTAATTGGCTTACTCCTGACCAATCAACACGCATGGCTACACGCATCGACAGGCATTGACAAGGCAACGACAAGACACTCAAATGCACTACGAGTGCCACGTGTCGTCTTTCTAGTAATCTAGTTGGCCTTCGGGGTTCGCAAGACTCAGAAGATGGTCGATGACAGACGCCCGTGACTTTCCAGACCCAGGGCCAAGGCCCAAGGGCAGCTGCCAAGCTATCAGTTGTTGACGTGGAGGGCAGCTAGAGGGGTAATTAACACTCTTTTTGGCTTCTCTATAGGATTCCACGACGACAGCAAGGATGAGTGGCACTGCCCAGTCGTTGCAGTCCTTCCAGAAGGTCACCCCGATGATGGAGACGCCATCCTATTGAAAGACTAGGACTAGTGCGTCATCGATTTGGACTGGAACCATGATGACATCCACATCTTGCAGATCCACAAGTAACCGACGATGTTCTAGGAAATGGTAACCATGACCGATCACTCATTCATCTCATGTCTGAAATCAATCTTCTACCTAATTCGACAGCATTCAATACGGCATCGTCGTGCGGTCTGTACCCTTCGACGTTGATTTCTTGGAGTAGAAGATTTCACAGTCGAAGGGTTCATGCCTCAGCTGTATTAGGTATGTGACATCTCAGTGTCAAAGTTACACCACGTATCATGTCATCTGGTGCTGCGGGTATTTCCTTGGAGAAAGCAAAGTACCAAGATCGCAGCATGCAGGATGGGACAGTATGGGCATGCCCACTCGGACAGTTGGACAGGTGAGTCTCTTCAATGCTGATGCACATTGGTAGTATGGTGGTCAAGCGAGAAGATGTAGTTGCTTATCCAAGAGGGGATTGTGTGGGTAGGTATTCGTGGCCAGACAGTCCCGCCGTGACTAACTTCGCGTTTTTGACTCCTTGATCTCCATCTTTGTACATCTCTTTCATATCCAATTTCTGTCGACGCCGACTCTGGAAAATCCGAGATTACGCGGTTCGTAGATGATTCGTCGCTGTATACGATCGAAGCGGTTATTCGCGCATAGGCAGTTCCCTACGCACACATTCGAGGTGCATATAGACGTCTCTATAACTGACATCGCGTGGTATGCACTCATATTTGCGACCCATTCAGCTCGTGGAACAACCACAGTTCAATTCTGTAGTCTTTGCATCAGTTCGTGTCCCCGTCTCCCGCCCTTCACCTGGAGGTGAACTGCCCGGCATCAGCAAAATCTTATCCAGATATGCCTGCCTGCATACAGCACATTTGGCAAGCCTTAGTGACCACAAAGGCCAGGGTCGTATTGATCGCAAGGGTCAGCATGATTTGATTTCTTCAGGACGAAAATTGGATGCTCACTCCAAGGATCTGCGATCATGGCCTTACCACGGTGGGCGAGAGACGAATCCGGATAATCAGGTCTGTACATGTGGTTCCGCACATAATGTCCTGTTTTTCATAAATTTATGTTATTGAGCACTTCGCGGGTATACCGCCATGGATAATTAGGTGCATGCGGTTGACTGGTGGTCCTTGTGTTCGAAATGTTGACCCAACAGTATGCAAGCGCTCTGAAGAATACCCAGGGTACGTTGAGGGGCTTCGCACTCTTGGGTATTGGTCATGCCAAATGCGGTGACAAAATCGAACCAAGGTTTGAATCAGAATGTAACAATTTTTTCATTAGATTGTGCGACATCTACATTTTATAAGCAGGAACCTCCAATCACAGATCTGGATCATTGACTATCCACATCGCTGCTATTTCGGCATTAGGGGTATATGGCCGCACATCACTAGCGGTGACTATTGTGCCGTCGAGGAGGTATGCTTCCTGGTATCCACACCACCATACTTTCAGATAGGGATCCAAACGAAGCAGCAAGAACGTGTGCACTCACGTATATGCAAGACCAACGCGCCCTCTTTCCGCATCAAAGACCTATAGCGATTGAAACTCGATCAAAATGAGTAACACAAATTCTGTGTCAGATGACTGACCGCATAAAACCTCTCCATAAAACTCAGGCCCAGAATGAAGTCGAAGCCTGCTCCGCTATAATTCCCTATTTGGCCGACTATGCCATAGTATTTGGACGTATGCCCACCCCATGCCATGTTCTGAGAGGCTGGAACAAGTTGGGCCCTCACATCCAAGCTGAATGAGCTGCCGCCGATGTTGAAATGCAGGGAATGCATCTTAGGGATCGAAGATCTTGGGATTTCAAGAAGGCCAGTCTTGGCGTCAAGGTGTGCTCCCGGAATGGCCTTCATGTAGGCTGCGAAGAAATCATCCGCGAGAAGTATCTCTGTTTCGCTTATGAGTAGAAGAATTCCTGCAGGTGCTGGTACCTTGCACGTACGTGTAGTCCCAGAGTCAATAACTCCGGCGGTAGATTGGGGAATGACTTCCACCTCGCCGTAGCTGACACTTGTCACGTTGATCCCCCAGAAAATTGATGAAGGTGACGTAGTAGTAAGAGGTATATAAGTGATGTCACCAGTATACTAGATATTTTGTTAGTGCCTGATAACCTCTCGGTATAGGTACTCACTTTGGATGGGTCGGTACCACCATAAGTGATGGCGCCGTCTTCAAGAGTCCTGGGGTAGAATAATAATCGTTACAAAAAAATGAGGTGACTCACTGGTCTCGTTTTCCTCTGTAGTTGGTGCAAACGAAATTGCAAAAACATCGTGCTGGAGCAAACCTTGAGACATTGCATTGTCCATTACTGTTGGGATGATGGAGTCAACCCCGGGTGAAAGGCTCCCTTGAGTCAAAATAGCAGGTCCCAGACCGAGAATACCATGGACGCCTTCGAAGCCTGTCCATGTTATTGCATTGGCGATGGATTGGTTTGTAATAACGAGGTTTGGAGCAAGAGTGACCCGGTCCAAGTCTGAATTCATGGTTGAGTAGGTATCGCAACAGGATGCAAGGAGCAGTTACATACATTCGATGCCTTGGAAGGAGCCCGCGCCAAACTGCTCCGAAACGTTCTGTCCTGTGGGAATGCTTGTCTTTGTGCGCACGTATTTTTTGTTGGCACTGTAGAAAGCCATAGTATTGATATTACACCCACGAACAGGCTGTTTTGCTCACCCACATACGGTGTTCGAGCTCCCAGTGTCAAGAACAAGATTGTAATGAGTCACGGGGTGGCCGATGCCGATGCTGGCAGTATAGATTGTATAATCCAAGTTGGTAGCAGGGAGACCTGCCATCATCCGTCTTACACGGGCACGGTTAGCATCCGGAGACCCCTTGAGGTAAGAGCCAGAGCGTTCGATTTTCGTCACCGGCAACTCAAAGAGGGCATGTGCCAATGTAGCACAAAGTACGATGGATGTAATCGCAGGGAACGACGGCATCCTATGATCTGGGGAAGGATGAAATGGGGACATACCATGGAAATATATGTTCGGCACAACCGCTTGACAACCGCACATGTGCGCTGGCATGGAGCCTCTATTCGATTCGAAAAATATCGTCTACAGACACATATGCCTTGAGCCTTGGGCAGAAGTGTTCTCGTCATAACGTGGGTCACATTTACCAGAAGTTATTCTGTTTGCGATGACAACCAAGAACCTCAACATTGGTATTTTGTAGCATGAAATAACTTCGTCCAAAAATGAGGAACAAGCACCCACAGTACTATATCCATGATGTGGAAATTGGAATTAGACAGCCAGCACTGGGTTGGTAGTTTCCAAGCGGTCCGGGAAAACTCTAGGTTCCAAATCCATCCGTTATGATGACGCAGTGCGGGGTTCCAGGCTTGCAGGACCGAAACACGAGAGCAAAGCGACCGATTACAGCTCTGCACAAAAGAAAACTGGAAACTGGTAGAATTGACTGATCAGATTGCCAAAGAATGTAGATACAAACATGTGTGAATACTTCGCCAGAACAACGTCACAATATAGATGTGAATAAAGAAAGACGAAACGAAACGAAGAAGAAATATTAGTTACATATCAAAGAGTGGCGGACACGATAACGAAAATCCACAGCAGTTTTTAGGCGTTCCCACGGTTTTTATAGTTATCCCAGAGGCTCGGGTTTGTATGGGCGTAGATGCACCGAAAAATGGATACACATTCATGGACAGTACTTCTGATCTTCATCTTTGTATACTACTCTCTTATCTAATTCTGACTCTGGAAAATCGGAGATTACGCAGTTACTCACGCGTACCGTTCCATCTCCATAGTCGCACTCATTTGTGGCACGTTCAGCTCGTGGAACGAACATAGTCTGACTCTGATGACTCTGTATCAATTCACCTCCCCGTCTCCCGCCCTTCACCTGGAGGTGAACTGCCCGCAAAATTCGGCCCACACGAGTTGATCTTCTCTGTCGTAGGGGATCACGTCATGACATGGAAACGGGATACATATGATAACCATATGCACACAAGCAGATCTCACAGAGGAACCATCCGAGGTGTCCTTGACTGGGAGAGTACTGTTCCTGATTATTCGCGACCTCCGAGCATCTCCGACAAAGCCGAGTTGCGAAACGATACCCGGGACCATTACGTGGCCTAGGAATTACCATTCCGAGTCGATGATTTTCGGTTCCACAGGTACATCCCCCACGTGCTTCAGTCGACACAAAATCCTTCAGTCGCAACAGACGGTCCCTCCAAGGTCAGTTCACCACTTTCGCACATAACCCCACGAATACTTGTACCACTGTCTCATCTGCCAACCTCGAGCTACAATCCGGACTTTGAGCGAACCTCCTACGATTATGAAGCACACCATCGCACGCGTCCCTATCCGAGACACCCCACCTCACCAGTGTGAGGGTTATGGCCAACACCATCCCTCACACTTCCCACAACAGAATCTCTCGTAGCATACTATATTCTTTTATTCCTTTTTATTATCGGACACTTTACTGCAGATACCGTACCGATGTATTCAAGTAAACGCTACGTACCGATACTTAGATTAAAAACTACATAGTTGCTTACCTAAGCGTGCGGTATGCCGCACGTAGCGTTGTATTGGTCTCCTTGTAGTTTCAACGCCAGTACTTGGGCTTGGAAGATCCTCTTACTCTGATCTCTCTCTCTTTCGGTAACTCGGTCACGTCCGACACTCCGCCTTGCCCGTCACAGTTTGAAACTACCCAAAATCATCAAGATCCCGGCCGGATTCTCTAACCCTTCCGCGGGTTAAACCTTTCTCTCGACCAACCGTATGTCTCTCCGTTTCAACTCAAGCATTGCCCTTCCGGCACCCTACTACTAACTATCAACATTACCTATGGATCCTTGGGGCAATGGCTCGAACAATGCTCAACAGCAGCCACAGCCGCAGAACGCCAGCACACAGCCTCCCGCTGCTGCGCAACCTACCCAATCGTGGCAAGAAGCCATGGCCAACATGCTCAACGGGTTTGGTACCTGGGTACAGTCTACTAACCACTCTCAGGCAGCCATTACGGCCACCATGCAGACGCTCGCAGCCCAGATCAATGCCCTATCCACACAACCTCCCCCCGCAGCTCAACCAGCAGCCCCAGCCATGGCTCCCACGGGCCCATCGGGCTCTATCCGCGTCAAGGAACCACGCCAATTCACTGGAAAAGCTTCCGATGTTGAAACCTTCCTGGATGAAATTACTAACAACCTTTATCTACAGCGCAGACAGATAACAATGGACTTCGAAAAGTCCTTGTTCCTCTCCCTCTACCCCGCGGACAGCAATTCGAAATCCTGGTACCAGGCCATCCGCACCTCAACACCGGATTTACTCGACGATTTCGATGCATTTATTGATGATTTTCACAGACACTTTGGCAATTCGGATCTTGAATCCACGGCTTATCACAAGATCAAGACACTGCGACAAACTGGCCCTTGCGCCGCATATGCCTCACGCTTTCGCGAGCTCGTTGTCTACTTGGATTGGACTGATAAATCCAAGATCGCTGCGTATAGAGAAGGACTTAAGGACCAAGTACGAGATTTATTAATTATGGTACGTCCTAAGCCTACCAAATTCGATGAATTTGTGAAAATCTGCATTGAAATTGATAACGCGGTTCATGAAAACGAACTGGACAAGCGTCAGGCCAAGCCTGGTGACGCAACCAAAAATACTAACCGTTTTCACTCAAAACAGACTCCTCCAACCCCACGCGCTGCTACTACAACTACCCCATCAACATCCACGCTGCCACCAGGAGAGCCAATGGCAATCGATGCCACCAAGACCAAATGCGGACCGCTCACACAAGCCGAGCGTGAGCACCGCCGCGCAAATAAACTATGCATGTATTGTGGAGGTAAACACCTCATAGAGGCATGTCCCAACATGTCCGATGCAGCCAAGAGGCGCTACGGGGACAAGAGGACGACACCATCATCCTCGGGAAAAGCCTAACCGGGGACCCTCCTGTCCCAAGGTCTCCGGTTGACGATGGGACACGTCATGCTGCCGCTACAACGGACCCGGAACCTACACATGTCCGTCTCACAACGGGCGAGTATACCCTTCGTGGTAGACCCTCTCCGCACTATATCTTTGCATCAGGTATGTCCCTTCATTCACCATCTCATTTTTTCATTTCTATTAGACTCTCTTTCCCGGATCGCAAGCCCATAGTCACACATGCCCTTGTGGACTGTGGCGCGACTACTTCATGCATTTTGGAGCGTTTTGCCACGCGGCATGCACTCCCGCGATGTCTCAAGGACATCCCCATACCTATCATGGCGGTTGATGACCGTCCAATCGCATCTGGACTAATCACCCAGGATATTATTACCAACATTACAGTCGGGACCCACTCTGAAACGCGGCCACTGGCCGTTGTATCCATTGGATACCCTGTCATCCTTGGACTCGACTGGCTCCGTCAACACAATCCCAACATTAACTGGGACAACATGTCCCTTTCCCTCGACTGCTGTGGACTTGATGCAGCCTCACCCTCATTTGTCACCGTGTGTGGCTACAGTCTTGCACGTGACCTCTCCCATTCCACCCTCTGCTCCACTACTTCTGTTGGCTTAGGCCTTGGTCTATCCGGCTCTTCTCCCCTCCCCTCCCTTTGGCTTGCACAACATGTGCCTGACCTAAACTTGTCTGCGGACACCCCTAGCGTGCCCTCCACTCTCTCACCACCCTCTGACCCTCACACGGACCCTTCTGCTCCCATGCTCTTGCCCTCTGCACAGCAGACTGGCCACGGTCATTTGTCGTCACCCCCCTCCTCCCCCATGCTGAATATAAAAATACTTAACCCATGCTGCTTTCAAAAGTGTGCTAACAACTCGGAAGCTGTGTGTTTACTTTGATTTACCCCATTCACGCATTCGGAACACCTCAGTACCACCACCACCTTGTTCGAAGATGTAGATGGTCTTGACCCACTTGAAGACTCATCCCCACCATCTCCAGACCATTTACAGTCCCTCCCTAGGAAACTCATGCCATGGGCGGACACTGTCTTTTCCCCTTCCGAACTCGACAAACTCCCTCCACATCGCCCCTATGACGTTGATATTGAGATTGAAGAAGGGAAGGTACCGCCCTTCGGACCCCTATATTGCCTCACACCAGCCAAACGTGATGCACTCGCAGAACACCTCTCTACCAACCTAAAGCATGGTCATATTTGTCGCTCAACATCCTCAGTGGCTGCCCCAGTTTTATTCATTCAAAAGAAGACTGGAGAACTATGCCTTTGTGTAGATTTTCGTGGACTCAATGCTATCACCAAGAAGAACAGATACCCCCTTCCACTCATTTCGGACCTCCTCGATCGTGTCCAAGGTTGTAAAGTCTTTTCTGTTATTGATTTGAAGTCTGCCTACAGCCACATTCACATCAGAGATGGTGATGAATGGAAAACAGCATTTCGTACCCCCCATGGACTTTTCGAACATTTGGTTACCCCTTATGGACTTACTAATGCACCTGCTGCATTCCAAGCTTTCATTCAAGATACCCTTCGTGATTATTTAGATATTTTTTGTGTTGTTTACTTAGATGATATTCTTATTTTTTCTCACACCCAAGCTGAACATGATTTCCATGTGGCTAAGGTCCTTGATTGGTTGCATGATGCTCAGCTTTGTGCTAACCCTGCAAAGTGTGAGTTTGATCGCCCCGAAGTAGAATACCTGGGCTACATCATTGGTGCTGATGGCATCAAAATGAACCCGAAAAAACTTGACACTATTACCTCCTGGCCTGTCCCTTCTAATGTAAAAGAACTCCAATCCTTCCTTGGTTTTGCCAATTTTTATTGTAGATTTATTGATGGATACTCTTGCCTTACCCTTCCATTGACTAACCTTACCCACAAAACAGTTACATTTGACTTCTCAGGTCCTGCCATTACTGCCTTCGAGACTCTAAAACAAAAATTCACCCAAGCCCCCATACTCCAACACTTCAACCCTACCACTCCCACCACAGTCTCTACTGATGCCTCTGATTTTGTGCTGTCAGCTGTCATACAACAGCCCGACAGCTCAGGGACACTCCACCCTGTCGCCTTCTATTCTTGGAAGCTTTCCCCTGCCGAGATCAACTATGAGATTCATGACAAGGTAACAAACTAAAGGCAGGAAGGGCGCAGCAACTCTGTGCTCACCTGGAGGTTTGTACTTTGAGTTAGAAGAACGAGTATGTTGCTATGGGAGTAATCAAGTGTTGAGGGACTTGAGTACTCAGTGAAGATGAGAGAATATATGATTTGAACCTAGGGATTGGGACCCTAGGAGTACAGTATATATACATACTGTACATGGTCCATGCACACAGAGAAACTCCGGAGCATGGTAACTACAACTACTACTTATAGAAGGAGTAAGTTTCTATCTAGGGATAGAACATTGTAGAACATGAAAGGAAGGATACCGATAGTACGGTTCCATGTGATTCTTGGGTATCTATGATAGCCAGTCACGTGAATAGTAAGTTGTCAGACAAATGACTAAAATATTGATAGAGGTCAATTGTCATGACCTAGAGACAAGGATAGTCATCCTGTCAACACTCCCCCTCGCTTTAAACTGGTTCAGTAAAGACCAAGTAGTAAGCAATGATGGTCATGTTTCTGCCAGGTTAGATTCTTAGTCATTGAATCTGCCCTTTGATGATCGGTAGACATGTAGTCTAACTTGAAGTCTCCATTTTTGATAGACTCCCGAAGCCAATAGTACTTGATGTTAATGTGCTTCAACCAACCTTCAATGACTGGGTTATTTGCTAAATGAATAGACCCTTTATTGTCGCCAAAAAGAATGACAGTAGTGAAGCGAAGATGGGATTCTTGGAATAGAGTGGTAATCCACTTGATCTGTTGTCCTGCATTGCAGAGTGACATGTATTCAGCTTCAGTAGAACTGAGAGCAATGGTCGGTTGCCGTCTAGATCTCCAGGAAATGAGATTTTGTCCAAGGAACATAGTGAAGCTGGAAGTAGAGTGATAAGTTTCCCTATCTCCAGCCCAGTCTGAGTCAGAATAGCAGTCCAAAGAGAGTTTGCTTTGAAAGTAATGGATAGAGAGATCTTTTGTTGAAGAAAGATACTTGACGATATGCATCACCTTATCCAAATGCTGCTGTGTTGGATTAGACATATACTGCGACATGTGAATGACACTAAAGGCTAAATCTGGACGAGTTCCGAGCATGACATAGAGGAGAGATCCGATAACCTGCTGGTATTTTTGCTGTAGAGCTGGTGTAGCAGTATATCTGGAAGGTATAGGAGTAGGGACATAGCCACTTGGAAGAGGTGTTTGCACACTTCGGCATTGTTCCATTTGAAAGCGTTTCAGGACTTTCTGGACGTAGGGTTGTTGGTGAAGGATCATGGTCTTGTCTTTTCGATTCTGTGAAATCTGGATGCCAAGATACTCTTTCACTTCTCTCATATCTTGTACTTCCCAAATCTTCATAAAAGCTTCTTTTCGGTCTTTCAAGAGTTTAGCAGAAGATGAAAGGAGGAGAATGTCATCAACGTAGATGACAAAGATGACTAGGCCTTGTTTAGTCTTGTAGACATAAACTCCCGTGTCTGATTTGGTTTGATTAAAACCCAATTTGAGTAGGGATTTGTGGAGTTCCTTATTCCATGCTAATGCTGCTTGCTTAAGGCCATAAAGCACGTGCAATAGACAATAAACCTTGTTTGTTGTTCCTGGAGTTATGAAACCTTCTGGTTGTTCCATATAAATTTCTTCATCAAGTTTTCTGTAAAGGAATGCAGTCTTGACATCAAGGCAGTGAGCCTCCCAATCCTGAGAGCAAGCATAGGCCATGAGCAGTCATACTGTCTCAAACCTTGCTACAGGAGAGAAGGTTTCTTCATAATCTTCTCTGTAAATTTGTGAAAAGCCCTTTGCTACTAAGTGAGCTTTGTATCTTCCATCTGACTTTCTTGCAAAAACTCAACAACATTTGACAGGTTTACGATCAGGGGGACAATCTACTAGAGTCCAGACATGTCTGTCGTTAATCGACTTGATCTTGTTGTTCATTGCTTTCTTCCACTTGTCTTGTTCTTCCTTTGGTAACTGGAGAACGTCCTTATACTGTTTAGGTACCTCCGAGATGGCTTGAGCCAAAAGATATTCAAGAAAATCGTAACCCTGCTCATGAACTAGATAGTTGACGTCTCCCCCTTGCTCTGAAGGTGGTGGAGGTATTGGATCTTCATAGAGATTGTCAATGTTAGGTCATTCGGGTGCAGGTAGAGGATTCTCAAGATTTCTTTCCCAAGTTCTATCTGACTCCCTTTCTACCTGAGTTGGTAGTCTGTCTCCATATACATTGTTGGGAATTACCCTAGGGACAGGTACATGAGTCAATCTGTGTAATGCAGAAGGGGCAGGAGGATAAGATGGGTCAGGGGCTTCAGTTGGATGCCTTTCGAGGAATGGTGGAAGATTTCTATCAAGAACTGGTGGTATGAATGATGGAATGGGACAAGGTTCATGTCTTCTCTGACTGGGGAAACCTTGACTAGGGGTTTCTCTTGCTGGTGGAGATGACGGTGGAGATGGTTGTAAATAACCAGGGTTTGGAATACATATGTGATCCAAATGTTCACATCTAGTAGGTACAGCAGGTGAAGAAGGTCCTGGAGTTGGATCTAGTTGCTCAGGTTCCGGAGAATCTGGTTCTTCTTTGTCTGTTAAGTCCTCTACCGTAGCAGGAGGTGGATGCTGCCTGCATTGGGGTGGACTTGGTGTTGGAGGCCTGGGTGGATTGTCATTACTAAAATCTGGAGTTGGTGGTCTAGGACCTGGAGCAGGATGATCAGTCTTGCTTCCATCCTGATCGTCGGAAGAGTCCTCTGAGGGACTGGATGCTGGGAGAGGTATATTGATTTTGTCTCGTAACTTCTCTACAGGACAGTTGGGAAACACATTCTTGACGAATGTTACAGTGGTTGAGATATATATCGTTTTGTTCTGGCATAAGAAAATGTATCCTTTGGTTCCTTCAGGGTATCCTAGGAATAGCATTTCTTCGGCTTTCAGAGAGAGTTTGTCTTTTTGCTGATCCTTCGGTATGAAGACGTAGGCAAGACAACCAAAGACTCGAAGATAAGAAATAGTGGGTTTCTTCTTCAGAAAGAGTTCAAACAGTGTCTTCCATTGTATTCATCAAAGTGGAGTGTGATTGTAAACAAACACTGCTGTGAGTAGAGCAAAGTTCCAATAGTGCTTGGGTAAACAAGCTGCATGATGGAGTACTTCCTCCTTTTCCATAGCTGTTCTGTTGAATTGTTCTGCACAACCGTTCTGTTGAGGAGTATCGGCGATGGATAACTGATGAGTGATTCCCTTAGAGAGTAAGAACTCCTTAAAGGTAGTCACCATAAATTCCCCCCCTCGGTTGGAACAAACCGATTTGACAGAGAAGCCAGATTGACATTCTGCCCAAGAAACCCAGTCAATAAAGGACTTGGCAGTATCACTCTTGGCATGAAGCAAAAGAGTCGATCCATAGCCAGAAAAGTCATCTATGATGGTTAGGCAGTAAACATGACGATAATAAGATTCCGTAGGAAACTGTAAAAGGTCCATGTGAAGTAATGCAAGGGGTTCTGTTGCTCAAGTCCAAGAAGGAGAGAACAGTCGGTTATGCATTTTGCCAATGAGACATTCGCCACAGGGGAAAGGTTTAGGTTGAGGTGGTATATGATCAAGGCCAGTAGTATGGCTGGGAATTTTCTGCATTACCTGATCACTAGGATGGCCAAACCTTGAATGCCAAAGTTTATACATGTCAGAATATTTGACAGTAAAAAGGGATAAGAATGTGTTGATGTTTTTGTTGTCCAAACACACTAGAAGAACCAATCTTTGGTCACTTTTCCCAATCGGTTTTCCTGTAAACCAGTGAAGATTGGAGCCGTGAAACACGTGAGTGCCTTCGAGGAAGAGTCTTTTTCATGTGTCATAGATTCGAGTATGGGTCTTATCACCTTGAAAAGTGTAGCCCAATCCGGTAGTAAGGGATGGTATGGAGAGGATACGCTTTGCTCCAGAGGGCAAATAAAAGACATTTTGAAGTGTCCATCATTCCTGTTTTCCATTCAGTGTAACTGTAAAAGAAACAGTCCCAATGCCTGGAAAGTATATCTTTTCGCTACCAGCAGTGCCCACTGGTATTGGCCGCTTAAACTCAACATAGCTGAGGAAATCCTTCTTGAAGGGGGTGGAGTGACTTGTCGCTCCTGAGTCCATTAGCCAGAGATGGTTGTCCTTTTCTTTTCATCATTGATGACATCCTTCACAGTCAGACATGTAAGCATAAAAACCTGCTGCTTCTTCGCAGTCAGAGTCGTATTTGACAGGTGCATAGGGTCCGTTGTTACAGGAAGCATTATAAGGGTCTTTAAAGGTTCTAATGCTATTCCAGACTCTATCATGCTCCATCTCCTCTTGAACCTTAGTTCAAATAGTGAGAGAAGAACATTGAGCTGATGAGGGGAACGCATTAGACCAGCCTGCTTCTGCAATATTGGAACTTGTGTATGCTTGTCCGACTGAGGATTCTTTGTCGGAAGTATAAGGTGCTAGATGCGCCTCATTGATCTCTTGGTTGGAAGCTTTCTGCTTCCCTTTTGCCTTATCTGAGGGGGCCTTGCCTCCTCCTCCTTTTCCCTTTCCTTTTGCCTTCTTTTCCTTCTTCTTTTCCTGCGCCTTTGGTAAGTTAACAGTGGGGGGTTTTCCTCCCTCCCAATGATCCTCTGTTCAATGTCCTTTCCCACATTTGCAACACTTTGGTCACTGGTTCTGTTGCACATGCTGGGCAGAAGTGCCTGCAACATTATCAGTGGTCCTTGGAAGTTGGGTCCTTCCATGTCGCCGTAAGTATTCTTCCTTTATCCTCGGAAGAATTGCGTCAACAGTCAGGGTTTGACCCTGCTGTCCTGCGGGTAAAGTAACTGGAAGAGTCGCGAGTGTTGAAGTCGCGAAATTCTCCCAATCAGAAGGGAGTGCCGCCATGATGATCATAGCGCATGCTGACTCTGGTAGGGGCATGCTGTTCGAGGCAAGGAAACTGAACAAATTATTGATCTCAGTAATCTTGGGAAGAGGATCTTCCCTGTTGCTGATCGAGATCTTCATGGCATGCTTAAACTGCACATAAACTCTGGCAGCACCGGGTTTGCCGTAAGTGTTCAGTAATGACTCCCATACCTTGTGAGAAGTCGCAAACCTGTCCATTTCTATCTGGACAATCAGTTTACAATGACCCATAATGGCTCCTAAAGCCTTTGAGTCCAGAGCGTCCCAAGCAATTTGGTCCACAGTCGGTGCTGGTGCGGGCTGTCCCACTGCTACTGCTGCAGATGGAGGTCTAGTGGTAGTGCCATTAATGACTAGCCATGTTCCTTGAACACGTAAAAAGTTCTTGATTGAAATTGCCCAGATTGGGTAGTTGGTCGTGTCAAAAATCGGAATGTTTTTCATAAAACTGGATTTTTTGTCTGCCATTGCTACAAATCGTGTAAGAGCAATAATTCAAAGAAAGAATCGTCCATATCTGGAATCATGATAAAAGGTCGAGGAATGACTACTGGAGGTGGTACCACTTGTATGACTCTAGGAGGAATCCTAGGTCGAGGAACAATAGGTCTTACAACCGGAGTTGGATCCAGAAGCCTAAGTTCAAAGAAATGTCCTAAATCATAGTCAGGACAATAGTGGTAGTTGGGGAGTTGGATCCCCAACGACTCCAAGTTAGTCATTTCCAAGAGGGAAACAGGAAAAACTTTGTAAGGAAAATGTATCATGAGATATGAAGGGTTAGAGAAAGTATGTAAAGAGACCGTTGATAAGTCCAAAAGATCATCAAATACCCTTCCTCCTCTGGAATACGGCTGCGCTATCCAAGTTGGACTTGGATAAGTATAATGGAAGACCATATTAAAGGCGCCTTCCATTTCCCTGGGATTGACTCTAAGATATGAAATCAGAGCCATCATCTTCCAGTGTAGGAAGGAGGTTGATTTGACAGAGGTCGAGCTGCCAAGAAGTGAGTCCATAAGGATGCTCAGTGGTACAGTTCCCTGGCCACCAGGTAATTCCATAGACAGGGGAGAGAGACTTGGCCTTGAGAGAGTCCAGAGTGGCTTGAACCCTAGGATCAGACTGGACGTTGATGACCTGTGAAAGCCAGAGGCCAATGCAAGCATCAGGCTGTTGGTCCAGGCACAAGGGTAAGTAAGGGCTTTCGTTTGAAGCTCCTTTCTTAAAAGCTCCCCTAAAGTGGGACTCAAGGTACTTGTTCCAGGCATGGACAGCAGGAACTGCTCCTCTAAATGGTTGAGAATCCCAAAGAGGGTGAACCCAGATCAAGTTTGGTGAGTACTCGTTGGGGTGTGTGTCGATCCAGAAGGCTGGGACAGTGAGTAATGAGGGGTCTTCATCGTTCAAGGCAGGTAGATCAAAACCCCAAAAGTTGGCGATACTGTGCGGGGTAGAATACCAAGTCAGTTTAGCCGATGGTGCCTCATAGGAACCGTGGAAAAGCCAATGAATTTCCATGAAGGGGTTCTTGGGCACCGAGAACAAAGTGGTGATAAAGGGAAGGGGGGACTGTGCAGCCTCACGACAGAAGGCCTGGGAGAAGATACAGTTGGTCTTTGCCCCTCCAGAAACAATTCCTGCTATGAGGTAGTCCAGCTCCGTCGTGTCTACAAAATTAGACCACCTAAGGCCACATCTATAGGGCATGTCCTTTGCCCTTGCCCTCACCTCCTCGTCTCCTAATCCCTGCTTCTTCCTCCAATCCACTGTTGATAGATCCGTCGAGTTGGAGATCGTCCAAACTCTCGTCGGGATACCTGCCCTGACGTGCATCATCCTGAGTCTCTTGGACCCATGATTCTCCCTGATCGCCTGTAGAGGGGTAAAGTCCGTTCTCATTACCAAACTGGGTGACAAGTTCCACAAATTGGTCGTTGAAGAACCGGAGATCATTTCTGGACAAATGATGTCACATGAGAAATAGATCAAAAGGAGTGATGTCACTAAAGAGGACATGATCGGGAAGAGCTCTGCAAGGGGCATAGAACATGTAAGTTCTAAAGGATTCGGCAAAGCCAATTCCAAGCTGCTGTGCAACCGAGAAGGTTCGCTGCATGTAATACTGCTGCAGTAACCAAAACTCTGGTTGTGGAAAGACAAATCACATGATAACTGGAAGGTAGTCATAAAAGTGATTAAAGTCATATTCCTGGAAAGCATGCATAGCCCAGTTGAAGAGTGGTGGAGCCCAATCAAAGCCTGTGGGGTAACCATTCTCCCCAAGAGGGAAAGGTTCAAGTCCCTGAAAGGCTGGATGGAAATCATGGTCCTCTGGCAGAGCAGGTGCAATCAGATGTGGGAGTGCCACTGGAGCATCTCTCCACTGGAGAAGGGATACAACACGAACAGCCAAGTAGACTGTATAGGTGAAGAGGGGTATGACTCTGAAAGGAACATTGTCATTAAGCGACCAGTAGGCCAAAGCTATAGTAAGAGCGAAGGCTATATACTGTAACTCAAAAGTAACTGCAAAGCACAAGTCTGCCAGCCAGCTAAACATGATAGATTGGATTGGGGAATCGCCTGTGAGGCTGAATACAATTGTCTACCAAGTCAGAGCCTGGTGGGGCTCATAACCTAACAAACTAAAGGCAGGAAGGGTGCAGCGACTCTGTGCTCACCTGGAGGTTTGTACTTTGAGTTAGAAGAACGAGTATGTTGCTATGGGAGTAATCAAGTGTTGAGGGACTTGAGTACTCAGTGAAGATGAGAGAATATATGATTTGAACCTAGGGATTGGGACCCTAGGAGTACAGTATATATACATACTGTACATGGTCCATGCACACAGAGAAACTCCGGAGCATGGTAACTACAACTACTACTTATAGAAGGAGTAAGTTTCTATCTAGGGATAGAACGTTGTAGAACATGAAAGGAAGGATACCGATAGTATGGTTCCATGTGATTCTCAGGTATCTGTGATAGCCGGTCACATGAATAGTAAGTCATTGGACAAACGACTAAAATATTGATAGGGGTCAATTGTCATGACCTAGAGATGAGGATAGTCATCCTGTCAACACAAGGAGCTTCTGGCCATTGTTGCCACCTTTTGGGAATTCCGTGCCTGGCTTCTTGGCACCCCTCACTCTGTTTCAGTCATTACTGACCACAATAACCTCAAGTACTTCATGTTGTCACAAGTCCTCAATCGACAACAGGCTCGTTGGGCCATGTTTCTCTCTGATTTTAATTTTAGACTCACTTGGGGTCTGGGTGTTACTAATGTTGCAGATGCTCCATCTCGGCGCCCAGACTTTGTCCCTCAGAAGGGGGATGACACCCTCAAGTGCCAAAAGAAAATTATATTGACTCCTCAGCACACTAAATTACTATCCCCATCTCTGAACACTGACTCTTCCCCACAACCAACAGTTTCTGCTCTCACAACATTATCTATTGACAACTCAACACTCCTTGAATGCTTCAAGACTGCATTTCAGGAAGACACAGAATGGTGAGAAGCTCTCGCACTAGGTAACCCTGACTTCTCCACAGAATCGGGACTAGTATTCCATAAAGGGTGACTTTTTGTTCCCAAACCATTACGTGCTGACATATTACATTCCCACCATGATCAACCTTCTGCAGGACATCCAGGATGAAACCACACTCTCAGGTTGGTTACAAGAGATTACTCATGGCCAGGCATCAATACATATGTTTGACGCTATGTAGAGGCATGTGACACCTGTGCTTGTGTCAAGGCCCCTCAACACAAGCCCTATGGACTACTCAAACCACTTGAAGTCCCCTCACACCCTTGGTGTGCCATCACAATGGATTTTATCATCAAATTACCTTTATCATCAAATTACCTTTATCACATGGTTACGACTCTATTTGGGTTGTATGTGACTGCCTCACACGCACTGCTCATTTTATTCTGTGTTGTGAAGCAATGAATGCACCTGAATTAGCTTACCTGTTTCTAGATCGTATTTTCCGTATTCATGGACTACCTGACTCGATTGTTTCTGATTGCAGGTCAATATTTGTCTCAAATTTCTGGAAAGAACTAACCTCACTACTCCAAATCAGTACAGGTACATCAACAGCATACCACCTGCAGACTGACGGTCTGACAGAACGCTCAAATCAGACACTTGAGGTGTATCTCCGAGCTTATTGCTCATATCAACAAGATGACTGGGTAGATTACTTACCACTTGCAGAATTTGCATTCAACAACCTCGAGAATGTGTCAACACATCAAACCCCATTCTATGCTAACTATAGACATCACCCGACCTTTGAACCACTACTCACAGAACGATTGACAGTTCCCACAGCCGCCAATCTCACCACTTGACTCAAACAAATTCATGCAGAGCTCTGTGCCAAGCTCAAGCATGCACAACGACAACAAGCACAACATTTCGACAAAAAATGGCTCCCAGCACCAGAACTCAAGTCTGATCAACTTGTCTGGTTACTCCGCCGCAATATCAAGACTACACGCCCATCCAACAAACTAGACCATCGCTGCCTTGGCCCTTATTGAGTCATTCACAAGATTGGCTCGTCCTCCTATTTACTAGATCTCCCTTTGTACCTTACTCATCTCCACCCCATTTTCCACATTTCCCTTTTAGAACCGTACAAGGACCCTTCCGATTTTCATGCACACGTGGACCCTGAACCATTCACACTTGCCAAGGACCTGGCACTTTCTATTGATAAGATTTTAGATTCTCGTCATATTGGTCACTGCTTCGAATATTTTGTTCACTTCCATTCTTTACCAGATTCAGAAAACTCTTGGATCCCTCTATCAGACATTCCATGTACTTACAATGAACTTTTAGACCGTTACCATAGACATCATCCACGTGCTGTATGCCCCCACACAATAGAACTCACATGCTCTTTCATTCTAGCAGATCCGCACTCGGCGTTCGAGTCCCAGACTCCACACATGGTTGTGGCATCCAAGTCACCTCCACCCTCTAACAAACTAAAGGCAGGAAGGGCGCAGCGACTCTGTGCTCACCTGGAGGTTTGTGCTTTGAGTTAGAAGAACGAGTATGTTGCTATCAGAGTAATCAAGTGTCGAAGGACCTGATCACTCAGTAGAGATGAGAGAATATATGATTCGAACCTAGGGAATGACGCCCTAGGAGTACAGTATATATAGGTACTGTACATGGTCTGTGCACACAGAGTAAATCCGGAGCATTGTAACTACAACTACTACTTATAGAAGAAGTAAGTTTCTATTCAAGGATAGAACATTGTAGAACATGAAAGAAGGATACCGACTATACGGTTCCATGTGATTCTCGGGTATCTGTGATAACCGGTCACGTTAAGGATTAATTGTTACTAGAGAACGATGTAAATGTATTGGTCAAAGTAAATGACCGAGAGGCAGGATAGTCATCCTGTCAACACTCCCCCTCGCTTTAAACTTAGCTCAATAGAGACCAAGTAATAAGCAATGATGGACATGTTTCTGCCAGGTTAGATTCTTAGTCATGGAATCTGCCCTTTGATGATCAGTGGACACGTAGTCCAACTTGAAGTCTCCCTTTTCAATAGACTCCCGAAGCCAATAATACTTGATATTGATATGCTTCGATCGACCTTCAATGACCAGGTTATTGGCCAAATGAATGGAACCCTTGTTGTCACCGAAAAGAATGACAGTTGTGAAACGAAGATGGGATTCCTGGAATAGAGTGGTAATCCACTTGATCTGTTGTCCAGCGTCGCAAAGTGACATGTACTCTGCTTCAGTGGAACTGAGTGCAACAGTCGGTTGTCTTCTAGATCTCCAGGAGATGAGGTTGCATCCAAGGAACATGGTGTAGCCAGAAGTGGAGCGATAGGTCTCCTTATCTCCAGCCCAGTCTGAGTCGGAATAGCAATCCAGAGATAACTTGCTCTGGAAATAATGAATGGATAAGTCCTTTGTTGAAGAAAGGTACTTGACAATATGCATTGCCTTGTCCAAATGCTGTTGCATAGGATTAGACATATACAGCGACATTCGAATGACGCTGAATGCTAGATCCGGGTGAGTTCCGAGCATGACATAAAGGAGAGAACTGATAACCTGCTGATACTTCTGTCGAAGAGCTGGTGTAGCGGTATATCCAGAAGGGGCAGGAGTAGGGACATAACCACTTGGAAGGGGTGTCCATACATTTCGGCATTGTTCCATTTGAAAGTGTTTTAAGACTTTCTGGACATAGGGTTGTTGGTGAAGAGCCATGGTTTTATCCTTTCGATTCCGTGAGAACTGGATACCAAGATACTCTTTCACTTCTCCCATATCCCGTACTTCCCATATCTTCATAAATGCTTCTTTTCTGTCTTTGAGTAGTTTAGCAGAAGATGAAAGGAGGAGAATGTCATCAACATAGATGACAAAGATGACTAGGCCTTGTTTAGTCTTGTAGACATAAACTCCCATGTCTGATTTGGTTTGATAAAAACCTAACTTGAGTAGGGATTTGTGGAGTTCTTTGTTCCACGCTAATGCTGCTTGCTTAAGGCCATAAAGCGCGCACAAAAGACGATAAACCTTGTTTGTTGTTCCCAGAGTTATGAAGCCTTCTGGTTGCTCCATGTATATTTCCTCGTCAAGTTTTCCGTAGAGGAATGCCGTTTTGACATCAAGGCAGTGAGCCTCCCAATCCTGAGAGCAGGTATAGGCCATGAGCAGTTGTACTGTCTCAAACCTTGCTACAGGAGAAAAGGTTTCTTTGTAATCTTCTCCATAAATCTGTGAAAAGCCCTTTGCTACTAGGCGAGCTTTGTATCTTCCATCCAACTTTCTTGCAAAAACCCAACAACATTTGACGGGTTTACGATCAGGGGGACAATCTACTAGAGTCCAGACGTGTCGGTCAGTGATAGACCAAATTTCGTCCTTCATAGCTTCCTTCCATTTATCTTGTTCTTCCTTTGGTAACCGAAGAACGTCCTTGTACTGTTTAGGTACTTCCGAGATTGCCTGAGCCAAAAGATGGTAGAGAAAACCATAACCTTGTTCATGGACTAGACTGTTGACGTCTCCCCCTTCTTCAGAAGGTGGCAGAGGGTTCCTATCCTCATAGAGATTGTCGATGTTTGGTCGTTCTAACGCAGGTGGTGGGTTTTCAAGGCTTCTTTCCCAATCTCTATCTGACTCCCTTTCAACCTGAACTGGTGGTCTGTCTCTGTAAATACTGTTGGGAACTACCCTTGGGACAGGTATTCGAGTTGATCTGTGTAATGCAGAAGGGGCAGGATGATAAGATGGGTCAGGGGCTTCGGTTGGATGTCTTTCAAGGAACGGTGGAAGATTCCTTTCTAGGATTGGTGGAATAAAGGATGGAATAGGACGAGGTTCATGTCTTCTTCTTCCAGGAAAACCTTGACTAGGGGTTTCACTCACTGGTGGAGCTGGTGAAGAAGGTGGTTGTAAATAAGTGGGGTTTGGAATTCGTACTCAATCCAAACATTCACGTCTTGATGGTAAGGCAGGTGAAGAAGGTCCTGGTGTAGGTCCTGGTCGCTCAGATTCCGGAGAATCTGGTTCTTCTTTGTCTGAATAATCCTCTACTGTAACAGGAGGTGGACACTGCCTGAGTTGGGGTGGACTTGGAGTTGGAGGCCTGGGTGGATTGTCATTACTAAAATCTGGAGTGGGTGGTCTAGGACCTGGAGCAGGATGATCAGTCTTGCTTCCATCCTGATCGTCAGAAGAGTCCTCTGAGGGACCGGATGCCGGGAGAGGTATATCGATTTTGTCTTGTAACTTCTCTACGGGACAGTTGGGAAACACATTCTCGACGAATGTAACAGTGGTGGAGATATATATCGTTTTGTTCTGGCATAAGAAAATGTATCCTTTCGTCCCTTCAGGGTATCCAAGGAATATCATTTCTTCTGCTTTCGGAGAGAGTTTGTCTTTTCACTGATCCTTCAGAATAAAGACGTAGGCCAGACAGCCAAAGACTCGAAGATAAGAAATTGTAGGTTTCTTCTTCAAAAAGAGTTCAAATGGTGTCTTCCATTGTACTCGTTGAAGTGGAGTGCAATTATAGACAAAAACTGCTGTGAGTAAGGCAAAGTTCCAATAGCGCTTGGGTAAACAAGCTGCATGCCGTAGGACTTCCTCCTTCTCCATTACGGTTCTGTTGAAACGTTCTGCTTGACCGTTCTGCTGAGGAGTATCAGCGACTGATAATTGGTGGGTTATACCTTTGGAGAGTAAGAACTCCTTGAAGGTAGTCGCCATAAATTCTCCCCCTCAGTCAGAACAAACCAATTTAACAGAGAAGCCAGATTGGCGTTCTGCCCAAGAAACCCAATCAATGAAAGATTTGGCGGTGTCACTCTTCGCACGAAGCAAGAGAGTTGACCCGTAACCACTAAAGTCATCAATGATGGTCAGGCAGTAAACATGACGATGATAAGATTCTGTTGGAAACTGTAAGAGATCCATATGGATTAATGCAAGGGGTTCCATTGCTTGAGTCCAAGAAGGAGAGAATGGTCGATTATGCATTTTGCCAATGAGACATTCGCCACAGGGAAAAGGTTTAGGTTGAGGTGGTATATGATCAAGGCCAGTAGTATGGCTGGGTATTTTCCGCATTACCTGATCGCTGGGATGGCCAAACCTTGAATGCCAGAGTTTATACATGTCAGAATACTCGACAGTAAAGAGAGATAAGAATGTGTTGATGGTCTTGTTGTCCAAACACGCTAGAAGAGCCAATCTTGGATCACTTTTCCCAATTGGTTTTCCTGTAAACCAGTGAAGATTGGAGCTGCGAAACACATGAGTGCCTTCGAGGAAGAGTCTTTTTTGCGTGTCGTAGATTCGAGTGTGGGTCTTGTCACCTTGAAAGGTGTAGCCCAATCTGGTAGTGAGGGATGGTATGGACAGGATATGCTTCGCTCCTGAGGGCGAGTAGAAGACGTTCCGTAGTGTTCATCATTCCTGTTTTCCATTTAGTGTCACTGTAAAAGAGACAGTCCCAATACCCAGAAAGTATATCTTTTCGCTACCAGCAGTGCCCACTGGTATTGGTCTTTTGAACTCAACATAGCTAAGGAAGTCCTTTCTGAAGGGAGTGGAGTGACTTGTCGCTCCTGAATCCATTATCCATTGGTAATCATCCTTTTCGTTTTGTCGCTGATGGCATCCTTCACAGTCTGACATGTAAGCATAAAAACCTGCTGCGCCGAAGCAGTCAGAGTCATACTCGACAGGTGTGTGTGGTCTGTTGTTACAAGAAGCGTTATAAGGGTCTTTATAGGTTCTAATACTATTCCAGACTCTATCACACTCCATCTCCTCTTGAACTTTAGTTCGAATAGCGAGAGAAGAACATTGAGCTGATGAGGGGAATGTATTAGACCAGCCTGCTTCTGCTATAGTGGAGCTTGCGTATGCTTGTCCGACTGAAGAGTCGTCGTCAGATGTGTAAGGTCCTATTTGTGCCTTATTGACTTCTTGGTTGGAAGCTTTCTGCTTCCCCTTGGCCTTATCCGAGGAGGCCTTGCCTCCTCCTCCTTTTCCCTTTCCTTTCGCCTTCTTTTCCTTCTTCTTTTCCTGCGCCTTTGGTAAGTTAACGGTGGGGGGTTTACCTCCCTCCCAATGATCCTCTGTTCGGTGACCTTTACCGCACTTGCGGCACTTGGGCCGCTGGTTCTGTTGCGCATGCTGGGCAGAGGTGCCCGCAACATTATCGGTAGTCCTAGGAAGTTGTGTTCTTCCATGTCTCCGCAAGTATTCTTCCTTGATGTGAGGAAGGATTGCGTCAACAGTCAGGGTTTGTCCCTGCTGACCTGCTGGTAAAGTGACCGGGAGTGTAGCGAGCATAGACGTCGCAAAGTTCTCCCAATCGGATGGGAGTGCAGCCATAATAATCATGGCTCGCACTGACTCGGGTAGGGGCATGCCATTCGAGGCAAGAAAACTGAACGAATTGTTGATCTCCGTGATCTTTGGAAGTGGGTCCTCCCAATTGCTAATGGAGATCTTCATGGCGTGCTTGAACTGCACATAAACTCCGGCTGCACCGGGTTTTCCATACGTGTTCAGTAATGACTCCCATACCTCATGGGAAGTAGCAAACCGGTCCATTTTGATTTGGACAATCGGCTTACAATGACCCATAATGGCTCCAAGAGCCTTTGAGTCAAGGGCGTCCCATGCGATTTGGTCCACGGTAGGTGCTGGTGTGGGTTGCCCAGCTGCCGCTGCTGCCAATGGAGGTCTAGTGGTTGTACCGTTAACGACTAGCCATGTTCCTTGTACGTGTAGAAAGTTCTTAATTGAAATTGCCCAGATTGGGTAGTTGGTGGTGTCGAAAATCAGAATGTTTTTCATAAATCCGGCTTTTTCGTCTGCCATTGCTACAAATCATGTAAGAGCAATAATTCAAAAAAGGAATCATCCATATCTGGAATCATAACAAATGGTCGAGGAATGATAACTGGAGGCACTACCACTGGGATGACTCTAGGAGGAATCCTAGGTCGAGGAACTATAGGTCTTACAACCAGAGTTGGATCCGGAAGCCTAAGTTCAAAAAACTGCCCTAGATCATAGTCAGGACAATAGTGGTAGTTGGGGAGTTGGATCCCCAACGACTCCAAGTTAGTCATATCCAAGAGCAAAACAGGAAAAAATTCATAAGGAAAATGTATCATGAGATATGAAGGATTCGAGAAAGTATGTAAAGAGACCATTGATAAGTCCAAGATATCGTCATAAACCCTTCCTCCTCCGGAATACAGCTGCTCTATCCAAACAGGACTTGGATAGGAATAGTGAAGAACCATGTTGAATGCTTCTTCCATTTCCCTGGGATTGACCCTAAGAGATGTAATCAGAGCCATCAGCTTCCGGTGTAGGAAGGAGGTTGATTCTACAGAGGTTGAGCTGCCAAGACGTGAGTCCATAAGGATGCTGCACTGTGCAGTTCCCTGGCCACCAGGTAATACCATAGACCAGTGAGAGAGACTCGGCCTCAAGAGAGTCCAGAGTGGCTTGAACCCTAGGATCAGACCGTGTGTTGACGACCTGTGAAAGCCAGAGACCGATGCGAGCATCAGGCTGTTGGTCCAGGCACGAGGGTAAGTAAGAGCTTTCGTTTGAAGCTCCTTTCTTAAAAGCTCCCCTAAAGTGTGACTCGAGGTACTTGTTCCAAGCGTGGATGGCAGGAACTGCTCCTCTAAATGGTCTAGGATCCCAAAGAGGGTGTACCCAGATCGAGTTTGGTGAGTACTCGTCAGGGTGTGTCGATCCAGAAGGCTGGGACAGTGAGTAGCAAGGGGTCTTCATCGTTCAAGGCGGGTAAATCGAAACCCCAAAAGTTGGTGATGCTATGCAGGGTAGAATACCTCATCAGTTTAGCCGATGGTGCCTCATAGGAACCATGGAAAAGCCAGTGAATTTCCATAAAAGGGTTTTCGGGCGCCGAGAAGGAAGAGGTGATAAAGGGTAGGGGGGACTGAGCGGCTTCGCGACAGAAAGCCCGAGAGAAGATCCGACTGGTCTTTGCTCCTCCAGAAACAATCCCTGCTATGAGATAGTCTGGTTCTGTCGCGTCTACAAAGTTAGACCAGCAAAGGCCGCGCCTATAGGGCACATTCTTTTCCCTTGCCCTTATCTCCTCGTCTCCTAATCCCTGCTTCTTCCTCCAATCTGCTGTCGATAGATCCGTCGAGTTGGAGATCATCCAAATCCTCGAGGGGATGCCTGCTCTGACGTGCATCATTCTGAGTCTCTTGGACCCATGATTCTCCCTGATCGCCTGTAGGGGCGTAAAGTCCATTCTCACGACTGAATTCGGTGACAAGTTCCGCAAATTGGTCGTCGAAGAACCGGAGATCATTTCTGGACAAGCAATGTCGCATGAGAAAAAGATCAAAGGGAGTAATGTCATTGAAGAGAACATGATCAGGCAATGCTCTGCAGGGGGTGTAGAACATATAAGTCCTAAAGGATTCGGCAAAGCCGATTCCGAGCCGCTGTGCAACCGAGAAGGTTCGCTGCATATAGTACTGCTGCGGTAACCAAAAATCCGGTTGTGGGAATACGAATCATGCGATGACCAGAAGGTAGTCATAGAAACAATTAAAGTCATAATCCTGAAAAGCGTGCATAGCCCAATTGAAGAGCGGTGGAGCCCGATCAAAGTTTCTGGGATAACCATTATCCCCAAGGGGAAACGGTTCAAGTCCCTGAAACGCCGGGTGGAAATCATGGTCTTCTGGTAGAGCAGGTGCGATCAGATGTGGTAGTGCCACTGGGGCATCTCTCCACTGGAGAAGGGATACAACATGAACAGCCAAGTAGACCGTGTAGGTGAAGAGGGGTACGACTCCAAAAGGAACGTTGTCATTTAAAGACCAGTAGGCCAAAGCTATAGTAAGAGCAAAGGCTATATACTGTAACTCGAAAGTAACTGCAAAGCACAAGTCCGCCAGCCAGCTAAACATGATAGATTGGATTGGGGAATCACCCGTTAGGCTGAATACAATCATCTACCAAGTCAGAGCCTGGTGGGGCTCATAACCTAACAAACTAAAGGCAGGAAGGGCACAGCGACTCTGTGCTCACCTGGAGGTTTGTACTTTGAGTTAGAAGAACGAGTATGTTGCTATCAGAGTAATCAAGTGTCGAAGGACCTGATCACTCAGTAGAGATGAGAGAATATATGATTCGAACCTAGGGAATGACACCCTAGGAGTACAGTATATATAGGTACTGTACATGGTCTGTGCACATGGAGTAAATCCGGAGCATTGTAACTACAACTACTACTTATAGAAGAAGTAAGTTTCTATTCAAGGATAGAACGTTGTAGAACATGAAAGAAGGATACCAACTATATGGTTCCATGTGATTCTCAGGTATCTGTGATAACCGGTCACGTTAAGGATTAATCGTTACTAGAGAACGATGTAAATGTATTGGTCAAAGTAAATGACCGAGAGGCAGGATAGTCATCCTGTCAACACCCTCGAGTAGGCATCAAGAAGGATTTGGTACGGACTCTCCCACGCCCTCTATTCCCTCTGCAGTCCCTCCTGCACGCCCTCGCTCCCTGTCACCTCCCCACGCACGTCAAAACTTGCGTTCTGAGTATGAACCGCCACCTCAGACCACAACCCGCTCTGGCCGCGTCTCGTGCCCAGCCGTTCGTCTCGATCCGTGAGATCGTCCCTCAGAAAGGGGATAATGTGAGGGTTATGGCCAACACCATCCCTCACACTTCCCACAACAGAATCTCTCGTAGCATACTATATTCTTTTATTCCTTTTTATTATCGGACACTTTACTGCAGATACCGTACCGATGTATTCAAGTAAACGCTACGTACCGATACTTAGATTAAAAACTACATAGTTGCTTACCTAAGCGTGCGGTATGCCGCACGTAGCGTTGTATCGGTCTCCTTGTAGTTTCAACGCCAGTACTCGGGCTTGGAAGATCCTCTTACTCTGATCTCTCTCTCTTTCGGTAACTCGGTCACGCCCGACACTCCGCCTTGCCCGTTACAACCAGGCAAAAGGTGAGACATACATATTGCACTCCAGTAGTGAGGTTTCACACTCTATCGGTGCCCCTACCTCTGCCGAGTTTGTCTTCGTTCCACAGCATCGACGGGGCCACGAAATCGTATATCTGCCTCTCCACATCATCATCATCCGCTTTTGACTTCTTCCACTCTTGCTCGCCACCGACACACTACACATTATCAGATACTAACTTCGAGATTGTCCTTCTCTCCTTTCCTCAGTAACACCATTCACCACTCTTCCTCGTTAGACTTATTCCCCAGAGCGTAATGGTATATAATTGCCCGAGACAGCTTGTAGAAGCTCAAAATTCCCAGAGGTTGTCGTGTTTGTTAGGCTTGCTATGAGGCGTCAGTAACTCCCTGGCCCGTCGGGACTGGGACAGATTAATTTAAGTTTTGTCCTGTAGCACCTTACACGCGTTCTTTGGAACACTACATGTGCGCAGTGACTATCCCTGTAAGGCGCACTCTTGATCTCGTCTTACCTTGAAACATATGTAACGGACTGTTGTGGATGTACATTTCTATGAGGAACAATGTACACGTTCGTTCGGATATGCCTTAATAACTGTGGGCCCGTGCGTCACATCAGTTGACGTGGGGGTGAGTACTATGTCCGGCTAGTCGATGCCTCAGGCCCTCAAATAGCTTCTCCCGCTTGTCCCACGACAATCCAGGAAGATCAGAGGGATCAGAGAGCTTCTTGCAAAGCCAATGTATGGTTAAAATGAAGGCCCAAAGGTCCATGGGATCAAGGGATTCCTCAGAGTCCCACTGTCAATAGTGGCGAGTATGATTGAATGCTTCCGATATGTCGACGTATAGCTCTGGCATTGAAACGCTGCGAATGAACGTGAGCGTGATAATGAGGTTAAGTAAAGTAACTGAGAGGTCTGTGAACACAGAGCTTGAGGCCAGGAGGCGTACAATGCACAGATTGGATACGCTGCAGGCCCAGGCAGCTACAAAAACGTACCACTATGTTCTTCAGAAAGTATCTCTGGTATCTGGGGAGACAGAGAAGCTGGTGGCGATTGACGCGCTCGGCATCGTTATGGTCAGTGAACAATTTACGAAGTACATACATTCAATCACGTTCGTTTTCTTGGATGTACAATACGATGCTATGCGCTCGTCAAATAGGAATGGTGTTGAGGTGACAAGTCTCAAAAGGCATTGCGCCTCCCACGACAAACACGGTCTTCGAGTCCCTCTGCACACTAAAACGCCTTCTTTTCTCATCCGCACACACACAACATCTCCCTATGGCCAGTCCCACCTTCGCAAAATCCATCCCCGCCCACTCCCCGCTCCCATCGTCCCTCACTTCCCACAACATGTAACCCTCACAGACGGATCCACATTCACACAATGGACAACCTCACCACGCTCACACGTCATTCTCACTCGTGACACGACGAACCACCTCTTATGGAATGCCACAGAACGGGTATGTGCTGGATCTGCTGAGCTTGCGCAGGATAAAGAAGAAGGGACGGGACGGATGAGAAGATGGAAGAGGCGGTTTGGGGGAAGACGTTAGTGTGGAGAGCCGGGCTCGGATGCAGGAGGGTGTGCAGGCCGAAGAGCCGCCAGTGGGGAAGGAGAATGTACAGACTGGGAAAAAGGCACCAGGTAAGAAATGATACTTTCAAGGTGATGATGTTTTCTGTCATTTGATATTGCGCATAAGAGCTCCTGTTGTAGTGAACGTGGGGTCTAATGGTATTCCAAGAGACGTACTGCACGTCGAATGCGATGTTTTGCTCGCCATCTTATTTGTCCCAGGGACTGGAATACCGCATATTGGACTATGAATATCTCAAAGACGAACCTCTTACGTCTTCCCCAGTACGTCACCTACCTCTCACCTAGTTCTTGCAGATCAAGTTATCGGTTAGCAACATTTCCCTCAGAGTCCCACATCCGACCGGACCGGGGTGCACGGTATAAACGCGCAGTACCATATTTCAGAGGGTTCCGAGTGCTCACCAGACTCCAGTCTGCAGTTGCATATGGATGGGTTATCATCTTAATGGCTACTTTGGTCCTTGCGAATGGAGACCAGGTCGTGAGGGTAGTGGTTCCTAAGGCCATAACCATTCAAATGTTCCCCGTCGTCGATCGCCTTGGTGGACTCACCAACAGACGCATCATTTTTGTCATCCCTTGAGGCCTTGCTCGAAGGAAGAATGCAAACGTGAACGTGAAATCCTTATAGCTCAACCAGATCACATATTGTCTTTCAAGCGCATGACCGTTGAGAACTAGCTTGTCAAAACGAAATCACCGCCGCGGAGCTGCTTAGAACGCAGTGGTAGTTGGATTCACGTACTCGTGACATCCTTGATGAATACGACGCACTGCTTTGTTTTCATCGAGATGAAATTAGTACAGGAATGACGCATATGTATATCCGATTTTCCAGTTCCCGCACGCGCAGGCAAATACGATTCCACAGCTCGCCAGCTTACAGGATAAACTCGAGTTATGCTAGTACTGCGTGGAACGCAGAGAATAGAGGGTGCAGCAGAGGGTGTCTATGAGCTGGGCTGTTTGCTAGGATGTGTGCGATGGGATGAGATCTGGAGGGGGGAAGGGAGAGAAGGCGAAGAGGTGCATGGAGTGACATATGAATAGTCAGACTGTGGATGAGAGGGAGGGAGAGCTGGTTGTCTGGAGCAGGTCGCAGCTACAGTTGCGGGGTCCAGAGCAGGCGCACAGAGGCAGACGTACGTACTGGATCGGCATCAGCACCTATAGGCTAGTGCACGCAAGCTGTTCGTTGGCTGTGGTTCATGCAAAGATGGCAACATTTGTGACACGGGAACTGCAGACCAAGATTAGGCCACACAAGGCATGCGGAAGGCTGGGATGTGTGTCAGGTCACGAGTTTAGACTTGCAACGGAGTTCATTGTCTCGCGCACTCGGCGATGCGTCTTGTGATGCTACATTCGAAGCTTCGAGTCACACAGGCGGGTAGGCACTACGTGCATCCAAAACTAAATACATAGGTACAGGGCTATAACCAGCGACCACCTCAGTGCACAAACTGCCAAAGAAAAAAATGAGTGTCGACGCACGAAATGTGTTGGTCTGAATTCTAGAGTCTCGCATGCGTCCGGTGGCCGATCTTGCGGACCTTTACAAGCCTCGCTTCTCTGGGCATATTGCTGAGGAGCCGTTCTTTCCACGAGAAACAAAGGAGGCTCTCATCACTGCTGCATTGAGGACTAGGGTCTCTGTGGTGAAATAGGCCTCCACGAATTGTGTGTTCGCGCGGTGGGAAGGTCCAGGATCGACCAGTTTTGAAAGCGAGAATCCAAAACATCCATCCTAGTTTGATGGCATTCACGTCAAACCATATTAGGATCCCAAGGAGTAGAACATCAAGATCGACCAAGGTAAACAGACCACCTCCACATATCCCAGGACCACCATGAACAGGCTGGTCAATGTCAGTGAGTTTGTAAAGTCCAGCTCGATTGCTGCACATGATGGAGCTCACATTCACTTGGTGTGAACTGCCTGCTCATAGACCCCGCCCAACGCTGTGTTTCTGCCCTCGACATAGCTATCAGTTATTTGGGTACGTATTTTGCACAACCAGTTGCATGGTGAAAATGGTCCTACTAGCGCGCATAATCTCTTTATGGTCAACTTCATGGAATGAGCGAGGCGATGTTAATACCCCGTGTCGTCCATGCGGTGTATGTGAGTCTTAACCTTGTGTCCTAACCACTATCTACTCCTACTCGACACACCGTTTTTCGTGACCAGCATGGCTCCTCCAGTCGTTGGGAAGAGGAAGCGTCGTTCAAGTTCCAGCGCAAGTAAGTTTATGCTCAACACCATGCACGGGATAGTGTTGTTTGTAATGTAGTGACCGACCATTCTCTAGGTACTGAAACTGTACTGCATACGGATCCTGCGCGGAAGAAGGCTTGCAACGACGCTACTGAAACTGGATTTCTCATGGATGCCGCAAATAGTACTCCTCGCGACTCTACTGGAAACATCCTTCGGATGGACCCTGCGGTCACCAGAAAGCACTTCGATCGTATTGATCGTTTTAGAGTCCTTGTAATTGGCAGATCCAATGCTGGTAAAACGACACTCTTACAGCGCATTTGCAATACCACCGAGCTCCCAGAGATCTTCAATTCCGAGGGAGAAAAGGTATCGGTGTATCATCCATTACGTTGAGTTGCTGTTACATGGAAATTCACAGATCAATCCTAAAATTGTGCAGGGGTCTCTGGAGGCGAGTTGATAACCTGCCTCTTACACTAAGTCACTAACTCGTCCTCAGAGAGGAGAGCATAACATCGAAGATGAATTTATTTTTCGGAGCAATACAGGCTTCATCCTTCATGACTCTAGAGGATTTGAAGCTGGTTCTGAGGAGGAGAAGCTGATGAACTCACAGATCGTGCAGCCGCGACGAGATTAGAAAAGCAGATCCATGCAATATGGTAAGGTCATATAACCGAGTAACAGATAACTAATCCTAACCGGGATGTAGGTATTGTATCCCATTAACTGATTCTATGAGGCCAATTGTGGCTGCAGAAGAACTCTTCTTCAATGAATGCAACACTAGAAATGGTGAGATAACCTGTTATGATATTATCACAGGGGTCTGAAAATAAATGGGATAGTGCCTGTGATTGTGGTGTTGACAAAGGCTGATGCTATGGAATTAGAGGCAATTGGGCAACTGAGAGATAAAGGTTTGACAATGAAAGAAGCAAAATCACAGGCAGGGCAATTAGCCAAACAGCTGGTGGCAAATGTAAAGACACAGATTGAAGACCAGTTGGCAGGGTGCAAACACCATCCTAATGACTGTTTGGTACTGTCTGGGGGGTATCAATTCATTTGGGTGTAGGCTTGTGCTGACTTCTCTCATTCATGAAGATATGAATAAAGTCAATGCAGATTGTGACCCACTTCTAAGGTGCACAGCAAATGCACTGGATGATATGGAACTACAGCAACTTGTAATATCAACACAGCAAGTTAATTTTAACCTAAACATTGAATATGCTATCAAGTAAGAAGGTTGCTTTCCAATGACTGTTATGTCATAGAACTGTGATCATTTTCAGATACATTATGGAACAAGTAAATGAACCATTTAATAGAAAACACCTGGAATTATGCATTCTGGAATGGATGCCATATCTAAAGGTATGGTTACTTTTGGTGTTGCTTGTCATATTAATGGATATTTATATATAGGTGGCTGGTTATCTAATTAATGAAATGAAAGGAACTAATCTAAAAATTGGCATGGATTACTATTGTGGTTTATTGCATTGACAGAGAGTGAGTGATTTCATGCCAGGTCCAGCCAGGTGTCTTCTCACTGTCTTTGATCCCACACTGGTCTTGTTGCCTTAGCAGGAAGTGAGTGATTTCATGCCAAGTCCAGCTGGGTGTCTTCTTGCTATCTTCATTCTCACTCTGGTCCTACATATACATATTGCCTTGACAGTGGGTGAATGATTTTATACTGGGTCCAGCTAGGTGTCATCTCAATGGTTTCACTTCCACTCTGCTTGTGTTGCCCTGACAGGGGGTGAGTGGTGTTGTGGAAGGTCCAGCTAGGTTTCTTCTTACTGTCTTCATTCTCCCTCTGGCTGCCTTGACAGTGGGTGAATGGTTCCATTCTAGGTCCAGCTGGGTATATTCTCACTGATTCACCCCATCTGTGGTCCTTTTGACTTGACAGGAAGTGAGTCATTTCATGCCAGGAGTAGCTGGATGTCTTCTCACTGTCTTCACTCTCACTCTGGTCCTGTTGAGGCAACAGGCTGTGAGTGATTGTATGCCAAGTCCAGCTGGGTATCTTCTCACTGTCTTCATGCCCATTCTGGCCCTGTGTCCTTGACAGGAAGTGAGTGATTTCATGCTGAATCTAGCTGGGTATCTTCTCACTGTTTTCACTCCACTCTGGTCCTGTTGCCTCAACAGGCTGTGAGTAATTGTATGCCAAGTCCAACTGGGTATCTTCTCACTGTCTTCAAGCCCACTCTGGCCCTGTGTCCTTGACAGGAAGTGAGTGATGTCACATCAAGTCCAACTGAGTGTATTCTTACTGTCTTCACTCCCACTCTGCTACTGTTATCTTGACAGTCTGTGAGTGATTTCATGCTGGGTCTAGCTGGGTGTCTTCTCACTGTCTCACTCTCACTCTGGTCCTGTTGCCTTAATAGTTTGTGAGTGATTCCATGGCAAGTCCAACTGGGGGGATTCTCACCATCCTCACTTCCCTTCTGGTCCTGTTGCCTTGATAGTGGGCAAGTGATTTCATGCCAGATCCAACCAGGTGTCTTCTCATTGTCTTCACTCCCACTCTGACCTTGTTTCCCTGCCAGTCTGTGAGTGATTTTATGCTAGGTCCAGTTGTGTGTCTTCTTACTGCCTTGATTCACTCTCTGGTCCTGTTGCCTTGACAGGAAGTAAGTAATTTCATGTGAGGTCAAGCTGGATGTCCTCTCACTGTCTTCACTCCATCTCTGGTCCTGTTTCTTTGAAAGTTTGTAAGTGATTTTATGTCAGGTCTGGCTGGGGGCATTTTCACTGTTTTCATTCCCACTCTGGTCCTATTGCTTTACTAGGGAGTGAGTGATTTATCCTAGATCCAGCTGAGTGTCTTCTTACTGTCTTCTCTCCCCCTCTGGTCCTGTTTTCTTGACAAGACAGTGAGTGACTTCATCAGATCCAACTAGGTATCTCCCAAAGCCTTTACTCCAACTCTGTTGCTTTGACAGGAGGTGAGTGATTTCATGTCAGGTCCTAATGGATGTCTTCTTACAGTCTTCACCCCACTTTGATCCTGTTTGCTTGGTAGGGTGTGAGTGGTTTCATGCCAGGTCCAACTGGATGTCTTGTCACTGCATTCACTCCCACTATGGTCCTGTTATCTTGATAGGAAGTGAGTGATTTCATGCCAAGTCCAGCTGGGTTTCTTCTCATCTTCACTCCCACTCTGGTCCTGTTTCTGTGACAGGAAGTGAGTGGTTTCATGTCAGGTCCAGCTGGATGTCTTTTCACTGCATTCACTCCAACTCTGGTCATGTTGTCTTGACAGGAAGTGAGTGATCTCATGACAGGTTCAGCCAGGTGTCTTCTTACTGTCTTCACACACTGGTCCTTTTGGCTTGAAAGTGGGTGAGTGATTTCATGCCAGATCCAGCTGGGTGTCTTCTCATTCTCTTCACTCCCACTCTGGCCTCATTGCCATGACAGGAAGTGAGTGATTTCATGCTAGGTTCAGCTGCATGTTTTCTCACTGTCTTTGATCTTGTTTCCTTGACAGTCTGTGAATAATTTTATGCCAGGTCTAATTGGATGTCTCTCATGGTCTTCACCCCCAATCTGGTCTTGTTTCCTTGACAGGAAGTGGGTGATTTCATGCCTGACTTAGCTGGGTGCATTCTAATTACATATGTATTTTCACTCCTGTTCTGGTCCTGTTGCCTTGACAGGAAGTAAGTGGTTTCATGCAAGGTGTAGCTGGGTGTCTTTTCACTACATTTGGTTCTTCCTCAATATGTAGAGAGTGAGTGATATCATACCAGCTCCATTTTGCTGTCTTCATTCCCACTCTGGTCCTATTGCCATGACAGAGAGTGGGTGAATTCATGCCAGGTTCAGTTGGGTGTCTTCTCACTGTCATCACTCCCACTCTGGTCCTGCTACCTTGACAGGAAGTGAGTGGTTTCATGCCAGATCTGGCTGGGTATCTTCTCACTGCATTCACTCACACTCTGGTTCTATTTTCTTGACAGTGAGTAAGTGATTTCATGCCAGCTCTTGCTGGTTATTTCCTCACTGTCTTTGTTCCCACTCTGGTCCTGCTGCCTTTATAGAGAGTGAGTGATTTTATGTGATCCAGTTGGGTGTCATCTCACTATTTTCACTGCCACTCTGGTCCTTTTTTCTTTCTAGAAAGTGAGTGATTTCACCCCAGGTCCAGCTGGGTACTTTCTCACTCTCTTTTACTCCTACTCTGATCCTTAACAGCTTGTGAGTGAGTCTGTGCTAGTCTAGTTGCATGTCTTCTCACCCTCTCATCACTCTCTAACATTGCCATGTTTTCAGCTGGTGAGTGATTTCATCTCAAGTCTGGCTGTGTGTTTTCCAACTATCCCCAATCTGATCCCATCTCCTTTTCAGAGTGTGAGTGCCTTCATGGCAGGTTGGGCTTTGTATCTTCTCACTGTCTTCACTGCCACTCTGGTCCTGGTACCTTGACAGACAGTGTGTTGTGTTGTGTTGTGCATATGCCATTTTACTACCATATTCATGCTACATATGACTTTCCATTTCTTCAGCAAGTCAGTCAGTTTCCATCACTTTGTCTCTTGCTGTCATTATCATTTGTGCACTTTTCCCACAACACTTTCTTAGGATGTTAGTCATTCCTGTACTTTATTTTTTGCACACTGCTTATTCTTTGACATTTTTAGGCAGTAAGTTATGTACTTTTCATTCACAGATGTATTTCAATGTGTGCATACATCTCCCCAGAACCTGGTATGTTCTTGTTTACTGTCCACCATATCTTCATCATATCCCACACATAGAATGTGGGTCAATTTTTAGCAGCTATATATATGCTGAGCTTATGATGGTTATGGAAACATAGAGAATACTTTCCATTGATGATTTTGCTGACCTACCCCTTCTGTGCCCATCACAAATAGAGCCTTCCATGCAGAAGTGCATAATGCATGGTGCTGGTGAGGCACATCCAGCCCTTGTCTACATTTTCTGAACATGTCAAAGGATGTGTCCTCATCTTTGAGTACTCCTACTTCTGTTTACAAGCAAAAACAGATCAGAAAGACATCATTTCACTTGCAGTAAATGAATATCAAGAGTCTAGCACACAAAATACTGTTGTGAAGGCCCTTCAACACACTATTCAGGAACATAGTATGAATTATTTCAAATTACACCAGATCACTTTTGATATCATTGTGAAGAACTGCATGTGTAAGTTTATGTTATTCATGAACATATGTGAAACCTTGAATCAAGCTTTCTCTTAGCAAATAAATTCAAAATGGACAAATAGTCAGCTTGTCAGGCTTAATCAAGTCAGACCTTTTGTGTTGATATAAAGCGAAGTAGGGTAGTCGGGAGATGAAGCAGCTCAGGCAGAGCCTGAAATCTACTTCTACTACGCAGTGGAAGTTCTTAGGTAAGGACCTAAAGACTTACTAAGTGTTCACTTGGGGTAATCTTCTGGTTGGGTATTTTCACTATTCAATGGATGTTGAACTGTTACTATTTGTGGACCTGGAGGTCCAGTATATATACGCTACAGACATGGTCTGTGCATGGTACATGGAGTTTTGTTCAACTCATGGGTTGAACTACATATGGTAAGTAGCACCTTCCATAAAAGAGTCTCTCAGGTATCGTACTGAGTAAGCATGGAATGCCATAGAATGAGATGGAAGGAATGATGTCATAAGCACATCATCCTGACGTCATGAAGCCTAGACCTTTCTCCATATTGGTGAAACACTGGTAATGTCCAATAGCTGGTCATAGAATCACATGCAGTGATAAACATGTGCAAGTGTTGTGTCTGTGACTAACGCACATGACAAATCTCCTGAGAACAAATAGTGAGTGTCTGTTACATAATACCAGTGCTAATACTTCATTTGTTCAACACTCCCCCAGATTTGGTATGTGCCAAATCAAAGAGCAGGAAGTCTGTGAAGGCATGGAACTTTACACATCCTAAATTCTTGGTTAAAATGTCTGCAAGTTGTTTGTCAGTTGTGATATGTCTGACAATGAGTACTTTCCGATCCTCGATGCACTCTCTGATAAAATGATACCGAATATCAATATGCTTGGTTTGTCTCTCTTGCACAGGATTCTGGGCAAGGAAAATCGATCCCATATTATCTCCATACAGTGGAATGGGTTCTGGTTTAAAACCAAGTTCAATAAACATAGAGTGGATCCACACAACTTGTTGGGAGGTATCGGATAAGGACATGTACTCAGCTTCTGTCGATGACAGAGTGATAGTCTTCTGCTTGCGTGACAACCAAGTAATTGGTGCTCCATTTGCCAGTACGATCATTCCTGTAGTAGACTTTCGATCGTTCTTGTTGGAAGCCCAATTGGCATCGCAGTAAGCCTCTATAGAGTACTCAGCTTTTCTTCGATAAGCCAACCCTTTCTCCCTGGTGGCTCGAAGATAGCGAAAGATGTATAAGGCATGGTTGAGGTGATCCTCAGTGGGATTCAATGCAAATTGTGACATCTTTATGACGGCAAATGAGATATTGGGTTGAGTTCCTAGAGTGAGATACAATAGGGATCTGATTACAGATTGATACTTTGAATGCAGTGTAGGAGTAGCCTCTCCTTCATGTCTCACTGGTTTGTATCCAGATGGGAGTGGAGTGTTTGCAAAGCAGCAATTCTCCATTTGAAATCTTTGGATTATTTTGTCCAAATACGTGACCTGATCAACAATCAAAAGACCTGAGGAACAATCTATTTGGAGACGCATTCTGAGATATTCTTTGGCTTGTCCCAAGTCACAACATTCCCATACTGTCATGAACTTCTTCTTCAGTTCCTGAAGGTATTTGTGATTGTTGCCAGTGAAGAGTACGTCATCAACATATATGAGGAGAATGATGACAATGTTTTCTTGTCCTATTTTCTTCTGCAACACATATACTCCAGCATCTGAGCGGATGCGAGTGAAGCCAAGTGCCTTGAGGGATTTGTCTAACTTGATATTCCATGCTAGGGCTGCCTGTTTAAGGCCGTATAATGCTCTAAGCAATCGATAGACATAGCGTTCTCTTCCCTTTTGCATGAAGCCTTCTGGCTGTTCCATGTAGATTTCCTTGTCCAATTTTCCATACAGAAACGCAGTTTTGACATCCAGTGCCTCTAGGTCCCAATTGTATTGGGCAGCCAGGGATAAAATGATTCGGACAGACTCGAATCTTGCTACCAGAGAGAACACATCTTTGAAGTCTACTCCGTATTCTTGAGAGAAACCTTTGGCTACTAAACGGGCATGCTTTCGCCCATCAGATTTAATAGCATAGACCCACCTGCACTTTACAGGCTTTCTCCCATGAGGTAGAGGTACAAGTTCCCAAACTTTCCTCTTGCCTAACACTGCGATTTCCTTGCGCATGGCAGCTTCCCAGGCCTTTTTGTCATCGGCCGGTAATCTCTGAGTATCCTGATAATGAACAGGCGTTTTCAACTTCTCCTCAACTTTCTGCATAAGCAAATAGTTGACGAAGTCAGTACCACATTCCTGACTGAGCTTGTGCAAGTCGATCATCGGCTCCCCCATGTCCGATGCTTCTCTCGTCTCCTCAAAGGTCATTTCCTTTGATGCTTGCCGTTCTGCATCAACAGGATGTGTCCTTTCTCCATAAGTATTCTCTGGTCTGAGAGGAATAACTTGCTCTCTGGTGGACCAACAGACGCTGGAGTCTGGATAGGGTGTGTATCGAGAGGGTAGTGCTGTTTTTAAGGGAATTTTAACAGCCCTTCTAGAGGTCTCTGTTCGTGGTTCTGTTCGCACTTCCGAAGGGGTTGCAAGTTCCTTCAGGTGGTTCGGAGAGACAGTTGGACGAACTGTTTGCGGGATATCAATAGGTAACTGTTCCTCTGAAGGAGCGACCTCCATTGGAGCATCCTCATGAGGTTGGTCTTGAGTTTCCTCAGGTAATTGGTCTTTTCCACCAGTCTTTGCACACCATGGGAAAACTTCTTCATCAAAGATAGCGTTCGTGCTAATGATGACCCTATGATTTTTATCTAGGAATCGGTAGGCCTTAGATCCAGGTTCTTAGCCCAGAAATATCATTGGAGCACTTTTGGCCTGTAGTTTTGTCTGATGTTCCTTTTTGATAAAAACATAAGCCAGACAACCAAAAACTCTGAAGTAAGAAACATCAGGTTTCTTTCCCATCCATAACTCTACAGGGGTTTTCCACTGTGATTGTCTAAATGGTTGGCGATTGTAAACATGTACTGAGGTCTCGAGTGCATGTTGCCACATGTTGGGAGGAAGACAGGCTGAGTGTCTCATAGCCTCTTCCTTTTCCACCATGGTGCGATTAAAATGCTTGGCACGACCATTTTGTTGGGGAGTACCTGGAGCAGTCATATGGTGCTCGATACCGTGTTCACGTAAAAAGGTCACAAACTCGAGAGACCTAAACTCTCCCCCACGATCCAAACGTAGCCGAAGGAGTCGTCCCGAGACACAATTTTGAGCCCAGGCAAGCCAAGAACGAAAGGCATCAAAAGTGTCGGATTTAGAAGAAAGAGGGACAATTGAGGTGTATCCACTAAAGTCGTCGATAAAGGTAACAACATAGTGTTTGTGGTAGTAAGACTCCACAGGGAATTTGCATAAATCAGTGTGGATAAGTTCGAGTGGTTTTGTTGCACGTTTATAGGTAATGCGATAGGGTTTCTCTGTCATCTTCCCTAGAGCGCAACCAGGACAGGGTTTGGTATCCATTGAGGTCTCAAATGGAGTAACAGTGGTTGCCTTTGGCAGTTGGCGCATGGCATTGTAGGAGCAATGGCCCATCCATGCATGCCAGAGGTCAGAAGTTTCCTTTGAACTAATGGCTTGAATCCGATCAGTTATAGACTGTAAAGATACTCGAATATAATGAAGGGACCCTTTAGATGCTATTGGGCATGACTGCAGGTAAAGGTCACCATTAGGTGCAAAGATTTGAGTTCCATCAACATTCAATGTCAGTGTATAGCCTTTGTTGGTCAACTGAGTGGTCGAAATTACCCTCATATGGAGTTTGGGACAATACTCCACTCCGTAAAGTTTGGTTAGTTTTCCTTTGTGACGAAAGATGACAGTACCATTCCCCAATTTCTCTACAACCATATCTGCATCTGCCGTTTGAGACAGCTTCGGAGTAGGATATGCAGAATATGACACAAAGTCATTAAGGTTGTGAGTGCAGTGCACAGAGGCACCGGAGTCAAGCAGAATCAGCTGACTCTTTTTGCCTTGACAAGTTAGACACATGGTTGCTTTCATACTCATAGGTAAATGGCATGAGACACACTTTCCCTTCTCTTGCGAAACAAGTAACTTGTGCTTAGTGCAATCAGAGCACTGAGGGTGATGATAGTACATCTCCAGCACATTATGGTCTTTGTCCATTAGGACTGTGTTCCCCAGTCCGTCAGCCATTACCCATGGGTAAACGGCATCACCAGGCCAATTTTCAGTGGAAGGGAGTGGAGGTCAGATCTTGGCTAGTTGCTGAGCAGTTTCAGCAAATCCTCCATATCCAAGTGGATCTCCCTCTGATAGATCATGACTCCACTGATATCTGGGGTGTTGAACAAACAAGGTATTAGCACTGGCATCACGTAACAGACGCTCACCATTTGTTCTCAGGAGATTTGTCATGTGCATTTGTCACAGACATAACACTTGCACGTGTTTATCACTGCATGTGATTCTATGACCAGCTATTGGACATTACCGGTGTTTCACCAATATGGAGAAAGGTCTAGACTTTATGACATCATTCCTTCTATCTCATTCTATGGCATTCTATGCTTACTCAGTACGATACCTGAGAGACTCTTTTATGGAAGGTACTACTTACCATATGTAGTTCAACCCATGAGTTGAACAGAACTCCATGTACCACACACAGACCATGTCTGCAGCGTATATATACTGGACCTCCAGGTCCACAAATAGTAACAGTTCAACATCTGTTGAATAGTACTCAAGAACACCCAACCAGAAGATCACCCCAAGTGAACACTTAAGTAAGTCTTACGGTCCTTGCCTAAGAACTTCCACTGTGTAGTAGAAGTAGATTCCAAAAGCTCTGCCCGAGCTAGTCTCCCAACTACACTACTTTGTGTTAGGTTATGAGCCCCAAGCTCATCGCCTAGGTTCGACGTCTATAACCTTGCAGCAGCTGAGCAAGGGATGCAACCAAATGATGGCTTGGGGTTCACTTGGAGGATTTTGTTGGGTCTCCTCAACACCCTCTTGTTTCTCCGCGGAATACAATGGGTTTATTTGCAACTGCCATTTTGGCAAGCTGAATTTTTCTTTGCCATTTCAGCTATTGCCTTTTTCACACTCTGTGTTGAGATGCAGCACACACCTGCTCATCGTTGCACTTATAGAGTGGCGGCTGAGGCATGAGATCGCTTTGGGTCGTGGCACATCCAGGTGGATCAGACCATTGGTCCTCCTCCTGAGGATGCTTCAATGCTGGAAGATCTTTCAGATCCTCCTGCATATTCTTAGTCTACTCCACCACCGAGATACGAATCTCGGATGACTGAAGAGTCAGCGGTGTTGTGATTCATCAATGCAAACCCAGGTATAACACTGGTAGAACTACGTTCGCGCCTTGATCAAGCTTTCATTGAGGCTGCTGAGAGAATCATAGATTCTGTCCGACGACAGCGACTCATTGAGTCCGCTAGAGCTCGCTTAACTGAAAGTCAAGTGAGGAGTCGTCTGGACCTGACCCCTGTACAGCCAACTTTCTTACGGCTCAGAGGACAGCATATGAGTGCTATGACAGCCTCATTACCATCTTCCGATTGCAGTAGTGGGACTTTCATTGGATATATGGATGCTGACGGTAATCCTATTCCAGTCCCCTATGAGGTAATTCATTTACAAGACGATCCTATCATCGATCAAAACCCATTACCTATTCCTTCACCAAATACCAACCCTCATGCATCCACCCACATCCCCTTTCCATCTTCACCAACACAACGATGCAACGGTTGAGGAACACCTGGTCTGGAATTCGGGACCACCTGCAGTGACCCTGAGTCACAATCTGGTGACACCTTCACACTCGCCAGTAGTTCCCCGTCTGGGTCACCTTCTACAACTTTGAGCACCCTCTTTGATCCCAACTAGGGCTAACACGCCCATACCCCTTTCACCTCCTCACTGGTCCAGGGCGCATACTACCGGAACAGAGGACGTAGAGATAAAAGAGGAGTTTGAAGACCTGTATGTTAAACTGGAAGAAATCGTCTTCATAAAGGAACAGTCACCCCTTGAGGAAGGAGAGGTTACTCCTGAACTTGTCTATCCAGAGTCACCAGAAGAGGGTGAGGAGGTAGAGTTTATATGCTTCAATCTCTATGAAGACAAGAACATTAACCTGGATGACTATTGCCTAAGTGAAGATGAGAAGCACTACATTCAAGAACGTATCAATTGTCCAATGATGGACAGAGAAGATTTTAATGGCATCAGGAATATCCCCAATTACGACATGGAGTGGTATGTGAGTTGCGGAGATGCAGCCCATGTCAGGGACTTCCACCCTTGGCAGACGGAGTATGGGCATCAGTATCCGACGGGAAATGGAGTCATAGTAGTGGGAAAAAGACCTACCCCAGCAGAGATCTTCACTCCAGGCTATGGCGACATCTTTTCCCTCTTCTTTATCGCCTACGACGTCTACCTTCCCTGGATGAGGGCACTGGGATTAGAGGTTATGAAGAACCAATATAGGTTCTCGCTTGTCAACCCAGGTTGAGTCTTCGACACACACCCCTTCTTCCACACTTATTATTCACATCCGTTCAAAGTCATGCAACAAGAATTCTCATGTTTTCTTGTTAAAATTCAGGATTATGTCGTCATCCCCTCCAACCCACGAGGCAAGGTCAAGATCCTTGATCTTGAAGCGTTGCACCCTATCCTCAACATGGGCTACGATGACAACGGAGAACCGGTGCTCCCTGAGACTTTACCAGACTACTTCGACACACCAAACTCATCAGACATACCCTATGCCATATTACGTTCATGAGCTGTATGCCACTGATCTTAATTTTATCCTTTCTACATCACCTTTTGATGATGAAAATTATCACAGTATACCTCTAAAAAGAAGTATACATAAAAATCACGTACGCTTCACACATATGCTTCTACCTTTTATCTTTGTACAAAGGCTTGAACTCTTTCTTTCTGAAATTCCCTTTACTGCACACCCTGTGTATTTCCATGGACGAATAGCCAATAAGGAGTTTCATCCTTCCGTGTTCAAAACACCATTCCCATCCTGCACTATCAAAGCCTGGGAACTGGATAGAAGTGTGTCTTTCATCAACTCTGTACTTGGGACAGGAGAAAAAGTCGATTGAGTTGATAACCCACACTACTTTCCATTCCTCAATTTCCAGGTTTTAGAGAAATCTGCAGAGACTGGGACGTCCGCGAAAACATGGAATTACTGGGAAAGATCAAAGAGTGGAGAAAAGAAGCAGAGGTGACAAGAGGCTGTGATAGAACGAAGAAAGGATAAAAGAGTGGACAATGCTTTACAGAGGATGATGGGAAATATGCCCCCCAGGAGAAAACCAGGGACACATAATGGAAAGCATAGAGTTGGATCTAGACCCATTCACCCTAAGCCTTTTATTCCCTTCCAGATTGAAGAGGAAAACACATTTGCTAATTGGTTTGCTTTCAACTGTCTATTCTAGGTATAAAAAATGTCCGCAAAAGACGTTCTCACTTTTGTCCCTCTCTTGAACAGAAACAATTACAAGTTATGGCATGATTCCATTGACACCTTTGCGATGGCTATGGGGTTCTATCGAGCGTTCACTGAAGACACACCTGTTGTTGGAGCTGGAGTTACCACTGAACAGGTTCAGGCCTTCGTGGACAAAGACATCCAGGCTAGAGGTGTCATCAAACTCTGAATTTCCCCCTCCTTTTACCACATGAAAACCACTGCCAAGTTAACCCTAGTGGACATTGAGACTGCTTATGGGAAACCAGGCAACATCAGCACCCTATCTGAAATGAGATCACTCTTTCAGCATCGAATCAAGGGAAATGTCAATCCCATTGATGAGGCAAATAAGCTTATTGCCTGCACTGAACACCTAAATGCAGCAGGTTTTGCTGTCGACAAGAAAATTGTTGCAATGGCCATTTTAATGGCTTTACCCTCTGACTGGGAGAATGTTGTCTCCCTTGTTACTACAACTGTCAAGGATGCAAACTTTCAACCATTGACAATTATCCTGCATATCCAAAAGGAATATCAGCAGAGAGTTACTGGAAAAGGAAGAAGTACCATTGACCAAGAGCGGTACGAAGGACCTCGTCATTCACATCAGAAGTCCCTCATTCACCGACTCTCTAACATCAAACCCACAACAAATACCCAGTTTGCTCCACGAGGAAGCTATCCTCGATGCGGGAATGGCTCTTGCAGGAAGAACCACTATCTGGGCGAGACTTGCCATGTTACAGGACAAAAAGTATACTATACTAGCGGCAAGCAGCAAATTCACTGTGTCCCAGAGCTTGTTTGTACACCTCAGATATCCCCACAGAGGCAGTTCCCTAATAAGGGAAAGGGACGAGGAAAACAGGGCCAGGGTACTCATGGGGGAAAGAACCCACAAAGCCAGGGGCAGAGACCTCGCCCCAATAAAGGCAAAGGAAAGGCCAGAAATAACATGATTCGAGACGACGAATCAATGGCCTATGAAGAAGCTCCACAGTACGATGAACAAGATTTCATGTACATGCAAGTGGAATACCTCCAGCAGGAGGAGCTTGGACTTCAGGAGCAAGCAATAACTCCTGATCAACCCATAGCTAGTTCGTCTAAACTCACTGTCCAGCAACTGGATCAGGAGTTGGAACTTATCCATCAGGGCCATTCAGAACCATTTCAAGCCGTTCCTGAGATAGATATCCCTGAAGAGCTATATGAGGACTCGGTCAATCCCCTCACCACAGAGGATTATGACTACGATGATGGTCCAATGGCGATGTGTGAGTCTACCACATCTACGCCACCGTACAGAGTCTCTTACTCCCTTCTCGATCCTATTCCGGAGTATATCGGAAAGGAATCGAAGGACATGAGTGATGAGGACTTGTATTATCTTGTACGACATGTTCTGCCTTGAGACGTCATGTGTTCCAAATCATCCACCTATAAACCTTTTAACTGAGATTATCATGACCAAGTGCACGCTTTTCAGTTAAAACCGGGAGTTACTGTCCCAGATGCACGAAGAAAACCTCGGGAATTTCAGATTTTCTATTGGTCACTCAATTGGCACACAGGTTTGTGGGCACCAGCCTATTATCATCCACGCTATAAACTGGATGGATACAATGTCGGTGGACAACCTCTTGATGTTTACACCTATGATGGAGAGGATGACTGTGACGAGTGTGGCTCACACCACCCCAGATATGTCTGGAGTCATGATCTAGGGGAAGGGGATCCCCTGGGCTATGGTGGTTTCGCTGAAACAGCACAAAGGTTGGCCAAGATACAACCACCATTACCTTCCACCAAAAATTGGCCTGGTGATGCCATGTATCTGAGAATAATGGCTGATGGCCTTGGAAACACTGTCCTCATGGACAAAGACCATAACATGCTGGAGATGTACTATCATCATCCACGGTGCTCGGATTGCACCAAGCACAAGATATTCGTTTCTCAAGACAAGGGAAAGTGCATCTCATGCCATTTACCTACGAATATGAAAGCAACCATGTGTCTAACCTGTAAAGGCAAAAAGAATCAACTGATTCTTCTTGATTCTGGTGCCTCCGTGCACTGCACTCACAACCTTGATGACTTCATCTCATATTCTGCATACTCCATCCCAAGGATGTCTCAGACAGCAGACGCAGACATGGTTGTAGAGAAATTGGGGAATGGTACCGTCATATTCTATCATGAAGGAAGGCTAACCAAACTTCACGGAGTGGAGTATTGTCCCAAACTCCATATGAGGGTAGTTTTGACCACTCAGTTAACAAACAAGGGCTACACACTGATGTCGAACATTGATGGAACTCAAATCTTTGCACCTAATGGTGACCTTTACCTGTGGTCATGCCCAATAGCATCTAAAGGGTCCCTTCATTATATTCGAGTATCTTTGCTGTCTATAACTGATCGGATTCAAACCATTAGTTCAAAGGAAACTTCAGACCTATGGCATGCATGGATGGGACATTGTTCTTACAATGCCGTGCGCCAATTGCCCAAAGCAACTACTATCCCTCCATTCGAGACCTCAATAGAGACTAAGCCTTGTCCTGGCTGTGCTTTAGGCAAGATGACAGAGAAACCCTATCGCATCACCTATAAGTGAGCCACTAAACCACTTGAACTTATCCACACGGACCTCTGCAACTTCCCAGTAGAGTCCTACTATCACAAATGATATGTCGTCACCTTCATTGATGACTACAGTGGATATGCCTCGATCGTCCCCCTTTCCCTTAAATCTGACACTTTTGATGCCTTTCATTCCTGGCTTGCCTGGGCACAAAATCATGTCTCAGGACAACTCCTTCGGCTACATTCAGATTGTGGGGGAGAGTTTAGATCTCTTGAGTTTGCGGCTTTTCTACGCGAACATGGTATCGAGCACCACATGACTGCTCCTGATACTCCCCAACAAAATGGTCGTGCTGAGCATTTTAATCACACCATGGTAGAAAAGGAAGAGGCTATGAGACATTCAGCCTGTCTCCCTCCTAACATGTGGCAACATGCTCTTGAAACCTCAGTGCATGTCTACAATCGCCAACCATTTCACTGATCACAGTGGAAAACTCCAGTAGAGTTATGGACAGGCAAAAAACCTGATGTCTCCTACTTCAGAGTTTTTGGTTGCTTGGCTTATGTTTTTATTAAGAAGGAACATCGGACGAAACTACAGGCCAAAAGCGCTCCAATGATATTCCTAGGCTATGAACCTGGAACAAAGGCCTACCGATTCCTAGATAAAAACCAAAGGGTCGTCATAAGCACAAATGCTATTTTTGATGAAGAAGTTTTCCCACGATGTGCAAAGACTGGTGGAAAAGACCCTATACCAGAAGAAATCGAAGACCAACCTCACAAGGATGTTCCAATGGAGGTTGCTCCTCCAGAAGAACAAAATCCAGTCGATATCCCACAAACAGTTCGTCCAACTGTCTCTCCGAACGACCCAAAGGAACTTGCAACTCCAACGGAAGTACGAACGGAACCACGAACAGAGACTTCTAAAAAGGCAGTCAAAATTCCCTTAAAGACACCTTTACCCTCTTGCTATACACCCTATCCAGACTCCAGTATCTGTCGGTCTACTAGAGAGCGAGTTATTCCTCTCAGACCAGAGAATGTCTATGGAGAAAGGACACATCCTGTTGATACAGAATGGCTAGCATCAAGAGAGATGACCTTTGAGGATACGAGAGAAGCATCAGACATGGGGGAGCCAATGATCAACCTGCAAAAGCTTAGTCAGGAATGTGGTACTGACTTCGTCAACTACTTGCTTATGCAGAAGGTTGAGGAGAAGTCAAAAACACCTGTTCACTATCGGGATACTCAGAGACTACCAGCCAATGATAAAAAGGCTTGGGAAGCCGCCATGCGTGAGGAAATCGCAGCGTTAGGAAAGAGGAAAGTATGGGAACTTGTACCTTTACCTTGTGGGAGAAAGCCTGTAAAGTGCAGGTGGGTCTACGCTATTAAATCTGATGGGCGAAAACATGCCCGTTTAGTAGCAAAAGGTTTCTCTCAAGAATACGGAGTAGACTTCAAGGATGTTTTCTCTCCGGTAGCAAGATTCGAATCAGTTCGAATCGTCCTATCCCTGGCTGCCCAATACAATTGGGACCTAGAGGCGCTGGACGTCAAAACTGCATTTCTATATGGAAAATTGGACGAAGAAATCTATATGGAACAGCCAGAAGGCTTCATGCAAAAGGGAAAGGAGTGCCATGTCTATCAATTGCTCAGGGCATTGTACGGCCTGAAGCAGGCTGCTCTAGCTTGGAATATCGAATTAGACAAGTCCCTGAAGACACTAGGCTTCACCTGCATCAAGTCAGATGCCGGAGTATATGTGTTGTGGAAGAAAATAGGACGAGAAAGTATTGTCATCATTCTCCTCATTTACGTTGATGACGTACTCTTCACTGGCAACAATCGCAAATACCTTCAGGAGCTGAAGAAGAAGTTCATGACAGTATGGGAATGTCGTGACCTGGGACAAGCCAAAGAATATCTTGGAATGCATCTCCAAATAGATTGTTCCTCAGGTCTTTTGATCGTTGATCAGGTCACTTATTTGGACAAAATCATCCGAAGATTTCAAATGGAGAATTGCCACCTGGCAAACACTCCACTCCCATCTGGATATGAACCAGTAAAGTATGAGGGAGAGACTACCCCTGCACTGCGTTCAAAGTATCAATCAGTGATCGGTTCCCTATTGTATCTCACCCTAGGAACTCGACCTGATATTTCATTCACTGTTATTAAGATGTCACAGTTTGCATCGAATCCCACCGAGGATCATCTTAGTCATGCCCTATACATCTTTCGCTATCTTCAAGCCACCAAAGAGAAGGGTTTGGCATATCAAAGAAAAGCTGAGTACTCTATAGAGGCTTACTGCAATGCAGACTGGGCTTTGGACAAAAACGATCGGAAATCCACTACTGGTATGGTCATGCTGGCAAATGGAGCACCCATTACATGGTTGTCACACAAGCAAAAGACTATCGCTCTGTTGTCTACAGAAGCTGAGTATATGTCCTTGTCCGATACCTCCCGACAAGTCGTCTGGATTCACTCTATGTTTACCGAGCTTGGTTTCAAACCAGAACCCATTCCATTATATGGAGACAACATGGGATCGATTTTCCTTGCCCAGAATCCTGCGCAAGAGAGATGAACCAAACATATTGATATTCGGTATCACTTCATTAGAGAGTGTATCAAGGATTGGAAAGTACTCATTGTCAGACACATCACAACTGACAAACAACTTGCAGACATCCTAACAAAGAATTTAGGACACATAAAGTTTCATGCCTTCGCAGACTTCCTGCTCTTTGATTTGGCACATACCAAATCTGGGGGAGTGTTGAACAAACGAGGTATTAGCGCTGGCGTCACGTAACAGACGCTCACCGTTTGTTCTCAGGAGATTTGTCATGTGCGTTTGTCACAGACATAACACTTGCACGTGTTTATCACTGCATGTGATTCTATGACCAGCTATTGGACATTACCAGTGTTTCACCAATATGGAGAAAGGTCTAGACTTTATGACATCATTCCTTCTATCTCATTCTATGGCATTCTATGCTTACTCAGTACAATACCTGAGAGACTCTTTTATGGAAGGTACTACTTACCATATGTAGTTCAACCCACAAGTTGAACAGAACTCCATGTACCACGCACAGACCATGTCTGCAGCGTATATATACTGGACCTCCAGGTCCACAAATAGTAACAGTTCAACATCTGTTGAATAGTACTCAAGAACACCCAACCAGAAGATCACCCCAAGTGAACACTTAAGTAAGTCTTACGGTCCTTGCCTAAGAACTTCCACTGCGTAGTAGAAGTAGATTCCAAAAGCTCTGCCTGAGCTAGTCTCCCAACTACACTACTTTGCGTTATGGGGTGGTGTGAACCACACTCGTCACAATTGTCTTCCCCGTCATAGATGTAAACGTCCAGAGGTTGTCCACCGATGTTATATCCATCTAGTTTATATTGTGGATGATAATAGGCTGGTGCCCACAAACCTGTTGTCCAGTCGAGTGACCAATAGAAAATCTGAAACTCTCGAGGTTTTCGTCATGCATCCAGGATGGTAACTCCCAGTTTCAGCTGAAAAGCCTGCACTTGGTTGTGGTAGTCTCGATTAAAAGGTTTATAGGTGGATGACTTGGAACACATGACGTCTCGTGGCAAAACTCATCGTACTAGATAATACAAGTCCTCATCACTCATTCCTTCTGATTCCTTTCCGATATACTCTGGAATAGGATCGAGAAGAGAGTAAGAGACTCTGTATGATGGTGTAGATGTGGTAGACTCACACATCACCATGGGACCATCATCATAGTCATAATCCTCTGCAGTGAGAGGATTGACTGAGTCCTCATAAAGCTCCTCAGGGATATCTATCTCAGGAACCATTTGAAATGGCTCCAAATGGCCCTGATGGATAAGCTCTAACTCCTGATCCAACTGTTGGACAGTGAGTTTTGATGAGCTTGCAATGGGTTGTTCAGAATTCATTGCTTGATCCTGAAGCCCAAGCTCCTCCTGTTGGAGGTATTCCGCTTGCATGTACGTGAAGTCCTCTTCATCATACTGCAGAGCTTCTTCATAGGCCATTGATTCATCGTCTCGAATCATATTATTCCTGGCCTTTCCTTTGCCTTTATTAGGGCGAGGTCTCTGCCCTTGGCTTTGTGGGTTCTTTCCCCCACGAGCACCTTGGCCTTGCTTTCCTTGTCCTTTTCCCTTACTAGGGAACTGCCTTTGTGGGGATACCTGAGGCGCACGAACAAGTTCCAGGACACAGCGAATCTGCTGCTTGCCGCCAGTATAGTATACTTTCTGGCCTGTAACGTGACAAGTCTTGCCCGGATAGTGGTTTTTTCTGCAAGAGCCATTCCCGCATCGAGGATAGCTTCCTCATGGAGTGTACTGTGTGTTTGTTGTGGGTTTGACATTAGAGAGTCAGTGAATGAGAGACTTTTGGTGTGAATGGTGTGGTCCTTCATACCACTCTTGGTCAATAGTGCTCCTTCCTTTCCCAGTAACTCTCTGCTGATATTCCTTTTGGATATGCAGGATAATTGTCGATGGTTGGAAGTTTGCATCCTCGACTGTTGTAGTAATAAGGGAGACCACATTCTCCCAGTCAGAGGGTAGAGCCATTAAAATGGCCATTGCAACAATCTTCTTGTTGACAGTAAAACCTGCCACAGTCAGGCATTCGGCGCAGGCAATAAGCTTATTCACCTCATCAACAGGGTTAACGTTTCCCTTGATTCTATGTTGAAAGAGTGATCTCATTTCAGATAGAGCGCCAATGTTGCCTGGTTTCCCATAGGTGGTCTCAATGTCCACTAGGGTTAACTTGGCAGTGGTTTTCATGTGATGGTAAAAGGAAGGGGAGATTCAGAGTTTGATGACACCCCTAGCCTGGATGTCTTTGTCCACAAAGGCTTGAACCTGTTCGGCGGTAATTCCAGCTCTGACAGCAGGTGTGTCTTTGGTGAATGCTTGATAGAACCCCATGGCCATAGCAAAGGCGTCAATGGAGTCACGCCATAACTTGTAGTTGTTTCCATTAAGAAGAGGGACAAAAGTGAGAACATCTTTTGCGGACATTTTTAAACCTAGAATAGACAATTGAAAGCAAACCAATTAGCAAACGTGTTTTCCTCTTCGACATTGAAGGGGATAAAAGGCTTAGGTGGAATGGGCTTTGGTCCTATTCTATGCTTTCCATTATGCGTCCCCGGTTTTCTCCTAGGGAGCATGTTTCCCATCATCCTTTGAAGCGCGTTGTCCACTCTTTTATCCTTCCTTCGCTCTATCACTTTTTCTCATCGCTTCCACTTCTTTTCTCCAGTTTTTGATCTTTCCCAAAAGGTCCATCCTGTTGCCGATACTCCAGATCCTGCAGGTTTCTCTAGGACTTGGAAGTTTAGAAGTGGAAAGTAGTGTGGATTGTTTACTTGATCGACCTTTTCCCCTGTACCAAGTACAGAGTCAATGAATGAAACACTTTGACCCAACTTCCAAGCCCTGATTGCGCAGGACGGAAAGGGTGTTTTAAAAACAGAAGGATGGAATTCCTTATCGGCAATTCGACCATGGTAGTACACTTGGTGTGCAGTAAAAGGAATTTGGGAAATACAAAGATCAAGTTTTTGCACAAAAATAGAAGGGAGAAGCATATGTGCAAAGTGTACGTGACTTTTATGTATACTTCTTTTTAGAGGTACGCTGTGATAGTTCTCATCGTCAAAGGAGGTAGTGGAAAGGATAAAGTTCAAATCAGCGGCGTACGGCTCGTGAACGTAATACGGCATAGGGTATGTTGGATGAGTTTGGTGTGTCAAAGTAGTCTGATAAAGTCTCTGGCAACACCAGTTTTCCGTTGTCATTGTAGCCCATTTTGAGGACAGGGCACAGCGCCTCAAGATCAAGGATCTTGACCTTGCCTCATGGGTCAGCTGGGATGATGACATAATCCTGTATTTCTACAAGAAAGTGTGAGAAGTCCCGTTGCATGATCATGAAGGGGTGTGAATAGTAGGTGTGGAAGAAAGGGTGTGTGTTGAAAACTCGACCTGGATTGACAAGCGAGAACCTATATCGGTTCCTCATTACCTCAAATCCAATGGCCCTCATCCAAGGGAGGTAGATGTCATGGGTGATGAAGAATAGGGAGAAAATATCACCATATCCCAGAGCAAATATCTCTGCTGGGGTTGGCCTTTTCCCTATCACCACGACTCCGTTTCCTGTTGGGTATTGGTGCCCATATTCTGCCTGCCAGGGATAGAAATCCCTAACATGGGCTGCATCTCTGCGACTCACATACCACTCCATGTCATAGTTCGGGACATTCCTGATGCTGTTGAAATCTTCTCTGTCCATTACTGGATGATTGATACATTCGCGAATCCACCGTTTTTCATCTTCACTAAGTCAAAAATCGTCTGGATTGAGGTCTTTGTCTTCATAGAGGTTAAACCATACAAACTCAACCTCTTCGCCTTCCTCTGGCGACTCTGGATAGGCGAGGTCAGGAGTGACTTCTCCTTCCTTGAGAGGTGATTGTTTCTTCATGAAGACTACTTCCTGTGGGACGTAAAGCTCTTCAAGATCCTCGAACTCCTCTTTTATCTCTACATCCTCGGTTCCAGTAGTATGCGCCCTGGACCAATGAGGAGGTGAAAGGGGTGTAGGTGTATTAGGCCTGGTCGGTACCAAAGAGGGTGCTTGAGGTCGTAGAAGGTGACCCGGAGGTGGAAGAACCGGCGAGCGTGAAGGTGTCGCCAGATTGTGTTCCGGACTGACCACTGGTGGTCCGGAGTTCCAGACTAGATGTTCGTCGATGCAATGGTCATTGTGCTGGTGAAGATGGGAAGGGGATGTGGGTGGAACTTGCATTTGAATAGGCGTCAGGTGAAGGAATTGGCAATGGGTTTGAATTGATTATGGGATCGTCTTGCAAATTAATTACCTTGTAGGGGACTGGGATAGGATTACTGTCAGCATCCGTATATCCAATAAAAGTCCCACTACTGTGATCGGAAGATGGTAATGAGGCCACCATGGCACTCATATGCTGTCCCCTGAGCCGTAAAAAGGTCGGCTGCACAGGGGTCAGGTCAAGGCAATTTCTCACTTGACTTTCAGTCAAGCGAGCCCTTGCAGACTCTATGAGCCACTGTCGCCTGACAGAATCTACAGTTCTCTCAGCAGCCTCAATGAAAGCTCGATCAAGGCGCGAACATAGTTCTACCAGAGAAATTCCTGGATTTGCATCAACGAATCGCAACACCACTGACTCCTCAGTCAGTCGAGATTCATATCTCAGTGGTGGAGCAGACAAAGTATATGCAGGAGGATCTGTAAGATCTTCCAGCATTGCAGCATCCACAGGAGGAGGACCAATGGTCTGATCCACCTGGATGCGCCACAACCCAAATCGATCACTAGCCTCAGCTGCCACTCTATAAGTGCGACAATGAGCAGGTGTGTGCTGCATCTCAACACAGAGTGTGAAAAAGGCAATAGCTGAAATGGCAAAGAAAAATTCAGCTTGCCAAAACGGCAGTTGCAAATAAACCCATTGTATTCCATGGAGAAATGAGAGGGTGTTGAGGAGACCCAACAAAATTCTCCAAGTGAACCACGAGCCATTGTTTGGTTGCATCCCTTGCTCAGCTGCTGCAAGGTTGTAGACATCGAACCTAGGCGATGAGCTTGGGGCTCATAACCTAAAGTGAAGTAGGGTAGTTGGGAGACAAAGCAGCTCAGGTGGAGCCTGAAATCTACTTCTACTACGCAGTGGAAGTTCTTAGGTAAGGACCTAAAGACTTACTAAGTGTTCACTTGGGGTAATCTTCTGGTTGGGTATTTTCACTATTCAATGGATGTTGAACTGTTACTATTTGTGGACCTGGAGGTCCAGTATATATACGCTACAGACATGGTCCATGCATGGTACATGGAGTTTTGTTCAACTCGTGGGTTGAACTACATATGGTAAGTAGCACCTTCCATAAAAGAGTCTCTCAGGTATCGTACTGAGTAAGCATGGAATGCCATAGAATGAGATGGAAGGAATGATGTCATAAGCACGTCATCCTGACGTCATGAAGCCTAGACCTTTCTCCATATTGGTGAAACACCAGTAATGTCCAATAGCCAGTCATAGAATCACATGCAGTGATAAACATGTGCAAGTGTTGTGTCTGTGACTAACGCACATGACAAATCTCCTGAGAACAAATAGTGAGCATCTGTTACATAATACCAGCGCTAATACTTTGTTTGTTCAACATGATAGGTATGCTTTCACTCATGCTACAGTATGATTTCAAAGTATAATAACACCTATGTATGTCTAACACAAAGTGCTTTTCTCCTTTCCAATGATGTCAACTCTTTATGTAATTGATTGTATATTGTTGGAGGAAGTATATCTCTCATGATGTTTGGATTTCATTGTCAACATGCACAGTGCATAATAAACACAAAAATTATGTCTTCTATGACACTATTTATATCAGCTGAGTGGGATTGGTAGAGGATATTCCATAGTATAGGTCAGATTTGCTACAAATGATTCCAATCCAATCTACTTGGACAGAATATTGAGGGTTGAAGTTAGAATGAGAGTTTACCTCAGCCTATGTGCTGTGCCCCTGTATGGTTTATGCTTCTGTATTTCAGAAGAGAAGGAGGGATGGATGGACTAGGAGTTGGAATCAAGCCAAGGAGAGACTCAGAGGAGGGAACTAGTTCATATACTAATTGAAGAAACAGGGGAGGCTAAAGGCAGAACATTGAAAACATCACAAATCTTTGTCCTGAACAGTTGTAATTACATATCTACCCTGTTTGAGAGCTGTAGGTTAACAAGACAGAAAACTGATTGAAAAACTTACAATTGAAGAGGGCAAGAATGCTGGCTGAGCAAGTTGATACAGAGAGGACACAAATATATAGTAACAAAAAGCCTAAGGGTACCAACACACCAACTAGTTATACTTTGACATGCATGACATGAACAGTGCAGTAGGTACTAAGCATGTAAGTATATACATACAACATCACTATTAAACCCATAATGTTGTGAGCAGACTGACTAAGATTGGTGGTAAGAATTTAAGTGCAAAAATGTATAGAACAGGTACATGTGGCAAATGGAGAAAGGATGATATGAAGTCAAGACAACACTTTACAAAACAGAAGCACTGGCATAATGAAAATGGGATATCAGAAAAAAAAACACAAGTTGGGGTATATAAAAATATTTTATGATGATTCAACTAGTTTGAAGCATTCTACCCACTTGTTTCCATGAGCCATTTGACTAAGATCCAACTCAACAACCCCCTTTGGAATAATCATTTTGGTCCACATATCATAGAAAGGCAGTTGCATATCATGTGGAATCCACAGAAGCAACTGACTATGTGAACCTCTAATCCACCCATCTTTGTGAAGCCTGACATTTTGATGCACTTTCCCTTCACCACCAAAACCCTTGTCTAGAAGACTTTCACCACCCTTCAAGGCATGTGATGCCATGGATGAGAAATAGATGGGGTGCTTAAGATTATGACTGCTGCTGAATTGCATATAGCTTCTAGCATCCCAGATTCTTATGGTCATGTCATATGAGGCTGACACAATCTCTGTACCATCAGATGAGAATGCAACTGACTTCACCCAACCAGTATGACCTTCAAGTGCACAGCCAATCTGAGCATTAGTCATAGCATCCCATATCCTCACAGTTTTGTCAGAAGAGCCTGACACAATTCTGGCTCCATCAAAGGAGAAGGCAATGGACAGAACCATATCTGTGTGGCCTTCAAGTGGATTTCCAACCTGCACTCCTGTTTTAACATCCCAAATTCTCACAGTCTTGTCCCAGGACCCTGACACTATCCACATGCCATCAGGGGAAAAGGCAACAGATTGAACTGTATTTGTGTGGCCTTGAAGTGCATCACCAAGTTGGACACCCTTCTTCACATTCCAGATCCTCACAGTCTTATCACTTGAGCCTGAGACAATCCTTGTTCCATCAAAGGAGAAGGCAACAACTTGGACAGGAGCAGTGTGACCTGTAAGTGGCTTTCCAACCTTCCCACCTCCCTTAGCCCTCCAGACCCTTACAGTTCCATCATCTGACCCTGATACAATCCTTTTTCCATTTGAGGAATATGCAACAGAGTTGACTGCTCCGGTGTGACCATAGAATGGACCACCAATCTGAACACCTTTGACAGTGTCCCAGATTCTCAATGTTCTGTCAGATGAGCCTGAGACAACTCTTGCACCATTGGGGGAGAATGCAATGGACTGGACCCAATGAGTATGACCACCAAGAGAATTGCCAATCTGCACACCAGTCTTGGTATCCCAAACCCTCACAGTTTTGTCACCTGAGCCTGTCACAACTCTTGTACCATTAGAAGAGATGGCAACAGATTGGATGTAGTCACTATGACCATGAGATGGAGTGCTTATTTTGACAGTGCTTTCAGCATCCCAGATTCTCAGTGTCCTGTCAGATGAGCCTGACACAATCTTTCTCCCATCAGGAGAGAACACTACTGATTGAACCCAGTGAGTGTGGCCTTCAAGGGGGGTTCCAATCTGCACCCCATTTTCAGCATCCCAGACTCTCACAGTCCTATCTGATGATCCTGATACAATTCTTTTACCATCAGGGGAGAATGACACTGATTGAACTCCATCAGCATGACCTTGAATTGGACTGCCAATTTGTGCACCCCTTTCAACATCCCAAAGCCTTATAGTATTATCAGCAGAGCCTGACACAATCTTTGTGCCATCAGAGGAGAAGGCAACAGATTGGACTGAACTAGAGTGGCCCTGAAGTGGACTGCCAATCTGCACACCACTCTCAATATCCCAGAGCCTCACAGTATTATCCCCAGACCCAGACACAATCTTTGTTCCATCAAAGGAGAACACAACTGAAAGAACTTTGTCACTGTGTCCCTGAAGTGGCCTGCCAATCTGCACACCCCTATCAGCATCCCAAAGCCTCACAGTCATGTCATTTGAACCTGACACAATCAGTGCTCCATTGAGGGAGAAAGCAACTGAGTTGACTGGTCCAGTGTGACCCTGGAATGGGTCCCCAATCTGCATTCCCTTTCTCATGTCCCACAGCTTCAAAGTTGTGTCAAAGGAACCTGTTACAATCCTTGTACCATCTGGAGAGAAGGCAACTGATTGGACATAACCAATGTGAACCTGAAGAGGATTCCCAATCAGTACACCACATTCAGCATCCCACACCCTGACAGTCATGTCATTGGACCCTGACACAATTCTTCTGCCATCAGGTGAGAGTGCAACTGAGGTCACCACACTATCATGCCCCTGCAAGAGCACCTGAGTAGTTGGCCAGTCTTTCCTTTGTCCTACAACAGCTTTTGCAATGTTGGGGAACTTGGATCTAAGAGCCCTGCATAGCACTGAGCTTTGTGGAGCAAGGGCAAGTGCTGAGAGGTACAAGTGGGGAGTGCTCAAGGAGATTGCACTGGCAAACTCATGGATGAATTGAACACCATCCTTTGCCAATGCTATAACATCCTCATATCCCTGGTGTCCCTGTTGGCCATTTTGTTAGCAGACATTCATTATGTACCTACAGTGACTCACCTGCAACCATCTTGCAACAGAAGCTAGATCAACTGCAGCATTTTCAAGTCCACCAACTAAACTCAGAACTTCAAACCAGAACAAGACCTTTTCACTCTCTAGAATACCCCTAATCTCCTCTGCAAGGATAGGATTGAAGTCTACCACCTGCAAATGCTTGGCCCAGTGTTGGCATGTGTAAGACAGGTACAACGGAATGTTGCTTGCAATTTTCTCAGTCAAACCAACAACCTCAGAATTGGGCAAGTAGGAGCTCTCCAGTTCACAAATGTTGAATCGCAGCGAGGTATGGAGAAGCCGGAGGGATGAAAGGGCCAGGTCGAACTGAATATAAGACCCGCCAGAGAAGAACTCTTGACTCCGAGATTGATCAGATAAGAATTCATAGAAAGACGCATTTAGCGGACGGGCAATAGTTGTGCGGCTGCGCACACCAGTGAGAAATATGGGGATGAAGCTGAGAATAATGTTCGAATCATAGCTGTCTTTCTTCTGTGAGAACTGACGACGCATCTTGGTGTATGCTTCCATCGAAAGTGGCTCGGCGGTGTAAAGAACTTGTCGCATCACAGAGCAGAAGCGCTCAAGAGCAGTCGGCCTCTGGCATATGACACTGTCCAGTGTAGCCCGATAGATGCTGTCCAGAAGTGGTTCCCCCTCCCCAGACACACAAAGCACCATGTCAGCTAAGCGTTCCTTGGCTGTTTCTCCGGCAACGTGTGGATTGAGAAAGTGGGCAGCGAGACGGGCCACCTCAAATAGACCAGCAGAGATCTGAGTCATCTGCTTAAGTTCGGGTGCCTCAATGCCCCTGTGTGGCCCGACTAGATGGTTAATGTATTGATAGATATCGCGGTTAGTGGAAGCAGTAGGGAGATCATTCAGGGACATGGCTTTGACGTGTGGAGAGCTGCCAAGAGCAAGCTGTATGTCACTCAATGGACGGGATGTCAGGAGGATACGGAAGTTGAAAGGAAGACTTGCGACTTCTTTGGACGCAAGCGCTGACATGATATGCATCCGCGATGAGCTGGGCCCGTTCTCATCTAACCCGTCGATAACGATGACCACGTTCCTAATCCCCGAAACTTTCGACATAGGTTCCAACAGGAGTTTCTCCCACTGTTGTGTGACGTCGCGGGTAGTTTTGAGCGAGGGGTCCTTAGTGACAGCGGCAGCTAGCGCCTGTCCAAACAAAGGGTCGTAGTTGGCAAGGTCGCGTGCAATGGTCATGAACATCTTTTCACCGCGACGCTCCACTTGTCTGTCCCCAGCGAAGCAGAAGTAGGATCCAAGTATTCCGACACTCTTTGACCATTGCGCAACGGTGTGAACGATAGTGGATTTGCCTTGTCCAGCCAGACCATTAATCCAAAAGATTCGTGGCGCATTCACATCTGGATCCATGATCCAGACCACGATCTCGTTTAGAATTTCTGTTCTCGTGCCGTCTAGGCATGTCTGCCTGACGTTCACTGTTGTCTCCTCTATATATGCCATCCCCTCGAGGTTCAAGTCTCGGTGCCCACGGAAAATGTTGTAGGGTTGGATGACCTCGGTTGCAGAGGCACGATACTTTTGCATTAAATCATCGAGCGCCTGGTTGTAGGCATCGATGGCGGTCTGCGTTTCGAACGTAACATTTTTTCCAGCTCGTTTCCCTGACAGCATCTGGTCAGAGTATTGTAATAAAAAAGTAGTCTGATCGACGTACAGAACTTCCTCGTATCCGCATAGTCTTTGATGAACTGCACACAGTGACTTATCACCTGGGCGATACATGCAAGAACATCTTTCTTGGTATCGATCTTGGTAAGAGTGCCTTTTTCGCACAGGAACCCGTAGACATGTTGAAGTTGGGGGAGCAGCGCAGAGACTGCATTGTCCAGCTTTGCTTGTGCGATAACCAACTGACAAGATGGCGTGAGACACAATCACTGCTACACGGAATACATACCTGAGCGGCATTAGTTAACACTCCCAGCGCTAGCCGGGCGTAGGGATGGGCCTGCGTGAGCACATCAACCCGGTTCCATGAAAAATGGGAAGAATATACTTTGTCGATAGTGTTAACTATGGTAGTGAAAACCTTGAGAGGCTCGAGGTATGCCGAATTGATATCTTCGAGCTGAGAGGAAGAATTGATCTCATCTATAGGACCAACGTCACCTTTGACAGTACTCGGGACAAGAGCCTCGAGCTCTTTTTCGGTAGCATCTACCCCACAATGAGCAGAAATTTCAGGCGCAGCAAGCTTATCGATCATTCCTGTGGCGAGCGACTATCGTACAAGCGCTCAGCGAATGACCTTGGTTTCCATACTTCACATACCTCTTGAACCGGCATGGCTCTAGCTAACTGCGCTAAAAGGGGTGGAGTATCGCCTACAGGGACACTTTTGATACGTTTGTCGGAGAGATTGAGTAGATTCTTCAACGTGGCCAGTTTGCTGTGGGTGATGTTGCCAGGTCTCGCAGGTGTGGGAGTAATCCCAGTAGGAGTTCGAGGTGATTCTTGTAACTGATGACCCAATGATGTATCCATGATCAAATGAAAAGAAATACACTGCGTACGATGCGAGTTTCTGGGACTACTTGACTGGTGTGTGATCTCTTCAATTTCGTCTTGAGACGTCGGATTCTGGACTGGTCGTTTGCCATTGGGAAACTATGGTATGTACGAGAATACGATGGTAGGCGATTTCTAGCTTGACTTTCGAAGGCTGAAGGGAGAGAACAAGCGGAGATCAAGTCTCAATGTTTCAACTTGCTGTAGGCCTCAGCGAGGAGGCGTGACTTGGGTCGGCACGTCCCGATTGGCAATATGAACCAAATAGCGGCACACCGATCTCCTGTGCCCACTATGATACCATAAATCTACTAATACAGGTAAACTTGATGCCATGGAGAGAATTCGGTCAGAAAATAGCGAAGTTCGTATCACCGTGGTCAGCAAAATAGCGATTCTTGGCTTTTGACACGTCCATCCTCCGTCATGTCGGCGCTTCCACCTATCGTGCTGTGCCTCTAATGGGCTCAAGCCTTTCTACGAGCTATCGTACCATAGTGTAAGTGAGATGTACTGCATATCCATACACTATGAAACATTTCTGATTGCTTAGCTATCTTGCTCTGACACACTCTTGTAAGCAATGGCATCAGAATTTCTATTATTAGCTTGGATGCCTAGAAATAGCTTACCTTTCATACTATGCACATATGTCCATCTTAGTTCATCAGGTCGATTGTGCTCCACTCGCAAGTACCCTCTTGGGTACTGTAAAAACGGTAAATCGGACATAGCAAATCAGAGGGTCTGTCGTAAGCATTCCGGACTTCTTCAAAATGTATTCGTATCCCTTCAAGTCCTTATGCTGACTTTTGAGCTATGTCACCTGGTTCCCATCTACTTGGTCGAGCACTTCGCTCACTAGAGTATACTGTGGACTACTCCACCCGAGTTGGCTTGGTCACAGCCCAGAAGCTCCCCTTGTCCAGTGTTGGTGCCAATCGGGAAATGGACATGTCATCTCAAAAACAATGCAGCGCATTCAAGGTAAGACCGATGCAGAAATGATTATCCAAGCACCGCAGATGGAAATGTGGCTTGTCAATATTCTTTTGAAGGTACGACTATCTTTCTCCTAGTTACATGTGCTTGTGGATGGCTAATATTTATGACGCAAGCGCATGACACGCAATCGACCTAGTGAGACAATCGTCGTTCCCTCTGAGGTTTGATCTTGCCAAACTTAATTGTAATTGCTATGACGAAGCACAGCTCGAGCATTGGGTATTTTTTTCTCAAAGGTATGCATGTTATACAGGTTCCTCTCGGAAGGCGGTCTTCCTAGTAAGTACCTTGCAGTCCTCCGACCAAGGTCTACCTTGAGAGAAAACGTTTATATAAGTTCAAGTGCGGTCGCTAAACCGTCTCATTGTGGGCCCTTGTACTCATAGAGACGCACCATAATTCCTGTGGTGCTACTGCCTGTCGTCCTGAGCACGCTTTCCATGTAACCTGAGAAAGGGCGTTTCCACCCTTTTGCCTTTCACAGCAGGGGTATACCCACCTAATCATACCAAGTGCTGCGCCCGTCAGGATTACATCCATCTGCGGCCATGTATAGCGTCCAAATATCTATCTCTTGCCATCGTGGAGACCCTTCTGCCATGTAGCAATCCATAATACTGGGTGGCGCAACGCCTACAGGGGGATTTAACATCGTCCGGCTGTTTCACTGTCACTGTTACTACGTGGTGGCTGACTGTCCTTAGACAACCATGCAGCTCAGCATGCGTTTCGTTCTCCTCGGATTTTTGCAAATTGCTTCTTGCCAGCAGATTTGGGACATTGTACGTGAGCTGTTCATGTCGATATCTCATTGTGATAGCTGTCTCTACGAATGTCTTCGATACAGTGGCAAACGACCTGGGATCGACAGAAGCTCTTTACCTACTTCCAGCCGAGCCCTGGTCCGATCAACTTCGTACCTCCAGGTCCCATCGGGAGTGCTGACATCGTCATCAATGATTCTGCTGAATACCAAACGATTTATGGGTTTGGGGGGTCACTAAGTAATCTCAGTCCGTTTTGACCAGCGTATATGTGTTCTGACGTATCATAGCTGATTCTTCTGCACAAATTCTGTACAATCTCAAGGTTCGCGGAAGCTGACTTACATGGAACCTTCGTCTTACCTTAAACTTATTCCAGAATCGAAACTCGGCAGCCTATTGGAACCTGATGGACTACCTTTTCAATGGTGGGCTGGCTACTATCACCATTATTTTATTTCATAGCTTTTTTGCAAGCTACGGACGGTGCCAACTCCGCTGGTTTTTCATATATTCGAGTTCCTCTTGGCTCTACTGATTTTTCAACGAACAGTAAGGTGACCTCTTTGATTTTTAGCAGCTCCTTGATGCATCGAACGTAGCTTACAGCTACGACGACATCAGCGGTGATGCACCGCTATTTCAATTTAGCATTGGCGCTACCCCCAGTTATGTCTGGACTGTTCTGCGGGATATGTTGTCCATCAACAGCCAACTGAGAATTCACGTTTTGCCGTGGTCACCTGTACGTGTTACAGTCTTTTACAAGGCGATTTCTGGTGGTTGATAGCGTATGTAGCCTGGGTGGATGAAACAGGGGACTATGGACGGTGGATACCTTAACCCGTCGTACATAGCTGTTAGTCAGTCGCATTTCTTCTTCCGTATCAAGCCATGTCTCACCGATGCTACAGTGGCCAATTACCTGTTAAAGAGCGTTCAAGGTTTTCAGGATCAAGGTATACCTATTTATGCTATTAGCATACAGGTGCGTCTTCACCTTTGAGACAGGTGACGAATAAATCTGATGGGGACCGAAGAACGAACCTGAGAACAGTAATCCGACATACCCAACTTGCTCTATGCCGGTGTCGACTGAGGGGCGAATCGGTATCGCCTTGCGGACGCTGTTAGATGGATATGGATTTGACGACGTGAAAATTATCGGGTATGAGCATAATTGGGTCGATGCGGCAAACTACCCAGTTCAATTGGTCCGTCTTACCACGCTCCTAAAATTAATAGCACTGACAGCTTAATGACAGATGCAACAAGCGGGGAGTGCCTTTGATGGCGTGTCTTTCCATTGCTACCAAGGTTCCGTCAACCAGCAGGCGCAGTTCACGTCCCTTTACCCGAACAAGGTGAGTATAGTATCAACAACCTTTTCTAGATACTACCGATGCCTTCAGGAAGTATATTTGACTGAGTGTTCTGGAACGATTGGCTCAGATTGGTGGAGTGATATCAAGGTAAGTACTCACCATCATAACCGATGCCAGAACTGACGTCTGTTCAGTGGTACATGGACAACCTGTGCGTATAAACTATGTCCGAACCCTAGCCCGTTAACGCGTTGCCTAGCTTTATTGGGAGTCTTACTTATGGCTCATCCTCTGGCCTGATGTGGAACCTAGCACTTGATGGAAACGGAAATCCGAAGCTTGCGGGTACAAATAGCTGCAATCCTCCATGCAGGGGAGTCGTCCAAGTCAACAGTGACGGCACTTGGAGCCCAAATCAAGAATTCTACTCTATGGCCCAAGCATCCAAGGCCATCCTTCCGCGTGATGTGGGTGGGCCGTGGGGTCAACGGATTGGAGTCAGTGTAGGTGGCTCACTTAACTGGGCTCTAGTCGTTGGTGCGTATGTGACGAAAAGGGTTTCTCCATGGGATTGGAATAGGTATAGCCTCGTCGTTTTGAACTGGTACCGTTATCTATTTCCTCAAATGCGGGTATACTGAATTACCTCGCAGGGATGATGGTGCCACGACTACCTGGAACCCCAGACCAGTCACCACGACGATAGAGTTTAGAGGGATGCAGGTACGTTGTTAGTGTTTCAGGGATGCAACATTCAAGTTGAGCCTGCGCCTAGGCTACCTATACGTTCCCTGTCGGTGTTACCACTCTATGGTGGTACGCTCCAAACTGAAGAACCGAGAGAGTCTTGATATTTTCTAGTACATGTCCTTATCGTTTGCATAGAGATACCTGTGTTCAATGTGACGGATATCGTAGCAATCTATGATTTTCGGTGATCTGGCGTGTGAAGCAGCCTCCCAGGCAGCCAAACAGACGACAACACATCTCCTCGCAGATTCAGAAGAAATCCGAACGGAAAAGAAAGAAATCGACTCGAGTGAGTACAAAACAACACACACAAGTCGGCGGCTCATCCAGACATCTCCTCCCAGCGCAATGAACAGACCAGGCAAATTCCAGTCTACTCGGAAAGATGCCCAGACTAACGTACCCCCAGGTCAACCACCACAACGCCCTCCGAGCCTTGCTCCGCCAACTGGACTATCCTCTCAGTTCAGATCACCTTACCCAACATCCCAGTTCCAAGTTCCACAGCGGGCGTATCCTACACCGGGTCTGCAACAGCAACAAAATGCCCACCGCACACCTGCCGTTCCGCAATCGCCTTTCTTGCCGACAAGGCAGCAGACACAAGGGACCAACTTCCCATTCGGCGCAGGAGGGGGCGGGATATTAGGACAGAACGGTGCTTCGACATTGCCACCTCATATGAGCCCAAATCCACCCGCTGCAACCCCTGCAAGCGCTCCATCAGTATCGTCTGCCAGTGAAATGGTGTTCGACCCGAACGAGTTCCCAGCACTCGGATCGTTAAGTCAATCCAACAACAACACGAATACTTCAAGTACTGCTAATATCGATTCGTCGATAACGAGTTCAGCACCGCCTTCGTCAGGAGGTAATGGTCAACAGGCCACTCAACCCCAACCCTCGCAACCACAGCATTTGGGGGCACCACCCGGCGTTCCTCCACTCGGCGTTACCCAGAACGTATCAAATGGGAACCATCACGTACAACAATCGTCACATACGCTCACGCAAATGCAGAGCTCACTGCCCCAGTCCCAAAGTCAGCTCCGTCACCATCCACAAACACCAGCTCAGCAAGTGCTGATATCAGCCGCAGACCGGTGGGGCCTTGTTGGGCTGCTGGCGATGATAAAAAATGCTGGGGCTGATCCTGATGGTGGGCTGAGTAGTATTGGGACGGATCTCGGCGCGGTGGGGTTAGATATGGCATACGAGGGGTAAGTTGCCTTGCCTTGGTTGGAACTCGTCGGATTTAACAGTTACCTCAATCTGCAGTAATCTGTACTCGACGTTTATAACACCATGGGCCGATCAATCAGCCGCACGGAGCGTTGAACCCGATTTCCATCTTCCACCGTGCTATAACGTACAGCCACCGCCCCCTGGTCCCAGTAAGGCAGGAGCGTTCAGCGATGAGACGCTGTTCTACATGTTCTACTCGAGTCCGCGGGATGCACTCCAAGAGGTGGCTGCGCAGGAACTGTAAGTGGCCCGGATCTTCGATATTTCCCCTACATGTACCGTTTGTCGCGACTGGGACAATACTTATTCAAGATAACGTAGGTGGAATCGCAACTGGAGATATCATAAGGACCTCCGGGTCTGGATAACCAAGGAAAGCGGGAGCGCGCCATCGACGAAAATTCCGGGTGGCGAGGTTGGCATTTACACGTGGTGGGATCCCGACTCGTGGTGCAAGGACCGGAAAGAGATGACGGTCCGATACGCTGATCTAGAGGAGAAGACCACCCCAGCATTTGCAATGGGCCCAGGGCTCGTCCTGGCGCAGCCTCAGGGCGCACAAGGTCAACAGACACAAGGCACGATAGGTCAACAGGGAGCAGTTCAAGCGACTGCTCAGCCTAGAATGCAGTTGTCGGGAATCTGAGTCACGTTGTGACCTCCACCCTTGAAACACTTTACCGCATACCTGAGATATTAACCTATTCTAGGCTCCTCGTGCTTCATCACGCTGCTCTCGGAAGTGGTCGGTGATTGTATCTGTACCTCTTTATTCGTGCTCTCACTGCCCAACATTTTTGCGCCATCCTACAATGTAATCTCGCGTGTTTTTGGACAATCATCCAGTCAAGCTCCAGGATATAAACAATCTTTTAGTGAGGGCAATTGCCACGTTGCACAGGCAAGTAGGACGTCACCAAAAGTTATGACCAAAAGACTGTATAGTCGAGCGCTCGATTCCTGCGCCAAGATGTTGACTGATTATCCACGGTATATGTGAAGAAATCAGTGCCACCTGCTTTACCGCTCAGGTACGAAATCGTAGATAATACTAATGCTCGATCGAAGTGAAGTCTTTGGACATCATCGGGGAATTGTGACTTGATCTCGTCCGGTGGGCCATCATATCAAGCTTTTCCTTGACGAGCTCAAAAAAAGGTTCAATACCATGGACTGAAAGGCACTGATAGAATGGGAGCTGTATCGGTGGCTTCGAACGACTGGGGCCCGATCACTGAGGTATGTATGGACCCATGACGAACGAATGAGGATGCAAGGGTGACGATCAAGTGATGCCACCGTACTATGCATTTAACACAACGTCTTGTTGACATCCATCTGAGGATTGAGTGTTTCTGAATCCTATGTGTGGATCATCGTGATAAGATCAACACAACCAATTTAAGGTCGTTACGTTCGTCATGTGACCAGAAAGGATCAAGAATCAAGCTTCCGATCGAGATACTGTATAGGATTTATACCCTCGTTGATGGAGCAGCTATGGTGTACTGGTAAACTGAATGTCATATTTATGTATTAGCACGGAATATTCTGCAAATGAACCAAATGCCTTTTTAGGATTATCTAGCGGATGTAACGGAACCCTGTCTCAAGTTGTCACTTGCAGTGGACGTGGCCCATCCCAACTGTTATACCCCCTCCACCATGACTGGGAGGTTTTCGAAGACCGTTCCATCCCTACGTGGTTTCGTAAAGTTATATGCTACAGACTGGTGAGGCTGCAACGAAACTAATGGCACAACACTCAATTTAACCTCTGCTATCGAGAATAGGATCGTCACCTCTGGACTTTCATTGCTTTTCTATTACATCGGGCATCATATTACCGGTTTTAAGAGACATTTTTCCCTCACGGATACCTCGTAAGTGCTTTGACCAGTTGGCCGTCGTTGTCAGAACCAATGTTTTGCTTCTCTAGGCTGCGCTTCCCGTGAGTACAAGCCATATGTGGCAGTTGCATCATAATGAAGATCCTATGGTCTAGGCATGCAGTCGAGCAGCGGGTTGGGGTAGGTGGCAATATCCTTCCTCCCTTCCATTTTTCATCTTACAGTAATACAGACACATGCCTTATATTTCGTCAGCGCTATTGTACCAATTGTGGCGCAAATCATTGTCAATCTTTTAACCCTACGATCTTGGGTGGATTTCCACCATAGCACTCTTGGATGTGAGTGGCATCCCCTTGTGTAAATACCATCGGAGTACCGTGATACTAACGTCTTGTTGTAGTGTTACTGTCCCTTACCATGACTGGCTCTATCACGCAGATCGTTAAAGTCACCGTGGGTCGGCCTCGTCCTGGTTGGCTATCATTTCTCTCACTCTCATCCTGATCCTGAACTTGTTGAACGTCAGATGTGATCTCACGATGTATACCTATTCCTGGATCTGCTGATCCTGAACATGGTCTTTCCACTGTCGACATTTGCACACAGACCGTAGCAGGTATCTTGGAGGATGGCTGGCGTAGCTTCCCGAGTGGACATTCCAGCAGTACGTATTTCTCCTGCATTCAAATGACTAGGCCTACTGAACCGGGCGTGAAGTGGCTTTCGCTGGTCTGGGATTCCTTACTTTCTACTTGTGTGGAAAACTGCACATTTTCGATACACGTGGCCATGCTGTCAGTCCGCACCATTTAAGTGGCCTGGGACTAAAACTGAATAGCCTTCGTAGAGCAAAGTCTGGCTTGCAGTTGCCCCTTTGTCGGCAGCATCATTGGTAGCCATCTCACGTACCATGGACTACCGTCGTGCGTATCCTGAATCATGTCCTTGAAGCTGATCGTTCACCAAATTCATGATAGACCATTGGCATGACGTCGTAGCGGGCTCCCTTCTTGGCTTAGTCCTGGCTCACTTTGCATATCGACAGTACTATCCAAGCCTTGCGCATATCGAAGCGCACGTTCCTTACATGACCAGATTCGAGGAGTCTTATGGTTACGATAACGACCCAGCAATTCCCATCTGTAGAGATGCTGAGGAGGATGCAGATAGCGGGCCGAGGGGGGAGAATATTGGCCTTATCGGGGGGAGCCAGAAGCAAAACTGGCGTCTATGAATCAATATACGGCGATATGCTTCTTAATACCCTCTTTTCAGTACTTTATCTCGTAGATTAGTATGATCACAGGTCATTATCATTGTGAAATTGGAAGCATAACTAATGCAGGATGGGGTATAACCAGCACGCTAGTGTGTCAACTTGCAAAAGTGGCCATCAAAGATCATTGATCTTTCTTCTCCTCCTCCGAACGCTTTGAGTATATCATATCAGTGAAGGGTCTAGAAGGCCAAAATTTAGACTCAGACGAATACCCGGATGGATGATGCCACATACCCCTCGAAGCGCAGTGCGATGACATACACGATGTACACGTATAGTGTTATGAGCAATCCAGCAGGACGTTCATACCTGGTTGGGTGAGGTTATGAACATCTATATGATAGCAGATATCGGGAACGCACCATAGCGCAGTCGCAGCAAAGCACAGCGTGCTACCGACGTACATGGGGTCCCTCAAAACATTGAAAGGGAATCCCTCGACACGGTGATCCATGAGAATGCCGAAATAGTCACCGAGGAATGTTCCCGTGATTCCCAAGGCATACGTCGATGTTAGCACGAATACCTGGCCGACGATGAACATGACTGCAGGGACCCTGGTTGCGTATGGCTCGGGAAGGAGGGGTATACGAGGCTGATCCTGCAATGCTTGTTGGTACCTAGTTGAGCAGTTACGACATCATGACTTTGTAGGGGGTTGGTGGGTGCTTACAGATGGTCCCGGAGTATTCCAAATGAGAAAATGAGGGCAGTGAGAAAGTAGCAACCATAGTACGAGTTTCCACCGAAGAGTCGAGTAATACTCTTGTTCTTGTACTCTGAGAGATGGTCAGCGTCGAGCAGGACACGAAATCACGGGACATCACCATTACGAGCTACGATGTTCCATGCAGTAGGATTGAACGTGATGGAGAGCAGAGAAATCCACAGAGACGTCGCAGACGTGTTCACCAGTGAAAACAGCATCTCCATCGTCGACCACAGTCTCAACCTCGACGTGAAAGACCTCGGCCGAAGATTTTATCGTCAAGTCAGTGATTCCCACGGGTACACGAGGAGGACGTGTTCATTCACCATCCGGTCTGGCATACTTCAGTCGCTGTTTCTGGGTTCCCAGCTTACATCTTCGAGTAACTGGGCAGCCGAGAAGCAGACAATGAAGCCCTTCCTCTCCAATACATTCAGGACTGATTTTTGTCCTATCATTTTACATCCGAACCCCCACGGTATTCATATACAACATCGTTCAAAGGTTCTGCAGACCGCTTGAATGGGACGCTGTTACCAAGCTCTTGTTTTCCGACGTGTCTTCGTGCCTATTATAATCAACCAGTCGACTTTCGCCAAATCGCACAAGGATGTGAGTCAGGTGACGTTCTGGTGATCAGAGTACCGGTCTTCGCCTTTGCTGCTTCCTTCACCATCTCTTGATCAACCCGAACTCGCCCCATGGATCTAGGACTAGAAGGCGTGCACGTACTCGTTACTGGTACGTTGGATAGTTCGTATCGCAATCATCCTGACTGAAGCAAATATCAAGGTGCCAGCGGTGGTATCGGTGCTGAAACTGCGAGATTATTTTGCTGTAGGTTTTAATGGCAAGGTTCCACAATGGATACATATCGACGTTGATTTTCGATCGAAGCACTTGGCGCAAATGTGACGGCCCACTACAACTCCAAACTTGGTCCTATTGAGGAGCTATCGAAGACATTCCCGAACAACATTCAGCCCGTACAAGGCGACCTTACCCAGGAAACAGTGGTACAAGATATGTTCACGACGATTTCTCAGTCAAAATTTGGACCCGTGCAAGTTGCAATCATCAACCATGGAGTCGCACCATCGGCAGATGCCCCTCTTGTTTCAATGACTTTGGAACGTTGGAACTACGTATTGTCTACTAACCTAACATCGTCATTTCTGGTCTGCCGCGAATACTTGAAGGGCCTCGTCAATGCTGACCCCGCATTGAAAGATAAAGCCTCGATCGTATTGATCGGAAGCACCTCTGGTAAATTCGGATCCGCCAACCATTCTGAATATGCTGTAACCAAGAGCGGTGAGTCACTGTGGTACTTTTGGCTGTTCGCTTGACCCAATGTTATATCCATCAGCCATGATGTATGGCCTGACTTTGTCGCTGAAAAACGAGATTGTCAAGATTGCTCCAAAAGGCCGTGTCAACTGTGTGGCTCCAGGTTTTGTCAGGACCGCAATGTCGGAAGCTTCTATTCGCGACCCTCAAAAAATTTATACAGCACTGGCGACGTAAGTTTGGCTTGTGATATTATAAAGAATACCAAGTCTGACACGTATTGAAAAGGACCCCGCTCAAGAAGGTTGCTACACCCCTGGACGTTGCAAATCAGATCGTGGTTATGGCATCCAGCACTGTTTCTGGTCATGTCAGTGGGCAAGTCCTTATGATCGAAGGAGGAATGGAAGGGAGATTGTTGAATAAACCAGAAGATATCGTCCATGAGCCTTGAGATGACGAAGCGTTGGCATGCTAGCAAAGGGTATATGACGTATGTTATGTGATCGTTTTGGCCGAAAGCACTGCTGGGCCCTGGCAATGAATAGTGGATACTCAGGAACGCAGATTACACCGCATCGACGAGCCGTAAGTGGAGATTTGCTCTTTTCTCTCAGCCCCGGACTGTTCTTTTGACACTGGGGCAGTGTACATCAGACCATGGTAGTGGATAGGCTATCTTTGACCCTGAGGGGAGGGATCGTCACGATCGCTGCTAAAGATGGATCCACTGCTTCGGCTTCATGTTTAGTGTAGCAAAATGAAAGCCGCTGGGCGGACCCGGCAAATGCTCCATGCTCTCGGACGGTGAATTCGGCTTTGGGGCGAATGGGATACCACAGGCTATCACCGCGCTGGATGGTAGATGTCTGATTTTATCTATGGGACACGTTAGGAATTGAAAGAATGTTAGGCGAGGAAACTATTCGGACAAGCACTATTATATCTACAAACTAGGTTGGAGAAGACTAGACATCGATCGATTCAGACTGCGCTAGCAAGGCATTGTAGTACGGTTGTCACTCGATATGCTGCAAGACGTGTTACTCACGGACCAATTATCAGATAGTACACTCAGGAAAAACTATTACAAAATGCTGGGTATCAATACAGGAGGGGTATTGTACAACGTACATTAGGCAAAGATTCTAACCCAAGACAGCCTCAATCAACGCATCCAAATCAATATCACCCAACTCGTGCTCTTCAGCCTCGAGCCTAGCCTTCATCTCCGGGAACGTCGTCCAGGATGGAAGAGGCTCGTCCCCGAAGTGCTTTTTCCAATACGCAATAAAGATTTTGAGTTCGGGACGATGTTTGCGCCCTTTTCGGTGGGCGCTCAGACTAACCAGCATGGCAGCGTAGGAGAGGCGATAGAGTAATTGGAGATGCTCGTCCGACGCACCAAGACGTGCTATTTGGTTGTTAAACGCCAGATCCTGGTGTTCCATATGTTTGGTAAGCCAGTCTTCGATAAGACTATGGCTGGAATCCGCTAACAGTAGCGTCAGTTCCGTCGCAGCATCGACAAAGACCGGGCCAAGTCCTTTGAAGGCGGACTCCATCTCCTCACGGAAGTAGCTACGAAGGACCTTTGAAGGGCGCGGCCACTGAACACTTTTTTCCTCAAACTTCTTCAGATCGAACCTCAGGATAAATGTGGTTGGTGAGAGGCCTTTGTTTCGGCCGAGGATGCCGTGAGAAAGGCACACCGCGCGACCATCATGGCCAGATGAAGTGAGGGGTGTAGATCTCAGTAGTCGTTGAGGAACGGCAAGAATGCCTCGGCTGACTCGAGGGGCGAATCCGATCATAGACCCCCATTGGAGTGAAGCAGAGTAGCCATCACGAACAGGAGCATACAGACCGGTGCTGTCATCTGGTACATGGTCCGTTCCTGGGGTCATCACTTTGACTTGCCGGCTACCAGGTACACCAGCTTTCCCAGATGCTTCTAACTCGAGCTGTCGTTTCTTCGCCTTTAGGATGTCCGTAGGATCTTCAGCAATGAGGGTTGGTTTGGACAGGGGCAAGCGAATGTCGACAGGGTGTTGTTTCATGATCGGAACGTCCTTGCTCAGCTCTGGCCATGGATTAGGGCCTGCTATGAGTGGAACTAGGGTAGCATCAATTCCTGTCCTGCTTGGTCCTGTCCAGGCCATCCACCGGTTGGAACAGTAGTGCCTATTACGCCACGCCGGCCAGGCATAGCGGAAAACAGCCAAAGAAGACGCAGTTGACAGTAAAATGATGCCCAACGAATCACTGTTGTTTCCTACACCAGCAATAAATATCAAACTTGATTAAAGATTTCAGGAAATATTACGAACCAGCAAGGAAGGATAGGACCATGCATCCAAGTGAGGCGACCAGGGCAAGGGCAATGCCAGTCCACCAGAAGTGTTCCCGGCGGCCAAGACTGAACCTGATAGTCCATAACCCCTCACTCTCGCATATATCGATTAGAGTGGTGATAGCGCCCTGAACAAGTGAAACAGCCACAGCAATGCCTGTAGCTATCCAGAAGATCTCCGTACGATCTGCAGCAGTGAATTTATTACTGAGAATCGTCGAGCTCCCACCACTCGACGCTGGAGACGACGAGATGATGATAGTAGAGGTTGGCGCTGGGGAGGACATTGTAGATGTAGCATCGCGAACATGAGGTGGTAGTAGCGGTGTGGGTACAGCCACCGAATATGCTGCGTACGTAATCGCGAGGAGAAATCCACGCATGTTTAATGGCCTGGAGGACAAACAAGTCGAAGGGGGGCACGAGACAGCATCAACGGTTTTATAGCTTTCAGTCACAGATGAGAGTTCCGCCGTAGCTTCCAGGGAAAGGGGATCAATTGTTACGGGATTGAAGGGGGCGAAGAGGATATAGTAATGGTCCGCAGCCACAGCCACCCAGCCAATATTCATGGTGACATGTGCCTTCCATATGAGGTACACAAGGCACTCGGTTTGGCCCCCATTGAAGGTGAGTCTCTTGTTCCCGATTTACTGACCAGTTAGTCAACTGTATGGTTATGCTTGGATCCGAAACTCCAAGCTCAACCAGCTGTTAACTGCTCTTCTCAATGCAGCGTGTTACTCTCATAGCCTGCACGTATTTTTACTTTTGAGGATCATACCCGTTCTGGACACGATTTGAATTTGAAGACGCAACAGTCTGGTGAGCGCTACATTTTGAAATCATTTTTCTGTAGCCAAGGTCAGGGCTGAGTCGCTGGTCTCTGTTCTGGGCAGTCACGTAAAACAGGTGTTAAAGAACCTCACAGACCCATATTTGGTCCTATGTCTAGCTGCAGATTGCACAGGAAATAACTGATGTGCTCTTCTGTGAATGTGTCTTCAATTTTGGGTGAAGGACGAGTAGGGTGCACGGTAATTAGAATCACACACTTCGTCCGCGGTTCTGACGGAATTATTTAAACACAGCACGTTTGGACATCATTCTCTCACTGGTAAAACTTTTCAAGACCATCTCTATTGCCGATATGAAGGAGCGCCCAGGAACTCGTCCGCTTCTGGCCCGGCCAGATATTGAAGTTGTTATGACACCGAGCAGATGAAGATCAGTGAAGTCTGTACTCAGCAGCATAGACCCGAGCTATGGAGAAATTCGGCCCAGATATGACAGGGACGATGCGTCCATCGGTGTCTAATGGCCGATGTCTTGAACCAAACAAACTGAGTGTTTCCGATGCACTGGTCGAGGCATAGCTATGGGTAAGATCTGGATTAATATGATTGACGGAGTCAGTCGTTAGCTTACTAAAAAGGAAGTCCATATAATGGAACGGGCTGACGGTGCAATCGCCGAGTGCATCATGATGGCAATACGTACAGCGCTGTCCGTTGCTGTTATGCTGAGTAGACCATGAAGCCGTGGTTATTGGTGAACGTAAGTATATGCACTTTGGGCTTGGACTGGTTTGGGAGATGCCGTTCACTGGAAGGCTAGACCTGGTCCACAAGGGACTAGCGTGGTTTGACGGCATTTGCCATGATTGTAATTTGTAGCAAAGCTGAACCATATGATTTAATCATCGTTCCTGGAGACGTCCAGTAAGGTTAGTTCTCATGTTCATCGGCTTGATTGCTGGCAGGGCTCGGAGATCACAAGTCACTAGGTTCAAAGTTACTTGAGCTCTTGTTGACCCAGGGGCTAAGCGGAATCACTGTGTTCTGAAAACGGTAATAAGTTAGACTTTTCCTCTGGTGCGCGCGTGCTGACTATAATCTGGTATATTCGATTGGGACGTGGCGAAACTCGGTAGCACAGATCGCATTATCGCCTTAGGAGTCAGGGGTCAAAGTCATCACCTTCTGCATCAGCAACGGGGACCCAAATTATGTACTGATACCATTCAAATAGTCTTCATGATATTCTTCGTCGGTAGTGCAGCCCACCATCGGACTTGCGTTAGTTCGTACTGTGTATATGAGTGGCCACTCACATATCTCAAAGTTCCGCATACCTCACCTGGAACACATGTCAACATGTCGCTCAGATCTACAAAGTCCAACCTGTCAAACATGACTACCAATATATGGTCGTTTCACCTCCGCTGCGATGTCTTCTTCTAGCTTCCGTCGTTCGGCTTCCACTTACGATGAGTGCAAGGCTGCCCAGTCATCGTAAACGGGCTGAAGTCGTGCCAGCAACTCACACGGCAAAGCTCTACCCTGCCGATCCGTAGATAGTTTAACACCCATACATCCATGTAATTGAATGAAAATGAAGCCAAACTTGCCTCTACCCCGAGGCTTTCGGTTTCATCATCTCCCCTTCGTTTTATCCGCCTACAAACACCACAGGGAACGCTGCCGCAGCTGATATTCCCTGGATCTTGTCGCCTACCGTTGTATTCGCTGAACCAAGTCTTCTTCCGGCGTCAAGACCTCGCTGTATGAATTGTCCATTGTCGTGACTTCTTCAACTTCGGACGGGTCGTGGGAAAGGCACAGGTTTTATAGATAATGGCTGGCAGGTTTACAGTTATTCCAGTGAGAAGAGAGTCATGAGTACCGGTGAACGGAAGAAGGGTCGGGGGACGAACGACATCAGATCTTTGAGATGACCACAGCAAAAATATATTCGAGAAGAAATTAGTCCCTGGTTCCTTTACAGCAGGGTTCAAATCGATAGACCACAATCGACCATCACATGTGCGCTTTCCTTTAGTCCTGGAATGCACTCAAACATTGGCGTGTACCTTGTTCGAGGTTGTTCACATGAGCACTTTTTGTTTAGTGGCCAAACATTGGCGCGTGCTATACCTCGTTTGTATGGCTTGGATGTACTGCGTGAATCTTCGTGAACTACCCCCCCCTGAGTCACCATCACCAACACACAAAATGCCCGGCAATCGATGCCATATCCCAGAGGCTGTGAAGGAGCAATGGATGGTGAGATTCGACGGGGAGAAGTTGGGCGCTCGAAGCGCGGTGGGTGACCGTGAGAGGCATCGCAGCACAGCATGCGCTCCTCCTATTTCTAATCGCGGACACATGATCTAACGTCATTATTTGGCTACATTTTAAAATTAAACGAAAGCGCTTGTGTGAGCGTTGGTTGATTCTGGTCTATCGATTTGTACCTTGCTGTATTTCATTGTACCAGTTACAAATGAATCGGTTTCTACTAGGGTGTGTTGGGTGCTCAAGCGCTCAGCTCCGTACCAAAGGATTTTACAAATAGCAATCCATCCGCCTTTTTTCGTGTTCACGCTGTAAAGAGCTCCTCACTCAGGTACTTTCTATTCGCGAGTTGAATGCGTATAAGTACATCACCATTAAATTTTCAGATCGAAGGATGTCCAATCCTACTCCCACGTTTCTGTCGTCCACCCGAGGGAAGTGTCAGATTCATTTATGTAGTGATAGGTTGACATGCTCTCGTCGGAGCGTATAGACATCGCACACCTGCTACTGCGTTCCGTCTGAGTTCCTGTTCCGCCGATGGATGACAGGTAAGCAAGAAAACAAGGGTTAATATCTTCGTAATAAACGAATCAGATTACCAGTACGTAGAAATTATTGCCTTCTACGTTTGTCAGTGATGACCGACGGTGCAAAATCGTTACTTAAATCGAGAGTATCGCAAGCGTACCAAACTCTATCCCAGATCTTACGACGTTTTCGTCCTGGGATAGGCTATTGCCATGACTTGAGTGTCATTGACATTGACCGTATGTATGCATGATGCATTGCATATGAGTTCATGACGTGGTGATCTGTGGCCCAACGTTATATGCTAACACTGATTACTATGCAGTGTGATCTTGTTATGATGTCGATGGAGGTTCAAACGTTCGCTCGCACTAGCCTAGTTACTGGCGTCTACACAAATAAAAGAAGTCGGCCGTTCCTTCACTTCCTGTGTCAAAATTGTACCACCAACCTCGTCGAAACCTCGCGAAATCTGTGGTTCTCTCCCAGTCACTACTACAGACTACATAGTACAAACCGCCGGTCTGGTGTTTCCAACAGATTTACCTCGCCAACGTTTCATTGTCACGGGTATTACTAGCTCGTACGGATCGAGTCCTTATCATCATCGAGGAGGCTAAAGCCACCCCGAATCGTTATCTCCGGTCGACACCGCACAGAGGTGGTCGCTTGCTCTCACGAAATTGTCATTACGTGAGTCAATCTATGGGGTGTTAGACACGGCCATCATTAGGCTAAAAAGGTTTCCAAGGACAGTAAGATGCGCCTGATAAATGTGACAGTCTTTCTTAATATCGAAAAGAACATAAAAGATGGGATGGGCGTTAATCTCCCTGCCAAACTCCTGGAAGAGTGGGACGATACAACCACAAAGTATGCCATATTATCTCATCGCTGGACCAATGAAGTCAACTATGATGAGATGGTGGAGCTCATAACGATGGAGAGCAAGCGCAAAGAGAACATCTGGAGGCGCACTGGTTTCCAGAAGATCATCAACAGCTGTGAGCAGGCTGAAATCGATGGTCTGGAGTGGCTATGGGTCGATACGTGTTGTATCGACAAACGCAGCAGTTCAGAATTATCAGAGGCAATAAATTCCATGTACAGGTGGTACTCAAACTCGACCACATGTTACGCGTACCTTCATGATGTTGACGACACATCCATTCCTATGGCTTGTGACAGGAAGAGGTATCACAAGTCCAACGGTTGGCCGGAATGGTTCTCTCGTGGGTGGACACTACAGGAACTCATTGCCCCGAAAGCTGTCCGTTTCTTCAACAAGAAATGGAATCCCATCGGCGACAAAAACAATCTAGCACCTATGTTACACAAAATTACGGGAGTCCCGACTCGTATCTTGGAGGGAGGGTTGTCTGCACAGCCTGCGAGTGTGGCCCAGATCATGTCATGGGCTGCAGATCGGGAGACGACTCGTGTTGAGGATCGGGCCTATTCACTCATGGGCCTTTTCAGGGTGCATATGCCGATGTTGTATGGAGAAGGGAGGAATGCATTCCATCGATTGCAGCTAGAGATCATTCGAATGTCCAACGATCAAAGCATCTTCGCATGGGGTCACTCAATGACTACCGGGAGATCCGGGAGTATCCTTGCAGATGATCCAAGCTTCTTCGCTGACTGCCATGACGTATCCAAGATGGAATTCAATAAATTTGTCGATATCCTCAAGAACGACATCCCAGCTGATGAACTACTACCATTTTCAGATGGACGATATCACACATATTCGGTTACCAACTCAGGGATCCAGGTATGGTTACCCATTGCACCAATTCGTTGCTCCAAATCTGTCTTTGAAGTCATGTTGGCGTGCTGCCACACTAAAAGGCACAAACCAATCACGATCGCTTTGGTGTTATCAAATTCCGTTTACTACAGATATTTTGGCATAGATGTTCAAATTCCACGTACAATGCAAGATCTTCAGCAGCTCCAACTTGGTTACCGGGTTGAAACACATCACGACACTTTCACGTTCAAGTTCGATTACAAATACATTCTTCGTGATGGTTTCATCCTGAAGTGCATCTACCCCTCAAGCATGTCCTTCATAGATGATTCTCTTACTTTGTCCTGCACTGCGGACGTTGCTGTTATGGTTTATAGTAACAGTGAAGGCAGTGCTCGCTTTGCGATTGCTGTTGGATATTGCCTTGGTGGTGACCATTGGGCGCATGTCGTATGCGACGACATTCCTGCTGAGGGAACAGATTGGCCCTCACCATATCAATATGCACAGACCATATTTGACCACATGCGGTTGGCAGGGCCGGATCATTTCCTCGATGACACCATGCGCGAAGCTATAGAACGCGGCGGATCTTTGATAAAAAATGCTCATCTCCCCCAATCTGTTCGGGGCATTCAAGTTGTCTACAAACGATCACAGAAGTTGAATGGTTGCTCACTTTCGATTAACATTGTCGGGTGCATAGGCATGTGTGAATTGCCTGGGTGGCAAGTATTAACCAGGGTGAGTACTCCAAAAATTCTGGATCAAATAGTTTTGTGTTGATGACTCCTTGAAAGAATGATACTCCAGGTGCCCCCGACGACATGGTCAATTTCAGTCGCTGGGGAGTGCCAGGAAAGGTTCGCATACATTATGTATGTATAGATGGACTGCGGATGCCATTTCTACACTGCAGGGATACTTGTCCCGTAATCGAGGTGAGTAAGAATACACATACTTCATTTCTGGGCCTGACTGCGCCAGCTGGGGGACTACGGAGACTGGGACAATAAAGATGATAGCTTTGAGTGGAAAGGCAACATCTTTGACGACTTGCCGCCGGGGTTACTCACTGAAGTCGGCGTAGATGCAAAGGATCTAGATCTTCCTATCAAACACGCTATCACCTCCATGACTGATGGAGTTGACGAGCACATTGAAGAAGGGGATGTGGTAACCCAGATATGGCCAATGCTTTGGCCAGGCCTTGCCACTGTGAAATCAAAACTCATTTTGCGCCGACCAGTGGTTTTTTCGCTTCCCAATACTCATCACATTCTTATGTTATTGAAAGATTTGTCTTCTCACCTCAAGAATAAGTTGCTCGTGACTGCAGTGATACAATGTTCGGACTACGACTACAAACCATTACACGATCAGGTACCAGATCCTCTTACACCAGCTCCACATTGCTGCTGTCCAACACAACATTCCTATACTCCATTGTGTGCCTTACATGTGCCTGTTGTCTGGTCTCGGCCTCCGTTCCACATGAATTCAGAGGTGTTTCAACAAATTAGGTAAGCAAGTACAGTGTATCCTAATACTTCGACTCTCATGCTTTGGACTGCAGGAAACACTCTCAAGTTCTGTTAGATCCAGTGTGTTGTCTACAGGCTCTTCCCATGGATTACTAGCTGATGCAGTTATAAAAGCATATACCTTTCATCAGTGAGGATAGCACAAGGGTATGAGTCATTGAATCCTCCATGCATATGTATGTGTAGTGGTCCTACTGATGGAAATTCCAGGTACAAGACACAAACAGGGGGACAAAGGAAGTGGCCATTGAGTTTTTCATGAACCTATTTGGTGCTACTAAACATTTAAAAGACTATGTAGGTGCTGATGATTCATTTCATTATGATTTACATGCTCACACTTGGTATTTACATCAATATAGACTGGTGACATTGTTTTCTTCAAACAACTTGCTTCAGCTATGGTGTTGAATGGTTCATGTTTTGAACAAGGTTTGGGTATGATCATAGTTCCCACAACTAAGGGTGTGAGAGAGCTTCACAAAATTCTACAGATGATGCCACAAATGGACAAACAAGTTTGCTGGAAAACATTCTTGGACCATTCCAGCCTATTGTGGATTTTTTTGTGATCAAAGAGTCACGAATTCAGAACTTGGTGACAACTATGCTCAACAGGATGTCAATTGATCAGACTGGAACCTATTATCAGAAGGATTGGGCTTCCCAAAAAAGAAACCTGGCACAGAAGGTGGAGGAAATATCACAGAATCTCTGTGTAAATGTGAGTGTCCTTTCAATGAAATCACTATGGATTAACTTCCAGTAACATATAGCTCCTTCAAGTCATCAGTGACATCTATGTTAAGTCACAAGAATTGTATCAACTGTGAGTATGCATACCCACACCTTATGATAAAGATTTTCATCATCAGCTCCATAGTGGGTGCAGGGAGAGTGCAAACAATGATATATGCCATGGAAGAAACAACAGGTTGGCAAGCAACATCATTTCTGACATTAGACAAGGTCACTGATGACCTTTATGAAGGACAATAGATATGCATGATATTCAACTACTGGCAATGGAAGTAAAAGAATGCCAACAAAGACTTGATGTGGCACAAAATGTGGATGAACACCACGCAATAGAGGAGGATATGATTGGAAAGGTAAGGGTACTATTATCACAATGAATTTCGCTAAAAGTATGCAACCTCTGGTAGATCCTACTGGTATTTTGGAAAGGAATCTGCTCGGAAGTTGAACAAGTAGTATCAAATGTAACCTAGCCATGTCCTAGCCACTGTGATGAGGACTCACTCCGGGCAGGTTGTGGCTCGGATTATAAATGACACAACAGTACATCCGGATGTGTTAAGTTGTCGGGCGGCAGTAAGATTTTCCCCACACATGAACAGCCATTCAATTCACTTTTGGTTAGCTCCTACAAGACCTTGGGGAAATTCTGGAGAATGCGCGTGCTGGCTTACCGGATGACTACCAAGTTCGACTCTGGCAGTGAGTATTGGCATCTCGCACAAGGTTGCAACATGTGTCAATTTTGTGTGCAATTCAGGATTATGCAAGATGCAAGATCGGGTATATCAAAGCATGAGATACAGCTAGTTCAGCCAACTGCGCCGGAAAAGGTGAGATGATACTCTGTACATGTCTAGGTACTAACGCAATGATATTAGGAAGCTACATACAAGAGGACGAGTTTTCGGGATCCCTGGGCTCTTTCATCACCTTCCTCCGACATTTTTATGCCCGAGCAGCTGGAACTTTACCGGGGCGTGCGAGTTGACAATTGAATCCTGCACGCGTAGGATACTTGTTTATGTTTACCTCAAGTTAGAGGAATGCCTGTCGGATAGCCAGAAAATCAACCGAGTTAAATATAACTTTATGTGATTACACTGGATGAACAGCTATCCTGGTGAGTGTTACAGCGCTTTATGTTGATGCCAACAGACAGCAACCCAAAGTTGCTTCACTGGAGGGCGGATCAAGTATTCCTCGCCAATGATATTATTCGTCTCGTCATGGTCTTGACGTTTTTATGCTCCCATCAGAACTAATAGAACCGACGGTCACATTGATTGTTTCCAGTCCTGGTTGTGCAGCAAGTAAAGTATGTTACAGTCTTTCGATAACCAAGGAAGATAACTGACAAGGTTTAAACTTTAACTAGCAGTTGACGATGATGAGCGGGACTGAAACCCATGAAGGCATTTCCTCTACAGGCTTGCGACAACAGATTCGGATAATCAAGCCTCTCTTGAATCTATACTATGTCCTGCGACCTTTCGAGGGAAATGCTCCTACCATCGTCGTGCCGTTGTTTCAAGGCGACCATGTGGTGGCAGTCATCACATTGGATCCACGTCACACAAAGCCAACTTCATGTGCAAAACTACATACGTGCTTCCAGATCAGTCCGGCTATTGTGTCCTGGAATAGAAGCATCTGCACTGATCTCCAAATTCATCTATTATTCCATAGCCTTCTCATATACCCTCACTAAGTTCTTATCAGTCCTGGAACGGGGAGCTGTTGACTTCAAACCTCGGGAACTGGCGTACGGCAATTTACGCCACAAGCCTACCTCAGACAGGTGACAAGTGAAACGATCTTTTCGGCCATGATCTGGCAGAGCAATCTACGGCTATGGTCACTTTCATTAGTCAAGAGGGGGTCCTAGAGGTGTTTATCTTGCGCGAAGTTATGCACCACAGCAACTCGTCCGCTCCGAGCACTGCCAGCTCCAACACCGATGTTCTTTTCATGTGCAAGGCTATCCATAGAACCTCGTTCTCAGCAGCAGCCACCAACACAGGCGGCATTTAAAAGTCGTGCACCATAAGTCCAGCATGGATTTCCCCTCCCCTGGCGTTGTATATATCTCATGTCGTGACCCGTGGAAGGTCTCAGGCTCAGCGAAAACCTTAATCACGACCCGTTGCCTTGTGGTCACTCCACTGCAATGTCACTTCGACGTTCCTGGTGCGGCTTTCATCAAGTTGGATAATTCCATCTGGCGTTTTGGCTGATTACCTTTTCAGCGTGGCCAGTTAGGTTTTGGCGAAAGGAGCTCTCATTATTACGAACGAGCACGGTCACCTTCGGAACGTAAGCGACAGCAGCCCCTTGGCATCCCAGTTATTGAACCGTATCAGAACGAGCTTAACATCAGTGGCAGTGTCTGCTGGTGGCATGGCTGTGTGAGGTGGCAACCTATTAGGACGAACATAACGTTTGGCGGCAATGCTATATAGAGATCGGTGCCCCGAGTCAACGAAGGAGGAAAGATCTTAACTCTTACCGGCCCCTATTGGCCTTCTGGACGTTTTTCGTTATCTCGGTTGTTTCTGACCGAATGTTCGAGGGTACGAATGAATTAGGGATACCCTTATCCTCGGATCGTCATTCAAAACCACGGATGATCGAGACGAGGACATAAAGAATGTTCCAGCATTAGCGCAGCCCGCGCGTAATTTGCTAGGTGCGCCCCGAAATGCCGTGCTCTACACCCAAGTACATGATGACATCAATACGCAGAGTACATTCGTAACAATCATCATTCATCCTTACGAATCTCGTGCTTACTGAGCAACATCAACCACGGGATAAGGGTGTACTCACCGACCCGGAGAGTCTTAGTAACTGATCCCTCGTTCTTCTCCATTATGAAATGACAGTGGCGCATTGAAACGGCCGGTCGTTCTGTCAGCAAGGCCTGTCGGCTTGCGCACACGACGATCGAGCGGAGCTTGGATAGTCGTCCTTCCGTTCTTCTGTGGAATTACGACTCTATGAAGGCATGCGTGTACCATTCCGAAATATCGCCGTAAGCCTCCACCGAGGACACTGAGCCCTAGCATATCTCCACAAAGTGCGGACGACACCACGGAAACCCGTCCAACCGAGCTAAAGCCATCAACCAAGCATGCATACAACACGTGCGCTTGTTTCAGCCCCAGGCTCGACCAACAGAGACGGTTTAGTTACAAGCTGGAATGCTGTGCTTGAAGCATTTTGAGTGGGGCCTCATGTTAACCTCACCCCTCTTGGTAGCCTCAATCACAGAACAGATCGCCGATCTGGCCCGTTACAACACCCCTTACGCCGCCGTTTTGGTTCAATTTCTAGATGATTTCCCCGGTGCCAAATAATGTACTTGTGGCTTATGAGAAGAAGCCGCGAGGTCGCCGTGTGCGTGTGCTTGTTTTACACCGCGCTGTGCTTTAAAAACCATGCACCCCTCCTAGGTGTGAACAACTTCTGCGTTCCGTTTCTCAATCCGACTTGTGTGTTACAGTCGTCGCTTTTTCCACTGCCACACCTTCTTCCCTGCTTCTCTACTGTTTCCAAAGAATGCTTGACGCTTTCAAGATTAAAGACTTTGACCTCAATCCGGTGTTTGCGGCATGGGAGAACCCTCCCCGGTTTTATGGTGATTCCAAGAAGGATCCGAGTGTAGATGAATGGCTCGAAAAGATCAAGGCTGGGTGTGTTGAGCGCAAGGTGCCAGAAGAGTACTGGCACAAGGTCGGCCAACATTACCTGGGTGACAAGGCAAGAGCGCGGTTGGTAGAGCTCAAGAATGTGATGGCCCAAATGAACGGTGGCAAGTATCGCTGGAGTTGGAAAAAGTTCAAGATCGCAATGAAGAATATGGGATGTGCGTTTTCGTTTTGCGCTCTGTTCAGATCGGAATCTGACCCGGGCCGATCATGCCGGTTCTTGTGACTACAGGGGACATAGATGTACAAGCCACAACGCCCGTTGAAGTGCAGCGGAAATCTTCCCCGCTGGGGACATTCTGGCTCACTCGCCGACGCTCGACGAGGAGCACAACCAGCTTGTCATCAGATTCGTCGGGTGAGATCGTCGAAGTCGTATCGGCAGATGCGCCCTTGCCGCCTCCCAAGGATCCCCGCCCGAACCCCGTCAAGATGCTCTCGGATACAGCTGTGAATGCTGCGACGGCAGCGTTCAGGCATCGTGCACCGCAGCGCTCGAATACGATGGCTGGGACACTCGTGACTGCTTCTGCAGGAGCAACTGCTCATCCTCCAGCGCATGCGGTACCACCCGCAGCAGGAGGACTAGTACCAGGCGCAGTACCAGGCGACGCCAATGGTAAGCAATGTCCGTCCCTACCACCCCGCAACGGCGTGCTGACCCCATACCCGACACAGCCGTAACGACAGTATCAAATGTCCCAACCTGGCTTCTCAACGCCTGCCACGCACTCAATTTCCTCACGGCCGAACACCCCAAGGCCATGACGACGCTAAGTGCTGTCCTGATCACTGCTGGCACGTTACCCGCCATCCCTGCGATAAGTGGGGGCACGGTGTTAGCGTCAGGAGTTGCGCAGGCTGTGGGTGCGATCGCGGTGGGAGTTGGGAATTTGCTCAAGGCCCAACATGAGGGGCAGATTCAGATGGCCGGACAGCAGGCGCAGGCTCCACAGGTGCAGGGTGGACAGGCGCAGGCGCCTCGGCCATTGCTACGTGCTGCTACGTTCATGTGAAGGGTTGTGGGCCAAGTTTTGAAATGGGAACGTGCGGGGTGCCCTGTGAGCGCGCTTGTCAACGTGCTTGGTAGGAGTCGCCGTGCGATGGGCAAGGCAAGGTGAGGTATACTGCATAAGTTATCTCTCTCTCGCAAACGATGCTACGTATGCATTCTTCGTACTTGTACACTATTACAGCGTCGCTACATGTAGTCCAGGGATATCTCCATACATTCATACATCGCATATGTACATCTATACATCACACATAGTATGTACGTACGATACCAGGACGAAGCAACGAAAAGTGGACTTGCCTACATAGTCCACGGCCGGTATTACCTATCACTGTTACCCTGCCTGTACGTGTTCAAGAATGGTAGGCCAAAGGCGGCGAACCTGAGTCACCAGGGAGACGAGGGAGACCCTGATCGATGTATATTAAGTGTATTGAGTGGTATGGAGCGAGACCCACCCTCGTATGTGTTATACAGCACCATTAGTGCACGGCATCTCGGCGTCACGGGGACAACGATGCACACTGTTCCGGGACAGCTTCGGCGTGGATAGAAGGGTGCTCCTGACCGTCGCGGGAGGTATTGCAGCGAGTGTCCATTCCGGGTCTAGAAGCTGGGTATGCGTTCGAGGTCGTTGGTAGTGCACCCAAATGATATCGAGTGGCATTCGACGTCCATAAAGGTACAAGAATAATATTCGATTCTGGAGGGCTCTAGTCTAGGTCAGCACATGATGCGTGACGGGGTGATAGAGTGAAGTATCTATCTTGGTGTGCTTGTCACAGTGGAGCTCGAGAGCAGATGAGTCTGTACCGGAAGGAGCATCGACGAAGTTGTGGGGTACTGGAGCCCTCGACTCAGGGATGCCAGTGTGGGCTTCTCGAGTGTCCCTGGTCAGTGTCATCGATGGCAGTGAGAGGTATGACGTTGTTGAAGTGGAAACGTACACCTGATCGATATTTGTAGTGGGACAGACAGGGAGGACAGCAGTGAGTGCGATGTCCTATGAAGACGGAGATGAACTGGCGTCCTCCCGAGGATCCGAGGTGCCACCAGGGGTTGTAACGCCGGCAATCCCCGATAAGATTATCTTCTTCTCGCCATGGACGCGTACCAGTCCCCGCTCGTCAGGTGAGCCACTCGCCGACGCTCAGAAGAACCAACTGACGACGATCAAGTCGATATGCAAGCAAGGAAATGTCGTCGCTGTTCTCTCTGGCCGTGAGTCGCACCCAGCATCGAGACGGGATGACACGGATGATGTCCACAGAACCGGTTTAGGACGTGGCGATTCCTCTGGCTGAACCTCGCCATTGCAGAAAAACAACTCGGGCTTCCCATCACAGACGAAGCCATCGAGCAGATGCGTGCCAATCTGGTGTGTCTCCTGTTCGTTGCCTGCGCGCGTGCTGAGTTCGATCAGGACCTCACACCGGAACAATTCGCCATCGCTGAAGAAGAAGAAAAGAAACGAAGACACGACGTCATGGCGCATGTACATACGTTCGGAGTGGCTGCTCCTGCTGCAGCCGGGATCATCCAGTGCGTCGTACTTTACTTGTTCTCTTCACCGACCGACCCCTTCCAGTCTAGGCGCGACATCGTGCTATGTGACAGAGTCAGTTCTTTCTCGATGTCCGTACGAAGAAACTTACTTGTGATGCAGCAATGCAGATCTGATATTCCTCCGCACGGGACTCGCATATATCCTCAAATCACTCGCCGTGCTTATCTCGCGTCTGGCAACGTTTGCTGAAGAATACAAGGCACTCCCTACGCTTGGTTTTACACATTTTCAGCCTGCCCAACTGACTACCATCGGAAAGCGTGCAACGCTGTGGATCCAAGTGCGTCTCACTTTCTCCCGGTCTTTGCATGCGTGTGATCGCAGCATATCAGGATCTCCTAATGGATCTACGCGACATCAGGCGAGCACGCGATGATCTCGGATTCCGAGGCGCCAAAGGAACGACAGGAACACAAGCCAGCTTCTTGGCACTCTTCGACGGAGACCACGACAAGGTCGAGGAGCTGGACGAGCTAGTCACGAAGCTATCCGGATTCGAATATGCTTATCCTGTCACCGGACAGACGTACTCACGCAAGATCGACGTTCACGTGTTGAACACGCTTGCATCGTTTGGTGCGACGGCGCACAAAATTGCCTCTGATCTGCGACTGCTTGCCAATCTCAAGGTGTGCACTTCCATGGGCGGACGGGCGGGCGGGCGTGCTGACTATGGGACAGGAAATAGAAGAGCCATTCGAGTCGACACAGATCGGATCGTCTGCGATGGCATATAAACGGAATCCAATGCGATGCGAGAGGGCGTGCAGTCTATCTAGGCTGTTGATGTCATGGCCTATGAATGCACTCGCAACAGCCAGCGTGCAGTGGTTCGAACGTACGCTAGACGACAGGTACCCACATCCATCTCCATATCTGCCTTGAGCTAATACCCGCTTACAGCGCCAATCGTCGTGTGGTCATCCCCGAGGCATTTCTCTCTGCTGATATCGTCTTGTCGACGCTGCGCAACGTCTGTGAAGGACTCGTCGTGTACCCAAAAGTAATAGAGCGACACATTGCACAAGAGCTCCCGTTCATGTCGACCGAAAACTTCATTATGGCGGTGGTGAAGAAGGGCGCGGACAGACAAGAGGCGCACGAGCATATCCGAGTGAGTGCTTCGTCGCATCGTGTGGTCGCTAACCTACGCACGACACAGGTCCACTCGCAAGCAGCAGCACACCGGGTGAAACATCTCGGACTCGACAACGATCTCATCGAGCGAGTCCAAAACGATCCCTATTTCCATTGTATCAAAGACGACCTCGACCGTCTGCTAGACCCCGCGACGTTCACTGGTCGTGCACCGCAGCAGGTAGACAAGTTCCTGAAAGAGCGTGTTGGTCCTGCACTGGCAGACGCTGAACTCCAGGATGCGCTGTCCAAATGCGACAAGGTGGAGCTGAGCGTGTAGACGAGCCTAGTTAGATTAGTCATGCCTGTCCCACGACCTTCCTTTGTTGACATCGAAACATGTTCTGAAAACTGGGCTTTTTTTTTCCGCAATGAACAGTTTGCAGATTCCAGACTCGAGGGTGTCGAGGCCCGTCTCAGTCTCGGTCCCGTCTCAGAGCCAAACCCAGTCCCAGTCCCAGTCCCACTCGCAGTCCCGCCGCCAACCACAACGGGCCTCCCACCAGGTCATTTCGCCCTCCCACCAATCCGACGACGCCCACCCAGCCTACCGAGACGTCTACTCGCACCCCGCAGCCGTCGCCTATGCCACTGCCCATCCACGCCGCACGATCCCAAAATTCGGACCATATCTCCTCCTGCAAACCCTCGGCGAGGGCGAGTTTGGAAAGGTCAAGCTGGGGCTGCACTGTCAATGGGGAGAGGAGGTCGCAGTGAAACTCATACGGCGGGGAAGCGTCGACTCCTCGCTGCGGATGTCCAAGGTGGAGCGGGAGATCGAGGTGCTGAGGGTGCGTACCCATGCGTGTGGTGGTAGGGGACGATGACGATGCTGAAACGGATGATCACAGACACTCAAACACCCCAACATCGTCCGACTATACGATGTCATCGAAACGGATAAATACATCGGAATCATCCTCGAATACGCTTCCGGCGGTGAACTGTTCGACCATATCCTCGCACACCGATACCTCAAAGAAAAAGACGCCGCTAAACTTTTCTCCCAGCTCATCTCAGGCGTATGGTACATCCACCAAAAGAAAATCGTCCATCGCGACCTCAAACTAGAAAACCTCCTCCTCGACCGCCATCGAAACGTCATCATCACCGATTTCGGATTCGCCAATCGATTCGAACATCGGACGGATGATCTCATGCAGACGAGCTGCGGCTCGCCGTGCTATGCTGCTCCCGAACTCGTCATCTCAGAGGGGCTCTATGTTGGGTCTGCAGTCGACATATGGTCCTGCGGCGTGATTCTGTACGCTATGTTGGCGGGGTATCTCCCCTTTGACGACGACCCTGCCAATCCCGACGGCGACAACATCAATCTGCTGTATAAATACATCGTCAACACGCCTCTTTCATTCCCCGACTACGTATCACCCGAAGCACGCGATCTCCTCTCCATGATGCTCGTCCCTGATCCGACCCGTCGTGCCGACCTCCGCTCCATCATGGCACACCCGTGGCTGGCCGCGTATGCGTCCATCTTTTCAAAGGACGTCGACGACCTCGAGAGAGGTGCGATGGAACAGCATCAGATGAAGAGACTCGCGTATCAGAGACAGATGCGGCAGGCTGTGGCGGCTGCTACTGCTGCTGCGAACCAGCAGGAACCCACGCGGGTCGCACGCACGCAGAGCGCACGTGTCGATGGGATGTTGGCTTCGCCAGGTACGGGCGCAGGTGCTGGTTCCACTGCTGCTGCTGCTGCGGGGGCGGCGGCGGCAGCAGCAGCTCAGCCAAGAAGCCATTCGTACAGAGACGATGCACAGCCTAATCCAGAGTACCTGTACGAAACGTCGATCGAGCAGTCGATATATTCGTCTCCTGCTCCTCCGGCTGCGTCGTCTCGTCATGCTGCTGTCTCCCTCGCTGTATCGCCCACCACGCCTATGAACGACGATCCATTTGCGCCTCCACCTACAGTCAGCATCCCCGTCACGATCTCAACACCAGACGACGTTCCCACTTCGGTCGTGCACGTCAAGGAGAGCAGTGCCCCGGCGTCTACCCATGTCCATGCGAATACCCATGCGAATACCACCATCGCAGGCATGAGCGTAGGCTCCGGCTCCGGCTCGCCACCAGCCCAAGCTGATCCGAAGAAAAAGGGCCCAAGCGGGTTCAGACACACCATTCAAGTGGAGTACGGAGAACCACGTGCACCCGAGCCGTATCCTGCGCTCGGAACGGCTAAACCTGCACCGAGTCCTAGTTCGCGCGATCGCAAGCCGTCTCCGCCGCGTGTTCCTGGTTCTCCTGCTACGAAAGAGAAGGGCAAGGACAGGGAGAAGGAGAAGGAGAGAACACCCCAGCGGCCTACCGTCGACGTCGAGAACCGGGCTCATCCCCCTCCAACACCCCCTGTCAAGACGCCGGGACGCGGCTCAAACTCGACGATGCGCGATCGCGACGTGCAGTCCCAGACACCTGCATTTGCGGTATCCCCTGCCAGCCCATCAGGGACTTCTGGAATGGACGATAAGTCGGCGCAGTCCGGTACCGGGTCGCCCGGATCGGGCTCGGGATCCAGTCGTCACCGTAAGGGTCTATCCATTGATAAGTTCGGATTGAGCAAGATCTTCGGATCGAGTTTGGATAGCGCCAGTGCGAACGGGTATGCGGCGTCGCGCGTTCCGTCGGAGAGCGAGGTTATCGAAGAGAAGCCTCTTCCGGCTGATCCGCGTGCGTCTGCTTCCATTGGTGCCGCTGTTGCCAGTACGACGACGGCGGACGCAGTACCCCAGTCGCAGTCGAAGATATCCTTGCTCAGCCCGACGCCCAGCGATGCTGCCAAGGAGAAGAAGAACAGGCGGAACACGCTCACTGTCATGGTCGAGCCGTTCAGCCGTTCTATCAAGAACCGCAAGGGCAAGACGCCGACAGGCGAAACGCCCGCCAAAGCGTCGCTTGCGACTACGCCCATCACCACCACGGCCAGCAATGCCACTACCACCACAGGACCGTCGCCTGCGCAGGCGCATCGCCAGACGGCCATTTTCCCGAGTATGGGTGGCAAAGAAGGACATTCGTCGAGCGACAATCCTGCGTCGACGATCAAGGCGCGCAATGTTATGCAGTGGTTCAGGCGGCGCAGTGGTGCCAAGCCGGACGTGGAGGATATGTCTACTATAGGCGACGTCAGCACCACGAACGTCAACGTCAGCACTACAAGCAAGGCGAGGAACGGCGAGCAGACGAGGCCCGCACAGGGCGACACCTCGTTCTCATTCTCGAGGGCCGGATGGAGATTCACGACGTCTTCGTTGGTTGCGTCGGCTTCTGCTGCCTCTGCGGCAACAGCGCCTCCCTGCACCAAAGACGTCCTCCGCATCCACCACGGTGCCGTGGACCAAACGACCATCACGACACGCCCCCCGCCCGAAGTCATGAAGCGCATCTGCCAGGTCCTCGAAGAGCTCGGTATGGAGTTCAAGGCGGAGAGCGAGTACAAGTACAGGTGTGTGCGTGCCAAGAGGAAGAAGACGGGCTCGGTTGGGTTGGGGTTCAGTGGTGTTGTTGGTGGGAATGGGTTGGCGGCGTTTACGATGGTTGGGTCTGCGGCGTCGAATGGGGTGAGTGGTGTGCACGTGCGTGTGTACGGCGTTACTGATCGCAGGCCTATGTATCTGTGCGTGGGTGGGTGGTTGATGCAGGTGGACAAGCGCGGGTTACCTGTTCCCTCGAATCCGTCTGCGGGTGGCATGCTCAAGGGCCTATTGATGCGCAGACAGTCATCCCAAGTTTCAGGTCCGCCCTCTGCACCCACAGATACAGACGACAACAACGGCACAGCAGCCCCTTCGCCGACGGACGTGACCCCGCCTGGTGGTGGCATCGAACCTATCTACGGGGACACAGCGCAAGATGCAGGAGACGAAGTCCGCTTCTCGGTCGAGCTCACACGCATAGATCGGCTCAAGGATACCTATAGTGTGGATATCCGGCGTCTTAAAGGAAACTTAAGAAGCTACAAGTTTTTGTATGATACCATCAGAGAGTACGTGTCGTTTTGCTCATTTGCGTGTGGATGATTTACATGACTCTTCGTAGGAGGGCGGATTTGCAGAGAGAGAGATAGACGATATGGGTGGGGACGTACATACTAATATCTAACCTCGTCTGCTGACCCTTGTTTTCTTCGTTTTCTTTTTTTACCCTGTCTCGTAATCTCATAGTGTTCTCACTCACATCCAATACCCTACCCAAGCCCCTGTTTTAATTGCTTCCATTCTCTGTCCCTATCTTTGCGCCCGCTTACTGTGCCTGTCAGCACACGTTGCATATATATAACATGTACACTCGAATTGCTATAAGGTTCTAGTGTTATATTCCAAATCGAGCACATATCGTCCATTTTGCTGTCATTATTTGTCCTCTGTTACCTTTTCCTTCCCCTCTCTCGATGCCCTCGTCGAGTCGGGTTTCAAGCCTTGTAATATGTGCACTTGTTATGAATGCTTCCTCCATCCCATCTGTCAATTTATGTGACTGGCTAGGCTCTCTCAGACCCTGTTATTCCATTCCAGGTGTATATATGTGCCCCTCCCCTTACATACAACAAGTTGGAAATTAATACACCAGAAATGACTTAGGCACCAATTCTTTGGTGGCAATAAAGTCTCTTAGATGTACAATGGAATATTAGATAATACATAATGTTGGTCCCCTGGTTAATTGGATGTAAACTGTGTTTAATACCAAGCCAATAAGTGAATGATGGGCATGATATATGTACAAGACTTCCTTTCATCTCTGCACACAAGTTGGGGCTGTACCTGTGCAGCATTAGGGATTCATCAGTGAGCTGGGTGATGGGCAGCCAATGGTAGTGAGTTGCTGTGAGCAGTCTGGGAGACTTATGGCTTTCCTGATGCTTGTCATGGGCATGCCAAAACTGCATGGGTGGCTAGGGAACTGCAACAGTAAATTGGGGGGCATACCCCTGCACTTCCCTACTCTCCTTTCTCTTGGTCCTCTTGTTGCTTCCTACTTAGTGATTAATGAGTACATACTACAGAGAAGCTGTACACACAAGACTACAGTGCAGTAAGGGTGAGGGGCCATGATGTATGTAGCTATGATATCACCAGTGGTGTCATAGAGAACATTCCAGAATGTACCTATAGTCATGAGATGCTTATGTAAACCTGTGCTAGCATGTGTACAGATAAGATAGTAACCATGATAAGATAATGGGATTAAATAAGATCACAAAGACAGGGGAAATTGACAGTCCATTATGGTAAAAGGTAGTGTCCAGGTGCAGAGAAACTAGACAGAGGCAATAAGCTAAGTAGGTTAGTCCTAAGTAAATAAAGGAGTGTAGCTGGATATCTTACCTCAGTGCTTCATCTTCAAACACTGAGGTGTAAAAGAATGTCCACACAGTGAAAATATGTCCATGCTTATGTAAGAATACTTGGCACACAAATAAGGTAACACTAGTAAGTGCCAAAGAATGAAGGTAAAAGGCTGTACCTTTCAACACATTACATATTCATACTCAAGCAGAAACTGTTCTGGCAAGTGAGGTGGTGGGTTGTCATGATTGACTCCTCAAGTATGGTACAATTCACTAAAACAATATGTTACATCTGCTTGTGACACCCTTTGTACAAGGTAAAACAAGTCACATTTAACAAACTAAAGGCAGGAAGGGCGCAGCGACTCTGTGCTCACCTGGAGGTTTGTGCTTGAGTTAGAAGAACGAGTATGTTGCTAGTAGAGTAATCAAGTGTCGAAGGACCTGATCACTCAGTAGAGATGAGAGAATATATGATTTGAACCTAGGGAATGATGCCCTAGGAGTACAGTATATATACGTACTGTACATGGTCTGTGCGCACGGAGAAACTCCGGAGCATTGTAACTACAACTACTACTTATAGAAGGAGTAAGTTTCTATCTAAGGATAGAATGTTGTAGAACATGAAAGAAGGATACCGATAGTACGGTTCCATGTGATTCTCGGGTATCTGTGATAACCGGTCATGTGTATAGGTAATCGTTAACACTAAACAATGAAAATATAGTGGTCAAGTAATATGACCTAGAGGCAGGATAGTCATCCTGTCAACACTCCCCCTCGCTTTAAACTGGTTCAGTAGAGACCAAGTAGTAAGCGATGATGGTCATGTTTCTGCCAGGTTAGATTCTTAGTCATGGAATCTGCCCTTTGATGGTCGGTGGACACGTAGTCCAGCTTGAAGTCTCTGTTTTCAACGGACTCCCGAAGCCAATAGTACTTTATATTGATATGCTTCGATCGACCTTCAATGACTGGGTTGTTTGCTAAATGAATAGAACCCTTGTTGTCACCAAAAAGAATGACAGTTGTAAAACGAAGATGGGATTCCTGGAACAAAGTGGTGATCCACTTGATCTGTTGTCTGGCGTTGCAAAGAGACATATACTCTGCTTCAGTGGAACTGAGTGCAACTGTCGGTTGTCTTCTAGATCTCCAGGAAACGAGATTTCGTCCTAGGAACATGGAGTAGCCAGAAGTAGAACGATAAGTCTCCTTATCTCCAGCCCAGTCTGAGTCGGAATAGCAATCCAGAGATAACTCGCTCTGGAAGTAATGGATGGATAAGTCCTTTGTTGAGGAAAGGTACTTGACAATATGCATTGCCTTGTCCAAATGCTGCTGTGTCGGATTAGACATATACTGCGACATTCGAATGATGCTGAAGGCTAAATCTGGACGAGTTCCGAGCATGACATAGAGGAGAGAACCAATAACCTGCTGATACTTCTGTTGAAGAGCTGGTGTAGCGGTATATCCGGAAGGGATAGGAGTAGGGACATAACCACTTGGAAGAGGTGTCCGTACGCTTCGGCATTGTTCCATTTGAAAGCATTTCAACACTTTCTGGACGTAGGGCTGTTGGTGAAGAGTCATGGTCTTATCCCTTCGATTTCGTGAAATCTGGATGCCAAGATATTCTTTCACTTCTCCCATATCTCGTACTTCCCATATCTTCATAAACGCTTCTTTTCTGTCTTTGAGTAGTTTAGCAGAAGATGAAAGGAGGAGAACATCATCAACGTAGATGACAAAGATGACTAGGCCTTGCTTAGTCTTGTAGACATAAACTCCCGCGTCTGATTTGGTTCGATAAAAACCTAGTTTGAGTAGGGATTTGTGGAGTTCCTTATTCCACGCTAATGCTGCTTGCTTAAGGCCATAAAGTGTGCGCAAAAGACGATAAACCTTGTTTGTTGTTCCCGGAGTTACGAAGCCTTCTGGTTGTTCCATATATATTTCTTCGTCAAGCTTTCTGTAAAGGAATGCAGTCTTGACATCGAGGCAATGAGCCTCCCAATCCTGAGAGCAGGTATAGGCCATGAGTAGTCGTACTGTCTCAAACCTTGCTACAGGAGAGAAGGTTTCTTCGTAATCTTCTCCGTAAATTTGTGAAAAGCCCTTTGCTACTAAGTGAGCTTTATATCTTCCATCCGACTTTCTTGCAAAAACCCAACGACATTTGACGGGTTTACGATCAGGGGGACAATCTACTAGAGTCCAGACGTGTCGATCATTAATAGATCTAATTTCGTCCTTCATTGCTTCCTTCCATTTATCTTGCTCTTCCTTTGGTAGCCGAAGAACATCCTTATACTGTTTAGGTACCTCTGAAATGGCTTGTGCCAAAAGATAATAAAGAAAACCGTAACCTTGCTCCCGAACGAGACCATTGACGTCTCCCCCTTCCTGAGAAGGTGGCAGAGGATTTGGATCCTCATACAGATCATCTATGTTTGGTCGCTCTGGTGTGCATGGTGGGTTTTCGAGGTTTCTTTCCCAATCTCTGTCTGACTCCCTTTCGACCTGAACTGGCGGTTGATCTCCGTACACACTGTTAGGAATTACCCTTGGAACAGGTACGCGAGTTGACCTGCGTAACGCAGAAGGGGCAGGAGGATAAGATGGGTCAGGGGCTTCAGTTGGATGTCTTTCGAGGAACGGTGGAAGGTTTCTATCAAGAAGTGGTGGTATGAATGATGGAATAGGACGAGGTTCGTGTCTTCTTCTACCAGGGAAACCTTGACTAGGGGTTTCTCTCGTTGGTGGAGATGGTGGAGGAGACGGTTGTAAATGAGTAGGATTTGGGATTCGTATTCGACCCAAACGTTCACGTCTTGATGGTAAGGCAGGTGAAGAAGGTCCTGGTGTTGGACCTGGTTGCTCAGGTTCCGGGGAATCTGGTTCTTCTTTGTCCGAACAATCCTCTACTGTAACAGGAGGTGGACGCTGCCTGAGTTGGGGTGGACTTGGAGTTGGAGGCCTAGGTGGATTGTCGTTACTAAAATCTGGTGTAGGTGGTCTAGGACCTGGAGCGGGATGATCAGTCTCGCTTCCATCCTGATCGTCAGAAGAGTCCTCTGAGGGACCGGATGCCGGGAGAGGTATATCAATTTTGTCTCGTAACTTCTCTATGGGACAGTTGGGAAACACATTCTCAACGAATGTAACAGTGGTAGAAATGTAAATTGTTTTGTTCTGGCATAGGAAGATGTATCCTTTCGTCCCTTCTGGGTAGCCAAGGAATATCATTTCTTCTGCTTTTGGAGAGAGCTTATCTTTTTGCTGATCCTTCGGTATGAAGACATAGGCCAGACAACCAAAGACTCGAAGATATGAAATGGTAGGTTTCTTCTTCAAAAAGAGTTCAAACGGTGTCTTCCATTGTACTCGTCGAAGTGGAGTGCGATTGTAGACAAATACTGCTGTGAGTAGAGCGAAGTTCCAGTAGTGCTTGGGTAAACAAGCTGCATGGCGTAAAACTTCTTCTTTCTCCATTACAGTCCTGTTGAAGCGTTCTGCTCGACCATTTTGCTGAGGAGTATCAGTGACTGATAACTGGTGAGTTATACCTTTGGAGAGTAAGAACTCCTTGAAGGTGGTCACCATAAATTCCCCCCCTCGGTCGGAATGAACCGATTTAACAGTGAAGCCAGACTGGCATTCTGCCCAAGAGACCCAATCAATGAAAGACTTGGCAGTGTCACTCTTCGCACGAAGCAAGAGAGTAGACCCATAGCCACTAAAGTCATCAATGATGGTAAGGCAGTAAACATGACGATAATAGGATTCCATAGGAAACTGTAAGAGGTCCATATGGATTAATGCAAGGGGTGCCGATGCTCGAGTCCAAGAAGGAGAGAACGGTCGACTATGCATTTTGCCAATGAGACATTCGCCACAGGGAAAAGGTTTAGGTTGAGGTGGTATGTGATCAAGGCCAGTGGTATGGCTGGGAATTTTCCGCATTACCTGATCACTAGGATGGCCAAACCTTGAATGCCAAAGTTTATACACGTCAGAATATTCGATGGTGAAGAGAGATAAGAATGTGTTGATATTCTTGTTGTCCAAACACGCTAGAAGAGCCAATCTTGGATCACTTTTCCCAATCGGTTTTCCTGTAAACCAGTGAAGATTGGAGCCGCGAAACACGTGAGTGCCTTCGAGGAAGAGTCTTTTTCGCGTGTCGTAGATTCAAGTGTGGGTCTTATCACCTTGAAAGGTGTAGCCCAATCCGGTAGTAAGGGATGGTATGGATAGGATACGCTTTGCTCCTGAGGGCGAATAGAAGACGTTTTGAGGTGTCCGTCGTTCCTGTTTTCCATTCAATATAACTGTAAAAGAAACAGTCCCAATACCCAGAAAGTATATTTTTTCGCTACCAGCAGTGCCCACTGGTATTGGTTGCTTGAATTCGACATAGCTAAGGAAATCCTTTCTGAAGGGAGTGGAGTGACTCGTTGCTCCTGAATCCATTAGCCATAAATGGTCGTCCTTTTCTTTTCGTTGTTGATGACATCCTTCACAGTCTGACATATAAGCGTAAAATCCTGCTGCGCCGTAGCAGTCAGAGTCATATTCAACTGGCGCAAACTGTTCATTGTTACAAGAAGTGTTATAGGGGTCTTTATAGGTTCTAACACTATTCCAGACTCTATCATGCTCCATCTCCTCTCGAACCTTAGTTCGAATAGCGAGAGAAGAACATTGAGCTGATGAGGGGAGTGTGTTAGACCAGCCTGCTTCTGCGACAGTGGAGCTTGTGTACACTTGTCCAACTGAGGATTCGTCGTCAGACGTATAAGGCTGTGCTTGAGCCTCATTGACCTCTTGGTTGGAAGCCCTCTGCTTCCCTTTTGCCTTATCCGAGGGGGCCTTGCCTCCTCCTCCCTTTCCTTTTCCTTTCCCCTTCTTTTCCTTCTTCTTTTCCTGCGTCTTTGGTAAGTTAATGGTGGGGGGCTTTCCTCCCTCCCAATGATCCTCCGTGCGGTGACCCTTACCGCATTTGCGACACTTCGGTCGCTGGTTCTGTTGCACATGCTGGGCAGAACTGCCCACAACATTATCGGTCATCCTGGGAAGTTGAGTTCTTCCGTGGCGCCGTAAGTATTCTTCCTTAATACGCGGAAGAATTGCGTCAACAGTCAGGGTTTGTCCCTGTTGACCAGCTGGTAAGGTGACTGGGAGCGTAGCGAGCGTAGACGTCGCAAAGTTCTCCCAATCGGATGGGAGTGCGGCCATGATGATCATGGCTCGCGCTGACTCAGGTAGGGGCATGCCATTTGAGGCAAGGAAACTGAACGAATTGTTGATCTTGGTAATCTTCGGGAGTGGATCCTCGCGATTGCCAATGGAGATCTTCATGGTGTGCTTAAACTGCACATAAACTCCGGCTGCACCGGGTTTTCTGTAAGTGTTCAGTAATGACTCCCATACCTCATGGGAAGTCGCAAACCAGTCCATTTCGATCTGGACGATCAGTTTACAGTGACCCATAATGGCTCCTAGAGCCTTCGAGTTGAGAGCATCCCAAGCGATTTGGTCTGCAGTTGGTGCTGGTGCAGGTTGCCCAGCTGCCGCTGCTGCTGATGGAGGTCGAGTGGTGGTACCGTTGACTACCAGCCAAGTTCCTTGTACATGTAAGAAATTCTTGATTGAAATTGCCCAGATTGGGTAGTTGGTAGTATCGAAAATCGGGATATTTTTCATAAAGCCGGCTTTTTCGTCTGCCATTGCTACAAATCATGTAAGAGCAATAATTCAAAGAAAGAATCGTCCGTATCTGGAATCATGACAAATGGTTGAGGAATGATAACTGGAGGCACTACCACTGGGATGACTCTAGGAGGAATCCTAGGTCGGGGAACTATAGGTCTTACAACCGGAGTTGGATCCGGAGGCCTAAGTTCAAAAAACTGTCCTAGATCATAGTCAGGACAATAGTGGTAGTTGGGGAGTTGGATCCCCAACAACTCCAAGTTAGTCATATCCAAGAGTGAAACAGGGAAAATCTCGTAAGGAAAATGTATCATAAGATATGAGGGATTCGAGAAAGTATGTAAAGAGACCGTTGATAAGTCCAAGATATCGTCATAAACCCTTCCTCCTCCGGAGTACGGCTGTTCTATCCAAACCGGGCTTGGATAAGTATAATGGAAGACCATGTTGAATGCTCCTTCCATTTCTCTGGGATCGACTCTAAGAGATGTAATCAGAGCCATCAGCTTCTGGTGTAGGAAGGAGGTTGATTCTACAGAGGTCTTGCTGCCAAGACGTGAGTCCATAAGGATGCTGCACAGTGCAGTTCCCTGGCCACCAGGCAATTCCATAGACCGGTGAGAGAGACTCGGCCTTGAGAGAGTCCAAAGTGGCTTGAACCCTAGGATCAGACTGTGCGTTGATGACCTGTGAAAGCCAGAGACCGATACGAGCGGCAGGCTGTTGGTCCAGGCACAAGGGTAAGTAAGGGCTTTCATTTGAAGCTCCTTTCTTAAAAGCTCCCCTAAAGTGAGACTCGAGATACTTGTTCCAGGCGTGGATGGCAGGAACTGCTCCTCTAAATGGTCTAGGATCCCAAAGAGGGTGAACCCAGATCGAGTTGGGTGAATACTCGTCGGGGTGTGTATCAATCCAGAAGGCCGGGACAGTGAGTAACGAGGGGTCTTCATCGTTCAAGGTGGGTAAATCGAAACCCCAGAAGTTGGCGATGCTGTGAGGAGTAGAATACCTCGTTAGCTTAGCCGATGGTGCCTCATAGGAACTGTGGAAAAGCCAATGGATTTCCATAAAAGGGTTTTCGGGCGCCGAGAAGGAAGAGGTGATGAAGGGAAGGGGGGATTGAGCAGCTTCACGACAGAAGGCCCGAGAGAAGATCCGATTGGTCTTCGCTCCTCCAGAGACAATACCTGCAATGAGGTAGTCTGGCTCTGTTGCGTCTACAAAGTTAGACCAGCGAAGTCCGCGCCTATAAGGCACGTCCTTTGCCCTTGCCCTCACCTCCTCATCTCCTAATCCCTGCTTCTTCCTCCAATCCGCTGTCAATAGATCCATTGAGTTGGAGATCATCCAAACTCTCGAGGGGATGCCCGCTCTGACATGCATCATTCTGAGTCTCTTGGACCCACGATTCTCCCTGATCGCCTGTAGGGGCGTAAAGTCCATTCTCATGACCGAACTCGGCAACAAGTTCCGCGAATTGGTCGTTGAAGAACTGGAGATCATTTCTGGACAAACAATGTTGCATAAGAAAAAGATCAAAGGGAGTGATGTCATTGAAGAGGACATGATCAGGCAATGCTCTGCAAGGGGCATAGAACATGTAAGTTCTGAAGGATTCGGCAAAGCCAATTCCAAGCCACTGTGCAACCGAAAAGGTTCACTGCATGTAGTACTGCTGCGGTAACCAAAAATCCGGTTGTGGGAATACGAATCGTGCAATGACTGGAAGGTAGTCATAGAAACGATTAAAATCGTAATCCTCAAAAGCATGCATAGCCCAGTTGAAGAGTGGTGGAGCCCGATCAAAATTCCTGGGATAGCCGTTTTCCCCAAGAGGGAACGGTTTGAGTCCCTGGAATGCTGGATGGAAATCGTGGTCCTCTGGTAGAGCAGGTGCGATCAGATGTGGTAGTGCCACTGGGGCATCTCTCCACTGGAGAAGGGATACAACGCGAACAGCCAAGTAGACCGTATAGGTGAAGAGAGGTACGACTCCGAAAGGAACGTTGTCGTTAAGTGACCAGTAGGCCACAGCTATAGTAAGAGCGAAGGCTATATACTGTAACTTGAAAGTAACTGCAAAGCACAAGTCCGCCAGCCAGCTAAACATGATAGATTGGATTGGGGAATCGCCCGTTAGGCTGAATACAATCGTCTACCAAGTCAGAGCCTGGCGGGGCTCATAACCTAACAAACTAAAGGCAGGAAGGGCACAGCAACTCTGTGCTCACCTGGAGGTTTGTGCTTGAGTTAGAAGAACGAGTATGTTGCTAGTAGAGTAATCAAGTGTCGAAGGACCTGATCACTCAGTAGAGATGAGAGAATATATGATTTGAACCTAGGGAATGACGCCCTAGGAGTACAGTATATATACGTACTGTACATGGTCTGTGCGCACGGAGAAACTCCGGAGCATTGTAACTACAACTACTACTTATAGAAGGAGTAAGTTTCTATCTAAGGATAGAATGTTGTAGAACATGAAAGAAGGATACCGATAGTACGGTTCCATGTGATTCTCGGGTATCTGTGATAACTGGTCACGTGTATAGGTAATCGTTAACACTAAACAATGAAAATATAGTGGTCAAGTAATATGACCTAGAGGCAGGATAGTCATCCTGTCAACAACATTCACTTCATATTATTTGGTGTATACATAATTTCTCAAGTCCCTGCTAAGTTCTGAATGGCAATCCTCTGCAGTACTGGCCTACTGGCTAATGGGTTCAGCTCAAGTTTGCTCATCAAAGATGCCTTGCTTGTAGTTGAATGCAGGTAGGGTTAGTGTTGCCATGGCTTGGCCAGCTGTGAGTCAACTCCCATGCACACAGCTTACATATGTAGCTGACAGCTTGGCTAGCCCAATTCATATAGCCATTTTTGACAACTCAGCTTGGCATGGTTAGTCATACTAGTCAACTCCAAGTCATGTGGTGCAAGCTGACCTCTACAGTGAGTCTAGTGACTTGGTGGGTAGCTTGGCCAATGCAGGAAAGTTGGTTTGTTTCTGTTTTTCAGGTGTATAAGGTGAGTTTTGCATTTTTGAGTCCTTGGGACATGTTCTGACATTCCCTGTCACATTTCAGCTGTTTTTGGGTTGTCTTCAATGCTCTGTGTATCCCTGCAAATGTTTGATGCTCCTGCATGCCAGCTCCTCCAGCCATGGGCTATGCTAATGTCTCCCAGAGTTTTTCATGCTGATTCAAATGCTCTACACATGCTTGTGTGTTCCCAATGTGTCCAAGATGTTTTTAAGCCTCTCTGGCTCTTCTGTGTGCAATTTTACACTTCTACTAGGTGAATATGGGGGCTTCCAGTTGTTTGAGGATTTCTGATGTGTTTTCAGGTATTTTCAAACAGTTTTCAATGCTTGACACATGTCTGTGTCCCTTGGATCCATCCAAACAGTTTTCCAGTCTCTAGGCTGTCTGTGTGTGGTTCTGCACTTCTAACAGGTAAGTCCTGGTTTACTGATGTATTTGCAGTCATTCTCAGTCCTTTGCATGCCTGTGGTGCTTGGGCCTGCCTGACTCATTTGCCTAGTAAGTATGTCTGGCAGTCTCATCTCTGCTGGTGTATATTGACATGTCTAGCTGTATTTGTGTGGTCTTCAATGCCATGCTTGAACTCACTGTGCATGATCTTGTGCTTCCAGTAGGTATGTATGTCTGGCAGTTTTGGATCTGCTGGGCATTTACTGATGGTTTCCTGTGTGTCTCCAGCTTCATTCACATGATCTGCAATGCTATGTGTGTATCTGCACATGTTCAGTATACCCACACAGTTTTTGGGCTCATTTTGGTCATTTGTGGGCCATTTCACAGCTTCAACAGGTAATTTTGGCATTTTTACTATTTTTCTACTTGTACTGATGGTTTTTGTCACATTTTCTGTCATATTCATGCTGTTTTCAATCCTTGGCATATAGTGAGTAACAAAAATGTTGCAATGTTTGCAACATTGTCATTGTGTGCCTTATAACATGGGATGAAGTGTGGCTGTGCACTTGTGCTAGGGAGGACATTGGTGGGGCTTGGTCCTGATCTTCTATTGAGCCCTGGGTCAAGATCTGAGATGCAGTGATTCCCATTCTATAAGCCAAATACTAAGGTCTACTCATTGCAATGTTTTTGTTGCTGATGGTCTGTGAGATCAAATCCAGGCATGGAGCATGTATTTGTGGTGGGAATGCTGATGTAATATGTCATATGATCTGCTAAATGGTTCACCAGATCACAAACCACACCAAACAGTAAATTTTCACCCACCATCATGCCCAAAGCTATTCTCTCCTCTGCAACTGATACTGTCATTTCTCTGCTTCATCAGGGACATTCTCTCAGGGAAATCTCCACTACTACTGGTGTCCACTATAGTACCATCAGTCAAATATGTTCCCAGCATTGTTCTACTCTTGAAAAATGCTCTCCTGGTTGCCCTTCCATCATTACCCTCACTGATGTTCAGCATGCCATGTGATTAATTGGATCTGGGAAGGCTAAAAATGCTGTGGAGGTCACTCAATCACTTCAGGATGTGAAAAACATACCTATCTCCTCCCAACAGTCCATCATCACCTGAGGAAAGCTGGCATGAAGGCTGTGGTGAAGCAAAAATGACCTCTACTTTCAAAGCATCATAGGCAGAATAGGCTAGACTTTGCTCTGAGCCATCAAGACTGGACTGTGGAGGACTGGAAGAAGATTATCTGGTCAGATGGCAGGACATGGGTGTGGAAGGAGCCTGGGGAGGGCCTTAGCAATAGGCTAATGCAGGGGACTATCAAGTTTGGTGGAGGTTCCTTGATGATGTGGGGCTGTATGACTTGGGAGAGTGTTGGGATGGCCTGCAAGATTGATGGTAGGATGGATGCTGATCTCTACACACAGATTTTAGAAGATGAACTTCAAGGTTCTCTTCAATATTTTGACAAATCTCCTGAAGATGTCATTTTTCAGCAAGACTTAACACCTTCAAGACTGACACTCTAACCCTAACCCAAGGCTTGCTGACTAAGCAACCTCCTAGGCTTTACAGGTGTTCAGCAGTGGCAAGACTCCTCCTAGAGGGATCAGAACCAGACTCAGTCAGGAGTACAAAAGACCAGTAGATTTGTAGGATGCAAAGGAGACAAAAGATGGGGAGTATCCCACATCTCTTGGTCTCTTGTACTATGGACTCTACAGCATGTACTGTACATGGAGACCAATGAGAAAAGGCCATATGAGGCATACAATGGTAAGTCTGTAATAGTAGTATAATGAGTGCAGCAATGCACAGGAGAAACAGAAGTGGCTAGACTCTTAATGAGTCAAGTATGCATAAGTATGAGTCTGCACACCATGATGCATAGTAGTCATGTGATAGTCATGTGACACTGGGAGAAAAAGGGAAAACATATGTGCTGACTAAGTCTGCATACAGATGTGTCTGTTGGATAATTGTAACTGTGAAGTCCACAAAGTGTCAATGGATAGGGGTAACTGATAGGGGTTACCCTGAAAAGGAAATGGAAGGAAAAACCATAACATCACCCCCCCCTCTACATTTCATGTCCCAGGAAGCCCTAAGTAGTGGTCTGGTGGCTTGGGCCAGGTGCATTTGTCATGTCCCTTGGCATGCCAGGCTCCTAGTAAGTCCAGGATTGGTCATGCTTCCAGCTCCAGTGACCAAGCTGGTTGCACTGGTAGCACCAGTAAGGGAACAGTGGGCTCCCCACCAGCACATCTATCTTGCCTGCAAGATAGTAGTGTAGGGCTGGATTGACCCAGAGTGGGTGAAACACCTCATTGGGGATGGGGTGCTGAGTGCCAGTGGCATTGTAGAGGTGATGGTTCACCAGGTTGTCCTTCATGGCCATGACAAAGTGCACCCAAGCAGTGTGGCTGTTGCTGGTGACCCCTGTGATACAGTTGGCCATAGCAGAGGCTGTCTGTACATATGCAAGGTCAGCAAGGTGGAAGGCTGGTATTGGATTGTCAGAGAGGGGAGTACCAGGTTCTCCAGGGCCATAGAGAGACTGGAGCCAGGGGCTGTGCTGACTTGGGCCAGCATCACTGGGTGAGTTGGAGGGAGAGCTGGTGGACAAGTCCATCAGTGGGGTTGGGCAATGGCTGCCCATGTGTGGCCACTTGAGGCATAGAGGGCATCTCATGCCTGGAGTTACTCAGCTAGCAGCACATGCATGTGGGGTATTGTGGTAGGGAATGACCAGGGGACCCCTGTTCTGGTTGAGAAACATATCAAAGGAGAGGAGCAGCCCTGGCCCATACATTTTGTGGACAAGGCTTACCATCTCTGACTGCACCCTCATCATGTTGATGATGTCCTGCCTGATTACTGACCTGTCCTCCAGGGAGGGAGTTGTTCCCAAGACCTCTGTCAACACCTTACCACTTACCTGTCTGGCTATCTTCTTGCTGTCCCAGAAGATCTCAGACAGCAACCATAAACACTCATGGTCCCCTGATGCTTGCCATCCAAGAGCATCCCACAACTCAATGTTATTAAGCACCTGAACATAGCCAATGAACTCATTGATGGATATGGTGGCAGGTGGGGGGTTGGTTGAGGCATAGGATGGTGGGGGGGTTGTTGGTTGACTGTCTGATGAGATGGAGTGGCTGTCTTGGAGGAAGACAAGCTTGATAGGAGCTTGTGGTCAGCATGGGCATATGCAGGGTAAGAGTGCCAGAGTGGGGGAAGGGAATGTGCAGGCCTGGTGTCTCTGGTTGCTCTCTGCAGAGTGTATCTGAGCAGGGGTGGCATGGCTATATAGGGGGGCTGCCCATGGGGCAGGGGTGGCAGTGTTGTGAACAGGTTGCCTCCTTCTCCTGCAAGAGGCTCTTGTGTGGGAAACAGGTGCAGGGATATCAGGAGTGGAGAGCTCATTGAGCTTGGGAAGTATGGAGGCATAGATATCTTCGTGCTGGTTGTCATCCTCAGAGTTGTAATCTGACAATGGGGAGTGGGACATTATACTGAGAGGGGAATGTTGACAGTGGGGGGAATGCAATGAGTGTGTTGATACTTCAAGAGCAACTTGGGAGCATTTATAAGGTGTTCTGCTGGCTCCCATGTGTTCTCTGAATCAGGATACCCCTTTTACTTGACTAGGTATTTGACTCACTTCCTTATTGTTTTGTGTTTAAGGATAGCTTCAATTTCCCATTCATCATGACCATTGATGAGTTGGGGCAGTTCCAGGGTTGGCTGCATTCTGTTGATCGGAGTGACAACATATGGAGTCAGTTTAGACAAATGGAAGATGTTGTGGATACACCATGTTCTGAGTAGCTCCAATCAGTAGTTTACCAGAGAAACCTTTTCTGTGATTTTGAATGGGCCATATCATTGGGGTGCCAACTTCCTTGATGGGATGTCTACATGGAGGTTTGACCCATCAAGCCAAACCTTCATTCCTACTTCAAATTCCTGATAAGCCTTACCAGGGTGACACTTAATCATTGCTTCTTGGGCCCTCTTGTGAGCAATTATTGTGGTGTCCCTGGCTGTGGCTAGTTTCTTGAGTCACTCCTCTGAGAGTGGCATGTGGTTAATTGAAGAGGTAGGGTATGGGGTGGGTTCATACCTGTACAGGAGGTAGTAGGGTATCTGCCCATGGGTGCTGTGGATCTGTGAGTTGTGGACAAACTTGGCATCTGGGAGGTAGTGGGACCAATTGTCAGGGTCCTTTGATGTGTACATCCTAAGGAACATTCTGATTTCCTGATTGACATGTTCTGCTTCTCCATTGGACTGTGGACAGTAGGCTGTGGTAGCCTTCATTTCAACTCCAAGGGCCTGGTAGAGGTCACAGGTGAATGCCAAGACAAACTGTGGGCCCCTATCTAATATGACTGCTTTGGGAGTTCCAAAGTGTGGATAGACATGGGTGTGAAATAGATTAGTGATACCCACCAAGTCAATGTTCTTATTGGTGGGGAGAAAGATAATGGCCTTTGTAAGGCCTTGATCTACTATTGTTAGGATGGAGTTGCTTCCTCTTGACTTGGGGAGATCCATGACCAAGTCAATGGACACCTGCTTAAATGGGAATAGTGACTTTGACACATCATGGGGCATGATTGGTGGGACCATGGGGTGCATGTTCACCTTACTTGCCTGACAAGTTATGCACCCTCGGATGTATTCCCAGATATTGGCATGCATATGTGGCCAATGCATGTGTTGGGTCATCTTCTTTGTCATTGCCTTTACTCTGGGATGTCCTGAAGGTCTGCCATTGTGGTACTCCCTGAGTACTTCTTTTCTTCTCTTGGGGTTTATATATATCTTCCTGTTGTTCCATGCCTTGGAAGGCTCTGATTGGTCCTTGAGATGGGAAGTATCAGTGAGGACTTTGTCCATTAAGTCCTTTGAGAGGTTGAAAATGGCTTTTTGGTTGGGGGCAGTCTTTAATGTTTCCTCAAATGGGCACCTGTCCCCCAGCCTTGGCTCACTGGCTATGGTTTTTGCCAATAATTGTGGTTTTTCTTGGGAAATGTGTGATTTCTCCACCCCCCCTTAGGCAAAAACCATACCTGAGGTGGTAATAGTGTGGTGGGTGGCTGTGTGTTGGCCATGAAACTGGCCATCCACAATAGTGTGTTGGGCAGGACATTCTGAGTCCCCTTTATGTAAGAGAGCTGTATGGGGTAAGCCTGTAGTGTGGCTTGCCACTGGGATTGCTGTGGAGTTAACTTCTGTGGTTCCCTGAAATACATCATGTTCTGGTGATCCATGTAGATCACCATGGGGGTGACAGGGGCTAAGAGATAGGGTTGCCACTCCTTCAATGCACAGATTACCATGAGCAGTTCCAGGTCATACACCTGGTAGTTCTGTTCTGCTCTGGTTAAGGACTGGGATAGGTAGGTGCAGGGATGGAGGACTCCTGTGTCATCAGCCTGACTGAGTACCACACCAGTTCTGAGTTGAGAAGTGTTCATGTGAATGATGAAAGGCTTCTTTTAATCCAGTAGTTTGAGTACCAGTTCTGACATCAATAGGGTGTGGAGGTTCTTGAAGGCACATTCCTGGGGTCATCCCAGTGGAAGGTTATGTCCTTCTTCAATAGGTTGTGGAGGGGCCTGGCTACTTGAGAGAAGCCCAGTATGAACATTCAGTAGAAGTTGCAGAACCCTAGGAAGCTGTGGACTTCCTTCAGGTTCATTGGGGTCGGCCATACCTTGATGGCATTAGTCTTTACAGGGGAAGGTTCATACTGCCCTTCCTGGATCACATATCCTAGGAACTCTAATTCCTCCATCTCAAAAATACACTTGGATATTTTGAGATGTAGGCCTTCCCTTTGAGCTATTTTGAGGAACTGCTGTACCTGGAGGCAGAGTTCCTCCCTTGTTTTGGCATGGACTGTGGCATCATCCATAAAAATAACACACTTCTTTTTGGCAATCATTGGGCTAAACTTTGTGTTCATATATTGCTGAAAAGTGGGGGATGAGTTAGTTTGTCCAAAGAACATTACCAATGGCTCAAAAAGGCCTCTTGGGGTGACAAATGCTCCCTTCCACTCATCACCTTCTTTAATTTGGATGTTTGTGAACCCCCACCAAATGTTGAATTTGATGAAGAACTTGGATTCAGTGAGCTTGTCCAAAAGGGCTTTAATGTCAGGGAGTGGGTAGGAATCCTGTACCATGTACTTGTTCAGATGGACATAGTCCTGGACTAGTCTCTGCTTTCCATCCTTTTTCCTGATGAAAAAGACCAGAGTGGCTTGTAGTGATTTGGAGGGCCAGATCTTTCTGCATGCCAGATTTTCATCTATGAAGGCATCTAATGCCTTTTCTTGATTGGGGGTTAATCAGTAGTTCTTTCCCTTTATGGGATAGAAGTCTTCCTTTAACTTTATTTCATGGTCTAAAAATGACCTGTGTGGGGGTAATGGTGCTTCCTTCTCAGAAAATACATCTGCAAAGTCGCTATAACAAGGGGGGAGGGTTACCTCCTTCTTTTCAGCTGCTGCTTCTAGCTGTGTTGAAATGGTTGTCTTGTTAACTTGGACTTCAGGAGATCCCCAACATACTAGGCTTCTTTTTGACCAATCTATAATTGGATTATGGTCCCAGAGCCATGGCATCCCTAATAGGAGTCATTCTCCATTTCCCATTTTAGTAATGTAAGTGTGTACCCACATTACCTTACCCCACACCTTGGCTTGGAAGGTGGCTATCTGGTCAACAACTTGATCCATCTTCCCAGTGACACTTCTTAGAGTCCAGGGGTGTCTGATTTTTTGGGTAGAGAGCTGATGCTGCTCTACTGCCCTTTTGTCAATGATGTTTGTTTCCACTCTGGAGTCAATCAATGTTTTGACTTTGGAGGTGCCATGGTCAATTAGGTAGGCTGACCCAGTCAAGGATTTCAAGCACAAATCCTTTTCATATTGATACTGGGGAAGTTCCTGTACAGTTTGTTCTAGCTTCTCTAATTTAAAAGTACATTGTTCAATAAGAGGGGCAGGAGCTGCAGCAGAAGCTTTCCCCTTTAAAAATCCATAGAAGGCACACCTGAAGAGGAAGTTGATGCACCTTCGTTTTCCAGGTGATCTAACTCCTTTCATAGCTCTTCTATCTTTGTTTCCCTATTCTTAGGTGAGAAGCCTTGCTTCTTTGGCTTTTTGCAGTCTTGGGTGAAATGCCCTTCCTGGTTGCAATTATAGCAGACCAGCACTTTGCATGCTTCCCTCATGTTCAGCCTTGGATGAGAAATGTTGTCCACATCCATGGCATTTGGGTTGCATTCTTTTTGTGGTTGTATCCTTGGTTCTTCCATAGGAAGTTCCTATCTGAATCAGAGGTCTTGCCTTCAAACATTTTCATAGTGGCAATAGCAGCCTGGACTTCCATGGCTGCTTTCTTCCACTTGGTGACTGTTCTGGGAATGACACCTAATCCTAAAATTCTTCAGCTGATAGAGGGGTGGAGCCCCTTTCTGAAGAAGGTAGTGGCAGCTTGATCCTCTGGGAAAAGCTCTGCTTGCATGAGTAAGTTGTCAAAGTTGGTGATATACTGATCCAGGAAATGAGTCCCCATCTGGATTGATGACAGGGTTATCAGGGCCATAGCCTTGATATCCCCAATTTGGAAATGTTCTTCCAACCTTCTTTCAAACTCTTTTAGTGTGTCTGGAAAAGTGATCCTGGAGTCAGTAGTTGACTGAGTGACATACAATGGCTCAAAAAACTGTCTGCATGTTTGCATGTTTTACATTATCTATGACCAAACACAATAACCCCTAACCCTAGCCCTAACCCATGAGTGTATGGAATAACATACTTACTCTTGGCTTTCTATTGGTCCAAGAATCAACTGATGTGGATAAGAAATGATAGAATAGCAGCCATTTGAAAATGACATGTCATGTGGACAGTTTTTTGACTTTACAAAAATCCAACTATCTAGTACTTGGTATGAGCTCCTTTGGCCTTGATAACTGCTTCAACCCTTCTAGGCATGCTTCCTATCCATTTTTGACACTCTTTCACAGAAATCTTCCCCCATTCCACTACCACCCTTTTCCACAATTGATGAACTCCTGTAGGAGCACTCTCATAACCTGAGAGAGATATTTTGAGGTGATTCCAAGTGTTCAATTGGGTTGAGGTCTGGAGATTGTGCAGGCCAGTCTAGAAGCTTGATATCTTGCTCTTCAAACCATTTCTGGGCTCTTCTAGAGGTATGCTTGGGGTCATTATCTTGTTGAAAGATAATGTCATCTTCTGGAATTCCAGATTCCTTCATGCTTTGAAGCAACCCTTGCTCCAAAATGGCCACATACTGTTCAGCATCCATCCTTCCCTCAACCTCACTCAAGACCCCAACACCATTCCACCCTATACATCCCCAAACCATTAGTGAACCTCCTCCAAACTTGACTGTACCTTTGACCTCTCTGGAAATAAGCCCTTCACCCTTTTTTTTCCACACATACTCTTGTCCATCTGACCCAATCCTGTTGATTTTGGTCTCATCTGACCATATAACTCTTTTCCAGTCCTCCACAGTCCAATGCTGATACTTGAGAGCAAAGGCTAACCTCTTCTTCTTGTGACCAGTAGAAAGCAATGGCTTTTTTTTCTTCACCACAGCCTTCAATGAGGCTTCTTTGAGGGTATTCCTCACTGTCTGAGAAGAAACAGGACTATCAACAATAGAGTTGATGAAATGAGTGGCTTGAACAGCATTTTTGACCTTGCCAGTAAGGATTTGCTGGACAATGGCCCTTTTGTTGATGGAGGAAAGCTTGGAAGGGCAACCACTATGAAGCCTAGGCCTCTCTGGTTGGATTTCCTGAAGAACCTGGGATACTGTAGACTTTCCTAGACCAGTCTGTGAGGCAATCTTCCTAGTAGACAGGCCAAGAGAGGCAAGAAAGATGATATTTTGTCTTTGAGAGGTGGAAATGGATTTCATGATGATGATGAGAAAATGAGCAGAGGGTGGTGGGGTTTATATATGTTGGATGATACTCATTACATAAAGGTAACATAATAGAACCCTTGATGTATGTATGTAATGATATCACAGCATGCCAGGGTCAATATATATAATCAAAACTTTAAGTCAAACAACTGTCTGCATGACATGTCATTTCCAAATGGCTGCTACTCTATCAATTCCTATCCAAATCACTTGATTCATGGACCAATAGAAAGCCAAGAGTAAGTATGTCATTCCATACACTCATGGGCTAGGGCTAGGGTTAGGGGTTATCACATTTAGTCATAACTAATGTAAAACATGCAAACATGCAGACAGTTTTTTGAGCCACTGTATGACTGTTTGAAACTAAGGGCCAAGCCCTTGTCCATGAATGAAAGGATGAACCTGATTCATTTTCTATCCATGTTGTGGATATGCCAGTTCATTCCTAGATAGTTTTTGACAGAGACAATCCATCCTGCATATATTTGATGATTGCCATTAAAGATAGCTGGCTTGTTGAGGCCAAGCTCTTTTCCTCTGGACTTGTTGTCTTCTGGATCCTCCATTGTCACCTTGGCCTTACCTTTCCTTGCTCCCAGAGCAACCTTGGTATGATACCATGTGATGATTTCTGCTGGAGATGGGTTCTATCCAATAAATGGATCAGAGATGAAAGCCTTCCTGAGTGCTTCTGCTAATTGTTCCAACATGACTTGTTCTTCTATTCCTGGTAACAGTAGATCCAAGGTGATGGAATAGATAAACTTGGGTTGTGGCACAATAGGGGTGGTGAAAGAATCTGTGTCTGAGTCTGAAGTCTCCTCTGGCTTATCTTGGTAGAAGTATAGCTCTGGGATGACCAGATCAATGTCTACTTGAATAGGGGATGACAGACCTTCTTCTGTCAATAAAGAAGAGAAGGTCAGTTCAGGTGATGGTGGTGGTGCCTTGGTTGTAATCAAGGGTGGTAGCAGAGTGCTATACCCTGGACTGAGGTGGCTTGGTAATTGAGGGGTGTATGGTGTCCACTTAGGTGGGAGTGGTGGTCAAGGTCTAGAGGGTTGCCCTGAACTAGATCTAACCTTGAACTTCTTGACCATAGTGGGCAAGAGTTTTGACTAGTGGGTACTACCCAGTGTAGAGCAGTAGTGCTAGAGGGTAGTGGAATGACAGTAGGGACTTATTGTTAGATGATAGGGGTACTACATCTAATATAGATGTAGGAGTTGTTGACTGCCATATGACAATGACAGAGGTTTGGTGACTGCTGCTCAAAGCAACAGGGGGTTGGCATAGAATGATGCCAACATTGATGAAGTGATCTTTCACCTTCTGTTAAGGCTTCACAGATGTGAGACTTAACACCTTTGAGACTGATGCTCTAACCCTAACCTGAGGCTTGCTGACTAAGCAACTTCCTAGGCTTTACAGGTGTTCAGCAGTGGCAAGACTCCTTCTTCTAGAGGGATCAGAATCAGACTCAGTCAGGAGTACAAAAGACCAGTAGATTTGTAGAATGCAAAGGAGACAAAAGATGGGGAGTATCCCACAACTCTCAGTCTCTTATACTACAGACTCTACAGCATGTACTGTACATGGAGAACAATGAGAGAAGGCCATATAAGGCATACAATGATAAGTCCATAATAGTAGTACAATGAGCACAGCAATGCGCAGGAGAAATGGAAGCAGCTAGACTCTTAATGAGTCAAGTATGCATAAGTATGAGTCCATGCATCATGATGTGTAGTGGTCACATGATAGTCATGTGATGCTAGGAGAAAAAGAGAAAACATACATGCTGACTAAGTCTGCATATGGATGTGTCCATTGGATAATCATAACTGTGAAGTCCACAAAGTGTCAATGGATAGGGGTTGCCAATAGGGGTTACCCCAAAAGGAAACAGAAGGAAAAACCATAACACAATGACCCCAAGCACACTAGTAGGAAGGCCAAGCAGTGGTTTGAGGACCATGGATTTGAGGTCATGAGTTGGCCTGCACAATCTCCTGACCTTAACCCTATTGAACATCTATGGGTTGTACTGAAAAGAAAGGTGGCATCCTACCCAACCCCCCAAAGGAATTCTTGAGCTATGAGAGAGAGTTGAGAAGGAATGGGAGGAAATACATAGATGTCTCCACATGTCAAAGTCTTATTGAAAGCATGCCTAGAAGGATACAGGAGGTGATAAAAGCTAAGGGAGGATACACTACTTACTAATAATTGTCACTTTTACCATATAATAATGTCAGCAACAAAAATGTTGCAATGAGTAGGCCTTAGTATTTGGCTCATAGAATGGGAACCACTGCATCTCAGATCTTGACCCAGGGCTCAATAGAAGATCAAGCCCCACACATGTCCCCCATAGCACAAGTGCACAGCCACACTCCATCCTATGTTATAAGGCACACAATGAAAATGTTGCAAACATTGCAACATTTTGTTGCTCACTGTATCACCACCAGCATGATTGCAACAGAAGACACTCATGTATCCTCCCCTTACTATTCTTATCTACATTCCACCTACAGTTCCAAGACTGAACATGACCCACATAGTCAATCACTACCTGTTGTTTCTCACAAATTCACCCAAGTCATGCTGGACAAATCTTCCAAATTAGCACCTTCCTGTATGCCATTGAACACCCAGGACATTTTCATTTGATCAATCCCCATTGTTAGTACATATTTTTTTGTTGAACTTAGCTTAGCAGTTGTTCACTTTCAATTCTGATTCCTGATTGATCAATCATGTACATAGCTCAAGGAGAGGGGGTGCTTCAACTTCTCCAAAGTATTGACATTGAATATGTGGTAAGTCACACTTGTTGCTGTGTTGGTTGAATGATCAATGATGTTAATCAATAAATTTCAGGAGTTTAAAGACATCACCCCTAGTGACTATGAGTCAATAAGTCATTCACTTGCAGACCACTTCTGGGAGCCAAAGTACATGACTCCTTTGTCAATAGCATTCCAGTGTGACTGAATTCCACTTTTTAGGCTGACATACTTTCCTGAGAGTGCCTTCCTCATGATCCAAGATCCAAGATTCATCCACAAGGCACTGCTGGAAGAAGTATCAGTGCTACTTCACAATTTGGAAAGCTACCATATCCCTGAGGATTCATCCATGTTTCCACATTTGCCAACTTTTCTCTGATCTCATCAGATTTGAATGCCATTCCTGACATGATCCTATGCTTCCAGTCTCTCTGTGGCAAGCAGGAGCTCCATCTCCCAATCCTTGTAGAATGTGCATTCACACAGGACATTGGGCATGCTGTTGATCAAGCAAGAAGGGAAGTTACAGCACATCCTGAGACCTGAATGGTAATCCTGATTGATATCATTGAGACCCTGACATATTCTTCACCTGCTAAAGGTTCACCTGCTTGGGAAAAATTCAAGGACCTTACTTCTCTTCAACTTGACAACTTCTTGACTATCTGTCTGTGATCCACAGCTGCAGAATGTGCTGGACTTCCTTAAGCCAGTCATCTTTGAAGGACACAGGTGGGCCCACATCTCAGAAATTCACTATCACATCTGGGTCTGGGAGAGTGAAGGGGTTGGTACACTGGAAGACTGGCTTCAGTTGGATCTTGAAGCTGATGAGAATGACTATGTTGCCCATTTTGTAAGTTCAACCATTTAGTATGGAGCAGTGTGGTTACTAACCAAATGCAGAGCATGCCTAGTGGGGTGAATTGTGATCACCTCACCTCTGTTATTAACAGAGGCTTGCTGATGGTGAAGGCAGACCTCATTTAATTTGCTCATGAAACTGCCAAATGATGTGGAGCAACACTGGACCCTGCAGTTATTACTACTTTGAAAGCATGCAACATTACCCTTTCTCCTACATGGGATTTTTTTGAATCTGGTCTTGCTAGTGCAATGGAGAACACAGCCCATGCTCACTTTCTCAATTGACATAGGGTGAACTTCAAGAACAAGAAGTGTAGACTCTCTCACAATGATCACAACAATGAAACTGAGGCAAATCATTCCTGCCCACAGCATTATTAGTGATGCCTGCTCCTTGTCAACACAGAATGGAAGCTCATGATGAACCATCTGACACTTGTACTCATACTTCTTTTAAAAAAATCCAATTCAAGTGCCTGAGGGTGTGGTGTCCTATGTTGCACTATACTGACTATGACTATCTGGCTTTGTGTGTGTCTAAACAGCACTAGCCTGGCTGCATGAGTGTAAATGGGCTGAAGGAGTGATTGAAATCAGGTAGTCTATCCTGGGGGTCCATGATCACAATGGCTTGCTGTATGTGGAGGAACTTGACTGGCAGGTGAAGATGAGTGGATGAAGAGGGGATAGATTTGCTTGCTGATGGCAGGGTTACTTTGGTGCCAACCTTCAGAGGGATGGGGTGCAGACAAAGAGATGGAGGAAGAGGAGGGAAAGGGGCAGGGAGGGGAAGAAGGAGAGAGGTAAAGATGGAGTTGGGTGTGGGGGGGGGGTAGGGGACATGGTTGCTGACTGGTGGTGCTATCTTCCATTGGGAAGTATAGGCTTGTTACGATGTGTGGCTCACATCTGTGAATTACTTGTGTGAAGAGTGTGGCTTGATCTGTGCAGTTCTTTTAGTTGTGTGTCAGGTGTGGACATTGTACCTCACCTGGTGCTGGTTTCAAATGTGTGGTTTTGTCAATGTAATGGAATAGGTGTTTTTGTGGTAATGCTGGAGAGTAAATACACCATGTGGTAGACCTTCCTGCCCACATCCCTTTCTAGGATGAACCTCTTGTGGTTGTATCTTGGGCAGACAAAGAGAAAGTGGTGGACTGTTTTGGGAGTGTTGTCACCACATTGAAGGCAATTGAGGGAGCCACTACATTTGAAACAGAACAGGTGTTTGTTAAGTGAGGCATGGTTTGTTCTCAGCTGCATGTATAACCCAGCCTGGCATTTCTGTAGGCTGCCAATGAGTTTCATGAAAGCTTTGGAGGGGAGGAAGGAGTTAATGCTGGATATGTGGGGGAAATGGGGCAGTTTGGACCCTTATCCTTCCAGATTGACTTTAGTCTTGCTTTGTGGGTTTGCTTGAGGGCCAAGATGCTTCTTGGTAATGGTTTGCATAGAAGGGTGGGTAACTTTGCTTTCAGACTTGAATTGACAGCTCCCTTCACTGCTAGTTTTGCCTCTATCTGCCACCTCATTACCCTCTATGTCCTTTTGTCCTACTATCCATCTGATCATTACATTCTCTTTATTTACATTCTTCTTTTTGTGGAGGCAGCACATGAGGTTTCTGAAATGTAAGAGTAGATGGTGTCCAGGTTTAGCTGTCAGGTTCTCACCTGATTGGATAACTGCTTGATTGTCAACTAAGATGGATGCTGGGAAGGTTACTTCAGGTCTAGTTGAGAGAAGGTGCACTGCTAGGAGCAGTCCCACTGCTTTTGCTTCAAATACAGTGTGGTGTTCAGCACTATCCAAGTGGAGGTAGAGGGTTGCAATGTGGTTGTATTTGTTGCATAGGACTGGTGACACACCTACTAGTCTACCAGTGCATGAACTGTCTGTAAATATTAGTGTTTTATTGCTTAGCTGCCTGAACTCTTCTATGGATGTGTCTTTGTTGTCTGCTATGTGTATTTTGAAAGGTGGGAGCATGCCTGGCTTGACTGCATGTGGCAGAACAGATTCATTAAGGTGGGATAGTATTCCTAGTGTGTGGGTGAGCTTGTGTAGGGCTGAGTGGTGTCTCTTGACATCTTTCTTCTCTATTTTCTTGATGAGTGGTTTGAGGGGGTGGGTAGCTGGTAGACTGGACAGCCAGAGTGCAGATTGGATGAGGATCTGTTGGAGCATGAGGTGAGTGGGTAGGATGTTAGTGTGTATGTCTAGTGGGTCTGTTGGAGTGGTTCTCAGCACCCTGGTTATGGCCAAAGCCACTGTTATCTGTACTGAGCTGAGCTTTCTGTTAAGGCTTCACAGACATGAGACTTAACACCTTCAAACTCAACATGCTAACCCTAACCCTATGCTTGCTGACTAAGCAACCTACAAGGCTTTTACAAGGGTTCTCCCTGTGTGGCACAATTCCTTCACCCAGAGGGACCAGAACCAAGCAAAGTTCTTAGAGAGGTACAATGAGTAGTAGATCCATGGATTGCAAAGGAGATGAAAGATGGGGAATATCCCTCATCTTTGTGTCCTCTTATACTACTCTAAGTACAGCAAATATGCATGCAGAAAATGATAAAACTTGCCATATAAGGCATACAATGTAAGTCCATTAAAGGAGAGCTCCACTCATGAAGGAATGGAGCTGCTCTGATTCATACATGAGTCAATAAGAGTCCTCACATTGTGATGTGTCAGCATCATGTGATCTGAAAGTGGTGAGTCAATGGGCTTGAAATGGTGAAGTCCTGTTGACTGGTACATGCATATGGTAGGGGAAAATAGAAAGGAAATGTACTTGTACATGTGCCATAGAGAGTACCAGAGTCTGTGTTCAGATGTGTCCATTGGATGGTAATCAAAACTATGAGTCCACAATGTGTCAATGGATAGGGGTTTACCCCAAATAGGAAAGAGAAAGGAAAAGCATAACACTTTCTGGCTATGCCTTTGAACCTTGCAGTCTGGTGCACAATGAGTGGGAGAGCAGTGGGTGTAGCCAGGCTGTGGCAGCATAGGTGATTTTAGGGACCACAACTGATTGGCAGAGCTGGCAAATGAGTTTAGTGGGGACTCCCCAGGAGGTGGTGGAGAGCTGTCTTAGAAGGGTGGTGTAACTTGCACCTTTGGTTGTTGTGTAAGCTCTAGTCTAGCTAACCTGTCAGACCACTTTTCAAGAACACCTGACCTCTGTAAACTTACTGGTAACCCTTCAAAGTCCTCTGAACTCAGGAAAGGTGCATATATGCTGTGTATATGCATGTACTGACAAAGTCCATTTCAGATTAACAACACTATCAGTGCAACACATTCAGAATGACTATGGTGGAAGATTTACCACTATGTTGCACCCAACTGTTCTCTAGGAAAGAGACCCTGTTGGTTGCAACTATGATGGAGATGTCCATGTAAATATGTTCTAAATTGTTCTCTTCTTCAACATTGTGGTACACAACTACTTGGTGAGTAGGTTAGTGTCTGAATTCTTAGGGGTCTTTGGCTGCATCTGATGACAAGTCACATGCAGCTCTGTGCAGTGCATGCTGTTTTTGAAGCTTGTTCAAATATCCCCCATAGGTGTTGATGTTTGATGATACATTGTTGTACTCAGGGAAGTGCCAGTGCCAGCCAGAACAAGCCTTGCTTGGTAACATACACATACAATTCCTCACTCTGTGAACTTCAATCTATTCTTCACAATCACTGTAGAAATGAGATTCTGTCTGGTACTGGATATGGTGTGGGCAGATCACTAAATTGTACATAGAATGTACTTCAACAGATGATTTGCCAACCTTGTGATATAGTACATAAACCCTGAGCATGGATACCCTGCCCTGAGTTGGGACAGCTCTTATGTCTGCCATCAGAACAATTGCCACTCATATGTCTTAAAGTATGTGCACACACCAATCAATATATCCCACAGTACAGACAGATATCACACCAAGTATCCCATGTTGGTATATAGTCTGAATGAATCATCTTTCTGGATGTACATCATATGGATTGTGTTGAGAAACATGTGTGGATCCCCTGCAGAACCACCCCCCTGCAGCCCAAAATCTTACATATACTGCTTGTTTCCAGCTTCACCCCCCCCATCCTCCTAGCTCCCTATAGCCATGTTCCCAACCTCATCTGACTGTAGGCCCCCTGAACAGCCCTATAACACAAGTGAAGACCTGACATCTGACCAACAAATGTCTGTGGGTCCAGGTGGAAGTCAGAATGTGTCTGTGCTGTTTGCAGCTCTAGGAAGCAGGTTTCAGATACTATCTGACCATAGACACATTGATCAACTACCTCACACAGGTACAGGTATGTTTTTTGGACAAATGACTGCAGGTTTAGGGGGAAAAGCCAGATCCCAAAGTGTGCAAGAGTATGTGTTTGAGGGTGATTTCAACTTCAAGTGGATGATAAATGAACCCTTGGTGCATATGATAAGAGCATGATGACCTGAGATGGAGCACTAACCTGATGTTAATAGCCTCAGTGGATAGGAGGACATGATGGTGCTGGCCAACATTCATCACTTTTTGCAGAGCAGACACCAAGCCACTTCATATCATCATTTGGGTAAACTAAGATATACTATTAAAACTGTCATACACACCTGTAGTTCTGTATAGGCCTGACCATACTAGCCCTACTCCAGTGCATATGAGTGCATATCACAGGACCACACCTTCATACAGCAAATTGCCATCCCATTCACAATCTGTGGGATCATCAGCAAGTGATTATTCACTAGGTTACACATCTCACCATTCTAGCCAAGGTCCTACAACATTCCTAGATGGTCATGCACACCTTGACATGCAACCTCAAGGGAATTTTCAGTCTTCATCAGGCATCATGGTGCTGGAACTTCTAGTCAAAGAAATCAAGAAGATAAACATAAGCTTGTCAGAACTGCATGCCATGCATGTGGATACACAACAAGAACTTACTCACCACATTGACACCAATGAAGTTTCCATCTCCAATCTCCAAGAGGAGTTCTCATCCTTTGGCAGTAAGCAGGCAAAGTTGTTGACCACAAAGAACATTTCAAACCTACATCCTAAATTAAAGGTTAGCATCCAGATCAGATGATTTGACTGTAAGCACTTCCATGTCCAGTCCATACTGCACAACAAGATGTTAGAAATGTGCATGATAGAGAGATCAAGTGCCAAAGAATGCACATCAGTCATGGCCCAACACATAGAGGGACTTCTGAACAAGCAGCTGATGGAGAACATCAATGGTTGGGTCATTTGAAGCCTGCTTGGTCAGAACATGTTGATCACACCATCAATATGGCCTTCCTCCATGCCACTGTGGATGCCATTATGGAAGAGGAAAAGGTCAGTTCAATCATTGAAGTCATAGTATATGTCAGACTCACTTATTTTCTGGCTCCAGTTGAGACACATGCAGAGTAAATGCCAGCTAGAAAATGATGACTATGTCCCTTTCATGATCATGACCATGGGTAAACAATATTGGTGCACCTTGGCTGATGAAGCATGTGCAGCTGCCAATCCAGCAAAACAGATGAAGCTGCAGGACTGAAACAGGGACAAGTGCCATTAATCTAGGCATGCACAGGTAGTGTAGCAGAAATAAGTTAGAATTTGGCTAACCTATATTCATATGGCCAACAATTGATGAGAAGCCATGAAAGATATATGGTGTCAAAGGGGTGGATGCCATGATTGATTCAGACTTTGGTTCTGATCATTACATGATTGACAAAGAGGAACTAAGTGAAGATGCTATTAAGTGACAAAAAATGCAAGACATACCTACCAATGGATGGATGAGAGTTGGTCTGACTTGGTGATCCCTTGATGTGTGACCTATTCATCTATACTTAGAGAGGTCAGATAATGATTCATTGCAGCTGCAGTATATTGCATTTCTGTGTATTTTGGACACCCTATGCAAGAAACAGTGTGACAGAGATCATAAGGCCACCCTTGGTGGACCCACCAACCCTGCACAGCTTCCAGCCACAAGTGAGCCTGCAAATAAACATTGCAAAACAATGAAGAAAAGAGACAACTTTATGAAAAGTTTTGATGTTGATCCAGGCAAGATGGAAGACTGGCCTCCACACTCAGGAAAGGTGTCATGACCATGTCTGGCTCATAGTCATCAAATCCAGACAATAGATCTTATCCCTGGCTGGTACATCATATCTCTGGCTGGTCTATCACATCCCTGGTCTACTTGTTCATAAGAGTGCTCTACTGTGCATTGCAGTGCATGTCATTGGTGCACTTCTGTCACCATGTGCAGTAACCAGCCATTGTATGTTTTTCCTCCCAGACTCATCTTTGTCATCTTTATTCTCAAACTTTTGTTTGTCTTATTCATCCCTTAGTAATTTCTTACTGTACTTCTTAGCCTGGTTTACTGGACTGTGCTTTGCTGTGCTTACTGGTAGTATAAAAGCCATAGATACTTTGTCTGGTAGACTTCAGTCTGAAATCAAATTAGTCTCTTCTCCTAATCTTGCCCTTGGACTGGGACCCATGCAAGGAGGCAACACTCCATCTCTGAGTCATTGAACTCAAGCAGTCCTAAATCTGTTCCTTGACTACTCTACCTACACTATCTGACCAGACTCACACCCAGAAATCCCTGGAGAAGACCCAGACTTGACAAAAGGCCAAGCCTACCATCCCTTTCAGGACAATGGTTAGTGAAGCTTGGCTCACTGCACATCTGAGTCAGCATGTGATAGTTGGTATGGACTGGCTGAAAGGATTCTACTCATGTGCCAAGGAGGGTGGGTTAAGCATGAACAACAGCACCTATCTTGAGGAGCTTGCTGAACAACTTGCTGATGACAACAACTTCTGACCTTGTAACAAGTAGATGTGTTGACCATTTCTTGCAACAAACAGTGCTTGTGGTTAGTGTACTTCCATGGTATGTTCCTACTTCTAACTTGCCCCTCAGACCTGTGTGAAGCATTTATGTTGAACTAGATATGCACCTTCATCAAGTCAACTGTTGCCCATACTTTCTTGCAATTGATCTCAATGTGTACCATCTTGAGAGAAATATGATTGAGGATCCAAGCTGGGTCAACAAGGGTGGGTAGGAGAGTGTCCAGGCCAACATATTCCTCAAGCTCCCACAGCCACATGCCTACCCCACTTCTGCTCAACAAATGTGAATTAGGTGAGACAAGAGTAGCTGAGTAGTTGTACTTACAACATATCCCATATGTTCTCTCTTTTACCATCCCAACATTTGAACCATTGCATCTGAATAAAGCATATGCATTGACTGGCCCTGGTAATGGATGTCCTGGTCAAAATGGAATATGTCAAGAATTTCACCATAAGTGTCCACCAGAAGTTGATCATTTTTGTGTGGGATTGAAACATGAATAAGGGAAGTGTTTCTTGATCCCAGGGCTTGAGAAGTGTGGTACCTCCTGCCATCCACAACAATATAGTTGAAGAAAGTAGCTGTATGTTCTAATGGAATGCTGTGAGGGACTACAGGCCAATGATTTTGGCAATGCACAGGGGTATCTGGCATCTGCAAACAAATAGTGTGGGCCAGGGCCTTGTATGCTTTGTATGGTAAGGGCTAACATGTCAGCAGGGACTTAGACTGTAGGTCAGACCTGTTTCAGGTTGACAGAGTCAAAAGTACACTAGGGTCACACTAAATATCATGTACCTTTGCTGTGCACCTCATTGAAGTCACTTGAGAGAGCAGCTAGTGCTGCAACTGTGCCATGTTCCTCAGCAGAAGCCTTCAACATAATGTCAGCTACTTTGCATCCCAACAGTGCACTGAATGCTTGTTGAAGAGAGTATATCTGTCTGGAGTGTCAGTATGCCAAATATGTGGATAGCTACTTACAAATCTGCTTTTCTGGGACATCCTGTGAAACCCATTGAAGAACATTGTCTCTAGTTCTCCATCCCCATGATTGTTCATCTTGAAGGACTTGAGGATCTTGTTGACACACTTGAATAAAAAAGTCCAGAAGCCACAGAGTGGGCCAAAGTTGTGAACATATTGAGCTGTATGCATTTCATAGTGGTGATTGGGCTTCAAGCACCCCAAGCCATAAAGCTAAATCAAACATCATGAGTAAAGTTAAAGCATGAAAATGAGATGCACATGGATGAGCTCTGCAATAATCTCACAGAAGGGTGGCTGCAGATGATATCTCCAGGTCACTGATTGAATTCTTGATTAAAAGGTGGATGGCAGCACATAACTTGAGGAAATTGGAAGGGTTGTTGGGATGGAGGATGCATTTTCCATCTGTCTGATCTTCTTGAGAGATGTTGTTGCCCAGTACATCAGCTGTAGTATGATCTTCTGTGGTGTAGTCTGCAGTGACATGACCTGGATTCCTATTTAACTTCCCAAGCTCAAAATTCAATGTTAAGTTACAATGGAGAACAATGAACAGAGCATGACACTCACCCACCTTTTCTCAGTGTCTTGGGCTTTCTTCTCTGCAGCAAGTCTGAGCTTCTCTATTTTCTTGGCCTCTTCAGCAGCAGCTTTCTCTGCACTTATGCAAGCCTTCTCTGCAGCAAGGGCTTCTTTTCCTCAAGAGCATGCCTCCTTGAGTGCTTGAGTTTCCACCATTTTCTGCTCTTCATTTGATGCCTTCTCAGATTACTGCTGGGTGATCATCACTATGTGGTCACTGAGTGTTCTGTACTATTGGGCATCTGATATACAGGTGTTTTAGAGTTCCAGTATCTGTATATAATTTCTGTTAGCTTGCATGTGAGCTGGGGGTGGGTAACTCACCACAATAAGTCCATAAATGGTAGCAAGTAGCAACCACTGGTCAGCCATCAATGAGCCCCCAGCTGGTACACCTATGTCAGTTGGAAGCTTCCCACAGGAAGCCAGGATCTTAAACTTAAAAGACATGTTAATGGGAGTGATATTACAGTAAAGACCACTACTTACATCAGTGAGAAGTTCATGTAATGTGTGTAGTTCATGGTTTGAATGTAGGATCTTGCCCTGTACCCAGATATTGTAAAAATGGGTCTTGATGAGACCTGCAAGTACTTGGTGTAGAGTCAGCTAGGTAAGTGGGCATGATCCATACCAAGGAAAAGGTTATGCATAGGGTTGATAATGATCTGATTAACCAGGTCAAAATATGGCAGGTGAGAGAGTTGGGTAAATCAGGTGGTGAAGTCCTTAACAAAGTTGTTGCATGCAGTGGCAGTTGTTAGTTGAGAGTACCATTCACCAAGTCCACATTGCTCTGCATTTGTACAAGCTCAAAGGCTAAAAATCTTTTAGTCAACATGAGAAAAAGAAGGTAAACAGACCATCTTGGGCAAAGGCATCTGCCTTGTCTTTGTTGGCCTTACAGATCCAGCAGTCATGACAGAACTAGGTGTGAGAGTGAGACCCAAATCTGCTGATTTTATGAGCAGCCAGCTTATCACAAATGACAGCAACAAGGGTGACCCAAACTAGGCAACCTGTGGAAGGTCAGCATGGTGAATTAATTACCCATGATATGAAATTGAATGCTATTTGGGTATGAGGGCATTGGGATTTGAATACCATCTCTCCAAAGGTGTAACAAGTCAGAAACAATAGGGTGGAGGAATCATTGAATTTTGTTAGGGTTTTGTTCCTTGGGTCCAGGCAAGATGCTGGTGAGCAGAAGGTTTAACATGCAGTACCTACCCAAATGGAATTAAGCATGCTTGACTAAACATGTGACATACCTATATTCTGGTGGCAAATTGCATATAGAAAAAGATGTTGGACAGGAGGAATGTGACAGGGCAATGTTGCTGCAAATATAAGAGAACCTATTGGAAGGGACAATAAGAAGATACAAATGGGCACAATTAATTAATTTGACTCACCAGTTGATCCCCAAGTTGACATCAATCTGAAGTTCTTCATTTGGTCCATGGTGATCCTGAGGGCCATTAACAAAAGAAGGTGTTCCATCTGGCACTTTCAGTTTTGCTTGGCAGATCTCACCATCAGAGATATCTGAATAATGACTGGGTGAGCATGGGCATGTACACCATTCATCTAATGAGTCCTCAACACCAGGGATACTTAAGAGAGATTGAATTTGTTCAGAAAGCAGGAGATAAGGGTATTTAATACATGGAACCTTCTTTGAATGCATCAGTCTGTGCTTTGTCTGATTGGGTAAAAACAGTGGTATCTTGCATGGCATACATTCATCTTGGGTGTGGAGTGAACCTGCAGGTGGATATACCTCATGGCATGAGGGACAACATGAAAGTTCATAGATATGAAGGTCCAGACCTAGGACCTTCATAGCTGAGTGTAGCATGATGAACAGGGCCATGAGAGTAGGGCAGAGAGTGAGTATGAGACAGGATAGTATGTTGAGGATAGCATTGCATGCTGCACAGGGGAGATGCCATTGGAGATGGAACTATGTCATCATCACATAGATGATGAGTAGGTAGACCAGCTGTGTTGATAGATCTTCAAAATTTGCACCTGATCTTGAATTATTGTCCATATAAAGTGGATCCAGGTTATCTTCCAAGCATTCTGGGGGATTGGGAGCATCATGCAGGTTGACAACCTCCTTGATATCAAAATCAACATCCACAGACTCTATGGAGGGGGGGTCAGTTCATCTGCACAAACCTACTGTTCTTGCTGGATCTCCTCAAGCACTTTGTCCATGACACACTGAAAGGCATGCCCCTTACATAGAATCAGGGGGTAAGTGATGTGCATGATATGCATTCAGGGGCTGAGCACTCACAGCTGTCACCACATTATATGTGCTGTAATAGTCAACTGCATCAAGGAGTGCTTCCAGGGAATGGAAGTTCAGGCCAAGATTTGGTAGCCTACTGCCATATACCTGTAGATCAATATCTTCTTGTGTAAGTGTACCATGGTCAAGCATCTTCTGCTCAACAGCCAAGGGGGAGTGAGCAGGGGGATCTTGAAAGTCAACTATGGGCTGCAAAAGTGCCCCCCTGACAGGATAGGGGGGGCACAAGGGGCAGGGGCTTGCTGGGAACCTGAGGGATGACATAGCTGCAATGGATGCCTAGAGAAGCTGATGTCCTCTGCCAGAGGTCTGCACATTCATATGTGTGTCTTGTATCATAATTGACAAGTTTTCCCTGGCAGTTGTAGCTCTTGCATTTACATGGATATGCCTTGGGCATGTTGTGTTAGAGATATAGTTAAAGGGAGAACAGGAAATGTCACTGCCACAAGCACATCAAGTGCATATATGCATCTCACACACCACAAAATTCACAATTCAACAGGAGCTTACACTCAAATAAACATTCTTTGTAGATACTACAACAGTATCCAGCTCTTGAAATCAATATTTGTCTAATTTAATGTGCTTGGATTGTAACATGAATAGAGGAGGGGAAAGGGGATGCTTGCAAGGGCCATCCAGGTGTGTGAATCCTGGTGGTGGACCTTGGCAGAATATATCTTGCACACATCTCATGAGCACAAAAGTACTGATAGATTCTTGTGGAGACAATGAAGATCAAGAGGAGTGGTGGAACATAATAAGGCCATCACCCTTGGTCAAGGTAGTAGACAGATGGGATGAATAACATAGACCTTATGTTTGTCAATGCAGTCTTAACCCCCTTGTCTTCACTCTCTGGCTCTGTCATGCTGTCATCTACATCTGGTAAGACAGAGGTTAGTACAGTGCTTAAGAACCATTAATATGATTGTGGTGATGTACCAGCCATGTCCTTCAATGTGCCTTTCACTGGCATATTGAAGAGCAATGAGGAGAGTGATTTTTCCTCACAATTGGAAGTTGGCACAGGTTGTTTGTCACAATCCAGAGACTTGAAGAGCTTGGAAAGCTTGGGTGTTTCTGTCAGAAAAATCAGTAAGATGGTAGTAAGAACAACAAATGGACATGCTAGTAAATATACCTGACTCTTGCTTGATAACTAACATGGGATCAGCTTGGACTTGTTCATCTTTGTATTGAGCAGGAAGTATGGTCATTATTTCAACAGTCTATGACAAGAAAAATGTATCTATACAATATAGATAGTTAAATAGGATACTCACAACAGGTCCAGGTGTTTGGGCCATGAAAGAGATATGATATGTGCCAGGATGTGTGACTGGGAGCTGGAAAGAAATCAGGTTGGACATGATGCAGGTCAATGCCAAGGGACTTAGTGAAAATTTTCACTAAGTGTTGATAATCTGCCTGGAATGTGTCATGATGTATGGAAAGATGGATGAAAGCATGTGTCAACATCAAGAAAATAAGCCATCTGTGTGTCTGGAAGGAATCAGCATATGGACAGGTGAGAAATCCTAATGGTGTATACAGATGATGTGTTGATTTATTTGGCTTATGGATTGGGTATGGACACATGAGCTGCCTTGAATCCATAAGTTGAGAAATTTCCTAAGGCTGGTAAATATTTCACACAGTCTGGATTTGGTGTGGAAAAGTGCCTACATCTTTCTGACCATCAGGTTTGGTACAGAAATATGGTTAGGTACATTTTTATTACAGGTAGGTGGTCTGGCACTATCTAATTATTGTATTGACAGAATCTCATTTCCACAGTGAATGACAATTTTATCATACATAGTCCTTCCTGACACATTTGCACTCTATCACATGCTTCAATTCTGAACTTTCCTGTTGCCCAACTACCCTACCACCATCATACATAAGAACCAAGAGGAAAGTCCAATTGGCCATGCCATGTATGAAGAGTTTGCCATGGTCATGACTTTAAGGAACAAATGTGTGTTATGAATCCTGTCTGGCATGACTTTCCACAATACCTGCATCTTGGTTGCATTCAAGAACATCATTTGATGATGCAGCAGACTAGAAACAAACTGTCAGCCAACCAATTTCTCCAGTTCTGCTTGAAAGGATGCATGTTTGGTGACTCCATGTCATGCAACTCATAAGCTCTGGAACAAAGCAGCCTTGTGCAAACATGGGAAGTCTGCTAAACAAATCATCTTGCATTGTCCAGCTGAGGATATGATTCAGAGATGACCACTCACCTTATCTGAATGATACATGATCATAGAGAGGTATTTCAAATAGGCAGTTGGCTGAGGCATGTTATTTTCTTACTTTACCTTCACTGGTTAGTTTATTGTACCAGCTGGGCACTACCCCCCATTACTTAGATTTTTGGTCATTATTGTAAATACCTCAATGCATTACATGGTACCATTGCAAAAATAATGAATTTTGCAATTTCATGATATGCATTGTGAGGTATTCTACTGTAGTGTCAGACTGGTGAATATGTTGACATATCCATGCTTACTGCAGGAGAACTACAACACTGTACTGGTCATATTATGTATATAGTACACAGCAAGTATATGCATTGCATGTTCAAATTTAAGGATCATTTCAGAAATATGGCTCCAAACTTGGAAGACATGAACAACTGATACTATATGGAAAAGAAAACATTTGACACTAGATCATACAAGTTACAATCATTTCAGATTATGACATATGTATCCATATAAGTGAAGCAACATACCTCTTCCACAAAGAATCTAACTGGATCAAACTCTACTGGCTTACTGGTTTTCCAGTTGGAATTTGGTGGCTGAGACAAACATTCAACATTGAAGATGTTCTTGAAGAACATCAACTTACACATGCAATTTTCCAGGATGATATCCATAATGACCTGCTGCAAGTCATCACTGGAGTGATGATGCTGTTGAATAGCTTGTTGAAGGGTATTGCAAACAGTAGCTTGGGTTCCAGATGGTTCATATTCCTTGAAAGCATGTACAAAAATATCCTTTGGATCCCCTTGTGCCTGTGAATAAAAGTAGGAATACTCAAAAACAAGAATGCATCCTTTTACATCTTCAGAAAAGGTAGGGAAGAAATAAATATGCCATACCAACACCATGAATAATTGTCTTGGATTTAGAGTGCACTATGGAAAAAGGAAACATTAGGGGTAATTTAAGGGGATCCTCAATGGCAATGTCTGGCTGTAGGATCACAGGAATCATGAGCTCAGTAAAATCAAATGAGATGTTCCACCTCACAATCTAGGAAGAAATGGAATTGACATGCAAAGCATGGATGTGTGTGACATACCAGTTGCTAAGAGAACAAGGGTGAGACAGGGAGGCACTCAAGAAAATGATGACTCACAGTCTAGAGAACATCATACACATATAAGAGAGAAAAGAGCAGGTAATGTAGACCACACTGACATCCTAAAAAAATCATATATGTAATAAGGATACATAATATAGAGAGAGAAGGGACTCAATGTGGAAATCAACATACTTGCTATAAACACAACATGGGATGGAATAAACATGACTAAGTTGATGACATGATACCACTCACTTGCTGTGAAGATAAAAGGATTTGAGTGAGAGTTAAAACAATAACTACAAACCTGGCTGAACCTATTATGAAATCACTTACTTTCTGTCAATGCAACAAAATCAAAGCAGGAGTCAGAACAGTGAGAACTAAGCCAGTTGGACCTGCCTTGAAATCACTCACCTTCTGTCAAGCAAACAGAACCAAAGTGGGAGTGAAGACAGTGAGAATGGACCCAGCTGGACCTGCCATAAAATCACTCACAAGCTGTCAAGCCAACAGGACCACATTGGGAGTGAAGACAGTGAGATCAGACCCAGCTGGACCTGCCACAAAATCACTCACAAGCTGTTAAGGACCACAGTGGGAATGAAGACAGTGAGAACAGGCCTAGCTGGACTTGCCATGAAATCACTCACTTTCTGTCAAGCCAACAGGACCACAATGGCAGTGAAAACAGTGAGATCAGAACCAGCTGGACCTGCCATAAAATCACTCACATCCTGTCAAGACAACTGGACCAGAGTGGGAGTGAAGACAGTCAGAACAGACCCAGCTGAACCTGCCATAAAATCACTCACTCCCTGTCAAGTCAACAGGACCAGAGTGGGAGTGAAGATAGTGAGAATGGACCCAGCTGAACCTGCCATGAAATCACTCACATCCTGTTAAGCCAATAGGACCACAGTGGGAGTGAAGACAGTGAAATCAGATCCAGCTGGACCTACCATAAAATCACTCACCCACTATCAAGACAACAGGACCACAGTGGGAGTGAAGACAATGAGAATGGACCCAGCTGGACCTGCCATGAAATCACTCACTCCCTGTCAAGCCAACAGGACCACATTGGGAGTGAAGACAGTCAGAACAGACTCAGCTGGACCTGCCATAAAATCACTCACCTGCTGTCAAGCCAACAGGACCACATTGGGAGTGAAGACAGTCAGAACAGACCCAGCTGCACCTGCCATGAAATCATTCACCTGCTGTCAAGAGAACAGGACCACAGTGGGAGTGAAGACAGTGAGATCAGACCCAGCTGGACCTAGGATGAAATCACTCACAAGCTGTCAAGATAACAGGACCACAGTGGGAGTAAAGACAGTCAGAACAGACCAACTGGACCTGCCATGAAATCACTCACTTCCTGCCAAGACAACAGGACCACAGTGGGAGTGAAGATAGTCAGAACAGACCCAGCTGGACCTGCCATAAAATCACTTACATACTGTCAAGGAAACAGGACCACAGTGGGAGTGAAGACAGTCAGAACAGACCCTGCTGGACCTGTCATGAAATCACTCACTTCCTGTCAAGCCAACAGGACCACAGTGGGAGTGAAGACAGTCAGAACAGACCCTGCTGGACCTGACATGAAATCACTCACTTGCTGTCAAGCCAACAGGACCAGAGTGAGAGTGAAGACAGTGAGAGCAGACCCAGTGGGACCTGGCATAAAATCACTCACTGGCTGTCAAGTCAACAGGAGTAGAGTGCAAGTGACAACAATGAGAACAGATCCAGCTGGACCTGGTATGAAGTCACTCACATCCTGTCCAGCAATCAGGCCAGAGTTGTAATCCACAGACATTGCTATCCTTAGAGGCTATTTGTGCAATAGATTTGTCAACTGACCTACATATAAACAATTGGCTTGCAATCTGGCAAGTAAGTGACATGATTTTCTAACCTTATTGCATGGCATCCATTCCAAAATTGCCAATTCCAGGAATTCTTTGTGAAAAGGTCTATCTTTTCTTTTCAGTATGTATCTATAAATGCATTAAGTGATATTACATGTGTACATGACACTATACTTCTCTTACTTCACAGCATATTCAATGTTGAGGACAAAATTGACTTGCTGTGTTGATATGACAAGCTTTTGCAGCTCCTCCTCATCAAGTGCATTGGTTGTACACCTGTCAAGTGCATTGCAATCTGCATGATCTTCATTCATACCTCCATGGAGAGATGTCAACTTATTCATCACCACAACAAATAATAGCTTCTTACTGGCCAGTGGCACACAGTCCTTGGGAGGATACTTGCACCCAGCCAACTGGGTTTCAATTCTCATCTGCAGCTGACTCAGTATCTGGGCTGCTGGCTCCTTAGCCCTTTGTATTGCTTCTTTCATTGTGAAGCCTTCATCTCTTAGTTGGCCAATTGCCAGCAATTCTATGGCATCTACCTTTGTTAACACCACAATCACAGGAACTTCATACATATTTCAGAATCAGGGGAAGATCAAGCACAATAACTTAGCTCACCATGTGCAGTGTTGCATTCATTGAAAATTTTTTCTTCTGCAGCTACAATTGGCCGTTCGCACTCTGTCATTGGGATGCAAAACCTAGGTCCCAGTCACTGGTTATTAGCTACTTCAACTGACTTGGTGATACAAGTTTACCAGATAGCATGGATCCGCTTGTCTAACTTCATTACAGTCGCTCATTCTGCAACAAACTTCTTCATTGACCTCAGCTCACTATCGGAGCCAGCCTTGAATCCTCATGAGTCATGAAAGATGAAGCTTGGGTTGCTGCAAAATATCAGTTCATCCTCAATGTCATGATATCCCCTCTGAGAATACTTTGTCAGTTGGTGTGGTGGGATGGAGTAATGAGCCCACCTCCAGAGATCCTTGCACGATAGCAGGATCAATCTGGGAATTTCCATGCATCAGTAATTTATAGTACAGCGTGGTGAAGGACCTTGCCTTCTTGCCCTTAGTATTGAAGGTTTTGGGTAGTTGTGTAGTGTTGCAAACGTGCTGTAGGATCGTAATTTTACCTGCATTTGATCTGCCAATGACAAGAATTCTGAAGTGACCAATACAGTCAAAGTGCTCTCTGACTTTCACAGGATCCATATGAGGTGTAATACCTGCAGAATGGTCGGTCACCATACTGCTAATGAGACCCTCTGATGATATTGAGCCAAACTCACTCACGTTGGAACTTGACTCAGTCTCCTTAACAGCAGCAAAGACATAAACATCCCGACGAATGGAGGGGCCATACTAGTTGCACGAAAGTGTTGTGTCAAGTGGAAGTGGACGATGGTGAGAAAGGTTGGTGAAAGCGTCACAAGGACCGCACGAGGTTTGCCAAAAAAAGCCGTGGCGTGGACGCCAGCCTGAGCACGCCTTGTAAACCCTATCATGATTTGGGCCTTTCAGTGAGGCCTATAGCTTTGTAATCTACTGTCTTCTTGCAGGTCCGACTCAGGGAAGATGTGAGTACCAAGTAGCAATGTGGAATATACACTATTGAACATTCACTGACATTGAACAGTTTGTCAATGACCATCTTGAGATGCACAACCATCAAGTCTGTTCACCCTCGCTGATCTGGATGATCCGCTTCTTGTGTCCTTTGTATACTTTGAAGTGAATGTCATCAAACCAGGAAATAGGAAAACAGTGGTCATTCTTCAGCATGACAACTTCCAATGTTGCATTCGCCATAAAATGGGTAGACCTCGCAGGATTGGATGCACACTAATGAAAAAAGAAATACAACCTTGGAAATTTGGGTGGGCCACTGGGGAAATTATCTTTCCTACTTCCAATACGAGAATCGGACGGGTTCCAATCAACGCTGTGACTTTACCTTTTGTTCGATCATTATCGAGTGCCAACCAATGGACTCATCCGAACTCAACCAGGAGCTCTCACTGACCCAAGCAATTTCATGCAGATAGTTTTCTTGTTTACCATGGTAGACGCTCATCTAGAACATCCGCTGGCATCGATGCTCGCGCAAACAGGCTGTGGGTTTTTTCCATGCTGTGGGTTTTTGACCAACCGCAGGTCTGCACGGGTTACACCATACCCTTACCCGTGTGGGTTGCAATGTGTACGGGTACAGGTACGGTGTGCCATATTTCATACACGGGTTAACCCGTGCTCAACCCTAAGGCCACCCCCATTACATGGCATCATTGACTCCCAGTTGGTGGGATATACACGACAGGAATCCACTAAACTGAACAGTGGGTATGTCCTCCTTTGTTCTCCTGTTTCTACTCCTTTCCCTAGGCAACATATCAGACACCATTGATGTGGTTTCAACATTAACAGTGTTAATCTCTCCTCAGTTTGTATGAGATACTTAGGGGTGGAAGTTCGTGAGATACCAACACAAGTCATGCAACATAGAGGAACAATCAATGTACTAGGGTGGGATGGAAAGTCTATAGACTCACTTCACAACTGAAATGCCAAAGGAGTTGGACTCCCCAGATCCACGAGCATTTATCCAGCGGCAAGATAAAAGCATGTTCATTACGGTCGTCAGTATTGCTGGCCTTGGTATACTTCTCGCAGAATGCTTCAGGTAGCTGTGATTCCAATTCGAGAGACAATATTACTCGCAAACAAGAATCCTGGCATTGGCTGGGATGGAGGAAATAGAGGTGATGATGCACATGGATACATGCCGGAATAGCTGGATCTGATGACCCGACTGTCCGCTTTGTGGATGTATGTACAGCCTTCCGGTCGGTGATTTCTGATGGAATTGGAGAGTTAACGCACGACAATGTGCTGAGGACACATCCACAGCGTAAGCATTGACATAGTATGAACATGTCCACGCCTTGGACCACGATGTACCAAGGCCAGCATAGGTGTTAGCATAAGTAACATGAACGCAACATCGAATACTAAACCAACCGCTACCAAGATCTGCGGCGCCAGTTTTGGAAAGTCAAGGTCAAGGAGGCAGTGACGCGGTTTGCCGTGTATACGGTTTTCATGCCTTAAAGGAGTAGTGGACGCCAAGGGGATCCTAGCGGTTGGGATGGACGACGCCTTTTCATTTCAAAGAAAGTGTGATGCAAACAGTGCAAGCATGAGAACGAGGCTGCGGGATGGTCTGATGATGCGACTTTGGGCAAGACAGGTGGTAGAGGACATTGTGCATGTGCATGTGTCGTTTGAAGGACTGAAGCCTATTCGGTGTGCCCAAGCCTCAGAAACCTTTCTTCTCTCGTAGCTACATTTTGGTCCTGTATTTCTCTCCTCACCAACTTGCGGTGATAGCTCACTCGACGCGTCTCGCCTGATCCGCACTTCTGGAGCTCTGGGGCCCGACTTTCAACAATGATTCGACGAGATACAGTGGCTAAACGGGTATAGAACAAATACGAAGCCTGATTACAGCAATATAGAAGTAATACGAAGTCCCTGAATGGGAAGACAAGTCCATGTATTATCTACTGAAAAGGGTATGGAATAGCGTTGAGAAGGAGAATATGATGTGGACGATATATGCAAACGACTGAACACATTCTGGCGCCATTCAGTTGTATAGACTTGAGGCGGGGAAGAGAATATCCGAGAAATCGGAGCCAAGGACGAGCTCGGGACACACAAAATCCAAGTCCAAAGGACTCAGAGGCTCCACACCGACAGAGGCGAACGAGGGGAAAGCAGGGATACTCTGACTTCGGCAGGCTGATAACGGTACCCAGTCCGCGAACGGCGACGTTTGATCTCTTGCTTTTCCCCACTCGACGCGGTTTGGCTGATTGCTGAAATTTGCGAGTGGGGACCTTTCTCCTTTGGCATCCTGGGAGGTGTTCGTGTTGCAAAGTGCGAATTGTGGGATGAAAAAGCTATTTCCGATGGTCTCCTCAAAGACGTTCGTGTTGGGAACCGCGAACTGCAAGACCTCTTGTTCATTGACACCCTGAAAAACGTTTGTATCGGGAGGTACCAGTTGTGAAAAACTATTCCTGCACGGCTCCAACATGAATGGTGATCGGAGGTCTACCGTTCCTGCGACTTTCAGTGGCTGGAGAGTGGGCGAGAGGCACTCCCCGACGTAACCGGGCCATAACCTGCTCAGCCTGTGGTTGTGGCGATTCGAAATGTCGAGTAAAGCCTGGTGAAGAGAAGGTAGTCTGAGGGGACCACTAAGGTTGTCGCCAGTGTCTGCAACAGAAAACAAGCTGTCGCGCCTAGGATCGACGGTGAGGGCGGCAGGCGGCTCAGAGAACGTGTCACTGAAATCCTTGAAAGAGAATGTAGGCCAGGAAGCACCAAGGCGAAGCGTGGGGACGAAAGGGCTGTCATCCACTTTGAAGCGACTACTTTCAAAGGATAGTTCTCCGCGGGTTCGCAAGTCCATGGGATAGACGTTCTCCTTATTGAAGCGGCAGACCTTTTTCTTGGGGGACTCGGGAATCGACGAAATGGTCGGAATTCGTGCTCTAGGGGTAAGCGGTAAAGCGGGACAGATGGGCATTTCGTCGACCTCCTCTTTTTTCTCACAAGGTTGCTTCAGGTACTGGCAAACGATCTGGCGATTCTTGTTTCTCTTGTGCGTACACGTCGGGCAGGCCTTTACGAAGCGAGCGGTGAGCTCCTTGGGAACCCAGGAGTAATGCTCGCGGATGACGGCACACGTCTTGTCGCGCCCGCCGTGCTTGGCCAGTCCGTGACAGTAGCAAAGTACCTCGTACAACTGCTCCCTGATCGCAACTGGTCTGTTATCGTGCAGAACAACGGCAGAGTGCTCGTCAGCGTCGTCCGAGTCAGGAGTTTCGGATTGGCGCCCTTCGGGCCAGCTCAGCGAGAACATCTTGCGGACCCAGAAGCGGAACTGAGGCGTCCCAACGGTGCAAGCATTTGGTTGGTGCAAGACTTCCCAGATGTTGTTAAAGATGGCTTGCGTGATGAGGGCCTTGGGTCGCTTCTGAGGTGCCAGGTCACTCAGATAACTGGCTTCGATGCGCTTGTACTCGGCGTAGGTAGGGAATCCGGGTTTATCGTCCGTATCGGGGCCTGATATTAGGGAACAAAAGACGCTGTCCGAATAATCCGACAAGGATGGGCTGTAGCTTGGCGAGGGATTCATCTTGTATCGGGTCCAGTCGATTATCACCGTTTTCCGTATCCGCAAGGAATTGAATTTCGGTGAGGTATATGTAGAATGCACACGGATTAGACTTGGAGTGGGTAATAGTAGTGGTGCAAAGAGAAGACGTGGATAAAATGGTGAATATAAACGTGCGGCGGACGAACGACGCACAAGAACACGTGACTAAAAGTCCACTCCCCCATTGACGGGAAATGTATGTAGCCTTGAAAAACGCCTGTGTAAATGCATGAAGTCCCATAACAATCCAATTGTACTATGAAAGTCCGGAAGAGGATCAACAGTGCAAAAATCGTCAAACGTCATGAAATAAACAATCAACAGTTATCCTTCAACCTGTTCTTTGGATTGGTCTGATTGAATTGTTCCCAGGTAGTAAGGTTGAAGTTCGTGTATGCCTCCATATACCTGCCTTACAGTGAGCATACACGGATCACGATACAATGCATGTGAACTCACTTATCGATGTAGTCAGTCGTGGGGAAGCCAGGAGGATTGCAACCGATATTCTTTGCATTTGCGGGCTGGTATACCCGGATATAATCGATCAGCATCGTCGCTGGAAGCTGGATGTTCTCGAAATCAATGCCTCCAAAGTTGATAGAAAACCCGAGATTGGCAATGATGTACTACGGGGGTATCAACATCACTAGGATTTCTCGCAAAATAGGGTTAACTTTACCATCGGTTCCTCAGGAATTGGACGAGGACCGATCTCCGTGAGAGGATCGGCAGCCAGTCCACCAGCCATGACAGTCCAGACGGGCTTGCTGTCGCTGATCCATGTGATATATCCGTTTTCGAAACTACAATTGGTCACGACATGTCTCCACGTTGGAAAAGTTATCAAACATAATACACATACCCTGGGACGTATTCAAAGCCATAGACGCTATAACACCCCTTATCCAATTCATAACAATCCTGATCAGTAAGCGACAGACCGCTCGTTGTTTGCTGGTAAGCCCCTATGAAACTCGTTCCAGCACATCATCAGCCATAGCAGGTGTGCACTTGCCTCCACGGTAAGGGTTTAGCACAGTGATATCTGGATCATAAATCTTCACAGTATCCGACGTATTCAAGAATTGATACTCGGCCTGATCGAACAAGTGTTAGCAAGAAATAGTAAATCTTCATACGACGATTATTCACATTGAAAGGTGCCCATTGCGCAGATTGAGAGACCTCAATACCAAGAATCAGACATAGTATGGGGGAAAGTAGAATTTATCAACCTTTCCAATACCACCATCGACAGTTGCCTCAAAAACATCGATTTCAGGTGCGGAACGCCCAACGTAGTACCCATTGCTGAGGAGCGGGCCTGGGTGCGATTCTCCTGGGCATGTGCACGCTGACAAACGTTGGCCGGGAAGATAAGACTGGTCTCTCTGCATGAGCCACGCAGACTAGAGAAGCTTCATGCCTACCAGAACACCGCCATACTCGGGATCACCGTTCTCCGAAGCAGCTATAGGTTTATTTGTGCCCGGGTAGGTTTGATTGGGTAGCGTTCCAACATCGCAGCTGTCGTACGAGTACGGCCACTGAAGAAAGCCGTAACGAACGAGAAATGTAAAACTTTGGAGCCACGTACCAATCCATCCAAACTGGCGCCGAAACCTGCACGACCTGCAAATGTCCTTGGTAAGAATCTGGGTTACAATCACGGGAATAACCCACCTAGATTTCCCATAGTCCAACTTGCGAAAAACAGTCAGACACTCATTAGGCAGATGACGTTTCGACTACTCACACAGCAGGCCACAAGCCACTAACATAATCTGATCAACACGAACAGTAAACCCAGCCAACCGTACTCACTGTACATTGTTTGATCCCGGCAAAACGACAGAAGCTGACAATAGTTCAACGAACATCTCTATTCGTGCATGTTCACCTACTTTCAATCAGCCCACCAGTGAAGCAAAACTTGTTCCTACAAACAATAGGTCCCCAACGCAACGCCAAGAACAACCTACTTACCATGTTTGAACCTGAGAGCTGTATCAGGAAATGTAAAGAAACTAGAGGAAAAACAACGTACCATCCCGGATCTGTATGTCAAGTTATGGTTTTTTGCTGGATCTTGCTTGCTTAAAGTGATGGCAAGTGCACCACCCTTGGTTGTAACCGCCGACGGATCGTACCACTCAAGGTCGTTCTATGACGCCACTAAACCATCAGGTGATACGATGATAGTATACAATAGACACACCGTTCCCCAATAATGCAAATTGGGAGCTTCCCAATAGGGATCATCGCCAGGATAGAATGTCCGGCCTTCGGTGTTAAACTCATCAGAGAAGACCAGTTCCCATTGGTCACCGGGGTTCATGTAAGAAACCTTCGTATGTGCTTCTGTCGGAGTGTCGAGGTCGATCAGTCCCCATCCACCAGGGATGGAAGCCAGCTGGCCAGTGGCGTTAATGCCACCAATGTTGAAACCTCCTTGCGTGGTCGGTTTCTTGCCAAGAAGATGAATGAGGAGAGGAATTACTGTGCAAAAGAACGTTAGAGAACCCATCATCTCAGAGGGGGTCTGTTCTACCCAAGCTATCGAGGCAAAGGTTAGCGGTACAACAAACCAGGCAAAGGACAAGACTCACAAAAGGGACACGAGAGCTCCGGCAAGGATGAAGAGACACCCCAGGTTGGCGATACCCCGAGCGGTGAAAATGTGACCACCTTTGTCACTCTTCAAGTCGCGTTTAGGATCGGGATTGTGAAGATAATCGTCAGGCTCCGGTGTACCCATAGTAAGAGCGTGGGCCCCCCAGTCTTGTGGATTTGGTTTCAGGGAGTACTACACTCTCGGTCAGAACATGCCAGCTCGAATGTGCCACCTCACACACCTGGTCCACCGAATTCTATAAAGTGGACTATCAATACTGATAATCAAGGCCACACTCATAGTGGTACTCACAGCAGAAGGCGAGGGACTTCCTGACCTGCTTTGGGTTGGGGATAAAAGTCCATCAAAGTAGGGTGATGGTGACCTGGGCTGGCTTTGTGGTGTCAACAAGTTCGACGTCGATGCCGAAGGTCCAAATTCCTGCCGTAATAAAGGAGAGTCCATTTAGACTGAACGAAAGGTCCAACGTCCTTTAAGCTCAGCTAAATTGTCAGCAGGAACCACTTGCGGGCCAGCGGAGGAAAAGATAGGAAGGAAAAGAGTGGCTGTAGTTGGAAAAAGTCTTGGTAGACCAGAGAAGCGTCACTGAATTCAAGGACGGCATAGCGCTTCTGGCTAATGTGACCATGTGAAGAGAAACAGCCGAACGACAAAACGTAAGGTTACGGAATTTGCTGCTTTGACAGTAAAACTAAAGATGGAAATCTAGTGCGCAAAATGAGGGACAGCAATTAGACTCCTAGGAGTCTGGACAGCAATATGTAACAGTATGCTAACCCTCACCGAGCTGCCACTATTTCGAAACAAGACTGAGGCGTTTGCGTTCATGGAATCATGAATCGAATCTAACAATGGCACTGGCAAGGTCATTAGATGTTGGCTTTGGCGCGACAACGTCTACGTGAAGCTTCAAGATATCTTGCACGAACGACGCTGTTGTAGGACCGATAACAGCAATCTTAACTCGCTGTTCAACGTCCCTCGACTCTGCTGACGAGTCGATGCTCTGGAACTGGAACTCTTTCAGCAGTGTTGGCATGACCTGCTCTGCAGCGGAAGGTGCAAAGAAGACGATCCAACCCCAGCTCTGCGACGGATCTATTCATTTCCGCTGTTGATATGTTTGATCAGTTGGAAATTGACAAAGTTCACTTGCCTAATGCCGCTTTCACCATGGCATTCTTGAGATCATATGGGAACGAGGGTGAAACATGTGTCGCATAGACTTGTAGGACATCCAAACCTACGCCCCCGGATGTCAATATCTTTGGGAGAGTGTCGCGGTTCTTGTCTCCGGTCAAATACAACAGTGTCCTCGCAGTACTTCCGTTAGCTCGCGCCGTTAGATCACTCAATATGAAACGTGCAAGCTGCTCTGCAGTCCCGGACTGTGTTTGTCCCCGAATATCATCTGGGATAAGGCGAGAAGGCAACGTTTTCCTTAGTTCTGCTGCAGCCGATGCCGTAGCCTCTCCGATAACATAAAACGGCACAGATACCCAGTCCGCTGGCGGGAGATGTAGTATCACAAAGACGCGACTAGCAGCCCCACTTAGACTCACCCGAGTCGCTTGGGGCGATGCCAGGATCACCTGAGACTATGCTCTTCACAGCGTCACTCCAAGCCTCGATTCCTCTCTTGCTCGTTACGATAACTCCAGATATATTTTGACTTCGTGGACCAGTTGCGATCTTGTTTGAAAGATCTTTGAGATTGACGATGATAGTCTCCAGGACAGGGACAGAGATGGGCGAATAGCCATTGGCACTGAAAGCACTTTCGAAGTTGTCGACTCCACCCTCTGCTGGTGTTCGTAGTAACAGCACGTTTTTCAGAGCCATGGGTGTGATCGGAGCTGGCGTCAACTTGCTAATGATTCACTCCTTTCACACACGCCATCGTGCGTGGCGTTTCACCATCTCCTTCCCTGCATGTCACAAGATCCGAGCTGCAATGCATACGGACACTAGTTGCATGTATGAATGACCTCGGCGCTGTTGCCTGTGCCCTAGTACACCTGCCGGAATAAACACCGTAGAGGCCACGGCAAATAAGAGCACAAGTATGTCAACAGCAAGTGGCGAGCCCACTTGCATAGCCAAGTCACGCTGTAACGACTTGAGATGTTGAGGGCGTCCCACGGATGGTAGTAATATGAAGTTGCCAGTGCCCCTGGTTGGCTTATCCACCCCTCCATATCTACGGATGGCAATATCAACATGTCCAGATTGACGTGGTCATTGGTGAGCTTCGTTTCACTTTGGAATCCGAGTCTGATATTTCCAAGTGGTTACAGTACTTGGTACTGCACACAGCAGGTTCAATGTCATCAAAACGTGTACGGTGTATGCTGTCGGCACGATAGTTTTATCCCCTATATAAGTGCCTATCTCTGACCGAGCAACGGGGTATACTCTTGCCACGTTGTGGGGTCGTTTCTGGACAGATGTTCCGTGCAAGGGCCTAGGTTCCACGCCAACGATCGCCTCTCCCCTCTATAGTGTTTCATTTGCCATCAGCACGAGTGTTGCTTCCAATAAGGATATTTCTGTTTCTTCACCCAAAGGGTTATGAACCCTAGGAACGAGGCCTTTCGGTAGAACTTGTTAAGTGGAGTCCATGCTGCCCACCACAGGAGGCCTGCTCCCACACCAGCTCTTTTTCCACTGACACAGACCTGCGGTTTTAGTGGACTGAATGACGCTCGCGCATCTGTGGAAGAAACTCATTGGGTCTAAAGAGACCACCGAAATCCTCCCGACTGATATTGTGGTTTTGTAAGTGACTCGACTTCCGTACCATGTTTGTCCACGCAGTAGTACTGAGAATATAATCAGTATAGTAGGTCCTTCTGGATCCGGGAAGAGCTCGGTAATGCTCTGCTCTCTTGCGTATTTGGCTTTCCACCCAACTTTGACCTACTAGTTTTTGCGCGAACTGGTGAGAAACGAGAATGTCCAAGTCAACAAGGGCCAGAAGCCCTGTACCAAGCATGTTAAAGCGGAAAGGTGCCGCTTCAACGAAATCGCAAATGACATCGTCGTCGTGGACACCCCATCGTTTCACACATACGTTGATCCTGACGGCGAAGACGTAATGAGGAGCTGGATGAATTCCAAGTAAGCCTCGCTATATTTTCTTCTTCTGTGCGTGACGTATCTGGGCAGATACACCAAACAATGTAAAGCTGCTACGGTTCTTTACATGCATGACATTGCGGCATATGAGAAAGATGCGAATTTGGCCGTTCGAAAGCATCTTGATACCTTTCGGAGGACGTTTCCTCTAGGAACTGTCATTCCTCAGACTGTCCACATCCTCCCCATCCTTGATCGGGGTATGAGACAACCAGTTCCGCCCGAGAGAATTGCACAACGGTTGGCTTCACTCAGAAAACAGGCGGAAGAGGCAAACGCGTCGATGTTCCCCACGATATTTGATGGTACGCCCGAGATGGCATGGAGCGCTGTGCAGGAGCTTTTGGAGCGTGAAGCAAGTCGAACGGGCATGTCTCCCATAACTTAGGGAATGGTCGTTGGTGTCGTCCATTAGAATCTCATTTGCTTATGCTACAGGGTAGCCACAATATGCGGTAATGTCATTGTGCTGGAATCGTATGCAGTAAAGCTAGAATATAGTGATGCAATGGAGGAGGAACCTGCTCCTGTGCGATGTATGAATACATGTAATGGAGAGCTGTCACGACTAGCGCATAGCTTCCTTAGATATTTCGCAGCAGGCAGATTTCTAATCGACCAATGAGATGACGAACTTAGGACACGAAATGAATACCCACATAATCATGTAAGGCCGTTATTACGCCTGCTAAGCCAACGTCGACCCGAAAAAGTGCTGGGCGGTTATCTGGCGACAGTTTCGGCTACCGACAGCCATCAGCTAGACAATAGTAGTGGGAAGGTTGAATACACACCCGAAGCACGTCGCATGCATGTCTCATGGATTCCGCACAAGAAGTAAGAGTGCGTAAATCTGTATCTTGGAGGTTAGCTCCAGTTCCGGAGCTCCTCCGAGCCATATCCTGGACAATTCCGTCCGCGCGCTTCAGGTCCCTGGAAAGAACGAAGTTGTTATTCCACTTGTCCAGCTTGTCTATACAAGAGATGGCCTACTTCGCGAAGCCACTGATCGCTGTTTTCATTTCAGGCGTGATGCGTACTTTCTGGGCGTGTTCCGTTATGACACCAATCAATAGTGCAGCATTTTCTACGACTCGCAGAAGCTCATGATGTGGTTCTTCCATGTCCTGTGGTAAGAATTCATTACGCTTGTGTATGGTAAATTTAGCGGGAGCAATCACCTCAATAGCATGAGCAATGCTGAGCGATGGAACGATGGCTTCCTTTAGACAGTGAATACGAACGAATTCTGCGACGCTGTGAGCGAGCTTTAGAGTGGTGATTACACCCCCTAGAGCATCTCTATAGCTGTGTTCGCTGGGGAATCCGGTGGAATTGCTGAAACTGGTATTTGATGTCGACCTTAATCCATCCATCGAACTATGGGTGGTATGGGACGACACTGAAGATGAGGAACGTGACCTTGAAGGGTGAGGGGGTCGTGGGAGCGAGGGAGCTTTATCCCGCCCATCTTTAGTGCGCTTCGAAGTCTTAGATCGCCTGAAGAAGCCTTTGACACCCGAGAAAATGTCAGTAATGGAACGGAGTACAGTTTTCCCCGCTGAAGTCTTGTGTAGGGGTTTGTTTTCATCGACCATCTCCTGTTGGATTAGTAGAGGACGGCGTTCTTCTGGTAGTGACACAGAAATGGCGTTGATGATCTCCCAGGCGGATTCCTCGGTGAGGTGAAAACGATGGGTGGTTGAACCCAAATTGATCATCGCTTTCCAGAAATCGTTCTGGAGTTCTTCTTCGCGCTGCAAACCGACGTCCTCCAATACTTCACTCCACATGGTGGTGACAAGAACAACGTTCTTGAAGTTATCCCTTCCGCACAACTCCTTGAACATATTCAAGTTCCTCAATGGCGTTCCCGCCACCCTGTTGTCTGAGATTCTGTGGAAGTACAGAAGACCACTCAACATGACTTTCTGCTTGTAACTGGAGTTCCATCAGGATAGGTAATTCTTGGATATTGACGGGGCTTACGTGGTCTTTAACCATTCTGCCAAGTTCCGCAGAGTCTGGGTATCCGATACGAAGGTATCATCAAATCCTGGCGTATCGACCAATACAATGTTCCTTTCCCCATCCGGGTGAGGATATCGGACAGCTCGTATTTCCTGTGTACACGACACCAAGCCGTGACCGGCCCCAGAGTCCGGTCTTCCGACTGCGATATCGACAAACTATGCATATTCAATCATTGATGGCTAACGAGACAGTGCTGATACTCACAGTACTCTTGCCTGTACCGGTGGGGCCCATCGCACTGGTGGGATAGATCAGTGTTGGAACCTACATATCGAAATAGTTACTCACGCGATGACGATATCGTTTTCGTCAATCGCAATGTCACCCATGGGCGACATCACCTCTCGTCGGTCGTGGGCTGTGTCATTGGTTCCGATGGGGTCCAAAGGAGGGACAGATTGGCGAAAAGAGTTCGGAGGCCGTAATTTACTTAGTTCCGGCGATGTGGGCCGGCCAGAAAGAAGGCTGTCTGGGCTTTGAGACGCGGCTACCGGTAATGGGACGTCACGGATAACGAAACTCGGATTGTGGGGTCTGGTTCCCGTATTTCTAGAGGTCGCGAACGGGAGGGATACTGATGATTTCCTGTCGACTGCCTGTGAACCAGGCTTCTATTTCCGCCATTAGCAATGGTAGAGTGCGTAGAGGACTAGATCTACCTTCTGTTGAAGCATCAGAGTTGGAGATGAAACCGACGAAAGGCAACAAGCAAGGTGCAGACATACACAGCCAATCTATTTGACATCACCTCTGACTGGACACCACGAGGAATGACACGCACTTGGAACGAGGTTACAAACACGAGGATCAATATCCATCATTCACAGCTCCATATATACCCAGTGCCCACATTACAGGGCGAAAACACTCTACCGTCCTCTCCTCAGGCACTTTAAGTTCACATCTACAAAATTCAGTATACCGAAGACGACGGTGACTCGAGTGTTCTAAACGCCAAATATCGATGCTATGCGTTGGATCTCGCTAGAGCGCCACCCAATTTCGAAAGCATCTTGATAATTTTGGGCTCGGACAGTTCGCGTAGTCCCCATCGGTGATGAAACAACCAGTTCCAGATGAAATGATTGTGCAACGAATGACGTCACTCAGAATGCAGGCGGATGAAGCGAATGCATGTTCCAACTATATTTGACGTTGCACCCGAGACAGCATGTAGCACTGTGCAGGAGCATCTGGAGCGTGAAGCAATTCGAACATGTCTCCGGTGACTTGACTTCGATCGGAGTATGATTCGAGGATCTATTCTGACTAGTAATCATATCGATATGTTCAGCAAAGTTCGGTTGGCTCTGTACATACTATGTTCCTCTGAGAGAGAACAAAAAACGTCCAGTGCATACATGGGTAGTGAGTATTTAAGCTACGACTCACGCAGAATTTTTCTCTATTCTTGATACTCGACTCACGACATGGTCTCTCAGCAGAGGCTTCCTACGCCACGCACTGACGCGAACACTACTGCACTCCCCCCCACTATCTCATAAAATGTCCAGCTCTATGCCATGAAGTTCTCTCCATGATCCTAAGGCAGTGGAGGAACGCGACCATTTCGTGTTAGAGCCCTGGGGCCGAGACGTTGGACCTATGTCTGTCGACCTTTTTATTGACAGGTTCTTGCCGACTGAGGGGACGATCGACATTCCGCTGTGCCTGGATTGTTTGACGATGTCAAATCCGCAAAAGAGGCTACTATGTACACGCCCTTTGCAAGCACTTGCCTGTCAATCTTGGTTCAAGCCTAATGATGCTCTTGTAGATCACGGCCATACAGAAACACCTCGAAGGATACAAGATCGAAGACGCAAGTGTTTTGGCGTCACGGTCTAGTTAGGCGAATCGGAGTTGAAGCAAAACGTTGCAATCTACAGTAAAGATGGTGGATGCAAAGACGGGAAGAGGTCCGGTTTTTCAGTGCTCGAAATATGGGTTGAATTCAAACAAGCACACTGTTTGACCCCTTCGACGACGCTGAGGGTACACCATTCGAGAAGGACACTATAAACGAAAGTCCACCAGAGGCCAAATGACTGTATATGCGACTGCGCAGCTTGGCATGCAGCTTCGTCATTTCTCCTTCTCTGTTATCATCCTTGGGGAAATAGCTCGTGTCGTGCACTGGGAACGCACTGGTGTCACCGTTACTCAGGCCTTTCATTATGTTGAAAACCCTGAAATCCTGGTCAAGTTCTTCCGCGGATTCGCATCCCTATCTTGCAAAGATCGTGGCTGATACACTTCAGTTATCCCCATCGAAAAACAGCCTCCACCGAGTGTTGCTCCGGATATTGCTGCGGAAATTATTGTGCCTGCTTGCAATGCGTTGAGGTCCTCACATCCCAGTTCATTGTTATCGATTCAAGTCCGGGCTAGGGACGATTCCGACGCAGGCGAAGGGCCCGAATTTCGATACTCTATTGGTGGTTGACCTCGCTGTCCCTACTCATTCATTGGGAGATCTACGTGAACATGGAAGCTGTATTGCATGACCACGAATCAAGTTGTCTTCTTGAAAGATACCTGGAGGATCAACTTGGATGACATCGACCTAGAGAGTGTCATGTATCGCAAGCTGCATGAGAAAACGTGCGCAATATTGCCACGGTCAAAGCATCCGGAGACATGGGCTATTCGACTGTTACCCAGTCACTGACAAACGAGCCATGGTCAAAAGTGAAGGAGAAGATCACCGGCCACATCCATTAGTTGGTCCTCAAAGAGGTTGGACTTGACAGATTTTCTCTGTACTCGGGACCTAGTCAACGTTGTGCATGATGTCATCGTAGGTACGATTGTGTTTGGTTATTTGGGTATTGACATTGACAGTGCCCACAGCGCTCTCGGAGGCATTTGTATTAGCGAAGATTCTTCATCGTGACATCAGCGTTGGGAATATCATCATAATTATAGACAAAAACAGCAAGTTTAAACAAGGCCTATTGACTGACTGGGATCTTTGCAAAGATATCACAAAATCTGGAGTTAGGCAGCGTGATCGAACAGCAAGTCCTGGAGTCATTTTTGCATGTCCTGACATGGACGATGCTACGCTATGTCCCACATAATATCCATTCTCTTATACTTCATGATCACTTGAAGAGCTTCTTCGACGAATATAGCCCCGCTACAAGGACTAGCGGGAAGGCAAAAGAGGCTTACCTTGGTGCCGACATTTATATTCCGCGTGCGTGGGAGCTCAAGCAGACTTCACCCCTTCTCAAACTGTTGAGAGCTCTGGTTATTCCCTATACATCCGTGTATGGACAGCCACGGATGGCAGCTACCCTACCAGAATTCGGCGAGGGTGACCAGAGTGTGCCCTAGGAATCTGACACCGATATTTACCAACAAAGCGTCAGACTTACAAAGTTACCCGAATGGTTTTTGGAGACTATTAATGCCGCTCTTGGTGTGAATTACTGGCCTGGAGACGATAGAAGTTCCTTACTGTCTCATCGATAACCAAACGCGAACACAATCTGCCACGGTAATCTTTTGAAGACCGTATATGTAATCGTTCCTATTTTGATACGCCTCAAGGATGACTTTCCGACGCTCCCTCCATGAACTCTTCGCAACGGTGAGTTTGCTACTGTTATTATCTGCAGTAGTCGATTTCGGATATCGCCCTGCAGAGATTTCATGGTACATACCATTCATATGCTTATGCATAATGACCAGACCGTGCAAGATCTACACACGACACATCTAAGCTGAGGGCTCAGCAACAGGACAGATGTAAATCCCGAGTTTCGAGGGAGACTGCCAGTCGACCATATCTCTTGCCTGTGTGGGAAAGAGCCAGCTGGAGGAGATTTTAGTTGATCATGCAAAGACTTGGGAGACCTTTGTGCAGCGGCACTGCGGTTGGATTTGGCATATCCAACTCTTGTAGTTCGCGATTTTTCTCTTCCGCGTCGCTGGCAGGACCTAGCATGTCTAGGTCGGCGATTTCGTGTGAGATTGGTGGTACTGGTGGTGTACTAGGTAAGTCGTTTCGAATTGACTTCGCGTGTCCACTGATTTTTGTAGTTTCAACTTTGATTCTTCCACGTCGACGTCTCGGTCGGGGGACCTTGCAAGAACATTTCAGGGTTTCGAGGGCGGCATCAACAGTCCAGGTAAGTCTTCGATCGACCTATGGTTCTCCATCTCAACGTGCGTACTGACATTCTCCGTCCAGGTGTGCTGTTTCGACTCGTTGCGAGTTACAGCTGCTGCTGCGGCTATTCCGTTGCCGTCTCCTTCTCCATTGCTGCTGAAGGCATTCACGTCGTTGACACCCCTGCATGCCCTCATGCCCCCATGCACACCACCATCATGGCCATACGGTTCGACCAACACGTCATCAACCTCCATCAGGCCGTGTGCAGTGTTTGTATGGCCGAGCTCCTTTAACGCATTGTCAGGCTTCGTTGGACAGTCGACATGCCAGTTCATATGGTTCGTGCTGCCAGCTCGCTCATCGACTCGTGTCATCAACACACGCCTACTCGTACCACGACCAGCATGGCCTTCACACTCAATCAAGACATCAGAGGGCTCTCCTTATCCTCTCTACTCAATCCACATACATTCTTAACATATTTACGGCGTTTGCATTCCCTCCTAAGCCTTTTACATCGCCACTCAACAACTAGTCAGGTCCCCCTGAAGCGGCACTGTGTATGCTGGTAAGTCTTCATTACCATTTCCTCGGGCTAATTACCTTCATACTGTAGTTCTATTTGCTGGAACCTCGGGTAGGTCTTCTCGCACCATTTCGTCGGCCTGATGGACTGTACAGGTCCTCCTCGTCAGTTCAACGTCAGCTGCCGTGGCCATCTCAACAACCTCCATGATGTTTGACTCTCTCAAACTCCTCAGTAAACATTCACATGGCACTTTCCATCATCATGATGACATGTGCCATTTGTTATTCACATTTATTTGACTTGCCATCTCTTGGCAGTTCCCCAAATGCCTCTCATACACTTCATTTGGTGTACCAAGTCTGTGTTCTTCATCTGATCTCACTGCTGTGACATTAACGTCTTCGCAGCTTTCATCTATGATTGTCGTTGTGTCTGTGTGCTTAGCACCTTTGCCTGTTGCTAACACTCCAATGCGTTCCGTGGTGCACGGGCCTTCGGGTTTGACATGTCCATAGTTTGCGCTCTCGATGCCTTGACTGGGTGGACGCCTTCAGTACGCGGTAGGTCTTCTTCGACCTTTGTGGATTGGTGTTCTTCCTTATAACACGCCTCTGCATTTGTGATCTATGCAGATTCACTTATACCCCAACCCTCTTCTGTGTCCCACTATGGTACTCAACTACTGGGTATGTGATCATCAGTCCTTTCCATCGAGATTTCAAGGGTGAAGACCATCAGTAACCTTAGAAAAGCCATAAAGGATTGGGATGCTATAGATTTCTATGACGTGGTTGAGACAGATATTCGTCTTTCCCTCCCTTTTTGACAAAAATATTTGAAAGGACCCTCGGAGCCTTAACCCTCGAATAAGCAAAGATCCCGCAACCAGGCACATCTTATCTAATGTTTTCCCCGATGTTCCTCTCTTCATGTCGTCAACGATGATCCTCGCAAGTCTGATTATCGTTCATGACGCGACCTTTGTTCTTATTCATTACTGTGAGCACACGGACCCCATCATAGTCATTCTTATTTCTTTGACCGCCACCTGTAGGTCTGTCCGGTGTGCATGTTCATAAAGAATAGGGTGGTATCTTGATTGAATTGATTGAATGTGAGTACTAGTATTCTGCCTATTTCATTTGATGTTGTATGTCAGTAGTCCTGTTGACTTTTTCGGTAGGCTGATCACACAAGTTTCTTCCCGAACTAGCTCTAAGTGTAATGAATAACATTCCTTGAGATTTTCATTTGGTTATGCAGCTTAGTGTTGCCGCGAGCCAAATTGAACCAAAGCGAAGTCAAAAAGCTCGTACGTTTGACCTTGATTTTCGAAGTGGAATGAACAGACTCAAACAAAGTTGGCCCGCTAAGCTCAACCAATGGCAGCTTAGATGGGTTTGGGTAGGAAGAGTTTGAGATTATAGTACCCTAAAATGGCTATGTTGATGACCTGCACTAGCTTACACTTCATTTAGGTTCGTTGATCGCACTGTACCGAATTCTTGCACTTTTGAACCGATTATTTGATTCGGTTCTGCGGCAACACTAGTTATGCTACAAGGTAGCTACGATATACAATAATATGATTGTGTTTGAAACGTATACAATAAGGCTACAATAGTGATGCGATAAGGGGGAGGAGCCTGCTCCTGTGTGCTGTATAAATATGATACAGGCAGTTATCATCAATGGCTCATAAGTTCGGTAGACACATCGCAATGGGCAGGGTTCTAATCAACCTATGAGATGACGAGCCAAGGACACAGGAAATGAATACTCACATATTGTAAGGTCGTTAATACGGTTGCTAAGCCAACATTGATCCGAAAAAGTGTTGGGCGGTTCTCTGGTGACAGTTTCGGCTGCCGGCAGCCATCAGCTAGAGAATAATGTGAGAGGGTTGAATACACACCCGAAGCACATCACATGCATGTCTCATGGATTCCGCGCATGAGGATAGAGTACGTAAGTCTACCTCTTGGAGGATATCTCGAGTTTGGGAGTTCCTTCGCCCTATATGGTGGACAATGCCGTCTACGCGCATCAAGTCCCTGGAAGGAACGAAGTTGTTACTCTACCCGTCCAGCTCGTTCATACAGGAGATGGCTTACTTAGCGAAACCACTGATGGCTGTTTTCATATCAGTTGTTAAGCGTGCTTTCTGGGCGTGTTCGGTTATCACACCAATCAATAGTGCAGCGTTTTCTACTATCCGCAGAAGCGCGGGATGTGTTTCTTCCATGGCCTATGTTAAGAGTTCATTGGGTCTGCATGATAAATGAAGTGAGCACAACTACCTCGATAGCATGAGCAATGCTGAGCGATGGAGTGATGGCTTCCTTTAGACAGTGAATACGGACAAATTCGGCGACGCTTTGAGCGAGCTTTAGAGTGGTGATTACACTCCCCAGAGCAGCTCTATAACTGTGTTCGCTGAGGGGTCCGGTGGAACTGCTGAGACTTGTATTTGTTGTCGAAGCTGACCCATCGGTCGTGAAGTTGGAACTACGGGACATATGGGATGACAGCGAAGATGACGAAGGTGACGAGAGGCGATGGTGTTGTGAAAGTAATGGAGCTTTATCGTCTTTACCGCTCCCGGAATCTTTACTAGAACGCCTGAAGAACCCCTTGAAGCCCGAGAAAACATCAACGATGGAACGAAGGACGGTTTTCCCTGCTGAAGTCCTGTGCAGGGGTTTGTTTTCATCGACCATCTCCTGCTGAATTAGAAGAGGACGTCGTTCTTCCGGTAGTGACACGGAGATGGTGTTGATAATCTCCCAGGCAGATTCCTCGGTGAGGTGGAAGCGGTGAGTAGTTGAGCCCAGTCTAAGCATCGCTCTCCACCAATCGTCCTGCAATTCTTTTTCGCGTTGTAGGCCGACGTCTTCCAATACTTCATCCCACATGGTGGTAACGAGAACGACATTCTTGAAGTTATCCCTTCCACACAACTCCTTGAACATATTCAAGTTCCTCAACGGCGTCCCTGCCACCCTATTGTCCAAGATTCGGTGGAAGTACAGAAGACCGCTTAACAAGACTTTCCGCTTGTAACTGAAGTGCCATCAGGACAGGTAATATTCTTGGATATCGACAGGGCTTACGTGGTCTTTAACCATTCTGCTATGTTCCGCAAAATCTGTGTGTCGGATACGAATGTATCATCGAATCCTGGTGTGTCGACCAAGACGATATTCCTTTCGCCATCTGGGTGGGGATATCGGACAGCCCGTATTTCCTTTGTGCACGACACTAAGTCGTGACCGGCCCCAGAGTCTGCCCTTCCGACTGCAAGATCAACAAACTATACACAGTCAATCGCAAATAGCTAACGAGACAATGGATACTTACGGTACTCTTGCCCGCACCGGTGGGACCCATGACACTAGTGGGATGGATCAGTGTTGGAATTTGCATACGGGAATGCCGACGGACGCGATGATGATATCATTTTCGTCAATCGCAATTTCGCCCATGGGAGACAGCACTGGTTGGCCATGCGACACGTCACTTTCTCTGTGGTCGATTCCGATGGGGCCCAAGGGAGGGGCAAATTGGCGCAGAGAGTTCGAGGGCCGAGAGCTACCTGGTTCCGCCGAGAGAGGCAGATCAGAAAGAAGGCTTTCTGGACTTTGGGTGATGGCTCTCGGTAAAGGAGTTTCACAGGGGACGGGACTCAAAGAGCGTGATCTGGGCACGGCCGAGGACGAGAGGGATGGTGAAAGCCTCTCGCCGACTGCCTGTGAACGAGGCTTCTATTTCCGCCATTAGCCCTGGGGGGTATCCGTGGAGGGCTGGATTTACCTTTTGTTGAGACATCAGTAATGGAGGAGAAAACGACATGAAGGGAGGCTGCAGCAAGGCGAAGACACAGACAACTGGTCTATTTGACATCGCCTCTAGGTTGTACACGAGGAATGACACGCACCTGGAACGAGGTCATCTTCCTTTTCTCCACAAGCACGAGGATCAATATCCATCATCCACGGGTCCATGTATCCCGGAGATCGAGCGCCAAAGTCCTAATCGTTGTTTGGCGGTGTAATTTGAATAAATTGGATCGATCTAAACATCAGGAAGGGGAACGTGACAGAGGATTGGGAAGTCCTCATGGTTGGATAGAACTTAAGGCAAACTCGAGGCAAGAACACGTGCCGGGGGTCACTGCCGGGGGAGAGGGTATACATACCACGCCCTCCAACCTCCGTCCTAGTCGCATTGATTTTCCCCCTCCAAACCTACCAGAATGAGTGCAGAAGTTGTTGTCGCGTATGCCTTCTCCATGCAAGTATTGAGGTGTTTGATATTGATATTCCATACATTTACAGAATAATGGGTCCCACGGGGTCAGGAAAAAGTAACGTAAGCTTCGTATAGTTCACATGCGAATTCTCGGCTAAGATACCCATAGTTTATCAACAAGCTGACAGGCAGTAAGGATGAGAAGGGAGCAAATAAGCTCACATCATGCACTCAAGGCATCAGGCAGTTCACGGTAAACCGCAATGGCGAACGATATATGTTCGTCGATACGCCGGGATTCGATGACACCTATCGTTCTGATAGAGAAATACTTCGAACGATTGCCGAGTGGTTAGAGCGAAAGTACGAATAGACCTACGTGTATAACCCGTTACTGATACTTGAACAGCTATCGAGGGAGAGTCAAGCTAAGCGGCGTCATCTACACGCATCGTATAACCGACAACCGCATGTCTGGCTCGGTGTGCAAGAACCTCGACATGTTTGGCAGGTTGTGTGGAAGCAATGCCGCTGGGCGCGTGCGATTGGTGACTACTATGTGGGACAGAGTGAAAGACCAGGGCGTGGCGAATAGCAGAGTGGATCAGTTAGAGGGTAATTTCTGGAAACCCCTGATTACGGCGGGCGCCCGCCACACAAAGTTCATCAATACTCCGGAATCGGCATGGGGCATTATTCGTGATGCGACCGGAGATGCAGAGGCCCTGCTACTCCAAGAAGAGCTGGTGGATGCGGAAAGGAAGTTGAACGAGACAAACGCGGGCAAAGCCCTCTATACTCAATTCCAGAAGCTCCTTCAAGAGCAAAAGGACACCATCAAGCAGCTTTCGGACGAAGCCAAGGCGCAGCAAGATCCGGCATTAGCAAAGGAGTTGGAAGCGGAATATAAGAGGATCGAAGCACAGCTGCAAAAAACATGGGACGAGATGGAGAAGCTGAAGATACCATTCATGAGGCGGATTATGTTGTTCTTTGGCAAGAAAACGAAGGCTGTAAGTTCTCCATTCGGAATGTGCGCGATAGAGGCTGAAGCTGAACTATACGTACAGCAAACAATCGAAATGAACGCATAGACCAATCGGGCCATGAGAATGCCTTTCTCTTCGAAGCGCTCTAATAGCATCCTTGAATGGGCATTGAAATAGTGTATATACCGCCGCCTGAGTTGAATACTAACATGTCTTGCTACCCTTGAAATCGTCTTGATACATAAGTAAATAAGTTGTGATGTTGATGCAAGTTGGGTCGACTGTCGTGCTCCGAAGTGATAAACTGATGGTTGACCTAAAGTCACGCCTACCTACAAACCCAAGACTTGAAGCGTCCTGTCGTGACAGTATGTAATCCACGTGGAGAGAATATTGAATATCAAAAGTGGCATGTGACATGACTTTCTGGCCGAGGTCCGAGTTATTCCTGATACCAGTTGATTCGTACATCGTTCTTCCTGTCTTCGTTGTTCTTTAAAACATCACAATGTGGCAACCTTTCATCAGCGATCACGGATGATTCACTGTGCCAAGCTACAATCATAGGATCCACGCCTTTACCAGGAGTCAAAATGCCCTCAACGTCATCCTGAGGACAGCGCTTACTCGAAAGTTAGTTTAAAGCGTTCCCATCATACGATCTCTGTTACCAATCCGGCGTTTCCTTTACTGGTCAATGCCCTACTGCGACCCCTTATTCGATTGAGTTTCACAATACCAAGAGTTTAGCCCTGACGCAATTTATTACTGGGCGCTATACTTACCTGAACATGCACCTTCCTTACGGACGGTAATACTCGATTTTTTCACATTCTCATCGGGGTTCGAACTTTCAATCCACCGCCTCGCCCTGTACGCTCTTTCTCTCATTTCGAAATTGCTTATTTCCTTCGACAGCGTAATTCCTCCACCTCCCAATGTTGCATTTCAGGTATTTGACATCTTTATCTGAGTTTCCATTATCCCGCTGGTCGGTTTCCACATGTCCAATGCGTGAAGGGTACTCACTACTTGTCTCTTGGATCAGCATTTCAATTTAGTTTGTCCGATATACCTTCACTATGTGTTGGCAAGCATTCATTGATATTATCCACTATCAATGGCATATTATGGCGCACTGCGTAAAGATACATGATACTGCCATTTCGGCTCACTGTAAACGGTCCCACAGTTAGAGCGGCTTCGAATTACACGTAGGTGTGATCCTGATCTGGTGCCACCGGTTCCGAAGTTATAGAACTTCTCATTGCCAACCAGGCGGTGCTTATCACAAGCGCTTGTGGAAGCAGAAGGTGGTAATGTTAATGTTCATTCGACTCCTATTGTTGGTCGTTTCTTCAATCACCAGGTTCACCTAGCTGGAACAGCGTGCGCCTGGCGAGTGTGGCGAGTGGAAAACTGACCCACCCAACTTGCCTACCCCCAGTTCATTTCTCAACACCTTAGGCCCCTGTTAATCTCGCAGAGACCCGTTCCCACCAACATACTTCAACAGTTCGTACGGCCCTAGTCCTCAGAAATCAGGATCTCGGTGTCGTCACAGAAATGACAATCTGTCCTGAGGCTTTCAAAGCCACTCGTTGTCTTCGAACATATGATTGATTGCATCAACAGTCAATACAACGTTGTTGATCGTATTATGTACGACTGACAGCAGTCTCCCAACGGAATTAAATCCACCATTCGGTAGGTCAGATAGTGATAGGTTTCCCCATCACCTGATTGGAGTAAGGTCAGCGGGAATCATGCACATTGCGCAGTTATCAACAAAGTGCTGATTCTGGCAGTCTGTGGAGAAGGCCACGAGGAACCGGGATACTGACATTACCGTATCACAATTTCACGCTGGAAACCAATTTACGAGAAGTTGGTATTGTATCGCATTGATAGGTGGCTCGGCGGAGAGATAGTAAGATACGGTCAATACCTATCACGTTGCCGGATACAGCTTCTAGAGAGCGGGAAGCGCAAAGGTAGGAAAGTAGGACGAAAACAGAGTGGATGACGATGGGACAAAAAAAGAAAGTGTGGTAGTCAGCGACGTGCAAACACAAGCGGAAACGATTCAAAGATGGCAGCGTCTGTGGCCATGTTAAATTTGAATAGCTTAGAGGTCCCGGGGAGACCATGGTCGATCCAGTGGGTAGAAAGACCGACATACATTGCCACGACACTGACGGAACGTGAATACACATCGTGACGGAACACTGTTGGCGAGTGGAAAGGTACACGAAATGCAGGGGCCATCTGACATTCAGTTCCGCCGAAGGGACTTGCAGTAAGCTAACAATATAGGTATGAAATGTTACAACGAAACATGTACCATAATGAATCGCGAGTTCACTACCTTTATGTTGGACACACCACGGGTACTTTGAGAACGTTCACTACCCAAAACAAACTCTCATCAACGAGGACATGCTACCTAAGCGATAACCCTCTCGAACACCACATGGTTGGGAAGAACTCGAGGTAAGAGCACGTGCTGTAATAAGCGCGGAGGAGGAGGATACAAACATGTGGCAAGCCCCCCAAGCTCTTCCCCAGTCGCATCAAGTTCCCTCCAGAGCGACCAGAATGTCTTGGGAAATCGTGATCGCGTGTGTCTTCTATGCATACCACAAATGCTGTTCAACGTTGACAATCCACACCGTTACAGAGTCATGGGGTATACGGGATCAGGAAAAAGTAACATTAAGTTGCGGGTCTTTCCTATGTCGACTGTCCGCTAAGATACACACAGTTCATCAATAAACTGACTGGCGGAAAGGATGAGAATGGGGCAAATAGGCTCGCATCATGTACCCAAGGCATCAGAGAGTTCACGATGACCAAAAATGGCAATCGATATGTGTTCGTCGACACGCCAGGATTCGATGGCACTTGTCGTTCCGACCGAGATATACTTCAAACAATCTCGGACTGGTTAGAGAAGAGGTACGGATAGACCTATATGCATCACTGATCACTGATACAAGGGCAGATATCGAGGGCGAGTCAAACTGAGCGGCATTATCTACACGCATTGCATAACGGCTAACCGCTCTACCTGCTCGATGTACAAGAGCCCCCAGGCGTTCGGCCGGTTGTGCAGAGGCGGTGCTGTCGAGCGCGTGCGATTGGTGACTACTATGTGGGACGGGGTCAGAAACCAAAGCGTGGCGAGTAGCAGAGTGTCAGAGTTGGAAGGCAGTCTCTGGGAACCTCTGGTTATGGCGGGCGCTCGCCACAAAAAATTCAACAATACCCCGGAGTCGGCATGGAACATTATTTGTGACGTGACCGGAGACGCGGAGGCCCTGCTACCGCAAGAAGAGCTGGTGGGTGCGGAAAGGAAGTTGAACGAGACAAACGCGGGAAAAGCCCTCTATATTCAATTCCAGAAGCTCCTTCAAGAGCAAAAGGACACCATCAAGCAGCTTTCGGACGTGGCCAAGGCACAGCAAGATCCTGCGTCAGCGAAGGAATTGGAAGGGGAATATAAGAGGATCGAAACCCAACTGCAAAAAACGTGGGATGAGATGGAGAAGCTGAAGATATCATGTATGAGGCGGATTATGCTGTTTTTTGGCAAGAAAACGAAGGCTGTAAGTTTTCACTTTGGACCGAATGTGATAGAGGCCGAAACTGATTCACAGCACACAGTCCAATTGAGTGTACAGGCCTGGCGAACCAAGTCATGGACTTTGCGAATGGCTTCCTACACGCAGTGATGTGCAATGGTGTGAATACGTGCTGTCAGCCTTACTATAGGTGGTTCTTGAGCTTCTAGTACAATTCAACTTGTCTTGAACTTCTGGGCGAAGTCTTTCCGAATGTCTAACGTAACCTGGATACGTCGCGTGTATGCTAGACAAGTATCAATCGCTTCGTTGGGTCTTTTACAAAGTCCAAAATAGCGATGTGCTTTGTCTTCGGTGAAAAGTTAAGGTATGTACTCACTGAGAGTATACCGTGAATCTTATCCTGCCAACTCGCTGTGGAAGGAACATATCAACATGTGTCCTCCGTGATGGTTAGGGCTCACCCCCTACTAAGAAAGAAGCCAAGTATGCTTTCCTGTTCAAAGCGAGTTGAAGTTCAAAAGCTTACAGTTGATTCCCACACCCGGCGTCCAAGTCCGACATCGAGTCAGGCTGGTGGGAATAGGATACTGTACAGCCTGCTCGCTTCGCAGGACGTGAAAATTTCCTGGTTGGCCTTCGAAACAATCACTTTCAACCTTTTATTGCATACATGCACCCCTGCCTGTTGGTCGACGAGCTTGTGCTACATATTATTGGGTTCTTGGTGGAGGGTTTCCCCTCCGAGTCAGCACGACCCAATGCTACTCGTGACATTGCAAGACTTGCACGGACTTGTAAATCATTCACGGACCCAGCGCTAGATGTGCTTTGGAGAACGCAAGGCGCAGTCAGTCCACTCATAATGTGCTTACCCTGTGATGTTTGGAAAAGGGATCTTTCGAACAAAATAGTAGGTTGTGTCGTTTTCGTCGAGTTTATGAATTCACTTCGGAACTTGCCAGCATTTCGTCAGGGAGCCGTCAGCTGATGACTGGGCCATGTTGCAGCGATATTCTCACCGAATTCGTGGTTTCACTGGTCCAAAGGCACTCGGTTTGCCTATTCTAGATGACGACATTCTGAGGACAATATTTTCTCGAGAGTTATTTCACCGACTGTTTCCGTGTCTTGACTCTCTTGACTTTACCGTGATCGCCATTGCCAATGTTGCTTTACCATTGGTCCCTAATGTCCTATCAGAGCGCCTTGTTCGATTGACTTTCATGATACCCAGAGAGCAGGACCCTGATGCAATTCGTTACGTCCTGGGTACCATACCTGAAAGTGCACCTTCCTTACAGGCATTAAAGATCGATTCCTTTGCACCCTCGTCTGGGTTCGAACTCTCTGACCACCAGGTGCCTTATCTTCGTGCCCTTTCACTCGGTTTCAAATTACGTATCTCCTCAAACAGTTTGTTCCGGCTCATGCAGTTGCAACACTTACAAGTGCTGAGCCTGAATTTGCCTGACAATTCTGACATCGCCCTCGATCAGTCTTCTCCGTCGGCATTCCGCACGCTGCAGCGGGTGAAGGTTGCCGCCCGTTCGCTCGATCAGTGTTCCAACTTGATCTCCTCTATCTCCTCTTGTGCACTTCGGGAAGTGTCCATCTCTTATGACACTCAGGCACCTAACACGGTCCTTCACACCTTCTTTCAGGGGCTTGGGCGCATGCAAGGACGCTCTTCGGTCCTTGAAACTCTTATCGTTAAACATAACATTCAGCTCACTTCTAGCAGTGATCCGCCCTTCATCGTCTTTCCATCAACACTTGCACCGCTCCTTGCTTGTTGTCGACTACGCATTCTTAATCTGATCAATCTCGGAACACTAGATTTGGACGATGCATTCATGAGGCAGGCGGCCCTCGCATGGCCAGCTCTCGAAGAACTGCGAATGTGTAGCCTCGCGTGGAGTAACTCGCATCGTCTGACACTCTCGAGTATTCGGGAACTTGTATCACAATGTCCGCACCTGGCACGACTGCACATGGCCATCGATGCTAGAATTCTTCCTGAAGAGGACACCGATATTGCATCCCCAGAGTCACAGTCACCATCCCTAGATATGCTCAACGTCCGTAATTCGCAAATAGAGAATCCCCGGGCTGTTGCAGAGTACCTGAAGGCTATCGTACCCGGACTGAGGACGTTGAATGTCGAAAGCGAAATAGATACGTTGAGAATGTGGAGGGTTGTTCAAGATCTTATGAAGGGTACTTAACTTCTCAAGATAAAGTGACTTAGTTTATGGTTGCAGAGGACATCGAACGTAGAGATGCTGCAGTCCATTCGGACTTGTGGTGTTTGCCAATGTTCGCTTCTACATGATTACGTTACTCCGCGACTTTGTCTTTTGTTGTCCCATAGTATCCGGCTGTGCGCCTGAACACACTGAGAACACGCGTTTTGTTCCCGTCTTCACGTTTGTGGGTCCTCCTTGTTTTTTGGTCGTGATGGAACCGGATTTTCCTCGTGTAATGTAGCAGCTGTCACCACAGGATGTTCGGGAGAAGTTGAACTGATTTAAATAAAAACCAGAATCCTTTAGTGAGCGGCCACATGCCCTACCTTCTCGTGAATTCTTCATATGAACGTTCTTCAACAGGCGAAACAGTCTCTAGCGGACATTGCGGAACTCCTCGAGTCCGGCAATGGCGAGTTTGTAACACCAGACCAGTGCACCGAGTTCGCAACGGAGGGAGAACAGTAAGGAAGCAAATACCACAAGTTCATCACACCACCGAACTAACATCTGGCGAAGGCTTGCCAGTGATTTGAGGGATCTAACTAAGCGTGCCAATGACCCCACTGCCTCCGTCGGGAAGCCCGACGCGCAGCAGCACCAAATATATCTACAACGGTGTCACGATCTCAGATGTCGGATCAAGGTTGGCTGATATCGCGCAACATGGTCTGATATGCCCTCTAACCCTATGCCCCAGAATACAATTGGACAGAGCAAAGCGGCAAAGATGATTCCTGGTTGCGATGCCGTTGGATACGGTTCCACGGTTAGGCCAGCTTCCGAGCATCCAGGATCTCAGTTTACAGATAAGAGTGACCCGGAGCCATCGGTGCCGAAGTTACCGGAACTTCTTGTATGCCTTCAGCAAGAAGGGTTGGACTTATCACAGGCGCTTGCAGAAGCACAGGGTGCATCTATAGGTCAGTAATCTCCGTGTCCATTCAACTCCTGCCGTTAACCGTATGTGTAGTCAACAAGTCAACCTCGAAGAGGCCACGTAAGCCACCTGCTGGAAGCGGCGTGCGTCCAGCAAGTGTGCGGGTGCAAGACAGACCCACGCAACCCACGCGTCTATCGACCAGATGCCATCCACATCAGCCTTCTGCTAATTCCGCACGAACCCATCGCTCACCGCAAGCCAGTTCAGCACCTCGTGCAGTGCACCACAGGCTCAGACCTCAAGATCAGGATGCTTTCCAAAATCTAATGAAGGCTGTCCAGCGATATGTCGAAAATCAACCTGATTGCCGCGTGAATAAGATCGATAACATTAGGACTGAGAAGAATATCGTTGATCGTGTTACGATCAGCGGCTCTGGGCCCACCATTAACGTTGGTGGATCGAGGAACGCGGGCAGTGGTGCGTTTCCCGTCGACCCCTTTGAAGTATCACAGCTGATTATCATGGCAGTTATCACCAATACCAGTATGCCGATGCAGGTTCCGCACGAGGCCACTGAGACAGCAGGAGCTGGCTAACTGTTTCGCTTATCTGTTCTGTACACCGACTGTATCAACAATTCCTGGAAGTTGAGATGCATCCGAGCGGATGGGCCATAGATGGCAAGCCGCCGTCGGACAGGTTAGAGATCTTCCGCACCGAGAGAGAACATATCTGCGCAGGGTATGATATCCCACCCGCGATGCAACGTATATAGCCAGTAGCACAGGAGGAAAGAATAACGAAGAACTGGAGAAATTCCGTCTAACACAACATCTGCTTGATCTCTAAGCCTTGCCTAGCTTCATACCTGTGCCCCCAGATCCTATTCTGCAGAACTATTCTATCCTACCCATCTTGTCAAAGGTTATAAGCCCTGCATCAGGAAAACTACATGGCTTTTAATTTGACTTAGTTTGTCTTATTGACTTGGACACATCATCAAAACTTAACATAAATAATGTCAATATGTACTGTTTAGTTCATATAACATAGTAATGGTCCTCTCTAGTGTGCTCATGCAAGATGTGAGGTTGTAGGTTGAAATTTATGTGATGACCAAGACATTAAGCTGGATTAAGAGCCATGTAGTTTTCCTGATGTGAGGCTCATGACTTGGCAAGCAAATTATTGCCACACACTACACTGACTGCACCCAAAAGAAAACTTACCATATAACTATGTCCAATTCTGCTGGATTCTCTTCCCAACCAGCAATCCCTAACATGCAGGCAGCTACAGCAGTGAGCCAAGTTGTGGCAGCTCAACCAGCCACAAACCAAGCCCCTGCAGCTCAGGTCAATGTGCAACTGCAAGATGCTACACAAGCCAGCAATGGTGCCCTGTATATGGGAGGATGCTTTCTTGGAGCAATTTTGAGCTTTAAGATGCCAGAGCCCTTGAATGAAGAGAACTATGTAGCCTAGAAGGGGCAGATTACTCCCTTATTGGAGCTAAATACATAAAGTCTAGACTCACTGTGAAGGAGATCTGTAAGCTCCTGCTAAGGACTCCCCTGAATATAATGAATGGGAGACAGCTGAGCAGGTAGCAAGAAAACAACCTGTTCATGTGTTTCAACAGATTACTTACATACATATAATACATACTACTTTATGCCAGCTAGAAATGCTAGAATGCCAGTATAGTGTGTGACTGTAAACACTTCCATTTTAGACACCTGTCTAGATGCCTGCTTACTAAGCAGCATGTCTACCATTACCCCTAGCACTTCCACATTCATTTCCTTCCCAACACCACTGTCCCTCACATGACCCTGCACTGCCACCAGCTCTTGGTTTCCCCTTGACCTGGTTACCAAAACCCTTGGAGTGCCTGCCCCCACACTCTGCCAACCCCTATACCCCTGACATGCACTGGAGAGCCTTCTGCTCCTCCAAATTGCATCATCTCTTCTCACTTATTTTAAAGACTCTTCTCCCTACCTATGGATATGTATAACCACATGACTTTCCCTTTTCCTGCCTCTCTACTATCCATGGATGCACTCAGTGGACTGTTTGCCCCTGTATGTATTTTTTTTACTTCTTATCTTTTGACATTTCCATCTTTACATGTACAATACTGGTGCTGAGTCTTCTGACTTGTTTTAACTCAACACTGCATCCCTGTGAGTCATTGACTCCATAATTTTATTTACTGACCAGTCTTAGTGGTTGCCAACCATACATTTTCTCTTATCTTTTTCCAGGATTGTCATCCTTGGATCCCATGCCTCACACAGCCTCTCAAATCAGGAGCATGTTGTCACACACACTGCCCAGTGGACCCTTGATGCACAATCCATGTACTTGTTACCTTGCAGACATTTCCCTTTTCACTTACATTGCTTGTATCATATATAAACTTGAGGATGAGGATGATGTCCCTGTTGACATGATAGCTATATGTGTCTACAGGTCATAGTTCATTGACCACTTACTTTTAGTCATTTCATTACTTACAACTTATTCACTCACATGACCAGCTACTACAGATACCTGGGTATCACATGGAACCATTCTATCAGTATCCTTCCTTTCTGTTCTACAACATTCTATCTCCATATAGATAGTACTCTGAGGGCCTTTGTCCCTCAGTTCAAATCTACTATTCTCTCATCTCTACAGAGCTCTCACCAGATACATAGCTCTACTAGCAACATACTTGCACTTCCATAACTCAAGCACAAACCTCCAGGTAAGCACAGAGTCACTGTGCTACTTCCTGCCCCTTGTTTGTTAGTCCCCTCATCTTTTATCTACTCATGCAAACCTACAAGCTTTGTTCTTCCTCATTCTTGCAACCCATTCATAAGTCATCCTGAGGGACTTCAACAGTGTTTCAGGTCCAAGCAGTCCTCTTGTTGTTGTTAAGTTTAATACCTAAAGTTAGGGTTAGTGAAGACTTCATTGAAGACTTGAGTTGTTCTGCTTCACTCAAGATGAAGCATAACAGTGACATACATAGGATATTAAGTTCTTATGCACTTAGATTTGACTTAAAAAAAGAAAAACAACATGTTGGTCTCTTAGTTTGTGCACATCTCACAAGAAATGAGCATGAAACAGCTATTTGTGTGAGTTTGTTGCAATGAAAAGTGATAACTACTATCACAAACTGTTGTGCTGTTCACAGTGATGTGGTATTGCAATGTAAGTTGCAGTGTGTTCTGCTGTCACAACTGTTGAAAGTTGGGGTTGCCAGCTTGATGAAACACTAGAAAGCAGTTCAGAGGACCTAGACCAAAGTCCACAAGACTCAGTACTTCATATTGTGAAGACTGAGGTGTTAAGACTCTGGGCTGTGAAAATAAGTCCATGCTTATGTAAGGAATGCTTATTGGACAAATAAGGAAAAGGACAGTAAATATAGGATAAAAGTCCAATATTCCAACAACAACTTATTGCACTACAGCAATGTGGCTATTTCAACACTTATTGCAATGTCTGTACAAGGAAATGTATACATGATATCATTGCAATACTGTGTTGCAATGTAAAGCAAGTTGGATGTGTTGAATGCTGTGAAGACATCAATACCACTGCAGCAGAATTTGAAGTGAAGAGCATACCTGATGTGGCAGATAGGCCAAATGAGATGTGAGAGAGGTTATGTGAGGATTGAGGTGGCTACCAAAGAAGGTTGAGCTACTTGAAGGAAAGCAGTGTCAGGATGCTATATTTTCACTTATTTAATCTTTTATCTAATCCTTATCTTATCACACAGGCTTATCTAATTCAATGTCATGGGCCAGACCTATGATATCATCAGTCTGGACTTACTCATGGTTACCTTATGATTTATGCATATACTTGACTATGCCTGTGGTAGCCAATAGCCTTTTAACCTTATGGCTATGCTTGGTAGTGTAGATGACATCATGCCTTGAGGCTTACATAAGGACACTAGTATATATGTAAGTAGTTGTGCTCAGGAACTTACTCCCTAAGCTAGTTCTTTTGTGTCTATGGACTTAATCATTGTTGTTTCCAATTCTATCTTCTTCTCTCATTCACTCTACTAGTCTGGTTCTGTGTGACAGAGCTTCTGACAAAATCTAAGTAGTGGACAGTGATGTTCAGCTGGTATAGTAAGTAACTGGTAAAAGTAAAATAAATAGAAAACATACCTCAGCCAACTGCCTGGTAGGTGGCAAGATGACTAAGGGAAAGAGAAGGTATAAAAAGATATATATATACATATGGGTGAAGTATAAGATTGTAAGTATGCAGGGTGAAGAGACATGAAGATACAGTATGCAAGGAAAGAGTTGATGTCTGGCTCACCATACACAAGTCTGATTCACTGTGAGTGAATCCAACATATATGAAAGTAAGGGGAGAAGAAAAGGGGCCTTGAGACTGCATCTGGACTGTCTGGACTTTTTCTCTAGTAACTGGACACATTCAGTTCTTGACACTCCCACTTGAGTGCTGTTGTAAACCCATAGCTTTGATGAACTTCCAGTGCTGTTCATGAGTGAGCACCTTGATTAGAATGTCAGCAATCATGTCAGAAATGGGGACATAGCATATGGCAACTTTCCCTTTTGCTATGAGGTCATCCTGGATGTGGTGATAATTTTGCTGGATATGCTTAGTCCAGGCTCAGAATTGAGGATCTTTGCTAAGGATGATTGCAGCTTGGTTGTTGCAGTGCAGCTCTATGGGCTAAGACTGTGTATATGAAGAAGGTTTGAAGCCACTAGAGGTGCTGGTTGGCAATGTTGAGTCCAATATACTTGGACTCAGTACTAGACAGGGCAACTATGGATTGGTATTTGCTGGCCCAAGAGATTGCTGCCTGATTGGTGATAAAGACATAGCTAGAGGTAGATTGTGAGGTGTCCAGGTCCCTGGACCAGTCAGCATTGATGTAGTCATGGAAATCCATGGGCATGGACATGTCTAATCCATTGTAGACTAGCTCTAGGTTCTTGGTCACCTGTAGATACATAGCTCAAAGTTCTTTTGGCTGCATCCAAGTGGGCCTCTGTGAGGGCTGCACTGAAATGCCTTAGCACACCTATAGTGTATGTGAGGTCTGGCTGGGTTCCTAGCATGGCATATGTACATGAGAGTCCCTATAACTGTCAAGTATGATACTGGTGTCCATCAATGGTTGTTTCTAGAATTGGTGTTTTGTCTGGTGTGCTGAGAATTAGTTTCAGGTTATGCTGCAAAAGAGTGTAGATTGGCTTGCAGTCCTTCATGCCTACCTATTCCAGAACTATTTTTGTGTACTAGGACTGTGATAGAGCTACATATGGTCCAGGCTTGTTGATCATGCTGGAGTTTGATGCCTAGGATGTACTTGGCTTCTCCAACATCATGCATTCTGAAGGCAGCTTTCAAGATGAACTTTATGTCATCCATGAATTTTTGGGTGCTGGCTGCTAGGAGGAAGTTGTCCACATAGACTACTAGAAAACATATTTGTCTGTCTTTCCAGTAGATGTACAAACAAGTTTCAGCATTGAGTCTTGTAAAACTGATTTCTCTGAGCTTGTGGTCAAGAGTATTGTTCCAAGTTTAGCTGGGTTGCTTTAGTCCATAAAGTGAAAATTCTAAATGGCCTAGTTGTATGGGAACACCCTCTGGAGGTAGCATGTAAAGTTCTTCCTTGAGCTCCTTATTTAGATAAGCAGTGGAGATGATCATTTGGTCTAGCTCTAGATTGTATTTTGCTGCCAGTGAGACAATGATCTGGACAGAGCCAAGGTTTGCCACTGGAGCAAAGACATTTTGGTAGTCCACCCCTTCATGTTGGACAAAACTCTGGGCAACTATCTGAAGTTTGTAATGCTTGACCTTTCCATTTTTGTTGTATTTGATGTGAAAAACTGGCTTTGAGGTGATTAGAGTGACATCTTCTGGGATTGGGACTGTTTCATAGACATGATTTGAGTTCAGATATAGGACTTTTTCCTCTAGGGTGGACTTCCACAGGTCACCATCTGTCTGGCTAAAAGCTTCTGCTAGATTTGAAGGAAGGTTCTCATCTGAAGGACTGGTGCTGGCTACTCCAGCAAAGAAGGTTTTGTTATCTAGCAGTTCAGAGGTGAAGCACCTGGTATCTCTGGTTCTGGGGTTCTATGGTTCTCAGGTTCAGGGACTTCCTCTACCCAGGCTCACTAATCAGCCTCCTTATTGAGGGTTCTTTGACAGTCACAGTTTTTGTCTGCCAGCTTGTAATTTCTGCCACTTCTGTGTGGACCTGGTGGTGGAAACCTAGGCATTTACAGTGTCTGCTGAGGTAGAGTCAAAGACTCAAGTCTCCAGATTTGTGCCTCTGAAGTATGCATTTACATCTAACCTCAATGTATGCAATATAACTCCTTCCAGGCCACTCAACTGTGAAGAACTTATTAACCTTCACCATGTCTCTGCTCAGAATGTCATCAAACACATTTTTGGTGTTCTGAAATGCTGCTTCCACATGCTGCTTTTACCCCTCAAATATAATCTAGAAATCCAATCATGCTTACCCACTGCTCCCATTGCCATTCACAATTTTATTTGTATATCCACAACCCACTCAATGACAACCCCCCTGACAACACCAATGAAGATCTATGTGATGAGAAGCACATGTACACTATCTAGCAGGAAACATGCCTATGGTGGCCATAGGTGAGGAAGTTAATGGAAATGAGAACATTGAGGCAAAGACTATGTGGAATGATTATCAGGTTATTTTATCAGCTTGTCACAACTTGGATAACATTGAATCTGATGTCAACTCCGATACTTTGTAGTTCTCATATGTCAATCACATCCACCAGTCATGTTCATTTGGACTAGTATATGCAGTGGATTCAAATACAGCAATGAGAGAACAACACATAGCTATCAATGAGTTCAATAATACAATCAAGCCAGGCATGCAATAGAAGGGTTGTGAATATTATACATGTCAGCTACAAAGGAAATGTGGGCACTGTCATTGGGTAGAGACATGTACATATGTAACAGCAGAAGTGAGGTTGTTAGTAAATTGCATGAGCATGAAACAGCAATACTCATCAGACATTGTTATATGTTGATAAAGCATTGTGGTCCCATCCTGGACACACTTCATGGGATCCACAAAGTTGGTGGTGATGGATGAATCAAGGTGGCAGATGGATGAATCAACCACATGAAGAGCAGGGCCAGTGCTTGAAGTATGTATACTGTCAGTACAGTTGAAGGAAAAAGTTGATGCAGTCAAAATGGGGGAATCAGCTGGTGAGAAGAGCAACAAGTTGTTGATATTAGACACATCCAGGGATAAGGTTAAGATAGGGCATTTGTTGGAACCTGATGGAGTGGACTGAGATTGAACATTCACAGACAGATGGACCAAACCAGGTGAGGTGAAAGAGTTGATGGCTTCTGCCATGAATGTAACTGCATGGCTGCCAAGATGGGGATTGATGAGACATGGATCAATGTTGAAGTTGTTGGAGCCAGAACCCAAAATAGTAGTGACAGAGTCAAGGATTCTGGATACTGAGGAATTATTGTCATCAGCATCAGACTCCTGGTTTCCTTTGCAACCAGCAGTAAACAGAACTGGCAGGATGTTGGCAGAACAGAATGCATGGGCACTGGTGGCACCTCCTTTGGGGAAAATCTCCTCCATTTTCTCTAGGTATCCCCATGCCTTGTTCTGAAATTCTTTCATAGGATGATTCTGCTAAAGGGAGATGAGTAAATATTTTATCAATGTTGAAGACATATCTTTCTTGCAACAGAAGTATCAAACACTGTAGTGGCTGCTAGGCCCTTAATGTTGGCACCTCTATCATTATTTCAATGTATCCCCAATAGCCTATGCCAAGCACAGATTGATGAATATACACTTCTAATCTGCAATTCAGATCAGTACAATAAAAGGCCATTAGCATCAGTGAGCATGCTCACCTATCTCCATTTATACCTGACACTTTTTGAATCTTTGGCCCTGCCATGCTCAAGGAAAGGTCTAAGGTGGGCAGCAGCCACATTATATGTTGCATCCTTGAAGGTTCCTTCATCAGTGCATTCTGAGCAATGTTCATGAAGGTAATTGATTAACTTGTCAGTTTCAGCTGTTGTCTACTTGACTTTGCTTTCCATATTCTGAGTTTCCTGGGCTTCTTGGGTCACAATCCTAGACATGGATGAAAGTATAGTGACTAGAGAAAGGAGTTATTGATGAATGTGCTAACAATAGTTGTCAGCATGCAGATAATGGTCACCTAGTGTGAAGGTCATAAGAGTGACACTTGGGGCAAGGAATACATTTGTACAGTTCAGACTCCAATTCAACAATGGAAGACCAAGAAAGAGTTTTAGCCATTGGTTAAACAAGTACAATCAATGTAAGTTGCTGACTTGCATGCAATCAAACAAGCTTTTAGGTCAAAAGACCAAAGTGAACTTGAATGAGGACACTGGTCATTGCATTGGGGTTTATATACTATAGGACAGGGCTATGCTAGCCTAACTAGGAAATATGAGGGGTTAATACTATTGACTGCCACAGGCACAGCCTAGATAAGAGTGAGTAATGCTACTGATGTCCAATAGAGTGGTAAGCACAGCCAAGAAAGGGGTGAGGCTGTGCTCAGAAATGAAAAGAAAGCATAGGGATGGAGACTAGTACTTATGGGGATAGGCAGGACAATGGAATGAAGCATGCCAGTTTAGGCACTGGCACCAAGCATTAAGTCCTCATGGCAGTACATGGAAGTACTTAGCTAAGTGAAATGATAAACAGAAATAAGAAAATGTATGTTCATTACAATACATATGATGAGCCTCATCCATGGAGTTACACCAGATAGCTACATAGCTGCCATCCAGTATTCAATATTAGTGAGTGTAGGAGGTAATTCATCTGCCCAGTATTCAAGGAAAATTTCTCTCCTCACAATAGGAAGGTTAGGAGTTGTTAGTCAGATTGGTAGAGTCAGGTCAGTAGATGAAGGGGAAGGTGGAATAATGGGTTCACCATGTTTAAGCATAGGATCATTTTGAAGGTCAATTACCTTGTATGGAACTGGAATAAGGTCTGTCAAAAGGTGCTTGAGATGCCATTAACCAATGTTTAACCTAAAGAATCCTGTGCAGGCTAAAATGCCTGTATATCATCTATAATCCCACTCAAAGCCTTAAACATACTAGCTTCTAATCTACATCAGGAGGTCATACAGACTGTTACGGTCGGAGACCGTGACGCCTTCGGAACCAGCGCCTGCGTATACTAACCCTAACCTTAGCCGGGATGCACCCTCGTCGCTCAAGGTTCGTTGGCTAGACAGTCAACTGAGAACCCTTGGTCCAGAGCTTCCTGAAGCTAGTCGTTCACAATGATACGATTGAAGCCAGAGAAGAGCGAATTGCAAAGGGGACGAAAGATGGGGATTCCATCTTCTGCCCACACACTATATACTACAAGCATGTCCGTATGTGTACGTACTGCGGACTGCGATCATAGTACGCTAGAAAGAGTCATGGTACATGATTGGACTGCGCTCGAGAAAGAGGAAAGGCATAGGAAAACACAAGGAGAAACGTACGAGGAAATACAATGATGTCTGTGCCACGATGCGACGCGATCACATGATTAGGTCACGTGCAAGGGAGGCCACGTGATCGGTCACGTGACAAGTCGTGGGTAACCCGCCCAAAGGTAATCGAAAGGCGGGATCCTGGTACAGTAGTATTGTAAAATAACAGGAGAAAAGGAGAAATAATACAACGAGACGTACTCGTAATGGTCCACGAAGTGTCTGTTGGATGAATGCGCGCAGAGATAAAAGAAAACGTACATGCTACGGTGAGACCGTAACATCACCCCCCCCTCTAAGTGCAAGCGGCCCGATCGCTGGTGCACCTCCCCGTGAAGGGCATACCAGGCTCCCAGTACAGCCTGTTGGGGTTGTGGTCCCACTTCCAGTGACCGAAACGATTGCACTCGAAGCAGCGGTACCCAAAGAGCGGGTGACCGGGTGGGACGTCCTTCTTGCCAGCCAGTATATAGCAGAGCTCTGGCACGACCAGGACGGGCGCGAAAGCCTCATCCAGTAATGGGGAGATGGTTGCCGTGGCATTGTAGAACCGCCGGTTTACAGTGTCCGTCTTGACTGCCATGAAGAAGCGGCTCCAGGTGGCCCGGGCGTCACGGGTTCTAGCCACGATGGTGTCAGCCATGACGGATGCGGCCCATACATACCCGAGGCTATCGGCGAGTTCGGACGGAATGGGGGTAATATCAGCGAGGGGAGAACAGGTGGGGACATGGGATGCGGTACCCAAGGCGGTCGTGGGAGTAGTCGTCATGGGGGAGGGCTGGGAGGTGGAGGGTATAGGACCAGGGCGCGAGGATCTGACTCGAGGGACTGGAGAACCGTTGCTGTCTGACGACTGGTCCACCAGGCGGGATGGGCAAGAGAGTCCCACGTGGGCCCACTTCCGGCAATGAGGGCATCGTGTTCGTCGAGTAGTTGGTGTAGGAGGGCGCGGTAGTGTGGGACTACCAGCGGGAAGAGCCAAGGTTCTTCCGGCGCGTTGGTCCAGAAAGGACTGAAAGGTTATTAGTAGCCCTGGCCCATAGATGTCATGGACGGTACTGATGATGCCCCTCTGATCACTCATTGCCTTTATCACGTCCTCTCCTGTAACCTTGCTCTCTCCGTTGGTAAGCGGTAAGTTCATGAGCTCAGAGATTACTGTCTCACTGACCTGCTGCGCGATTTGCTCTGTGTCCCGGAAGACCTGGGACAACATCCGTAGACATTCATGTTCGATTGGTGCTCGCCATCCGAGTGAGTCCCACGACTCGAAGTTATTAAGCACCTGAACATAGCCGACAAACTGGTCAACGGTTGGTTCAGGGGTTCGGATGGGGGTGGGAATACGGTTAGATGGGGCGGCGGGTAGATAGTCAATGGAGGATGAGGAGTCGGTGGTACCGATACAATATGGCATTGGGTTACCAACTGCGGAGATGGAGACAACAGAGGGGAGAGGGGGTATGACCCGAGCTTCGCACTGCCTGGTGCGCCTTGGCCTAGATGAACCGGAGGCAGCAACCGGGGGAGCTGTGGCGGGTGTACTGGTGTGGTGAAGGGGTTGGCCGTGGGAATACCTGGTGGATCTAACTCGCAGAAGCGGGAGTAATGCAGGGAAAGGGGAGGCAAGGTCATCGGCGGAGGGTAACTCATCGAAGAGACTCTGATAAACGTCTTCATGCGCGTTGTCAGGGGTGAGGTAGCCTGAAGACATTTACAAAGAAGCTGAGTTGTCGGGAAAGGATATCGGCAGGTGATGGGTAGTTTGGTACTTCACCAGTAACTGAGCCGCATTTATAAGGTTTTCAGCGGGTTCCCAGGTGTTTTCCGAATCCGGATACCCCTTCCACTTGACTAGGTACCTGCACTTCTTTCAGTGTGTTTTATGCTTTAGGATTGCCTCGACCTCCCATTCATTGTGGCCATCGATGATTTCGGGCAGTTCTGGGACAGGGGTTGATTCGTTGATTGGAGTGATGATGTATGGGGTTAATTTGCTGGCGTGGAACACATCGTGGATATGCCAGTTTCTTGGAAGCTCCAATCGGAATGTGACGGCGGATACCTTTTCGGTTATTTCAAATGGTCCATACCATCTCGGGGAGAGCTTCTTTGAAGGGACATCCAAATGGAGGTTTCCGGCGTCCAGCCATACCTTATCTCCAATTTCGAATTCCTGATATCCTTTACCGCCATGCTTCTTTAGCATCGCCTCCTGCGCATTTTTGTGTGAGATGATGGCCGTGGCTAGTTTTTCGAGTCGCTCCTCGGAGAGAGGAGTGTGCCCAATCGGGTCTGTGGGATAGGGGGTTGGCTCGTATCTGTAGAGCAGGTAATACGGGGTTTGCCCGTGGGTAGAATGAATCCGGGAGTTGTGGACAAACTCGGTGTCTGCCAGGTATCGCGACCAGTTGTTGGGATCGTGGCCGGCGTACATCCTCAAGTAGGTCCCTACCTCTTGATTGACTCGTTCTGCCTCTCCATTGGATTGCGGCCAATACGCCATGGTAGCCTTCATTTCAATCCCGATGGCGGCATAGAGGTCTTGGGTGAATGCCGACACGAACTGCGGGCCTCTGTCGGAGATCACCACGTCGGGGACACCGAACCTGGGGTACACGTGCGTATGAAATAGGTTAGCTATTCCCATGGAGTCGACTGTTTTGTTCGTGGGAAGGAAAATCACCGCTTTAGTCAATCCCTGATCGACTATGGTAAGTATGGTGTCATTGCCACGGGAGTTGGGGAGATCTGTCACGAGGTTGATCGAGATCTGTTTGAAAGGGAAGGGAGACTTTGACACATCGTGCAGGGTGATAGGCGGTGTTGTGGGGTGTGTGTTCACCTTGTTGGCCTGGCAGGTTGTACAGCCTCTAATGTATGACCATATGTTGGCGTGCATTCAGGGCCAGTAGACATGCCTCATCATCTTCTTCGTCATTGCTCTCACTCCAGGATGTCCAGAAGGCCGGAGGTCGTGATATTCTTTTAGTACTTCTTTTCTTCTTCCTTCGTTTACGTAGATTTTTCCTTTGTTTTTATCTCGGTTGTTTAGCTCCTTTAGCCGTAAATGCTCTGTATCCTTTAGTATATTACTCATCAGTTCCCCGGAGAGGGTGTAAACCTTTTTGGCGCCTGCAGCGGTGGTCTTTGATGATTCCTCAGATGGGCGCCTTTCCGCTGCGGGTCTTGAGGGAACCTGTGGGTGGTCGGGAGTTTTATGGTTTATTGGTGAAAATTCACCGAAACAGCGTGAGATGCGCAGGTTTTGGGTATTCACCCCCCCCTCAGCCGCAAACCATAAAGATTCCGGCAGAAGTACCATGGGCGGGGAGTCTTCGGCTTCAAAATTTGACATTCTTGAGAGAACGTCAGGCAGAATGTTAGTTTTGACCTTGATGTATACCATCTGCAAGGGGAAAGACTGGAGGGTCACCTGCCATCTTGACTGGCGAGGCGTTAGCCGCTGTGGTTCTCTAAATATGTCATATTCTGATGGTCGGTGTAAACCATCGTTGGCGCCACGGGCACTAGGAGATAGGTCCGCCACTCCTTAAGAGCATGTATGACCACTAGTAACTCCAAGTCGTACACTTGGTAATTTTGCTCAGCCCTGTTTAGGGACTGGGAGAGGAAAGCACAGGGATGATACTTTCCATCCGGCCCTTGCTGACTAAGGACTGCGCTGGTGCCAAGTCATGAGGCATCGGTTTGGACAATGAAAGGCCTTTTGAGGTCCAGCAGGCGCAATACTGGTTCCGAGGTTAGTCTTGACTTCAGCCCCTCGAAGGCTGTTTCTTGATCGGGGCCCCAGACAAAGGGGGTGTCCTTTTTGCTGAGATCGTGCAGTGGGTGGGTGACTTGGGAGAAGCCCTCCACAAACATTCAGTAGAAGTTGCAGAAACCTAAAAAGCTTCTTAGTTCTTTTAAGGTTTTAGGTACTTTCCATTCCTTGATGGCCTTTGTTTTGATGGGGGAAGGTTCGTAGGACCCTTCTCGTATTACGTACCCCAAGAAGTCCAACTCCTCAGCCTGGAAGGTACACTTCGACAACTTCAGCCAAAGGTTTTCTCGTTTTGCTATTGCCAGGAACTCTCGAGTTTGCTCTTGGAGTTCTTCCTTGGTTCTTCCGTGTATTGTCACGTCATCCATGAAAATGATGCATTTTTGGCTGTGGATCATTTGCCTGAATGTCGTGTTCATATATCTCTGAAAGGTGGGCGGTGAGTTCGTCTGTCCGAAAAACATTACCAGTGGTTCATATAAACCACAAGGCGTGACGAAAGCCCCTTTCCATTCATCGCTGGCCTTGATCTGTATATTGGTAAATCCCCACTGGATATCGAACTTGGTGAAATACTTGGAACTGGCTAGTTGGTCTAGTAGTTCCTTGATATTGGGGAGCGGGTACGAATCAAGTACCATGTGCTTGTTGAGATACCGGTAGTCTTGAATTAGGCACTGTTTGCCGTCCTTCTTTTTGACGAAAAATACCGGAGCCGCTTGCGGTGACTTCGACGGGCGGATCTTTCCGCAGGCCATGTTTTCATCTATAAATTTGTCTAACTCCGTTAGCTGATCCGGTGTTAGCTTATAGATCTTCCCCTTCTTCGGAACAAACCCTTCCTTTAACTTTATTTCGTGGTCTAAAAAGGGTCAATGTTCTGGAAGAGGGACATCTTCTTTGGAGAAGACTTGCGCGAATTCTTTGTACTCTTTTGGTAGAGCAACTTCTTTCTTCTGAGCTGTGGCTTCCAGCTCTGTTGATATTGATGTTCGGGAAACTTTGGGCGGTTCGGGTTCTATGGGGCCCCAAGAAATTAGTTTCCGGGTTAGCCAGTTGATAATAGGATTGTGCTCCTTCAACCACGGCATGCCCAGTATTAGGCCTTCCCCATTACCCATCGTGGCCACATAGGCCCTTACCCTCATTTCCTTACCCCAGATGTGTACGACGAAGCTGCAAATCTTGTCGATCATCTGATTGGTTTTTCCTGTTATGCTTCGAAGGTTCCAAGCCTTCTCGATTTTTCTTGTCGGTAGTTTTTGATTTTCGACCACCTGGTAGTCAATTATGTTGGTCTCCGCTCCTGAGTCAATCAGGGTTTTGACTCCATAGTTGCCGCATTCCACTAGATAGGCCGACCCGTTGATAGACGATACACATAAGTCGTTTTCATATTTGTATGTCGTGAACACATCTGCTTCAACGATTCCTATTCATAGTGTACAATTTTTAGCTTTGGGGGCACGAGCCACGGCAGAAGCTCGCCCCTTTAAAAATCCTCTGAGGGCGTACCAGAAGGTGAAGGGGGTACGTCCTTGCTCTCTAGACGTGCCAACTCCTTCTTTAATTCTTCTACTCTTGTACCCCTGTCCTTTTTGGGTGCTCAGCAATCTCTTGTGAGATGTCCTTCTTTGTTGCAATTGAAACATACGCACATTTCGCGTTGTCTTCTGTTGTTGTTGCTGTTGTTCCAGTTACTGTCCTTGGTGGCGGAATCAACGTCCATCGCGTTCGGATCTCTCCTAGGAGCATAGTGAGTAGGTTTAGTGTTGTACCCTTCATTTTTCCATAGGAAATTTTTATCGGAGTCCGAGGCTTTGCCTTCGTACATCCGTAGCGTCGCCATTGACACTCTTACCCTTGTTTCCGCCTCCTTCCATTTGGAGACATTTGCCGGGATCAATCCCAGGCCCAATATTCTTCGGCTGATTGACGGGTGAAGCCCCTTGCTGAAGAAGGTGGCTGCTGCGGTGTCATCTTCGAGAAGCCCAGCCTGATTTAGCAAATTCTCAAAGTTAGTGATATACTTGTCAAGGGAATGCTTCCCCTGTTGGATATTCGATAGTGTGATTAGCGCCATCACCTTGATATCACCGATCTGGAAGCACCCTTCCATCTTCTTTTCGAACTCCACGAATGAGTCGTAGGAGTGGAAGCCTAAGTTGCCTCCAGTTGCGTTAGTTACGTATGATTGTTTGAATGACAGGGCTGATCCCTTGTCCATGAATGACAGCACGAAGCCTATGTGCTTCTTGTCTGTGTCGTAGATGTGAGCGTTCATTCCGAGATAAACTTTTACCGAAGTAATCCATCCGGAATATGCTTGATGGTTGCCATCAAAAATGGCCGGCTTGTTCATGCCTAGTTCTCTGCCCTTGGCCTTACTGTCGCTCGTAGAGTCGTGACCACTTCCTCCTGGTCCTTGAGCATGGCCTTTACCCTTTTGGGCTGTTGCTGATATCTTGGTTTGGTACCAATAAACTATCTCAGCTGGAGAAGGTTGATGCCCCACAAAGGGGTCTTCGATGGAGCTGCCTCGCAGGGCCTCCACTAAAGTGTCCGCCATGCTGTGTGACTTGAGATCTGGGATCGGTATATCCAAGATGATTGAGTGTGACAATGGATCTGCAATAGGCGTTTCTAAAGAGTCTGCGTCTGAGTCAGCTTCCTTCGGCTCTCGGTAGCTAACGAGATCGACAGGGGATAGCGTGACTTGCTCTTCATCGACGTGAATAGGAGAAGACGTTCCTGCAAGAAAGACTCCAGGGACGTGTGGCTCTGCGGTAGTGTTGTCCTCCAAGTTGTGAGACAGCGGAGGCAAGGGAGTGGACAGTCCTAGGCCAAAACCTCTGGACTGGTGGTGACTGCTCCACTTGGGAACAGGGGGTCGGAACTTTCCAGAGGAAGAGCTTGACCTGACATAGAACTTCCTAACCATGGTGGGCTAGTAAGGGGGTGACTAGTGGGTACGGCCCGTGCAGGTAAGTAGCACTAGAGGTGTTGGTAGATTTCAGTTAAAGATGACTACACCTTGAGCCAGTATAGGGGCTTGACTGTGGCGCAAAGTCCACAGGGGTTTGACATACGGCGGGAGAGCCGTAGAGTGGTGACTGACGTAGGAGGACGTCAGGGGGTCGCCGTAGGATGACGGCAACGTTGGTGACGATATCTTTCATCCTCTGTTACGGTCGGAGACCGTGACGCCTTCGGAACCAGCACCTGCATATACTAACCCTAACCTTAGCTGGGACGCACCCTCATTGCTCAAGGTTCATTGGCTAGACAGTCGACTGAGAACCCTTGGTCCGGAGCTTCCTGAAGCTAGTTGTTCACAATGATACGATTGAAGCCAGAGAAGAGTGAATTGCAAAGGGGACGAAAGATGGGGATTCCATCTTCCGCCCACACACTATATACTACAAGCATGTCCGTATGTGTACATACTGTGGACTGCGATCATAGTACGCTAGAAAGAGTCATGGTACATGATTGGACTGCGCTCGAGAAAGAGGAAAGGCATAGGAAAACACAAGGAGAAACGTACGAGGAAATACAATGATGTCCGTGCCACGATGCAACGCGATCACGTGATTAGGTCACGTGCAAGGGAGGCCACATGATCAGTCACGTGACAAGTTGTGGGTAACCCGCCCAAAGGTAATCGAAAGGCGGGATCCCGGTACAGTAGTATCGTAAAATAACAGGAGAAAAGGAGAAATAATACAACGAGACGTACTCGTAATGGTCCACGAAGTGTCTGTTGGATGAATGCGCACAGAGATAAAAGAAAATGTACATGCTACGGTGAGACCGTAACACAGACCACATCAGGAAATTGGAATGGTGATGATATGCCTAGATAAACATGACAAAGAGACATAAACTTGATACATCATTATATTTGTTTACCAAATATTATCTATGAATATAAATCAGGTGAGTCCATGCTGGGAAGGGACTTGATAAGCCACTGCCCACACTGCCCACTGCAGGATAAGTGCCAGACAACAGCTTGACCATTTGAAAATGACACCATACAGTTGGGGCAATGGCATGCAGTGTCCAGCGATGTTGTCAGAGGCAGAAATGATAGTTGAAGAGTGGTTTCAGCCATAGTTGACAAGACAGGAAGGTTCAGTAGTTCTTCAGATTGGTTAAGTTGAAACAATTTACCTGCTGGATGATCTGTGAGCCATCATGGAATGTAGAAGAAAATGTTGATGGTAAGGAATATTCAAGTACTGTTGCTGAATTTGGGAGACTCCAAACACTACAACAGACTGCCATGTTGAACTAGTGCCACAACCTTTCCCACCCACTGAGAACCTTACAACAATGACAGACTTGTCTGAGACTCCATTATCATGTACATCATCATCTATCTCAATTCAGTGTCCAACTGCACCACCCTCTTCCAAAGTGGATCCAACAAGTCCTCCCTTGCAATCCAAGAAGTCAGCTATTGCAAGCAATGATCCACCCACTGAATCACCTAACCCAGGTGGTCACTCAGCTAAACAAATTTGCCTCCAGTTTTCCTTACCTTCAGATGAGTTGACCTTTCATTGATCCTATAAAATGGCCAAGTCCATATTGACAATGGTTAGGAATATCATTCAGGATTATTTGGCCAACTCATGGTGATTTATAGACATCAGTCAAGAGGTCTCAGGAGGTCAAAGACCTCCACTTGCTTTGCATGTTACAACTTGCTCAGGCAAGTTGCAATGCATTTGCTGCACAAGCCAAGTATTGACACCTTCACCTCTGGGAGATTGAAGCAATGCACTTTTGAAGAGGGCTAATTGGCAGGTTGGGGAAGTCAGACATATTCTTGATGTCAATGGCACTGCACTCTCAGACAACCATGTCTGACTCCCTCCTCTCAATGATGATAATAGCTGTGACTCTTTGGGGGCCTCTGGGTCAGTCCTCAATGACAACAACAATTCATCTCTTAATTCTGATGGTTAGTTGTTGGTATCCATACATATGTCTAATCTTCTGTAAAGTTTTACTTGATTTCATTGTATATCATTTCTCTAGTACCATGCATATGTATATGCTACAATTTGTTTGTGATTTATCCCCTAATTTACAATAGTGTGACCCAAGCATGACCATATCACCAGCACACAGCAAAGTCCACATTGTCTACAATGCCATTAATAGCCAACTTATGTGGGACTGGCTTGGTAAGGATTCAGATCACATACTCCCTTTTTATGATGCTAACTCCATTGTCACCAAGTGGCACTCAACCAATGGATCTGAATTTGGTTTCAGGGTGCAAGGGTAGGGGCATCAATGGCACAATGCTTCACATAAATACCATTGCCTCAAATTTCAGTGTGCAGCAAGTTGTTGTTCAAAATTCCCCCTCATGAATTGTCCTCAGTGTCAACTTCCATTTACTTCTAACATGTCAATCTCATAAGGTGCCAACTGTTGTTCCCACACTGGTGGTAGCACCCATGGCTGCAGCCATGATTATGGGTCACAATCTAGTGGTGTGACCCAAGTAGACCAGCTCCCCACATTCCAGCCTGTTTCATATCTAGGCCCATCCACCAGTACACTCCCTTTCATCCCAGCAACTACCCAGGAGATGCAATACCTGAACAGCCCCACAACAATGGCACAAGGGTGGGTTGACAATCCTGAACAACAAGCACTGGCTTACAATCATGCACAACATAGTTCTAATCACCTGCCTTTTCATCCTGGGGCCTATGTGCTACCACAGCCTACCCTACCCACAAACTCAACACATGTCAATATACTCCAGAGACTGCATGATACTGCTGTGATGATACACATAAGTGCTCATTCTAATAGTATTACTCACATGGACTAATACCAATGGATTCAGGTAACTGGCAAAGAGACAGATGTCCTTGAAAACCACTACCAGTGTTGTGGTGCATTGAAGGCACCATCTCAAGACCACCTCCATACTTTTGGCAAATTGCTTTACCCTCAATCTATCTCCTCAACACAAACTGGATCTTCACAAACCTTGTCCCTCCACACTGGCAGTGAAGTCTCCAATGCTCCAAAAGGATGTTCATGCCATGGAATGCACAAGAAGGAGCTCAACCCTTCATGTCTCAACTGGTATGATTCTACAACCTGTGATATCTTGAAGGACATGCAGATTATACTAGTATATGATATGTTTCATAATTTCAGGTGGACCTATATGGACACCACTTGCAAGGCATTGAAGGGTGTCAGAATATTTAGTTGCTATGTGTCAAACTCACAAGACACCTTTTGATTGACAGTAACTACATTTTGATATATTGGATTCTACCTACAGATAAATAGTCCATAGTTTTACCTGTACCAGCATTGCATTTGGATCTGGTTTGCACCCATCCATCCATTGTGGTCACCTGATTGCCCCAACCCACAAATTCTAACAAAGGGGGCCATGCAAGAGTATCTGACACAGGCATGTGTCACTGCTGCAGTTCCCAGTATGTCTGCATTTTTTCTCTGATGCTTTGTTGACTCACATTTTCCTGCAGACATGGAGATAAATGAGGGTCTCAAATCATTTGTGTCCCCCATGAATTTTATCATAAATACACTAATCACCTCATTTCTAGCTCATGGATGTTCCAGTTAAGGTCTGCTCAGAGGCAGCAAAACTTGCACAGCATTTTGCCACAGAAATTCTCAAGACAGACAATACCAACCTTCTGGCAAATCCTGTCACTCACCATGACTGGATGATCAAGTGTATAGAATATATTTTGGATGTCACAAAACCATTTCAATGTTTTCTGCATGAGCACAATGGTGAAGTACATTGTTCAATTTAAGTTATTAATCTCATGGCACCTGCACCATTCTGTGGCAGGGAAAGGTAATTCAGTGGTACAGCAACATGCATCTTGAGAAATTTCACCTCAAATTTTAGTATGCTAACAACAATTACTTGCCAATAAAAAGATTTCAGAGCAACTTCAAGTCAATGCCAACTCACATGTATGCACTGTCTGCAACAGTAGTAAGTGATCACCTACTCTACTTCACTTGAACCTAATGTGTTCCAGCTTCTCTGCAGTCTTCACCATGTCTCAACCAGGTGAATTAGCAGTTCTGGGAGGACCCTCCCCTTTGATGGCAACACATATGGACCTATATTCAATGCTTACCACAATGGCATAATCAGGGTGCTGTCTAACAAAGGCATAGGTTATGCCTTTCATACATGTTTAGACTGGTTGAATTCACAGGGAATGTGAGTAGACACACAATGGACAGTAAAACTAATTTCATTTCTTTGCAGCCAGATGTTTGATATGGGAGAAAGGGTCCACCAGTCCCTGAACAAGGTCAATCACATTTTCCTCCCTGATCCTGATAGTTTGGTGACATATGAGGCAGGGCCCTCATCAACTCTGGGCCTTGTGCCCCCTTTCCACATGTCTCACACAGAATCATATGTATGTACAAGCACATCAACAAGTGACAGAAGATTACATTCATCAATGACCACTTCACAGTCCCAGGTCACAGACTGGCAAACATCTGTTAGTGGGCTCACAGAAGACTTTCAGGAGGGATCATCAGCCAGATTGTCAGGGGATCTGCTAGACTCATCCATTTTCTACACATTTTGATCAGGCTTTACTAGTACAGTCATTGAATAGTTTGTTTGCTAGCATACACCCATGTATTATTTATCTTTGATCTGATATGCCACCAAGATTTGAGTCTAACTGAATGATAATCTATGCATAGCAATCTAAGAGAGGTGATCATGACAAGGTGTTATTACGTGTCAAGTTTTGCTACCACGCGATACTAAGTGCTACTGGCTGATACTGGAACGACATAACAGCACAGTACTAAACTTTTGCTACTGAGGTCTGTAGGCACTCCAGACCACTGCAGAGGACCATCCAGCCCACTGATGATAGCCCATCCATAGTCATTCCAACGCCACTGTGAGCGCCACTATTATCTTGAGGCTGGATACCAGAAGCGACTACACACTGAATTCAGTCCACAAAACCCATTGCCTACGACGACGAAGACATGTTTCCCAAGACCACGATCAAGGCGCCAATCTTCATTCATTAAAACTCCGCACGGTTGGAGACAGCACGAGGAATACTCGAGGTAAGGTCACGGGTGCAAGAAGGTATACATACCTCGAGCCCTACCCAAGTCGTACTGTCAGCCTTAGAACAATGCAAGAGAGCGTGATTATGTATGTCTTCTCTGCATGTGATGCTGTTCAGTATTGACGGTCTTCGCTTCACAGAATAATGGGTCCTACAGGATCAGGCAAAAGCAACGTAAGTTATGGTTCTTGCATGTATCGATCATCCGCTAAGATATTCACAGTTCGTCAACAAACTGATAGACATTAAGGAAGACAAGGCAGCGTGTGGGCTCAAATCACATACGCAAAGCATCCGGGAGTTTCACATATCCACGTCTAATGGAGTATATGTATTCGTCGACACGCCAGGATTCGATGACACTTATCGTTCTGACCGAGAAGTACTTAGAATGATCGCCAATTGGTTAGAGGAAAAGTAGGGATGACCTATATGCGATACTCATCACTGATACATGGTCAGATATCGAGGAAATGTAAAGCCAAGTGGCATTATCTATACACACCGCATAACCGACAACCGCATGTCTGGCTCGGTGTGCAAGAATCTCGATATGTTTTCCAGAATATGCGGGGATAAATCTGCTGAACGTGTGCGGTTGGTGACTACTATGTGGGACAGGGTGAAAGACCAGAGCTTGTCAAGTAGCAGAGTGGCACAGTTAGAGGGCAATTTCTGGAGACCTCTGATTGATCTTGGCGCTCGCCACAGAAAATTCCACAATACCCAGCAATCTGCATGGGAGATCATTTCCGATGTTGTTGGAAAGTCAGAGGCCACGTTACTCCAAGAAGAGTTGGTAGACGCGGAAAGGAGGCTGAATGAAACGACGGCAGGGAGGGGCCTCTATACTCAGTCCCAGAGGCTCCTCCAGGAACAAAAGGACACCATCAAGCGACTTGGGGAAGCCAAGGTGCAGCAAGATCCGAAGTTGGCGAAAGAGTTGGAGGTAGAATACAAGAGGATTGAAGCCCAACTGCAGAAAACGTGGGAAGAGGTGGACAAGCTGAAGCTGCCATTCCTGAGGCGGCTTACGTTGTTCTTTTCCAAGAAAACAAAGGCCGTAAGTTTTCTGTTTGGACCGAGTGTGATGGAAACCGAAACTAACCCATACGCGTACAGCACACAATCGAAATAAACACGGAGGCCATGCGCAATGCATTCATCTGAGTTGAACTGTACTCTTTGGATGTATGCCTAACTTGGAGCTTGGAAGGGAGCGAATGTTCGATAACGTGGGTGGAAGGAATTTGGTGGATGCTGTTTCTTCATCGCGGGTGGTGGTAATACCGTACTACGTTCTCATGACATCCTCAACTACTGTATTCCAAACATTCTGACTTGCAAATCAGATCTCTCAATCGCACTCGAGCCCTGTTGGGGGCGCGTTAATGACGAGTGATATGTGGTGCTGTATCTAAATTTCGTTCCTTGCATCCACTTCTGCTGCCATCGTCATACGATCGCGTGTATGCTAGCTCTACGACGCAACAGGTGAAAACACAATACCAGCCGGCAAAGGTCCATGTCGCACACCTCACCACCGCTGTACTCCTACCTCCACTTCTGCTTCTGTATCTACGCTTGCAGCCGCAACGGAATATCAATCTATCTCCCTCTCCATGATCGAATATTTCGGCATCATAAGGGCTTGACTCCCCCTCGAAGCCGAAATGGTATAGTGGATCCTGGATAGCGAGTGTCGGGTTACTATGAAAGTGAATACATGAGCCAGCGTGCCTCAATTTCGGTGTGTGCACCTCCATTTGCCTTCGCTGATGCGAATGAAGTGCCTGAAACTATGTGTATGCAGTATCACAAACCACAGATTTGCACCAGAAATTTACCAGTGTGATGGGCAGGTCATTGATGCATTTCCTCCACTTAAAGTACCTAAGTGATGACCTTGTTCGCAAGCAATTTCATTGTTGATTGGTTCGTCCTTACCACTATACTGGCAGTCGCAGCGCATAATTCTCGATATACCTCAAATGGTGATGTATTCGTCAGGACTACGTCTTCCCAAGACAAAACGAATGTCTCTGGTATCGCGAATGAGGAAGACTGTGAGCCCATTATGTAAAAATGGGCTCAACTGTACCACCGACATCTCTTCCGCCACCATTTGGTTATTCTGTAATTGCATGGGCCAATACGATAAGATATTATAATTTGACGCCCATATATCATTGGATACTCGGCCGCTCGCTGGGCCGAAGCCTTTCGGCCTGTCAATGCCACGTGCTACTAGTCCTTAAACCCTTGCAACCATCATCAGTGCATCAGCATTGGGCCGACAACGTAAACAGACCAACTTGGCTGTGGGTGTCATTCACCAGTTTGCTCATGCCATTATCCGCCTTCTCAGCATGTATAGGACGTCAATCTTGAACTAAAGAGAACTAAGGCGATCAATCTCCACATCTATACGTGCCATTTCATTTGGGAACATCTATCTGTTTTTTTGTGGTCACCGATTTTTTTAGAGGTACAGATGCAGTCGTTGATCGTAGTGTAAGACCGACACTCATGGACTCATGCAGGATGCGCCTAATCAACGTAGAAGCCTTTCTGGGAAGGGAGGAATTGATTCGAGAGAGGAAGCAAGTGGACAGTCGAACCAAGGTCCTCGAGTTACGCGATGATGAAGTCACAAACTATGCGATTTTATCCCATCGGTGGACCGATCAAGAAGTCAGCTATGACGAGATGACCGAACTTGCAAAGATGGAGGAAGCGAGAGATGAAATTCGCCAGCGCAGTGGCTATCGAAAGATTCTTGATAGCTGTGAGCAGGCTAAGAAGGACGAGTACAAGTGGTTGTGGGTCGACACTTGCTGCATAAACAAGGAAAGCAGCGCAGAGCTATCCGAGGCGATCAATTCCATGTACCGGTGGTATGAAAACTCAAAGGTATGCTATGCGTACCTCCACGACGTCACCGGTGAATCCTTTCCCACCAAACCAGACAAGAGGATGTATCCAAATTGCAATGGATGGCCGGAGTGGTTCTCGCGTGGGTGGACCCTACAGGAGATGATAGCGCCGAACGCTGTCCGGTTCTTCAACAAGTATTGGCAGCCCATTGGCGACAAGAGGACCCATGCAGAACCCCTGTCAAACATCACTCGGGTTCCACAGCGTGTATTGAGAGACGGATTTTCCTTCAACCATCCCTGCGTTGCTCAAATTATGTCGTGGGCTGCCGATCGGAGGACGACGCGAGTCGAGGACAAAGCATATTCCCTGATGGGTTTGCTTGATGTTAATATGCCGATGTTGTATGGAGAAGGGAAGAAAGCATTCCATCGTCTTCAGCTGGAAATTATCCGCACGTCAGATGACCAAAGTATTTTTGCGTGGGGTTCTGACGGAGAGAATTGGCGGACTGGCAGCATCCTTGCTGACGACCCAAGCTTTTTCCAGGACTGTGCCCAAATGGAACTGATGGAGCCCCATGAATTCATCCAACACGTAAAAGAGTACATCCCAGAAGAGTTGCGCTCGATGATCGAGGCAGATCGATTTGGCTCGTTCCCCGTCAGCAATCGCGGCATCCAGATTTGGATGCTCGTCCGTCCCTTGCGTGGCTCTGACTCAGTCATTGAAGCCCGGCTGCCATGCTGCGCTAGTTCATCTGGTGCACCAGTGTCAATCAATTTGGCTTTGTGGAAATCCAATTACTACAGATATTTTACGCCGGTATGGAAAGGGTTTCCTACAGAGGGAACTTTACAGTTCCGCCAACTCTATCTCAGATATCAAGACATCCCGCATCGCAACGTCACATTCAAAATCGATGACAGTGCAATAACCAGGAATGGTTTCACTTACTGTGGCACATACCCATGGGAACCCAGAGAAAACACAGTGACGCTAACCCGCACCAACTTTCTGTACGTCAAGATCTACTCCAATAGTGAATCCAACTGCCGTTTTGCAGTGGGGTTTGGGCTATGCTTTGGCCAGGGTTGGATCCATTTTGTTTACCAGGAGCATGCCTGTACCAACTACGGATACTCACAGTGGGAGGACTATGCTGAAGGAGAATACAAGAAGATGCTTGTCAGGGGGCCAGAGCATGCCCGATCCATGGCCGAGGTGCGTTCTCGAGGTGAACGCTATGGTCATCTCTGGTTTAAGTATAATTGTCTCCCTGGACGAACCGGCTGGTCTGTGCGGACTTCCTACATCGTGTGGGAGAGCTCAAAGAACTGGGGGGTCAGGATTGATGCATTTCAGGATCCTGGTATCCGTCATAGGTCAGATGAATGGGCGGACCTGACCAACTTCGATGTTGAGGTGGGTAGATTCTTCCTCGGACACACATAATGGCTCATTAGCATTAATATTACCATGGACAGGGAACCGATGATCCAAATTGTGACATGCGGTGTCTCATGATACGGGACCGACTGAAGGAGCAAAATCGGTATGGGCTATGTGTAGATGGGCTCCCCATGGAATTCTCGCTAGCACCGAACACCAGAATAGAGGTGAGTATGCATACCTTCCAGATTCTGTTTGAGTCTTACAAAGACAGCTTGGGGATTATGGTTCCTTTATAGGTCCCAATGCCTTCCACAGGGAAGGAAACGTTTTTGCTGACATCAAGTCCCTTGCTCCGGAGCTGGACGTCGCCCCAAGGCAGCACAAAATATATGCAAAAGACAGTAGAGATGACGGTTATGTGACAGCCCACAGCTCTACTTCTTCGGGTTCCGGTGATTCAGTCGTTCTGTACGAACCAATTGGACTGTCACTTCCACGCAACCAGCATTTCAACTCGTTGGCTTTCCTCTCCACTCAACTCACGAACAGATATCTTGTGACAAGGGTCATCGAATGTGCCACTGAGCATTCTAGTAAATCATCCGCACAATCCGAATCAAACCACCGTACAAGGTCATATAGACGTGAGTTCACGTGCACCCAAGTATTCCATACAATGTCTGACCATTGAACCAGCCATCACATCAGACACTAGCTCCCACATCGTGACACCTTTGTGCACCATGGAAAAGCCATTTGTTTGGTATCTAGATGAGAGTGCTAGTTCTGCACTAGTGGAGTTTCCAAACAACAAGTTGAGAACTGAGACGAATGATGGAAGGAGGAGGGGTAAGCGCTTTTTTGGTCGGTCGCTCTGACTAGTGGCTCTGTCCGTCTTGTAGTGTGTATCATATCCGCAGGTAATCTGATTGAAATACGTTGACCAATTGTAACTATCATCGGGAATTTCACCAGTTTCTTGCTTGCCCTTCGTTATCAACAGATCGACAGGCAGGAAAAAGGAAATAGGTGCGAGTGGACGCTCTTCGGTCCTTGAAACTCTTATCGTTAATCATAACATTCAGCTCACTTCTAGCAGTGATCTGCCCTTCGTCGTCCTTCCATCGACACTTGCACCGCTCCTTGCTTGTTGTCGACTACGTATTCTTAATCTGATCAATCTCGGAACACTAGATTTAGACGATGCATTCATGAGGCAGGCGGCCCTCGCATGGCCAGCTCTCGAGGAACTGCGACTGTGTAGCCTCGCATGGAGTAACTCGCATCGTCTGACGCTCTCGAGTATTCGGGAACTTGTATCGCAATGTCCGCACCTGGCACGACTGCACATGGCCATTGATGCTAGAATTCTTCCTAAAGAGGACACCGATATTGCATCCCCAGAGTCACAGTCACCATCCCTAGATATGCTCAACGTCCGTAATTCGCAAATAGAGAATCCCCGGGCTGTTGCAGAGTACCTAAAGGCTATCGTACCCGGACTGAGGACGTCGAATGTCGAAAGCGGAATAGATACGTTGAGAGTGTGGAGGGTTGTTCAAGATCTTATGAAGGGTACTTAACTTCTCAAGATAAAGTGACTTGGTTTATGGTTGCAGAGGACATCGAACGTAGAGACGCTGCAGTCCTTTCGGACTTATGGTGTTTGCCAATGTTCGCTAATGTACGGTTACGTTACTCCGCGACTTTGTCTTTTGTTGTCCCATAGTATCCGGCTGTGCGCCTGAACACACTGAGAACACGCGTTTTGTTCCCGTCTTCACGTTTGTGGGTCCTCCTTGTTTTTTGGTCGTGATGGAACCGGATTTTCCTCGTGTAATGTAGCAGCTGTCACCACAGGATGTTCGGGAGAAGTTGAACTGATTTAAATAAAAACCAGAATCCTTTAGTGAGCGGCCACATGCCCTACCTTCTCGTGAATTCTTCATATGAACCTTCTTCAACAGGCGAAACAGTCTCTAGCGGACATTGCGGAACTTCTCGAGTCCGGAAATGGCGAGTTTGTAACACCAGACCAGTGCACCGAGTTCGCAACGGAGGGAGAACAGTAAGGAAGCAAATACCACAAGTTCATCACACCACCGAACTAACATCTGGCGAAGGCTTGCCAGTGATTTGAGGGATCTAACTAAGCGTGCCAATGACCCCACTGCCTCCGTCGGGAAGCCCGACGCGCAGCAGCATCAAATATATCTACAACGGTGTCACGATCTCAGATGTCGGATCAAGGTTGGCTGATATCGCGCAACATGGTCTGATATGCCCTCTAACCCTATGCCCTAGAATACAATTAGACAGAGCAAAGCGGCGAAGATGATTCCTGGTTGCGATGCCGTTGGATACGGTTCCACGGTTAGGCCAGCTTCCGAGCATCCAGGATCTCAGTTTACAGATAAGAGTGACCCGGAGCCATCGGTGCCGAAGTTACCGGAACTTCTTGTATGCCTTCAGCAAGAAGGGTTGGACTTATCACAGGCGCTTGCAGAAGCACAGGGTGCATCTATAGGTCAGTAATTTCCGTGTCCATTCAACTCCTGCCGTTAACCGTATGTGTAGTCAACAAGTCAACCTCGAAGAGGCCACGTAAGCCACCTGCTGGAAGCGGCGTGCGTCCAGCAAGTGTGCGGGTGCAAGACAGACCCACGCAACCCACGCGTCTATCGATCAGATGTCATCCACATCAGGCTTCTGCTAATTCCGCACGAACCCATCGCTCACCGCAAGCCAGTTCAGCACCTCGTGCAGTGCACCACAGGCTCAGACCTCAAGATCAGGATGCTTTCCAAAATCTAATGAAGGCTGTCCAGCGATATGTCGAAAATCAACCTGATTGCCGCGTGAATAAGATCGATAACATTAGGACTGAGAAGAATATCGTTGATCGTGTTACGATCAGCGGCTCTGGGCCCACCATTAACGTTGGTGGATCGAGGAACGCGGGCAGTGGTGCGTTTCCCGTCGACCCCTTTGAAGTATCACAGCTGATTATCATGGCAGTTATCACCAATACCAGTATGCCGATGCAGGTTCCGCACGAGGCCACTGAGACAGCAGGAGCTGGTTAGCTGTTTTGCTCTACTGTAATTTATCCATTCTGCACACCGATCGTATCCACAGTTCTTATGGGATAATTTGCGTAAATTGTTTTATGATATGTATCGGGATGACAATTGGAATTCAGCATCAAGTCTCTGATAGTGAAAGGTCACAGTAACACTGCGCTGACGTCGATGTTGAGTATCTTGCCTCGGTTTTCGCATCGGCGGACTTGTTTCTCACCGATGCACCTACATAGGAAACCTTGACACCCACCTTCGTCGGCTCTAATGCCTTAGGAATAGCGTTCGCTTACCCTCCATATTCAGAACTCACACCTGCCATCCCCCACCAGAGTTTCAGAGCTGCATTGAGTGCCATCGCCGTGAGTACCAGGGGGTGAAATAGGAAACACAAGGCTCACTGTCATCACGAACTGCCAAATTAGCACCGGAATAGATCCACATATCCTAGGGATATGTCTCTTGAGAACTGTGGGTCCAGCTCATCATCCTTTCTTCCCATGCTTCATCTCATTACTACACAGCGCCTTGACTACAATCTCCACAAAGCCCTGTCTTATCCTCCAAGAACGATGTTATGTCACCGTGGTCAACAATACAAACCACCCTCAATGAAACGACTCGAACATCCATTCACCATGTTCCTGAGGAACGCCTCGAATATCTTCGTCGCCGAGGGTAGGTCCGGAAGGAAGCACACACCAGTTGTGACCTCTGGGGAGAAGGCGGCGTTGAGAAGGATCCACATGCACCGCATCCTCATAGCGACTTAATTAACACGAGCATAATAGGTGGTGTCAAAGTTAGAAAATGAGACTGCAAGTACGTCCTTCTTGCTGTATTACTTGGGAGTGCTGTGGCTGACATATTGTACTACGCAGGGCTGAGCTGGGATGCGCAACGTGGCAACTTTTGAACACACTTTCTGGCTACTTGGTGGTGCTTGGTGATGATACGATATGCGAGACATACTATGACGTTGCGATTCCCGAAGTGCGTGCTATATATTTGTTTCCTCTTTCAGGTGTGACTTTTACAATGCATCTTATCCAGCACCCAACTGCCGACCAACGCGAAGCTCTTGGCTCTTACATGTACCTCACTTCTCGGCTCTATCCGTGTAGGGAGTGTGCGGCAGAGGTTTAGGAACTTCTGAAGGGGTTTCTGCCACAAGTCTATAGCACCTCCTTTCCCTTGGACTGTTGTCCATATTCATGAAATGCGATACAGACTTCGAGTCGGCGCGCTGCTGATGTGTGGTAGGCCAACTATTCATATACCCAGGTAGAACTCAAGCTAAGTAGGCACCTTCCCCGGCCCGGCTCTGTTCGGTAGATAACGAAATAAACGCGCCACTTGGCAAGCCAAACTTTACTGTGCCAAACATATAATCGTGGATGCGGGGATGCACTGCATCATTGACTTCTACTGTAACATGACTGCTGCCAGTGATCTCATCTTCTGTGGACTTAGGATACCTCACCACAGGAATCCTATGGATCTGGCTTGCATGTTCATTTGGACTGTGTGATTGCGCGAGTGGGTCAGCTTGACTTCTATCAAATCGCACTCGGTCCAAACAGAAAACTTACGGTCTTCGGTTTCTTAGCAAGGAACAGCATAATCCGCTCCATGGATGGGATTTTAAGCTTCTGCATTTCTTTCAATGTTTCCTGTAGCTGAGCATCAAGCTTCCTGTATTCCTCTTTCAACTCCTTCACCACTGCCGGATCTCCTTGCGCTTTGACTTGCTCCGAAAGTGGCTTGACAGTGACCCATTGCTGCTGAAGGATCATCTGCAATTTGGTATAGATTGCCCCTTCTGCCTCCGTCTCGTTCAACCTCCTTTCCGCATCCGCCGACTCTTCTTGGTGTAGCAGGTCCTCTGTGTCTCCAGTTCTGTCACGAATGTCCCGCACAAATTGATGTGTGTCATAGACTACCCCTTCCAGAAGATCGCCGATAAAGTAGTCCCCACTCCGTGATTGATCAGTCAAGAAGTCATAAAAAGAGTCATGTAGGGGTCGGATAGGTTGGGTGTGGTCAGTAATACCACTGAGCAGTGGGCTCATGTAGTTCAGAACAATGGCGACGTTATAACTATCTTCCTCGTGTGGGAAGCACTTGCGCATCGCATGCAATGCATCCATTGAGAGCGGCTCTGACGTCTGCAGAATCTGTCGCATCAGGGAACGGAATCGTACAAGCGATGTCGATCTCCCACTGGCAGCGCTGTGGAGGATTACACCATACATGCTATCCGTAAGTGTTTCCCTCTTTCCTGACGTACGTGCTGTCAGATCGCCGAAGCGTTCTTTGGCTGTTTCCCCAGCAAAGCCTAATTTGATGAAATCACAGGCCAGCCGAGCCCACTCGAACAAACCATCCGCCTTCAGGGTAATGTACTCGATTTCCCTCTCACCGATGTCTTCGAGACCCCTGAGCATGTTAGATACATACAGACGAATATCGCGTTCAGCAAGCGCGGTGGGGATGTTGTCCAATGAAGTTGCTTTCACGTGCTGAGCATCACGGAGAGCACGTATGATGTCGGGTAATAGTCGTGACGTGAAAAGTATCCGAAAATTGGAAGGGAGACGGGCAGCTTTCGTCGATGCAAGCACAGACAGGATGTGCATTCCACTTTCATCTAAAGCGTCAATGACTATGACAACATTTCCGGTTATCCCACCCGAAACCTTTGACAAAGGCCTCAGAAGAAGCTTCTCCCACTGTTGCATGACGTCGGGTGTGGTCTTGAGCGTATTGTCCTCCTCAATTGCTTTGGCCAATGCCCGCCGAAACGCCGGATCACGGTTGGCAAGATCGCGAGCGATGGTCGGCAGCATCTTTTCCTCCCGACGTTCCATTTTTCTGTCGCGCGCGAAGCAGAAGCACGACCCGAGTCCTCCCGCATTCTTGAACTACAATGCAATTGTGTGGGCAATAGCCGATTTTCCCCTGCCAGCCTGACCGTGAAGCCAGAAGATCCGCGGTGCATTGACGTCCGGGTCGTGGATCCAGTCGACAATCTCCTTCAAAATTTCCATTCTCGTGCCATCCAGGCATTGCTTCGTCGTGTTGAGTCCCGCGCCACGGGCATACGCCATACCATCTAGGTTTAAGTCCTCGAGCACGCGGTAGACGTTGATGTGCGTATCGCGAACTGCACGACTACGGTATTGTTGCATCAAATCGTCTAGCACTCTGTTGTACTCGTCGACAACGGTCCGCATTTCAGATTCGATGTTCTTTCCGAGCCGTTTCCCTAAGATGATAGCTAATTAGCATTCCGTCAAGAGGGAGTAGTCAAATTGACGCACAAAAATTCTGTGTTTCAGAATAATTTATGATGAACTGGGAACAATTACTGATCGCCTCGGCGATGAGTACAAGGGTATCTTGCATCCTATGGAGACCAAACAGGATATCCTCCTTAAGAAGGAACATGTAGACGGTTCGGATCTTTTCAAGTAAGTTGGATACATATTCGCCTAGGTTTGCTTGCGCAATGATCAACTAACGGAATGATATGAGGTGCAAGCCTTCGCCGATCAGAAGACGTACCTGAGCTGCACTGGTTAGAATCCCTAACGCTATCTGGGCAGACGGGTGGAACTGCGTACGAATGTCAATCTGAATGTTATATCGCAGGAAGGGAGAGGTCGTACATCGGAAATAGTACTGGCTACGGTGGTAAACCTCTTCAATGGTCGGAAGTAGGTCGAATTGATAGTATCTATCTGAGAAACGGTAGTATTGATCGCACCAACAAGCCCGACAGCATGTTGCCCAACAGGTGGAACAACTGCCATTGTGCCGACCTCATTTTGGGCAGCATCCATCTTGTCACGCACAGCAATCACAGGTGCGACTGGCTCGTCAGCATTGCTCGCCAACTCCTGTGACTGTTTTGTAGACGAGAGCTCAGCTAACAACCGTAGAATGTATGGAAAACGCTTTGCACGTTCCACTCGAATGGATGCACTCGCGATACTTTGGTTTGACCAGTTAGGGCGTAGTAAGCTTTTGATGTTCGCCAGTTTACCCTTGGCCGTATTGCTCAATGCATGCGATGCCGAAGGGATATTAGGGACGAGAGCTGTAGATGACTTTTGTGACTACCTTCGTGTTAGTTGACCAAGACCATCTCCAGGAGTAATGGTTTCCGTACCAGGGCAAACTGAGAGTCCGTCGTGACTTGGACGGGTTTGGTCTTCCAAGGTCTCGACTTGGAGTAACGAATCTTGGACTGATTGTTGGTCATTTGATGATAGGATCTGAAGAATCTAGTTTGTTAAAATTCAGCTTTGAAGACAACGATGGGAGAGTCGAGCAGCGTGCAACACAGCAGCTTCGTGTGTGCAAATGAAGGATGATGAGCGCTCTCAGTCTATTCCTTCGCTTCTGCTTGCCCACGCACAAACCCTCCACCAGAACAGCCAGCTGAGCTTGACTCGCAGTTCAGGTGCTCGCCCTTTCGTTCTCCATAATACCCTCAGGCAGCGACGGCCAATCTCTCCCCGTGTTGACGAGGATGTCGTGATTTCTCTTCCAACTCTACCTCCGAGATATCCGAGCCCTTTGAACGTCTGCCCACTGTTTCGTTCACCCTCAAGCCTTGTCAGACCCCCGTTTCAGCGCAAAGCGGTCTGCACGTTACTCGTAGCACCGCATGAGTTTGACCCACCCCCACCTCAAGCTTGTATTCATGCAAAGTGATGCGTCTCCTCTTCGATCCCTTTTCTTTCTATTGTGGTTACCTGTCGTGAGTGGTGCTTGACGCTTGTCCCCTTCATTATTAGGCGGTCGTAGTTGTATGACTGGCACATTATAATTACATTCTAGACAATTGCAGGCGTCACCGCAGGTCAATTCGTCACGATCAGAGAATAAACTGCTCCCGATCCGACTCAGCCAGCTGTACGCAGTGCGCTGCAGCTGTCGGTGTCGATCCTGTTAGATAAGTTAGGGAAACATCATCTAACTTATTTAACCCAGTAAGTTGGTGCGGTCAGATCACTGGTGTGTACCATTGCGTTTAGGAATGTCTGGTGATATGTAGACTTATGAGGGAGGTCTAATGTGTAGCATTAGCTGGGATAAAGGCTTGGCAAGACATGAAGACATGAGAGATGGTCCTGTGAACTTCAGTGGGATGATAATAACTATGGATGAAAGTACTTCAGGGTAGATGTGGGGTGTCGCTGTGCTTGTAGCGGGTGTCGACACCGAAGCCAGCCGTTTTGAGAGTGACTTTAACCGAGCCAGTGTTGAGCGCAGCAAACATGTCCCTCCAACATTCCATAAGCAGACAAACGACGGTATCCAAGCTCACGCTCTCACTAGACACTAGCCACACACCTTCCCAGATCTTGTTCTACACATTGACATGCTCTCCACATTGTCCAGCCCGTTTAGCCTTCTCAACTACTTCTCATCATTCCCAATCGCGAGAACCAATGTAAAGTTCATCTTGCACACTCCGACCAGCGCTGACAGCACCCAGATAAGCGTTGCACTCACCTTCAAGCACACCAGTGCTCCCACCGTGATGAGTGCATCGGGCTACTGGAGAGAGCATGAAATGTTGTTGGGAGGACCTCCAGCAGGTATGATGCACAGGCCATATCATTCCCTGAGAGGAGTCAAAATTGTGGTCCTGGGTTTGGTGGCTTGCCGGGGTGCGAGTCGAGTACAAGAGGAAATTTGTAGTTGGTGTAGTTGGTGGAAACTCCGCTGACGGAGTCAACGAAGACGGGGCGAGAGGCAGAGTGGCCAGAGATGAACCGCGCAATATCAGGGCACGAATGAGCGAGAGGTCAGTGGAGAGGCAGAAACATTCGGTACGTGCACAAATGAAGGGCTTCCTTTGGGAAGGCTGGGGTTACCGTTTGTCGAACTGAGTGATCACGTGACACGAATGCGAACAGGCAAGGGCCCAGATCTCATGAAGGGTATGGCAGAAGGGAGGGGAAATAAATCTTTCCTTGCAAAGTCATGCCACGCCTCTTCCTCTTTGTTATCGCCCACAATGGCTGTCCACTTGAACACGCGTCTTATTCCTGTCTTCAGGTTTGTGGGTCCCCTTGTTTTTTGTCGCAATAGGACTGGAATTTCCTGTGTAATTTAGCGACCGTCACCATGGCAAGTCGTTGAACCAGACAGACACGATGCACGCTGATGTAGAGACTTGGAAACACTTAAGAAAGGCTGCTGGAAGTGGACGGGTCGCGTGCCCTACTCTCTCGTCGACTCTTTCACTGTGAATTCTTAAAATGGACGTTATTCAAGAGGTAAAACAGTCCCTAACGGACATTGCGGAGCTCCTTGAGTCCCACGGTGGAGAGTTTGCACTAGCCCGGTGCACCGAACCCGCGACAGTGAGAGAGCAGTAAGCTAATACCACAGGTTCATCGCACCACTGACAGATATCTTCTATCTGTCAAGGCTTGTCGGTGATTTGAGGGATCTAATCAAGCGGTGCCAGGATCTCAGATGTCGGATCGAGGTTTGTAACTATCACGCATTACAGATCAACATTCAAGTTCGTTCTAACACTATGTCCCAGAACGCAGTCAAACTGAACAAATCAGCAAAGACAATAGGTAGATGTGATGCCAACGCTTCAGCAGTTGGGCCATCTTCCGAGCGTCCAGAGCCATCGGCCTCGAAGTTACCGAAGCCTCTCATTCACCACGGGGAAGAAGGGTTGAGCTCACTCGAGGCGCTTTCAGAAGCACAAGGTACACCGATAGGTCAGTGATGTCCGTATCTATTTCGTTCCAGCTGTTAACCGTATCTTTAGTCACCAAGTCCACCTTGAAGAGGCAGCGCAAATCACATGGTGGGAGCAACATGCGTTCAGTACGTGTGCAGGAGGAAAGCCGACCCACGCAACCCGCACACCCATCGTCTGCATGTCATCCACCTCAGGCTCCTGCTACCTCCGCACGAACCCATCGTTCATCCCAAAGCAGTTCAACAGCACGTGTAGTGCACCATGGGCTCAGTACTCAGGACCTCAAAGTTTTTCGTGACACCATGAAGACTTTCAAGCTACATCTGAAAAATAACCCTAATATCCGCGTGAATAAGATTGATGACATCAGGACTGAGAAGAATATTGTTAATGGTGTTACGACCAGCGGCACTGCGACCACCATCAACGTTGGTGGATCTAATAACTCAGGCAGTAGTGCGTTTTCAGATGACACTCGTTAGGGTATTAAAGCTGATTCGGTGTACTAGCAACTATCACTGTGCCAGTGCAAGCTCCGCATAAAGCCACTGAGACAGCGGGAGCCGATTAGCGGTTACAGTTGAGGAATAACAGTGCTGCTGTTTGCTCTGTCGTAACTTGTCTGTTCTATACGCCGATTGTATCGATATTCCCCACCGGACGCTTTGCGTAGATCAGATCTATAATATCCATCGGAATAACAATCGGAGTCCAGCAGAAATCCTTATTCATCGTCCGTTGGTCTAAGTTTCTGAGTGAAGAGAGAGCGTGTCCACGCTGGTAGTCTACCAAATTTGAAGGAATGACCGTCCTTACTACGAGCCCGTCTGCGGGGGCGACAAACCTGCAGTATATGAGGCCTATGTCTTGGGATATGTTCGGCTATGTCAATTTGGATTGGAAGTAGGTCAAGTAAATCACCGGGGAACTAGATCATGTCGTCCGCTTCTGCGCCCGCGACGCTCTGGTCTTGTCTCGAATGTTTTCCGCTTAAATAACTAGCTGGACATGAAAACATCAGTTCACATAATCCAGCAACGACACCACGGGTTGGCACTGTACTCACGTATCTTGAATCGGCTTCACAACATTGTCGGTTTGGTTCTCCGACTCCGCATTGGCGGACTTATTTCCCATCGACGCACCTACATAATGCCTAACACCGACGGCTCCAAACGCCGTGGAGGTAGTGTTGGCTTACCCTCCGTTTTAGAAACTCAATGTTGCCATTATTATTGTGAGTAGGCAGTTGAAGTCGGAAAACAAGTCCCAAGGCTCACTGTCATTGAGACCTGTCCAAATTTGACACTTGAATAGATTCAGGTAGCCAAGGTATGTGTCTTAGCTACCGTAGGTCCAGGAAACGAACCATTCTTCCCATGCTTCATCCCGACGGAAGTCACATCACTTTGCCATGGCACTTCTGCATAACTGATGTCCACAAGTGGCGTGAATCGACAACCTGTAAGGTAAAGCGAGCCATGCGAAATGCTCCACAAGGTTGAATAGTCCCGATAATGGATTCAAGAATCATGTTGCATTCTGAGCAGCATCACATACACCGTGGGCTGAGGCATCATCGTAGTTAAAAACGATGCCATACAAGACACATCAGCTGCGGAGCTGAGCCAGTCATTAGTAACGCAAAACGGATCACTACCCTAGTACTGGAGGCAACGAAGTCGGCGCAGGGTTGTCTGATACCCAAAGCGCATCGATAGTACAAAGTACTGGATACGCGAGGAATGATGTTGGTTTCATGCGAGTACTGGAACTAGTAAAGTGACCTGTGAGTATATTTCGTGGCTGGGGAGTATAACTGGTCATTTCGATGTAGGCCCAGGTGCTGGGAAGACGGTGGAATATAGAGGAAGTGAATCGTGAAGTTGACCATTGCACCCTTAAGCATAGTATACGTTAGTAGAAGTGACTCACGACTCACCTCCTGTCATTTACTATATATCAAGTTATCTCAACCCATGTGACTGGTAGGATCAATGGACGAGAGGCGGTCTTCCCCAGCCGAGCTCGGGCTGAGACGTGAAAGAAACGGAGAAAAGATTGCAGTGGACGTACTTTACTCGGACAGGGCGGTATATGAACATAGTACACGCCAGTTGAAAATGCCACTCGAACCTGTGAGCATCCTCAGTCAGCCATGCTAATGTCTTGTCGAAGGGAACGAATAGGACATATAGTGACGCTGTTTGATAACCAGCGGGTAATCTTTCGAGGATCATTGGTGGGCCACAGATAGCAGGACGGAGCAAATGGGCATAAGAATCGTGCCGCCTGAAGCAAGCGGTATGTCAGGGGTAGAGAAATACACGTAAAGAGCTGTACAAGGTGATCCCAATGGATGATCTTTAGAATCCAAGAAAACAAACTACTTGGTACCACGCTCTGGTCCCGTGAGGAGTCGTATCACGTTCTCGTAGACGGTAAATATTATCCCCCCGCTCATCTATGTAAGGGCAAGAACATCATCAGTTCCCTCAACTACACAAAACATCATGGGGAAACTCACAACCAGTCTAACGAGTCTTGGCGTAGTGCCTGTCCAGAACCGAAGGACTCCTTCCTCCGTCAAGATTCGGTAACCACAATGGAAGGAGTTCCGGTAATGCTGACGGGCAGTCAACGACTGCATACGTGTTTTGATGACGCTATGGTAAGTGAGACCTTGGATAAACATGCGTTGGATGGGCACACTACGCACTCGAGAGGCTGTGTGACTAACACCGTCACGAGACCAGCAATGGCTCCTATGCCGAACGTGATACCAGTAGGTAGTTGCTGGCCAGGTCGTGCAGTACCCTGGACAAACTGCTTCAGTGTTGTGTAAGTCGTGAACCGTACGGCAGAGTTGGCTCCCTGGCGCATCATCTATTTAAAAACGTGCATCAGGGAATGGCCATGCTCGTGGGACTGGTCAACCCACCACAGGGAACAGTCCGCGATAGACACCCGAGAATCCTTCTTCGCGTACGATAGACATAGTTCCATGTACAAGTCCGCGGTATTGTGGATTTGGGCGTTTTGCATCATCGATGAGTTTCGTCCTGAGGTAGAGTCGGTATTAGTGGCAGAGTCAAACAAAGGGTTAGCCGTGCGCACTTGATAGTCTCAGAGGGTGTGACCGCAATAATAGCTTCCATCATTCCAGCTCCGAGGCCAGCTATATGGAGGGGAAGATGTTCAACTCTGGGCGTCAGAGAAGCGAATAACAAACCGCACCAAGGAGACTTCGTGGGGGACTGACTTTTCCCTACAATGAAGTTGTAGGGCATTCGTACGTTGATTGTAGGTGCTAGCAACCATATACGTACCTCCGCATCGGCCAACATCACCTTGAAGTGGTCATATGACACAAACCGAACGCCTGCCTTGACGGAGTTCCCAATGATAAGTGCCGAGCAGCCTGAATACAGCCCAGTTATGCCTTTCTCGCGAAGCGTAGTGCGGATGATGGTGATGGGCGACTCGCGCTGAGACGCCGAAAAGCGGGCTGAGACAAAAGGAAAATGGATTTGTGGAGTGTCGACTGTACCTGTCCACCGAACTGCGACCTTGTCTTCACGAAATCGGTTGGATATGTCACGAATCTATTTTGTGGACATCATCGGGTGAATATGTTGCTCGTACTTGCTGTGTGGAGGAGACACATTCCCCTCCTAGAGCTCACGACAGAGATGAGTCATGCTGAACGGAATCACTCACGCTTCTATGGCACCCGCGATTGACCCGGCAATAAGGGAATGAACTGGCTTTTCCTTCTTCGCAGACATCGTTCAAGGTAGTGTTGGCGAGGGAAGAGAAATGTCTGGAAGGCGAGCACTTTGTCCGAAAAAGCGAGCGCCTATGATACTACATAATATGAACGATGCAAACGCTGTCAACGATGTGCCACGCACACCAATATTGCATCATATCCAGTACCTCTAGGACTCTTTGGAAGACGGGATACGTTCATTCAGCATTTCAAGGGCCATTCACTCAACTGATTATTTGCATATCACCGACTTCCTCTAGTGCTAAACGAGACACGAGCATCGACTTCACTGATGCATATCTCTTCTGCGTATCGTGCAGCATGGTGACTCGGTCATTAATGTTATGCCGGGCCCCATCTCATCGAAGGCGTACATAAACAGAATCCTTCGTCATGGACGTTTCTCGGGGCATCGGTTCGCATTTGAATCTCACAGTTAGACGACCAACGATGGTGGCGTCTCGGCCGATGACAATCGTTGATCATGCAAGTAATGCTAATCGAGATGTCGTATGGGTGATATCGGTAAACAGCTCGAGTGGATGATGAACTTGCATGGAAGTGGGCACGTGTTGGCAGACAATTATCACGACCTGGATGTCTTGCTAAGGTTCGGTAATGGGAGAACGATCCGAAATGGTAAGTTAGAACGGAGGAATGCAACAGTCGTCACTGGCAACTAGCTTCCCGGAGCCACACCAACCGAGGAGGATGGCAAAAAACATTTTACTGCCTGCCGTACTCTGGCTGCCAACGGTCACTAGTGGAATGGTGGAGGCATGGACTTCTCATGGAACCCGGAGTTTGTACATATGACCCAAGCTTTGGTGGTAAGCCTTACCTTCAAATCGTATGTCCGTAACTCCCCCTATGGGGTTGAACACTCAGCTCAGCGTGTTACAACCTGGGACACTTGCTGGCGGGCTGATACGTTATATTTTTTGATCGTAATAACTAAAGCGGCAATGTCAATAAATCTGAATCCCAACCTTGGTCATCCTGCTCGATTCGTAGTGCAATATGGAATGTATATGGTCTACGTTTCAATCTTGGCACTGGGTCTCATTCATTTCATTTATACACTGCCACATCTAGTGTCATGGATCTGTCTGTGTAAGTGGCAGTTGCGCCACTCGGCTCTGATGAATGGTCGATTCTCGATTGCTCGCTATCGTTACTACTACAATGCTTAAGATCATTAATGGTTAAAAGATGTTCAAAAATTAAAGAAAGCGTATCGTATATCGCATCGTAAACTATATTCACCACTCAACTCGTGAGTACACAACATCATATTCCCATCGATGAATGTAACTCACCAACACGTTGGTAATTGATTATTTCAGGCTCACCTCAAAATCCTCTTCCTTGACCATACGTCCATCCAAAATCTTACCCATATGCGTGAGTGAGAAAGGCATTCCTTTCCTGCGAAGCCCAATCAAGAACCGTAAGAAAGGTAGCGGTGACTTCGAGAAAGATCCCGCTTGTCCCGCTCTCGGGGGACGATGTACAGGTGGTATAAATCCGTCGTTGTCTCTCCTGATGTCTCCTTGTCCCTCGAGGCCCTTGGCATAAATGCAAAGGAATTGACAGAGCCGGACATAGCTCTCGTAGTCACGCAGGTATAACTGCCCAGCAAACAAGTTGAGCTGGTCTTGGAGTATTGTGTCTATCGCACAATCCGGTGCAGTCGGTATGGTGTATAGATCGAGATTATCGCATGGGGACATTGCCTTTTGGACACGAGGAGTGTAGATGTGGAGGCGGACATGCTTGCTCCTTCTGATATCCGATAACAGTTCGTTCACTTCGTAGGGGCTAAGGATGACAAGAATGGACCTTCCCTCTAGCCCAGAACTCGAGAGTATCCAGTTGACAGGGCGAAGGTACTCGGAAACATCTCCAGCTCCCCGGATGACCTTGCAGAAGTCGGCTGTAGCCAGAATATATTGTGTCCACGGACTCCTCTCCATTGGTGGTGCATTTTTGCTCTGGAAAGAGTTGAATATTGGAATGAATGCATTGGACCCGGTGACCAATTTGCCTGTTCGCACAAAATGCTCGACATCGTCAACGACCCCGTGCGTAGCTCCAACAGCACGTGGGGGGCGTTGTGCTTGTCGTTCGCGTTCGATTTCATGCACGATTTCTCTCTCCTGTTCTTCGTCCATGTTGGAATTAGATAAGGAGAGGACACCAAGATCCATGCATCGTTGACGAATATCTGGTATAGAGATGGAACAACATTCGCGAGATCTTGTGGGTGCATACAACTCCTCCAGGGTTTTTGCATCTGGCTGACGCCAGGCACTTGCAAGTTGATCCGAGGTGATTTCGTGGCGGCAAAATTTAGACCATGCATCATGTCGTGAAACGTGGTCAGTTCCTTGCTGTGCCCAGTGAGGAGCACGATTCTGAATCTCCGTACAGGTCTCATGCATCGCCCATAGCAAGATATCTGAGGAGTGGATTGTGTCTTCGGCTGCGATCGAGGCTGCGGCACGGATGGCTCTGTCAACATCAAGGGGGGCGAAGAACATCACTGAATGACCATTTCCCAGTTTGCGCATACGCATGCAACCTTGATGGAGGATCAGCACAGATGCTACCAAACGGTGATGATTGTCAGACCTTGTGTTAGGCGGTCTTTCGTGACCTTGGGCCCTAGGGTGACAGCTGCGCGAAAGCCAATCGGGAACTTGATGTCTGTACCTCTTGTATGGGCATCGTCCAAATATACCACACACTCATCAAGTCGCCGTTCAAAGGAAGACTCTAGGAGGAGTTGAGTAATTCCCTCTTGAGTGAGCACGGAAAGTTCGTCGTCTTCGTTGAAATAAATTGCAGCTTTTGCATCAGGCTTGAGCGTTAACCAGGCTGTTGCAAATTCCAGATTCGTAAGCTCCAGTACCTGTGCACCAACATCCAGTATGATGCGTATGTCAGGTTCTTGGGCGACCACTAATTCAAGGAATTCACGAGCTGTTCGACGCTCTCCATCCTCCCGAGACGTCTGTTTGTACTTGTCATTCTCAGGCTGCAAGAGGTATGAAAGGACCTTTGCGTTGGTTCCTTGCTGGTGGTCTGGGTCTTGCTGTGTAATGGAGGTAGGTAACAGATAGCGGCCATCGTTTGTTCCAGAAAATCCTTGGGGGGAGGGGGATTAGCCAATACTATCAATGGAAAGAAGTACTCACCAGTAGTTACATGCGTCTTCTCCTCTGCAAGGTCCCAACCTGACGAAGATAGCTTAAATGAAAACTCCTTCGCTTCCTTCGGAAAGACGACTCGCGATAGGTAAAAGTCGATGGTAGATTGATTACGTGAGAAAATAGGGAAGAGCAAGGCATCCCACTGTTCTAAAGATTTGACGTTGATGCCACTGACCTGACGAAGGCATTCCGGGGCAGCGGGCCAGTCTCGGACCCAGATATCATATTCTAGGTCAGGACTGTCCAACTGCAGAAGAATATCAAAGCATGACCTCAGCTGGTGATGATCCAGCCCTTGGTAGTAGTACGAGAGGCATGTGAGCACTACAGCAACGTCTGGGTGGCCAAATTCAGCTCTTAGAGCTGGGACATCCTTCGCACGATACGGGACAGCAAGCATAGTTCGCAAAGGTGCAAGACCAAATCCGACGCGCCATCGCCGCTCAGTTAATGCGAACGAAAGGATCCCGCATGCCAACAATCCACGCAAGTGTAGAATTCTTGTCCATGTAGAAGTAGCTCTGCTGTAATCTTGCACCATTTGAACGTCATAGGGATCAACATCAGCCTCGGTAATGAAGCTGCGAATAGAACCTTGGACGCTTCGGTCTGCCTGGGTAAAGATCAGGTCGGACAACTGACCGTCCATGATATCCTGAACAATGAGGTGAACCAGCTTCTTCCCAGCTTCAGGATGAAGAAGACGGATGTGTGGGAATACCCCGGCATGCTCGCGCGAGCCACGATTCTCGTATTCAACTTGGAGCGGAAGGCTCGAGTGGAGTGCAGCAGCGTGTTTTCTCACGAAACCAAGGACCTGTTGTGTAGTCGTCCAACGGTATGGGAAGTCCTCCAAAGGTCGCTGGGAATCAATGGTATACACCAAATGATTGCGAACGTGCAGGATCTCGTCACTTTCGTCAAGAATATCGCGAGAATGCGAATGGAGCCACTGTCGTGTCTGTAGAAGCCTGGTTGCAACTTCGTTTTCACCATCTTGAAGTTGCTTCTCGACACTGAGGAGCCTCAAAGATAAAATATGCTCAGGCTGCAATACTAGGATGCCATGTTCCTGTCTGCATTCATTCAGGATTGCATGGAATGCTCCCACCCCTGACTGGTCAACTTGAAGGGAACGCGAGAACGGGAGATAATAAATGCGCCTGTTAGTGAGCCCACCAAGACGTTCAACCAGAAGGTGGAACATTTGGGCAGTGAGCGCCTTGGGTACTACCACTCGCACAAGCTTTTCGCCGTCGGCAAGATCTGAGGCCACCATGGGAACAATTACCGATGATTTGCCCTCGCCCATGTGCAACTGTAGAGCAGTGTTTTTGCCAGACTGAGGGGATATCATCTCGAAGGCAACATTGGCTTGGACATGACGAATGAGGAAGTTACCCTCCAACTGAATCATGAAAGTGTTAAGTATCAACACATGTGACGTAAATTCTCTGCACGAAACCCACCTGAATAAGGAGCCAATCCGGGTGCGATTCCGCAGCCCATCCAATACAACCAGTATTCTCCATCTCTTTGCGTAGATCTTCAAAGTGGCCATTCGTCGCTGATAGCAGCATCCGTCGAGAGCGTTGATATTCCAAAGTCAATTTTGCAAAGGATATCAGATAATCTCGCCAACCACGAGGTACTTCGACCCTGGAGATGGATGCAAGGCAACCAAGAAGAGCTCTGACCGTGATGCGTGGCCATCGACCGGACTCAGAAGTTGCATGCTCGCTGCGTGTCTGTGGAGCAAAGCTGTCTACAAGAACAGATGAACACCGGAGGTATGCTGATCTGCAGCGATTGTAATGTGCTTTTAAGGGGTCTGCACACTGATGGGGAGAATCTAAGAGGTAGTTTTTACTTAGGTGTAGATCGCCTGCGTATTTGGCATGAAATGGATTTCTTCCCTTCTTGCTAAGGCCATCGATTAGTCTACTGAGTTCATCAGAGCTAACTGAGCAGGTGCCTGTAGAAGTGGTGACAAGCTGCAGAGTTACCGGTGCGGCGGGTGCTTGTCGATCTAACAGACATTCCAAGACTATTTTCTGATTGAGTGCAGGAGGATTCCCACTAGAAGGAACGAAACTATACGCAAAGGATTCGCATGAAAGCATATCACAGGCTTGGTCCAGGATATGCTGAACACGATCCAGGTGCTGCTGTAACTGCCAATTTTGATGGCAGCTCTCCAACATTGGAGCGATTTGAGAAGCGAGCGCTTTAAGGTCATATAATCTTGTATTCCAACAGTAGAAAGGGGGGGCTATCCAACGAGGCCATGTGGCCATTATCCAGGCATGTAAGATTTCAGCGTCCCGCTGGAGCTGCTGATCGTAATCCCAACGAGAACTTTCTGGGAGGTCGAAGGGTACTGCACAAGAAGAAATGAAACCGTGCAACTTGTCTATGGATGGCGTGTGCCCATCAGAGAGGTAATAAGTGGCATATGAAGGCGGAGATTCGCTGTTGAATTGTGGGATGGTTGCAAAAGCGAGTAGTGTGAGGGCCACCTCTTCGAGATCTGGAGACGCATAAACCATCGCAGGGAGGGTGAATAGGAGTTGGAACCGATGTCGTTCTCTTTGACTATTGCGACATGCGTTATACGATGATAGCCAAATGGAAGATAATTCAGGAGAAAGCCAGGCACTGCTGTAGCGCAAAGATACTGTTTGCGCATAGGCCCCTTCTAATTGTCCCCATGATTCTAACAACGCATGGATGTTCATTTCTCCCGGCATCACGGGGGACCACACATAAACGGCACGTGCAATACTATATGCGCGGGGTTCACCACTGGCAGCTCGCAAAATGTCCCTTCCTTCATAGGTATCGTCGTGATTGCCATCGGACTCGTCATGATATTTGGATGGATCAAGAAGCGCAGTTCGAAGCCCAATGCGGCAGAGGAGGTGGTCGTCCCTTATTGGAAACTTTTCAAATACTGAGGGAGACGAACCTTCGTGAAAAACTTGGAGGGTTTGATGGATTTTCTTGATCGACATGCAAGAGAGATACAGATTATGGTGTTGAGAAGCGGCAGGAAGTGGTGCCCAATGTACGGTCTGCATGCACTGCAAGTGTGGGGGATACCAGTTCCGTTCGGTGGTTAACGATGCAATATAACGCAGCAATTTGGCAGCACGACGATCGATCTTCAAGAACGACCGAACTGCTGCGGAGCGAAGGATAGTCAACGCCTCTTCCGTACCCGTCTTCCCCGTAAGAGGATCAATACAGCATGGGTTACTGCATAGTGCATGAAGATAGGCTCGGCAAAGATTGCTTGCTAAACTAGAGTTGCCTACAAGACCGCCTAAGTCGGTATCAATCCTGAATGTTTGGTATGAAATGCTTTGAATGGCTGGCCCCTTGATATCCACCGTCACCATAACATGATGATTACTCATCTCGTATCTGATTTTACCTTCAGGGATTAGAACTTGTCTCTGAATAAGCCCTTCTGCTACATTATCCCTTGGACGGAGAACAAGTTTGTTCACGAGCCCGAACAGCGTCCCAATGGATTGATTTCTGTCATAGACCATGCCACGAGGGTGACGGGATTCAAGCTCCGAATCGTTGTTGATGAAAAATGACAGTCCACAGCGCGGCAAGTCCACAGACACAATAGATGAGCAAAGATCCCATGTGAGCATGAGGTCCTGAGGATTCTGCAAGGGCTTGAGTAGTTCGGACACCATCTCCCATGTGGGACTGCGGATATCAAACAGTTTGGAACGACCGTTGGTCACAGAATGACCCCCAGATGTAAACTGGATGTACCAGTTGTCTTTCGATGACTGCCATCGGCTCGAGAGCGGACGAATCTCAATTGATCCATTAGATAAATTGAGCCAGTGAGCATGGTCCTCAATCAATACTCTTGGGAGATCAGATGCCAGCTTGTGCGGAGGAATGAGTTGGAGAACGACGTCGGAGCCATCTGTTGATTTCTTGGCCTTGATGACCAGCTCCCTCCCAGCCATCTGGAAGTAAATCTTCGCTAACCTCATCAGAAAAATCAATACGGGTTGAACGAAGGCACCTACGCGCTGATCTGAAATGAAACCACGCGTAGCATACTCCATGCCTGTCATATCTCCAGGAAATACATCAAGAACTTGCTGTTGAAAGTTACTACATGACAAATCGAGATTTGACAACCACCCACATTATCAAAGAGCGAGATAAAAAGGGGATCCTTCTGAATACTGGGCGGGAGTCTCCCCAGCGGCCTTCCATTCACTAGTAAGGTTCCATTAAGGATATCGAAGCTGATTTCCTGCGATTGCTGATGTTCAGAGGCAGATGTATTGCTCGTGAACCAACTGCAATTCGCCAGACCAGCCCTTCTCCATTGAACATTGCTACCGTGTGCGGGCCACAGGCATGTAACCGCGGAGTTGATCCCTTCATTCCCATCCTCGATAACGTTACTCACGATTTGTTCCAATTTCCATGCCAGACGACGGTCACGCGAGATAAGTAGTCGGGACGTCGCGCCAAGAGTATCCAATCTGGTAGGGATATTGTGATGGATGATAGTGGCACACGATAGCAGGATCTCGAGAGCCCTTGGAGAGGATAGGAGCTGCCTTGCATCAACCAGACCGATATCAAAAGTACTGCGGCAGATGACAGCCACATCACGAAGACATCCCTGGAGGTCCTCTCTCTCATTTGCGCTTCGGGCATCTTCTAGCTTTTTCGAGAGTTCCAAGACCCAAGAATAAGTCTTTTCGCGGACCAGGTCGAGAAGCTTAAGGGCTGGTACATCCGTAGTCGCATCGTGGACTTCCACATCCACGGCTAGCATTCGCGCCACCAGGAGAGCAACTGAGGCCATCGTCATAGCCTCCAGCCAATTACCTGACACGGCCATCACCAAAGCTTTCGGCTCTCTCAAGAACGAGTGGCGGAAGGAAGAACGGCGTAGTTCATCGTGCCATTCCAGCTTATTTCCTGAGACAGAACCTACTTGGCAAGACGCTTGGGCAAGGAGAAAATGCACCTCGTCATGACGAAATCGCAGCGTGTTAGCACGGACCTCTCGCAACATGTTTAGCCACTGCAAGGAGGGGCCGCTGCGCAGATGACCGAATGCTATGAACTCATGGATCGAGAGGTCTTTGTCACAATTCGCCTGATTGCAGAGGACTTCATTGGACGTGTGGGAGGTACCGTTGAGATACTGGCGCAACTTCTGATAGGGACCTTTCGGGAGTTGATATGTACAAAGAGACAAAATGTCAAAAGTCGTGGAGGCTGTACAAGCCAGGATCGACGCTTCCGTGTCGAAGCCGTAGAAAGTAAGACCATTGTTAACGCATACTTTGCTTTCGTCGCTAGGTATATGGGTGTCACTGTGGTGGGATTTAATGAAGGATTTAGTATCCGATGCCAACGTGACACGGGATCTGCTGTGCTTCACATAGTAGTCCTTTAGTCCAGAATAATGCTGGAGGACGAGTGTCGGTGTGGTGCATTCTACCTCCGGAGAGCAGAAATCCACGAGAAGGTGAAGAATGGCAGAGCGCTACATGTTGAATGAAACAGGACAATCGAGCTCGAAGACAACCCTTGCGATCTGACGTGGATCTGTCGGAAGCGGCCATTCGTGTAGCGTGATTCTCATCCTCTCTGCTTTATGGTCAAGTCTACAACGCGGGCAATTCCATTTGTCATTATGGATCTGTCCTCCATACCAATCAGTTGTATACGCGTGGCTGGTACAGGAGGCTTCTCGACGGAGTCTAGCATGGTGCTCGTTTGCTTCTGCAAGTTCCCGGCATTTAGCTTCTTTCTTCCTACGAGCGTCGTCAAGGATGCGGTCTCTGAGGGAACGCAAGTGCGATGACTTGTCGAAATAACGCACTGCAAAGCTTTTTGTGTCCGCTGCGTCCGAAAACACAGAGTATCCGGATTTTGCCCGAGAAATGCGTTTTCGTATATACTCAACTGCAATAGGGAGTCGTCGTAAATGGAGGGGATCACGAAGGAGTAGCTGTTCCAAGAGAGAGATAGGTATCTCGGGAGAGTAGTCTCGCAGAATGGGGATCTGCCTCACGACAAGCTTGTCGAGCGCAATGCACAACTCGATCACAGTGAGAAGCATCCGCGAAAGATCCTCGGGGTTGCTTTCGTAGGATCGCCTTGCAGCAGACGAGTAGCTGCTAGCTAGGAGTTCCAACCTTTCGCAAGCACTATTAATAGTCGAGTGGGAGACGCGTGCAACCCAATCATCGATCCCCTCCCCAACTTCTCTCTCCAAATCATATAGCGTTATATACGGTTCTTCTTTGTAGGCAAGCTGGAAGAACTTCCTATCCACAGACAGAAAGTCATCCAAAGTACCTCGAAGCCGACCCTCTGGCTCGAACTCGGAAGGTGGAGAAGATGAATCATGGGCCTGGAGCGCATTGCTGATGTATTCGCTGCTGCTAAGCAGGGTTAGTCGCATGTCCGCCGAGAAATCGAGTGTTGACGGGTTCCACGCAGGAGATGTTGCTTCGTCGACCTGCACCTGCTCCCACCTCTTGTTGAGGAGAGTCCGAATGTCGGTACAGGTCTTTAACACAGCTTCCGACAGCCACTCTGGCGCCTCCGTACCCAGCTTCGTCAACCGACGACTGAGTTTAGCTGATGTCCACTGCAACATGTCGTTGGACACGTGGAGCAGAGCTTTGTATGCCAAGTCATTCATGAAGAACAGCATGAAGATTTTGTAAATGCTGGAGTCAAGACTATTGCGGTGGAGAGTGGTCTGTATTGCGACTCTGATCACCAACCAGAGTGACGACCGACGCCAAGGAAGCCTTGAATCCTTCCAAACAACATCATCGCCAATGCGCTTGCTGATACGTTTGATGTCTGCGGGACGACCAACAGATCGTAAGATACCGGTGAGTAGTTCGGTGATGTAGCGTGGGTGTGCCGTGTCTCGTTCCTCAACAACCTCTGAGCCAGCCTTGCGAGTCGTAGGAGTTGTAAGTACGTCTTTGTTCATCATACTGAGAAAGTTGGCTAGCTCCGCGCGAAATACGGCGTCGTCGAAGACATCGTTGGGAACAGCAATGGCAGGTCCGGGGTAAGAGCACACGAGTTTGCCAGCAGCAGCCATAACTGCTTCTGTGCGTGGGGACACCTCGAATGATTCCACCAGCGTCTCTTCCGCATGCCTTCTGAACACTACAGCGGCGTTCTGAGCACGAATTAGATACACAAGTACATCTATGTTGGGATGAGAGTGGCTCGAATATATGAAAGCTGGTGAGTTCATACCTCCTCCTCGCATGAACTGAATTTGGGAGTCTAGAAGATCCTCATCCAGCGCTTCCAAAGACATACTCTGGTCGAGATTCCGCAGCATTTCCATGATGCTTTCCCATTGAGCGCTGGCTGAGCCGTCAAGGTGTCGGGAGTAAGCACAGGCTGCGTTATATGCTACTCCAGATAAAGCGCGGTCATTATCGAGAGAATGATCGTCCCCATCGGGAAGCTGCAAAGGGCAAAAAACGTGTGTAATCAAATATTTCAATGTTTTGTTGTCCAAAACATCGCCTTCTGCGTGAGGCATATTGGTTGAGCTCAATGTACAGTGAAGGACAAGTTGTGTGTGAGAGGGTTATTGGACGAGAGAGGGCTTTTGGTGGTTTGTACAGTTCAAAGACACAGCATTACCTCGAGGCTGGCTGCGCTAGGGATCTGCGTTGTCAGAATACGGTAAAGGGACCCACCATAATCTATAAGGCCTGCCACGGTCGGCATAATACAAGAAGAGCGACTTACCATACCAATAATGATGACTCGGGCTAAGCCCATCTGAGAAACAGTCAAGCAAAACGGCTGTTCAACAATTGAGCGAGCTCTCCCCATTGGCCTCTGAGCGTCTCAGCGACACTTGTCCTAGTATTTCGGCGGTCAAATCCTAGGATATGTCCTCGGTTATGGCTTGTCGGAGACTCGACCGTTCATTGTATAAGTGATTCAACTTCAAGGCAGCCATTGAATGAGGTTGACTCGATCGATCTCAGCATCAGCCCACTCAATGTCCGTCTGGTCGCCTGCATGGTTGTTGAATAAAAACGAGCGTCACATGATACGACGGATCACGTGATCACACGCGTTGGTGATCAACAATGCATTGCCAACGCCGAATCGTCGACCCGAAACGCGACTCGACACTTGGACCACTCACCACCACCGATTCACTACATAACACGCGATGTCTCAGAAAGCAACAGGCGGAAAATCCAAATCAGGCGCGCAAGCGGGTGCAGCGGCAGGAGCAGCAGCAGGCGGGGCATCGACACCACGCACGATTCAGACCAGAAGTCAAAGAGCCGGACTGCAGGTGTGCAATAACTCCTCTACCCTTTTCCCTCCGATACCTCCTCCCCCCTGGTTTCGTTGTTTTTCAGCGACGGATGGCTAATTATTTCCGCGCACACATAGTTCCCTGTCGGTCGTATCCACCGTTACCTCAAACAACGCACGCAGCACAACGTCCGCATCGGTGCAAAAGCCGCAGTCTACACATCTGCGATATTGGAATACCTCACTGCAGAGGTACTTGAACTTGCAGGTCAGTCTATTCGTCGTCCCTTGCTCCCCCTACAGTTGATTAACCTATCCGATAGGCAACGCCTCGAAAGATCTTCGCGTGAAGCGTATAACACCGCGGCACCTCCAACTCGCCATCCGTGGTGACGAAGAACTCGACATCCTCGTGCGCGCCACAATCGCTGGAGGCGGTGTCTTACCCTTCATTCACAAGAGTCTCACGGCTGGCACCGGGAAGGGCAAGAAACCAGACGGGCAGTAAATTTGTCAAATTTATCAGATCGAGCGAGGCCAGGAGATTTTCTTGTGGTTTTGCTTGGAGGGTTAGTGACGATGAGTTTGTTGATATTCTAGGTCTTGGCTGATTGGGCTAGACGAACTAAGATATTAGCTTATCCTGTCTTTTTTTTCGTTTTGTGTGTAGTGTTCCACCCATGTGCCAGTATATTTTATGCGCTGTTGTACGCCAGGCTCACAGTTTGGTACGATCTCATGAGCGTATTGAAATCAGGCATGTATGTATTCGATTCTCCACTGCATGGTCACTCAAGATAGTGTGGTAAGCATTTGCTTCGCTTCTCGGACATGCATGTATTCACATCTAGAAATCCTGCCAGTCATATATTGTACAGATGATATACGGCACCGACGGGCTCAATCATGCGCAGCCCGGGCACGGCCCTCAGCCGCAGCCTTCCCTCCCGTCTCGCGCAACTCTCCTTGTTCATGTAGCTCTGCATTGTTTGTGACCTTTCCTATCACCTGTGGACAAATTAGTCTAAGGGAAAGGTATGTTCGCAAGGAAACGCGTACCTTTTCAGTTTTGCCGATGATCTTATCGCCGAGACCTGCATGAGCAGGCGGGAGTCCAGGCTGCCCACCGATAGCGACACCGCCTATGTAACACAACACATACCATCGTAAATATATATTTCATGGCGTGAGTTGGATGCAATATAACTGACCTTCAGGTACAGGTGCGACTCCTAGCGGACGCGTTGATGTGAAAGCGGACCTGCCTTTTGTTCCTGTACCCAGTTCCGTGTCCTGGATAGGGGGATTGTTGCCTATACCAGGAACCGACCCACGCCCTCTTGCGTGGTCGTTGCTAGTGTCGCACACGTCTCCTGGCGTGTCGACCGCTCCGGGGTGGGTTGGCGAGAACTGCGACTGCCCCTCAGAGGGTGTGTAAGACGAGTGGGGGGAACGATCGGCGTCACCGCCGGCTCTCCCACCTTCAATGGGAGGTGAGCTGAGAACGGATTCGTTGGGGTTGTGGAGGCGGTGCTGTGGGGGAGAAGAGGTATTGGGAATGGGGTTGGTCGAATCGGATGACATAGTGAGGCTGCTTTTCTTTAGCTGGGTACTACTGCGACGGATTCAAGTAGATGGATGGGATGAAGTGGATGCAGGCGGGGGTTTTTATATCGCCGTCGTAGTGGTGTAGGTAGGCGCGTGACGTCATAGATGCGATCATGGGAGTGAAGGATGATGGAGCGATGTGGATTCTTTCTAGTGCATTCGTATGGCTCCAGATCTTGCATTGAGGGGGCTGCTCCCATTTCCGGCTCCACGGTGTGCTTAGTGTAAGTGTATTCCAACAGCACGACTTGGAGAACCTGACCTAACCCAGGAGCAAATTAGGATCGAAAGAGAATTCAATACCAAAATAGATCGTGGAACAAGGCATGCACCTTCTGTTTATGTCGGTGATATGGATCTCTGTGTCAGACTTTGACTCCGGGGCTGAGATCGGAGACTTACATGGTATTTATAACCACATAGCCTATGCTCTCGAATTTTCAGTCTTGTATGACCAGGTGTCTTATGCACTCGCTTCTTATACATGGGCCGCAGTAGGATATGCCAGTGCTTGTCCTACATACACAAACCTGAATCCCGATTTTTTTGGTGAAAATATCATGCAGACGTGGCGCTATGCAGTAGATAAGCATCATGATAATACCACGAGCTCTTACTTGTCATCACCAAGTTTACGTGTTGTGCAACTATAGACCAATGCAACAAAGTGGAATGAAGCCGAGCCGATTATGGAGCCAGGACTGAGGCTGTCCAGAGTCTGTCTCTATAAGGGAGATCATTGCACTGTTACCCCCAGTTCAAACTCTCCTTAAACGTCATATCCAAGCAATCTGCATGGAGTGGAATGGTCATATCAGGAAAGAGATATCTAATAGTGTGTTTATATAAAGGTATCTATAGACATCATCTAAATTACCATCCTAGTTTGCGTCTATGTTCATGATGAATAATGCTGGGATGGAATATCTTGAAGATGAACCCGGGCCTGGTTAGCCTTCCGAACCCATGTGTCCACCAGAAAGTGCCCCCAAACAATCTGCCAAATCCACATCCACAACAAGCCAACCACCCCACCTACACGTCTTCCAGTGACCCGTTTGTACAGCCTTTCTAGCGCCACTCCAACACCTTGCATGACAAAATAGCCTACAACAGGAAAAATATCTCCACCATGGTCCAATCCGCGTAGCCCTACTTCGTGGAATATCCCCGAGAGTATAAAGGCACCAATGAGTGAATATGAACCCAAGAAAGGTTTCAAAGGCCTGCTTCCGATTGCCATGTACCATTCTCGGAAGAACTGGTGCCAGTCCCTTCCCCAAAAGCGAGTAAGGGACGTAGAAAACCAAGGGTGATCGAAGACAGGTGGCCACTGGGACGGTGTCTGTTGAAACAGTAGTGTACAAACAAACGCGACGAAGTGGTACATCAGCTCGACGAGCATCCACGCAGAAAAGCCTGTCGCTGCAGTGATGATGGATGAACGCAAGTATCGTAGGAGCGGCGGTAGCGAGGGATCGAAAATTGTCTGTCCATTAGAGCCGTCGGGAGTAATAGCCGCCATGATCAGGACTACGACACCCAACGCAGTCGTGTATAGAGTGAAACGGATAAGACTCAGCACCGCGAAGGTCCGTCGTGACTCGATCTTGGACATTGGGGGCGGGATGTGCATCCCTTCAGACCAGTTCCACCCTAAGCCTCGTACATTGGAACATAGATCGCACGCATTCCACATTGCCCTGCGAATGTCATCCAAGTGCAATGTCGTAGGTTCGGACTTGGATTCATTGACTTTGCCGTTTTGATTGTCAGTGACACAAAATCTGACGTATGGCTCATCAGCAAGTGTCCAGGTTATAACACGCATTGTGACCGCAAACATGCCAAGCTGGGTGTATAAATTTATAATGGACATAGGACATGAATACAAGACTTACCGCCAAACCTTGGTTGATATGTGCAAACTCTGGGTGACCGAATGAGAAGTCCAAGGTCATTCCAGCAGTGATCGTCGACCAGACTATAACGGGGAGCAAAGCTAGTCGATGGAGCTTTGTCCCCGGAAGCTGGACAAGGACTGCCATGACATAGTAACCAAGAAGAACTGGCAAGAAAGTTGTGATCAGATTGTACAATGAGACGATAACTCTCTGCTGGGGCAGGTGCGACGTTATTTGGTCTTTCAAAGTAACAGACCTGCATGGAGAGTACCAAATTTGTATCAGAGTTCTGAAAAAGTGAGGTATTGGAGTGATTCTGACCACGACACGCTCATCGTAGTTCCAGTCGATTGCTATGACTGGAATGGCTGGATGGGAAACACCGCCCACGGTGTGCAGCAGCCGAATAAGCGCCATTCAGCGTACGTCTACAGACCCCACGGTAAAGCTCGTGCTGGACCAATTGGATCAAGTACTATTTGTTCTGACATCGTTGAGGAAATGGTGTCGTCGAATCGACCTATACTGGCACATCATGGCAATGGTGATGGTCCTCATTGGGAAGAGCAGGCCTCGAAGCACAGTCGTTCAATTTTCCGCTCGTGGTCACAGTACAAGTGGACCTGTCAAGCTCAATCGGATGGCACGCAGCTGGAGGGAGGGTCTGCTGACAGGCAGTGATCTTGATGGAGTTGACACAAGGATCTACGAGATATATAGGCTCCCAAAGCGAGCTGGGGAAGATACAGTAAGTTTTCTCTCTAAAAGCAAGCACTAAACACGGGCATCGATAAACTTCACAATCTGGCGCGCCAAATTCATGGTGTGCAACTGTGATTTTTGGTAGTCGACGGTCTTCAGAGTGATCGCTCTGCCTAGAGGAGGTTCGTAACTTTTGCCAGTGCCCGTAAGGCTACTGAGAGCAGCTGTATTAAATGCACTCTGACAGCAGCGACCACCTTACAACCATCACCCCCACTACAACCTACCCTACCACTGCCCCCCCACTATGATGATGACGGCGACGATTCACCCTATGATGACAAGCTCACCCCTATGTCGTGTCGACTACAACGGCGACGCGACCCTTCCATGATGGTAACAACGATACGGCCTCCTCCACGACAATTAAATGAGAAAGACGGCAACGATGACAACGACCCTGGACGTCTAGCACTGTTCCAGCGACAGCGAATGACGACGTTGGCCAGTTCGAGGTGTTCGCATGCTATCTTCAGTCCAGGTTAATAGTGGTGGTGGGGGCATTTAGTGATAGGAGGTTCATGCTGCTCGTACAACCATTGGCCTGCTCCCCCTCGAGTAGCAGTCAATGTGCATCACGTATGTAGTTCTCGTGTCGTGCTGATGATCTGTGTTTCAATACAGTTCCATTTGTTCGCACCACGGTTAGCCTCTGCATGCTGTCTCATCCATTGTCGACTCCATGGGCCCCCTCCACGAGTTCGCCAACCAGCTTGGCCACTTCATGACGTCATAAATGCGATAGTGGAGAATGTGGAGGAAGCAGCGTGGGTGTCTTTCGAGTGTTGGAAAGGGGCCAGTAATACTGGCTTGTCTTGCATCGGAAGCTGCTCCCCCCGTTTTCAAGTCCACGGTGGGCTTGGTGTAACTGTGTTCCAACAGCATGGCCTGATGATGTTTGTGTTTGAAGCGCACGGGAACCTGTCCAGGCTGACCGTACGAATCTACATAGAGGATCCCTCGGATGCAGTGATGCCTAACAAAAACAAATTTGGCTGCGAAAGCATGGAAAGGGCAGAGCCAGAGCCAATAGTGATGATAAATGGTCAATTTTCCGCCCATCAGTTGAGCTGCTTGATGTGGTTTCTGCCTAGGCTGCTACCTATAATATTTTAGAGTCTATCTTTACAAGCGGGATGAACACTGTCATCACCAGTTGTTCAAACTCTCCTTAGGATGCTTTGACGCTGTATCCAAGCAATTTGCATGGACTAGAATGGTCCATCAGGAAATGGACGTCTAATACTGTGTTGAAGGGTAACTACAGACAACACCTAAATTACCATCTCAGTTCGTGATGAATACTAATGCTGGGGTGGGATGAACCCAGACCTGGCTAGCCTCCCGAACCCACGTATCCACCAGAAAATTCCCCCAAACAATCTGCCAAATCCACATCCACAACAAGCCAATCACCCCACTTACACGTCTTCCAGTGACCCATTTGTATAACCTTTCTAGTCCCACTCCAACACCTTGCATGACAAAATAGCCCATAACAGGAAAGATATCACCACTGTGATCCAATCCACGTAGCGATACTTCATGGAATATCCCCGAGAGTACAAAAGCACCAATGGGTGAATAGGGACCCAAGAATGGTTTCAAATGCCTGCTTCCAATCGCCACAAATCATTCTCGGTAGAACTGGTACCAGTTCCTTCCCCAGAACCCAGCAAGCGACGTAGAAAACCAGGGATGATCGAAGACAGGTGGCCACTGGGAGGGTTGCTGTTGAAACAGTAGTGTACAAACAAACGCGACGAAGTGGTACAACAGCTCCATGAGTATCCATCCAACAAAGCCGGTCAATGCAGTGATGATAGATGAACGCAAGTATCGTAGGAGCGGCGGTAGTGAGGGATCGAAAATAGTCTGTCCATTAGAGCCGGGAGTAAGAGCTGCCATGATTAGAACCATGGCACCCAACGTGGTCGTGTAGAAAATGAAGCGGACAAGACTTAGTACTGCGAAGGTTCACCGTGACTCGATCTTGAACATTGAGGGCGGGATGTGTATCCCTTCAGACCAGCTCCACCCTAACCCTCGTACATTGGAACATAGATCGCACGCATTCCATATCGCACTACGAACGTCGTACAGACACAATGGCGAAGGTCTGGACTTGGATTTATCGACGTTGCTGTTTTGGTTGTCAGCGTCGCAAGTTCTAACATAGGGCTTGTCTGCAATTGCCCAGGTCACAGTGCGCATGGCAATCGCAAACATGGCAGCCTGCGTGTTCAGGCCCATGGATGAGGTACAAACATACCATATGAAGGTAAGACCTACCGCCAAAGCTTCATTCAAATGTGCAGATTCTGTGTGACGCCATCAAAAATCCAAGGACATTCCAGCAATGATCGTCAGCCAGACCACGGCGGGGAGCAAAGCTAATCGATAGAACTTTGTCTCCGGAAGTTGGACAAGGACTGCCATGACATAGTAACCGAGGAGAACCGGGAAGAGTATTGTGGCCAGATTGTGCCATAAGACGGCAACTCTCTGCTGGGGCAAGTGCGACGTTATTTGGTCCTTCAAAGTGACAAACCTGCACAAACAATGTATCAGAGTTCTGAAAGGTGAGGCATTAGAGAGATTCCGACTATCGTTATGGCTCGATGAGAAACACCGCCTACGGTGTGCAGCAGTTGGATAAGTGCCATTAAGTATTCTAAGCCCACAGACCCCACAGGGAAGTTCATGGTGGACCAATTGGATCACTGTTTGTTCCGATATCCTTCTACAGACCCACGGCGAAGTTCGTGCTGGAGGAATTCGTTCCGATACTACCCTTCAGAAAGCGGTGTCATTATACTGGCACATCAGGAAGAGCAGGCCTCGAGAAAAGCGGTTCAAATCTCCACTCATGATTACACAGCACAAGCTCGGATGGTGTCCAGTTGGAGGGGGGTTGCTGATAGGCAATGATCTTCATGAAGTTGACACGAGGATCTACAAGACGTATAGGCTCCCTGTGAGGGGTGAACCTGTCGCGACGGAAATGTCCGACATTTCAAACACAGCCCAACTTTAGGACGCATTTGGCTTTTGTTTGCGTGGTGCTTTAGAGGTGTCGAATTATGAGTGCGGCAAAACCAAGCGGTTCAATCCTGACTCGGTTTTTGGGAAGATTTCATCGGAGCAGGCGTGTGTCTGGCACCAGTTCTTCAAGGATCATCAGGCGCTGGTACCCTTCGCTAACTCCAAAGCGGTCACTAAGTACATCACTAAGGTATGAATCTCATCCCTGACTGCTTTCATGGCTCGTTATTGAACCATTACTTTCTGGCAGGCATTTTCGCGCTGCCCAGGGAAGTCAAAGCCGTCCATCTCCTTTTCGGACGATCATGCCATCTATCATTCCGACATTTCCAAGGACAACTTCCTTCGTGACATCAGGACTGGAAAAATCTGGATTGTTGACTTCCAGCACATCGGCGCGCTCCTGGAGCCCTTCCAGACCTACGCTTTCTTCAATATGGACAGTCCCTTTGCTGCTGCCGTCGGCAAATACCTTGGTTATAAGCCGTCCGATACTGCCAACAAGATGACAATCACCTCAAGCTTGCTTCAACAGACTGGTGGGGACGCCAGCCTGAGTAAATTTTATTGGCGCTAAAGCAGAAGCTAACATCCCTTCACAGACCTAGGTAGGTTTGGCCAGCGTGTTATTAAGAGGGATGCCGAACTGTCACCAGCTTAGGACTTTATTCCGTTGACTGACACAACCATGGTGAGCGATATTCAGAATGGTCCTACAAATGTATTGAACTTGAAGCATAAACTGGTATAATCTGAGTGAAAACTTGATGTCAAACTTCAAGTATTATTTTCACATTTAAGGTAATATTTAGACTTGGATAAAATCCCTGTTGATGCTGATGCTAAGCTACCCTATGTTCTATCCTGGTCAGGCTGGCCTCTCTTTCTGTTCATGCAACTCTGCCTTCCCCCTCTTTTGTTCTGGCTGCTTTTCAATTCATATTTGTATTTACAGTGGTTCATGATAAATAATGAGGGGGTAGAATAGCTTAAGGATGAACCCTGGCCTGGCTAGTGTTCCGAACCCATGCGTCCACTAGGAAATTCCCCCAAACAATCAACCAGATCCACGTCCACAAGAACCCGACTATCCCTCCCACTAGTCTTCCGGTAACCTGTTTGTAAAACCTTTCTAGTACCACTCCAATGCCTTGCATGACAAAATAGCCGAAAACAAAGATATCTCCTCCGCGATCCAATCCGCGTACCGCTACTTCATGCAGTATCCCCGAGAGTATGAAGGCACCAATGGGTGAATAGGGACCCAAGAACGGTTTCAAAGGCCTGCTTGCGAGCGCCATGAACCATTCTCGGAAGAACTGGTGCCAGTTCCTCCCCCAGAACCCAGAAAGCGACGTAGCAAACCAAGGATGATCGAAGACAGGTGGCCATTGGGATGGTTGCTGTTGAAAGAGGAGTATAAAAACAAAGGCAGCGAAGTTGTAAGAAAGCTTGACGAGTATCCATGCAGAAAGGCTCGTCACTACGGTGATGATAGATGAATGCAAGTATCGTAACAGCGGTGGTAGTGAGGGGTCGAAAATTGTCTGTCCATTAGAGCCGTCAGGAGTAATAGCCGCCATGATCAAAGCCACGGCCCTCAACGCAGTCGTGTATAGAATGAAACGGATAAGACTCAGCACCGCGAAGGTCCGCCGTGACTCGATCTTGAACATTGGGTGTGGAACGTGCATCTCTTTAGACCAGTTCCACCCTAAGCCTCGTACATTGGAACATAGATCGCACGCATTCCACATTACCCTCCGAATGTCATCCAAGTGCGATGACAAAGGTTCGGACTGGGGTTCATTGACTTTGCTGTTTTGGTTGTCAGCAACACAAAATCTGACGTATGGCTCGTTAACAAGTGCCCATGTTATAACACGCATTGTGACCGCAAACATGGCAATCTAAGCGTTCAAATTCATAGATGAGCTATGGCCATAGGAACATGAATACAAGACTTACTGCCAAACTTTGGTTGTTGTGTGCAGACTCTAGGTGACCAAATGAGAAGTCCAAGGTCATTCCAGCAGTAACCGTCGACCAGACTACAACGGGGAGCAAAGCTAATCGATAGCGCTTTGTCCTCGGGAGCTGGACAAGGACGGCCATAGCATAATAGCCGAGAAGGACTGGTAAGAAAACTGTGACCAGATTGTATAATGAGACAACAACTCTCTGCTGGGGAAAGTGCGACGTTATCTGGTCCTTCAAAGTAATAGACCTGCATGAAGAGTGCCAAATTTGTATCAGAATTATGAAAAAGTGATGTACATATGAATGAGATTCCGACCATGAAACGGTCTTCATAGTTTCAGTTGATCGCTATCGCTACGACTGCAGTGGCTGGATGAGAAACACTGCCCACGGTGAGCAGTGGCCGAGTAGTTCAATAAGCACCACCCAGCGTGCTTCTACAAACCCCGCGGTGAAGCTCGTGCTGGACCAATTGGGCTACTATTCGTTATGGGATATTCAGCAAGTGGCACCGTCAAAGTCGACCCATACTGGCACATCATGGTAATAGTAACAGACTTTATTGGGAAGAGCAGGCCTCGGAGATAAAGTCATTCTATTCTCCGCTTGTAGTTACAACACAAGCGGGTTGGTCAAGCTCATTCGGGTGTGCAGCTAGAGGGAAGGTCTGCTGATAGGCAACGAAGGGATCCACACGACGTATATGCCTCCAAAGCGAGCTAAAAAATATAATAAGTCGTTCCTCTAAGATCGAGCAGTAAAAACAGGCACCGATGAACTTCACAGTCTGGCGTGCCAAATCCATGGTGAAACTGTGGATTTCCATAGTCCAGAAGGAACGACGGTCTTCCTTAGAGTTATTGCTCTGCCTAGGGGAGATGGTTACATATTCCCACCCACCAAGACAGCAGCGACTCCCATACTGCCACAACACTCTCCATGACCACTACAAAACTACGGCGACGATCATCCCATCAAGATGACAAGTTCACGCTTATATGTCGGACCGACGACGATGACGACGTTACCCACGATAATAACAACGACTCTACTGTTGAAGCGATAGCGGATGACGACGATGACCAGTTCGAAGTGTTTGCAGAGGGACAGGAACCATGTTGAGGGAGGATTAACAATGAGTGATCACAAGGTTCTAGGAAAGGAATATTCCATAGTACTGGAGGGCAACTAGTAAACTACAGAGAGCATTTTAGATTACCGTCTCACTTTGAAGTCTTTGACACCCATCGAAGTGTGTTCATGATAAACAATGTTGGGTGAAATGGCTCAAAGAAGAATTCTGACCTGGCAATCATGCATCTCTGAGCCCATGCGTCCACCAGAAGATTCCCCCAAACAATCTGCCAAGTCCACATCCACAAGCAGCCAACCACCCCGTCCACTCGTCTTCCAGTAAGCCGTTTGTACAACCTTTCTAGTGCCACTCCAACACCTTGCATGGCAAAGTAGCCTACAACACGAAGGGAATCTCCGCCGTGATCCAATCCGCGTAATCCTATATCATGGAATATCCCCGATAGTACAAAGGCACCAATGGGTGAATATGGACCCAAGAAAGGTCCCAAGGGCCTGCTTCCAATTGCCACGAACCATTCTCGGAAGATCTGGTGCCAACCCCTGGCCCAGAACTTAGCAAGCGACGTAGCAAACCAAGGATGATCGAACAGTGGGGGCCATTGGGACGGTTGCTGTTGAAGAAGTAATGTGAAAGCAAACGCGTGGAATTGGAATATTATCTCGATGACGATCCATCCAGCAAAGCCAGATGTTACAGTGATGGCGGATGAACGCAGGTATCGTTGTAGCGGTGGTAGAGAGGGATCGAAAATCGACCACCCATCGGGTCCAGCCGGAGCAACTGACTTTAGAGACAGATCCACCGCACTAAGTGCAACCGTGTATAGAACGAAACGAACAAGAATCAGAACTGCGAAGGTCAGTCGTGACTCGGTCTTGAACATGGGGCGGGGAATGTGCATTCCTTTGGACCAGTTCCATCCTAGTCCTCGTAGATTGAAACACAGATCGCATGCGTTCCACATCGCAATACGAACGTCGTACAAGCACAATGGCGAAGGTCCGGTCTTGGAATTATCGACATCGCCATTTTGGTTGTCGCCGCAGCAAAATCTGACATAGGGCTTGTCAGCAATTGTCCAGGTTGCAGCGCGCATGGCAATTGTAAACATGGTAGCCTGCGTGATCAAGCCCATGAGATACAGTCATACCATATGAAGGTAAAACTCACCGCCAAAGCTTCGTTTAAATATACATACTCTGGACGACGCCACGAGAAATCCAAGGTCATTCCAGCAATGATTGTCGACCAGACCACGGCAGGGAGCAAAGCTAGTCGATACAGCTTTGTCCTTGGAAGTTGGACAAGGACTGCCATGGTATAGTAACCAAGGAGAGCTGGTAAGAAAATTGTGGCCAGATTGTGCCATGAGACGATAACTCTCTGCTGGGGCAAGTACGATGCCATGAGGTTCTTTGCGACAGACCTGCATGAACACCATCAGATTTGTATCAGAGAAATGGCGATACAAGGATTCTGACCATGAGATGACCATCGTAATTCCAGTGGATCACTATCAGTATGGCGTGGAATGGCCTGATGGAAGACACCGCCCAAGGTATACAGCAGCCGAATAAGCGCCATTAAGTGTGGTGAAGTTCGCTTGGACTGGCTGGTCGTCGTCATCGTCAGCTTTGATATGTTTCAGAGCAGTCGAGGTCGATCTGCATGGGTGCACGACACCAGGACAACGATCCGCATTGGGAAGAGCAGGTCTCGAGGAAATGCCACTCCATTTTCCTCTTGTGGTCTAGACGGACGAGCTAGGCTGACTCCTTGATTGTTCTGCTGGGGGAGTTCTACTGGCAAGCAATTGACGGCAGTCGTCGAGGGTGCACAAGAGCTACATTCCCAAAGTCCAACCCCGGGACAAGAGGATAAGTCATTATTCCTTTGCAATCAAACAGCACTTACACCCTACTATCGAAGTCAAACTTTTGAACGGGCTCAATCACACTGGTGCTGCCAGAGCTGATAGTCCGAATAGTGATCTCGTCTGTACCGCGAGATGGTTGGTCTTTCATATGTTCGTTCGAGCATTGACATTTCATCTCGGTGTTGCAGCTGCCAGGACATGCGGCGATCGTAGGGATCTTAGGTGCTCCCAGTTAAAACCAGGCGCTTCAATTTCATACACCACATGTTTCTAAGGAAAATACTTGACATCTACAATGAAGTATCCCTGCCGTCACCCGGACCCTCTCCCTTCGACTCTTGGATCTGGGCGACGGAAGAGTCTGGCGTATCAACACCATGCACCCCAAACCAGTACTGGTCATCCGAGGGTAACATGTGACTTTGCAGATGACCACGATGATCACAATTATAGCTAGTTGCAAGCTTACTGAACATCTTAGATCTTTCCCCAATGAACTCTTTGCATCATCCGGCTCATTCTCAAGTGGCTTGGTGTCATATCTCCGACGCAGGTCGACTAATTACACCCCACTAGCTCCAACATTCTTCAATAAGCCTCTCATCGCGTTCCATCTCAGCGACAAACTGGACTGCCTCCTCTCTCGATAGCTTCCCACAGTCTTCCGAGACATTTGTTACGGCCTCGCGTACCGCAGCAGGCATCTTGTTGGAAGACCTGTATTCCCATCCCACACCCATCAAACAACGCCACATTGCCAGGATAAAGATAAATGTACCGCACCCTGATATAATGAGTGTGCCTTGTTGTTCCCCAAGAAGATTCCAAATCTTTTCTTTGTCTTGTTTGAGTAGATCCTGTACGTAGGTCCTTTTTACCCCTTCAGGTCCATCCCGCGAAAACGCGACACGATATGTTATCTGTCCGTTATCGGAATATGCCTTCCATTCCGCTCCGTAGTGTTGGTCCTTTAGCTCTGAGCGACAGCCGAAATAAAGTGTCAAAGCTAGATGATAGATTGTTTGAGTCTGCCTGGAGATAATGAAAGTCCTCTGTACCGTTAGAACCCGCGTCTATACGCTCTTCTATGACTGCACGCATTGGAGCAACACCAGTTCCTGGTCCAACACAAATAATTGGTGTATGGAAATCCTTGGGCAACTTTATGAGGCCTTTCTTCACATATATACCTAGTCTATCACCTGTGGTAATGAGAATACCGTCAAAATTTGAGACGTTGGTGCACATACCTGATTGAAGGGCAGCGAGATATGAAGTGCACACTCCCCTCCGGGGTATCTTGAGCTTTGTGCGGTATTTTACGATAGCAATACATAGGTGAATTTCTCGTGGGTGACGCTGACACTCTCATTAATAGACCTTGGACAGGAGGAGAGTACACCTTGGGTTACCTTAACAGAGCTTGCAATGGAGAACTGGCGAGGTTGAAGAGGTGGGAAGACATCGAAAACGTAGTCCCTTGGTATACGTGCAGACCGGAATTCGTTGAGTACTTCCCGGATAGTCCGCTTCACCCGCTGACAGTACTCATATAATTCATCCTATCTAGTTTGTGAGTTAAGTCTTCTAGGGAAGGAAACGCGACATACAGCGCCTTCGACAGAGAGAAATTCCTCCAATTTCTCGCGCTCTAGCTCATCTGTTACGAAATGACGAAGAAACTGGAAGAAGGTTCGGCGAGGAATAGCGTTGAAGTCGAGGTGATGGGTAAAAAGGATACGCAAAGTGGTGACATGTGGAACACGGTCAGGGAACGATTGGTCTTTGCATCACTAGTTAGGAAGATGGGAAAGGCAAAAGAACACGCACCAAGCATAGTGTGTGTGATGGAGAATGGTGTATCTGCGATATTTGCCCACCCCATCATTATCAGGAAACTGTCCACTTCGATGTCCATCGTAATGGGGTGAATAACAGCAACATCCCCAGGGCTATAACTACTTGGCGTCATCTCAAAGTGCTGAGTTATTCATGCCTGGACTCACTTAATGTCACGGTCCGAAACCAGCTCGAAGTGTCGCACATCCTGAAACCAGTCTTCGGCTGTAATACGACGGTTGCACCGTACAGTTACATCGAAATATGACTGGTCGGCTCCAAATGGTACGATGAGTTTTGGTACCGACGAAACATCTTTTGTAGTGATTCGAGGTGGTGGTTTCTGGAGCGATCCGAGTTTTTCAAGTTTTGGATCTAAAGGATATAAATGAAGTAGAGTGTCAAGTAGTTGTTCTATCCACGGATCTAAGGCGCCATCCAACCTAACGGGCTTCCAGCATTTGGACCATTGATAAACGGGCGACGTACCCTAGCTGGTGTTGGTCATCGCCCTCACCCCTTGAACAAATTTCACGTGCCCCAAGGCCCATTAACCTCCTGGATAGTTTCTTTGCGGGCCAACAGAATCTCTCATATGCTGAGTCGCCTAATCCAAAGATACAAAAGTCCATGTCTTCAAATAAGTCGTCAGGTAAATCAGACCTCAAAAGCATATTCCATAACGGCGTCATTGCACGGGGTTCGGCGCCTGAGCCTGTAGTAGCGACAACGAAAATGACCAGGTTTTCCAAAATCAACTCCTCCTGCAGATTTGTGCATTAAGTTTGGACATATGGTAAAGGGCCATCAAGAGAGTAGCGCACTGGAAAGTATGTCGCCATGTTGCTAACACGACATTGGAAATAGATCCTTCGACATTCTCTAGCAATACGATCTGCGGTCTCCTGGGCCGTTCCTGTCTCTGTGGCGTAAAGGACAAGAAGGTGCCTTGGATCCGCAGCATTTCCGTCGTTGTTGGTTGGGATGTTGGCATCATTCCTTTCGTCATTTGTGACCAGGGACATCTTCTGGGCAGCGACGGCGTACTTCGACAGCTGACAAGACGCTAGCGTTTGTAGAGTCACTGCTGGTTGGGTATATATAAGCTCACTACTGCATGTAAAGCAAAATTTCCTATCTACAATACACGTATCCCTGAGACGGCTCCGAGGACTTACTCGGCCCAGCCAAGGTAACAAATGCATTGCAACTTCTCTCCACCTTAGCTCCGCCACGGAGGCAGCTATGGATCAGTTGTACCCTGCTCATACAGGCACCCACAAGGTCCAAGGGACATCAAAAGAGAAGTTCTTGTTGCATGTGTACATCATGAATTGTAAGTAGTGAGAGCGGTGAGAATGAGGAATAAGTAATGCAAGGGGTCTAAGGACAACTCGTGTGCCGGAGAGTACCGGTACGTTTGTATCCGACTTCGAACAAAGGGCCACGAAGGTAAGATCTTCGCAACTCAAAGTCGTGTCGAGAGTGCTTGCTAGAGTGAACGGTTAGAGCTTCATACACAAGCATTAACGCAAGTTCAATTGGCGAGTGACAAGCACAGCCAAGAGTGCCTTGTTGACTCCGCCGGTTTCTCTTTCTTTCGACCGCGGTTGGTAACCAAGCCTTACTCCAATCTTGTGGTGTGACATCTAACTCAATGACCTTCACAGCCGCAATGGTCTCATCGGCATCACAATATCTTAGCGCCAGCGTGATCTAATGCGTTGAATCGCCACACATAGGGAGCCGTGGTCACGCGCACCCCTGAGTATCCACTTCGATGGTGCAGTGTGTTCTTCTTCTTGAGTTGTGATGCATCTGGCGTCCTTATCATGAATCACCGATATTGCTGTATGGTGAGTCACCTTTTTTGCAGCATGTGAATGTGGCAGTCCTTATAGATCACGGTGGGTCCCTACAGCACGAATTTATTCTAGAATTGACTATTCTGACAATCGCAGATCCCTACTTTCGAGGCGATAATGTATACATAAACCGCCCAACTGTCAAAATCCCTGTTCCCATCTTTCTCCCCTCCAGTACCACTCTCACACAACTTATCCCTCGGTGTATATTGACCTAGTTCAGCCAATATGACTGGTGAAGAATCCGATGTTTCGAATGAAAAAACATTGGAGTATTTGATTACACACGTCTTTTGTCCCCTGAAGCTTCCGGACGGGGATGATCATTCTCTCGATAACGACCGTGCTCTGTCTGCAGAGGTGTCTAGCACAGCTTATGCTTACTCTCAACAACCTGGCGGCTCAGCCATCGCTCAGTGGCAAGACATCGTTGAAATGCTTCTCAATCTTGACCAAGCGTTGTCTTTGGAAGCGCTGGACGAGGCGCTCATAGAATCCCAGATTGAATTGATGGAAGTAGGAGGTATGAGCACTGTGGCGTTCATGTATTCGAGTCACACTCATTTTACACAGATGTCCTGGTGTATTTAATCCGTGCTCAGAATGCGGCTGTAATATTCAGAAGGCATGCAGAAGAGACACTGGTGGAATCATTCGAGGTGTCTCCACGGGCAGAAGCTGTCATGGGTGCAGCTGGTAAACTCGTGTGCTCTTACCCTGGCCCCGCCATCACTGTTCCTAACGATGTCTTCGATGACGCCGTTTTTCGTGCGGAATTAGCCAACTTTCTCACTATGATGGACATAGATGTCCTTGCACCTGCTACCACTCGCAAGGCTCGCTCAGAGGTCGTCGAAGAACGCGATACTGCCCACCCGTGCTATATCACGGAACTGCTGACCGGAATCTTACGGGCCGTTGGCCAGCCTGCGGACATCAATCGTATCAGCAAACGCGTTGGCGACGACGTTGTATGGAAGGATTCAAGGCTTCCTTGGCGTCGATCATCACTCTGGTTGGTGATCAGAGTCGCGATGCAGACCACTTTCGATCGCAATGGTCTTGGTCGAAGCATTTACAAGACGTTCATGTTGTTCTTTATGAATAACTTAGCACGCAAAGCTCTGGAGGACGACATGTCCAATGATGTGTTGCATTGGACATCGGCCAAACTCAGTCGTCGGTTGACAAAACTGGGTGCGGAGGCGCCAGAATGGCTGTCGGAAAATGTGTTGAAGACCTGTACTGACATTCGAACTCTCCTCGACAAGAGGTGGAAGAGGGTGCAGGTCGACGAAGCGACATCCCCTGCGTGGAACCTGTCAAAACTCGATTTCTCAGCAGACATGCGACTAACTCTGCTTAGCAGCAGCGGATACATCAGAAATGCACTCCAGACTGACGATTCAGCCTCTCCGCCTTCCGGATTTAAGCCGAAAAGTCGTCTGCGAGGCACTTTAGATGATTTTCTGTCTGTGGATAGGACGTTTTTCGAACTCGCCTACGAAGAAGAACCGTATGTGACGCTATATGATTTGGAACGAGAAGTTAGGGAGGGGATCGATGATTGGGTTACCAGTGTCTCTCCCCCAACCATTGATGATGCTTGCGAAAGGCTGGAACTTCTATTAAGCAGCTATTCGTCTGCTGCAAGGCGATCCTATGAAGGCAACCCCGAGGATCTTTCGCGGATGCTACTCACTGTCATCGAGTTATGGATTGCGCTCGACAAGCTTGTCGTCAATCAGATCCCCATTCTACGAGACTACTCTCCCGAGATCCCCGACTCTCTCCTGGAACAGTTACTTTTTCGTGATCCTTTGCACCTACAACGGCTTACTGTTGCCGTCGAGTATATACGAAAACGCGTTTCTCATGCAAGATCTGGTTACTCGGTATTCTCAGATGTAGCGGACGGACAAAGTTTCGCAGTACGTTATTTTGAACAGTCATCGCACTTGCGTTCCCTCAGAAATCGCATTCTTGACGACGCTCGTACGGAGAAAGAGGCTAAATGCAGGGAGCTTGCAAAAGAAAACGAGCGCCATGCTAGACTCCGTCAAGAGGCCTTGCATACTAGGCACACCTATACGACTAACCGATATGGACGAGAGATACATGATGCAAGACGGTGGTGTCCGAGTTGTAGACTTGAAAAAGAGATTAACGATATGAAAATCACGGTGCACGAATGGCCGCTTCCGACACATCCACGCCAAGTCGCAAGGGTTGTCTTCGAGCTCGATTGTCCTGTTTCATTCAATATGTGGCGCTCGGCCATTTTCCACCTTCTCGTGGATCTCTGCTCTTCAGAAGTAGACTCCATCGAACCTTATCTCGTTCTCCAGTGCTATCCTGGACTACAAGACTACTATGTGGAGCACAGCAGATACCGTATTACACTGGCATCGGATACTAAACCTTTCATCCAATGCCATTACAGGGAAACCCGTATACCGAGTAATGAAAGCCGAGTTTGTGTTAAAAACGGCCTCGATTTCTTTGGCTTCGACACCGGAACGTCCACCCTGGCCTGTAAATCCTTCAAGTCTCTTGAAATTTCATCTTTTTGTACATATCAACTCCCGGAAGGCCCCTATCAGTATTTGCACCAATACCTTGAAGGTACCACACACACGTCCAACGAAGTCCTCTGCAATCAAGCAAATTGTCACAAAGACCTCTCGATCCATGAGTTCACAGCATTCGGACATCTGCGCAGCGGGCCCTCCTTGCAATGGCTGAACATGCTACGGGAGGTTCGTGCCAACACGCTGCGATTTCGCCGCGACGAGGTGCATCTTCTTCTTGCTCAGGCGTCTTGCCAAGTAGGTCCTGTTACAGGAGCGAGTAAGCTTGAATGGCACGATGAACTTTGTCGCCATTCCTTCCGCTACGCATTCTTGAAGGAGCTGGAAGGTTTAGTGACGAGTGTATCAGGAAATTGGCTGGAGGCTATGACAATGGCCACAGTCGCTTTCTTAGTGGCTCGGATGCTGGCTACGGATATAGAAGTCCACGATGCTGCCACGGATGCCCAGGCTCTTGGGCTCCTTAGCATGATCCGCGAAAAGACGTTTTCTTGGGTGTTAGAGCTCTCAGGAAAAGTAGAAAGCACAACAAATGAGGAGGAGAAGAAGGACATACAGGGGCGACTTCGCGATGTGGCTGCCATCTGCCGCAGTACTTTCGAAGTTGGTTCGATTGATGCATGGCAGGTGCTATACTCTCCCAGGTCCCTCGAGATCCTGTTATCATGCGCTATCGTTATCCACGACAATACCCCTGCCGAATTACATGCTCTTAGTGCGACGTCCCGACTACTGATCTCACGTGACCGTCGTCTAGCGTGGAAATTGGAACGCATTGTGTACAACGTCATCAAAGATGGGAACGAAGGGATTGACTTGGCAATCAAACACGTTTGGCCTACCTACCGTGGAGATGTTCAGTGGAAAGGGGCTGGTCTGGAGAACTGCAGTTGGATCATGAGTGCACCTAGGGACCAACAATCACAGGAAATTGGCCTCGATATTCTTGATGGTACTTTGTTGGTGAACGGAAGGTCGTTGGGGAGGCTTCCACTCGGTATTCAGAAGGATCCACTTTTCACCTCAATCTTTGGTGGTGTAAGTAATCGTTAAAAGTTTGATTCTGCCAAGTACTAACTTTCAATAGCAAGTTCTTGAGGTTGTTCCCGGAGATATGCTAGGGATGGAGTATGCCACCCGTGGTTTCATCTCTGAGCATTGTGTGAGTACCTTTGTTCAATCCGTGTTGAGCCTCAGTTGATAAGGATTTCAAAGATCTACTTCCGGATGACCGGAGGTGAACTAGTAATCAAGGCCAAAAAGCGGGAGTGTGACGACGTTCTTCAACTCATTCCTCCTCATAAGCTGGTATCTGATCTGCCGAGGGTATTGATCGAGAACCATGTTCACTGGCTTGATCTGTCCACAAGCTCGATCGAGATTCGTCCGCTTTCGAGCATGTGGCAGTCATCAGAAGACAACTGGTGTATTCAGTTTGCACCTGGTGTTCATTCTATGACGAAGGGTCGTTCCATACTGTTTGATATCCGCAGCCCCACGTGGGAGATGTTGTCTGCACTGCTCAAGCCCTTACAGAATTCTCACGACATCATGATCACATGGGATTGTCGGTCATCAACTGTGTCTGTGGATTTACCGCGCTATGGGCTTTCATTCTTCATCAACAGTGACTGGGAGCTCGAATCTCGCCACCCTCGTGGCATGGTGTATGACAGAGACCAATCCATTGGAACGTTGTTCGGGCTCGTGAACAAGCTAGTTCTCCGTCCAAAGAGTGATCTTGCAGAAGAACTCATTCATAGGCAAGCCCTAATCCCAGAGGGCAAAGTCGGTTACTGGAGTTCTCATCATCATGTCGAGGTGACGGTGGATATCAAAGGGCCAGCCCATCGCAGTATCTCATACCATGTATTCAAGATCGACACCGACTTGGGCTACCTCGCAGGCAACTCTGGTTTAGCCAGCAACCTTTACCGTGCCTATCTTCATGCGCTGTGTAGTAACCCATGCTCTGTTGACCCTCTTACAGGAAAGACGGGTACAGAAGAGGCGCTAACTATACTGCGTTCTGCAGCAGCTCGGTCATTTTTGAAGATGGATTGTCGTGCTGCCAAACTACTTGGATGTATTGCAACGTTGACTACCAAACGCGATTGGTACCCTACACACTTGCAGTGCATGCAGACTGTGCATTGGACGTCACTCCCTCCCGCTTCTCAACACCACAACCTTTACCTCTCCTGCGTGTCGATCAAGGAAATTCACGAAAACCTTGAAAATTTTCATGAACCTCCGCCTTCAAGTCCGCCTTCAAGTCCAGCGTTTAAAGAGTTCCCGGAGAGAAATGGTCATCTTCTTCGCCGCATTGGGCTTCGGGCTGCACTTCTGGATCCATCCGAATTTCGCGACAAGCTTGCTGGCAATCAGGACAACATCTATGAAGGAAGGGACATGCTACAAGTTTCCGCTGGTGAACCCCGTGCATATAGTACTGCACGTTTTGTTTATTTGTGGTCCCCCGAGATGCCAAGAGTAATGGATGTCCGTGCTTCATTGGAGTCATGGGGACAACCGCTCGAAAGGTTCTCTGAAATATCTTTGCGTTATAGCAAAGATTGGCTGTCTCCTGAACTATGTTCCATTTGGCTTTCATTGTACGACACATGTCGCCATAGCCAAAGAAGGCGACATCGCTTCCAACTTCTATTTACCCTTCCTGCCATGGTATACGCATCTCCGGACCTCGAAGAGGTTGCTCTTACACTACTTGCATTTGCAACCGTTCCGGAATTCATCCGCGAGTCACCACCCTCAGATGCCACATATCACCTCTCTGACGGGTACATGCCACCTTCAAAGAAGTTATACGATTGCATTGCTCTCAACGCAGTACAACACAGGGACAGCCCAGAAGTCTCTTATCGGGATTACAAGCAGCGGCTCCAGCGGGACGCTGAGACTTTGCATTCTCGGACAGTCGCAATATGGCCACATTGGAGACCACCTTCTCTCTACTTCTTGAAGACATCGTTATACAACCTTGAAACCCTTACTTCTAACCTCGATCCAGTGTTTGAAAGCTGTTATCGAAATTGGCATTTAAAGCAGCACTTGGAGCGCGTTCAGCAAATCCTGAACCAAGCTTATCACTCTACTTTGCGCGTAGTATCCTCGCTGTATAGCTTTGTTCCTGCCAGTGGCCGTCTTCCTGCACCCAACCAGACGATAGCCTTAGAACACCTTATTAATCGACAAGCACCCGTCGCACCGCTGACTCTGCAACTCGTCACCACGTCTACGAACTCCTTCTCGGCAGGCTCTGAGGGGCTACGTGCACTCATCGAAGCTCTTCGCAGAAAGGGGAGCCATTCATTCCATGCCAAATACGCAGGTGATCTAGACATGAGTAAAGACCACCTTGTTCACGACAGGCCTTCCTTTTCCTTGGGATCTCCATCTCAATGTGCCGACCTATTCAAAGCACATTACAAGCACTGCAAATCAACATACCTCCGGTGTCCATTGGTGCTTGCAGACAGCTTCGCTCCACGGACACACAGTGAACGTGCAGTTTTCGGGTCTGGACAGTGGCCACGCGTCACAGTGACAGGTCTTCTTGGTTGTCTCGCATCCACCTCCAGGGTTGAAGTACCTCCTAACTGGCGAGGGTATCTGATATCCTTGGCAAAGTTGGCTTTGGAATACCAACGCTCCCGACGGATGCTTTTATTAGCGACAAATGGTCAACTTGAAGATCTACGCAAAGAGATGGAGAACATTGGTTGTATTGGGTGGGATGCGGAATCACATCCGGACTGGCTCCTTATTCAGGTAGGTTCTTTGCTGGGGACTTACATTACACGTATGGACACTCACACACTCTTTCATGGTTCAGCTGGAGGGTAACTTCCTCATTCGTCATATCCAAACCAATGTTGCCTTCGAGATGATATCACCCCGGTCTGGAAAAAATACTGCTCTACAACTGCACATGGGCGAAGGAAAATCATCAGTAATTGTTCCGATGGCGGCCTCGGATCTTGCCGATGGCGCAAAGCTAGTGCGAGTGGTAGTACCAAAGGCGCTCACTGCCCAAATGTTCCATCTCCTAGTCGAACGTGTTGGTGGGCTCACTAATCGGCGGGTCTATCATCTCCCATTCTCGCGTTCCCTTAACATTAATCAGGAGAGGGTCGAATCATTGCATGCAATCCTCGACGAATGTAGACGCGAACGCGGCATCCTGGTATTACAGCCTGATCATATTTTGTCATTCAAGCTTCTCAGTGTCGAGAAGCAACTTCAAGGTGGTGGAGACGCCGTTGGAACCAAATTGTTGCAAATACAACAGTGGCTTCACTTGCATGCTCGCGACATTCTGGACGAAAGTGATGAGATCCTTCACGTTCGCAATCAATTGGTGTATACCATAGGTTTGCAACGACCTTTGGAGGGCTTCCCGTACCGTTGGACGACCACACAGCAGATCCTTGGTTTCGTGAGAAAACACGCTGCTGTGCTCCACTCGAGCTTTCCACTCAAAGTTGAATATAAGAGTTGCAAGTCGCGCGACCATACTGGAGCATTCCCGCATATCCGTCTTCTTCATCCTGACGCTGCGATGAAGCTGGTTCACCTCATTGTTCAGGATATCATGGACGGTCAGTTGTCCGACCTGATCTTTACCCAAGCAGACCGAAGTGTCCAAGGCTCTATTCGCAACTTCCTTACCGAGACTGATGTTGATCCCTACGACGTTCAAATGGTGCAAGATTACGGCAGAGCTACCTCTACATGGACAAGAATTCTGCACTTGCGTGGACTGTTGGCGTGTGGAATCCTTGCATTCGCGTTAACTGAGCGGCGATGGCGCGTCGGATTTGGTCTTGCACCTTCACGAACTATGCTTGCTGTCCCCTATCGTGCGAAGGATGTCCCAGCTCCAAGAGCCGAATTCGGCCATCCTGACGTTGCTGTGGTGCTCACATGCCTCTCATACTACTATCAAGGGCTGGATGAAAAGCAACTGAGGTCATGCTTCGAGCTCCTTCTGCAGTTGGACAGCCCTGACCTAGAATACGAGCTTTGGGTTCGTGACTGGCCTTCCGCCCCGGAATACCTTCGTCAGGTCAGTGGCATCAACGTCAAGTCTTTGGAACAGTGGAACACCCTTCTCTTTCCTATCTTCTCATGCAATCAAGCCACCATCGACTTTTACTTATCACGAGTCGTCTTTCCGAAGGAAGCGAAGGAGTTTCCCTTTAAGCTATCTTCGTCAGGTTGGGACCTCGCGGAAGAGAAAACACACGTAACCACCGGTAGGTGCTTTTTTCCAACTATGGAATTAGTTAAATACTCCTTGAAGGATTTTCTGGAACAAACGACGGCCGCTATCTGTTACCTACCTCCATTACACAGCAAGACCCAGATCATCAGCGAGGGACCAACGCAAAGGTCCTTGCGTACCTCTTACAGCCTGAGAACGACGAGTACAGGCAAATATCCTCGGAGGATGGAGAGCGTCGAAAAGCCTGTGAATTTCTTAAACTAGTGGTGGACCAACAACCTGAAATACGTGTCATACTGGATGTTGGTGCCCAGGTCCTGGAGCTTAAGAACCGTGAATTTGCAGTAGCTTGGTTAAAGCTCAAACCTGATGCAAAGGCAGCAATCTATTTTGACGAAGATGATGAGCTTTCCGTACTCACGCAAGAGGGAACCACGCAACTCTTGCGAGAGTCCTCCTTCGAACGTCGCCTTGACGAGTGTGTGGTGTACCTGGACGATGTGCATACAAGAGGCACAGACATTAAATTCCCCGTTGGCTTTCGCGCGGCTGTCACTTTGGGGCCAAAGGTCACGAAAGACCGCCTAACACAAGGTATGGAGATTACGATCGTTTCATAGTATCTTGGCTGATCTCGGATCAAGGCTGCATGCGTATGCGCAAGCTCGGACATAGTCATTCAGTGATGTTCTTTGCTCCGCTTGATGTGGACAGGGCCATCCATGCCGCAACTTCGGTTGCAGACGAAGCCACGATCCACACCTCAGATATCTTGCTGTGGGCAATGCATGAGACCTGCACAGAGATTCAGAATCGTGCTCCTCACTGGGCACAGCAAGGAACTGACCACGCTTCACGATACGACGCATGGTCCAAGTTTTGCCGCGACGAAATCACCTCAGATGAACTTGCGACAACGTGGTGTCAGCCAGATGCAAAGAGCCTGGAGCAGTTATATCCACCCATACGACCCCGCGAGCGTTGTGCCATTTCTATACTGGAAATTCGTCAACGATGCGCGGACCTTGGTATTCTCTCCTTACCTAATTCCAACATGGACGAAGAGCAGGAGAGAGAAATTGTACATGAAATCGAGCGCGAACTACAAGTAGAACGGCCCCCACCTGCTGTCAAAGCCACGCACAGGGTCTCTGATAATGTCCGGTATTTCGTGCGAACAGGAATATTGATCACCGAGTCCGACGCCTTCGTTCCGATATTCAACTCTTTCCACAGTAGAAATGCACCCCCGATGGAGACGAGTCCATGGACTGAACGCATTCTGGCTACATATGACTTCTGCAAGGTCATTCGGGGAGCTGGGGATACTTCCGAATATCTTCGGCCTGTCAACTGGATACTCTCTGGGGCAGGGGTAATCCCCATTTTAGTCATCCTCAGCCCCTACGAAGTGAACGAGCTGCTATCAGATATCAGAAGGAGCAAGCATGTCCGCCTCCACATCTACACTCCTCGTGTCCAAAAGGCAATGTCTCCATGCGATAATCTCGGTCTATACACCATACCGACTGCAGCGAATTGTGTGATACCTACACTCCAAGACCAGCTCGACTTGTTTGCTGGGCAGTTATACCTACGTGACTACGAGACATATATCCGACTCTGTCGTTTCCTCTGCATTTATGCCAAAGACCTCGAAGATCAGGGTGAATTTAGGAGGGAGAGTGACGGATTTATTGCACCTGCAAACCGTCCCCCGAGAGCGGGATCAGCGGGGTCTTTCTCAATATCACCGCTACCTTTCTTACAGTTCTTGATTGGACTCCGCAGGAAAGGAATGCCCTTTTCGCTCACACACATGGGCAATATTTTGGACGGGCGTCCTGTCAGGGAAGAGGATTTTGAAGTGAGCCTGAAGTAATCGATTGCCAATTCTACTGGTGAGTTACATCCATTGAGAAGAATTTGTGTATCCATAAACTCAGTGGTGAATATGGTGTTTATAGAACGATATGCGATGTGCTTTCTTTAGCCTTTCATTGGCTTCTTTTGTTAAGAACTGTCTGTGTAAAACATTCACATCTTGTTCTTATTATGTAGTGCATCTGCATATTTAGCACTGCCCCAAAATATGAGATGGCATCTGCACTTTTACTTTCCCACACAGTACACACACATAGACAAAGTGTGCAACAAAACTTTGCAAGTGCAACACCAATATTTGTTGAAAGTTATGATTCTTGTAAGGATTTAATTCAGAGGTGGTAGGGAATAGTATGGGTGTCAGAATATTTAATTGCTATATGTCAAACTCGCAAGACATAACAAACTAAGGGCAGGAAGGGCGCAGCAACTCTGGCTCACCTGGAGGTTTGTGCTTTGAGTTAGAAGAACGAGTATGTTACTTAGTAGAGTGATCAAGTGTTGAAGGACTTGAGCACTCAGTAGAGATGAGAGAATATATGATTCAAACCTAGGGAGAAAGACCCTAGGGTACAGTATATATACCTACTGTACATGGTCTGTGCGCATGGAGTAACTCTGGAGCATTGTAACTACAACTACTACTAAAGGAAGGAGTAAACTTCTATATGGAGATAGAAGGTTGTAGAACATAATTGAAGGATACCAATAGAGTGGTTCCATGTGATATCCAGGTATCTGTGATAGCCGGTCATGTGTAAGATAAGTTGTTAATGGAAAGTGACTAAAATATAGTGGTCAAATAATATGACCTGTAGATGCGAATAGTTATCATGTCAACACTCCCCCTCACTTTAAACTGGTTCAGTAAAGACCAAGTAACAAGCGATGATGGTCATGTTTCTGCCAGGTGAGACTCTTAGTCATGGAGTTGGCCCTTTGATGGTTGGTGGACATGTAGTCCAATTTAAAGTCTCCGTTTTTGATAGACTCACGAAGCCAATAGTACTTGGTATTGATGTGCTTCGAGTGACCTTCAACGACTGGGTTATTTGCTAAGTGAATAGAACCCTTGTTGTCGCCAAAAAGAATGACAGTGGTGAAGGGAAGGTGGGACTCCTGGAAAAGTGTAGTAATCCACTTGATCTGTTGTCCAGCATCACAGAGGGACATGTATTCAGCTTCTGTAGAGCTAAGTGCAACTGTGGGTTGATGGCGAGATTGCCAGGAAATGAGATTTCATCCTAGGAACATGGAACAGCCAGAGGTGGAATGATAAGTTTCCTTGTCTCCAGCCCAGTCCGAGTCAGAATAGCAGTCCAAAGAGAGTTTGCTTTGGAAATAGTGGATAGACAAATCCTTCATCGAAGATAGATACTTGATGATGTGCATTGCCTTATCTAGATGCTGCTGCATCAGGTTCGACATGTACTGAGACATGCAAATGACGCTAAAAGCTAAATCTGGTTGAGTTCCGAGCATGACATACAGAAGGGATCCGATAACCTGCTGGTACTTTTGCCGTAGAGCTGGTGTAGCGATGTATCCCAATGGAGTAGGAGGAGGAACATATCCACTAGGTAGTGGTGTTTGTACACTTCAGCATTGTTCCATTTGAAAGCATTTTAAGACTTTCTGGACGTAGGGTTGTTGGTGAAGAGTCATGGTCTTATCCTTTTGATTCCTTGAAATCTGGATACCAAGATACTCTTTAACTTCTCCCATATCTCGTACTTCCCAAATCTTCATAAATGCTTCCTTTCTGTCTTTCAGTAGTTTAGCAGATGATGAGAGGAGGAGAATGTCATTGACATATATGATGAAGATAACTAGGCCTTGTTTAGTCTTGTAGACATAAACTCCCGCATCAGATTTGGTTTGAGTAAAACCTAACTTGAGTAGGGATTTGTGGAGTTCCTTATTCCACACTAATGCTGCTTGCTTCAGGCCATAAAGCATGTGCAAAAGACAATAAACCTTGTTTGTTGTTCCCGTAGTTACGAAGCCTTCTGGTTGTTCCATATATATTTCTTCATCAAGCTTTCCGTAAAGGAATGCAGTCTTGACATTGAGGCAGTGTGCCTCCCAATCCTGAGAGCAAGTGTAGGCCATGAGCAGTCATACTGTCTCAAACCTTGCTACAGGAGAGAAGGTTTCTTTGTAATCTTCTCTGTATATCTGTGAAAAGCCCTTTGCTACTAAGCAGGCCTTATATCTTCTGTCTGACTTTCTTGCAAAAACCCAACGACATTTGATGGGTTTACAATCAGGGGGACAATCGACTAGAGTCCAGACGTGTCTGTCATTAATAGACTTAATTTTGTCTTCCATTGCTTCTTTCCATTTATCTTGTTCTTCCTTTGGTAAATGTAAGACATCTCTGTACTGCCTTGGCACTTCTGAAATAGCCTGAGATAAAAGATATTCGATAAAATCCTGACCTTGTTCATGAACAAGACTGTTGACATCTCCCCCTTTCTGTGAAGGTGGTGGAAGGTCCTCATAAAGGTCATCAATGTTAGGTCATTCTGGTGGAGGTGGATTCTCAAGGTTTCTTTCCCAACTTCTATCTGTCTCTCTTTCTACTTGAGTCAGTAGTCTGTCTCCATATACACTGTTGGGTATAACCCTTGGGACAGGTACATGGGCCGATCTCCTAAGCGCAGAAGGGGCAGGAGGATAAGACAGGTCAGGGGCTTCAGACGGATGTCTTTTGAGGAATGGTGGAAGATTTCTACTGTGGATTGGTGAAATGAATGAGGGAATGGGACAAGGTTCGTGTCTCCTTTGACCAGGAAAACCTTGACTAGGGGTTTCTCGAGTTGGTGGAGAACAAGGTGGTGATGGTTGCAAATATGCAGGATTTGGAATTCGAATATGATCCAAAAATTCACGTCTAGTGGGTAAGGCAGGTGAAGAAGGTCCTGGGGTTGGACCTAGTTGCTCAGGTTCCAGAGAATCTGGTTCTTCTTTATCTGTTATGTCCTCTACAGTAACTGGAGGTGGATGCTGCCTGTGTTGGGGTGGACTCGGTGTTGGAGGCCTAGGTTGATTGTCATTGTTGAAATCTGGAGTGGGTGGTCTAGGACCTGGAGTGGGATGATCAGTCTCACTTCCATCCTGATCATCAGAAGAGTCCTCTGAGGGACTGGATACCGGGAGAGGTATATTGATTTTGTCTCATAACTTCTCTATGGGACAGTTGGGAAACACATTCTTGACGAATGTTACAGTGGTGGATATATAAATCATCTTGTTCTGGTGTAGGAAAATGTATCCTTTGGTTCCTTCAGGATATCCCAGGAAAAGCATTTCCTTGGCCTTTGGAGAAAGTTTGTCCTTTTGCTGATCCTTCGGTATGAAGACGTAGGCAAGACAGCCAAAGACTCGAAGATAAGAAATGGTAGGTTTCTTCTTCAAAAGGAGCTCATAAGGTGTCTTCCATTTGATTCTTCAAAGTGGAGTGCGATTATAAACAAATACTGCAGTGAGTAGAGCAAAGTTCCAGTAGCACTTGGGTAAGCAAGCTGCATGACAGAGTACTTCCTCCTTCTCCATGACTGTTCTGTTGAATCATTCTGCTCGACCATTTTGCTGAGGAGTGTCAGCGACTGATAACTGATGAATAATGCCCTTGGAAAGTAGAAATTCCTTGAAGGCAGTCACCATAAATTCTTCCCCTCGGTTGGGATGAATTGATTTGACAGAGTAGCCAGATTGGCGTTCTGCCCAAGAAACCCAAGCAATAAAAGACTTGGTGGTGTCACTCTTTGCTCAAAGCAAGAGAGTAGACCCATAGCCACTAAAGTCATCTATGATGGTAAGGCAGTAAACATGACAATAATATGATTCTGTAGGAAACTGTAAAAGATCCATATGGATCAATGCAAGAGGTTCCATTGCTTGAGTCCAAGAAGGAGAGAATGGTCAATTATGCATTTTGCCAATGAGACATTTGCCACAGGGAAAAGGTTTAGGTTGAGGTGGAATGTGATCAAGACCAGTAGTATGGTTGGGAATTTTCCACATTACCTGATCACTTGGATGGCCAAACCTTGAATGCCACAAGTTGTAAATGTTGGAATATTCGACAGCAAATAGAGATAAGAATGTGTTTATGTTTTTGTTGTCCAAACATGCTAGAAGAACCAATCTTTGATCACATTTCCCAATAGGTTTTCCTGTAAACCAGTGAAGATTGGAGCCGCAAAACACGTGAGTGCCTTCAAGGAAGAGTTTTTTTTGTGTGTCATAGATTCAAGTGTGGGTCTTGTTACCTTGAAAGGTGTAGCCCAGTCCAGTGGTAAGGGAAGGTATGGATAGGATATGTTTCGCTCCTGAGGGTGAATAGAACACATTCCTAAGTGTCCATCGCTCCTGTTTTCCATTTAGTGTTACTGTAAAAGAAACAGTCCCAATACCCAGAAAGTATATCTTTTTGCTACCAGCAGTGCCTACTGGTATTGGTCGCTTGAATTCGACATAGCTGAGGAAATCCTTCTTGAAGGGTGTGGAGTGACTAGTTGCTCCTGAATCCATTAGCCAAAGATAGTTGTCTTTGCCCTTTTGTCATTGATGGCAGCCTTCACAATTGGACATATAAGCATAAAAACCTGCTGCTCCTTTGCAGTCAGAGTCATATTGAGGGGGTGGATAAGGTCTGTTGTTACAAGAAGCATTATATGGGTCTTTATAGGTTCTAATACTATTCCAGACTCTATCACACTCCATCTCCTCTCGAACCTTAGTTTGAATAGCGAGAGAAGAAGTGGGAGCTGATGAGGGGAATGCATTAGACCAACCCACTTCAGCAACATTGGAACTTGCGTATGCTTGTCCAATGGAAGACTCGTCATCTGAGGTATAGGGCCCAACCTGAGCCTCATTGACCTCTTGGTTGGAAGCCTTTTGCTTCCCTTTCACCTTATCGGAGGGGGCCTTGCCTCCTCCTCCCTTTCCCTTTCCTTTTGCCTTCTTTTCCTTCTTCTTTTCCTGCCCCTTTGGTAAGTTAATGGTGGGAGGTTTGCCTCCCTCCCAATGGTCCTCCATCCTATGACCCTTACCACACTTGCGACACTTAGGTCGCTGGTTCTGTTGTGTGTGCTGGGCAGAAGTGCTGGCAGTACTGTTGGTAGTCCTCAGAAGCTGAGTCCTTCCATGGCGACGTAAGTATTCTTCCTTAATCCATGGAAGAATCATGTCAACAGTCAGGGTTTGACCCTGTTGACCAGCTGGTAAAGTAACTGGGAGTGTTGCAAGGGTAGAGGTTGCAAAGTTCTCCCACTTGGATGGGAGTGCAGCCATGATGATCATGGTGCGCACTGACTCAGGTAGGGGCATGCTGTTTGAGGCAAGAAAACTGAACAAGTTGTTGATCTTGGTGATCTTTGGAAGTGGATCTTCCCTAGTACTGATCGAGATCTTCATGGCGTGCTTAAACTGCACATAAACTCCAGCAGTGCTGGGTTTGCCATAAGTGTTCAGTAATGACTCCCATACCTCATGAGATGTCGCAAACCGGTCCATTTCTATCTGAACAATGGGTTTGCAATGGCCCATAGTGGCTCTGAGAGCCTTTGAGTCAAGTGCATCCCAAGCAAGTTGATCTGTGGTTGGTGGAGGGTCAGGTTGACCAGCTGCTGGGGCAGCTGTAGGAGGCCTTGTGGTCATTCTGTTAACTACTAACCAGGTTCCTTGAACATGTAAGAAGTTCTTGATCGATATTGCCCAGATTGGGTAGTTGGTCATATCAAAAATCAGGATGTTTTTCATGAATCCAGATTTTTCATCTGCCATTGCTACAAATCATGTAAGAGCAATAATTCAAAAAAGGAATCGTCCATATCTGGAACCAAGATAAAAGGTCAAGGAATGACAACTGGAGGTGGTACCACTGGTACAACTCTAGGAGGAATCCTAGGTCTGGGAACTATAGGTCTTACAACCAGAGTTGGATCTGGAAGCCTAAGTTCAAAAAAGTGTCCTAAATTGTAGTCAGGACAATAGTGGTAGTTGGGGAGTTGGATCCCCAATGACTCCAAGTTAGTCATCTCCAAGAGCGAAACAGGAAAAATTTTGTAAGGAAAATGTATCATGAGATATGAAGGGTTCAAGAAAGTATGTAGAGAGACTGTTGATAAGTCCAAAAGATCATCCTACATTTGTCCTCCTCCGGAATACAGCTGTTCTATCCAATAGGGACTTGGATAGTTATAATGAAGGACCATGTTGAAGGCTCCTTCCATTTCCCTGGGATCAACCCTAAGATGTGAAATCAGAGCCATCATCTTCTGGTACAGGAAGGAGGTTGATTCGACAAAGGTCAAGCTGCCAAGATGTGAGTCCACTAGGATGCTCACTGGTGATGTTCCCAGGCCACCAGGTAATGCCATGGACAGGGGAGAGAAGCTTGGCTTCGAGAGAGTCCAGAGTGGCTTGAACCCTAGGATCAGATCATGAGTTGATGACCTGTGAAAGCCAGAGACTGATGCAAGAATCAGGCTGTTGGTCCAGGCATGAGGGTAAGTAAGAGCTTTCATTTGAAGCTCCTCTCTTAAACGCTCCCCTAAAGTGCAAGTCGAGGTATTTATTCCAGGCATGGATGGCAGGAATTGCTCCTCTAAATGGTCAAGGATCCCAAAGAGGGTGAACCCAGATCAAGTTGGGTGAGTACTCGTCAGGGTGCATATTGATCCAGAAGGCTGGGATAGTGAGTAATGAGGGGTCTTCATCATTCAAGGCTGGTAAGTCGAAACCCCAAAAGCTGGCAATACTATGAGGAGTAGAGTATTGGGTTAGCTTAGCCGATGGTGCCTCATAAGAGCCATGGAAAAGCCAATGAATTTCCATAAAGGGATTTTTGGAAGCCAAGAATGAAGAGGTGATAAAAGGAAGTGGTGACTGAGCAGCCTCACGACAGAAGGCCTGGGTGAAGATTCAGTGGGTCTTCATCCCTCTGGAAACAATACCTGCAATGAGGTAGTTGGGTTCAGTAGCATCCACAAAATTGGACCACCTTAGGCTGTGCCTATAAGGCATGTCCTTTTCCTTTACCCTCAGCTCCTCATTGCCTAATCCCTGCTTCTTTCTCCAGTCTGCTGTTGATAGATCCATCAAGTTGGAGATTGTCCAAATCCTCATTGGAATACCTGCTCTGACATTCATCATTCTGACTCTCTTCGAGCCATGGCGCTCCCTGATCACCTGAAGGGGGGTAAAATCCATTCTCATTACCAAATTGGGTGACAAGTTCCATGAATTGGTCATTGAAGAATCAGAGATCATTTCTGGAAAGACAATGTCACATGAGAAACAGATCAAAGGGAGTAATGTCATTAAAGAGGACATGATCAGGTAGAGCTCTGCAAGGGGCATAGAACATATAGGTTCTAAAGGATTTGGCAAAGTCAATTCCGAGCCGCTGTGCAACCAAGAAGGTTCACTGCATATAGTACTGCTGCAGTAACCAAAACTCTGGTTGTGGGAATACGAATTGTGAGATGACCAGAAGGTAATCATAGAAGCGATTAAAGTCATATCCCTGAAAAGCATGCAGTGCCCAGTTATAGAGCAGGGGTGCCCGATCAAAGCCAGTGGGATAACCATTTTCCCCAAGGGGAAACAGTTCAAGTCCCTGAAAGGCTGGATGGAAATTGTGGTCCTCTGGGAAAGCAGGTGTGATTGGATGTGGGAGTGCCACAGGGGCATCTCTCCACTGGAGAAGGGATACAACACAAACAGCCAAGTAGACCATGTAGGTGAAGAGGGGTATGACTCTGAAAGGAACGTTGTCGTTAAGTGACCAGTAGGCCAATGCTAAGGTAAGAGCGAAGGCTATATACTGTAACTCAAAAGTAACTGCAAAACACAAGTCTGCCAGCCAGCTAAGCATGGTAGGTTGGATTGGGGAATTGCCCATTAGGCTGAATACAATCATCTACCACATCAGAGCCTGGCAGGGCTCATAACCTAACAAACTAAGGGCAGGAAGGGCACAGTGACTCTGGCTCACCTGGAGGTTTGTGCTTTGAGTTAGAAGAACGAGTATGTTACTTAGTAGAGTGATCAAGTGTCGAAGGACTTGAGCACTCAGTAGAGATGAGAGAATATATGATTCAAACCTAGGGAGAAAGACCCTAGGGTACAGTATATATACCTACTGTACATGGTCTGTGTGCACGGAGGAACTCTGGAGCATTGTAACTACAACTACTACTAAAGGAAGGAGTAAACTTCTATATGGAGATAGAAGGTTGTAGAACATAATTGAAGGATACCGATAGAGTGGTTCCATGTGATATCCAGGTATCTGTGATAGCTGGTCACATGTAAGATAAGTCATTAATGGAAAGTGACTAAAATATAGTGGTCAAATAATATGACCTGTAGACACAAATAGTTATCGTGTCAACAAGACACCTTTTGATTGACAGTAATTACATTTTGATATATTGGATTCTACCTACAGATAAATAGTTCATAGTTTTTACCTGTACTAGCATCACATTTGGACCTGGTTTGCTCCCATCCATCCATCGTGGTCACTCGATTGCCCCAACCTGCAAATTCTAACAATGGGCTGTGCATAGGTATGTATGTACTTGATTCAAGGATACATTTACCTATCACACTAAATGGTATACATATGCATTATCTACACATACATAATGCAGCTAGATTGTACCCTATGACACAGTCAGACAAGGCTGAGAATTGGCCCTCTTGCACTGGCCAGCTGAGTCAAGCCTACCTATGGCTCATCACCCTGCTATATATTGTAACAACCACATCACTTTTCCTGACTCTCTCTGCTTTCTTTTCACTTGCTTACTCTTTTCAGCAGTACTTACTTACACTGCCATGGGGACCAAGGGCTTGGTGCTGGTGTATAAACTAGTGTGCTTAATTCTGTGGCTATGACATCACTACTCTAGCCCCTTCTAGTTGACTCTGCATGACTCCATCAGGAAATTGATGAGGGTCTGCTCAACCTTTATATAACATAGTCAGTTTTTCCATGTGTATCCACATGCATTATTCTGATACACACCTAGGTCATGTCATTTACTTCATGGGAGTGTTTAGAGTGAATGTAATTTTCATCAGTCTGTCAGTCTGCTTTAATTATGGTCAATTCAGCCAGGTTGCTTGTTTTTATCATGCCAGATCATTGTTACACCTGCTAATGTATATGATCAACAACTTAATCCCTGCTAAATGTGATCAGATGTATCTGTAATTATACCTGCTGATGCATGTGCTCAAACCTTTCTTTATGTCCCTCCAGATCAGATGATAATAATTGTTGGTACAGTTATCAGCTCTCCAATGATGCTATCACTGAACAACAGTATCTTTGTTGATGTACCCTACACAAATGGATCTGTACTCTCTGGCAGACATTCATGACCATGTCCTCCTGTGGTAGATGCTATTGACCAACTCTCTAATGTTGTTAGCTCTGGTCCATTACACCATTGATGATATGTACACCTTCCTCACTGGATCTACATTCACATCTTGACATCCATGACCACACCCCTCAGTAGTGACAACAGCTGCTACTGTTGACAAGCTCTCCCTTCCTGGCCATTCTGACCATAATTGTCTACATTTGTCAGCTCTGATGATGACAGCTCTGGTCAATAACACCATAGTTGACAAGCTCTCCCATGCTGGACATTCTAAACATGACCATCTACAGTGGCTCAAAAAACTGTCCACATGTTTACATGTTTTACATGAGTTATGACTCAATGCAATCACCCCTAACCCTAGCCCTAGGCCATGAGTGTATGGAATGGTGTGCCTACTATTGGCTTTCTATTGGTCCAAGAATCAAGTGATTTGGATAAGAAGTGATAGAATAGTAGCCATCTGAAAATGACATGACATGTGGACAGTTTTTTGACTTTACAAACATCCAACTATCTAGTACTTGGTATGAACTCCTTTGACCTTGATAACTACTTCAACCCTTCTAGGCATGCTTCCTATCCATTTTTGACACTTTTTCACAGAAATCTTCCCCTACTCCACTATCACCCTTTCCTACAATTGATGAACTCCTGTAGGAGCACTCTCATAACCTGAGAGAGATATTTTGAGGTGATTCCAAGTGTGGAGATTGGGTTGAGGTGTGGAGATTGTGCAGGCCAGTCTAGAAGCTTGATATCCTACTCTTCAAACCATTTCTGGGCTCTTCTAGAGATATGCTTGGGGTCATTATTGTGTTGAAAGATAATGTCATCTTCTGGAATTCCAGATTTCTCCATGCTTTGAAGCAACCTTTCCTCCAGAATGGCCACACACTGTTCAGCATCCATCCTTCCCTCAACCTCACTCAAGACCCCAACACCATTCCACCCTATACATCCCCAAACCATGAGTGAACCTCCTCCAAACTTGACTGTACCTTTGACCTCTCTGGAAATAAGCCCTTCACCCTTTTTTTTCCATACATACTCTTGTCCATCTGACCCAATATTATTGATTTTGGTCTCATCTGACCATATAACTCTCTTCCAGTCCTCCACAGTCCAATGCTAATACTTGAAAGTAAAGGCTAACCTCTTCTTCTTGTGACCAGTAGAAGCAATGGCTTTTTCTGCTTCACCACAGCCTTCAATGAGGCTTCTTTGAGGGTATTCCTCACTGTATAAGCAGAAACAGGACTATCAACAATAGAGTTGATGAAATGAGTGGCTTGAACAGCATTTTTGGCCTTGCCAGTAAGGATTTGCTGGACAATAGCTCTCTTGTTGGTGGAGGAAAGCTTGGAAGGGTGACCACCATGAAGCCTAGGCCTCTCTGGTTGGATTTCCTGAAGAACCTGGGATACTATAGACTTCCCTAGACCAATCTATGAGGCAATCTTCCTAGTAGACAGGCCAAGAGAGGCAAGAGAGATGATGTTTTGTCTTTGAGAGGTGAAAATGGATTTCATGGTGATGATGAGAAAATGAGCAGAGGGTGGTGGGGTTTATACATGTTGGATTATACTCATTACATAAAGGTAACATAATAGAACCCTTGATGGATGTATGTAACAATATTACAGCATGGCAGGGTCAATATATATAATCAAAATGTTAAGTCAAACAACTGTCCACATGACATGGCATTTTCAAATGGCTGCTACTCTATCAATTCCTATCCAAATCACTTGATCCCTGGACCAATAGAAGGCCAAGAGTAGGTATCCCATTCCATACATTCATGGTCTAGGGCTAGGGTTAGGGGCTATTGCATTGAGTCATAACTAATGTAAAACATGCAAACATGCAGACAGTTTTTTGAGCCACTGTACATTGGTCACTTCTCCAATGATGCCAGCTCTGGTCAACAGCACCATAGGAATATGTCTTGCATACTAGATCTGTACTTCTTTGCAGATACTCATGAGCATGTTCATCTGTGGTTATAATACCTAGTACTGTGGACAATATTTCCCTTGATAGCTAATTAAAGCACATCTGTCTGCATTGGCCATTGTTATGCCCTGTTTTTCCTTTGTATTTTCTTGCTTGTGCCCACTCATGTCTTGGTATATTCAACAGACAATTCATGGACTACTACATGTATGTTTTCCCCTTTTCTCTTTTTTACTTACATTTGTACACATTTGGTTTCCTTCAGCTATGTTTCTGAAGCCAAACCCCTATCTTCTGAGTCCTAGTGACTTGTTCTCTCTTTCTCATTGAACAATGGCACCCTGTGCCTTCAGTTTGTAATCCTAAAGCAAAGTACAGTAGTTGGAGGTATGGAGGGAAGACTCCATATAGGCTTGGGCTAAGCCTGTACTACTTCTACTATACAGTGGAAGTTCTAAGGTAAGGACCTTAAAGACTTACTTCAGTGTTTACTTGAGGTGATCTTCTAGTTGGGAGGTATGAATGCTGTTGAGTGTTCAACTACTTTATTGTGGACCTAAGGGTCTGGTATATATATGCTTCAGACATGGTCTGTGCACAGTACATGAATTTGCTTCAACTGGTGGGTTGAGCTACATATGGTAGGCACAAGTTGCCATATAAGTGTCTCTTCAGCATTGTACTGAGTAAGCATAGAATGGAATAGAACATCATAGAACAGTGGTGTCATAGTGTCTAGAACACTTCCATAATAGTCAAAGCACTGGTAATGGACATACCTGGTCATGGAATCACATGCAGTGTCAAACACATGCAAGTGTATGTTTTGTTAGTGACTTCACACATGACAAATTTTCTAAAGCAAATGGTGAGCATCTGTTACATAAGGTCAGCACTAAACCTTATTTGCTCAACACTCCCCCAGATTTGGTATGTGCCAAATCATACTGGAGGAACTCTGCAAAGGCATGGAATTTAATCTACCTGAGATTCTTGGTGAGAATGTCTGCAAGTTGCTTATCAGTAGTAATATGTCTGACAATCAACACCTTTTGTTCTTCAATGCATTTGTGAATGAAGTAATATCAAATATCAATATGTTTGGTTCATCTCTCTTGTGCAGGGTTCTGTGCTAGGAAGATAGATCTCATATTGTCCCTATATAATGGGATAGGATCTGGATGGAATCCCAACTCCATAAACATGGAGTGGATCCAAACAACCTGCCTAGAGGTGTCAGACAAGGACATATACTCTGCTTCTGTGGACAACAGAGTGATTGTCTTTTGTTTTTGAGACAACCAAGTAATTGGTGATCCATTGGCTAGAATAACCATGCCAGTGGTGGACTTCTGGTCATTCTTGTCTGAGGCCCAATCAGCATCACAATATGCCTTGACCCTATACTCTTTTCTTCTCTGATAGGCTATTCCCTTCTCCATGGTAGCTTGGAGATACTGGAAAATATAGAGGGTATGATTAAGGTAATCCTCAGTGGGATTGGATGTGAATTGTGACATCCTGATGACTGCAAAGGCAATATCTGGCCTAGTTTCCAGTGTGAGGTATAGGAGGGATCCAATGATGGATTGATACTTCAAGTGTAAGGCAGGAGTAGTCTCTCCTTCATTCTTAAGTGGCTCATATCCAGAAGGGAGTGGAGTGTTCACCAGTTGGCAATTCTCCATGTTAAATCTTTGGATTATTTTGTCCAGGTAAGTGACCTGATCAATGATCAAAAGACCTGAGGAATGATCTATCTGGAGGTGCATTCCAAGATATTCTTTGGCTTGTCCCAAGTCCCAACACTTCCAGATTGTCATGAACTTCTTTATTTCTTGAAGGAATTTATGACTGTTGCCAGTGAAGAGCACGTCATCAATGTAGATGAGGAGAACAATAACAACAGTCTCCTTTCCAATTCTCTTCCACAACACATAGATCCCAGCATCAGAGTGAATGTGGGTAAAGCCTAGTGTTTTGAGGGACTTGTCTAACTCAATATTCCATACTAGAGCAGCCTGTTTTAGACCATATAACACTCTAAGCAATCAATAGACATAGCATTCTTTGCCCTTTTGCACAAAGCCTTCTGGCTGTTCCATATAAATCTCCTCGTCCAATTTTCCATACAGAAATGCCATTTTGACATCCAGTGCCTCAATGTCCCAATTGTATTGGGCAGCCATGGATAGGATGATTTGAACCAACTCAAATCTTGCTACTGGAGAAAAGATGTCCTCAAAGTCTACTCCATATTCCTGAGAGAAACCTTTCACTACCAATCAGGCCTGTTTCTGCCTGTCAGATTTCACAGCATAGACCCACCTGCACTTGTCAGGTTTCCACCCATGAGGTAGAGGTGTAAGTTCCCAAACCTTCCTCTTGCCTAATGTTCTATTTCTTCATGCATGGCACTTTCCCAACCCCCTTGGTCCTTGCTTGGTAATCTCTGAGTATCCTGATAATGAACAGGTGTTTTTGACTTCTCCTTGACTTTTTGCATAAGAAGGTAATTGATGAAGTCAGTACCACATTCCTGACTGAGTTTATGCAGGTCAATCATTGGCTCCTCCATGTCCAATGCTTCCTCCATTCTATCTGAAAACATTCTCTGTGATGCTTGCTGTTCTGCATCTACAGGGTGAGTTCTTTCTCCATAGACATTGTTGGGTTAAAGAGGAATAACTTGCTCTCAGGTAGATCAATGAATGTTGGAATCTGGATATGGTGTATAACAGGGGGAAGGTACTGCTCAAAGTGGGATTTTTGCAGTCCTCTTAGAAGTTTCTGTTCATGGTTCCTCACACACTTCTGTAGGATTTGCAAGGTCCTCTGAAGGGTTCAGATTCACAGTTGGTGAACTGTTTGCAGGATCTCAAATGGTTGTACTTCCAATGGAGGAACTACCTCCATAGGAGTCTCCTCATGAGGTTGGTCTTCAGTTTCTTTGGTATTATGGTCTTTAATACTAGTCTTTGTACATCACAGGAAAATTTCTTCATCAAAAATTGTGTTCATGCTAATGATGACCCTGTTATTTTTATCTAGAAATTGATAAGCTTTGGAACCAGGTTCATATCCTATAAATATCATAGGAGTGCTTTTTGCCTGTAGCTTGTGTTGATGTTCCTTTTTGATAAAAATGTAAGCAAGACAACCAAATACCCTGAAGTATGAAATGTCAGGTTTTTTACCTGTCCATAACTCTACTGGAGTTTTCCACTGTGATCATCAGAATGGCTGGTAGGCAAGCAGAGTGTCTCATAGCTTCCTCTTTTTCAACCATCATGTGATTAAAGTGTTTAGTGAGACAGGTGAACTGGCTCTGGTGTCATGTGTGATAGCAAAGTGATGAGCTTCCATGTACCATAGTGTGTCCATAGTCTACTGCTGCTGACTAAGCACTCTCCCAATGTCTCCCCTGGGCCTCCCCACTACATGTGCCCCCTTTTTAAAATGACAATGTCTGCATCATCTAATGCTCCTTCTGTGCTCCTAATGCCTCTACACTTCTTCAGCTCCACCTCCTGGGTCCAGTGTTCCCATGTCTTCTTTGTCATCTACCTCTCTCTGCATTCCCTCCTTTTCTGATCTTTTGCTGCACTCCATTGTTCCCTTGTTCTTATCTTCATTGTCTGTCTGTTTCTTGTCATTTTATGTCCTCTTCCTCCCTAGTTGTAGCATGTACTCTTGTTGTGCATTATATCACTCTTTTCCCTCCCTTGGTAGGAAAGCCTGTAGGCAGCATGCACTGAACTTGCCTGCCATCTGTGTGCCAGTGAGAGTTTCTAATTTATATGAATTCTTTAGTCAATGTACAATTCTATGTAGGGGAGACTGTTGAACAAATGAAGGTTTAGTGCTGGTCTTACATAACAGATGCTCACCATTTGTTCTAGGAGATTTGTCATGTGCACCATCACTGACATAACACACTGCATGTGATTTTACGACCAGCTGATGAACATTACTGGTACCTTACTTATATGGAAGTGTTCTAGACACTTATGACATCATCATTCTATGATGTTCCATTCCATTCTATGATTACTCAGTATGATACTGAAGAGACACTTATATGGCAACTCATACTTACCATATGTAGCTCAACCCACAGGTTGAAGCAAACTCATGTACAGTGCACAGACCATATCTGAAGCATATATATACTGGACCCTTAGGTCCACAATAGTAACAGTTTAACATCTGCTAAACTACTGAACATTCATCAAAATGTTCAAACCTCCCAACTAGAAGATTACCCCAAGTAAACAAGAAGTAAGTTCTATTGGTCCTTACTTTGAAACTTCCACTGCATAGTAGAAGTAGTAAAGGTTCAGCCCAAGCCTTAGTGAAGCTTTGGCTTCACTCTCCCAACTACCATACTTCACTTTAGGTTATGAGCCCTGAGCTCATTGCCTAGGTTGACATCTTACATATAACCTTGCAACAGCCAAGCAAGGGATGCCACCTAATGATGGCTTGCAGTTTACCTGGAGAATCTTGTTGGGTCTCCTCAACACTCTCTCATTCCTCTGAGGAATCCAATGGGTATATTTGCAGCTGCCATTTTGGCAAGCTAAGTTTTTCTTTGCCATATCAGCAATTTCCTTTTTCACACTCTGTGTTGAGATGCAGCATGCACCTGCTTATTGTCACTATTATTGAATGGCAGCTACAGCAAGTGATAGGTTTGGATCATGGCACATCCAGGTGGGTCAGACCATTGGTCCTTCTCCTCAGGATGCTTCAATGCTGGAAGATCTTACAGATCCTCCTGTGTATAGCATGTCTACTCCACCACTGAGATATGAGTCTTGATTGACTGAAGAGTCAGTGGTGTTATGATTTTTAGATGCAAATCCAGAGATACCCTTGGTTGAACTATGAGAGTGCCTCAATAGAGCTTTCATTGATGCTGCAGAAATAATTGTCGATCCAGTCAGGTGACAGCAACTTATACAGTCTGCTAGAGCTCACTTGTCTAAAGGATGAGTATGCAATCGCCTTGACATGACCCCTTTACAGCCAACTTATTTGCAGCTAAGAGGTTATAATATGATTGCCATGATGGAGTTGTTACCATCTAACTTTTGTAGTAGTGGGACATTTATTGAATATATGGATGCTGATGGAAATCCTATTCCAGTCCCCTATGAGGTAATTGACATTCAGGATGATCATATCCTTGAAACACACCCATTACCAATTCCTTCAACCAGTACCAGTTCCTATGCAACTCCCACTCCTGACGTCTCAGTTCCCTCCTCACCTCATTTATCCAAATCACAGTCAGATCCCATCCCAGTATGGAGACTGGCAAACCCTGCTCCCATCTCCAACTCCAGTTCCCCTTCCACTGCTGGTCACTCCATCTTCAACACCAGTGTTTCTCCAGGCCACCTTCAGATCAGAGTATCCTCTTTGATTCCAATGAGGCCTAATACCCCAACTCCCCTTTCACCTCCTCATTGGTCCAGAGCACATACAACTGGAACAGAGGATGTTGAGATCAAGGAAAAGTTTGAGAGTTTAGAGGTTCCTTACTCACTGGTCTACATGAAGGAGCCTTCCCCTCTTGAACACAGTGAAGTAACTCTGGAGTTAGTCTATCTGGAGGACCCCAAACAAATAGTGGAACTAGAATGGAGATTCAATAAGGATGGCCATCCCAATGACTTTATCAGTGAAAATAAGAAGAGGTAGATCCAAGAGTGTATTAACTGGCCCATGATGGACCAAGAAGACTTTAGCAGCATTTGGCCAAAACCAAACTACAAAATGGAGTGGTATGTGACAAGAGGAGAAGTGGCTTATGTCAGGGATTTCCATCCATGGCAGACCATGTACAGTCACCAGTACCTGGTTGCACCCAGACTTATTGTGGTTGGAAAGTGACCAACCCCTGTCAAGATTTTCACTCCAGGGTATGGAGACATCTTCTCATTGTTCTTCATTGCTCATGATGTTTATCTACCATGGATGAGAGCATACAGATTAGAGATAATAAGGAATCACTATTGATTTGCTCAAGCCAATCCAGGACACACCTTTGACCAACACCCCTTCTTCCACACATACTATTCTCACCCTTACACCACTATGCAGAAAGAGTTCTCATGATTTTTAGATGGTGTCAGGGATCATATTGTCATCTCAAATGACCCAAGAGGAAAGGTCAAGATCCTTGATCTTGAGGTGTTGTGCCCTATCCTCAAAATGGGCTACAATGACAATGGAGAACTGGTGTTGCCTGAGGATATATCAGACTACTTTGACACATCAAACACATGTGGTGTACCCAATGCCATACTACACTCATGTACCATACACCATGGACATTAGTTTCCTACTTTCCACTACTCCCTTTGATGATGAAAATTTCCATAGTATACCTCTTCAATGAAGTATACATAAGGACCATGTATGCTTTACTCATATGCTTCTTCCTTTTATCTTTGTACAAAAACTTGACCTCTTTATATCTCAAATCCCTTTTACTGCACACCCAATGTATTTCCATGGTAGAATTGCCAATGAGGAATTCCCCCCTTCTACTTTCAAAACCCCTTATCCCTCCTGTGCAGTCAGAACATGGGAGTTGGATAGAAGTGTTTCTTTCATTGACTCTGTCCTGGGAACAGGACAGCAGATCAATTGAGTAAAAATCCACACTACTTCCCAGCACTACATTTTGAGGCTATTGAAAAACTGGGAGGATCAGGTTTTAGGGGGAAAGGGATCATGTTTTGGGAAAAGTCAAGAAAAGGAGTGAAAAAGGCAGAGAGAAAGCAGAAGATCATGGATCATTGAAAGGAGAGAAGGACAGACAATGCCTGGAAACAGATAAACAGACTCATGCCACCAAGACAACCCACTGGGATGCATAATGGGAAACATAGGACTGGACTGAAACCTGCTCCCCTACAAGCTCCACAGATCTTTCAACCCTTTATCTTGTCTACAGAGTCAAACACATTTGCTGACTGGTTTGCATTTAATTGTTTATTCTAGGAAAATGGCAGCAAAAGATGTACTCACTTTCATACCCCTTCTCAATGGAAACAACTACAAGTTATGGTGCAACTCCATCAATGCTTTTGCCATCACTATGGGATTCTACTGAGCCTTTACTGAGGACATGCCAGTAGTTGGTGCTGGTGTTACTGCCAAACAGGTTCAAGCCTTCACAGATAAAGACATGCAAGCTCAAGGTGTCATCAAGCTTTGCATTTCACCTTTCTTTTATCACCATATGAAAGCTACTGCTAAGTTAACCCTTTCCAATATAGAGTCCTCTTATGGACAACCTGGAAAAATTGGAGCTCTCTCTGAAATGAGATCTCTTTTCCAACATCACATCAAGGGAAACATGAATCCAGTTGATGAAGTGAATAAGCTCATCAAGTGCATGGATCACCTGAAAGCAGCAGGCTTTCCCCTGGATAGTAAAATCCTCACAATGGCCATCCTGATGGCATTACCTCAGGATTGGGAGAATGTCATTTCACTAGTCACCACAACTGTGGAAGATGCAAACTTTACACCTTCTGGGATTATTCCTCACATCCAGAAGGAGTATCAGCAGAGGATTCTAGGGAAAGGAAGGAGCACCATAGATCAAGAGTGGTATGAAGGGCCATGACATCAGTCTAAGTCCCTAATTCACCAACTCTCTAATGTAAAACCTGCAACAAACACACAGTATCAACCTAGGAACAAGTTTCCACATTGTGAGAACAGACCTTGCTGAAGAAACCACTTCCTGGGAGAAACATGCTCTGTTAGCAGCCAGAAGGTGTACTATTGTGGTGGCAAGCAACAGATTCACTGTGTCCCAGGGCTTATCCATCTGCCTCTGGTGTCACCACAGAGGCAGTACCCTATTAAGGGTAAAGGACGAGGAAAGCAAGGCAGTCATGGTGCAGCAGCCAATTGAGGAGGCAAAAACCCTCAGGGGCAGAGAACTTGCCCAAATAAAGGCATAGGAAAGGCCAAAAGTCACATGATTCAGGACAAATCAATGGCTTACATCAAGGAGTATGAAGAAGCTCCACAGTATGATGCAGAAGATTTCACATACATGCAGGCAGAGCATCTTCAGCAAGAGGAACAGGGTTTTCCTTGTGACATGGAGACCAACCAACCAGTTGCTAGTTCCTCCAAACTCACTGTCCAGCAGTTGGATCAGGAGTTAGAACTCATCTGTCAGGGATATTCAGAACCCTTTACCATAGTTCCTGAGATAGACATCCCTGAGGAGTTATATGAGGACTCTGTAAATCCTCTCACAGCAGGGGATTATGATTATGATGATGGTCCAATGGTGATGTGTGAGTTTTCTACATCAAAACTGCCATACAAGATTTCTCACTCTCTCCTTGATCCTATTCCAGAGTATATTGGAGAGGACTCTGAAGGAATAAGAGGAGGAGTTGTATTATCTTGTAAGACAGGTCTTACCCAAGGACATCGTGTGCCCTGCCTCACAAACCTATAAACCATGGAATCAAGACTATCATGATCACTTTCTCACATTTCAGTCAAAACCAGGAGTCACTGTCCCAGATATGAGACAAAAGTTCAGTGAATTCCAGTACTTTTATTGGAATCTTGATCAAGATACAGGTCTGTGGGCACCATCATATTACCATCCAAAGTAAAAGTTGGATGGATATAACATTGGTGGACAGCCATTAGACATTTTCATCTACAATGGAGAAGAGGAGTGTGAGGAATGTACCTCTCACCACCTGAGATATACCTGGCATAGTGATCTCATGAACAGAGACACACTTGGGTATGGCAGCTTTGCCATCACAGTGCAGAAGCTTGCTGAGATATGACCTCCTCTTCCAACCAATAATGGCTGGCCAGAAGTCATCATGTACCCATGGGTAATGGCAGATGGATTGGGGAACACTGTCCTCATGGATGAGAACCATAACATGTTGGAAATAATCCACCACAAGGACTCCTGTCTGGATTGTAATCAACACAAGTTACTTGTATCCAGAGAAAAGGGAAAGTGTGTCAATTGTCATTTACCTTTGAATTCACAAGCAACCATGTGTCTGACTTGTAAAGGGAAAAAGAGTCAACTGATTCTTCTTGACTCTGGAGTGTCTGTGCACTGCACTCACAACTTAGACAATTTCATCTCCTATACTCCATATCTGACTCCCCATTTGTCTCAAACAGCAGATGCAGATACAGTTGTTGAGAAGTTGGGGACAGGTACCATGATATTGTATCATGAAGGATGGTTAACAAAATTACATGGAGTGGAGTTTTGCCCAAAACTCCATATGAGAGTTGTTTTGACCACTCAGTTGACCAACAAGGGCTATTAACTGATGTCAAATGTTGAAGGAACTCAAATCTTTGCACCTGATGGTCACCTTTACCTGTGGTCATGCTTGATAGCATCTTAAGGGTCCCTTCATTATATTTGAGTATCTTTACAGTCTATAATTGATCAGATTCAAACCATCAGTCCAAAGGAAACTTCTGATCTCTGGCATGCACAAATGAGCCATTGCTCCTACAATGCTGTGCACCAATTACCCAAAGTGACTACCATCTCACCCTTTGAGACTTTGATGGGCAATAAACCTTGTTCAGGATGCATGCTAGGCAAGATGACCAAGAAACCTTATCAAGTCACCTATAAATGCACAACCAAACCACTTGAACTAATCCACACTGACCTATGTGAGTTTCCCATAGAGTTGTATTATCACAAATGATATGTTGTCACTTTTATCGATGACTACAGTGGATATGCATCCATCATCCCCTTATCTTCCAAAGCTGACACTTTTGCAGCCTTTCATTCATGGCTTGCCTGGGCTCAAAATTGTGTCTTGGGACAACTTCTCCAGATGCATTCAGATCATGGGGGAGAGTTTAGGTCTCATGAGTTTGCATCTTTTTTGTGCAAACATGAGATCAACAATCACATGACTGCTCCTGATACTCCCCAACAAAATGGTCATGCAGAGCATTTTAATCACACAATGGTGGAGAAAGAGGAGGCCATGAGACATTCAGCTTGCCTTCCTTCCAACCTATGGCAACATGCACTTGAAACATCAGTGCATGTCTATAATCACCAACCATTCAGACAATCACAGTGGAAAACTCCCATTGAGTTATGGATGGGTAAAAAACCTAATGTTTCTTACTTCAGAGTTTTTGAATGTCTTGCTTATGTTTTCATCAAAAAGGAACATCGAACAAAGCTACAGGCAAAAAGTGCTTCCATGATATTTCTGGGATATGAACCTGGTTCAAAAGCTTATTGATTCCTGGATAAAACCAACAGGGTAGTCATCAGCACAAATGCAATTTTTGACAAAGAAGTTTTCCCATGATGTGCAAAGACTAGTATTAAAGACCAAACTACCAAGGAAACTGAAGACTAACCTCATGAGGATGTCCCTATGGAGGTAGCTCCTCCAATAGAGACACAACCATTTGAGACCCTGCAAACAGTTTGTCCAACTGCCAATCCAAACCATCTGGAGGACCTTGCAACTCCAACAGAAGTGTGTATGGAACCACAAACAGTGACTTCTAAAAGGATTGCCAAAATCCCACTATGAGCAGTACCTTCCCCTCATTACACACCATATCCAGATTCCAACATTTGAAGGTCTACTTGAGAGCAAGTTATTCCTCTCTGACCAAACAATGTCTATGGAGAAAGAACTCATCCTGTAGATGCTGAACAGCAAGCATTACAGAGGATGTTCTTGAATAAAACAAGAGAAGCATTGGACATGGGGGAGCTGATGATTGACTTGCATAAGCTCAGTCAGGAATGTGGTACTGACTTCATCAACTACTTGCTCATGCAGAAGGTCAAGGAGAAGTAAAAAGTACCTGTTCACTATCAGGATAGTTAGAGATTACCAAGCAAAGATAAAAAGGCTTGGGAAAATGCCATGCACAAAGAAATAGCAGCATTAGGCAAGAGGAAAGTCTGGGAACTTACACCTCTACCTCATGGGTGGAAACCTGTAAAATGCAGGTGGGTCTATGCTGTTAAAACTGACAGGCAGAAATAGGCCTGATTAGTAGTGAAAGGTTTCTCTCAGGAATATGGAGTAGACTTTGAGGATGTCTTTTCTCCAGTTGCAAGATTCAAGTCAGTTTGAATCATATTATCCCTAGCTGCCCAATTCAACTGGGACCTAGAGGTGCTAGACATCAAAACTGTGTTTCTATATAGAAAATTAGATGAGGAAATTTATATGGAACAGCCAGAAGGCTTCATGCAGAAGGGCAAAAAATGATATGTCTATCAATTGCTTCAAGCATTATATGGTCTAAAGCAGGCAGCTCTAGCATGGAATATTGAGTTAGACAAGTCCCTCAAAGCACTTGGCTTCACCTGCATTCACTCTGATGCTGGGATTTACATGTTGTGGAAGAAGATTGGAAAGGAGAACATGGTGATCATCCTCCTCATATATGTTGATGATGTACTCTTCACTGGCAACAATTGCAAATACCTTCAAGAAATGAAGAAGAAGTTCATGACAGTCTGGGAATGTCATGACTTGGGACAAGCCAAAGAATATCTTGGAATGCATCTCCAGATAGATCATTCCTCAGGTCTTTTGATCATTGATTAGGTTGCATATCTGGACAAAATAATCTGAGGGTTTAACATGGAGAACTGCTGTCTGGTGAATACTCCACTCCCATCTGGATATGAGCCAGTTAAAAGTGAAGGAGAGACTACTCCCACTCTGCACTCCAAGTACCAACCTGTTATCAGCTCATTACTTTACCTCACACTGGGGACATGACCTGATATAGTGTTTGCTGTTATCAAAATGTCACAATTTGCATCGAACCCCACTGAGGATCATTTGAATCACACTCTCTACATCTTTCAGTATCTTCATGCTACCATGGAGAAGGGTATAGCATATTGAAGAAGAAAAGAGTATCAGGTTGAAGCATACTGTGATGCCAATTGGGCCTTAGACAAAAATGATTGGAAATCCACTACTGGAATGGTCATTTTGGCCAATGGATCACCCATTACATGGCTATCATGCAAGCAGAAGACTATTGCTCTGTCATCCACAGAAGCCAAGTATATGTCTTTATCTGACACCAGCAGACAGGTAGTCTGGATACACTCTATGTTTACAGAGTTAGGTTTTCATCCCAACCCCATTCCACTTTATGGAGACAATATAGGATTGATCTTTCTGGCACAACACCCTGTACAGGAACAACAAACCAAACACATTGATATCCAATATCACTTCATTTGTGAATGCATTGAAGATTGGAAAGTGCTCATTGTCAGACATATCACAACTGACAAGCAGCTTGCAGATATCCTTACCAAGAATCTCAGGCAGATTAAATTCCATGCCTTTGCAGAGTTCCTCCAGCATGATTTGGCACATACCAAATCTGGGGGAGTGTTGAGCAAATAAGGTTTAGTGCTGGTCTTACATAACAGATGCTCACCATTTGTTCTAGAAGATTTGTCATGTGCACTGTCACTGACATAACACTCTGCATGTGATTCTATGACTGGCTGATGAATATTACCAGTACCTTACTTATATGGAAGTGTTCTAGACACTTATGACATCATTATGACATATCCATGACATCATTGTTCTATGATGTTCCATTCCATTCCATGATTACTCAGTATGATACTAAAGAGACACTTACACTGAGCAATGAAACTGTCCCAATGTTGGTAGTATTTGGATTGCTAAGCAAATAACCAGAGCATCTTTAATCCTAGAATCATTAATGTGGGTATCATTTGAAAGCCCTGATCAAGTTAACATCTGTTGAACTACTGAACATTCATCAAAACATTCAAACCTCCCAACTAGAAGATTACCCCAAGTCAACAAGAAGTGAGTTCTATTGGTCCTTACTTTGAAACTTCCACTGTGTAGTAGAAGTAGTAAAGGTTCAGCCCAAGCCTTAGTGAAGCCAAAGCTTCACTCTCCCAACTACCATACTTCACTTTAGAGACCACTTAGGTAGAATTTTCTGTTCTGTTTTGAATGTGTAATCAAGGTTGCTGTGGTACACTTGTATGAGTTGGCCTGGAGTGAATATTGTCTCTTTGGGTTGCTGGCTTAGTACACAGTGATCAAACATGGATTTCCATTTGATGGTGTGACATATGGCTTCATCATATCCGTCAAGTCATTGTTGTGCTATGTATACCATGTGGGTTGCTACATAAACTGGTGATGTTTCTGTAGTACTGTGGGTTAGTTCTGTGTGCTTGGTATCAATTACTAGACCTAGTAATAACTCCTTTGGCATGAATTTGAGTGATGGCAGGAGACAGTTGTTCAAAGCTCAAATGGTGTTGTCTAGGTGGTCTGGCCATGTTTTAGGTAGTTTCTCCCAATCATCACTTGTGGTGTCATCTTCTCCAATGTTTGGTGTGCATAGTCATTTTAGGATATGTAATAGTAATTGATTGGTACCTTTGACTAGTCCATTAATCCAGGGTGAGTATGCTGCTACAATGTGATGAGTACAAGACCACTTAGTGCAATACTCTTTGACCATTGCATTGTTGAAGTGTTGTCCTCCATCTGTCATGAATGTTTCTGCTGTGAAGTTGTTGAATATACTTGTTAGGCTATCTATTGTTGTTTTTGCAGTTCTGGCTGTTTTGAACTTGGTGACCCATAAGTGTTATGAAAATGTATCAAGGAATAGCCTGAGTGTGTGTTAACCTCCTTTTCCTGTGGGCATAGATAAGTAGTCTCCAACAAGTAGTTCAAAGGGATGCTGTCTGGTGATTGGTTTGAGTAATGAGTTGAGTTTTGGTGCACCAAAGTTCTTGCACTTTGTGCATGCTTGGATGGCCTTCATGATTGATAAGTCTAGCTTTGGGGAATAGTATTGATCTGTTAGAACAATTTTCAGTGCATCTCTGCCCCAATGTCCTCCTGTATTATGATGCTGTTTTGCCTTCTCTTCTACCTCCTCCCTTGTGAGACATTCTACCTTATGTCTTGGTCATATACTTGTACCTCCATATAGTTGCCATAGTTTACCTTGGTCTACCATATACTGGGTTGCTTGATGTCTTGCCTTGTTGCATTCATGTACTGGGGTACTTATGTCAGTGTTAAAGATGGTGTTGATGACTTCTAAGAATAATGGTTCCAGTTTGAAAGGATTATGTAGTTTTTGATTGTCCAGTGTGAGCTTTTCAACTGTGAACATGTCATTTATTAGCCCTGATGTTGTTTCTGGGTCTGGGTTTACTGTCCACATACTTCCATCATCTTGTGTGTGGTTGATGTTGTCTCCTTGTCTGCTGAGTCTGTCTGCAACCACATTAAGTCATCCTGGGACATGTCATACTGCTATGATGTTGTGTGCAATGATCCCATCTCTCCACTGGGCATGTGCTGCTGAGATATTGTCATTGAATAGTACATCCTTGAGGGCTTGGCAGTCTGTCTCAATCTCTACTGGGAAGCCCCATATTATGTCTGTAAAGTGATTGAGATCAAATTTTAGCACAGTGAATTCCAGCAAGAAAGGCTTATAGTTTCAGTCAGCTGATGAGGTCCACTTTGATGTGAATGCTATGGGAGCAGTTTTCTCTGTTGTTCTTCTGCTTGATGTTTGTATTTGTACATGTTGTGTGAGTACTGCCCCAAAGCCCTCCTGGCAGCCATCTGTTGTTACTATGAAGGGTGTTCCATTGTATCAGGGTGCATGTAGGACTGGTTGACTCATTAGTGCTATTTTGAGATGTAGGAATGCTTCCATGTGTGGTTGTTCCCATTTATCTGCTAACTTGTAGTTAGTCATTGCTCTGCAGTACATGGCCTTTGTAACTGGTTTGGAAAGGTCTGCTTTTTTGATAAGGTCATGTAGCAGTCCTTCTATCTTGGTGTACCCTTTGATTAAATCTCAGAAGTGCCCAGTGAGTCCTAAGAATGATACAAGGTTCAGCACATCAACTGGTTGTTTCCAATTGACTATAGCAGAGAGGTTTGCTATGTCTGGTTGAACTCCTTGTGGACTGACCATCACCCCTGCAAATGTTGTTTCCATCATGAACAATTTGCATTTAGTTGGGGATAGTGATAGATTTTGTTCTCCACAGCATTGGAACATGCTTTGCAACTTCCCCATCATGCCTGTCAACATGTCATCTTGACATCCACTGTCATCTACAAATAGTTCTATTGTGTTATTTGCCAAGAAGTCATGTAGTTTGTCAGTTGCTTTGGCTGAGAATGTCATTGGGGCTCTGGTGAGTCCCATTGCCATTCTCTTGTACCAGAAAAATCCTTGTCCTTCTGCAAAGAATGTGAGGTATGGGTGCCACTTTTCTGGGACTTCATTGGCATAGAATCTGGATGCAAAGTCAAATACTGATACATACTTATGTCTACTTAGGCATTGCTGTTTTGCTTGGATGTCACCCTGTATCATTGGTGGTATCTGTGTGACCTTGTTCAGTTCTTCAAAGTTCTATGTTACCCTCCATTTTGGCACTTCAGATGATGTTTTTGTCAGTGTTGATTCTTGGTGGTTATCTCTGTCCAGTTGTTCCTTGAAGGGTCTTTCCATGTTTGCTTTTGCACATTGCCAGTTGAGTTCCTGTTGAAGGTTATCTAATGTCATACTTGAGTTAGAGTTGTGCACCTTTTGTGTTAGAACTGTTGGTGCTATGTGTTTGATGTGGGGTATGTCTGCCTTTTCTATCATGTCTGCCTCTAACATCTGGTTGATCCACTTGTGCATGAACTGTCTTTGTGGGGCATTCATTGGACATTGGTGTACTGTAATTCTAAGTTGGGCATCTGGTGGAACATTTAGCTCAATGTTTGCTCCAGGAATTGGCAGGACTTCACTTAGTGAGCATGCAAATATGTCCACAAACTCTGCTACAAGCTTGATTACTTCATCTCTCTTGTCCATTGTGAGGTCATTTCTGATTTTGACATTCTGTGTGATGTATTGAACTCACTGTGGTGCAAATGGATCTGTCTTCCTGGTGAATATACTGCTTGCCTTTCCCTCTTTTGTTCCATCATCTGTAGTGCTTCTGGTTGGTGGTTTTTCTTGAGCAGTCATGCTATTTTCCATCTCTCCTACATCTGTACTGATGTTCATTGTCTTATCTGCACTTCAGTCTTCCTCTTCTGTTACCTTGAGGATCTTTTTTGTTTGGTGTTGCGGGTTATTGAAGAATTGATTGCCTAGTACTGTTGTTGCATGGTTGTCCACAATTGTGACTTTGTTGGTGGTATAGTTGTGTTGGGCCTTGAATTCATGCAGTAGAGGTTTCCTGAATAGGAAGGACCATCCTCCTCCACTGTCAAAGACTTTAAAGGTTCTGACTGCCTCTACTCCTTCCATGTTTATCTGCCCTGTCCATGTTGCTTGGGATGGGACAATTGTGCCATTTGCCATGCATAGGGTTTGAGAAGAGGGTTTCCACCCATGTAGTTTGTGTCATATTGTTTTGAATACAGAGGAGCACAGTGCTCCAGTCATTGCTCCATTGTTGAATAGCACTTGTACTTGTATTGTTGTGCCATTGGGGTTCTTGAGGGTGATTGGGTGGATAAATGGGACAGGTTTGCTGGGTGTGTCTAGAGAATAGCTTTCACCATTGCATGTAGCTGAGTAGAGATCAAAGACTCATGATTCTGATTGTGTTACATGCAGTCCATTTGGTGCTACCATAGATACATCTGGCACAAGGGTCATTGTGCTATCCTTCACAGTGACCCAGCATCATTTCCCTGGTTGTCTAGCACTAATACAAGGCTGACAGTGGTAGCTGTGTTCCTATTAACAGATCCTAAGACATGGTGACAGAGAGCTCTCCATGCTGTTTCATTGTAGCTCAACCACACTCTGTCTTCCTCCTCAGCAATATACTCTTTGCTTCTGTGTCCATGTGTGCTGCAGCAGAAGCATTCACCTGAGCATATCATGGCAGTTCCAGGTTTGAGTGGGTATGGGGTGAGTTCCATGACTCTGGCATCCTTCCCATGTTTTGCAGCCCATTGTGCTAACTATGTTGCATAGACCCTCTGCCCTTCATCATCTGCTGGCTGGTGAGGATATGGCTCTATTGCCTGCCAGATTGTCTCCTTTTGCTCCTTCATTGCTGGGACTGGAGGTTTGTTATGTCTTGGTCCTTGTTGTAGGATAAATCTTGAGGACAGTGATAACAGTATCATTCTAGGATTAGTGCCACTAGGTGAGTGTGGTACTGTAACTTGTCTAATCATGAGTTGTTGCAGTTGTGTGGTGAGGTCTGAAGTGTTTGTGCAATGGGCCATTTCTACCCTTTGGAGGATCTTCTGCTCCCATACTTCCTCACCCTTTTGACATTCTTCTATCTCTTCCCTTTCCTGCCTCAACTTTGTAGTGCTCAACCCAGTTACTGCTTCCATAAATTTTACCCAGTCTGTGTATTCATCATCTAGTGGTTTCCTGACCACCTTTGATAGCTGTTTTTTGACCTGCCAGATTAGCATGGGCCCATTGGTGATACCTGCTAGAGTTGCAAGTTCCAGTGCCTAAGTTGCCCATATAATGTGTGACCACACCTTCTGTCATCCAACCATTTTGATGACTCCAACATCATCTTCTGCTAGTTTGTGTGTTAGTAGTTCCATTTGGTATTCTTCTGATGTTTGGGTGGCACTTGTGATTGGGTGCCATTGCTCATTGAATGCCTTCTGAAGGTCTGACCATTTCATGAGCTGTGTGCCCAACAGGCTTTGATACCACTTCTCAGCAGGTGACCTGCTCACCATATAGTCTGCTAGTATCATTATCTTGTCCTCCTCACCAAGGGTGGGGTTCATCACCCACATGACTCTGCTGAACACCTTGAGGAAGTTGCCAGCATTCTCAGCTGTGGTTTGGTCCCTATAGCAAAGTTGAATCATTTCTGCTATTGGTTGGGGGCATGCTTGGGCTGGCAGGTTGGGTGTAGGTGGTGGTGGTGGCAGCAGTGATGCTGGTGGTGGTGTATGGGATGGGATGGGGGCTGTAAATGAGGGTGCTGTGAGTGCTCTCCTGTGTTGGTTTCATAGTGAGAGTGTTGATGCTAGTGGTGTGAGGGGGAGCAGTGTCAGTGTTATGTGCTAGAACTTGTCTGTTATTGGACTTAATGGGGATTCTGGTCTGGATGGGGGTATGCCTCTAGTAGATGCTTGTTCCTGCAGTGATGACAGTTCTTGCATTGGTGATTGTGGCTCAGATGGGAGTACAAAGTCACTGTCTGTGAGTGATGTGCTCAGTGGCAATGGAACTGCTGGAGGGGATGCTGGGTTTGAAGGCACAAAATGGCCTCAAGCATTGTGGGGGGGATTTCTATGGGACAGGTTGGTCATATTGAGTGTATGTGTGTTGCTTGGACTGGTTTTTATGCTTTCTGACATGTGTGTGTCATGTGTTAGTGTCATGTTCTTGCTGCAGTGCTGTTGGTACAATATCTGTTATGGTGTAATGATTGCAGTGTGGTATGATGGAACTGCAATGTGGTACAGTGGGTTGATGCCAGTCTTGTCACCACAATGAGACAGGTGAACTGACTCTGATATCATGTGTGATAGCAAAGTGATGAGCTCCCATGTACCATAGTGTGTCTGTAGTCTACTGCTGCTGACTAAGCACTCTGCCAATGTCTCCCCTGGGCCTCCCCACTACATCAGCATGGCCATTTTGTTGGGGAGTATCAGGAGCAGTGAGATGGTGCTCAATACCATGTTTGTGTAGAAAAGCTGCAAACTTGAGAGATCTAAACTCTCCCCTACAATCCAAACACATCTGGAGAAGTTGTCCTGTGACACAATTTTGAGCCCAGGCAAGCCAGGAATGAAAGGCATCAAAGGTATTGGATTTCAAAGAGAGAGTGACAATTGACATGTATCCACTATAGTCATCAATAAAAGTGACAACATATCATTTATGGTAGTAGGAGTCTATGGGGAATTCACATAGATCTGTGTGGATAAGTTCAAGTGGTGTAGTAGTGTGCTTGTAGGTGACACAATAAGGTTTCCTGGTCATTTTGCCTAAAGTGCAACCAGGACAAGGTTTGTTCATCATTGAGGTCTCAAATGGCAAAATGGTAGTTGCTTTTGGTAAGTGCTGCATGGCATTGTATGAACAATGTCCCATCCATGCATGCCAGAGGTCTGAAGTTTCCTTTGAACCAAGGGTGTGAATCTGATCCATGATGGACTGTAAAGATACTTGAACATAATGGAGGGACCCTTTAGATGCTATTGGGCACAACTGCAGGTAAAGGTCACCATTGGGTGCAAAGATTTGAGTTCCATCAACATTTGATGTCAGTGAGTAGCCCTTGTTGGTCAACTGAGTGGTCAAAATTACTCTCATATGGAGTTTTGCCCAAAACTCCACTCCATGTAATTTTGTTAGTTTTTCCTCATGATAAAAAATCACAGTACCTGTCCCTAATTTCTCTACAACCGTATCTGCATCTGCTGTTTGGGACAAGTGGGGACTGGCATATGCAGTATACAACACAAAGTCATTGAGGTTGTGAGTGCAGTGCACTGATGCTTCAGAGTCAAGTAGGATTAGTTGACTCTTTTTGCCTTTACATGCCAAACACATGGTTGCTTGTGAATTCATAGGTAAATAGCAAGAAATGCACTTTCCCTTTCCTTTGTTAAGGGTCAACAACTTGGAATGACAGTCAGGGCAAGTCTCCCTATGGTGAAGCATCTTTAAGACATTATGGTCTTTATCCATAAGGACAATGTTTCCCTTTCCATCTGCCATCTTGTGAGGGTACCAGATTTCCTCAGGCCAACCATTGTTTGTGGGAAGAGGAGGTTGGATCTCAGCAAGTCACTGAGTGGTTTCTGTGAAGCCACCATATCCAAGGGGATCTCCATCAGCCAGTTCACTGTGCCATACATAGTGTGGATGATGTGATGTACACTCATCACAGTCCTCTTCTCCATCATAGATGAAAACATCCAAGGGTTGTCCACTGATGTTATACCCATTGAGTTTGTATTTGGGAAAATAACAGGCTGGTGCCCATAATCCTGTGTCATGATTCAAGTTCCAATAGAAATGTTGGAACTCCATGAACTTCCTTCTCATGTCCAGGACAGTCTTTCCCAGTTGTAACTGAAAATGAGGAATATGGTCATGATAATCACAATTCCATGGTTTATACATTTGTGATTTTGGACACATAATGTCTTTCATGAGCACTCATCATACAAGATAATATGAATCTTCTTCCCTTATATCCTTTAATTCCTCTCTGATATACTCTGGAATAGGATCAAGGTAAGAATAAGATATCTTGTACTTTGGGGCAGATGTGGAAGACTCACACATAGCCATAGGACCATCATTGTTGTAGTCATAGTCCTCTGCTGTGAGAGGATTGACAGAGTCCTCATATAATTCCTCAGGGATATCTATCTCAGGAACTGATGTGAATGGTTCTGAATGTCCCTGCCAGATTAACTCTAACTCCTGATCAAGTTGTTGAACAGTGAGTTTTGAAGAACTCATGACTGGTTGGTCTGTCTCCATGGCATTAAGGACATCCTGCTCTTCCAGGAATGGGTGGTACTGGGTCAGATAGACCTCAGTATTCACCTTTTCAAACTGGAGATAGTCTGCTTGCATATACATGAAGTCTTCCTCATAGTCCTTGATGTAGGCCATTGATTCATTGTCATGAATCATATGGTTCTTGCCTTTATTTTTATTAGGGTGAGTGCTCTGCCCTTGAGGATTCTTCCCTCCTCTTTGAGGAGGGGCACCTCCCCTTTGACCCCCCTGCTTTCCTCATCCCTTTCCCTTATTAGGGAACTGCCTCTGTGGGAATACCTGAGGCAGAGAGACAAGTTGTGGGACACAGCAAATCTGCTACTTGCTACCAGAATAGTATACCTTCTGTCTGCTAACCAAGCAGGTTTCCCCTGGTAAGTGATTGCATCTACAGGGCCTGTTGGCACACTGGGGAAACTTGTTGCAAGGCAGGTAAGCAGTATTAGTTGCTGGCTTGATTTTGGAAAGACAGTGAATGAGGGACTTGTTAGAGCTGTGACATGGTCTCTCATACCACTCCTGGTCAATGGTGCTCCTGCCTTTTCCAAAGATCCTTCTTGGATACTCTTTCTGGATATGAGGAATAATTCCAGAAGGAGTAAAATTTGTGTCCTCAACCATAGTGGTGACAAGCAAAACTACATTTTCCCAATCCTGTGGTAAAGCCATCAGGATGGCCATAGTAAGGATTTTATCATCCAAAGGAAATCCTGCTGCCTTAAGGTGATCCATGCACTCAATGAGTTTGTTTGCCTCATCAATGGGATTGGCACTGCCTTTAATCTGATGTTGGAAGAGTGACCTCATCTCAGATAAGGCTCTGATTTTCCCAGCTTTCCATAGGAAGCCTCTATATCAGCAAGGGTTTCCTTTGCTGTTGTCTGTATATGATGGTAAAAGGACAGGGCAATATAGAGTTTGATGACTCTGCAAGCCTGCATGTCCTTATCTTTGAAGGCTTGGACTTGGTCAGCAGTGACTCCTCTGCCAACTGCAGGGATACCCTCAGTAAAGGCTTTGTAGAAACCCATAGCCATTGCAAAGGCATCAATAGAGTCATGCCATAACTTGTAGTTGTTGCCATTGAGAAGGGGGACAAAAGGGAGAATATCTTTTGCTGCCATTTTTCCTAGAATAAACAATTAAATGCAAACCAGTCAGCAAAGGTGTTTGATTCAATAGAAGAAAGGACAAAAGGATGGAATGGTGGAGGTGGAATCAGTGGAGGGACAGGTTTCAGTCCAGTTCTATGCTTTCCATTATGTGTCCCAGAAGGTTGTCTTGGTCCCAAGAGTCCCTGAAGTCACTTGAGAGCATTTTCCTGTCTCCTAATCTTTTGATGATCTATCACATCTGCTTTCCTCATGGCCTTCCTTTCCATTGACCTTGATCTTTCCCAGAGCATAAACCCCTTTCCCCTAAAACCTGATCCAGCTGGCCTTTCAAGTACCTCAAAGTGCAGCAATGGGAAGTAGTATGGATTGTTAACTTGATCAATCTGCTGTCCTGTCCCTAGGACAAAATCAATGAATGACACACTTCTATCAAGTTCCCATGCTTTAACAGCACAAGATGGATATGGGGTTTTGAATATGGAAGGTGGAAATTCCTTGTCAGCAATTCTGCTGTGAAAGTATACAGGGTGTGCAGTAAAAGAAATTTCAGAGATGAAAAGGTCAAGTTTTTGTACAAAGATGAAAGGAAGAAGCATATGGGTAAAGTGTACATGATCCTTGTGTATACTTCTTCAAAGAGGTATACTATGGAAATTTTCATCATCAAAGATAGTAGTGGAAAGAAGGAAACTAATGTCCATGGTGTATGGTATGTGAGTGTAATATGGCATTGGATATACCACATGTGTTTGGTGTGTTGAAGTAGTCTGATAAATTCTCAGACAACATCAGTTCTCTGTGTTCATTGTAGCCCATTTTGAGGATAGGGTGCATTGCCTCAAGATCAAGGATCTTGACCTTTCCTTGTGGGTTGTTTGGGATGCTGACATAATCCTGGACAATATCTAAAAACAATGAGAACTCCTTCTGCATGATGGTGTAAGGATGTGAGTAGTAGGTGTGGAAGAAGGGATGAGTGTTGAGGGCTAGCCCTGGATTAACCTGTGAAAAGCAGTACTTTTTTTGCATTATCTCCAGTCTGTAAGCTCTCATCCATGGCAGATAGATGTTGTGAGCAATAAAAAACTGGGAGAAAATATCACCATAACCCAGAGCAAAAATCTCGGCTGGGGTAGGCTTCTTCCTGATCATGATCATTCCCAGAGCAACTGGGTATTGGTGATCAAACATGGTCTGCCAAAGATGGAAATCTCTGACATACACTGCTTCTCCTCTAGTCACATACCACTCCATCTTATAATTTGGCAAGGGACAGTTGCCAGAAAATCTTCTCTGTCCATTTGAGGACAATTGATATGCTCTTGTATTTGTTGCTTCTCATTTTTGCTGATGAAGTCATTTGGGTTGAGTTCTTCATTGGCAAATCTCCATCCTAATTTCACTATTTCTCCCTGCTCAGGTTCTTCCAGGTAGACAAGTTCTGGGGTTACCTCACCAGATTTGAGAGGAGATGGCTCCTTCATGAATACAGGTGAGAAGGGTACCTCTATATCCTCAAACTCTTCCTTGATTTCTATGTCCTTGGTCCCAGTGGTATGAGCTTTGGACCAATGAGGAGGTGAAAGAGGAGTTGGGGTATTAGAATGAGTCAGAATTAAGGAGGGTACTCTCTCCTGGAGGAGATGACCTAGGGGAAGAAATGCTGGGGTTGGAGATGGAGTGACCAGCAGTGGAAGAGGGACTGGAGTTGGGGATGGAAGTAGGGTGTGCCAGTCACCATATTGGGATGGCAAGGGGCCATTGTAGGACATTTGGGGAGCTGGGATTTGAGATGTATGTGGTGGAAGTTGCCTTTGAACTGGTGCCAGTGGGAGGAATGGGTAAAGGGTGTACTTCTAGTATTGGATCATCTTGGATTTCAATTACCTTGTAGGGGACTGGGATAGGATTTCCATCAGCATCCATATACCCAATGAAAGTCCTGCTACTATGAATATTAGAGGGCAGAGACTCTGTCATGGCAGTCATATTTTGACCTCTTAGCCATAAAAACATCAGCTGTAAGGGGGTCAACTCAAGATGATTTCTCACTTGTCCTTCAGACAAGCAGGCATGTGCTGCATAAATCAGCTGCTGTTGTCTGATGGATGTTATGATTCTTTCTGCAGCTTCAATGAAGGCTTGATCTAGCTGCTGTTGTAGTTCCTCTAGGGAAATCCCTGGATTTGCCTCTAAGAAACATAACACCACTGATTCCTTGGTTAGCTGAGACTCATATTGGGGTGGTGGAGACAAATGATATGCAGGAGGATCTGTAAGATCTTCCAGCATTCCAGTGTTCTGAGGAGGAGGACCAATGGTCCTGTTCACCTGGACTTGCCATGATCCAAACCTGTCAGTCACACTAGCTGCCACTCAATGAGAGCAATGATAAGCAGATGCATGCTGTATCTCAACACAGAGTGTGAAAAAGGCAATAGCTGATACAGCAAAGAAAAACTCAACTTGACAAAATGACAGCTGCAAGTATACCCATTGAATCTCTTAGAGAAAAGAGAATGTGTTGAGGAGACCCAACAAGATTCTCCAAGTAAACTGTGAGCCATTGTTAGGTGGCATCCCCTGCTCAGCCATTGTAAGGTTGTAGACATTGACCTAGGCAATGAGCTTGGGGCTCATAACCTAAAGCAAAGTATGGTAGTTGGAGGTACAGAGAGAAGACTCTGTATAGGCTTGGGCTAAGCCTGGACTACTTCTACTATGCAGTGGAAGTTCTAAGGTAAGGACCTTAAAGACTTACTTCAGTGTTTACTTGAGGTGATCTTCTAGTTGGGAGGTATGAATACTGTTGAGTGTTCAACTACTTTATTGTGGACCTAAGGGTCTGGTATATATATGCTTCAGACATGGTCTGTGCACAGTACATGAGTTTGCTTCAACCAGTGGGTTGAGCTACATATGGTATGTACAAGTTGCCATATAAGTGTCTCTTCAGCATTGTACTGAGTAAGCATAGAATGAAATAGAACATCATAGAACAGTGATGTCATGCATATGTCATAATGATGTCATAGTGTCTAGAACACTTCCATAATAGTCAAAGCACTGGTAATGGACATACCTGGTCATGGAATCACATGCAGTGTCAAACACATGCAAGTGTATGTTTTGTCAGTGACTTTGCACATGACAAATCTTCTAAAGCAAATGGTGAGTATCTGTTATGTAAGGCCAGCACTAAACCTTATTTTCTCAACAAATCCTTGACTGTTTGTGACTCCATACTTACAATCCCTGTACTTTTATCATTGTTCACCTCTTATGGACTCACCATTGTTCTCCTCATACAGGTACATTATACTTAGCATATATAAGTGGTGTGGAAGATGGGAAGGTCCCCATCTTTTGTCTGCTTTGCAATTCACCCTGTTTCTGCTCTATGCTACCTCCAGGAGTGTTTATTGGTCAAACAGCTCTGGACCAAGAGCTCTACTGCAAGAGTATGCCTATTGCCTTGTCTTAGGGTTAGGGTTGAGTGTCAGTGCTGAAGGAGTTAAGCCTGTCAACTTGCCAGGCCTTAACAGAAGACAAAAGATCACCCTTTCACCTGTTGACATTGTCCTATGTTGACACCCTGAGATTTCATGCCTCAGTCAACACTCCTGTCTAACTGGCAGTATAAACCCCCTATGCCTCATGGTGTAGTACCCTTATCTTAACCAATAGTCTTTCTTACTAGCTCTCTACCCCTCTAGCACTACTGCTCTTACCTGGGTAGTACCTGCTAGTCTTCTCTCTTGCCCACCATGGTCAAGAAGTTTAAAGTCAGGTGATCTTCTAGTTCCTTTAGCAAGTTCTGACCCCCTGTTCCTAAGTGAACAAGTCACCTTGCCTCCACAGCAAGTAACATTGGTCTAGGGATTCTACCTCCCCTGCCACTGATCTCTTCATCTGCAGAGTCATCCTCATCCTCACTCCCAACAGCTACCATCACTATTGCAGGGACCTCTTCTCCCATTAAAGTCAAAGTCAATCTGTCAGAGGAAGATCCAAGATTCTCAATGTACTGAGATAAGGAAGATCCAGATTTGGGCAACAATTCTCTCACCACACCTATGGCAGATATTCTTGTGCAGTCCATTTCAAATATCTTGGAGAAATCCAATCTGCCATTACCAACAATCCAAGAAGATGCAATGGCCAATATCCTATTGGAAGCATTGAAGGGTACTAGTACTGAAGACCCCTTTGCAGGAAAACATCCCTCACTGGCAGAGATTGTGTACTGGTACTGATCTCAAGTAGCCTCTACTGCTAAAAAGGGTAAAGGCTGTCCTCAAGGGTCTGACAGAGTAGCACAGGACCACAACTCTAACAAGGATGGTAAGGCCAGTAGCAGAAAACTAGGGCTAAAGAAACTGGCTGTATTCAATAGCAACCACCAAACTTATGCAGGATGGATAACTTCCATAAAAATGTACCTCAGAATGAACAGCCACATCTACAATACTGACTGAAGAAGAATTGGCTTGGTCCTGTTGTTTATGGACAAAGGATCAGCTTTAAGTTTCAAGCAATCCTACATCACCCAAGCCACTACACAAGACTATGGCATTCAATTCACTGACACCTTCAGGGAGTTTGAAAAAAAGCTTGAGGATTGCTTCCAGATAGGTGACTTGAAAGCCATGGCACTAATAAATTTGCCATCTATCCAATAGGGACAACATTCACTCAACAAATACATCATGAACTTTGCAAACCTCCTTAATAAGGCAGGACTATTAGAAGATGATGTAGCTGCTGCAACCTTCTTTGGAAAGGGGTTAGACCCTGCAATTAGCTGAAGAATCCTTGGGCTTGGACTGATGCCATCAACTGTACAAGAGTGGAAAGAGGCCACAACTTGTATGTGTGCCACCATGGCCATGATGAAAATGTTTGAAGGTAAAGTGTCCCAGTCTGACAAAAACTTCCTTTGGAAGAATGAGGGGTACTCAACCCCAAAGAAACAAGAATGTGACCCCTATGCAATGGATGTAGACTCTGCCAACAATAAATCAAAGAAGTCCAGCAAGAAGGGACCCACATGTTACAATTGTCAAGAAACTGGTCACCTTGCATGTGACTGCAAAAAGCTGAAGAAAGAACATGATTAGAAGCCCATAATGAGGGAAGCTTGTAAAGCAGAGCTAAGAGAAGAGTTGGAGCATCTAGAAAAGGAAGATGCACCACCTTCTACTTCTGGTGCATCTTCTAAGGATTTTTAAAGAGGTGAGCTTCTGCTGTGGCTCATGCCCCCACTATTGAAGAATGCAATTTTAGACTCAGAAAGCTGGCACATATGATATCCAAAACATCAAAGTACCAATATGAAAATGATTTGTGTATTTCATCTATCAATGGATCAGCTTACCTTGTTGATTGTGGCAACACCCAGGTGAAAGCCCTCATTGACTCTGGGGCAGAAACATCATAAATGATCAAGCAGTTGAAGAGCACCAAATTTTGACCTGAAAAATTCAACACCCATGGACTCTTCAAAGCATTACTGGCAAGACTAATCAAATAATCAACCAGATAGCTACCTTCAGAGCAAGAGTTTGAGGTAAGACAATGAGAATTTGTGCTTACATCACACAGATGGGCAATGGAGAGCACCTGCACTGATGGATGCCCTGGCTAAAGGAGCACAATCTCATTATCAATTGGTCTACCCAAAGACTAATTAGTTGGAGAATAGACCCAGAGCAACTGCAAGTTCAGAAGATGTCAATATTGACAGAACTTGAGACTGCTCAAGAAAAGAAGGAAGTCAAGCTTCCAAAAGAATATGAAGAATTTGCAAAGGTCTTGTTGGAAAGGAAGTGCCCCTATCAGAGCACTGGTCTTTCTTAGACCATGAAATCAAACTAAAAGAAGACTTCTATCCTGAGAAGGGTAAAGCATATAAACTAACCCCTGATCAGTTAATAGAACTTGACAAGTTCCTACAAGAAAACTTGGAATGTGGGAAGATATGTCTGTCAAAATCTCCTCAGGCTGCACTGGTTTTCTTTATTGGAAAGAAGGACAGGAAGCAAAGACTAATCCAAGACTACTGACACTTAAATAAGTATACAGTCTTGAACTCTTACCTGCTTCCAGATGTCAAAACCTTGTTGGACAATCTAGCTGAATCATGATATTTCACCAAGTTTGATATTTGGTGGGGATTTACCAACATCCACATCAAAGAAGGTGACAAGTGGAAAGCTGCATTTGTCACACCAAGAGGGTTGTTTAAACCCACAGTAATGTTTTTCATGCAGACCAACTCTCTGCCCACCTTCCAAAGATACATGAATACAAAGTTCTTGATGATGATTCATGGACAGAAGAGTGTTATCTTCATGGATGATGCTACAATACATGTGAAAACACAGGAAGCCCTTCAAGAATGTGTCCATGAGTTCTTGATGATTTCCAAGAAAGAAGGCCTGTGCCTCAAACTTTCAAAGTGTGTTTTTGAAACAGAAGAACTCAAGTTCCTCAGATATGTCATTTGCCACAGGCAATATGAACCATCCTTGACAAAAACAGAGGCCATCTGCATGTGGCTGATGCCAACAAACTTGCACAACCTTCACAGTTTTATCAGTTTCTGTAACTTCTATAGGATGTTCATCCCTGATTTCTCTCAGGTTGCCTGACCTCTCCATGATCTCTCCAAAAAGAATATTCTGTATGTATGGGGACAAGAACAAGAAGAAGTGTTTAATAAATTTTATACACTTCTCACTTCTTCTCCTGTCTTTAAACTTCCTGATATGAAGAAGCCTTTCATGCTTCATACTGACACATCCTGACTTGATACCAGCACAGTGCTGAGCCAGGCAGACTCTCAAGGAGTCCTACACCCCTGTGCATACCTCTCTCAGTCCCTGATGGGGACAGAATAGAACTACCATGTCTATGACCTGGAGTTACTCACAGTAGTGTGTGCTCTCAAGGAGTGGCACCCTTGCCTTTTATCCACTTCAGCCCTGACTCTGGTGTACACAGATCACCAGAACATGTCATATTTCAGGGAACCCCAGAAGCTCATGCCATGCCAATCAAGATGGCAAGCCACATTGCAGGCTTACCCCTGCAATGGATTTATATTCAGGGTACCTGGAATATTCCCCCTGACACTCTGACATGCATGGCTAATTTTACAGCTAAGCCTCAACCCCTGTCCACTCTTTTGCCAGATTCTCTGTGGATTCAGCCTAAGGGGGGGGGTGGAGCACTCTACAGTTTCCCAAGTTGCCATAAAGGATCAACAAAATCCTCATTCTAATCCTGACAATACACAGGTCCCACTAAGAAATGTAGCAGAAAGGCACCCATCTGAGGAAACATCAAAGACTGCCACTATGGGTAACTCTGTTCTCAACCTCTCTGCAGAACTGATGGGTAAAGTACTGGAGGAAACCAAAAGACTTTGTGATAAGATGGAAGTAAACAAAGTCAAAAACAAAGAAAAAATATATGTAAATGAAGAATGAAGAAAAGAAGTCCCCAAAGAATACATATCATGATATATGACTATCAGGACATCCAGGAGTGAAGGCTATGACAAAGAAGATGATGCATCACATCTATTCACTGTGGAAATGTGTTTTTAGCCAGGGGTATAATCAGGTGTTCAAGAACTACATAATCTGACCTTGGATATTTTTTGTAAGAAATAGTTGATAATCAGAGTAAAATCACACTTGTCAATTTCTAACTGCTGCATCCAAATAATCACAACATAAGCAAGGTCAGATTATACACAACAACAGTAAACTGACCCAAAGCAGGTCTGAACAATGCATCTTTGTTGACTTCAACTATGCTCAGCTCACTCTCCATATCCCACCTATACTACCATCCAAAAAATACCTCTATCCTTTGTTCTAACCCTCAGAAAAAAGTATGGACTTAGCAAAATTTTTCCTCAGTCTCCAACTTCAAGGCTATACCCTTACACCATGAACAACCCCAAAGTACATTTATCCCTTGATATTGAACTACTTCAACTCATTCAAATACCTTCTCAAGGTTGATATCAATGCTAATGAGACAGTTTTGACCTCAGATGCTGGTGAGACTGAGCTTTGCAATGCCTTATCATTTAGGTCTCCACCTGCAACCACTGTCAAATGTCCCCCCTATGTTCTTAGGCTCCACTTCCTGACCAGCATTGAAAACATTATGCTTTCTTTTGAGCTGAAGTCCAAAGGCCCCATGGTATGTTTTTTTATACTTATAATTTACCATCTTTGCTCACCATCATGTACCAGACCATAGTGATTTCTTTCACTGCAGATTTACTGGAGCTTACTACATACACTTGAAAATCTATCATCAACAACACTACAAGAGTTAGTGCCATCAAGTCAGAGTGCACAGAGGTGTCCAACCTGTCTCATTTGCTGGTAAATAATCCAACAGCTTTCACCTCTTAAATACTGATGTAATGTCACACAGACAGGTATACAAGCATCCTTCATTCATATCCTAGACCCCATTCTTCCTGCTGATGACAAACCAGCAAATCTGGACACCATAATCATGACTGTGGCATCTGGGGCATCTCATGTCCCTTTCAGTCTTACTGATGGCAGCATCACTGAGCCTAAAAGTGGCCAGGAAACCCTGACTGCCATTCAGGTAAGTCATATCCAATTGTTCTTTATTTCACTGACAATGTCTATGTAGAAAACAGCTTTGGAACCACCAGTTTATCCACTTCCAACATGGGTACCTGGCCCATCCTTCAAGCATTCCTTCACCCCAGACAGCTTTACAGGATCAGAGACATTTGATAGCATCAGCACACAGGTCATATGTGTAAGCAGTTTTTTTCTTTGTTTGCATGTACTTATACCATCACTCAGGAAAGATGGGCCAAAATCCAACAAGACCTTATCACTGGACAGGAAAAAAATAGATACTGCAAGCCTATATTCTGTGCTACCACCCCCACCCCACCCTTCAAACATTCTTGCAAGTAGTACTTGGTTTCTCATGTAGTTTGCTGTAGCAAGTTAGCAATATCACTTGTGCACATGACCAAGTACTTCTATGCATGTAAGATCATCTTATCTTTCCACCCCCTATGCTACACAACCTCAGATCCATTGACACCAACATTGCTCATCATCCAAGACCATCAATATTTCTTAATGGGGTTCTGGCAGTGCAATTGCAAGACTCATGCCTGCCATGGGGCCCTTGTACCAGCACATGTTGCAGCTGCTCATCAATGTGCTGATTTACATGAAAAAATGAAGGTATCACAGTTTCATCTACATATTACAGGGTGCAGGGTCATCCTTTCTGTGCATACAAATGTTGGACCTGTCTCACACTCATTTCTGCACCCTGTATGTGCACCTTTACCACCACTCTCCCCTTCTGTCAAGTTTTTCAACCCTCCACACACTTCAAACAGTGCAGTTGAGCAAGGGATGCTCAACCATGGCACTCTTTCTGATGAGGACCTTGACATTCTCACTTTTGACAGTTCTCTACTGAATCTTGGCCCCAACTTCCATAGCCTGGAAGCCCTCTTGTCAGCAGTGGATTACTTTCAGGAGTACAATGCAAGGGCTTCCACTGGTGCAAGGCCTCTCACCTCCTTTGAAGCTCACCATTTTACCACTGACCCAGAACAGTGTGCTCTTGAACATCAATTCCAACAGATTGCAGAAGAGTTCCATGAGGAACAGAAGACCTTAGAAGATGGCCCTCCAGCTGATTGTGGTGATCTGTCCTATGAGGACAGATTCTGGAACTATCCTGATGAAGATGACATATCTCAGGAAGTTGAGGTACCAGATGAAGCTTCCCACTTCACTGGGCACAATGAAGACAATCTGGATCCATTCCTCATTGATGAGGAGGTACAATCTGATGACATAGGCCTCAGTAATGTCCCAGAGCACACCACAGCCATCCATGCCACCATATCATGGCTCCATCTCCAGTTCCATCTCATGCATATTGCCTGAAATGTGCTCCTTGCTATATTGTCACTAAAGTGAAGTATGGTAGTCAGGAGAATTGAGAGTAAACTCTGTTGAGGCTCAGGCTAAGCCTGTACTACTTCTACTATGCAGTGGAAGTTCTAAGGTAAGGACCTTAAAGACATACTTCAGTGTTTACTTGGGGTAATCTTCTAGTTGGGGTTTTGAACACTTGTTGAGAGTTCAACTGTTACTATTTGTGGACCTAAGGGTCCAGTATATATATGCTTCCAACATGGTCTGTGCATAGTACATGAGTTTGCTTCAACTGGTGGGTTGAGCTACATATGGTAAGTATGTATAGTTGCCATATAAGTGTCTGTTCAGTATTGTACTGAGTAAGCATAGAATGAAATGGAACATCATAAAACAGTGATGTCATACATACATCATAATGATGTCACAGTGTCTAGAACACTTCCATATACAGTGGCTCAAAAAACTGTCTGCCTGTTTGCATGTTTTACATTAGTTATGACTCAATGCAATAACCCCTAACCATAGCCCTAGACCATGAGTGTATGGAATGGGATACCTACTCTTGGCCTTCTATTGGTCCAGGGATCAAGTGATTTGGATAGGAATTGATAGAGTAGCAGCCATTTGAAAATGACATGTCATGCAGACAGTTGTTTGACTTAATGTTTTGATTATATATATTGACCCTGCCATGCTGTAATATTGTTACATACATCCATCAAGGGTTCTATTATGTTACCTTTATGCAATGTGTATGATCCAACATGTATAAGCCCCACCACCCTCTGCTCATTTTCTCATCATCACCATAAAATCCATTTTCACCTCTCAAAGACAAAACATCATCTCTCTTGCCTCTCTTGGCCTGTCTACTAGGAAGATTGCCTCATAGATTGGTCTAGGGAAGTCTATAGTATCCCAGGTTCTTCAGGAAACACAACCAGAGAGGCCTAGGCTTCATGGTGGTCACCCTTCCAAGCTTTCCTCCACCAACAAGAGAGCTATTGTCTAGCAAATCCTTACTGGCAAGGCCAAAAATGCTGTTCAAGCCACTCATTTCATCAACTCTATTGTTGATAGTCCTGTTTCTTCTTATACAGTGAGGAATACCCTCAAAGAAGCCTCATTGAAGGCTGTGGTGAAGCAGAAAAAGCCATTGCTTCTACTGGTCACAAGAAGAAGAGGTTAGCCTTTACTTTCAAGTATCAGCACTGGACTGTAGAGGACTTGAAGAGAGTTATATGGTCAGATGAGACCAAAATCAATAATATTGGGTCAGATGGATAAGAGTATGTGTGGAAAAAAAAGGGTGAAGGGCTTATTTCCAGAGAGGTCAAAGGTACAGTCAAGTTTGGAGGAGGTTCACTCATGGTTTGGGGATGTATAGGGTGGAATGGTGTTGGGGTCTTGAGTAAGGTTGAGGGAAGGATGGATGCTGAACAGTGTGTGGCCATTCTGGAGGAAAGGTTGCTTCAAAGCATGGAGAAATCTGGAATTCCAGGAGATGACATTATCTTTCAACACAATAATGACCCCAAGCATACCTCTAGAAAAGCCCAGAAATGGTTTGAAGAGTAGGATATCAAGCTTCTAGACTGGCCTGCACAATCTCCACACCTCAACCCAATTGAACACACTTGGAATCACCTCAAAATATCTCACTCAGTTTTTGAGGGTGCTCCTACAGGAGTTCATCAATTGTAGGAAAGGGTGATAGTGGAGTAGGGGAAGATTTCTGTGAAAGAGTGTCAAAAATGGATAGGAAGCATGCCTAGAAGGGTTGAAGTAGTTATCAAGGCCAAAGGGGTTCATACCAAGTACTAGATAGTTGGATTTTTGTAAAGTCAAAAAACTGTCTGCATGACATGTCATTTTCAAATGGCTACTATTCTATCACTTCTTATCCAAATCACTTGATTCTGGGACCAATAGAAAGCCACAGGTAAGCACACCATTCCATACACTTATGGCCTAGGGCTAGGGTTAGGGGTTATTGTGTTGAGTCATAACTAATGTAAAACATGCAAACATGTGAAAAGTTTTTTGAGCCACTATAAGTAAAGACACTGGTAATGACTGTAACCAGTCATAGAATCACATGCAGTGTTAACACATGCAAGTGTGTTCTGTCAGTGACATCACACATGACAAATCTCCTAATGCAAATGGTGAGTGTCTGTTATGTAAGACCAGTGCTAAACCTTATTTGCTCAACAGTCACTCCTTCTGTTGTTCCTCAACCTAACTATCACCACACCATTCACCACCATCCAATTCAGAAATTGCCTGCTTGGTGTTGATAAACCCATTCATACCTTACCCATCTGTTCAACTTGTTGGGATGTATATCCACCTGCTGTGTCACCTCTCTGCCATAATACCTGCACCTCCTGTAATATTGAACTCTTTCTTCCAAGCCACACCCTTTGGGGTAATACCCATGCACTGAAGATCCCAGTTATTAAATACCCATACCTCCTGCTTTCTGAACAGATCACATCAATCCTCAAGATTCCAGGCACTGAGGCCACTCTTGATGAGTGGCAAGACAAACTGCACACTCCCAGCACATACATGGACATCTTTAATGGAGACATCTGCTGCAGAAAGCTCAAAGGACCTAATGGGAAGTTATTCTTCTCAAACAATGCCAATGAATGACATGGCCCCAATGGAGAACTTTGACTGAGTGTTAATTTGGGCATTGACTGGTACATTCTCTCTACTCATATCATAGCTGAAGGTATATCATTACAGGTTTTCATACATTCAGAGCAACATCACACCATCTCACTCATAAGCCCCACATCATTCTCAATTTGTAACCTGGTGCCAGAGTATAGGTAACTCAGGAATCTGGATATACTAACTACTTTATGTGCAGGCAACTTAAATCATATTTGCAGATATTGGACTGCAAACTTGATGTGCACAAGCATTATGCCAGGCCCTAAAGAACAGTCACTGGACCAAGTACAATGCTTCCTTCAACCCATCATCTCTGACTTACTGCAGCTTTGGAAATATGGCATCAAAGTGCCAACAGAATCTCAGCCCAAAGGTAAGTTCTTATTCACTCATGTAGACATCTCCTTGGCTATCTTAGGACAGCTTGTCCACATTGCTCTTGTTGTGGTCATATGTGACAAGCCCACAGTGCACAAGATTGGAGGTTTTGGATTGCACTTGCACACATATTACTGTACAGAGTGCTGGATACCTGCAATGGACAAGGGTAATCCAAATGCCTTCCAGCAAGGAGGTATGACCATGTGCACCACTATACTATCACTTATCATATATTCTAGCTTATCCACCATGCACAGATGCAGAGCAGCATCATCTAGGCAATGAGTATAGCAACCTTGCAACCCTGAATGCACAAAAGAAATTTGTCAAAGAGTTTGTGACCTACTATTCCCAACTATCCTGCCTTCCATACTTTGACTTGGTCCAACAAGTTGTCATAGATCCCATGCACAATCTTTTCTTAGGTAAGTTGTAATTTGAGCTTGCTGCACAACATGCTTGCAGATGTATGTCCCTCCTTTTCATCTAGCTGGTGACTGGGTATTGAAATTTTTAGTTTATCATCCTAGGTTCATGTGGAAAACTGCCAACCAACATTGGGATGCCTGTGGGTGGATCCCTCACAGCTGACCAGTGGTTGCTACTTGCAACCATATATGGCCTGATTATTGTATGCTTTTTTATGTTTCACATTGCTCATTACTTGTACAGGCTTAGATACCTCAAATATGGAGTGCCTATCCACTGGACAATCCCTCCAATGAGGCACTCTCCCATTGTGTCATCACAATCAAGAAGGCAGAGACCAAGAAACAACAGGAAGCTGCCTGCAAGGCCAATAACAAGGCACTACTCACAGAAGCCAGGAAACATGGTAAGGAAGCTTATGAAGCCAAGAAGTCCCACATTGCACAGGAGAATATGACCATCATCAAGGCCCAGAAACAGCAAAAACTTCAACAACTAGTGGCCAAGCAAGCACAGAAGGCATGACAAGCTGAAGCCAAAAAGGTGTGTATCATGCAATTGTCTACATACTTCTACATACTTCAGCTGGATCCTTTCCATGACAGGCATTGAAGAAGTGAAAGGCAACATCACAAATAGTTGAAGACTTACCTGAAGGTCAAATTTGTGGGCACTTCCTCCACCAGGCAATCTGCATATGCCTGAGGACCCACTGATGCCTGAAGACTGCAATGAGTGACTTGGTCTTCACCCTCAGGATCTGGCAAACTTCCTCAAGCTCTCCATGGCCATTCACACCCTCATCAAGCATACAATTACTGACCACAACATTGATACCACTGATCATTTATTATGGGAGTACAACTTAGAGTTGATCAAGGTATGTCACCAGGTCTACAATAAAGTGAACTATACCCTACTGTACTGACATGTCTAGCTATATGGGTCCAGTGCCATGAAGCTGAATCACCACTATTCCACACATGTGGGCAACTTCACCTGCAATTTCAGCCCCCTTCATGACTTCTGGATGTTCTTATTTGAGTGGCTCAACAAAGTGCTGAAATCATTCAAAGCAAATAATCACACTGATGGAGAACTTGAGATGACATTTTTCAAGGAGTTTCACCACACATGTGAGGCCTCCAGGGTCATAAGTTAATCACTAGAACACTTGTACTATGCTACTGACTGCAAAGCTTCAGACCTACAGCCTATGTGCCAGTCAGATGAAATCACTCTGCTCAGCAGCTGCCTGAATCATGCAGAAAGCCACACATGAAGAGTGTGGGACCATCACAGGGCTGGCAGCCCTCTCTCTGGACCTTGAGGAGATTAATCCAGATGGTAAGTCTTAGATAGGTTTAATGATTGGTATTGACTGTAGACTACACAGCAGGGCTGGCTTATGCCCTGAGTCTGCACCATCATGAGCACAACTTCTCATCAGAAACCTATTGTCTACTTGCTCATGCAATCAATGCCTGCTTTCTGCTTTCACCTGTGCACTGTCAACATGAATGGCCTACTATGCCACACAGTATTCCACTCAGGCATAAAGGCATCTTCTTTGACTATGTGGTGATTGATGAGAAGCACTTCCATGTTTCAAGAGCAGTTGGTACACATCGGACTTCACTTGTTCACATCAGAATACCAGGTCAGGTACCTACAGAACCTACAGACAGTTATGGAGATATTTCAGGTCAACCAACCTCTGCACAATTGGAAACAAAGCTTGTGGTTTGGCATTTGATGGTTTAAGCCATATCAAGGGGATCAAAGGATGATTTGGGATGATTTGTGAGTCACTCTTTACTATCCTAATCATTGCCCTTGTTGATGGACTGAAGTTCTGCATTGGGTGTTCACTTATGAGAGCTTGGAGAATATCAAACACAAGAATTGCACCTCCCTTCACTTGTGGACCTAAACTGGATCAATAATTTATTGGCACTAACAGTTGTATTAATCAGAGATGATTGATGCAAGGTCTGGGCAACAATAGATCTTGCAAAGGTGCATACCATTACCAAATTACTACTATCAGACTCTTGCTCAATGTGTACTCAGTGACAGGGACTTGGACATTCATGCATTAGAAGTAAAAACAGTAATTAGACATTGAGTGTATTAATTCTGTAACAGCTGCACAACAAAATCTACAATACTCATAACCCTAAAAGAGAACAGCAAAGTGATGGTTTTTTTCCCTACTCCTCATCTTCTGATGATCCATATTGACCCAGTGCCTCTGTTTTGAGCCAGTCATCCAGTTCTTTCAGGTAGGTCATGTCCACCTCAAAAAGATCTTGTGTGTTGACATGGGAATAGAACCCCTTTAGCCAGTTGATGCCCTCATGCACCACCATGTCCAGATGTTCATCATACTACCTATCATCCACCATCACTTTGAAGACCATGGCCTTGGCTTGTGGGGGGTAGTGACTCAAGTGCTTTGGACCAACATCAAAGACATGTTTGTGTAGCTTCTTGGTGGTCCTGCACTGTTTGCACTGTGGTTCTTGAGCCACTTGCCTTGAGTCAGGTTCATCATTCACATCTTGCTGCTGCTTCATAGCACACAAGCTGAGTCAGCAAAGAAAGGTGACATACTGCAGTAAGGATGGTGAGTCAACCTCACTACAGAAACCACTGAGAGCTCACATCAATTGATCACAAAGCATGACCTACAACCTTGTATGCAGACTGTCTAACCTCAGCATCTTTCCTTTGCTGAAGTGTATCCTTGCTAACTTTGTCATCATTACAGGTTAGAATATCAGATCCAAGGTTAGTGAGGATCAGGGCTGCTGTGCCTTGATTTCCAGACTCCTGTTCATACAGCAATGCTGCCTTGTGCCAAGCAGCAGCAACCTACTGACAATCAGCTGTACTCAGGCAGGGGCATAAAGGTAGGACAACTTACTGTGACACATTGGGCTTGCTGACAACTCTTCTCTAGCCTTGCCTTGATTCTGCAGGCACCCTGATTGCTATTGAGGTCTTTGGCCCTCTTGTGGATCAATTGAAAGTATGTCTTGACACAATCAATAATTATTGTCATGCTAAAAGACTTGTCAGGGATGAACTTCAATTGGGTCTGTTCCCTCTGTGCCTATTACTTCACAGGTGAGTGCTCACAAGTCTCAAATACAGTGTATGAGACCTTGTCATTGTTAAAGGCACACTTGGCAAGTTCTTTGATAAACTTCATGTTGATCTCAGCATTGACCTTACCAAGCCAGTCAGGATGCCAAATCTGCATGCCATCATCTGTCAATTCATACAGTTGTTTGTCCCCAAGTTGTTTGACAACAGCAAGGGCCACAGTGTGTTTTTTTCTGGTGCCATCACAGTTGACCCCACAAAATTGGAAGAAAAGCAGCTGAATAATGGACTGGGATATTTGGGATTTAATGGTGTCTGGTGAGTGCATGCTCTGATTCTGAATGACTAGCTTCACATACATTCAGAACTGCATGATGATTGAATTCATCCTTGATGGAGTTTGCTTCTGTTGACCTATGCTCTCCTGAAGTCCTCCAAGAGTCTCCTCAATGCTTTCAAGGCACAAAGCAAGGGAGTTGTTTTCTCCCTTGATGTGGGTGAGTTCTTCTTCCATGCTGGTCTTTGCTTCACTAAGGTGTTTGATATTTGCTGTTAGCTGCACAATCACTGCATTCAAGCCCTGGGTGTTATGGTCTCGCCGTAACACGTACGTTTTATTTCTCTTTACCGTCTACGCATTATCCAACAGACACTTCATGGACCTCACCTGTACGTTTACCCTTTGTCTTTTGTTTCCTTTCCTACCGTATACCTGTACCGGGACTCCGCCTTTCATTACCTTCAGGCAGATTACCCTTGACTTATCATGTGACTGATCACGTGGCCCCCCTTGCACGTGACCTGATCATGTGATCGTGATGCGTCGTGACATGGACATCATTCTGTTTCCTCTTAGGATTCCCTTCTCGTGTACACCTCATATGACATGGACCAATTGTTTCTCTTAGCCATAGGTAGCAGCGTACTATGATCGCAGTCCGCAGTCCGCAGTACTTACACATATGGACATGCCTTGTAGTATATAGTGTGTGGGCGGAAGATGGAATCCCCATCTTTCATCCCCTTTGCAATTCACTCTTCTCTGGCTTCAACCATATCATTGTGAACAACTAGCTTCGAGGAGCTCTGGACCAAGGGTTCTCAGTTGCTTACCTAGCCAACAAACCTTGAGCGACGTGGGTGTGTCCCAGCTAGGGTTAGGGTTAGTGTTTAGGTGCTGGTTCCGAAGGCGTCATGGTTTCCAACCATAACACTGGGTATTTGGTTCACAATCATAACTAAGCTGATCTCCTAGGTAGGACCCACTTCAAGAGTGGGACCCCAAGTATAACTCATCCATTGAAGTTCCACTTCATTGGCCAGTTGATTGGCCATGGAAATATTTGCTGGTGTATAAAAAGGGTGTATTTTCACACCATTGCTGCTCCCATGGTAAGTTGTGAAGCCAATGTGTTCACTTGACTGATGACCTCCCAGGTAGGGATAGGATGGCTCTTCCTGTGGGTCCTGTGAGTCAACAGGACTGGTTGGATCCATCACATCAAAGGAAAAGTCAGGTCTGAAGACCTTAAGAAAAGGTGAGTGAGTGGAGTGACACAGACAAGGAATTAGTACTGACTGATGGACCACAGTCTCTTTGTTGAGCAGCTCTGGACACAAACAGGTTGTCTAATCCTGGCACAGGTGGGAGCCAAAGGTCTTGTGGGGAGTTAGAGGGCACCATGTGGATCTGCAGTATGTGTCATCCACATGTGATTCTGTCTTGGTTCATTGACTGGCTTCCAGGCAGCACACCTTCACTAGGAGCTCTCTGGTGTCAAGGGTTGTGTAGGGTGCTAGAGGGTGTTATGGGGACCTGTGGTATGTGACAACTGCATGTTATTCCATCCTGGCTGGTTGACTGGGATCTAGGTATTGTGGCATTACTTGAAAGTCTCTGTGGATACATGCTGGTGTACTGTTGGCTGAGGAAGGGAAGGGATAGAGGTGGTGGGTGATTTTTTGCAGGGTGCTGGAAGGCATTTTGGAAGCATGCATGTACTGGGCATCCACTGAATATAATCTGATCTGCCTATGCTCAAAAATGCGACTGAATTTGAGGAGGATCATGAATATTTGTACAATGTAACTCAGCCTACATAGCCTATAATAACACTCAAATCCAATCTGACTATTAATTAGAAGGTTGAAATCATCATAGCAATAACTGAGTGAATCCAACCAGACTATGCTTCAAAACAAGAACACTTTGCTGCTATAATCAAATGTATTAATAAGACTAGCTACAGTTGGGATATAGTACTACTTTTGCTATTAACCCAACTATTCCTGGCCCTGATTAAAAACCTGTTTCTGCAGTGATTGGCCATGGATGCACACTGACATACATATGCAACTATATTTGAGGCTGCACCATGTGCCAGGCCAACAAAGTCAACACACATCCTGTGACCCCCCTATCACTCCTCATGACATGTCCAAGTCCCCTTTGCCTTTTAAGCAGATCTCAATTGACCTTATGATGGATCTCCCCAACTCTTGTGGAAATGACTCAATCCTAACAATTGTAGATTAAGGGCTGACAAAGGCAGCCATATTCCTCCCAACCAATAAGGACATGGATTTTGTAGGAATCACCAATCTATTTCGTAACCATGTCTACCCCAGATTTGGAACCCCTGAAGTGGTAATCTTGGATAGAGGCCCACAGTTCATCTCAGCCTTCACAAGAGATCTCTATGCTACTCTAGGGATAGAAATGAAAGTGACAACTGCATACTGACCCCAGTCTAACAGAGAAGCCAAACAAGTAAATCAGGAAGTTAGCACATTCTTAAAAATGTATGCCAGTAATGACCCTGACAACTGGTCACAGTACCTCCCAGACACAGAGTTTGTCCACAATTCCAAAATCCATAGCACTCACAGACAAATGCTCTACCACCTCCTGTACAGATATGAACCTACCCCCTATCCATTAGAACCCCTTAACCACACCCTGCTATCTGAGGAATGCCTGGAGAAGTTAGCTGTAACTTGCAACACTGCAGTCATTGCACACAAAAATACACAAGAGGCTATGCTTCCAAAGCATTAAGGATGTGGGTACTTAGAATTCAAAGTTGAAGATAAGGTTTGGTTAGAAACAACTAACCTACATTTGGACATCCCCTCAAAAAAGCTCTCACCCCAACATTATGGCCACTTTGTCATCACCAAAAAGGTGACTCCTGTCAATTACTGATTAGAGCTTCCTTGAGCATGGAGGATCCAAAATGTGTCTCATGCCAGTAAACTGACTCTGTATGTCATCATCTCAATCAATGAATCAACCCCTATCCCTGAACCTCCCCAAGTCATCAATGGTCATGATGAGTGGGAAGCAGAAAAAATTATTAAGCACAAAAGACATTGACAAAAACTGAAGTATCTGGTCAAGTGGCAAGGCTACCCTGATTCAGAAAGGACATGGGAACCCACTGAAAACCTTAAGAACATGGCTGAGTCTCTCTCAGAGTACCAATGCACTCACAACAACCCACTGTCCTACCCTGATGCCACCACTACTGTCTAAGTAAATGTCTTTAGGATATGTCATGTCAGATAACTTCCATGAAGATGTCTACCAATCACTACTTCCCAAGCTTGATGACCTCACCACTTCCAATCTCCCCACATTTATTCCTCTTGTCTCCTCTTCACAGCCAGTGAGATGCAGAAATCAATCCATTCACAATGCCACCACTCCTATAGCACATGCAGCACCCCTGTACACCACCACCTACCCACCTATGCCTGGACCCTTGATGCATGGCTCTGCCTACAGAGGCCAAGCAAGGGCTGATAGTGTGAACAGGCAGTGAAAACCATGCATTGTACCCCCTGTCCCTGCTCCCATTGACTTCAACACTCCACAGTTGCAACTGGAAGATTGTGACAGTACCTCTGACTCCCTGAGCCTCACTCCCCCACCCTCTATCAAAGGAGGTGAAACTCTACCAGCAAGCCTACCCACCTCCAATGTCAACCAGTTCATCAGCTATGTTTGGGTGCTTAATAACTTTGAATCATGGGACTCACTTGGATGGAGAGCATTACTGGACCACAAGCATTTATGGATGCTGTCCCAGGTCTTCCAGGATGCAGAGAAAATCAGACAACAAGTCAGTTGAAAGGTCATAGCAGACCTCACTGGAGTACACAACAAGGATGAAGAGGAGCTTAACATGGCAGGGTGTTATAGAGGCTATGGAGGTGAAGAGTGCAATCATAAGGCTAGTACACCTAAACTTCAGGCCTGGCCTACTGATCTCTTTTGACTCCTTTCTATCATTGAGACAAGGTCCAGTGGGAGTTCCCAACCATTCTTCCTCACTGCCACAACATCCTTCTCAGTGTGCTCACCCAGTGCAGTGCCTGGTCTGCAATCAGTCAGCCCACATGGGAGATCAAATTAATCTGAAGTATGATGCTAATAGTTGTGAGAGGATGTGGTCAGAATGACCAGAGGCATAACCACAGATGTATTTTGACCTGTTGTATCATAGTGGAGATCATGAATAGAACACCACCTTCATTTGGCTGATGCTTCCCATCTCCTTTATAATAGTTGTTGCTTTTATCTACCCTGGAATTCAGAGAAGTGTGGTTAACATAGCCAATATTCTACATGGTATACCCTATATCATTATTACATAACTGTTATACTACTATCAATGTGCTGTTGTATGAGAAAATATTCACAGACTGACAGAGTGGGTTCATGTATTATCACAATGAAGGCTCTTATCACTTCACTCACTCATAAATGGTGTGGTCAGTTACATTGCCACCATAACCCACTAATGTAGAACAAATTAAATGTGGAATGGTCACTTGCTCAGCTCACTGCCTTACAGGAGGGAATATAGAATCACCAATGGGATTGCCACATGACAGTAATGTCCCAGTACATGAGCATAAATGTAAACTAAAAAATGCCTTTCAAAATTGTCAGTTAGAAGCATCAATTATGACTGCATTCCTTGCATTATATTCTACCTGCTTTGCACAGATCCTGGAAAGTGCACTGTTCTTGAACAGGAACTATTCAATATCAGAATATAATGGAAATACTTGACTGATACCTTCATTCCTTCATTAGCAATGAATCAATAATTGCAAAAAAGAGCTCATCAATTCCACCATGCCATCAGCTGATTGACTTCACCCTTTTCATCTGGATCATTGAGCAATTCTAGAATACTGTTATAGAAGCATTCAGAATCCATCATGAGGTCAGTGTGAGAAAAGACCTGAGCCAAAGTCAATGCAAAACAGACCTACAGAAAAAGTCAATACAATACAGAGTGGTATCCACACATGTTTATATGTACCTGGATGGCAATGTAGGAAAGAGATGCCTTTGTTGTCAAGTGCATGCCATGGATACAGGCATTTCCTGAGCATGTTGCCTTGGGCTCCTGATCTACAGAGCTGGGTGACATAAAAATATGTTTGAATGCCTTTGGGAAGTAAAACTATTCAGTACAAAATACACAACCATGTGTCATCCAGTCTTACTGATATGAGAAGACCACTGCAAAGAAGACTGTTCTATGGATCTTTGTGGTCATACATGTAGTTTGCATACAAGAACATGGACCACTAATCTCTGACCACCTGAATCTTGTCATTGGTGAGCTTGGTGCAGGTCCTGGAAGCCACAAACATGAACAATACATAACTACAACATACTGATGAGAATACATACTCTAAGTTGTTCCAATCAAGACCTGCAGGACACAGGAGTGCTCCAGTGCAGACATGGTTGAAGTCCCAGCCAGACTTGATGTTGCAATGGATGTGAGGAATCAGTGATTGACATTTTTGGGTGATCCAATCAATGATTGAACCCTTCATTCCTTTGGTGTCATCTGCCCTTGTGCCATTAGCACCCTTCTGAATCTGTTGGCAATACATAAAAAATCAGCATTCAATTAAATAGGATCAGAAAACACACCAGGTGGGCCATTCCAATCACTTCTTCCTCTGAGGATGACATGAGTTGATCCTCCAGGCCATGGACTGATTGAAGCAGCTCCTGGAAAACAGCCTGCTCCTTGCATTCACTGCAACCAAAGTCAGAAGGTATGTAACTAAGGAGAGACACTAGGCAATGCATGCAGCAGTCAAGGTCTCATCTTCTGGAGCATCATCAGACATGGCATGAAGGCCATTCATGATGAGCATTTGCACATTGCAGAAAGCATAAACTGCCCTGCCAAAATGGTGCCCATTGTGCACCAATGTGTCCTGAGAAATCCTAGTGCAAAGTAACTGTACAGTCAGAATATTTGAAGGTAAGCAAAATGATGGACAGCTTTTTCCTGGGGCCTGATTACAAAGTGCCAGAAGATGCTCACTTTCTACTGGAGGATGTAGACTGTTGTGATGAACATACATTTTCTTCCTCATTTTTCTTTTCAATTTTACTTAGCTAAGTACTTACATGCACTGCCATGGGGACCCCAGGCTTGGTGCCAGTGCCTAAACTAGCATGCTTCATTCCAAGGCCCTGCTTATCCCCACTAGTACTAGCTTCCATTTCTATGCTTCTTTTTCATTTCTGCACACAGCTCAACAGGCTGTGCTTACCATTCTTTTGGATATCAATAGCATTACTCTCTCAAAGGCTGTGCCTGTGGTAGCCAGTAGTATTAATCCCTCATATTTCCTAGTTAGGCTAGCATAGCCCTGTCCTGTAGTATATAAACCCCAATGCAGCAACCAGTGTCCTCATTCAAGTTCACTTTGGTCTTTTGGCCTAAGTTTTTTGGCTCAATCCTATCTGTTCCCCCTCTCTCTATAAGGCTCAATGTCCTAAACCATTGCTATCTCTTGTGTTGGGTGTGGTTGCCTAGGTTTATGCTTAGATTTATGCATCTCAATTGTGCATCCTGTGTGGTAGAAAAATACATTGAATTGAGGCTGGGCATCAGAGATGATGAGAGGTGACTGGCACACAAGGGACTGTCTGAGCTCTGTCATGACTTTTTAAAGCAGAGAGCCATGAATTCATACCTGAAAAATGCAACAGGGCTGCCATCTGCAAAGCTAAGTGTTATAGTGGCAAGCCATTCTGACACTTAGTTGAATTGGTGTGCTGTACATACCTTCAACTGACTTGTCTCACCCAATCAGAGAGCCCACTGGAGTATTCAAAGTGTAGCATAACTGGGGGGGCTCTTTCAGATGAGTGTGGGGATGATAGCATCAGTGTAATGACATGCACAAGTGGGTACCAATATTAGCACATTAATAGCAACAATAGTTCACATCTGTAAAAGCAGAGTGAAGCACAGTGATATTAGTGTAACACCAATGAAGTATGAGTCCACACCTGCAAAACAAAAGTGAACTGGTAGCAGTGGAGACCATTGCCACAAATTTCTTGTGCTAGTGTATTGATCTGAGATCTTCACCAAGTCTTTTCCAGTGACAACATTTGAGCAATCTTGATGACTAGATTATCTTAAAAACCAATGATAACAGTTGGGGGAGGAGTTCTGATAAGCCTGGGATCCAGTTGTCTGCAGGTTTAGAAATCCAGTACATTGATGGCAACAAAGAGTTCACTGACTTGTAAAAGCAGAGTGAAGCACAATTGATTGAATGGCAATATTAGCAGTATAGGTTCACACCTGCAAAAAGGCAATGAAGGGTGGTTGGTGGCAACTAAGTATGAATTCACACCTGCAAAACCAGAGTGAACTGGTAATGGAAGAGACCATGCTACTGATTTCTTCAACCCTTTGGTGTTAGTGCATACTTACATTGATTCTAGCCCTTGACTGAGTCTTTTCCAGTGACAACATTTGAGTGGCTTTGATGACTAGATTTTCTCTACAAACTAATGGCAACAGTTGGAGGAGTACTGATGGCCTTGAATGATGTGCTAGGTGACATGGAGTGAGTCCTCAGTTGTGGTATATGAACTGTATTGTGGTACCTTGTTACATATGAATGGATCTCCAGAGAGTAATGGAGTGAGTGGGAGGTGACCTAGGTCAAGGTGCAGATGGGGAGGGCATTGGACTCAGCTTGTGTGCTGTTCCCTTGTGATATCCCAGCCCTCAGAGGTCAATGGGCTGAAGCAGGGACTAGCTAGTTGGAGGTCTGACATGGACTAGAGATCTTAAGGAGAGCAGGGAGAGCTCAGAGGAGATCAAGAAGGCAAGAATTGAAGTTGATATTCAAACTGAGGGATGATCCCTCAGAATACAAGAGTTTACACATGACAAGTGGAGGTAAGGTACATGGCAGAGGTACAGGTAATGTGATTGCAGAGGTCATAGTAGTAGAAGAGTACCATACAAATGAAGGAGCCTGTATTGGAAATACATAGTTCATTAGCAGAGGAAGATGAACTGAGGTTAGTACATAAGTTGTAAACAGATCAAAGGGTAGTCCTAATACAGAGTAGTAGTGAAACAAATGGTTAACAGAATAGCTGGATGTGAAAGTATTACAAAGATACTAAAAGAAGAACATATGTGAGAAGGCAAAGTGGAGGTGCATAGTGTGAGAGTGGAGGTGACAGAATACTGGTGGAGGTGCACTAGAAGGGTAGTATGATTGCTATGGAGTCATGTGGTCATGACAGTATCCCCCTCTTAAGGCCTGAACCCTTGAAGGCCCTAAGGTGTAGTGGAACTTAGCAAAAATTTGCCTGGTGTGATTGGTCAGCACAATTGAATTGGAATGTGAACATGATGCCACAATGTGTGCCTCCACTTCTATCTTATCCATCACCAACCATCTTCTTATGTCTCATCATGTTTTCTAAGGGTAAAGGATGCAAAACAACACAGAAACACTGCAAAACTGGATGGAGGTATCCAACTCTGGTCCCTTGTTGGACTTGGATGACTTGATGGCCACAGTAGCCACAAAGTTTGTGGAGCATAAACAGAGGGAGGCACATGAGAAGAGAGAGGAGACAAATCTTGAAGAGATAAAGACAAAGTGGAGGGAAGAGAAAGAGGTATATTGTGATAAAATCACAATCTTCACTTTGCTGATGCATTGGTTCTTCTGTTGTGTTAATAGCATTGAAAAGTGGAGAAAGAGGTGGCTTGATTGGCCAAGGAGACATATGTCCAACACTAAGAAGAAAGGGGCCATGTGCTGAGAGAAGGAGGAGGCCTTGGCCTTTGCATGCACTAAGGAGGCAGAGAGGCAGAGGGCAATGGACATTGCAAGGTCCCAGGGGACTGGCATGGGAGGGCAGAGGGCATGCACCAGGTGCATGGAGATCTTGAAGCCAGAGGGGTGCATTGCATGGGCCAGATCAAAGGCCATGGCTTGCATGCCTTGTCAGAAGGCACACAAGTCATGCTCCTTGACAGGAGCAGGGTCAACAGCATCTCCAGTGGAGACAGCATCAATGCAGCCATTGAGGGTGACAAAGTGGAGGGCCAGGAGCAATGCACAGGCATCTCCAAGGGGGTCAACAACCAGGAAACAGGTAAGGAAGATGACAGAGGATGAGGTGGACAATGGAGCAGACAATGAAAGCACCTTTGGGGTGCCCAAGGAGATGGCAGAGGAGCAGAGAGACACACTGGGGGTGCTGACCCAAACACTGTTTAAAGAAAGGTGATAGGCTTAGTTGCACATGGAATAGGATAGGTGGGAAGAAGGCTGTAGGTAACCTCAGTATGCTGCAAGCTACTGAGGGACTAGTAAATATCTACCAGTGTATGTGTGCCCTCCTGCTTATGTAATATGTGAGAAAGTGTAGTAAGGTGCTGGTTGTACATAAGTAATAACTCCAACACTGTTGAGGCTGATGGACATCACCACAGACTGGCTGGCCATTGACAGGGAGAGGCTGAGAGTGGAGATGGAGGTGAGGGACCTCCTCAGAACACTGGTGGGTGTTCTCCCACATCCTCAATTCATATGGGGGTTGTCCAGAGACAGGCAGAGGAACCAGGGGGGTGTGGAAGAGTCCACATCACATGGGGAAGGTTCTGGGAAAGGTAGTGAGTAGAGGCAAAGCCTCCATGTACATAGTGTAGAAGTATGAGTGTGAATTGAGTAAATGTGGAGTGTTTGAGACATGTGACAAGGTCTTTTGTTGCCTTACTGGTAAGGACCAGGCTTAAGTGGATAGCTGGAGTGAAAGTCCTGCACCAGTTCAGATGCATGCCCTAACTCTATGGCTAGTAGCCATGATGTTTCTTTGTCTGTTCCTTCATATCCAGTCCATCATACAAGGTAGAGAAGTTGACAGTGTCTTCTCCTTTGGTCAATCTTGGAGTCTAGTATTTGTTCAATTTTGTACTCTAGATCTCCTTTGAACTTGACTGGAGGTGGGGGTAATTGTATATGATTTGGTATGGTGCTGGGCAGAGCAGGCTTGAGTTGAGAAACATGGAAGACAGGATGGACAGAGTTCATAGTATCAGGCAAGTGGAGCATAAAGGAGTGCATTCCAGGTCATGCTATAATGGTAAAGGGCCCTAGATTCTTGTCTGAAAGTTTCTTACAAGGGCATGTTGACCAGAAGTACTTAGCCTTCACATAAACCTCATCTCCAACAAGAAAGTCAGGTGAGAGGAGTTGTTTTGCATCTGCAGGCCCTTGGTAATGCTTTTGGGCAAGAGCCATTTCAGAGCAGAGGAACTCATGGAGTGTTTGTAAGTCAAAGGTGTATTCCTGGGCTTGAGAGGATGAGAGACCCAAAGTAGAGTTGATGATAAGGTCAGGGTGATGGCCTTTATTTGCAAAGAATGGGGTGACACTGGTAGTAGCACTGGGAGAGTTGTTGAATGCAAAATTGGTGAGAGGAAGGAGGTCCACCCAGTTATCCTGTTGGTAATTACAGTAGATGTGGAGGTACTGCTCAAGAGTCTGGTTGGTCCACTTGGTTTGACCATCTCCTTCTGGGTGATAACCAGAGGTGAAGTGGAGGGTCATGGCAAGGGCTTTGCTAAGGGACCTAAAGAAATAAGACATGAACTCTGAAGCTCTATTAGAGGTAACATGAGAAGGGACTCCATGCTTAGAGAACACATGTGTAACAAAGAGCTTAGCAAGCTCAGGAGAGGAGATGATGTCATGAGTAGTGATGAAGATTCCTTGCTTGGAGAGATGGTCCACAATGATCAGGATGGAGGTACATATATTTATCAGAAGATGGTAAGTGTTCAATGAAGTTGATGAAGATGGAGTGGGATGGTTGAATAGGGATGAGGAGTTGTTTGAGGAGTTGATAAGGATGATGCCTTGGAGCCTTAGCTTGTCCACAAGAAGTACAAGTCTTGACATAGTCCTTGACAAAGGTGTGAAGGCCAGGCCAAGTGTATTCTTGTCAGATTAATTCTAATGTTCTATTTTGGCCAAAGTAGCCAGTGAGGGGATGGTCATGTTTGTAGCAGAGGGTCCTCAAGTGGAGATCATTGACATCTGGTACATAGATTCTGTTGTCAAGATGGAGGAATCCCTCTTGGTCTACAGACCACTGAGGGTTGGATGGAGTGGGCATGTAGCTCTGGGCCACAGAATTGGAGGGTAAGGAGGTGAGAATATCTTTGTGGAGGTGGTCCACATCAACCATGATAGCAGTGTGAATAGCTAGAGCCAGTAGAACAGTTGCTGTAAGGGATACAGCAAGCTGCTCTTGAGTAAACATAGGGCAGAGGTTGTGAGGGTTGATGCAAGTATAGTCCCTATCCCCCTCTTTAGGATAGACATCCTATTGCCTAGTGAGAGCATCAGGCTTAGCTCCTAAGCATCCAGGACAAAAGTGGATGATGAGGTTAAATTGGGAGAGGAACTCTGACCAACATGCTTGATGACAAGTAAGGACCTTCAAGGAGGAGAAGTAAGTGAGGTTTTTATGGTCCATAATGACATTGACAGGGGTAGCAGAGCCCTCAAGGTAGTATTGCCAGTGCTTGAAGGCCTTAAAGATGGCTAGTAACTCCTTATCATGGACATCATAATTGAGCTCCAGTGCAGAGAGGGTTCAAGAGTGGAAAGCAACCAGATGGAGAGAATCCCTGCAATGACATAGTTGGATACATCTGTTTTCACAGTTAGGAGGGCATCTGAAGCCCAGTGGGTAAGGATAGGAGCAGAAGTGAAAGCCTTTTTGAGGAGGTTGAAAGCATAGCAACAATCCTTAGAGAATTTCCAAGGAACATTTTTTTAAGTGAGTCTTGTCAAAGGAATGACAATATCAGAGTAGTTGTGTATGAAGCAACAGTAGAAATTGGCAAATCTAAGGAAGGACTGGATGTCCTTGACTTTCCTATGCTCAGGCCAGTCAGTAATGGCTTGGACCTTTTCTGGAGCCATGAATAAGCCTGTAGGGGAGAGACAGAAACTGAGGTACTCTGTGGAGGTGGTATAGAACTCACATTTTTCAGGTTTGGCATAGAGGCCATGCTTGTGGAGGTGTCAGAGGACTTCACAGACATGCTTCTTATAGGACTTGAGGTCTGAGGTGTAGATAAGGATGTCATCTAGGTAGCAGATATCAAGGAGGTCCACAAAGATAGTATTCACAAATCATTGAAAGGCAGCAGGAGCATTGGTCAACCCAAAGGGCATGACACACCACTCAAAGGAGCTGTATCTGGTATGGAATGCCATTTCCATTCATCCCTTTCAGTAATGAACACTAACTGGTACACATGGTGGAGGTCAATCTTGGTGTAGACCTTGGCTTTGCAGGAGGAGTCAAGAAGGTCTGATATGAGAGGGAGTGGATAGTGATCCTTCTTTGTGATTTTGTTTAGTCCTCTGAAGTTGATGCACAAGTGGAGCAAGCCATGCTTTTTATGGACAAAGAGAACAGGAGCACTGTGGGCAGAGGTAGACTATTGAATACAACTGTAGCTGAGGTGCTCATCCAAGAAAACTCAGAGAGCCTCAAGCTTGATTGGAGAGAGTGAGTAGATAGTACCAAGGGGAGGAGCTACTCCTTCTTTCAGGTCTATTTTCAGGTCATACTCATGATGTGGAGGTAGTTTTGTGGCCTTGGCCTTGCTAAAGACATCCACATAATCATGGTAGTCAGTTGGGACACTGGAGAGATCAGGGGACAAAGAGGCAGAGCAGAGCTTTGCATCTTTGGGACAAAGGTACATTGTATATTGCATGAAACCCTTGAGTTTGCAAGCACACACATATGTAGGTGGCTGCTTCAATTAGGGAGATGTGCAGAGGAGTAATAGTGGGGGGTGAGTCCAGAGGTGTTGGAGGGGGGTCCAACAGCAGAGAGGAGCCCTGACACTTAACAGAGGGAGGTACTGGGGCTGCAGGCATCCCCTGCACACTATCTCAAAAAGTAAGGTAGCCCAATGCCCAGTCAATCAATGGATTGTAGTGGGTGAGCCAGGTGTATCCAAGCACTAGTGTGCATGGAGGATCCAGCAGACTGACATAGACAGTCTCAGAGGTGACATCACCAGAAGGGAAGTGGAGGCTAAGGTTGATTGTCTCAGTGACAGTTGAGTTGGAGGTTCTGTCTAAGAGTTGTAGAATGAGTGGAGCTATGAGATAGGTTTGAAGAGAGTATTTATTCACATATGTAGAGTCCACAAAACAATGGCTGGAGCCAGAGTCAACAAGAGCAGAAACAGAGGGGACATTGTAAGACATAACAGTAACTGTAGGCATGAGGGCATTAGGGTCTGAGAGTGTGGAAGCATTGAGACATAGTTCCTTAGGTGCACAGATGGGGTCAATGCAGCCTCTAGGCTGTGCAGAGGTCCAAAGGCTGCTGGTTATTTTTTCAACTCTGCAGTAGCAGTGGAAGCTGCTGGGGTTGTGACTGTGGCTGCCCTGCCCTGGGCCTTGAAAGACTTGGACATGGACTTGGGGCAGTCCCTAGCCATATGGCCAGACTGGCCACAGAACATGCAGAGGTTATTCTTCATGTGATGCTGACACTCCTCCTCAGTGAGTTTGCCATCCTGCCCCAGGTGTGGAGGCTTATTGGCAGAGAGTTTGGGGGTAGAGGAGGATGTAGATGCACCTTTGCCCTGTCCTTGGAGGAAAAACAGCTGGTGAAGTCTGATGCAGAGGCAGATGAAGTGTTCTTGGTAGTGGTGGAGGATGAGGTGCCTTTTTTCTGGTGGGAGACTGTTATGCCACTAACATTTTTACTATACAGACACTCTACTGAATCATCCAACAGACACTCCATGGACTATGAGTATGATTCCTTTACCTTTGTTCTACCTTAATATGTATGGGGAATCACCTTGTGATTGCTTTCAGTGCATTCCCCCTTTCTACATACATCCTGTTTATACAACTGATGTGTTTATGGCACTAATGGACATTGTATGGGACTATTACAATTGGCAATCTACTAACACCACTACTTAAAGGAGGTCAGGATGAAGGTCACATTGTATATTGTCATCATGGATCATTTCTTGTGCTGCTTCTGCCAGTTGGTTATGGAACTTGCTTCATACATGATGCCAATTGACCAGGTCCCTCCATCACTAGATTGTGCCAACCAAGGGACATATTGGAATAGTATGTATACACAGCAATAAGTTGGCTATCATAGTACAGGTGCAGTGGTTCTGGTGTGGTACAGGCAACAGAAGTAGCTGTATGCCATGCCATTGCCACTGGTATCATGTTAGAAAGCACCAGCTTAATGATGTGGAACATACATTCAGACTGGGGGTCCTCACCCTCCTGCACCATGGTATGGTGGGACAATCTGGATAACTGCCAATAATAGTTATCTACAGACCATAAGCATGGGGCTGGTAGTACAAGATATTACTCACCATTATTCCTAGTTGGTATGGAATGTTCCATCACCAATGAGGACTCTGATGGACTTGAATTGATAGACTTGTCAGTCAGCTCAATGCATGCTTCATCATTTTGACCAACAAATAATGATGCACTTAGTGACAACCCTGTTACATTGTCTCCCTGTGCACTTCCTCCTGCCAATGGTGAACAGGCTGGTGATTCCCACACTTGCTAGGATGGGGGGCTAAGGGACTCCCACAGAGGGTGTGGCAAAGGACTGAAGTGGACTGAGTGAGGTGGTGGTGACTCCCATGAAGGTGGGAAAAGGGAACCAAATGATTGGTCAGTTTCTGGTGGGGAGTCTGAGGCTGGTTGTGGTAAGGGGTTGAACCAATCTGTGATTGATGAGTCCTGTGCCAGGGGTAGATGGATGGGGAGAATGGAGTGATGGTGGAGGAGTGGGGGATCACTTTGGTGAGTCTCAAGCAGGGGATGGGTCAGCAGTGAAGTCTGAATCAGGACAGTTGTCATTCACAGACATTGCATCTTCATCTTCTTGCACTGTGGTTTGTAAGCTAGGTAATAGGGTGTCTTAAAGTGTTTAAAGTTAAAGTTGTGAAACAACAATTTAAAATGTTAACTAAGCAGATTTCAAGTGACAATTCAACTGACATTTACCAAATATAGTAGGTACTCTATATGCCAGATAGTGATAACAGTGCTGGCATTCTCTTCATGCCTCATTCAAACCAACAGCAAGAGCTGTTGAATGATCTTTCCAATGCATGCTTAGATCTACAAATCACTTGCTATGATGATCTTGTCCAAGCTGCAGTCAAAATCCTTAACCCTTCTGATGATGATTCTGACTTGACTAACCCTCAAATTTCTGATTCTAGTTCTAACTCTAGTGTCACCCTCAGTGACTCCCTTGGTTCTTACAATACAGTGGACAGTTTATTGTTCATTTTGGCAACATCTGCATCCAGCTTTACTGCACTTCCAGCTCTGAGTCACCACCTCTTAACATTTGAAAACACAATTGCTATACTCACAGATGAGGTCAAGAAGTCATGCTACCTTTCCACTTGCAAAAGGGCCCCATGTGCCCCTCAACTCCAGCTCCTGGAGGAATGATGCTTGAACAATGACCTGAAAAAATTTTGCTGCAAGCTTCATGTAGATCCCAATGTATTCACTCACCTTGTCAACAAGATCAAGGATCACCTGCTTTTCAGCAACAACTCCAATAATTCCCAACTTGCTGTACCTGTCCAACTCACTATTTTCTTGACTGGGGTCAGTTACTACACAAATGGTGTAGCAACAGAAGACACTGCTGAGTGGGCAGGTGTCTTGGTTGGAATGGTGTACAACTGCTATCACCATGTTATGGTTTTGCTTCTCCAACACCACAACAATGTCATCCACTTTGATCTGATGAAGGTGGATGATCAGGAGGAAAGGGAGCAGGAAAAGTGCTGGATTGAAAGCCAGAGCTGTTCAGCATGGAGGGGAAGGTTTGTGTGTGTTGATGGGTTGCCCATAAACCTTTACCAAAAGCCAGATTGGCATGGAGAGGCATGGAGAAGGATTTTTTGACCATAAATCACAGTACTCACTATCCACCCAGATATGTACAGCTTCATGTTTCAATCTCAATCAGCTGATTTATCTGAGAAGGTTGTCATCCTTCCACACAACATATGGATCATCAACTACATTATTGGAGTCCCAGGAAGTCTTCATGACTCAAACACCTTCTCATGTGCTTGTATTTATCATCACCCAGAATCTTTCCTTGGCACAGATCAATGGATTTGGGCCAACTCAGTGTATCTACCACTTCCTTGGTGTGTTGTCCCTTTTAAGCAATTGAGCACAGTGTCCATGCCCCAAATGCAAAAGATTTTTAATCAGCATGTCTTCAAGGTAAGTTATTTAGTTTTCCAGAACCTGAACTATAGATTTCAACAGATACATATGCATCTGCTCTGAACACTTTTATGGATTGATCAAGGGTTGATTCCAATCCCTATGAGAGATGCAATTCCAGATTCAGAATCAGCAGGACCTTGATTTTACAAACATGTGGATGCATTGCTGCTTAATCCTACACAACATGATTCTGGAAATTGAAGAAGACCTTGGTCTGGTGAGTTCTAACACTGCATTCATGGAAGAGACAGCAGCATGAGGACTGACTTTGGTTCACAAGCAGGATGACAACAGAGAAGATTTCATAGGATCACCCAGACAAATTTTTCATAGCTGTTTGTTGGAACATCTGTTCCACAGACTTATGTATTTGATGTAGCACAGTACTACATACAAAATTCAATGTGATGCAATTGTGAGTGAATACATTTGAAAGTACAGCTAGCAAAACACAACACAGCAGTTGAAGTGCATGGGCAACAGAAACCAAGAAATGTGAGGGACTATGGGTCTTCATTGTGGCAAGCCTGGCCTTCTGCTTCCAGGTGATGAATTCTTGTCTCCTGCAACCACAACTCAATCTCCAGCTGCTTCATCTTCTCATTGGCCATCAACTGTGCATGTTCATGATCCTATCAAGTCCAGGTCTTCTCTGAGGATTTCCAGGGACAAGTTCAGTCAGATGCAGAAGTAGTAAGACAGGAAATGGACTGTTTGAGTTCAACAGAGCATTGCTTCCTTGCATGGATTCCACATCACCCCACTCTGGCTTGACTTTGGCTTCTCTTGCTGTGGTGGTCAACCCCCAACCAGCTTGAGCACAAAGATTGTGAACCCCCATCTGATCTGGGTGACAGAGGTCACACAAAGGACAGGTGCCCTCCCAGGTACTGTCTATGTATCTACCTTGCACTCATACCACCCACCCTGCAATTGGCAGTCACATTCCCCATGCAGACACTCCTGCACCACACAATACAAATCCAAGTCACCCAAGGCAGCCTGTTCCTTTCAGTGGGACTTGCCACTGCCCTGCCCAATGTGCCTCAGTTGCCATGAGCATGATATCTCAAATTGCAAAGCAACAGAGCTTTGGAACCAGTCTACCCCCACCAACTGCACATGTGACAAGCATGGCCACCTTGTCAACAAGAGCAGCCATACCCTCTGCTGGGATTTCCAATGACAAACAGGCTGCAACAGCTGTTTGCAAAAACATGAATGCTCAGGGTGTGGGGACAAGAAGCACAGGGCAAACAAATGCCTGCATGCTCAGTGTCCTCACAGCACAACTACATGCCAAGGCCCACACATCTTATGTAGCTGGTGCCTGGAAAATGGTGTCAACATACAACCTTGCACATATTTACCTGCTTATACCCAAGTCTCTCCTTAATGGTTTCAATGTGCATGCCCCACCTATACTATGCTCCTTCACCCTCCCTAACCACCCCTCTACAACTAAGTACCATGATGCCTTCCACAATGTCATTAATAAGGAGTTCTCAAAGGGCCATTACATCAGCCCTCTGTCACTACCAGAATTAGAGAATGCCATAGGCCCTGTCCACTAATCCCCACTAAGTATCATCCCCAAACCAGGTAAACCTGGGAAGTACCACCCTATACAAAATCTATCCTACCCACATGTAACTAGTTACAATGATGCATGCTTGATCAACTCACAAGTTGACCTGGCCAATTTCTCTTGCACCTGGGGAACCTTCAACACCATTTGCTCACTCATAGCCTCCCTTCCCCCTGTATGCCAAGGTGCAACCAGAGACATTGCAGAAGCATACCAAACCATCCCTCTAAAACCATCACAATGGCCTAGCCTGGTGATTAGAGTCAATGAAGTCCCCCCCCTCTTTGCAGTAGGCACAGCATTGTGTTTTGGATATGGCCCATCTGCAGGCATCTACAGAGAGCTCAGAAAGGCTGGCCTGGACATCATGCAAGCTGTGGGGATTGGCCCAGTAGTTTCCTGGGTGGACAATCACCTCTTCATTCAACTCCTGACCAAAGAAATCCCAAAATACAATAGGACACAATCTTCCCTAGCTAGTAACATATGCAGCAATGGAGGCATACTAATGGAGAAGGGGCAAATCTGGTTCAAAGGCTGCCTCCTGGTGAATGAAGACTATGGGGAATTTGCAGAAGACTGCCACCTTCCAATCAAACAGCTAGACCCCCTAGCCAGCCCAGATCCACCCATGTATGGCTTTGAATACATAAACACCATCATGGATCAACTTGGAATACCATGGGAACTAACCAAAGACACCAATTTCTCATCCTGCACAACTTTCCTTGGATTTAAATGGGACCTAGCCCATAAAATAGTAAAGCTAACAGAAACTAAGTGCCAAAAGTACATCAATGTAATAGAAGATTGGCTGCAGACAGAGACCCACACCCTATCTGAGGTAGAAAGTCTACACAGGAAACTGAACCATGCCTCCCTAGTTATACCAGAAGGTTCAGCCTGTATCACCTTGTTGCAGAGCATGTTAGGCATATTTGATAATCAGCCATTCATGCCACACACACAACCCTGAGGTACCATATTGGAGCTACACTGATGGCTAAATGCCTTCAAATTCACCCATCCCATCCCCATCCCTTACTCTCTTGAAACCATCAACCTTAACATGTTCTCAGATGCCAGCTCCAGTTTTGGTATCACAATTGTCATCAGCAACAAATGATGGGCCTGGTGACTCACACCAGGATGGAACAAGAATAACCAGGACATCAGGTGGGCTGAGAGCATTGGCTTTGAGTTTCTTGTCATTACCCTACTTACCCTAAACAACTCCAGCTTACTGCTATTGGTGTATGAAGACAATAAAGGAGTCACTGACACCTGGAAGAAGGGCCAGATGAAGAACAAACCCACCAATGCCACCTTTCATAGAATACTCACCCATTTGCATCCCCCCCCCAGGCATGTCTTTGCACAGTACATCCCAAGCAAATGAAATCCAGCAGACAGTCCTTCCTGGGGTGCATATCCCACCCCCCATGCTAATCTCCCACACATCCAAATCCCTGCAGACATCAACCATCTTATCTACAACTACAATCATCTGATCTGTGCCTCCTTCAACCTCCAAAATTGATTTTAATACCATCCCAGCCATCCCAAGCTCCCCAGTCATGACAACTACCCATTACCACACAAACCTCACCCCCCTCCCATCCAACCTGCATCCCCCCTGCCCAGCCAAGGACCATTTAGCCCACTGGCTCCCCACTTGGACATTCTAACAGAACACTCTGTGTCTCTCCCTGAGAATGTGCAGGAGCAAGTCAAAGCCATTGTCCTACTCAGGTGGGCTGACACAACCAAAGTGGCCTACAGTGCTGGGTTACTCATTTATCACATTTTCTGTGACAACAAATCAGTGCCAGAGAAAGACTGCACCCCAGCTAGTTCCACCCTCATCTCCACCTTCATCTCATGCCTCATGGGTTCTCTGGAGAAGTAGTGGTATGTGGAGGAGCACACAGACCTGGGCTATAGGTCCTTACTTCTACAATGCAGTGGAAGTTCCAGGTATAGGACCACAGAACTTACCTGGTGTTCACTTGACACTTTCTAAAGATACTTGCTGAACTTGATATAGAGCTTTGTAGGCTCAAGAGGATGAACACTGAAGTAAAGATAGTGGTGAAAACTATTCTACTGTTACAGCCATGCAAGTGTGATTTATGTGATAAAAGACAACCTGTCCTATAAAGGAACTGATCTGTGCATAATTGCTTCAACTCATGAGTTGAGCTTCATATAGTAACTGTCAGTTGCCATATAAGAGTCTCTCTGTCAGCCAACTGAGTAAGCATAGAATGTCATGGAACATGACAGAATATTCTATCAGAATAGAGTCAGATAAGAGATAAGGAATGAGTCATTCACAGTCATGTGTCTTCTCATGACTCATGTATTGCATATTGGTTGATCCTAGATCTGGTGATCTAGACCTTGACTGGTATATCAGCTATATTGGTGAACCCAAGCCATTGTCATGTGTCCATGACTATCACATGCTTCTTGCATATGACAAATCTCTGTTTCTCAAATGGTGAGTGTCTGATGATGTAATCAGGGACTTTCACCTATTTGTTCAACACTCCTCCTGATTTGGAATGTCCCAAATCTTTCACAAGGAATTCAGCAAAACCTGTGAACTTGATTCTAGCAAAGGTTCTTGGTGAATATATCTGCAAGCTGTCTGTCTGTTCTGATGTGATGTAGTTTAAGGACTTTACACTGCTCAACATTCACAGATGAAATGATAATGGATGTTGATATGTTTGGTTCTTCTCTCTTGTGCTGAGTTTTGGGCAAGGAATATCAATCCCATGTTATCTCTGTAGAGTGTGACTGGTCTTGGATCAAATCCCAACTCTGTGAGCATGAAGTGGATCCAAACAACTTGTCTCAAGGCATTGGAAATGGACATATACTCAGCTTCCATTGCTGATAGAGCTACTGTTTTCTGCTTGCAAGATAGCCATGTTATGGGTGAACTGTTTGCTAAGATGACCATTCCAGTAGTGGATTTCTGGTCATTTTTATCAGAGGCCCAATCAGCATCCAAATATGCCTCTATCTTCAACTTTGTCTTTCAACAATATACAACTCCCTTGTTTCAAGTGGCTTGAAGGTATTGGAAGATATGAAGTGCATGATTTAGATGGTCTTTGGTTGGATTTGCTGAGAACTGGGACATCTTGATTACTGCAAAGGCAATGTCTGGTCTTTTTCCTAGCATGAGGTACAGCAGTGATCCTATGACTAATTGATATTTCAACCTCAATCTGGGATTGGACAATCCAGTTGATTTTACAGGTTCATAAGATGCAAGCAAGGGTGTAAAACAAAGTAGTGTAGTTGGGAGACTGAATCCAGTGTTAAACACCAGATTCAGTTAGACTCAAGCTAAGTCTAGTTCTACTTCTATGATGCAGTGGAAGTTCTTAGGTAAGGACCTAAAGACTTACTAAGTGTTTACTTGGGGTGATTTTCTAGTTGGGAGGTTTGAATACTGTTGTGAGTCTTTGCACAATTTAATGGATGTTAAACTGTTACTACTTGTGGACCTGAGGGTCCAGTATATATATGCCTCAGACATGGTCTGTGCACTGTACATGAATTTGCTTCAACCTGTGGGTTGAGCTACATATGGTAAGTATGAGTTGCCATATAAGTGTCTCTTCAGTATTGTACTGAGTAAGCATATACATAATGGAATGACATCATATACATGTCATCTTGATGTCATAGGGTCTAGAGCATTCCCATATTGGTAAAGTACCAGTAATGTTTAATAGCCAGTCATAGAATCACATGCTGTGTGTAAAACACATGCAAGTGTTGTTATGTCAGTGACTCTGCACATGACAAATCTTCTAGAACAAATGATGAGCATCTGTTACATAATACCAGCACTAATACTTCATTTGTTCAACAGGGTGTATTTGCAGGATTGCATGCTTGAATATCAAATCTCTTGAGAATCTTGTCTAGATAAGTGACCTGATGAATGATCTATCTGGAGTTGCATTCCAAGATATTCATTGGCTTGTCCAAGGTCTCTGCATTCCCAGACCTTCATGAACTTCTTCTTGATTTGTTGTAGTAGTTTACAGTTGTTTCCCATGAAAAGTATGTCATTCACATATATGAGGAGAATAATGATGAATCTCTCTCCTTTTGGGTTTTGTTGCTCATAGAAGTATACCCCTGCATCTGAGTGTATGCAGGTAAAGCCAAGTGCCTTGAGAGATTTATCAAGTTCAACATTCCAGGCAAGTGCAGCCTGTTTAAGTCCATACAGTGCTCATAGCAATCTGTAGACAATGTGTTCCTTTCCCTTTTGCACACAGGAAAGCAGTTTTGATGTCTAGCACCTCAATGTCTCAATTATATTGGGCAGCCAGGGATAGGAAGATTTGAACAGATTTGAATCAGGCTACCAGAGAAAAGACATTCTCAAAGTCTACTCCATATTCTTAAGAGAAACCTTTTGCGACTAGATGTGTGCACTTTCAGCCATCAGACTTTATAGCATAAACCCATTGACATTTTATGAGGATATGATGTTGAGGGAGAGGGACAAGTTCCCATATGTCTCTCTTTCCTAATGCAGATATTTCTTCTTGCATTGCATTCTTCCAAGCCTTTTGTTCTTCAGCTGGTAACTTCAGTGTATCCTTGTACTGAACAGGAATTTGGGACTTCACTTTGACTTTCTGCATAAGCAAGTAGTTCAAGAAGTCTGAACCATGTTCTGCACTCAGCTTGTGCAAGTCAAGAAGAGCTTCCTCTTGCTCATCTTCAAACTCCTTCATCTTGTTCCTTCTGGAAGTGTTCTTCTCTACTTCCACCAGATGAACCCTTTCTCCATATACATTGTCAGGTCTGAGAGGTATGACTCACTCTCTATTTGAATGCCAAATGTTAGAGGGATGGGGATATGGAGTGAAGTGTGTTTCAGCCTGCTGTATGGGGATCCTCATAGGCTGTTTGTGTGAAGTTTCTGTTTGTGACCCATCAGGCTTTGTCTCTATGTGAGTTTGCACTGGTGGCTCATGTGATTGCTGAGGATTGTTGCTTGGACAAGCAACAGTTAACACTGGTATCACCTCCAATGGAGGAGTGACCTCCAAGGAAGATTCCTCTTCATCATTGGTCTTCTCAATTTCCATGTTTTGTATTGTATCTCTCTTTGCACATCTAGGAAAAACTTTTTCATCAAAAATCACATTTGCAGAGATGACAACTCTGCCTATTTCATTGAGGAATTGATAGGCTTTTGTGCCAGGCTCATATCCTAAGAATATCATTGGTGAGCTCTTTGGTTGAAGCTTGGATTGATGTGCCTTTTTGATGAAAACATAGGCTAGACAACCAAAAACTTGGAAGTATGAAACATCCAGTTTCTTTCCTTGCCATAGCTCAACTGGGGTTTTCCACAGTGCTCTTCTGAATGGTTGGCAGTTGTATATGTGCACTGAGGTTTCAAGTGCATGTTGCCATAGGTTAGAAAGTAGACAAGCTGAATGTCTTATGGCCTCTTCCTTCTCAACCAATGTGCAGTTAAAATATTCAGCATGACCATTCTGTTGGGGAGTGTCTGGTGAGGTGAGGTGATGTTCAATGCTGTGTTTGCAAAGAAACTCAACAAACTTGCAAGACCTAAACTCTCCTTCTTGATCTGAACAGAATCACTTCAAAGTCCCAGAAACACTCTTCTCAGCCCAAGCAAGCCAAGAACAAAAAGCAGATAAGGTGTCAGACTTGGATGACAATGGGACAATGGAAGCATATCCAGAGTAGTCATCAATGAAGGTGACAATGTAGTGCTTTTGATAATAAGAATTCACAGGAAAATTGCAGAGATCTGAGTGAATGAGTTCTAGTGGCTTGGTGGCCCATGCATGGCTAATGGCAAAAGGTTTCTCAGCCATCTTTCCAAGGGCACAGCCAGGGCAAGGATTGTTCTCTGATGAAGGTTCAAAATGAGGACAGATGGTTGCTTTTGGTAAATGCTACACTGTTGCCTTGGAACAGTGTCCCATGCAAGCATGCCATAAGTCTGAGTTTTCCATAGGTTTAATAGCTTGAGTCTGATCAGCTACAATGTGCAATGAAGCTTGAATGTAGTGAAGAGATCCTTTAGATGCTATCTAATCCAACTGCAAATCAAGGTCACCATTAGGGGCAAAGATCTTGGTGCCTTGCAGTCCCAACCACAGTGTATAGCCCTTGTTAGTGAGCTGTGTGGTTGATATTACTCTCATGTGGAGTTGGGGACAATAATCCACTCCAAATAGTTTGGTCATCTTTCCATTGTGTTTGAAAAGAACAGTTCCTTTTCCACACTTGCTGACAACTGTGTTCTGATCTGCTGTCTGTGATAATCATGACACAGAGTAAGGTTAGTAGGAGATGAAATCATTGAAGCTGTGAGTGCAGTGTATGGAAGCTCCTGAGTCTAATAAGATGAGCTCTCCTTTCTCTTTTGTTTGTTTAGCACATGTTAAGCACATGGTTGCTGTGTCATTGAGTGGAAAATGGCATATCACACACCCTCTTTGTTCTAGTGGCAGTAATGGCATGGTGAGATTGACCTGAGACTGAAACACTTCAGGTTTTTTAGAGGCTCATTTAATGGCTTCCTTTGTGAACTCAAGAAGGTTGAGATTGCTGACTGTGAAGCTGACTAACTGCACATTGGGATGTAACTCTCCACAGTAGTCACAAACCTCATTACCTTCTGATGCAAAGATTTTAGAGGGTGGTCCCTCTCCATCATGTGGACATCCATCAAGCCACATTCTGGGAACATGATAGAGTGGGATGAATTTTCCACTGTAATTTCATCCCCAGGAGAAGGGTGTAATTCTCTCTTCTCCATACTGCCTGATAAGATTGCAGCATCCTCTTCTATGGTGGACTGTGGGGTTGTCAAGATCATGATTTACATTAGGAAAGTAGTGAAGAAGGGATAACCCATTATAATTTCTGGCAGAGGTTTTTTGATTGATGATTATCCATTATCTAGCCTTCTTTGACATTATCTATTATACTCTCTGATTATAATGGATTATCTCTTCATCACCATTGTCCTGATGTAGATGCCACAAGTCATAAAGGGTGCTTTCAGTACATTCAATGTCTGCTGTATGAACATATCTTTGTAAGTATACAAGGTCCTCAAACTCCTCCATACTCTCCAGAGTTTCCTCTGGGATAGGAGTGAGGAACTGTTGTACCTCCAATGTGAATGATGACTCACACATTTGAGATGGTTCATCATAGTCATAGTCCTCATAATTGGATGGATTGACCATATCCTCATATAGCTCATCAGGGAAATTCTCAAGGGGGCACACAGACAAGTGTGCCTCCTGAACATCCTGAGAAATGAGGTCTAGTTGTTGATCCAGTTCCTCTATAGTAACTCAAGAGGAACTTGCAGTGGCTTTGGCCTGATCATGTGTCCTTTGGTAAGTGATCAGCCTAGTGAATAGTGGTGACTCTTGTCCTGTCCAGACAAGAGTGGGTTCTCCATGAAGATTCCTATGTTCAGTGGAGTAAATCCACTTTCCATTGTTCTCCTCTTCTACCTGATCAGCCCAAGATAAGTGTGGTTCTAACTTGGGTTCTGTGGACTCAGTGCTTTGGACCATATAGGTGAAGTCTTCTTCACCATACTCCTGTGGTTCTTTCTCATAGCCAACACCTGATTCATAGTCATGAATCATTTGAGTTTTCCCAGTAGGACAATTACTTGTCTGTTGTCCTTGGGCTCTTCCTCATCCACAAGAAACACCACACCCTCTACCTCTTCCACATTTCAGCTGTCCTCTACCATGATATGGTGAAGCTGGTGTTCTTTTCTGTCCTCCCTATGGACTGCTAGTCTTGATCTGCAGGGCACAGCAAACCTGCTGCCCACTGCCAGTATAGTATACTTTCTGCTGGCTGATGTGACAAAACTTGCCAGGGTAGTGTTGCTTCTGACATCCCTTGAATGCACATCTTGCATAGGTGTTTTGTGGATTGTAGGAGGGATTGTGAGCTGGTTTGATGTTGGACAGTCTATTAAGGAGGGGTAATGAGTGGTTTGCTCCTCCTACATGTTGTGGACCCTCATAGTGAGGTAGGTGAATTGTGGCCTTGCCTTTTCTGGTGATTCCATGCTGGTGTTCTTGCTGCAGGTATGGAATGATGAATGTGACAGTGAAGTTCATGTCTTTGACATTTGTCAGAATCCAGGATATGACCTGCTCCCAGTTGTGTGGAAGGGCCATAAGTATGGTGATGACAAGGATCTTCTCATCAAGGGGGAATCTGGCATCCTTGAGTCATCTGAAGCACTCAATGAGCTTATTAACCTCATGAATAGGATTATCCTGTGGATGAATCCTGTGTTGAAAGAGGGATCTCATTTCAAGAAGTGCACCTATTTTTCCTGGTTTTTCATACTGTGTCTTGAGTTCAGTGAGGGTTTCCCTCATGGTGGCTTTGATATGGTGTTTGTAGGATCAGTCAATCCTTAAGCCTATAACTCTGTGGACCTGCATATCATATGCATTGAACTTGGTGATGTTCTGTGCATTAGTTCCAGTGGCATTTAAGGCCAGTACAACCTCTGTGAATACACAGTAGAATTTCATGGCCATTGCAAATGAATCAAGAGTTGGTATACATTGAGCAGATTTCCATTTGCATTATAGCCATCAATGTTATGCCATGCAAGGTAATAGGCTGGTGACCATGTGTCCATATCATGGTTTAGATTCCAGTAAAACACCTGGAAAGTCTCAGGTTTTCACATCATGTCAGGGACCTCAACTCCCTGTGGAACATGTTGGAGATGATGATGGTAATCAAAACCCCATGGTTTATACCATTCTGATTTAGGACACATGATATCCTTAGCATTTACCTGTCATACAAGATAATACAAATCTTCTTCCTTTATACCCTTCAATTCCTCTCTGATATACTCTGGAATAGGATCAAGGTAGGAATAAGATACATATTTTGTACTTTGGAGCAGATGTGGAAGACTCACACATTGCCATAGGTCCATCATCCCCATCATAGTCATAATCCTCTGCAGTAAGAGGATTGACCAAGTCCTTGTATAACTCCTCAGAGATGTCAACCTCAGGAACTGAAGTGAAAGGTTCTGAATGTTCCTAATGAATAAGCTCTAACTCCCTGCCCAACTGTTGGACAGTAAGCTTGGAGGAACTGGCAATGGGCTGGTCTTGCTTCATGGCCTCAGCCACATTGCATTCCTCAAGAAAGTTGGTAAATCCCTGCATGTCTATAGGGTGTCCTTCTTTCTGAAACTTGAGGATATCTCTAAGCATGTACATGAAATCTTTCTTGTTATACATGGGAGGTTCCTCATATTCTTCAATATAGGCCATTGATTTGTTGTTGTGAATCATCTGGTTTTTGCCTTTATTGGGACAAGAGCTCTGTCCCTGTGGGGCATCACTGTTACCTCAACTGGGTTTTCCTTGTCCTTTACCCTTATTAGGAAAGTTTTTCTCTGCTTTTGCAGGAGAAGCACTGAGCTGCAGGACACAATGAATCTGTTGCTTGCCACTAGTATGGTACACTTTTTGCTCTCTGACTGAACAATACTCTCCTGGTAGGTGATTCCTTCAACAAGGCTTGTTAAGACACCAGGGAAATTCATTGCAAGCCAGGTACAAGGTATTCATGGCTGGCTTTACATTAGAGAGTTTGGAAATGAGGGATTTATTAGAGGTATGGCAGGGGCCTTCATACCATTCCTGGTTGATGGGACTTCTACCTCTGTTTAAGATCCTCCTCTGATACTCCTTTTGAATGTGGGGAATTATGGTTGAGGGGGTAAAGTTTGCATCCTTGATTGTAGTAGTGACCATAGAGATCATGTTCTCCCAATCCTGTGGTAGTGCCATTAAAATGACCATAGTGAGGATCTTATCATCTAAGGGGAACCCTGCAGCCTTTAGTCAATCCACACACTCAATGAGGTTGTTAGCTTCATTGACAGGGTTTATGCCACCTTTAATTCAGTGCTGGAATAGAGATCTCATCTTGGAAAGAGCTCCAATTTTGCCTGGTTTTCCATAGGCAGTCTCTATATCTGTAAGGGTTTCCTTAGTCATCACTTTCATGTGATGATAAAAGGATGAGGCAACTCAAAGTTTGATAACTCCTTGAGTTTGCATGTCCTTGTCCTTGAAAGCTTGGACTTGTTTGGCAGTGACTCCTGCACCAACAGTGGGGATGTCTTCAGTAAAGGCTCTGTAAAAATCTGTGGCCATAGTGAACACATCAAGGGAATCACACCACAATTTGTAGTTGTTGCTGTTGAGGAGAGGAGCAAAGGTTAAAATGTCTTTTGCTGCCATTGTACCTAGAATAGACAATTAAACACAAACCAGTCAGCAAACATATTTGACTCTGAAATGAGAAAGGGTTGAAAGGGAGCAATCAGAATTGGTTTTGCAATAGGGGTTGGTTTAGCACCACTCCTATGTTTCCCATTACATCTGCCTAGTAACCTCCTTGGTCCTAGTAGTCCCTGCAGCTGCTTTTGGACATTCTCCTGCTGCCTAATTTTTCAACAATCTATGATGTCTACTTTTCTCTCTGCCTTCTTCTCCATGCTTTGTGACCTCTCCCAAAGTGTACTCCTCTTTCCTCAAAATTCTGATCCAGCTTCCTTTTCAAGAGTATCAAAATGGAGTGACAGGAAATAGTGTGGATTTTCAACTCAATCAACCTGCTGGCCAGTTCCCAAGACAGAGTCAATGAAAGACATACTTCTATCAATTTCCCAAGCCTTGATAGCACATGAAGGAAAAGGGGATTTGAAAACTGAAGGTGAGAATTCCTTATCAGCAATTCAACCATGGTAGTACACAGGGTGTGAGGTAAAGGGGATACATCATGAAAAGGGGAAGTTTTTGTACAAAGATGAAAGGAAGAGTCATATAAGTGAAGTGTACATGGTTCTTGTGTATACTTCTGTGAAAAGGTACACTATGAAAGTTTTCATCATCAAAAGAAGTGGTGGAAAGTATGAAACTAATGTCCATGGTATATGGTTCATAAGTGTAGTATGGCAGTGGGTACACCAGATGCATTTGATGTGTCAAAATACTTTGGTAGATTCAGAGATAATATTGGTTCTCTGTTATCATTGATGCCCATGTTGAGAATAGGGTGCAACACTTCAAGATCAAGGATCTTGACCTTGCCTCACAGGTTGGATGGGATGCTGACATAATACCTGACCTGCTCAAAGAAGCATGAGAAATCCTGCTGCAGTATGGTGTATGGGTGAGAGTAGTAAGTTCAGAAGAAGGGATGTGTGTTGAAAACATTGCCTGGATTGACTTGCACAAAGCAATACTTGTTATGCATTATCTCTAATCCATAGGCTCTCATCCATGGCAGATAGATGTCATGAGCAATAAAGAAAAGGAAGAAAATGTCACCATATCCTGGTGCAAACATCTCTGCAGCCATAGGCCTTTTCCTGATCATGACCAGTCCTGGGGCTGTGGGGTACTGGTGACCATACATGGTCTGCCAAGGATGGAAATCCCTTATGAAGGCCACTTCTCCTCTCATGACATACCACTCTGCCTCATAGTTTGGACATGGTCAAATGCCCAAAAAGTCTTCTCATTCTAATTGAGGACAGGTGATTCACTCATTCATCAGCCTTATCTTCATATCACTAACAAAGTTGTTAGGGTCCAACTCTTCTTCATCTAATAATTCAGGGATAGGCTCAGCAGGAGTAGTCTGAGCTCTAGACCAGTGTGATGGTGAGAGGGCCTGTGGCATATTAGGCCTCATTGGAATTAAAGAGGGTGTTCTCTTGCAAAGAAGATGTCCTGATCTGAACACTACTGGGGTCTGAGGTAGGGGAGTTGGAACTGGAGAGGGGCTGGGAGTTTTCCAATCTCCATATTGGGATGGAAGAGGACCATTGTAGGAGAGGGGTACCAGGTACTGAGACATAAGGGCTAGTATGAGTTGGTGTCAGAATAGAAAGGGGATTTGATTCTAGGATTGGGTCATCTTGAATGTTAATTACCTTGTATGGAACTGGGATAGGAGCTCCATTAGCATCCATATATCCAATAAAAGTTTCATGCAAATGAAGATCAGAAGGCAATGAGTCAGTCATTGCAGCCATGTTATGACCCCTCAACTATAAGTAGGTCAGTGAAAGGGGGGTCATCTCAAGACAACTCTGTACTCATCCTTGGGACAAGCAAGCATGCACTGAATCTATCAAGCACTGCCATCTGATGGAGCTTACTATGCAATCAGTGGCTTCAATGAAAGCTCTATCTAGCCTGAGTTGCAGTTCCTCTAGGGAAATCTCCAGATTGGCTTCTAAAAATTGTAATACTGCTGATTCCTTGGTCATCCAAGACTCATACTCTGGTGGTGGCAAAGAATATGCAGGAGAGCCTGTAAGATCCTCCAGCATTCCAATATCCTCAGAAGAAGGACCAATTGTCCAATCTACCTGGATATGCCACAATCCAAATCTGTCATTCACACTAGCCACCACTCAATAAGACTGACAATGAGCAGGAGCATGCTGCATCTCAATACAAAGAGTGAAAAAGGCAATTGCTGATACAGCAAAGAAAAACTCAGCTTGCCAAAACAGCAGCTGTAAGTAAACCCATTGGATTCCTTGGAGAAAGAAGAGTGTTGAGGAGACTCAACAAAATTCTCCAAGTGAACCACAAGCCATTGTTAGGTTGCATCCCTTGCTTGGCCATTGCAAGGTTGTGATGTTGACCTAGGCAATGAGCTCAGGGCTCATAACCTAAAGCAAAGTGTGGTAGTCAGGAGACCAGAACAAATGTTCTGTTAGGCTTGGGCTAAGCCTAAAGCTACTTCTTCTACACAGTGGAAGTTCTAGGTAAGGACTGTAGATATGTACTTACTAAGTGTTCACTTGGGGAGTTCTTCTAGTTGGGAGAATAGAACAATGTTGAGAGTTCAACTGTTACTATTTGAGGACCAACAGGTCCTGTATATACAGTGGCTCAAAAAACTGTCCACATGTTTGCATGTTTTACATTAGTTATGACTCAATGCAATAACCCCTAACCCTAGCCCTAGATCATGAGTGTATGGAATGGCATACTTGCTCCTGGCATTCTATTGGTCCAAGGACCAAGTGATTTGGATAAGATGTGATGGAATAGCAGCCATTTGAAAATGACATGTCATGCAGACAGTTGTTTGACTTAATGTTTTGATTATATATATTGACCCTGCCATGCTGTAATATTGTTACATACATCCATCAAGGGTTCTATTATGTTACCTTTATGTAATGAGTATGATCCAACATATATAAACCCCACCACCCTCTACTCATTTTCTCATCATCACCATAAAATCCATTTTCACCTCTCAAAGACAAAACATCATCTCTCTTGCCTCTCTTGGCCTGTCTACTAGGAAGATTGCCTCATAGATTGGTCTAGGGAAGTCTATAGTATCCCAGGTTCTTCAGGAAACCCAACCAGAGAGGCCTAGGGTTCATGGTGGTCATCCTTCCAAGCTTTCCTTCACCAACAAGAGAGCTATTGTCTAGCAAATCCTTACTGGCAAGGCCAAAAATGCTGTTCAAGCCACTCATTTCATCAACTCTATTGTTGATAGTCCTGTTTCTTCTTATACAGTGAGGAATACCCTCAAAGAACCCTTATTAAAGGCTGTGGTGAAGCAGACAAAGCCATTGCTTCTACTGGTCACAAGAAGAAGAGGTTAGCCTTTACTTTCAAGTATCAGCATTGGACTGTAGAGGACTGGAAGAGAGTTATATGGTCAGATGAGACCAAAATCAATAATATTGGGTCAGATGGACAAGAGTATGTGGGGAAAAAAAGGGTGAAGGGCTTATTTCCAGAGAGGTCAAAGGTACAGTCAAGTTTGGAGGAGGTTCACTCATGGTTTGGGGATGTATAGGGTGGAATGGTGTTGGGGTCTTGAGTGAGGTTGAGGGAAGGATGGATGCTGAACAGTGTGTGGCCATTTTGGAGGAAAGGTTGCTTCAAAGCATGGAGAAATCTGGAATTCCAGAAGATGACATTATCTTTCAACACAATAATGACCCCAAGCATACCTCTAGAAGAGCCCAGAAATGGTTTGAAGAGTAGAATATCAAGCTTCTAGACTGGCCTACACAATCTCCAGATGTCAACCCAATTGAACACACTTGGAATCACCTCAAAAAATCTCTCTTAGGTTATGAGAGTCCTCCTACAGGAGTTCATCAATTGTGGGAAAGGGTGGAAAGTGGAGTAGGGGAAGATTTCTGTGGAAGAGTGTCAAAAATGGATAGGAAGCATGCCAAGAAGGGTTGAAGTAGTTATCAAGGCCAAAGGAGTTCATACCAAGTACTAGATAGTTGGATTTTTGTAAAGTCAAAAAACTGTCTACATAACATGTCATTTTCAAATGGCTACTATTCTATCACTTCTTATCCAAATCACTTGATTCCGGGACCAATAGAAAGCCAAGGGTAAGCATGCCATTCCATACACTCATAGCCTAGGGCTAGGGTTAGGGGTTATTGCATTGAGTCATAACTAATGTAAAACATGCAAACATGTGGACAGTTTTTTGAGCCACTATACAGTGAGCAACAAAAATGTTGCAATGTTTGCAACATCTTCATTGTGTGCCTTATAACATGGGATGGAGTGTGGCTGTGCACTTGTGCTAGGGGGACATTTGTGGGGCATGGTCCTGGCTTTCTATCAAGCCCTTGGTCAAGATCTGAGATGCAGTGGTTCTCATTCTATGAGCTAAATACTAAGGCCCACTTATTGCAACATTTTTGTTGCTGACATTATTATATGGTAAAAGTGACAATTATTAGTAAGTAGTGTATCCTCCCTTAGCTTTTATCACCCCCTGTACCCTTCTAGGCATGCTTTCAATAAGACCTTGACATGTGGAGACATCTATTTCCTCCCATTCCTTCTCAACTCTCTCCCATAGCTCAAGAATTCCTTTGAGAGGGTTGAGTAGGATGCCACCTTTCTTTTCAGTACAACCCATAGATGTTCAATAGGGTTAAGATCAGGAGATTGTGCAAGCCAACTCATGACCTCAAATCCATGGTCCTCAAACCACTGCTTGGCCTTCCTACTGGTGTGCTTGGGGTCATCGTCTTGCTGAAAAATGACATCTTCAGGAGATTTGTCAAAATATTGAAGAGAACCTTGAAGTTCATCTTCTAAAATCTGTGTAGAGATCAGCATCCATCCTACCATCAATCTTGCAGGCCATCCCAACACCCTCCCAAGTCATACAGCCCCACATCATCAAGGAACCTCCACCAAACTTGACAGTCCCCTGCACTAGCCTATCACTGGGGCCCTCCCCAGGCTTCTTCCACACCCACTTCCTGCCATCTGACCCTAGCCTATTGATCTTGGTCTCATCTGACCAGATAACCCTCTTCCAATCCTCCACAGTCCAGTCTTGATGGCTCAGAGCAAAGTCTAGCCTATTCTGCCTATGATGCTTTGAAAGTAGAGGTCATTTTTGCTTCACCATAGCCTTCATGCCAGCTTTCCTCAGGTGATCACAGACTGTTTGGGAGGAGATAGGTATGTTCTTCATGTCCTAAAGTGATTGAGTGACCTCCACAGCATTTTCAGCCTTCCCAGATTCAATTAATTGCATGGCATGCCAAACATCAGTGGGGGTAATGATGGAAGGGTGACCAGGAGAGCATTTTTCAAGAGTAGAACAATGCTGGGAACATATTCAACTGATGGTGCTATAGTGAACACCAGTAGTAGTGGAGATTTCCCTGAGAGAATGTATTCACATGATTATTATTTAGTGTCAGTACTCATGCATTATTACCTATGCATATTTACTGGTACAGTTATACTTTTACTGCCATTTACCTAACTTGCACATGATATGGTTATCTTAATACCCAGTTATATCACATGGTACCATTCCTTCAGTACTCTTATCTTCTTATCTACATGTGTATTCACACAGTCACTCTATTAGAAAGGTGCTCCTTCTCTTTATAGTAGTTGTAGATATAATGCTCCAGAATTACTCTGTGTGCACAGACCACTTCTATGTAGTATATAGGCTAGGTCTCAGAGGGCAGAGTCCCTCAGTCAATTCACTCTTACTTTGTTCTCACTCAAACAACAACTACTTGATCTCAAGTAAAATCTCAAGTATCAAACAACTTCAGGTAAGCCATCTAGCTGACATGTATCCTGCCTCTTGTTTGTTAGGTTATGAGCCCTGCCAGGCTCTGAGTTTCTGGTGATAGTGTTCTGTCCTTAGTGACAATCCTCCTATCCAACCAGTACTTAGAAGCATGGTGGACTTGTTTGATGCTTTTACTTCCAAGTTTCATTACTACACAGTAGCTTTCACCTTAGCCTTATTTTGGTGGTCCATTCATGATAGTTTACCTTTTGGAATCATTCCCCTCCATACTCTCCAGCTCTACCTATCCCTCCACTTTGTGATGATTATTTGATACAACTGTTGGCCTCCCCCAGCACCTCCACCTCCATGGGTTTCACCCTTCATATGAGCTCCTTTGTTTGATTGGATGTGGATTGACCCTGCCCTGAATAGGGAAAGGGAATTCCTCTATGCTCCTGACTTCTTTACTACCATTCCCAAACTGGGATTTTGGTTCCCAGTTCAGATTCACCATGAACCAAACTACAATCAGTTTTATTACTTTGATTGATCCCTGGATGAGCAGTTTGTGATTTCCAGCTGCATCACATCATTGTTGAGTCTCATGCCCCCACATTGAACTCAAATCCAACATTCTTTGACTTGTTCCTAATGAATTTCTGCCTGTTCCAGGATGATCTCCAGAACTTTGCAGGACAACAAGATGAACTTCTCAAGCAATTCAAGCATGAACAACACCTTCATCCACTGCTGCCTTATCAGGCAAGGATTGAAGAGGACTCACCAGATTGAGGTGAGAGCCCAAGTTGCCTCACAGACTCAGAGACTTGTCCAGGAGATACAGGAGCAGAGGACCCTGATTTGGAGAGAGCAGCATGGGGTCTTGACTCACCTCAGGAGGAAGGATCAGAGGAGGATGGAAGAAGAGGATAGAGAGATAAGGGAAAGCAAAGGGCTGACTAGGAGAGGACTCAAATGGATGAGGCCATGTACCTACCTAGGCTGACTTAGATGGCCAGTGGAGAGTGAAAATTGCCTGTCCCTCACAGGCCAGCAGACAGTGGGCCATTCTATGGTACTCACTGTTGCAAATGGGTGGGCTATGACATAATTAGTTTTACCATGTAATATGAGTGAGCTACAAAGTATATATGTTAGTATGCTACAGTGCAGCCAAGATGTGTAAGCATTGGTTCTTACATGGGAGCTGCTAAATAGTATAAGTAGGTTGCACAATACAGGTGTGGGAACTACTGCAGGGAAATCACTGTGGGAAGGTCACTGGAAGCAGGATACTCATGTGGGAACCAGTAAGAGAATAATTGGAGATTCACTGAACCAATGTTGCAGGATCACTGTTGTGCTATAATTGTAGTGGGGTCACCATGACAGGAAATGCTGCAGTATGAAGCTTGGTACAGATGAGATCCAACATGGGACACAATAGTCATCCCTGGACTGTTTCTGATTGTGTCACAAGAAAATTATTGCAGGAAAATAGTACCATTCAAACCATGCAAATTCACATGTCCTCTAACTGTTATATCACCATTACAAAGGGGATGGGCTATAGCACACATACTTTACCATATAATATGATGGAGTTACTTAGGTAGATACTCTTATGTGATGGTGAGGCTGCATATGCTGAGTGACAGCCAGCATGGGGGAGCTGCAGGATAGCATAGGAGAGGATACTACTGTGGGAACTACTGTGAAAAGTATTGTGGGAAAGGTCCCAGATGCAGGACATTCTTGAGGGAAACAGTGGAGACATAATCACAGGACACATTTGTGGGAGGATTGCCAAAGGACACCTGGAGGGGGGAAGTTGGTGTGAGACAACAGTTGTTGGGATAATGTATGGAAACTACTGGCAGGAAAGTACTCATGAGATTGGCTGCAGGAACATGGTCACAGGAACATGGTCATGGGAGGATCACACAAAAGATGGAAAAATGATCTTGAGACATTGGGCATGAGAAACAGGTCATGGGAAGATGCTGGCAGGCAAGGTGTGGTGGTCATGGTCATGGGAAGATTGTCATGGGAAGGTGATTGCAGTAGCAACATGGCCACAGGAAAATAGTTGCTAGAAGTTAGGGGCAAGACACTGTTCACAGGAAAATTATTGCAAACAGGTTGTGGGGAATGTGATCATGGGAAGCTTCTGGCTGCTTCTGGCAGAATATTGGCCATGGTGGGAAAATGGTACTAAGAGATGGGGGGAGAGAAATAGGTTATGGGAAGGTCATCACAGGTAAGGTGTGATGATGATGGTTGGGGGAAAATGACTGCAGAAAAATGACTACAAGAAATTGGTTGTGGGATGATTGATGTGGGATTGGTGTTACAGGAAGTTCTTAGCAAGGTGGAATGCAGGTAGGATGATGACCTCCATAGGACTTTACAACTAAAATGATGTATATAATGACCAGAATGCTCTCCATGGATATTACAACAGATCTAATAATAATACATTGCTAAGACATATCCATATCCATTTCTCTTTCCTCCAACAGTGATCTGCCTGACTGTACTGTTGATTCAATGCATGTAATGTACATGGGACTGATGGTGTGGACCATGGCAGGCTAGGCCCTCTGGACATATCAAACAGTGTACTGGAAGGGTCACCCTGCAAAGTGAAGAGCCTTGTGAGAGATGGGGAAATTGTGGGTGATGTTCTTAGTGGTGGGTTGACAGTTGGGGGCTCATCTTCAGAGTTAAATGTGATCAGTGCAGGGATGGGATGGGGGGAGGGGGATTCCTGAGGCTGGAATACATGCATCCACCTTGCAGTCATGCACCTCATGCCACTGATTGGAGGCTTCTAGGTCCCACCTCAAACCTGTGACTTCCAACTCCAGATCATCCACTCTGGAGGAGTAGTTGATACACCTGCTGCATGTTGGCATTGTTCCTGCTGTTACAGCCTCACTGGAGTTTGGACTCACATTCCATGGGCAACCCTTTGCAAGCTATGCAGGTGTTACCACTACAACTCCATCAAAAAGTACTTTTAGACTTAGTAAAATAGGGGAAATGAGATGCTGGACTTACTTTCACAGGGAACCTTTGTGTGGGATGGCCCAGCACTAGAGCTGCACCCTTTTCTCTTGCAGCTCAGTGGTTACAATCTGATTTTGAGGGGCTCTGTCAAAGGGCCAGGAGACTTGGAGGTTCCATGGTTTGACAGCCACAGTGAGGATGCTGCAGTGGGAGGGGAAGGTGGGATGCTTTGCTTCCTAGCCCACAGCTTTGACTTTGCTTGTTTGGCCCCTGTGTACTGCACAATGTTGCTGCATCCATGCTTCATGTGCATGCACTGGTAGCAGGAAAACTGGGGTGCACTAATAGTGCATGGCAAGCTCCTGCACACACAAAGGGCATAGGCCTGCTGGTTGGCAGGCATGTTAACTGGATATTATTGATCATTGTAGGTTGCCTGGCAGGGAATTGCACAGGCCTTAGCTTGCAGCTCCCCTTCTGCTGAGGCATCAACCACTTCATCATTGGAATTGATGTGATCTGTGGACTTGATAACCTTGCATGGACAACAGGATTGGCTGTGTCCATGACCCTGTGATGGTCCTGCAGGCTGACCCCATGGCTTGGGAACATGTGTTAGATGTTTGGCTTGTGTCTCTGACACTGGGTGCACCTACAAATGGTCAGTTTTTCTATCACCATAGTCCATACCACTCACCTCCCAGCCTTTACCTTTGTCCTGTCTTGATGATACCCCAGCCTCAGCCTGCTCTCCTGACCTTGGTGAACCAATCCATACTCACAGATGTCCAGCTACATCTTCTGGGCTGCACTAGATGATCATCTGCCAGTCAGGTCATCCAGAGCACTCCTCTGGGGTGGGGAGATGGATGTCCATCACCAACAGCAAGGTTGGGATGGATGTGCTGCATGGCAGTTTGTCTACAATGCCATGAACACAATTCTTGTACATGTTAATATAAGCCCATGCACCAAGTGAAATTACTCACCATCTCATTCAAAATACTATACCATTCTTTCTCCCAGTGATCTTTAGACTTGTTGGTTTTGATGCTTTTCAATTGTCCCTTGATTGCATTTGTTGCATCTGCCACAATTTCTGTGGGGGTGTTAGTTGTGGGCATGGAAATGGTGGTGTTGGTTGTCATTGCAGAGACAATTGTGGGAGAAAAGGATGCAATGAGAGTGAAATATATGAAAGGAAAGCAAGGTGGATGGCAGGCATGGAGTTTGAACCCATGGGTTTGATTGTTACAGTGGCTCAAAAAACTGTAACATGTTTGCATGTTTTACATTAATTCTACGACTAAACATGATAACCCTAACCTAGCCTAGCCCATGAGTGTATGGAATGACATACTTACTCTTGGCTTTCTATTGGTCCATGAATCAAGTGATTTGGATAGGAATTGATAGAGTAGCAGCCATTTGGAAATGACATGTCATGTGGAACGGTTGTTTGACTTAAAGTTTTGATTATATATATTGCCCTGGCATGCTGTGATATCATTACATACATCCATCAAGGGTTCTATTATGTTACCTTTATGTAATGAGTATGATTCAACATATATAAACCCCACCACACTCTGCTCATTTTCTCATCATCATCATCATGAAATCCATTTCCACCTTTCCAAAGACAAAACATCATCTCTCTTGCCTCTCTTGGCCTGTCTACTGAAGGTGCCTCACAGACTGGTCTAGGGAAGTCTACAGTATCCCAGGTTCTTCCAGGAAATCCAACCAGAGAGGCCTAGGCTTCATGGTGGTCACCCTTCCAAGCTTTCCTCCATCAACAAAGGGCCATTGTCAGCAAATCCTTACTGGCAAGGTCAAAAATGCTGTTCAAGCCACTCATTTCATCAACTCTATTGTTGATAGTCCTGTTTTCTTCTCAGACAGTCAGGAATACCCTCAAAGAAAGCCTCATTTACAGAAGGCTGTGGTGAAGAAAAAAAAAGCCATTGCTTTCTACTGGTCACAAAAAAGAAAGGGGTTAGCCTTTGCTCTCAAGTATCAGCATTGGACTGTGGAGGACTGGAAAAGAGTTATATGGTCAAATGAGACCAAAATCAACAGGATTGGGTCAGATGGACAAGAGTATGTGTGGAAAAAAAGAAGAGTGAAGGAGCTTATTTCCAGAGGTCAAGGTACAGTCAAGTTTGGAGGAGGATTCACTCATGGTTTGGGGATGTATAGGGTGGAATGGTGTTGGGGTCTTAGTGAGGTTGAGGGAAGGATGGATGCTGAACAGTATGTGGCCATTTTGGAGCAAGGGTTGCTTCAAAGCATGGAGGAATCTGGAATTCCAGAAGATGACATTATTTTTCAACAAGATAATGACCCCAAGCATACCTCTAGAAGAGCCCAGAAATGGTTTGAAGAGCAAGATATCAAGCTTCTAGACTGGCCTGCACAATATCAGACCTCAACCCAATTGAACACATGGAATCACCTCAAAAAAATCTCTCTCAGGTTATGAGAGTGCTCCTACAGGAGTTCATCAATTGTGGGAAAAGGGTGGTAGTGGAGTGGGGAAGATTTCTGTGGAAGAGTGTCAAAAATGGATAGGAAGCATGCCTAGAAGGGTTGGAAGCAGTTATCAAGGCCAAAGGGAGCTCATACCAGAAGTACTAGATAGTTGGATTTTTGTAAAGTCAAAAAACTGTCTGCATGACATGTCATTTTCAAATGGCTGCTTTCTATTCTATCAGTTCTCATCACATCAGTTGATTCTTGGACCAATAGAAAGCCAAGAGGTAAAAGTATGTTTATTCCACACACTCATGAGTTAGGGCTAGGGTTAAGGGTTATTGTGTTTGGTCATAGATAATGTAAAACATGCAAACATGGGCAGACAGTTTTTGAGCCACTGTATGTCAGCACTCAGCTATACCAGGCTATTGTGTTAGTGCCATTATGTCACTGTGGAAAGCCCCAATCAGTGGATCTGCTATGCAGGAAGACTCACTGTGTAATGAAAGATTATGAGACTTGCCTGTCATTGTTCAATCCATGGACAGTGTGTAAGTTCTGTTCCACTGTGGACAATTTTACTAGTGTGATTATCTGTGTGGAATGGCTGAACATTATATAAGTGGGTACTTGACACTCCCTCTTAACATGGAACATACATCCTCCAAAGTGTCTGTAAGGTTTATTAAGAGTAATACAGTTACAGCATGTAAGTCCTTGTTGTTTACATATGACACATCTAGACACATCCATCCAAGCCACCTTTGGCAGCTCTAACTGGATGCCTCCACTGAGGGGCAAGCATGGTATGTCAATTGAAAGCAATGAAGATGCTTTGCTAACATTGCCCATGGGAGGCAGCACTCAATGTGAAGATCATGATTGCATGAATGCATCACAGGATGCAGATTCTCTTCACAGATGGACACCTCCACCAGGCTTGCAGACTGTCAAGGATCATGTCATGGTATGGAATGCACTGCACACATTCCAAGTGCCTAATTTATTATCCAGGATTGGAGTGATACTCCTGGGTGGACTCCACCTCACCAATTCAATCAGCCCATACAGGAATCCAGCACTGGGTGTGGGATTATAGGACATGATGTGCTAGTAATGGGAGAGGCAGATGTAAGTAATTTTATTGTTTGCAATGATGTCCAATGGCATGTATCTGATTCATGTATAGCACAGTAGTAGTATCCACAGATGGACCCCCCCTCCACAATCAACTTGTATGTTGCTGGAAGTTACACCTGGTGCAGTAAGTGAGCCTATCTTGAAATATGGCCACTATTGATTCTTTCATAGACCATCACTGGTGGGAGTGGGTGGACTCCACCTACATGATCTACCAAGGGGATGCAGGAACCTACATTGATTGGTGCAGGTGGGCATGCAAGTGGCCCTAGTGTGGATGCAACACCAATCACAAGTGACACTTGTGTTCCAGAAGAAGGGGCAACAATTTTTAATATCTCACCTGCACTCCAAACAGCCATGGCTAATAGATCCTCCATTGACACCAGGATGTCAGGTATATAACTAGCAGAGGAGTCATCCAGTGATGAAGACATTGCATCACCTTCACATGGGCCAGTCAGATACAAGGACAACAATGACCATATGTGTGATGTTTAACTCCATTTGCATAACCAACACCAACACAGCACTATGGCTTTTTGCCCATAGCATTCTATACCACTACAAGTTGGATGACCTGATGCCATCTAATCTGAGGCAGTTGTGTCAGTATAATTCATCTGATGTAGGCCTGCCACTAATAAGCATCAGTAAGCCTTGCCTGCCATGTGGGATCTCATTATAATCAGAAGAGATGGAGGCTGCACAAGGTGCATCAAAAACTTGACAAAGGTCTTATTACTGCATACAACCAATATATGGATGGTCTCATTGAAGGGTTAATGGAATAGAGAAATCTTGTCAGTCAGTGAATGGTGTACAGTAGCATGCAGGAAGGGTTTCATTTCCTGCCCATGGGTGGCAGGGATCCCCCTGTCATGCAGGGGTTGGTGGATCTGGACCCTGCATGCTTGTGAGGAATCTTTCACACAAATACTGCTGTCATCAACCATCTATTGTCTATGTACTTTGCTAGATATTTGTGGTATATGATTGCAATCACTACAATCCTCTTCTCTTAGCAGGTGGAGTTGGTAAGTCATGATCTGCACACTTGGGAGGTTTCCACTTGCAGGTGGACTGGCAGGAGGTAGGAACAGCATTTCCTGCAACTCTAATGTGATCACCCCCTGCCCTCACATGCAGGTCTGTCTTATCCACACTTCCAGAAACTGATAGAGTGGGACCACAAACATACAGGTTGGTAGGATGCATTGTGGAATTCATTATACCACATACTGATAAGATTGTTTGACATCACCTGCACACCTGACACCTGTGCAGCAGTTTTGGGTCATGGTCTTGACTTTGGTGGCCAATGCTGAGCAGGTGTGTCTTCACCCACTTTGGACTCAGGTTGTCCTTGAGATCTGGTAGAGTTTCAGACTCTGGTCTTTGGCAGCTGAATGTTCTCAGTCAAGCATGTGGTGGAAGGATCTACATTGAAGGCCTGATTATTAACATCTACAAAAGTATTAGTTCTCACTTTGTTTGAAATGACATTTACTACCTGAGATTGAGTTCTTGGACCTCTTCTGAGGAGCTCCAACCTCTCTGGGTCATGGTCCTGTCACAATGTAGAATGATGGGTAATATGATAGGGTTTCCCACATCATTGCAGTCATCTATATTACCTACCTGCAGGACATCACCCACTTTGATACTGCTGTGGGTGATGGGTGCAGCTTTGTGACTGTCAGCATCACTACTCTCCATTTCAGATGTTTCATTCCTTTCCAGGTGGAGTTCATCCCTGCCATCCTTCATGTTCCCATGTTCATTGTTGTTCTCTGTGTCATCTGAGTCATCTGTCATGGAGTAAATCAGCTGTATCATTCCACCTATATATGATATCTTACCTTTGACATGTTGTTTCTGCTTTCCAGCCACCTTCAACTGCTGATGCCTAGCAGACACTGGGGGATGTACAGACCCATCAGAATTAATCAATATCTTAAATTTAAATATATCATTAGGACTGCCCTCCTGCCAATCCTGCCACCACTCAAGGATTCTTGTGGTCTCATCAATGGAGAGCTTTGTTGGCTCCTTGAATCTGACATCAGCAGGTAGATATTCTAGGGATATGTATTTCTTCACATCATCACTAATGGCTCCCCATAGGACTGTTGCACTCTGTTGCCCACAGGCTTTCCCTATGAGAATGTCAACATTTGTCTGCATTTTAGTAGAGCACATACTATAATAGAATGCAGCAAAAGCATGCATTAGGGTCTTCCTCTCCCTGCCCACCATATTGAGAATCACCAAGAGCTGCAGGTTTTCATCCCCATCCACATTCAACTCATACTCTGGCTTCTTTTGACCCTTTCAGATTTTTTTCTGTGGTGTGGCTTCTTGACCACTGTCCTCAGGTTGGGGGCTTTCCAGGGGTCCAAACATGTCATTGGCATACTGGCACCACCTGTCTTCCATATGCCCCCAGTTATCAAACATTTGACCATTTGTGATCTCATCATTATAATTGTGGCTATAACAGTAAGCAAACAATGGTTACAATCTCTAATGAACTCACAAGCTTGTCAGGACATCTCTGTCAGGACCTTTCCAGGCCACCATAACCATGACTTGCATCCCACACTGCCTCCACACTTCCTCAGTGAACTGCTGGGTGTATTTTCTACCCTTTTGTTCCACAGCTCAAAAGTAAATATTAATTGCATTCTGCAATCCATGGATCAAACAGCTACTCACCTGCTTTGTACCTCTGGTGAAGGGCAGGTCTTATTTCACTTCTCTGCAGTCACAATTGCTGTGGCCACCTCTTCTGAAGACATCTTTTTCATTACCTTTCTCACTGCTGCCTAATATTTCCCAATCCATTGCTTAATGCCCAGCTTCAAACCTGACTTTTCCAGAACCCTGTCAATCCTATCCTTCTGCTGATGAGTGATGACTGCTCTATGAGTCCACTTATGGCCATAGGTCAGCAACTTCTTTCTTGACCACATGCAGCTATAATTGTAAAAGAACAGATGGATTGCCTATGACACTTAGTCTACACTCCACCAATGTATCCATTATTTTCACGGCTCACCTTTGCCTTCATATCCCATTGGTGAGATTTAAGCATCCTGTTAGGGGCCAGATGCTGGATGCAGTCCCCAACATTTTTGAAGATGATCTGCCTCTGGGCAGTATCACCCACAATCCAATCTTCCAAAAATTGCTTCAGTATGTCTAACTCATCTTCCTGCAGCCACTGTTTCATGTTGCTGGATTTTGCTTGCCTGCTGCTGATTGGAGGACTGTTGGTCATCAAGGATGGCATGGTGAATGTGCAATGACCCAACACACACTTTGCCTTTGTCAACATTTTTTTAACAGAAATTCACATGCTAGTCTCCTTCCCATGCCCAGTACAACCCTGCATTCCACTATTCCATTGTTGGGCAGCATGACCCTGGCTATCCCTCCTCTGGAATGCTCAGGGACTTCCAGTATCTAGATTCATTGCCATATAAAGCACACATTATCCTTCTGCCAATCACATTTGATTAGCAAGCCTCATTTACCACCCAAATGCTAACCAAGAATGGATTTGTCACATAAGTACCTGACTGATGACTGGAAGTATCTGCATTCTGATCTCCCTGAGGCTGATCTCCACTAGCAATTGGGGGTTGGAAATTCAACTTGGCACATTGTCTGGCCTCTGTAATCATGGGTAAACCCAGGATAGTGAAGGTAGGGCATTCTACTCCTGTGAGGCATGTCACAGGGAAAGTGGTCAGATCAGGGGGGAGAATTATTGAGAGGATGGTAAATGCCCCCCCTCAAAAGAAAGTTTAGATGGGAGGTGTTGAACAGTCCCCAACCCAAGGGGCTACATTCAATCCTGACCATGCTACATTATTTCCAGATGTTGAACCCACAGAAACATGTCCTATCACAGATGATGTGCCTATGCAATCATTCAGATTGCCCAGAAATCAGGTTTGAAGGCTGTCTCTGCATGGTTCTGACTAACCCTGATGACAGGACACATACCTGCAGGAATGGTTCCCATACAAGGTGGTATTCCTGTCAGTCCTGCATGATATGGAAGCCCCACCAGACCCTTGGGTATGTACAATGTGCAGAAAGGATGCACTGTACTAATGTACAGAGTGTGCATATTGACCCATATTTTTCAGCAAGTGCTGCATTGCTACTCATGAGTTGCATCCTTTCCACCAGATTGAAAGGTGGTCTGTAACATGTTTTGAAGACTTCACCCTCAGGCTAGTGAGTCATTTAAGTCAACTGTCTCACATCAATGTTGAGAATACTTAAGGCTGGCTTTGTAATGCACCTTGGTCATGGAGGAAAACCATGTTCCCATGGTGGTTATAGTGGCCAGAATATTTGTTCCAGTCAGGAAAATGAATAGGAGGATGTAGATATGGGTGGTTCACCACCCCATCTGGCAAAGCCAAACAATTGAAGCTGCCTCACAGTGGTACACACTAATAGAGTCCATTATTGTGACATCTAGTATTGCTCATGTGATGGATCCAAGGGCTCACAAATGCAACTCCTGAGAGCAGGCCTATTCCCTGCAATTACAAGGGATTGCAGGACTGCCTTCACATTTCATGTCCTCAATGATTTCCTTCTGGACAATGTAGAATGCAGTACCACTGCAATGAACTATTATAGCAAGCTCTGTAGAGTTACTTCAAATGCATTCCTGCACCTGGTTCCAGTGAGTAATCTGCTTTGAAGTACTCAAGGTAATAATACAGTACCACAGGATAGATCTAGGGAACTATTAAGATTGTCCCAGGCTTAGAGACACCTGAAGCTTCTAAAATGGAAGGGCTTCCATGCAGGTGCATGTGATCCTGGTCTGGGAGATCTGGTATTATTTTGTCCTGCATGCCTGCAGCCAGGAATCATCATCCCACCTGGGGATAATATAGACATGTCTGAGTGAGTTGTGCTTGTTAGATCTGCAATGCATCCACTCATAGTTACAGATGGAAATATTCATGGGTTATTGTGATGAGTGGTAATTTCAAGGCTGAACACATGGCCCTGAAGAATACAGACAGTGAATTTTGGCTCATGGATGGACATGGATATATGGTGGGCTTGCAGAGATACAAGGCTTACCTCACAGGTACAGAAACAAGAGTCACAGTATGTCATCTCCAGTCCCTGCAGCTTCTTACCTATTACATGCAGAGGTCTAATTGCAGTAACCATCATGCAGTCAACCAGGCAAATGCAAATAGGGGTCATCTGGCATCTACTGGGATTAGCAGGTGTGCCTGTGCCAGACATGGGTGCTTTATACCACATGCCATGGTGGACTTTCAAAAGGGGGAGCAGTAAGTCCACATCTTGTGGGCAAGGAGCATACTAGCCATTCATCCATGCAATTCAACATCAGATGCAACCCACCCAAAGGGTGATACACTTTTGCAACATCAATTATCAGTATAGCATCAATTTGCAACAATGGATAGCTGCAAATCCTCTGATCTCCATCCTGGAAGGGATCCACATACAACCTGAGATAGGCATCTGGCATGTACATGGCCATCAAAGTGAATGCTTCACCCAATATGCCCCTAACTTTATCCCTGGGGTGGGTAACATTGATGGGGAAATGATGGAAACCCTGTGGTCATCCTTGAACATTATCTCACCATCCATGTGTGGAATGTCTACTCCACATTGATAGGAAATGCTTGACTTCCAGATGAATGACAGGAACTTTTGCAAGATGATTAGAATGCATAAGGGATGCATTTAAATCAATACAAATACTACTGAATCATTTGACAACAGTGGGTGTTAAGGCTTCACAGATGCAAGACATAATGCCTTCAAAACCAATGCACTAACCCTAACCCTAGGCTTGCTGACTAAGCAACCTACAAGGCTTTTACAAGGGTTCTCCCTGCACAGTGCGATTCCTTCACCCAGAGGGAAATAACCAATAGGAGGCCTTAAATTTGGCCAGCAGAGTAGTAAGTCCATGGATTGCAAAAGAGATGAAAGATGGGGAGTAATCCCACATCTTTGCATCTCTTATACTACTCAATGTACAGGAAGTACCATATCAGGGAGACAATGGGAAGTGCCATATGAGGCATATAATGTCAGTCCATACAAGTACAGTGGCTCAAAAAACTGTCCACATGTTTGCATGTTTTACATTATCTATGACCAAACACAATAACCCCTAACCCTAGCCCTACCTCATGAATGTATGGAATAGCATACTTACTCTTGGCTTTCTATTGGTCCAGGAAGCAACTGATTTGGATAAGAACTGATAGAATAGCAGCCATTTGAAAATGTCATGTCATGCAAACAGTTTTTTGACTTTACAAAAATCCAACTATCTAGTACTTGGTATGAACTCCTTTGGCCTTGATAACTGCTTCAACCCTTCTAGGCATGCTTCCTATCCATTTTTGACACTCTTCCACAGAAATCTTCCCCCACTCCACTACCACCCTTTCCCACAATTGATGAACTCCTATAGGAGGACTCTCATAACCTAAGAGAGATTTTTTGAGGTGATTCCAAGTGTGTTCAATTGGGTTGAGGTCTGGAGATTGTGCAGGCCAGTCTAGAAGCTTGATATCTTGCTCTTCAAACCATTTCTGGGCTCTTCTAGAGGTATGCTTGGGGTTATTATCTTGTTGAAAAATAATGTCATCTTCTGGAATTCCAGATTTCTCCATGCTTTGAAGCAACCCTTGCTCCAAAATGGCCACATACTGTTCAGCATCCATCCTTCCCTCAACCTCACTCAAGACCCCAACACCATTCCACCCTATACATCCCCAAACCATGAGTGAACCTCCTCCAAACTTGACTGTACCTTTGACCTCTCTGGAAATAAGCCCTTTACCCTTCTTTTTCCACACATACTCTTGTCCATCTAACCCAATCCTGTTGATTTTGGTCTCATCTGACCATACAACTCTTTTCCAGTCCTCCACAGTCCAATGCTGATACTTGAGAGCAAAGGCTAACCTCTTCTTCTTGTGACCAGTAGAAAGAAATGGCTTTTTTTCTTCACCACAGCCTTCAATGAGGCTTCTTTGAGGGTATTCCTCACTGTCTGAGAAGAAACAGGACTATCAACAATAGAGTTGATGAAATGAGTGGCTTGAACAGCATTTTTGACCTTGCCAGTAAGGATTTGCTGGACAATGGCCCTTTTATTGATGGAGGAAAGCTTGGAAGGGTGACCACCATGAAGCCTAGGCCTCTCTGGTTGAATTTCCTGAAGAACCTGGGATACTGTAGACTTTTGTAGACCAGTCTGTGAGGCAATCTTCCTAGTAGACAGGCCAAGAGAGGCAAGAGAGATGATATTTTGTCTTTGAGAGGTGGAAATGGATTTCATGATGATGATGTGAAAATGAGCAGAGGGTGGTGGGGTTTATATATGTTGGATGATACTCATTACATAAAGGTAACATAATAGAACCCTTGATGGATGTATGTAATGATATCACAGCATGCCAGGGTCAATCAAAACTTTAAGTCAAACAACTGTCTGCATGACATGTCATTTCCAAATGGCTGCTACTCTATCAATTCCTATCCAAATCACTTGATTCATGGACCAATAGAAAGCCAAGAGTAAGTATGTCATTCCATACACTCATGGGCTAGGGCTAGGGTTAGGGGTTATCACATTTAGTCATAACTAATGTACAACATGCAAACATGCAGACAGTTTTTTGAGCCACTGTAAGTAGAAAAGGGGAGAGGCATAAGTGAGAAATGGGAAAGCCATAAAATTGAACAGGTTGCTGGAGGTGAACAGCAGGGACAAGATGTACAGACAGTTCATACAAGTGACAATGACTTACAGACACTAATGAAAGTGAGTTTAGATGGCTATCAGAATGATATAGGGGTGCATGGGTTGACAATATGCATTGATAAATCAATGAGACTGGTGGCAACTGGAGCCATGTAATTGAGAATTCAGATGTCCTGAATGTGCTGACAAGAATCACTATTACATTGATTGAACAGAATGATGCTAAAAATGCAGGCATGTATACTGAACATATGGCAACTCATTCAAAAAATTTAAAATGTGTTATCAGCCATGAATAGTGAGTCAGTTGAGAAGATTACTTATCTATCTTTCTTATTCCAACACATTAAGAGACAAAGACACTGATTTAGGTATTTGAAGATAGTGTTTAAAAGTCCAGTGCAAACCAGTTGCAACCAGCCCAATCAGAGTGGTCTTTTAGCAGCCTTTTATCCTCACAGGTAGGCAACCTGCAAGTGAACTAGACTGGTTTGTCAGTTCAATCCAGTCCAGTTGCTGGTATTTTGTGGTCCAGCAACTGAACTTTTAAACACCAAGTATTGATCATCAATGCACAATAGCAGAGTCTGAAGAATTCCCTGGTCCCCTATCTGCATGTTTTTTCCATCACCAATGAGGGCTGTAGATCCAATGATGAGTCAAGCATATGATATGCTACAAGTTATTCAAAGTGGCTATTGTGTAGCCTGAGGGGTGATGAAAAAGTTTGAATAAGGACCCCTGATACCCTAGGCATGTATGGGCCATCCCAACACAACATCCCATCCCAGGGATGGGATGACAATCAATACTAAACAGAATGGGAAATCTCAGGTGAGAAGGAGACCATCCCTGGGATGACCATGGTCTCATGGGCTCTTTGGCTGAATCATGATACCAAACTATTCAGCCAATTTGCCTATCAAAAATGGTTGCCTGAAGTGCAACTTCCTCAACCAGGTTGTTAGGGATGCATTTAAGAGACAAGGTGAAGCATCTACCTGCATGCTTGGTTGAACAAGCTGACTATTGAGTCACTCAGTGGCTTCTACTTGTCACCAATTCCCAGAGTGATCCTAGGATTCAAGCCAATCTGGACTCACTCACCATACAGAACTTACCACCCACAACAGGTGTCCATTGGTGGCTGGGCATGATGGACTGTAATGGTCTACCTGGACCATCATCTTGGCAGCTTGACCTCTGCAGGATTAACTCCCTTCCAGCAGAGGAAGTTCCAGGTCTTGAGTAATGTTTTGGGAAAGGATTTTGACCAATTTCAGGAAATCTTCAACATAAACCTGCATTGTGTCTATCCTTCACCACCATGGATTCAGGATCCCTATTCTGGAGGAGGAAAAGTTTATTCCAATATTGGACAACTTCATACAGTCTCTTTACATACATTTTTGACCTATGACTTACCAATGATTCCTTTTCCTTACCAAGTCTTTCCTATTTCTCTTTTGGATCATCCTGACCTAGGTTTTATGGGGATGCAACTCCTCAATTACCATTATGCCCTGGATTACCATCTGGATTTGTTCTTTGAACTCCAGATACCAGATCCAACTGTGGTAGTGGTAATGCCTCTGATTTGACCTAGACCTCCAGCTTTACCTCTGGTTTTTCTACCACCTCCTATCATGCATGTACCTCCAGTGGCACCACAGGTTGTTTTACATCCTCTCACTCTTGGTTTGACTGATGATGACTTTGAACAACTAATCTTTGTACTTGACCTTGTCTAGTATGAAAAACAAAGAGTCTTCCAGTCTTGCAAAGAATGTTCCCCTTTTCAATATGACCAACTACACAGTTTGGTCCATCACAATCAAGAACTACCTTTGAGTTTTAGGAGGATGGGGCATAACTGATGGAACAGTTACTCAGCCCACTGATCCAGCAGTTGCAGCAGGTGCTGTTCAAGTTCCCCTTCCCACAGCTGAACAAGCTGAATGGGACAAACTAAACTCTCATGCCTTAGGTGCAATTATGAGCCATTGCAAAGCATTGGTTCAAATCAAAATGGACTGGTTTGATACCACTGAACAGGTTTGGACTGAACTGAAGAATACTTATGGCACTCCTGGTGCAGCCAGGGTTTATATTCAGTTTAAACATGCCATGAAGCTTCAGATCAAACTCAGAGAAGATCTCTTCCTGAAGATTCAGGAGATCAAGAATTCTTTCAGTTTCATTGCTGTGAATGGCATGCCACTTCCTGAGTCCACAAGGGCTATGATCATTCTTGCTAGTCTCCCACAAGAGTGGCAGACTTTCTCCACATCTACCTTGGCCATGCTCCCAGTGCAACTCACACCAGGACAAGTTGGACAGGCTCTCACTGTTGATGCCATCCTTCCTCAAATAAAGGAAGAGTATCTATGTTGCCATGGGAAGTTGCAACTTCCCAGACAAGAATAAAAGGCATCTGAGTCTAATACAGCCCAACATGCCCAGCAACCACAACAACCAAAGTGTCATGTAAATGTGGAAAGTTCCACAAAACAGAAGATCATTGGGAAGGTGGTCATCCACCACAGCAGCAGAACAATGGTCCCCCTAAGCTGAAGAAGGAGAATAAGGGGAAAGGAAAGAAGAAGGCAGGGGGAGCACCCCCAAAAAAGGATAAGGGCAAAGGACAGGCAACCCAACAGGAGGAAGCCCATATCACTGAGGAGTTCACTTCTCAATATGAATCAGATGGTGCAGAAACTTCTCACACTGGACCTTCCACATATGCATCATCTACAATTGCCAGCTCTGGGTGGTCCTCTCTAACCTCTACCTCATCCTTAGAAGCTACTTCTCCCACTATTAGCTCAGTCCATATGAATGTGCAGAGAAAGGTGGCTCAGAATAGAGAGTATGAGGAAAGGAGTATTAGATACCCTTTCAGACATACACCAAATTGTAACTTTACTGGCAAATATCCTCCCATCAAAAGTGAGAATAATGACTATGATGATTATGACTGGTATACCCCTGGTTCAATATATGATCATGACTGGTATTCAGAAGACTGGACCTTCAATCTACTCAACATTATTGAAACATGCCTTATGGCTTGCCCAAAGCCTGATAACATCTGGTTACTGGACTCTGGAGCCACTTCACACTCCACACCTTTCTTTGATGACTGTTAAGGCTTCACAGATGTGAGACTTAACATCTTCAAGACTGACATGCTAACCCTAACCCTAGACATGCTGACTAAGCACTCTACAAGGCTTTTACAAGGGTTCTCCCTGCACAGCAAGACTTCTTCACCTAGAGGGATTAGAACCAAGCTAAGTCCTTAGAGAGGTACAAAGAGTAGTAGATTCATGGATTGCAAAGGAGACAAAAGATGGGGAATGATCTCACATCTTTGTGTCTTTTATACTACTGTGATACAGGAAGTACTACTTTAGTGGTACAATGGAAAATGCCTTATGAGGCATACAATGGTGAGTCTGTAATAGTAGAACACGGTCCACAGCAGTGTGGACCCACTGGAACTTGAAATGAGTAAGTATGAGTCCACTGTGTCGTGATGCATCAAGGTCATGTGATGGGAAAGTCACATGCCTTGAAAGGGGAGAGTTGATGGGCTCAAAAGGGGTGAAGTCCTGTCAACCTGTATGCATAAGTGCAGTAAGGAAAATGAGAGACATACAAAGAGTAGGAATAGTCTGCATACAGATGTGTCCATTGGATGATATGTAGTATCTGTAGTCCATGAAGTGTCAATGGATAGGGTCAACCAATAGGGGTTGACCTGAAAGGGCAAGAAGAAGGAGAAATTGTAACAATGACTTTATCAGTTATCAAAAGCTCAAAGAATCTATTCCAGTTTTTACTGCAGGTTCTGAAGTCATATGATTCCAAGGAATTGGAACAGTAGTAATGAAAGTGATCATAAACAGTCACTCTACCATTCACACACTTTGAAATGTCCACTTCTCCCCATCTGGAGACACAAGGATCATTCATCAGCAAAAGTGGCCAAACCTAGCAAGACATAGTAAGCCATGGAGGAACCTGGTGATTCTAGCAGCACCTAGCTAGTTCTTGCCAGATCATCCTAGATCTAGTAGAGCATGTCAGGAATTGAGGACATATCCTGCTAGGTCTGGCATGGCCTAGCAGGACCTAGTTTATCTTTACTAGTCCTAGCAAGACCAAGCTAACTATACTGCATTACACTCATTCCTGGTCCTAGGTCTAGCAAGACCTAGCTAGTATTAGCATGAAGCTCACAATAATCAACTTCATTTGTGCATGACAAGTGACAACTAAGCAGTAAAAGACAAAATGATGTGCTCAACATGAAAAAAATGAAACTACTTAGAGTGCAGTGTCCTCAGTTTCATCATAAGGGTCTTCCCTGTCCTCAAGACCCAATGTGTCTTCCTTGCCAGACATATCAGCACCCCCCTTGTCCTCCAGCACTTGCTCTAGTCCACCATACTCATATTCTTCCATTTCATTGCTGAGTTTGTCATCAACCAGCTTGTCATCATCTCTGACATCAATCCCATCTATTTCAGACCCAACTACCTCATTCTCATCACTGCTTGAGTCATCCATGGGAACATCATTTTCACTCCCATCATCAAGTTGCTTCTGGTCTAATTCAAAGATGAATGCTTGTTTGTAAAGGATCTCATGGTCATTGAGAAGGCAAGATGTTGCCTCATGAGTCAATTTGTGTCCCACCCCTCCATCCCAGTACCACATAAACATGTCTCAGTCAATGAAACTAGAATAATTAGGATAAATCTTAGAGAGATAGTTACAGTACTTACATATTGACATAATACCAGTCCCAGTCTTGATTGTTGTCAGACTTGCAGTGTGCAATTGATGGTGGTAACAAGGCTGTAGTATGCCCACAACAAAAGGCAGGAATCAGGTGTGCCACACAAATGATCTGCTTGGGATCAATGAATCTGAAAGCATCTGATTCACTGTGTGAGTAAAAGCTTATACATGGAAGGCATCGCACTGCCCAGCCAGTAATCAAGTCACTTTTCCATACAAACCATCACACCCACAGGAAGTCAATCCACTGGGGTGTGGGTCTGTGTAGCTCAGGACCATGATACTGGATATCAATGTGAAATATACTGATGATTCATGCATACCAGTAGGGATGTGTGTTCTTAACATCTTTGTGTGAGAGAACCATGATGTCAGAATGTGTTTGTGGGTTCATGAAGTCTTGTGCCTGTCACAGGTCATATGTCATGTAGTTGACTCTCAAGACCTTGTGGCAATAAAGGCAATTATTGATGATATGGACCACATTGTGTTGAGCTTGCATGAAATGCTCATCTCCTTCATCAGTCCCACTATCTGGTAGCAGCCATCCCAGGATGTGGTTCTTTAATTTCAGGAGAAAGCCCTGGAATAGGTATCAACTTAAATGTTCATCTAGGAAATATAGACATACCTGTAGTGCTCTGTCATTCTTGTTGCATGATAACCATGCACTTATGTCCCAGTAATACTTCTTGCTTTGTGATACTTGGTAGTGAGTTGTGGGGGAACAAATCAGAAGTGGCTCCTGGTGGATGAAGTGTAGGGACAGATGGTCACTGTTCATTACTGATGCTTGTGGTGCATCTTCTTTGACCACCTTGGCTGCAGCAAGGTTTTCTTCATGAATTCTATGGAGCAAGCACTCACATTGTTGGTGCTTGGCAATCACACACATGAAACTGATCTTGTTTGTCCTGGAATAGAAGTGCTTGACCTGCCAATGTTTCATCTCTCCCTAATCCAGCTTATGATTAAAATACATGGTAGGACATTGAAGATTTGCTTATCACTTGAGTAGAATAGTTGTCCATTGTGCTGAACTCCCAGATGGATTTGACATAGTTGCCCAATGCATGTAACTTGTAGGTTGACATGTTGAAAGTGCAGAGCTTGGACCCTTCACCTGTAGAGCTACCTGACATCCCTATTTTGGCACTTCTGGCACCCTGGCATTGTGCATGAGCTGCAGTTTCATGAGGTAGATTGTATGTGGCAAATCTGGTACAGCAGTTGCACATGAATTTACGAAATGCCTGACCAAGGCACATTGTGCAGTTATTGAAGTGGAATAATGTTGTTTTGGTGTGCATGCAAAGCTTGCCAAATGTGTGCCACATCACAAGCTCAAAGAGGAGGTCAAGAATGATTGAGTTGTAGGGCTCAGGGAGTAGGCCATTGAAGACAGGGATAGCACACTGAAATCAATGACTAGCAACAGAATGTTAAGTAGACAGCACATACCTGTAATATGTCCTTGAAGTCTCTCATGGTGAGTTTGGTGAGCCCTGAGACATTGCTACTGAATCACTGGATGGTATCTCTCCCAAAAGTGGGTACCAATCAAAAGCTAATATGCTAATAAGTACTATAGTGTATGATACATGAAATAACTTACCAGGCATTGAGTTCCTGTACAGCATTGTCCCCAGCTGCATATAGAATCCAGATCAGGTGTGTTGGGGTTGCTTTCCATATGCTGAGCTCAAATTCATGCATAAAATCTGGCATGAGCATTGAGTAGAAGTTGAAACTGAATCTTGAAAGCTTCTCTGAGAATGCATTCTGTAGAGCTGGTCAATCAGTGAATGCAAAGAATATAAGCAGTACACACACAAGTTGGCACCAAAGACTTTGCTCTGATGATCCCTTCAACTGCCTTGCTGGTGACACTGCAGCCAAGCTCAAATATTGCCTTGCACACATCTTCAATTGAGCAGTGGTGTGGCTCATCATTGATCCATGCTTTCTTGGCACATACCCATTAATCAATCTTTGACCTGAGTTTGTATATCTTGTCCTTGGTGACCAGACAATGCAGGCAAGGACAGTTGCTGAGGAATTTCATGCAAGTGAGAAGAATTCTGCTTAATTGATCAGAACAATCAAGTAATGAGTTGTGTGAACTTACATTTCTGGGTAGTCAGCCACATATGTGAATAAACACAAAAATACTTGATGGAAAATACCATCAGGGAACTTGATGACTATACCATGTTCATATGCATGAACAAAGTCAGCATTGAGTAGGAATGACCAGATCAATTGCATCAGTTCACACTTGCAGTGTGTTAGCATGGCCATGGTTGCACTCATGCCAAAAGTTTTCATATAGAAGTCTTTGAATCATATCTAATAGCTAGGAAGATGTTAAATGTAGGATACATGACATATGTAAGTACATACCTTGGGAATATGGGCCAGATGATGTGCAGTGAATGATGTGGGCTTGGCATGCATGTACTTGGATTGGTTTCCAAGGAAGAGGTATATTGGCCAGAGAGCAGCATTCCCAAAACTTGCAAGGTGTGTTGAGTTGGACCAGAGCATGATTGTGGCAATGACAGTCTCAAGATTTCAGCCAGGGATCTTGGGAGAGTTCTTGATCTTCTCATGCTCCTGGAGCATCACATCTGATGTGTATAGCTCAGTGATGATGCGCTTGGGGGTATGAGTTTTGTCTGGCTGCCAATAAAGCTTGTACAGTGTGGTGTGGAATGCCTGTGCAGCAGGTTCATCAAAGGTGGACTTGACAACTTCTGTGATCTTGCAATAGTGTAGTCCCTCAATGTGAAATACTGGTGCCTTGTCCTCCAGCTGTTTGACCTTTTCACAGGGCAATTGTATGGGAATCAATGTGGTGTGCCATCCATCTGAAGCAAAGAGTGGTGATGATGAGCTGCAAGGTGCTTCATCAAGCCAGCATGTTTCCTGTTGTGCATTGAACTCTCAGAGGTCCTTGTGATCAAAATCATTGGCCAGGATGACATCATTAATGAGGGAGTTGAGGTCTTCAAGGGATTTTTGTGTTGAGCCATTGTAGAACCATTCCATCAAGCACCATACTGTAGTGCTTAAGAACAGTGCAAAATAGCTCTCACATGGATTGGATACTTGCATGTCAGTGGGCTTTGAGAGCTGGAATGTCAGACCATCACAGAGATGGTCAAGCTGAGTGATATTTTCAGGATCATATGAGGGGAAGGTGCCTTGATATTGCCAGAATAAGTCATTACCATCTGAGTGAGTGCAGACAAACACAGGGGGGCCTTGGGTGGAAGACTGCTGGCTTGTGCCAATAGGATCAATGCTGAGGTTCATGTCAATGTCATCCATGAGGGCTCCCTCCTCTGTGAGGAACTCTAGTTCTTCTGCAACAGTGGGAGTCAGTACAGGGATTGATAGGGTAGGGGGGTCATCACAGTAGTGCTGCAGAGGGTGACAATTGTGGGCAGGAAGACCCAATGGCCATCATTCAACATCCTGACCCAGATCAGGGCCATTGTACTGTAATACAGGTTAATTGATCAATTAGTACTGTAAACGTATCAAAGTTGGCTGACTTACTGCAAGGCTCTGCCAGTCAGTGAGTTGCTGCATGCACAGTGCATCCTGCTCCCACTCTAGACACACACTCTCTGCTTCCTTCTCTGCTTCCAGGTGAAGTCTCCTCCTTTCTTCTTCAGCCACAGTCTGGACATGTTCATGGCACTGTTGTAGTAAACTTGTGAGATTTGATTGGTTTTTGTGACACCAGCATGAGACATGGACTGATAATCCTGCTTCTCCTTTAACAGTCTTGCCACATGATGGGCAAGCAAGGTCAGCCATGATGAGCAGGGGCAGAGCCAGCACTGTGAGCCAGCACATGCTCAACAACAGCCCTAGATGATGGTAATTAGTGATACAATCAGTGAATACTACTTATCATTGTTAGACTTAAGTTGTATTAATTATGATTAGACTTAGAAGCATAGTGCTGACTTACTATTGCCTAATACGATGACTGGAACTTCAAGAATTTTCTGGATTCCTGCATGTTCTGACAATTTCAATCTCAGTCCAATCTCAGCTGCTTATCAACAGAGCTGGCTGTTTCCTTTCTTTTCCTCTAACTCCCACCATCCCCCTAACACCTATTATGCCCCCAAATACCCACCTGCCATCTCACATCATTGATCCCATGCTGTTAGCCACCAACACATCCACAGAGGATGAAGATACCTATCAATCACTCCTCACTGAGCTCACTGATGAACTGGATGCCTTACCCAAGAGGAAAAAACAGAAGTAAGCTCTGTCTAAATCTGTTTTTAATAATGCTAACCTGCTGACTTCAAGGATGATCATATTAAAGGTCAATGAGGCTAAGTATGAGCTTGTTGGCAGAAAGCTTGCTTGCATGCTTGACCCTTTTGGCTCACCATGGACTGCAATAACTGTTGGGCTTAAAGTAGAGGCCAGCCATGAGGCAGACCTCAACATGTAATCTGAGCCAAAAGGCAAACAGCTGCATTACTAACTGCTACTAATGGAATAGGGATGATGAGACCATTTTGTGGCACTACCAATTCTATGAAGGGATTTCTTCCTTCTCACAGTGGAGTGAAGACACACTGTCAATGATGGAAAGTGATGGCTTGAAGGAGATCTGTGGATGGGTAAGTGATTGTATACATGCATATTCTACCAGTCTCACTTTGTATGTCTAGCTGAACAAAGGTATGAGTGAGCAATGTTTAACTGATCTCAGGTTGGTCAAACATGACAGCCTTGCATACATTTTACCCCCCAGTTGTGTATTTGCACCTCCTATCCCCAAGACAGAAGACAAGTTGATGCATGGGTTCAACCACCCTGACATTGTGTGTGTCTTATGTCCATGCAAGAAACTTGATTCCTTGGAAGAAGATCCAGACACATAAGCAACATATCTGATTACATGTTTCACTCACTTGCCTTAGCATAATCAGAGCCCTCCAAGAGGGACAATTCAACACAGGTGTGATGAACTGGCCAACACTCTTTTACGAAGAGGGGGTCTATGATCCAGAAGACAAATGCATGGGGTTATTTCATAGCCAAGCAGCTCTTTGGGTATGATTCCCCAATCTCTTGATGTGATACTGACCAACTTTCTCTAGTTTTATACACACCTCTTCATAGGCCCATCTGCAGCAGCAATGGGCACCTTCATCAGCAATGCATTAAAAGCCTCAAAAAATAGGGCTTGGGGGCTCATGCAAGTATCTCCTTTCACAATCACTTATATCCATGTAGTGGTACATATCACATGTAATATTCAGAGCTCACCAACTACTAATAATCATTAGATGTATTTTACCTTAAGCATGGTGCCATGATGGTGCCCCATTATCAGTCAGATGGACTTGCATGAGCTGCACTGGCTCATTGTTGAGCTACTTGATGATAAGGTGGATCAGTGGGCATGCCAGACACTTGCCTGGTGGAACTTGTAAGTGCTCCCTCCTGCCATGTTGTAATACTAACAATCCCTAGGCAAGTTTTTCTGAAGTGCACTGACAATGAGTCAGATAATGATATGGCTCAAATCTGCACCCAATGTGCAGCCAAATTAGCCAAAACCAAACAACTATCTGTGTATGAACACCATGCTGCAGAAGGCCTCAAATTCACATCTCCACTGCCCAAGGCTGTAATCCCCATCCCCATATCTGCCTCAGCTCTGTCAGTCTCTGCCTCACACACATCTATCTCCACCTTGACTATGTCCATCTCAGCTACATCCACCTCAAGCATTTTCAGCTCAGCCACAGCTCCTCCTGCCAATGAATCCAACCTCTCTCCTGTCCCATCAGATCCTGAAGATGAGCCAGCAATTCACAAGGCTGCCAGTTGTATTCCACAGCCAATTCCCTCTGCAAGCATTATTACTACCAACATGGCAGCTTCTTCTGCCCCTCACCCTAGTGCTGTTCCTACTGGCATTGCTAATCTGAAGAAAGGCACAACTACTCATGCCAAGAAACCTCACCACACCAAGAAGGCAAATGGGTTCTGAGTGGGTTGATATGGACTCTTGACTGGACCTCTTCATATGTTATTCAATAGAACTTTCATGTTTCAATGTTTTGTTGTCCATGTTTTCTGGCAGGACTGATTATTGTAATCACTATTTTATGTTGTACTAATAACAATAAATTGTGTTATGATTTGTACTAGAACTTGTGACCTAGCAAGAAGTAGTGAGGCCTAGCAAGGAGTAGTCAGACTGCTCATATACAGTGCATACAAGACCTTGCAGACCCTAGCAAGGCCTAGCAAGGCACAAGAACCAAATATATTTAGTCTGATGTATATAAGACCTGGCTAGCCTAGCATGGTCTGGCTAGCCAAGCAGGATAGCACATTGCTTGCAACATCTTGCACATCTTGCAAGAAAGTGTGCTTCCTTTCAAGAAATCTTAGGTCTAGTAGTCCTAACAAGGTCTAACAGTACATAGCTAGGGTTAGCTAAGGTTAGCTAGATTTGGACTCATTTGCTGATGTTTCTGTTCCACAGTTTACCATCAATCTTAAGTATACTTTTTCAGGCAATGGTAAGAATACTCAGATCTATGACAGTTGTGGTAGACTCTTCTTGGAAGGAGCTTGACTTATTCCAAGGTCCACTCTCCATTGGTTTATTAGAAAACCACAGAACAAAGTGGATGTCTCTACTCACTAACCTGGGCAATTCTACCAAGAGTACTTATCAAATACTCTTTAAACAAACTGATGACAACAAGTACTACCTATGGCATCAATGTCTTGGTCATCTAAGTGATCAGGTTCTACACAAGTTACTGACACACACCAAAGGGATTGACTCATTTACATTCCTAACCTCAACATCACCATGTTCTGACTGCCTAATAGGAAAGTCTACTTCTTGACCTTTTAATTCATCTTATGCAAGGGCTACACAACCACTCAAGCTAATCCATTGTGATTTACTTGAATTTCCAACAGAGTCATACTATTAACAATGTTACTGCCTGTCTATAATAGATGATTACTCTGGCTATGGTACTACTGCACTTCTTTGCTTCAAGAGTGAAACTGCAGAAGCCTTCCAACAATGAATCATCTGGGCAGAACAACAAACAGAACACAAGCTTAAATCAGTTTGTTCCAACCAAGGAGGAGAATTCATGGCATCTGCCTTTAGGGATTTTCTTTCTGCACATGGGATCACACATCAGCTATCAGTCACAGATACCCCTCAACAGAATGGTCATGCAGAATGATTCAACCAAACAACTTTGGAAAAGGAGGAAACTTTAAGACATGCAGCTTGTCTGTTGAAACAGTTTTGGAATTTCTCACTCCAAACTGCAGTCTTTGTTTACAACCAAACTCCATTATGCCAAGCAAAGTGGAACACTCCATGTGAACTGACTACCAGAAAGATTCCTGACATTTCATACCTCCAGACCTTTGGTTGCCTTGCCTATGTTTTCATTCCCAAGGATCAACAGAAGGACAAACTCACTTCCAAGGTGGAGGAAATGCTTTTCCTTGGATATCCTGAAGGAACAAAAGGATATAGGTTCTTAAGAAGAAACAAGACAATATACATTGCTCATACTGCAACATTTGTCAAAAACATATTTCCAAACTGCCCCATAGAAAAAGATTGAAACATAATCAATTTACCTTTACCAGCATCCACATCTGAACCATCCCAAAATGGAGATGAAGAATCGGATGGTCCACCCAACAATCAGAATAATGACTTAGGGCCTAATCAGCCCACAGACCCTCCAAGGTCACTTACTCTGGACATTTGACCCAAGGCACAGAGTCCACCCCAACACAAGCAGGATAAACATCCACCTCCTGTGAAGGTTGAGGATGTTACTGATGAAGAGGATATTGGTTCAAGCTCTGATTCTAGTGATGACACAGATTCACCTAAAGCTCCTACCATTCAGCTACCTTCTCCTGTACCAGAGAGAAGATCCTCACCTGCTCCTCCTGAAGTATCTGATGAAAGAACTATGGACTGTGATCCAGTTCTCTTCAACATAGGTCATCCATCTGGAACTTGTCTGAAAGCTAAACCCTCTAAACCAAGGCTAACACTGGCTAACCCAGGGACAAAACTTCCCATACCACTGCCATGTGTTAAGCCTTTTGACTTCTCAGATCCAAGACCTATGAAACCTCATGATTGACCTTCAGATCCTTTTAATGTCATAAAACCAATAAAGGGATGGCATCCCAATCCCTATAGGTCTGACAAAAGGGTTCTTATTCCAAAGATTCAACCAGATAACATCTATGAAGACAAAACCCCTTTGGAGATAGAGTGAAAGATACAGAAGGAATAGGATTGGCTGCAACAGGTCTTACCAGAATCTTCTTGACCAACTAGGGTTCCTACCCCTCCTCCTGCTCCACAACCTCCTTGAGCTCCACCTCTGGACATTGATGATTTATACAAAACACCTCCACCACAGAATTAACAACCTGGGGGAGATTTCAATGTCAATATGAACAAGCTAGTTCATGAATCTGGTTATGATTTCATTGAATATCTTCTTGCACAAGCCATTTCTGATATTCCTAAACAGTACAGGGATGTTCTCAAACTTCCAAAGAAAGAACAGGACAAGTGGAAGGCAGCAATGGAAGATGAAATCAAGTCAATCAATGACAGGAAAGTTTGGACTCTAGTTGATTGCCCATCTGATTGAAAACCCATTAAATGTCATTGGGTATTCACAAGAAAATTGGATGGATACTACAAAGCAAGATTAGTAGCAAAGGGATTTTCCCAAATTTATGGAGAAGACTATGAGGAAACCTTCTCACCTGTAGCAAGATTCAAAACAGTTCGACTTCTTTTAGCCTATGCTTGCTCACAGGATTGGGAGGCACACTGCCTTGACATCAAGACAGCCTTTCTCTACAGCCTCTTAGACAAAGAAATATATATGTATGGAACAACCTGAAGGCCTCAAAGTTGCTGGACAGACAAACAAGGTTTATTGTCTTTTGCACACACTTTATGGCCTAAAGCAAGCCACATTAGCATGGAATAAAGAACTCCACAAATCTCTCATTTCCATGGGATTTAAGAGGATGAAATCTGATGCTGGAGTTTATGTATATTCAAGTAAACAAGGCCTGGTAATTTTTGTCACATATGTCAATGACATACTTCTCCTATCATTGAATCCTGCACTTTTCAAGAAGAAAAAAGCTAAATTTATGAAGAGATGGGAAACTAGAGATATGGGAGAAGTTACCAAATATCTCAGTATTCAAATCAAAAGGGATCACTCTAAGAAGACTATGACTCTCAACCAGCACCCTCATGTCAAGAAAGTTCTTAAATGCTTCCAAATGGAACAATGTCATACTGTCAGGACCCCACTTCCCAGTGGTTACAGTCCAGTAAAGGCTACTGACAACTATTCCTGTTCACCCACCCTACAAACCAAGTATCAGTCCATTATTGGTTCACTTTTATTCATCATGCTCAGAACAAGACCCAATCTCACTTACAGCATTATACAGATGTCTCAGTTCATGTCTAATCCCACTGAGGATCATATGAACAAGGCCATGCATATTGTAAAGTACCTTTCTGCTACAAAGGACTTACATTTGGTCTATCACTCTGGCAATCTGTCTTTAGATTGCTATTCCAACTCTGACTGGGCAGGCAATAAGGATACTTATCATTCCACTTCCAGATATGCTATCTTTCTTGGTCCCAATCTCATTTCCTGGCAATCTTGTCATCAACTGACCATCACTCTCAGCTCTACAGAAGCTGAATATATGTCTCTTTGTGATGCTGGTCAACAGATTAAATGGATCTCTGCTCTTTTCAAGGAATCATCCTTAATCCTACATCATCAGATCTTGTTTGGTGATAACAAGGGTTCAATACACTTGGCCAATAATCCAGTTGTAGAAGGAAGATTGAAGCACATTAATATCAAGTATTACTGGCTTCATGAAGCTGTCAAAAATGGTGACTTCATCCTTGATCAAACAATGCACAGACTCCATGACAAAGTCACTCACTTGGCAAAAGTATGATTTCCATCATTCTCTTCTTGGCCTGGTTTAGCCTTGAATTTCAAATGAGGGGGAGTGTTGACACAATTATTATTCAGTGTCAGAACTCATGCATTATTACCTATGCATATTTACTGGTATGGTTATACTTTTACTGCCATTTACCTAACTTGCACATGATATGGTTATCTCAATACCTGGTTATATCACATGGTACTGTTCCTTTGGTACTCTTATCTTCTTATCTACACATGTATTCACACAGTCACTCTATTAGGAAGGTGCTCCTTCTCTTTATAGTAGTTGTAGATATAATGCTCTGGAATTACTCCATGCACATAGACCACCTCTATGTAGTATACACATATGTAGGCTAGGTCTCAGAGGGCAGAGTCCCTCAGTCAATTCACTCTTACTTTGTTCTCACTCAAACAACAACTACTTGATCTCAAGTAAAATCTCAAGTATCAAACAACTCCAGGTAAGCCATCTAGCCAACATATATCCTGCCTCTTGTTTGTTAGAATGTCCCTGATGAAGCAGAGAAATGATAGTATCAGTTGCAGAGGAGGGGATAGCTTTGGGCATGATGGTGGGTGAAAATTGTACTGTTTGGTGTGGTTTGTGATCTGGTGAACCATTTAGCAGATCATGTGACATATGACATCAGCATTCCCACCACAAATACATGCTCCATGCCTGGATTTGATCTCACAGACCATCAGCAACAAAAACATTGCAATGAGTAGGCCTTAGTATTTGGCTCATAGAATGGGAACCACTGCATCTCAGATCTTGACTCAGGGCTCAATAGAAAGCCAGGACCATGCCCCACAAATTTCCCCTAGTGAAGTGCACTGCCACACTCCATCCCATGTTATAAGGCACACAATGAAAATGTTGCAAACATTGCAACATTTTTGTTGCTCACTGTATAAGCACTAGACATGGTCTGTGCACAGGTACATGAGTTTGCTTCAACTGGTGGGTTGAGCTACATATGGTAAGTATGAGTTTCCATATAAATATCCCTTCAGTATCATACTGAGTAAGCATAAAATATAATGGAACATTGTGGAACAGTGATGTCATACATACATTATAATGATGTCATAAGTGTCTGGAACACTTCCATATAAGTATATAGCAATATAACATATGAGAAGGTGATGGAACAACACCAGTAATGTTCTATAGCTGGTCATAGAATCACATGCATGACAAATCTCCTTAGAGCAGAATAGTGAGCATCTGTTACATAAGACCAGCACTTATGTTGAGAAATTTACAGTGGGTGTGAGCTGCAACTACCCATTTAGGCAAGCTGGGGTGGGACCCTAAAGGTTTGAGCCCAAGCTCAGGCAATGTTGGCATGGGGTGCCTCATGAAGACAGCATGGCTGCCATCACTCAGCAATTTCAGTGGCCCAATTTAGTAAAAGGTGATCATTAGGATCACATCAATGCATCACCATCCCAGACAGTCTTGTGATTTGGTGTGATCTGCCTGACATAGGTAGCAAACAAAATGAATAAATTGGCTCTGAAGTATTGCCTGTCCACTATTGGGCTGTCTACCAGCACATGTATCATATTGTAGTGTACATGAAGTAAGAGTCCCTGAAGCTGGTGCAAGGTAAAATTCATTTGATCACCTGGCAGCAAGGTCAAATCTCCACCTCACCTTGTTTTTGGCAGGCAGCAGTGATAGTGTGGAGCAGGATTGTGATACCCTTCTGAATGGCACTCTCATATGCCTCAATGAACTTCTTCTTGTCACCTTTGTATCTGAGTTGAGTAATTGAGTGTGAGAATAGACAGTAAAGAGGAGCAGAAGTGATAGGTACTCACTGGTTGAGGAATTCAAGTGCAATGACATGCCACTGGTTGTATTTGGACTGGAGGTTGTGGTTGGGTCCATGGGTAAATTCATACAGCCAATCCCTGAGCAGAGGCAGCTGTTTCTCTGGCACACCCTTCTCCCAGTGTTGAATGATGTCCTTCCATGCTTTATTTCATGGGGTAATCTTCCCATCCAGGTGAGTAAATGGCATGTCAGGAATGAAAGAAGGGGACAAGGAGTATGTGAGTGTATTGCTTTCTGAAGTGGCTGGAGACAGTGAGATGGCTGGGGGCTGTGAAAACATACAGTGCTGATTGATGTGGTTGGTGCTAAGTACCAAGATGACCAGTGCAGAGGATGAACAAATAGCAGAGCACTGTAAGTTGACCAGGATAGCAGCATGTTCTGTTGTGAATGTACCAGGGACTAAAAGTAAGGGAACAACAATAATAGAGCCAAAAGAAGGTGCACTATGAGTGCCAGATGGTGGAGGGAGACTGCCAGCTGTAGTAGATAGCACTTGGCTCAAACAGATGACTTGAGTGAGATCTTGAAGTGAGTTGGTTACATTTCCAAGTATTGCCTGAAGGCTATTATTCAGGTTGTGAATCTCCATGCTTACTGATGACTGGAGCAACCACAAGTCTTCTCTTGTTGCTGGTGCAGCAAGAGTGTGTTCACCAGCTAGTGACATGTCCACCTCACATGGAAAGGGCCCCAGTGCATTGCTGTGGTTGTTCTCATAGCAGTGTAGTTCATCTAGAAGGTATTGAATGAACATGTCATGCTGTGAACACAGTCCACATCAGAAAAAAGGTGGTGGGACAACAAGAAAGGAAACTACTTCCATGTTCACTGTCTGCCCATCCACCCCACCACCAAACTGTTGACAATGGCCATCACTGCCCAATAGGTGCATACATGAACCAGTACTGGGCCCCCCCTCAATGAAAGCAATGAGTTGAGAAGGTGCCCTCAATCTCAGCACCTGTAGTTGCCTCACTGATCCATTTTTGGACAGCATCTTGTGATAATTGCTCACATGGCTTCACAACACCATTTGCTCCAATCACAGGGAAAATAAAGTCCCCATCTACCATGGCCTGTCCAAGATGGACATGCTCCAACCACCTAACCCAAACCATGAGCCAGAAGAATGAATTGCAAGATGTCAAGTCTGGTCATGGGTAGAACTTGTAGCAATTGCCTGTGATCACATCAGGGACAATGGCATGGAAGGTCAATGGACTCTTACTTTGTAAGTCAATTTCCCTGAATCCTTTGTCAACCTTCTTTTGCCAACCTTTCTGGTTTCTGAGGTGTATTTCATAGTATACATCCCTCTTGTTTGCAGCCAAGGTGTCTTGCTTGCCTCTTAGATATTTGGTGAGTACATGATTTACCATTGTCACATCTGTAATCTGAATGTCTTCCCACTTGAGCTTCACAAGCTCAAAGCACCTGGATGACTTAGTAAGCCATGGCAGATCTGTAGGTGATTATTACCCTACCTAGTCCAAACAATCCAAGCCATTGAAGCAAAGGCAAGTAATCCAAGGTACCATGTGACACACTTCTTCATATCATTGCTAATACCATGCCAGCTTGATGCAGAGGCCATCCTGGTCAGCACCAGGCTGATAAAGTGCAGCACACTTTTTAATTCTGGACAAGTGGTCATTGACCAGGTAAGGATCTTGTCCATATATTCTTTCTTCATTGCTGACAAGTGCACACAGTCACTTCCCTCTGTGGTCACTTTGTGTTTGATGGATGCCATGACATCATCCACCTCAGCAGATGACACAGGGTTTCCTTCCCAGTGTTGTCATGCCTCACTATAGTGCCATTTTTTATGGTACATATCACCATCACTTTTGGCAGTGTTATCAATGTGCATGTCATTCAAGGATAATACAATTAAACTCATGTGCCATCCCACAGTTTCTTGAATGCTGCATGCACACCCTCAACTGTGCTCCAACTCTGATTTTCATGGAATCCTCTTCATGACAGGTACAAGGCAAGTGCCTTGTCTGAGCAATGATTTGATACCTTCTCAAATGCATCTTTGAACCCAGGATCATTATAGATGTCTTCAACAATAATGGTATTCAGAGTTGATTAAGCAAGAAAGTTTGGAGCAATAAATGCCAGCTAAACCTGAGTGCTATGCAAGGATTTCAAGCTCTGATTCACACCAAGTTCATACCCAGATATGCTAGTAGTGATTTTGCTCAAGTTCAGATAATCTGCTATGTATCTATAGCTTTGCAAATTGAAAGTACAGCAATCTTATAGTATCCAGATGCCCTGAACCTCAGCTCACAAAGAACTGCTAGAAATTCTCAATGCAACAGCAATAGCTGCTGCACAGAGGCAGAATGAAGAGATTATGGCAATGTTTAACAGTAGCAGTGACTCAGAACTTACTGATTCATGGGCAGATATGTCATCCGAGAGCTCCTTGAGCTTGATGAGCTTGTCCCCCAGTTCTCCTATGTTGCTGGTCCTTTCTTTGGGTTCTAGCATGTCCATCAATTCAGATTCCATGGACAGCATCTCTGTTGCTGACACCACTGTGCCATATGCAAGGTTGTTGCATATGATCCAAGCACTATGCAATGAGGTTGAAATGGTGCAAATCCTTGAACACCCACAGGGGCTGATGCCCAAAATATCACAGCTTCCATTGCTCCATTATTTTGCAGAAGATCATATATCACTCTTTCAAAAGAAAGTGTGCATCAATCTGCTGATATTTAATGATATCCTGGACCAGATCAGTGACCATGCTGTGTTTCACAATCAATCAAATAATAAACAACTTCCTGTCTCAATCCAACTTGCAATATTCCTCAATTGTGTGGGGCATTATGGCAATGCCAGTTCACCTAAGGATATTGTGCAGTGGGCAGGTGTCAGCATAGGGATGGTGATAAATTGTACTAACTGTGTCATGGCCTCAATCATTGTGCAACATGATGCATTCATAAATATCCTGCATGTCTACTCTGAGGATATGTGTCAAGCATGAATTTTCATGGAGTCTCAGACTTATCACAGATGGAGGAACAGTGTCTTCATGGTGGATGGCTCCATGGTTAATTTGTATGCCAGGCTGGGAATGTTCAGGGATGGATTCTATGACCAAAAGTTGAATTTTTCATTGAATTGTCAGGTGGGTGACAAGAGTGGATGCAATCAATCAACTTACCTTGATTTAAAGATTGTGGTCATGCCCCATAATTTGCTGATTGTTGACTATGCGCTGGGGCAACCAGGGGGCATACACAATGCATATGCCTTTCAAGGGGCATGGATGTATCAAGATCCAAGCTTGATACCTCAACACCATTGGATTTGGGCAGATTCAGCATACCCATGTGAGAAATGGTGCACCATACCTTTCAAGACACCACATGGGGGAAGTTTGACATGCAGGCAGAATACCTACAACCAGTACTTATCCAAGGTATGTGTCCACTGTTGCTGAAGTTCTGTGAGTGGGTTTTCTGATGTCTTGAAGATCTGTGTTAGAATTGAGCACACATTCACAGCACTCAAAGGTCATTTCCAATCTCTGCATGAGCTTTGGCTCAAACTAAACAAAGAAGAAGACTTACATATTGCCATTTATTGGATCATGTGTTGCATGATCCTTCATAATATGATTGTGTGCTTTGAAGCCAGATGTGGGCACATGTGGAATGGGTGATTCAAGAGACTGAGAGGTTGGATGGCCATAATGATGCAGATGGTACTGAGGGAGTGCAGGAAGGAGGGACAGAAGGGCAGCAGTTTCATGGGTTGTTGATGCAGAGGCTTCTGGAGCAATGTGGTATCTGCATCTAACTAGACTTACGTTTGGTGTTCAAAAACAAAACATTCCAAGTTGATTCAGACTATCACCTCCAACAAAGAGAATGCAGATGCAGGATACATGTAGTAGATGATGCAAGATGATACAAAATGCGATGATATAGTAGACTACAGCACCATACCAGACACTTGATCTTGAGAGGACAGCTCAGCAGTGGACAACTCCATCCTGCCCACAGAATCTTTGCCAGCTTCAAGCTTCACCAATGCATACTTGAGGTGGAGAAGTTCTTGCTGCTCCTTGACCAGGTTGATCTCCAGTTATCTCTGCTCTACCATGTGATGGTGAGCAGACTCAGCCTCTGCCTCCATATGAGCCATTTCTTTTTGGTGCATGTACACCTGAAGCTTCATTGTTTTGTGTTCATTCTTGAGAATACTCAACCTGTATCAGGATTCAGTAGCATTATTGTTTAGGCTGACCAGTTTGTTGTCAAGACTGGCTTTTATGCTAGTAAAGCCACTCTTCCCCTTTCCCTTGAAGACCATATGCAAAGTCTTGGAAGTCATGTCAGGGGAGAAGTCACCAGAGAGGGGGGTTGACAATGATGTTGTTGAAGTTGACATGGGCAACCTGGGGTATGGTGACATTCAGAATGCAGAGTGGCTGTCTGCAGATGGAGTTTGGAACTTCTTGGAGAGGGGAATGGGCTTGGGGAGCTATAGAGTTAAGACCATGCTACCTGCATGTCATTAATGACTTGCCTGTGAAGCCAGTCCATGATCCCTCAATTCAGTTCAGCCATCAATGGACATGACATTGACTGGAAGCTGGTCTGAAGCCAATGGCCCATCCTGCCAATCTTGAAGACCCCCAGACATCTCTGCATCATGCTCCACATCATTGCATTCTGGTTCTTCTTCCTCCAATTGTGCAGCCCCACCCAATGGAATATCTGTACAAAGGATTGGTCAGCCAGGAGTATTCATGTGATGTACATAGACATACCTCTGCCATGTTTGCCCACCATATCATGTTGATCATTTGATTGCACTTGCCCACTGGGTTGGGTAGATGCTGCTGACATCAAACTGGTGCAATCATTGGCAATGGAAAGGAAATGTTCCACCTGATTGGTGCCAGGAGCTGCATTGAATGCCTTGGTGCTATATGCTGGGTTTCCATGCCATATCTGGTGACAATCCTCCCAGAACAGAGATTCAGCATGAATCTTCTCTAAAAAAATGGTGAGTAAGAGGACCAAGAAGGAGAGATATGACTATGTAGTACATACCTTGAAGGGTCTGATGGTTTGAATCATTGGGATCAATCCCCTCACCAGTGGATCTGAGACATAATGTATGATGTCAATATTTTGCCTTCAAACTAAAATGTCAGTGTAGAGGATGGTACTTACAATCAAAAGAAATATACCTATGTTGTAAGGTGGCTTGCCACTGCCGATGTGAATTTCTCTGCACTGTTAGCATAGATCTCCCCATATACAACATCATCATGGAAGACAATGTGTGCAATGACTGCATTGATGTCCTTCTTGCACTGACCATGAGGTTTTGCACTGGTTCCCTGAGTGTTGGTATCCTTCTTCTCATTGAAAAGCACCACATGATCAGCCAGATTGTCCCAGAGCCAAGATAAGAGCTTCTCTGTTAGGTGAGGATAACACTCCCAATAGACTCCCTGAGACTCATTTGAAGAACCTTGTGCATTTTTTTCAGGCATGCTTGGGCTGGGATGCAGCTTTTCTGGTGGTAGGAGGCAGGGGCTGAGGGGGTACAGCTGCCATTACATCAGGATTTAATCCTGTTGAGTGGGGGTTGGGTTTATTGGCAGGAAAGAGTGGGAGATTCCCTCCAGCATCCACAAAGGTGATTGTAGCAGATGACATTCCTTTGCAGAACTTGCCTCTGAGGCAGACAGAACATTAAAGGCTTGGATGAAGGGGAGGCATGGTTTAGAGCTCTGCTTGAATCCTGCCATCATGGTCAAAATAATTGCTGTAGAAATTTCTCAAACTCAGCAGTCAGCCTCAACTCTGAATACCATTAATGCTAGTGGGGATACTTGAACTGCTGCTAGTGTGGCTCTGCAGCCACTTGTGTCCCCAAGCAACATGTCCATCATAGGTCTTCTGTGTCTTTTCTGCCTGCAGGTGAGCTTGTTTGCCCACCTCCTTAATGCAGTGGATTGCCTCCAATGTCACATTCTCAGAGCTGGGTGTCTTCCTCTTGCCAGGAGACTCAGGGATGAGAGGCTTCTTGTTAAGAGAGCCCTACTGTCTCCCCATGTCAATAGGTGTAGTCCAGATAACTTGGATGTAGTCTAGATGACTTAGAGGTAGTCAAAAGCAGTCATGACCCAAACATGTCAGTTTCTAACATTTGAAATGCATTGATTGACTACCAAATTCAAAGACAAAGGCTACACTATTCATCCTTGGTAAGGTCTATCTCAACACAATCTGCACTACCTAACACCATATCCTCCTGACCTGTGAGGTCCACTACCATCATTGCCTTCTCAGATGTAACACTATCCATCTCTTGCTTAGGATGGTTCAATTGCTGTAGATAGAAATTAATAATGGTATACCATTTGCACACATTCCATTCATACCAAGAAATTCCAGAGGCCAAGGGAAGTCCAAGATAGAGGAGATGCAGCGTAATCAACCAGACAAGCTGGGATTTCCATCATGTGAACACACTGGGATGTGATGAGAGGTTTATCATCCATAACACCTTCAGATATGCTGAAAGTTGTTTCTGCACAAAGGGTCACATTCTGAACAGACACATTGTAAATGGTAAGTTGTTGAGCAGGTGTTGACTTCTGCTGTTCTGTGATGACACAAAGATCAGACAGGGCATACTTGAACATCATGTTTCATGGTTGAGGAAGCTTTACAAAGAGTATTAGGCCAGCTACATGTTAATAAGGATCAACACATACCTGACAGAGTGCTCAGATAATTGCCCTGGTCCACACACTGCTCACTTTGTTGAGGACAGTCTCTACAGACCAAGAGAAGCACTGAATACAGAATCTAGAGATAGTGGTCACATCAGGCTGACATGAGATCACCATGCCATTGAAGTGCAGTTGGTTGTGGGACCATGAAGTCACTGGCTGCAACTAACTTGCTATAGTGGATGGGTTTGGAAAGTCTGCTATTGCCTGAATGATATGAGCAAGATCCTGATACCTGCACTGCAATATGCCCAGGGGATCTGAGGTGAGGATGTGGCACACTTCATTGCACCAGTCAACACAGAAAGTTGTCATGAATTCAACTAACTGAATGGTGGTGGCAGCTTGCAGTAGAGTATCACCAAGCCCATAGCAAGCCAGCTTTTGTGCAATATCATAACTACATCCTCCGATGCTGTCCTGTTTAAGATTTGTGTTAGCAGATAACAAAAAGGTAAAACCAAAAACATACATCATAGTTGCTGCCACTCATCAGCACAATGAGGAGCAAGCCACCTCATGTAAGGTGGGCCCTGTGCTCTAAAGCATCTTCTGTGAACACTTCAATAATGTTGTAGCACTCATGTTGCAGGGAGCTATTCATCTGTCAGCTTGGCTAATGCTGAGAACTGGTAACTTTGCTTGCCTTCAAATCACACATAGTGCACCAAACAAGAGAATATCACTGTCATCCAAAAAGACAGCATCAATGATGCTGACAGCATTGAGCTTGGCAAGCTCTGCCTCAGCTTCACCTGGGGCCTAAAAGATGTCAGTACTTGCAGCCATCATAATCATTGACTTACTTCATGCCAGGTAAATCCAAAGGTGGAAAGTAATTCTTGAAAGCATTGAGTAAGGAAATGGGGTGCATTCTTGACATGCTTTCCACACTTGAGTTTTGGCCTTTGGGGTCCATCGAAGACGAAGTGGGTGTGTAGTAACATTTGTGAGATCATGACAAGTTGATAAAAAATAGTTTGGATCTCAGGGGATTCACCAGCACTGGTGTGGTTATACATGAAAACACTGCAGATGGCATGCATCCAGAGGCTATATAGACCATTGTAAGTATGTACTCAACATAATGATGGCTTGCATCACTTACCTTGCATCAAATCCAATGTGCATGAGCTGGGGTGTGCCATTTATATTGTATGGGCAAAAGCCCTCACTAATGACAAATTCATCTAGTGCACATCAACTTGCAGTGGGTGCAACAGCCTGGAAATAGACATTAGCAACTTCCCACAAATAGGTGTGGGCATGAACAACTTACTGTCCATAATCCATTTACTCCCATGATGGTTGTGTCAAAGAGGCCTGAGGCCTAAGGGGCTGCTGCACAAGCAAATACAATGCTGATTTGTAATCAGGGGCTCCATGCTTGCAAGGGAAAGAAACTCAGCACTGAGGTGATGATGATGATGATGATGATGATGATGATGATGATGATGATGATGATGATGATGATGATGATGATGATGATGATGATGATGATGATGATGATGATGATGATGATGATGAGCAAGAAGGGGTAGTCATCACAATGTAAATAAGGATAGACCAACCTCTGAGTCAGGTACAATCATTGAACTGCTGGATACCTGAATGGAAAGCATTGGGGAGAGAGGTCAGATATAGTTGTTGAACTGCTGAATACCTGAATGGAAAACATATCAGTGAAATGGCAGAGAATGTGAAGCCAGTCAACATAACAAGAATACAGCCAGATGGGGTGCCAAGTCTCCATGGTGGAATCACAACATTGCAAGTTGAGTACCAGTGGACCTGCCATTTTATTAGCTCACTGGAGACCAAGGATGAGAAGATCAAGTATGAGACTGTAATATAGTCTGCCAAATTGTGGTCCATGATCAAGCAGAGTAGATGGTTGAGAAGCATCAGGCCAATCTTCTTGTAGACCTTGAAAAAGATGGTTTCCATCATGACAACACATTCACCCTCACTGGTCTCCCAGACATCAGTAAGATTGTTGATACCTTGACACCAATGCAGAAAGATGAGGTGAGTATAGATTCCCCTGCATACACAATATGATGTGGACTAACCTTGTACACAAGAAGAGGAGGAGGCACAGTGTCTGCAGGTTTTATCCACACAGGGAAAAGACCTCATTTGTCTGCCTCAAAAAATAGGAAATAAATCATGAGCCATGTAAATAGAGTAAAGTCAGTTAAGCTGACCACATCAGTGATTTCTCCACCAGCTCAATGTTGTAGCATGGAATGAGTTTGTCATGTGTTGAAGAACTCAATTCTGGCCTCCTTGAATGTACACTGGGTCAAAAGTAGACACTTGATACATGACAAACCTATGTGCATGAGCTGAACTCGCAACCAAAGAAGGGGTGGAGACATACATTCATGGGTGTTGCCATAGGCTTGCCCAATGAGTGCCAGTTCCTCACATTGCAACTGGTTAAGGCAACCCCTCACCAAATACACCTCTTTAAGGTGTTCAAGAGCCAATACAAGCAGTTTAGTATTGTGCTTGTACAAAGGTGGTCTACAAAGATGATAAGTAGAGGGGCAGGTAGGAAAACAGCACATGACTTACAGGAATGGGATCAGTGCAAATTTGTGGCTTTCAAGCCAGTGCACAGTAGCTGTGTAGATTGTGACAGCTTCTTCAGCACTGACATATGGTCCATCTTTGAGATAGCCATGCTGCCTCTCTTGTTCAGCTTTCAAGTAGAGACCTAAATAGTACATTAGCAAGGGTGAAGTCAGAAATTACACAGTCCACTTACAGGTGAGACAACCCAAGTTCTTCTTTACAACTGCCTTGTCAACAGTCACACCATGCCAGATGCATTCCTGGTGATAGTGAGCAACACTGACCCATCAGTCTGCCTTGTTCTTCACATACCATAAGATGATGTTTTCAATGGCAGTGGGCATTCCTGGGACCTCCTGCTTCATGACTATCTTAGCAATACCCTTGCTGTGGTCTGCTGGTTGATGCAACCCTCAATAAATGCATGGAGCTTGTATTGGACAATGAGCTGTAGTAGGTTGATAGCCTTGACAACTTTACAGGTTAGCTGGTTGAGGACTAACCTTGTGCATGAGAGGGGGAGGGGGTTCAGCACCCACAGGGTTGATCCACACAGGGCAAAGACCTCACTTATCAGCCTCAAAAAATAGTAATTGATTGGGATACTGGAAACAAATCATGGGCAGTGTGAATACAGGGCAAAGAACAAATGAACTGACCATATCAGTTCTCTCCACCGGTAGCATGGAATAAGTTCATAATAGGCATTGAAGAACCCAATTCCAGCCTCCTTGAATGCATGCTGGGTCAAGAGCAGATGCTTGATTATAAGCTGAACTCACTGCCAATGAAAGGATACTGACTTACATTTGTGGGGGTTGTCATGGGCTTGCTTGATGAGTGCAAGTTCCTCACATCATGACTGGTAATTTGGTGTGGATGATAAGCCATAGCAACCCAATGATCTTGATGATGATGAGCTGTAGTAGGTTGATGGCCTTGATGACTTTGTAGGTCTGTTAGTTGGTGTGACTCTCAATAAATGCATGGAGCTCACTAGAGATTTGAACTTGCAACAATGATTTGTCAAAACAGTCAGTAAAGGGAACAAAAGCCCAACTTACAAGGATAGGATTGATGCAAATTTGTGGCAACTGCATAGATTGCTGAAACATCTTGTATGACATACTTGAAAAATGTAAGTGCATTACATAGGCTACTATTGAAGGCAAGATCAACTTACTTGGTGAGTGAAGGCTCTCTGGCCATCAGGAACTAGCCATCAAGAACAGGCAACAAGGAAAGTGAGAGTGGAAGGCAACACAGTGGGGAGAGTGTAGGAGGCAATTACAATGAGGCATGCCTGCACCACAAGGCTTGATGACATACAACCCACACAGCTCAACTGGTTCAAGCAGTAAAGTCCTGGTAAGGGAGTAAAGTGAGTAAAGTAGAGAAAAGCTGGAAATTTACAGAGAGATTTACAAGTGAACTGGTCCTGAGCTGTAAATTTGAGCTGTAAATCTTGAGCCAGTCAATGCTTAGATGATGGGAGTGAAGGAGGGCTGAGAGCACCCAGGTTCACAGCATTTCATCACTTCACCCTCTTGAAATCACAAAAAAATTTTGCACCCTCCCAGGGACTCACCTGTTCACCTAGAAGTCAGTCTTACTAGTAGTTGTTGCCCACTGTACAACAGATGGACATTTCATGCAAAATCCAATGGCTACATTGCTCATAAACCACTAAGTCTACTAGCATGCACTGTAGTATACCATTGTCCTCACTGTTCTCTCTCCATCTCCCCTGCTGTCAGTGTGTGTACACTATTATGTGGTGCTGTCACTCAAGTGGGACATTTAGCCTTTTGACATTGCAGCACTTGCATACTCTCCACTGCCAACTTCCACTACAGAGCTGCCATCTGATCACTGGGTTCCAGTGCTGAGACCCCACCCCAGGAATTTACAGTGGCCATTTGTAAAATTTTCCAGATAAACTGACTTAACTCTATTTGCTCAACACTTATCAGCAAAGCTACATCTAGTCTACAACATCTGATTCAGACTGCTGCAGATGATACTGCTGAGTATTTAGATTAAGTAAATGGTCAGTGCAACAATATCAGTCCCTCTACACACAAGCCAGCCCCCTCAAGGAAAGGCCACTAATGTCATAGACAGCAATGAAGTGCCAATCATTTTCTTAATCTAGACCTAGTCAGACAATGTGCAGGCAGATACCTTTTTTTGTCTCTCACAGCAACTGAACTAGTCAGACAACATGCAGCTATCTAATCTAAACATGCACACAATAATATTCTTTTCTCACAGTAACAGAAAGAAGCACAGTGCAGCACTAAATGTGCTGAAATTACACCATACAGCCCCCCCTCATAGATCAAGGTTTATTTGAGGGTGCTCTGCATTAATCTGCCATAAAATGCAGTCAGCATTGCAGCACACATGCTTTATGGAGAAAAATCTATTCAAATTCATTATATTCTGGAGTATTTTAGCCCACAGGAGTCACCCATTATTGATCACATGGGCTTGTTTCAGTCCAAATTTAGTTTGGAATTGGCAATGGCATCAGATTCACAGATCCTTGGTGTGGTTTCCCTGGTGTTCTGTCAGCCTGAAGGTGATGATCATTCTCTCAAAAGCAACCATGCTCTGTCTAGAGCAGCATATAATGTGGCTTTTACTTATTCTGAATGCCTCAGCAGCTCTGCCAGTGCCCAGTGGAAATGCATCCTGGAAATGCTACACAATCTTGACCAGACAATGTCTTTAAATGCATTGGACAAAGCACTCCTAGACTCCCAAATGCAATCCATGGGGACAAAAGGTATGACTCTGGCATTCATGTATTCAAGTCACACTTATTCCCCACAGCCGTCCTAGTGTATTTAATTTGTGCCCAGAATGCAGGTGTGATGTTCAGAAGACATGCAGAAGAGATGCTGGTGGAATCATTCGAGATGTCTCCACAGACAGAAGCAGTCATGAATGCAGCTAGTAAACTTGTGTGCTCTTACCCTGGCCCTACTATCACTATTCCTAACAATGTCTTCGGTGATGCTGTATTTCACGCCAAGCTTGCCAACTTCCTGATTATGATAGACATAAATGTCCTTGCACCTGCTATGACCTGCAAAGCTGGCTCAGAGGTTTTTGAGGAACGAGATACAGCACATCCACACTACATCACTGAATTGCTGACTGGCATCTTATGTGCTGTTGGCTGGCCTGCAGACACCAAACGTATCAGCAAATGCATTGGTGATGACATGGTATGGAACAATTTGAAACTTCCATGGCATCAGTCATCACTCTGGTTGGTGATCAGAGTCATGATACAGACCACCCTTGACCATGATGGCCTTGGTCAAAGCCTTTACAAGACCTTCATGTTGTTCTTCATGAATGGCATAGCAGGCAAAGCTTGGCTTTATGACATGTCCAACAATGTATTGCAGTGGGCATCAGCCAAACTCAGTCATCAGCTGACAAAATTAGATGTCAAAGCACCAGAATGGTTGTCAGAAGATGTGTTGAAGACCTGCACCAGCATTCAGACTCTCTTCAATGAGAGGTGGCAGCAAGTACAGGCTGATGAAGCAATGTCCCCAACATGGAACCCATCCACACTCGACTTCTTGGCAGATACCCTACTGGCCCTGCTGAGTAGCAGCAAATACATCAGCAATGCACTCCAGACTCACAATTTGGCCTCTCCACCTTTCAAGTTCAAGCCAAAAAGCTGCCTAAGAGGCACTTTGGATGACTTTTTGTCTGCAAACAAGAAGTTCTTCCAGCACACCTATAATCAAGAACAATATATAATGCTATATGATTTGGAGCAAGAAGTTGGGGAGGGGATTGATGATTGGGTTGCCAGTATCTCCTCACCAGACATCAATGACATTTGTGAAAGGTTGGAACTCCTAGTAAGCAGCTATTTGGCTGCTGCAAGACAATCCTATGAAGGCAATCCCAAGGATCTTTCACAAATGTTGCTGACTGTCATTGAGCTATGGATTGCACTTGACAAACTTGTCATCCAGCAGATCCCCATTCTACAGGACTATTCTCCCAAAGTACCTGCCTCTCTCCTGGAGCAACTACTCCTTCATGATCCTCTACACCTACAATGGGTTGCTGTTACAGTCAAGTATATACAAGGATGTGTTTCCCATGCAAAGTCTGGATACTCTGTGTTCTCTGATGCAGTGGATGAACAAAGCTTTGCAATACACTATTTTGAACAGTCATCACATTTGTGTTCCCTGAAGGAATGCATTCTTGATGATGCTTGTATGAAGCAAGAGGCTAAATGTCGGGAGCTTGCTGAATCAAATGAGCAGCATGCTGAACTCTGTAAACAGGCCTCATATACCAGTCATGCTTATACAACTGACTACCATGGGCAACAGACCCATACATCAAGCTGGGAGTGCCCACATTGTATGCTGGATGATAGAATTGAGGGGATGATCATCCTGGTGCATGAATGGCCGCTCCCAAAGGATCCACTCCAGGCTGCAAGGGTTGTCTTCGAGCTTGATTGTCCAGTTTCATTTAATATGTGGCACTCCACCACCTTCCACTTCATGGACCTTTGCTCTTCACCAGTATCAGAGGGCACCATAGCAAATGTCGTTCTGCAGAATTATTCAGGACTGCAAGGCTACTATGTGGAGCACAGCAGATCCCATATCACGTTGGCATTAAAAGCTAAACCCTTCACTATAACCCACTATAGTGTAGCCAATATACCTGGTGATGAAAGCAACATTTGCATCAACAATGGCCTCAATTTCTATGGCTTTGACAGCAAAACCTCCATCCCAGCCTGTAAAGCTTTCAAGTATCTTGACATCTCATCTCTTTGCACATATCAGCTCCCAGCAGGTCCATATCAGAATTTGCACCAGTACCTCAAAGGTACCACTCACACATCAAATGAAATCCTCTGCAATCAAGCAAATTGTCACAAAGACCTCTCAATCCATGAGTTCGTAGCATTCGGACATTTGCGCAGCAGCTCCTCCTTGCAATGGTTGAACATGCTGCGGGAGGTTCGTGCCAACACTTTGCGATTTCATCGTGACGAAGTGCATTTTCTCTTTGCCCAAACGTCTTGCCAAGTAGGTCCTGTCTCAGAAACGAGAAGGCTTGTGTGGCATGAGGAGCTATGCCACTTTTCTTTCTGCAACTCGTTTCTGAGAGAGCTGAAAGTTTTAGCGATGGCCATGTCGGGTAATTGGCTAGAGGCTATGACAATGGCTACAGTCATTCTTCTTGTAGTTCGAATGCTGGCCACGAATGTGGAGGTTCCCAATACAACGGTGGATGTACATGCCCTTGAGCTTCTCGACTTGGTCCGTGAAAAAACTTTTTCTTGAGTGTCAGAACTCTCTAGAAAATTCGAAGAGGCCACGAGGGAGAATGAGAGGGAGGCCCTCCAAGGACAACTTCGCAATGTAGCTGCCATCTGCCGCAGCACTTTCGAAGTCGGTTCGATTCATGCAAGGCAACTGTTATGCTCTTCTAGGTCCCTCGAGATCCTGCTATCGTGTGCCATTATTGTTCACGACAACACCCCTGCTAAATTGAATACTCTTAGCAGGATGTCTCGATTGCTTATTTCGCGTGACCGTCGCCTAGCATGGAAATTAGAACAGATTGTGGGCAGCATTGTCAAGGATGGGAACGAAGGATTCACTTCGCGGTCAAAGGCGTTTGGCCCGCATACTGTGAGGGCACCCAGTGGAAAAGGGTCAGTTTGGCGAACTGCAGTTGGCTCATGAGCAGTACACTTACATCTAAAGATCAACAATCGCAGGAAATCAGCCTCGATATTCTGGATGGTACCCTGTTGGTAAGTGGAAGGCCATTGGGGAGACTTCCACACAATTTCCAGAAGGACATGCTCTTCACTTCAATTTTCGGTGGTGTAAGTTATCGTTGAGTTTGATACATCAAGCACTAACTTGCAATAGCACGTTCTTGGGGTTGTTCCCGGAGATATGCCAGGGATGGAGTATGCCACGCGCGCTTTCATTTTCGAGCATCGTGTAAGTGCCTTCGTTGAATTCGCATTGAGTCTCGTCTGATGAGGTTGTGGAAGGTATACTTCCAGATGGTTGGAGGTGAATTAGTAATCAAGGCCAAAAAATTAACGGAGGGTTCCGATGTCCTCCAACTCATTCCTCCCCAAAAGTTGGCATCCGACCTTCCAAGGGTGTTGATTGAGAACCATGTTCACTGGCTCAACCTATCCACCAGCTCAATTGAGATTCGTCCGCTCTTGAGCATGTGGCAGGGAGATCCTCAGGACCTCATGGTTACATGGGATCGTCAGTTGTCCACCGTGTCTGTGGATTTACCGCGCTACGGGCTTTCATTTTTCATCAACAGTGACCGGGAGCTCGAATCTCGCCACCTTCGTGGTATGATCTATGACACGGACCAATCCATCGGAACGTTGTTCGGCCTCGTGAACAAGCTCGTTCTTTGTCCAAAGGATAATCATGCAGAGGGGCTTGTTCAGAGACAAGTGCTTATCCCAGAGGGTGGTGTTGGATATGAACTGAATCATCATCATGTTAAGGTGACGGTAGACATCAAGGGGCCAGCACATCAGAGCATTTCATACCAAGCGTTCAGGATTGACACCGACTTGGGCTATCTCGTAGGCAACTCTAGTTTAACGAGCAACCTTTACCGGGCCTATCTTCATGCGCTGTGCGGTAACCCATGCTTTGTTGATCCTCTTACGAGGAAGACGGGTACAGAAGAAGCGTTGATTATACTGCGCTCTGCAGCGGTTCGGTCATTTTTGAGGATTGATCGCCGTGCTGCCAAATTGCTGGGGTGTATTGCATCGTTGACCACCGAGCGAAAATGGTATCCCCCACACCTTCAGTGCATGCAGACCGCACATTGGGTGCCGCTTCCTGCCGCTTCTCAACACCACAACTTTTATCTCTTCTGCGTATCGATCAAGGAAATTCACCAAACCCTTCAAGTTTTTCACGAACGTCCGTCTCTCACAATATTTGAGAATTTTTCGACAAGAGATGATCACCTTCTTTGCCGCACTGCGCTTCGAGCTGCGCTTCTTGATCCACCCGGACATCGTGATGAGCGACATGGGAATGGTGACGACACGTATGAAGGAAGGGACATATTGCAGGCTGGCAGCGCCGAAGCCCACGCATATAGTGTTGCACGCGCCGTTTATTCGTGGACCTCCCCGGAGATACTGAGAGAGATCTGTATCCGTACCTTGCTGGAATCATGGACACGACCATTGGAAGGGACCACTGCGCAGACAATATCTTTGCGTTACAGCAGAGCATGGCTTTCTCCTGAATTGCGCCCCGTTTGGCTTTCATCGTATGACGCATGTCGTAATAGTCAAAAGGACCTACATCGCTTCCACATCTGCAAAACGCTAAGTGCTGAAACACCTGCTGTTTCGACGCTTAGCATTTGCCGGGTTGAGTAACATTGCTTGCCGAGCACTGAAAGAATTCAAAAATCATAGCAAGCGCATAGCGTAATTTGGCCAAAGTACTGATGCAACTCTTATTCACCCTCCCTGCAATGGTGTATGCGACTCCGGACCTCGAAGACATTGCCCTTACAATGCTCGCATTTGCAACTATCCCGCTGTTCAAACACGAACCTCCACCCCCACACGCCGCCTATTCCCTCTCTGACGAGTATGAACCACCTTTCCAGACGTTGTACAATTGCATTTCTTCCAGTGCAACTGGAGACTTCGGTCAAGAGAGATCTCGTTGGGATTACGATCAGCGGCTCTGGTGGGACACTGCCGCCTTGCATGCGCAGACAATCACCCAGTGGCCGTGTTGGACACCACCTTCCTTTCACTTCTTGAATAAATCGTTGTATGATCTGGAAATGCTCGCTTCCCAAGTTGTTTCAGTGTTTCAGAGCTGCTATCGAAATTGGCAGTTACTGCACCACCTTGATCGTGTCCAGAAAATCCTGTACCAAGCCTGCTGGCACACTACATCGCGCGAATCCGCACCGTATTGTTTCATTCCAGCCGGTGGGAGCCCTCCTACACCTAACCAGATGGTAGCCTTAGAAAATCTTTTCCATCTGCGAGCACCTCCCGCGCCGTTGACTCTTCAGCCCCTTACTGTCGAATCTACATGTCTCTGCCCAGTTGACGAGTCTATGGAACTCAATCGGCTAATCAATCGTCTTCGCGGGAAGAGAGGAAATTCATTTCATGCCACATATGTAGGTGATCTAGACTTGAGTAAGAACCACCACGTCTACGACAACTCCTTTTCCCTACGATGCCCCGCCGGTCGACATTCAGATCAGGTCAAAGCACATTACAATTACTGCAGATCAGCATATCTCCAGCATTCATCGGTCCTTACAGACAGCTTCACTCCACGTACACGCAGCGAACGTGCAGTTTCCGAGTCTGGTCAGTGGCCACGTATCACAGTAAAAGTACTTCTCGGTTGCCTCGCATCCACATCCAGGGTTGAACTACCTTCTGACTGGCGAGATTATCTGATATCTTTTGTAAAGTTGGCTTTGGAGTACCAACGCTCTCGACGGATGCTACTGTTGGCGATGAATGGTCAGCTTGAGGATCTATGCACAGAGATGGAGAATATTGGTTGTATTGGGTGGGATGCGGGCTCGCATCCGGACTGGCTCCTTATTCAGGTGAGCATCGTGCCGAAAATCTATGTATGCATATTAACCACTCCCTCATGATTTAGCTGGAAGGTAACTTCCTCATTCGTCATATCCAAGCCAATGTTGCGTTCGAGATGATATCACCGAGCTCTGGCAAAAACACTGCTCTACAGCTGCATATGGGCGAAGGCAAATCGTCCATAATAGTTCCGATGGCAGCTTCAGATCTTGCCGATGGGGAAAGGCTTGTGCGAGTGGTAGTACCAAAGGCGCTCACTGCCCAAATGTTCCATCTTCTAGTTGAGCGTCTTGGTGGGCTCACTAACCGGCGTATCTATTATCTCCCATTCTCACGGTCGCTTCAAATTAACCAAACAAGGACCGGAGCATTATGTGCGATCCTCGATGAATGCAGACGCGAACGGGGCATCCTCGTATCGCAGCCTGATCATATTTTATCCTTGAAGCTTCTCAGCGTTGAGAAGCAACTTCAAGATAGTAAAGACGTGGTTGCAGCTAAGCTTCTGCAGATACAACAGTGGCTCCACTCGCATGTTCGCGATATTCTGGACGAGTACGATGAGATCCTGCACGTTCGCAATCAGCTGGTGTATACCATTGATTCCCAGCGACCTCTGGAGGGTTACCCATATCGTTGGACAACCGCACAACAGGTCCTTGGTCTCGTGAGAAAACACGCTGCTACACTCCACTCGGGCTTTCCGCTCAAAGTGGAATATGAGAGTCGTGACCAGCGGCAAGAGTATGCTGGGGTATTTCCGCATATCCGCCTTCTTCATCCTGAAGCTGGGAAGAAGCTGATTCACCTTATTGTTCAGGATATCATGGACGGTCAGTTGTCCGACCTGACCTTTACCCAGGCAGACCAAAGCATCCAAGATTCCATTCGCAAGTTCATTACTAAGGTTGATGTCGATCCCTACGACGTTCAAATGGTGCAAGATTACAGCAAGGCCGCCTCTACACGGACAAGAATTCTACACTTGCGTGGACTATTAGCGTGTGGGATCCTGTCGTTCGCGTTAACTGAGCGTCGATGGCGCGTCGGATTTGGTCTTGCACCTTCGCGAACTATGCTCGCTGTCCCCTATCGTGCGAAGGATGTCCCAGCTCCAAGAGCCGAATTCGGCCATCCCGACGTCGCTGTTGTACTCACGTGCCTCTCGTACTACTACCAAGGACTGGATGAACACCAACTAAAGTCATGCTTTGAACAGCTTCTGCAGTTGGACAACCCTCACCTAGAATATGAACTCTGGGTACGAGACTGGCCCACCGCTCCAGAATACCTTCGTCAAGTCAGTGGCATTAACATCAAGTCTTTGAAACAGTGGAACACCCTTCTCTTCCCTATTTTCTCACGTAATCAAGCCACCATCGACTTTTACCTGTCACGAGTCGTCTTTCCGAAGGAAGCGAGGGAATTTCTGTTTAAACTATCTTCGTCAGGTTGGGACCTCGCTGAGGAGAGGATGAACGTAATTACTGGTAAGTAATTCAATCTAATGATGGAATTTCTCAAACGCTTCCCCCAAGGTTTTTCTGGAACAAATGATACCCGCTATCTATTACCCACCTCCATTACACAGCAGGACCCAGAGCATCAGCGAGGCACGAATGCAAAAGTACTTGCATACCTCTTGCGACCTGAGAATGACGGATACAGACAAACATTTTGGGAGAACGGCGCGCGCCGATCGGCTCGTGAATTCCTTGAACTACTGGTGAAACAAGAACCTGAAATACGTGTCATGCTGGATGTTGGCGCACGAGTATTAGAGCTTACGAACCGTGAATTCGCAGCAGCCTGGTTAACGCTCAAGCCTGATGCAAAAGCTGCGATCTATTTCAACCAAGACGACGAGCTTTCCGTGCTCACTCAAGAGGGAACCACCCAACTCCTCCTAGAGTCCTCCTTTGAACGGCGTCTCGATGAGTGTGTGGTATATTTGGATGATACACATACAAGAGGCACAGATATCAATTTCCCCATTGGCTTTCGCGCGGCTGTCACTCTGGGGCCAAAAGTCACGAAAGATCGCTTAACACAAGGTATGACGTTTAGGATCGCTTGATAGTACTTGGACTGATCCAAGATCAAGGCTGCATGCGTATGCGCAAACTCGAATACGGTCATTCAATGATGTTCTTCGCTTCACTCGATGTGGACAGGGCCATCCGTTCCGCAGCATCGGTCGCAGACGAAGACACGATCCATGCTCCAGATATCTTGTTGTGGGCAATGCATGAGACCTGCATGGAGATCCAGAACCGTGCTCCTCACTGGGCGCACCAAGGAGTTGACCACACTTCACGATACAATGCATGGTCTAAATTTTGCCGCGACGAAATCGCGTCAGATGAGCTTGCAAGTGTATGGCGTCAGCCAGATGCAAAGACCTTGGAGGAGCTGTATGCACCCATACGATATCCCGCGAGCATTGCATCATTTCTTTACCGGAAATTCGTCAACGATGCACGAACCTTGGTATTCTCTCCTTACCTAATTCCAACATGGACGAAGAGCAGGAGAGAGAACTTGTACATGAAATCGAGTGCGAACGGCAGGTGCAACGACCCCCACCTGCTGTTAAAGCTACGCACTTGGTTGCTGACGATGTCCGGCATTTTGTGCGAACAGGCATATTGGTTGCTGAATCCAGTGCATTTCTTCCGATATTCAACTCTTTCAGGAGCACAAATGCACCACCGATCGAGAGGACTCCGTGGACCCAACGTGTCCTAGCCACATCCGACTTCTGCAGGGTCATCCACGGAGATGGAGATGTCTCTCAATATCTCCGCCCCGTCAACTGGATACTTTCGAGTGTTGGCTTTGAAAGAATCCATACTCTAGTTATCCTTAGCCCTCACGAAGCGAACGAACTGTTACCGGATATCAGAACAAGCACGTATGTCCGGCTTCACACTTACACACCTCGTGTCCATAAAGTGATGTGTCCGTGTGACAATCTCGACCTCTATAACATTCCTGCTGTCTCATCGGATTGGGCGGTACCCACAACATTCCAGGACCAGCTCAACTTGTTTTCTGGACAACTTTACCTGCACAACTACGAGACGTATATCCGGCTGTGTCGTTTCCTCTGCATTTATGCCAAAGACCTTGAAGATCAAGGTGATATTAGGAGAGAGTGTGACGGATTTATAGCACTGGAACATCGGCCGCAGAGAGCAGGGTCAGGAGACTCTTTCTCAAAATCACCGCTACCTTTCCTGCGGTTCTTGGTTGGGCTTCGCAGAAAAGGAATGCCCTTCTCGCTCACGCACATGGGTAGGATCTTGGACGGGCATCCGGTTAGGGAAAAGGATTTTGAAGTTTGAAGATTTCCCAGTGTATTACTGGTGAGTTATACTCATCCAAGGAAATACACCCGTCGGGTACTCATCAGTTCAAATTATTGGATTTGGTGGAAAAGGGATACTCACTGAGGTGGAAAGCAGCTCAATATATCGCTCTTATTAGTTCGCTTTGGATATTTATGCTTCTTCACAACATTGGATGTCTCCTGTACAAATAATATAATTCAGAGTTGTCTCACCGACAGTGTGCCAACATGGTCCTGATTCTTGTTGGCTTCAATTGGCGCCGTTCCCTCAGAGTTCTGGCGAATATTTTGACGCCCATGCCACACCGTGTGATTTCAGTGTACATTCATCGCTCCAAGGTTCTTTGTATCACACCAAGCTGTCGTTCTATTTGCATAGTATGTATGCCTCCAATGTTCGGAGGCTCTGCATCTAAAAAGTTCGTGTGTGGACTCGTTCACAGTTGTCGCCTCGTGCCAACTAATAAATTGTCATGGACACCCTGCCGCACTCAACGGTGGAGTCTACAACGCCATTCCTGAATGTCCTAATTTCTCGTCTCCCAAATGAGTTCTTACCACTTGAGTGCTTGCTGACGTCGTCTTCGCGTGCCGGCGTTGAAACGCTGCTTCAGTTCGTGCTTGGTGGAGATTGTCCTGCCATTGCCACGCCTGAGACACGAAATGATTGGGCATGCAAGCAGCCAGAGGTCATCAGAGCTGTGCAGGGCCTCCTAGGTCCAGACTTGAAATCTGCGAAACGTACCCGAGAAAACGAAGACGTTGACATGGAGCCTAATTCTAAAAGACCTAAGACTACACAAGTGAATGCCGCAGAGGACGATGACCCTACTCTCTTCACCCTTCCGTCTGTCTCGACAAGCTCTCCCATCCGGAAAAAAGTCGACATCACCGTCCACACGCGTTCTATCCAATTTATTAACCCTTCCTCGCGTACAGTCGAAGCGTCTATTCTACTTTCGAACATCACCCGCGCGTTCATACTCCCTACACGTGGCAAGGCAAAAGGACATTGGACCATCGTACTCCTTTGCTCGGACACACCACCAGAGAAAGGAAAAGCAGCTACCGGAGCACAGCATCAACAAGTTATATTCGGTCTCGACGCGTTCAGCACGACTGGGTTCGAGACAACCTCTTACTCATTTTTCACAAAGGCCAGCGGGCACACTGCTCATGGTTCAACATCCGCCACTACCACGACAGAGACGATTGCCAAAGGCGCAGAGACGCGCTCATCCCTAGAGAAACTACTTTCTTTCCTACCTGTCCCTTTCTTCGAACCCTCTTCCAGTGTATTCCGGAGTGCTTGTGCATCAGCAAATGCAGGAGATGGCGCTGCAGGAATCAATGCATATCTCTCTGCCAAGTCTGGTACGCTGTGGTTCTTTGACCGCGGGATCCTATGGGGTGAAAGTAAACCTTGTGAATTTTGGGATGTGGAGAATCTAGTTGCAAGGGATGGTGTCAGGCTACTGAGTGCAACTGGGCGGACATGTTCGGTGATACTACGGAGAAGACGGAGTGCAGCAGTAAAGAGCGGTGATGGTGATGATGACGAAGACGAGGTGGAAGAAGACTTATCCGAGACTGAGTTCACGATGGTCGACGGGAAGGAGCAAGACCCTATCTATGCATGGGCAAGACAACGAAAACACCTCTTTGGGAAACCATCGGCGGCTACTTCGGGTCCCTCACAGATATCCTCCAAGGAGAGCATACATCCCAAGAGCCGACCTGCACCCACTTCAGCGAACGGTCCTGCATGGGATGACTCGGATCCGGAAGATGAGGACTTCGAGACTGAATCATCTGAGAGCGCCAGTAGTGGCTCGGATGAGTCAGAGAAATCCGACAATGAGCAGGACGATGGGAGCGAAGATGTCAACAACAGCGGCGATGAGGATGATGAAGAGCAGGAGGGAGGTGATGAAGAAGAGTTTGAGGAGCCTCGCCATCCTGTGCTGCAACGGGATCCTGTCAGGGTTTCTACAAGCATGGTGATGAATGCATTCAGCTGTGGGCTCGGGAGTGGTGCAAGCAGCGAAGAAGACGAGCTAGAAGAGGACTAATTCTCGTTTGCACTTACTACAGATCTCAAATTGATTTAACTCAATGTAAGCTGGGATGCAACATCGAATAGATCCGATCATGCCACCTGTAATCAAATACCTTGTCAAAGGTTACTCAATGTATCAGGGGCCAGGGCACATTGATATCATTGTCCTGTCTTATACATAGTGTGAACAAGGCATGTCTTTATAATAAATTATCTAGTTGTATGTGCAGGTCAGTCATCCCCTCACCGAACACTCGACAAGAGTCATCAAGCTTTCCAACATTAACTTGCTCATGACAGTCCACATAGTGAGCGCCATGACTTGGCAACCACAATAAACAAGCCACTATTCGATGGCCTTGTGAAAGGCGATGATGTCCATCGTGCCTGAATTCAGAAGTGTGATCTCGTCAAGGGGCAATCATATATCAACGTCCTCCATGGTCGAGCGTGTTGCATCAGTGCTGCACTATAACTTAGTTCAATCTTCATCTGCGTAGTGGCTCAGAATAATGGTCCCAACGATGAAGTGCACAGTCCTAGTATTGCATTGATGCCCCAGTCGCAACCGTCTTACCAGGTGAGCAACCATCGTCCTACCCATTCACCTAATTACGAAGTTCTAAATGGAAACCCTACCCTGAGGCTCATACGGAACCAAGAGCACCAAGAAACCAGCAAACACCAACAAACTCCCTGCAATATACACCGGTACAGCCGTAGACAAGTTGGCATACAACGCAATGATGGGTGCCTATCGGTGTTCCTTGTCAGCATTACGATAGACGTATACAAGTGCTGTGGTACCGGAAGAACTATCAGCTTACCATGACTCCAAATGCGCCCTTGGCAGTGGATGTTAAACAGTTACCAGTCCCGCGGTGGATAGCAGGGAAAATTTCCGAAGAGATCGCATACAACACACCATACATGATCTACACCTCATCAGCATTCACACACCTATGATCTACGAGGCAACCACCTACATTACTGCAAAGTGCATAGCCGCAGTTCCATCCCAGAAGTTCATTCGACGTCCGGGACGTGGTGCTCGCGAAGAGGAACACACCGGTGAGCCCTGTATTTCGCGGGGTGTCGTTGAGTAAAGCTATGCGTGTGCAACTGCAGGATACTCGCCTGAGGAAATTGCGAGAGTGCCTTTGCGTCCGAGATAGGGAGCTTCGACAGCGCTGCCAGCAAGAAGCGCAGCTGGGATGCCGACGGCGCTGAGGATAACTTGCTGCAAAGATGAGACAGGAGGTAAGATCAAAAGGAAGCTAGGTATCGGATACGTACGTTACGATAAGTAGTATACAGAGAACCATCACCGAAAGTGACACCACGATTGGTGAGTCTGCAAGAGAGCTATTCATACTTGAAGAATTGAATCAATCGGCACACTCACATATACGGTAAGAAATTGTTGTAGAGGGTCGATGCAAGACCAATGATACCTAGAAGCTAACGTCAGGTCTCTTCTTCATCTGCTATGACACAGTCAACTAACCCCAAATCGCAATCAGCAGACTGGTCGACCATGCCATCTTGGGAGTCGCAAACAATGCCTTGATATGGTTGATAGCGAAGCCCGAATTCTCACTTAGAATTCTGCGTCTACCACCTGACCCACGAGAAGACGCAAATCCACGAATCTTTCCCGGTGCCTCCAATTCTTCGACGGTAAGCGGACATGGCTGTCCATTGTACTCTGCAAGCTTGCGAATAACATCCACAGATTCAGCATCTTTTCCGACGCCAGAGAGGAACCGAGGGCTTTCCAATAACGAGAATGCAAAGAAACGGAGACTCCAGAGGATGAGAGTCAAGCCACCAAGGAGGAAAAGAAGATATCGCCACCCCATGTTGTTAGAACGGTCACAATCCGTGGCGGAAGCACAGGAATAGTTTGAGATGAGAGGCCATGCAACCTTTTTGTTTGTCGGTGCTAAATAATAATGCGAATACAAAAAAAAACCTTACAAGATTTCCCAGGAGCTGGCCAAAGCACCACCAGATCGAAAGGATAGTCAATAGGTATTGGTGGGAACCAGGAACCAAGTCTGGTGAGAGTATTAACTATCATAATTAAAGACGGAAAAGATGTCTTACCCAAGAACACGGCTGGATCGACAGGCATGTTACCTGGAATAATGCACTCAGAGCACCGATATGAACAAAAAACATGACAACACGTACCGCCGACTCCGACTCCGACAAACGAGATGAGTACCGCTAAGGTGACGAAATTAGGTGAACCTCCTGCGGCTACACCGAATATGCCTGCAATGAGAAGCGTCAAGTTGAACGACCATCTGAGTGAGAAGATCAATCCTCGTAAAGTATATATCATGAGGACGAACTTAAACAGACCTCCTTCCCCAAATATCACATCCAAGTCCCCAGAAGAGGCCACCTACAAACAGTCCAATATTTGATGCCAGAGACAGGAATGGACCGTTAAAGTGGAACTCGTACAGCACAGGTGTTAGTGTGAGCCCACTCAGTGACTATTGTGAGCATCCAGTGAACTGTTGCATTCATAGAACTGCACATAGCAGAACTCACAGGCCAAACGCTGTCCCTATTGGATGAAGAGCACCGCGTAATCAGATACAGTAGGAAAAGATGGGTATCATTGCGTGGCTCTCAGCAAGGACTTACGCAAACCATCCAAAACCTGCCACTACGAAGAGACACCACTACGGAAGCGAACCTGTAGTCACAATTGTCTGGAAGTAGGTCAAACCTACCTGGTATTTCCCCATCCCAATATCTTGTATCGAACGATTAAGGATGCGTGCCTTTGCTTGGTATACTGGGTCCACATATCCATCGTTGTAGAGATCTATTCTGGTACATGAACCTTTTCCTCTGAAAAAAGGCATGTCTGAGCGATAGGAATCCCTATCTGAAGGTGCGGACATGCCAGCTGGCAGGCTGCTCTTGTTACCTTGAAGAACGGTGCCAGTAGTGGGGATAAGGCGCAGCGAGAAGTTGAACCGAATATCTCATGTCATATCGATTCATCATATCATGACGTTATTAGTTCATGGCGTTCAGTGCAACCTCAATGCTTTTAACAACTCCAATTCTTGAACGGCCTACTCCTAACCCACACATATTGTATTGAACGCCTTCTGGCGACAGTGGCGACATACATTCAACATTTCAGCCACACTATGACGTACGTAATTGCCCGTTATTTCTTCCCACTCACTTTCTGGCAGCACACCCAACCTAACTGCAAGCGTTGTGGATAGTTTGGTAATCGAAAATTAGATGGTAATGAGCATGGTGAATTTTATTCCTCACGGAAGACTATGGGCTTTCGTGTTACTAGATTGGATCTCAAGACATGAGGCTTCGGGATTCTTCATGCTAAGAAGAAATCCTAAGCAGGCCAATTAAGGATCGGGGGAACTGGTTGAAGCCAGCAGAAGACCACATCGAGGTTGGCTCTCGATGAAAGATTTGTTGTTCTTCTAAATTTGACTTCCGCAAGCTACTCCCAATTCTTTGTCAGCTAGAAGATACACAGCTTTCCACTGGTCATGCGGCCTGCTACTTACTCAAACATCTCCTTATAAATCTGCGCCATATCTTTTTCGAGCAACCCTTGTCGTGTCACTGATGACCAGACATCTTATGCAAGATCAGTTCTGCTGACGTCAGAGACAGGGACACTCAGGAGAAGTACTTCGTATACATACCAGGGCTGATGGCCAGCAGGTATCGGGGAGGGTCCTGCAGACACGACCGACTGAACATTTACTTCTGTGGAGACTTTGGGAATGTTTGAAGCAGAAGAAGTTATGGTAGGCACGCGCTCAACGTGCAACGGTAATGGCGGCTTCGGTATAGATGTAGAAGGAAGTGCAATAGACGGAGCTGGACAGTATGTGGTGGATCCGACCTCATGAGCATCAAATTTCTCAGTTGAAAGCTGAAGTGTATTGGAAGAAAGGAGGGTAAACTTGGCCCTTTCGTCGTCATCGATGCATGAGGGAACCTGAACAGGCGACGAGGCCAGTTTTTCCATTGGGGGAGTTCGAGAGGCCGTGCGGAGCATACCGTCCCCTTGAGCATTAGGTTGCAAACTTGCTTTGGAACTTGTGGTGTACCTCTCCTCGGCTCTTTGTGCAGCCCGTGCGGCAAGGAGTAGTGCATGTTTTGATGTGTCCGCCTTCGCGTCCGCCAGGACCCTAAATCACAAGCATGTATAACTCAGCATTCGTGCATATGCCCGTATGTCGAGTCACAGCACCCACCGCAGTAAGTCATGTTGAGACTCGTCTGGCGGCTCGGCCATTGCCTCCTCAAAAATTTGTCCTATTTCCATCAGAAGCTAGCAAATATTTAGTAGTTGAATTGGTTATTTAGCGTATAACATAGTTACTTACTCCAGCTCGCGCACGCAACACCTCCTTGTTTACACTGGTCCCCTCCTCTAGAATGTGGTCCATGGCCTAAGTTACTAACATCAGGTAGTATTAAAGATTGGCACAGAACAACTGCCTCACCTTTTCCAGTCCTGTTTCCACTTCAGCTCGGAGTCCACAATAACATACCAGTAAAATCTATGATGCATCACATATAATCACATTAACTGGCCCAGTGTGACTTAATACTAGTTGTTACCTTGCCTGTTATATCTTCTTCCAATGCAAGCTGTTCTTCTGTATCTTGCACTCCATCTAGTTTGTTTTGTAACATTTGGATATCTTTCAGTATCAATTGGATGTTTCTGCAACTGGATGATGTCCGGACATCATCATGGTAAAACATTGGAAAGGGGCAGATACACTCATGAGACTTACTGGCTCCAGTCGATTTCGGAACTTTGTCTCTCCCCCTCTCTTGATCTGTGGTGTTATGGCATGTAGAAAGTGACACAGAAAGTGGGCAGCATGATGTAGTACTCACAATTGGTGATTGAAAAAAACCTTCTTTCCATGTGACATGTAGGCAGAACTGATGCACTGCAGAAGCTGATATTTCAAAGTTAAGCATCCATTCATTTATCTGCTAATAGCCACATTTACCACTGCACCAACACCCTCTGATGCTGCCACTGCTTGGCGTGCAATTTTCCTTGTTTGAAAAAACCAATCCAGATATTTGTGTCCTCCAGTCGGCAAAATTGGCATCCTCCTAAGCAAGGACCGTGCCAGGGCTTCAATGCGGGAACTTTGTAAGTTCTGTCGCTCTTCCCCAATTTCAAGAGAGCTCTGTATAATCAGGGAAGTGTTACTCAATGCAAGCACACAAACTAGGATGGAGGCACTCAACAGATTGATCTAGAATGTTATCCTTATTGTTTGATTTATGAGATACTTTGTTTTCAGTAGCTTCAAGTCCAATAATTGGAAGTTGCCTGAAGAAAGTTATTTCACCAACCTATCAGTGTGAATTTTGTAGAGTAAGCTCAATATGTCAAGTCACCAAGGATACACATACGCTGTGTTTCAGATGCCTAACACCAAACATATCTGCAAAGAACATGGCTGCAGCTTCTTGGGTCTCATTTCTCTGGCCATCACCATCTGCCACAGATGAATACACTGGTTGATAACCTGGCTCAGCATCTGACAAATTCACGTTCGGAATTTTTTTTGCTTGTAAAGGGTGTACTGAGTCCATGAGGGAATAAAAGTGCTTTCTAAAAAATATACCATCAATGACTTGAACTCCAAGAAGGTGAGGACACCATCTACTATAAATGAACATACCTAACATTCCTAAATTGTGACCTGGTTTCCGTATGGGGCCCGACTCGACGCCAAACTAAGGGCTGCCGTAGGGTGTACAAAGGAATAATGGCACTATGTGGGTTTGTCGAGCATTCAATGAGGGCAGAGTTTCCCAGTGTGGAATCTTTTACCCAGAATGTAAACACGCCAATAGGATTTTCACCAATGCTCACCATATTGTGGCCCCTCAAGCCTTATCTGTTCTCTGAATGAGTCCATTTCATGAAATTCTGTACATTGTACAACCATTGTCACTAGATACCTGTCTGTGAGGTGCACAGACAGAGCCTTGAGTAAAGAGACACTATAACAGTTGTCTGGGAGTGCCAGGCAAACTGGCTGGAAAAGAGCCAGTCGCGGTACACCAGAGGTATCATTGTTAGTCCGACATATGGTTATTACTGGATCACCGTCTACATTTTCACTGCTGCTCTTGTGGACCTTGTATTCCACAGGGAGCAGAGCCGAATCTGCAGGGTCTATGCATACGTAGGATCTAATTATGGGCGACTTCAGGTCCTCGAAGATATTGCCTTCATACTGAAAGTTTCTGTCTGTTTGACAACTTCCATAATCCCCAAGCTACTTTTATGAGGTTCAGCCCCGAGAGGGAGGCTAACTCGTGCTTACCTTGATACCTGGACATGTAGGAGCACGCAAAAATTCCGTATCGATCTGATCCACGAGTAAGCTGTGCCGATCAATAGTATTCGTTACATTCATGGAGACACATTTGAGAAGACCCGGCATCTTGAAATCAGTCTCTATGATCTACATTCAAATATTTATGTAGTGAGACCCTGTTACATGTACGAAGAAAACTCACCTACCTCATATAATGTCTCCCACATGGGTGGTCCACAACAGCCACAACATTGGATGACATCAACTATAACCGTGCAGCTGTTTAATTTCCGCAGGCTGGCATCGTAGATAACTTTCGTATCCCAAATCGATCGGGGGATATGGGTACAATGAACCTGGAAAGGGAAGATGGAGCTCAGCATTGAGCCATTTTCTGTGATCATGCATTGTGCATGTTCTGGGGCTGTCCACACTTCGTCATATATCTTCTGGGCATAATCATGCCATGCTGGCCACGTCTCAGCGTCGCGGAACTCGTCACAAACGACATGAACCCAGGGTTGGCCAAAGCAGTGACCAAGTGCGACCGCGAAACGGACATTTGCCTTGTTGTTGGAATATACTACCACAGCGCGACCATTGATACCTGACATTTTGACACGATCTACTGTCAAGGTAGCTTCGCCAGGAAAGGTGCCACAGAAGGCGAAGCCATAGACGGGTATGGTCCTGTGGTCGAGTTTGAAGGTGAAATCACGGCGCATCGCAGGTTCGTCTTGGTAAGCTAGGTGGAGTTGCCGAAACTCCGGAAATACGCTTGGAATGCCAACCACACCAAAATACCTGTAGTAGTTAGATTTCGAAAGGGCCAAATCGATGGACATTGGTGAAAGAGAATCTGTGCATGCTAACCAGGCCTTGAGAACAGAAGGGGAGCCACAATACGGTGTAACAGGTAACCATATTTTAATACCTCCGTTGGTAACGGAGAATGCGAGGAATCGATTTTGGGGCACCTTGTGCATTTCTTTCTCAGTGAAGACTGGTTCCTCTTGGAGGCGTAAGATAAACTCCTCAGGGTCCATCCTGACAATACTTTGGCAGTCACGAAAGAAGCTTGGGTCATCCGCCAAGACACTACCGATCCGCCCGATTGCCCCATAAGGGTCCCATGCAAAGATACTGTGGTCGTTCGACTTGCGAATGGTCTCTAGCTGTAAACGTTGGAACGCGTTCTTTCCCTCCCCGTACAGCATTGGCATGTAAACGCCAAGAAGTCCAAGTAGCGAATAGGCTCGATCCTCCTCTCGCGTCGTCTTCCGGTCTGCAGCCCACGACATGACTTGAGCTACGCTGGGACGTCGGGAAGAGAGTCCATTCTCCAATACGTCCTTCGGAACTCGCGTGACTTCCGTCAGAGTGGATGCTAGGTTCCTTTTGTCGCCGATGCAGTCCCAGTTCTGGTTGAAGAACTGCACATATATTGGAGCTATCAACTCCTGTAGCGTCCAGCCACGCGTAAACCACTTTGGCCACCCATTGAATTCGCCATACCTCTCCTCGTCTTTGTCCATAGGAAAGACGGCATCGTTGAAGTCATGGAGGTAAGCATAACACCGCTTTGAGCCTTCGTACCACCGAAACATGGAATTAATGGCTTCGGAGAGCTCGGCACTACTCTCCTTGTTGATACAACAGGTATCAACCCAGACCCAGTCTAGCTTGTCCTTGAGAGTCTGCTCGCAACTCTTGAGAATCTTTTGGTAGCCAGTACGCTGCCGAATCTTCTTGCACTTAGTTTTATCTATGCTGACAAGTTCCTGCATCTCCTTGAACTGTACTTCTTCGGCGGGTGCCCCCCAACAGTGAGACAGTATGGCATACTCTATCGCTGCGAGATCGGCACCATAGATATCCACCATGAGCGTGGCATCTTGACTAAGTATCTCATTCTCAAAATCCAAGAGGGCCTTCACGTTGATCAGGCGCATCTCCTGTGTGCACAGTGTATCCCCTTCATCGCATGCGTCAGCCCTCAATAGTACACGATCGCGAAGCCAACGCACGCTTAAAGGTCAATGAGAGAACACGGAGTCCGGGCTAGACTCTAAAGTGCGTTCACAGTCAAGGGAATAAGAATGCGCCATGATTCTTTGGCACCACAGCTTTCTCACAGTAAGCGCCTTCAAGCCAATCACCGTGTTCCCATTCGAGTTGTTATATCGTACTTACTTACGCGTGTCCTGCGGTTCTTGCATCGCATACACCATCCAAGCCTTCGGTAGTACGCAGTACCATACACGATATCACGGCTATATTCCAAGATCCTCGAACTCAGTTTCGCATTCTCAGATGGCTATATGACATCCCCTTGATCGGTTAATTGTTGTAAAGAGGTTGGGGAAGTACATGCCCCGTCGCGTGAAAGGGTTGGGAAGTATCTGAAGAGGCTGGTAGGCCATCCCTGGTACCCCGTTGTATAGCATAACTCGAATCACTTCCATTCCCGTGGGACGTATTAGGTAGGCGCTCGTCAAGAACTTGATACGACTGGCGCCGAGTTTAGTGGTTATGTGGGCAAGCAATGAACAGCTAGTATTGACGGATGAATCTAGGATCATGCCAATCAGTAATCATGATCCCTTTAACTTTTCAGCAGCAGATCGTCGTTCTCTCCTCCGCTTCACGTCCCAGTTATACATCCGAGCAGTGTTAACCTCCATCACCGTCAGTTGCTCTCGTATGAATTCTAAATCCTCTATCGTGGTTTTTAGACTTGTTTCTGCGGCACTAAGTTTTGATCGAAGTAAAGCTATCGCATCGGGGATCGTGTAGGACAACATAACGTTGGCCTAGAGCGAGGTACTTTAGCATATAACAACACGCTGGCAGGCAGCCGACGCACTCCAAGCCAAAGATAAACCGTGCCTGTATCCTCTAGCTGTGCCTCCGCATATAACGTGTCGTTTAGTTCAAATGTAGTGGTCAGCGGCTTCTTCGAGGTTTCCGAGTCTTCCTCCTCCAAATCATCTTCCTCCGCTTTCTGCTTTCCCTCCTACACAGCACATCAGTAATTTGCTCAATCTGCGTATAGAACACACCTACTCGTCGGGCTTGCAAGAATTCGACCATATGAAGGGTCTTTCTGATGTCAGGGATCTTGTCCTCAAGACCTTTCCGTCTCTGTGTTAGACTTCCGTCCATATAACGATACTTCCTGCACTATGTATATCCAGAACTGTCGCATAAATAACTTCAACTTGAACATACGCGATAGCATCCTGAAGGTCCTTCAAAGGTCCTTCAACTGCACCATCGGGCCCTCCGAGGTATTCTTCGATGTTTCCCTGTCAATTAGATGGGTAAATCGGTGCTCCCCTGCATGACCCTGAACACGCACAATGAATGGTGCATTTGGAATTCCTCGAGGATTCTTTTCTTCTCCGAATACTGATATCGGCGGCATCGTGACGGGGAACCTCGTCGCTCGTCGGTGGTCTACCCTTGCGGAAGTATCCGGCGGAGTCTGAAGAAACGCTCCAATCGCTCGTCAAATTCAGCGATGGTCGTTTGAGGAACTCTGTGGGCTCGGCTTGTTATGCTTGGTGAGCCTTCTGGCTTATGGTGTTTCAAACGATAATGATTCGTTTTGCACACCCGAAGTGGATCGAACAAGATATCGAACACCATGTAAGCTTGGTTGAAATCCTCCATGGATTGATCGAATACGAGAATCGCAGGTTTCTACGTCGCGCGCTTGATGTGCTAGACTATAAGATTTACTGCTCCGTTGCATCCATCCATCATGACCATAGACGGGGGCAATAGGGCACGATACCATTTTGCAGCAGGCATTGGCTGGACCACCAGGCGCATACTTTGTTGACCCTTACTCCCTTCAGTGCGTCGTCAGTCATTGGTGCCGTGGCTGACCATTTCACTGGTAAAAACTCAAATGGTGAGATATACCACTCTTGTTTGTCGAGTAGAGGCAGTGGGTACTGCCTTGCCGTCATTTACCACTTGTTTAGTGAGCGAGCTCGGTCTCACAGAGGAGTGAAGATACATTAATTAAGCCTTGCCAGCTCTGTATTATGGTAATCGTTTCTCGAATATTGTGTCATCTTTCGCTGAGATACTTTGTAGTGCACCAAGAACCAGTCTCCTCTTCATTAACAAATGTGGACTGCTCCGCTGCTTACGCAATTTATCTCGCTATGGTCTTGTATTTACACGTGACGAAGCAGGCTTAAACAGAGACGCCGTCATTCGGACGGAGAGGCCGACTCCATTTGTTGATTGCTTGTCGCTTCCTTACAAGCTGAAGGCACTATTTACGGAGTTCATTTGCTGGCACTGTGATATCCCAATGTCCGCGGCTCTTTTATCCTCGTCTTTCGTTATTACGTTCGGCTTTCAAAGGCCTAAGATGCTCGAGACACCTTTGAGGACATTTCATTCCAGCTGGGTCATGTGATTAAGTTAACCCTTGGTAAGCGTCCAATGTAGGGTGTGCTGGGTAAGAGAGAAAGACCATCCTTAGCCACCAACGCGTTTTCACAGACCGTTTAGAGTCCGAACCTCAGTGATAGTCCAGAGGTTGATAGATCCCAGGGATTTCTGTTGAGCCTCGGGAAAAGGTAAAGTATCCTTTACGTTCTCAGAGTATGGTGACACGAAGGGAATTTCGCAGGCGATGCCCTGGTAAGTGCATTCAACTTCGGATAAAATTGCAGCAGATCTTATCAGCAGTGCGTTTTCGTTCGTTTGGCTTATTTCTCCTTTTGTGCGCGAGATATTTCAGATGTGTCGAGAGCGGATTGAGAACGGAGTCGAGATTATCCGGTGTCTTTCGGATCCGACTCCTTGTGTTCGTCTCAACACGGTCCGTATACTAGCCATTGCAACCGTAAGAAACTGTAAGAAGACTTTCCCTTTGCAGAGCTTGGGGTACGCATGGGGCTATGTAGGCTGCTGCAATTAATTGCGCCACGAGATTCTCCCGTGTGTTGGCTCGAACTTTTGCAGATTGCGTCAATTATACCATGTCACTCACGTTGGTTCTTATCACACAGACCTTATTCATGTATGGTTTCATTAAAGTTGTTCTCAAGGATATTCTTATTCTCCCTGAACCTGACAATGGCAGCAGCATTGACTTCTCACGAGCTTCTACTGCACCCATACATAGTCGAGGATATCTTGCTCTTAAATTCACGGAGCTTTAGAAATCTGAAATACAGACCAGAAGCGAACTAGATGTCTATATTGCGTGAAGGTATTATGTACGTGTCAGATGTGAGGTGAGGATGTTGTTGATAATCTAGGCATGGCACAATGCTTGTTAATGATCACCACGTCACTCTTCTGATCGATTTTCAGTATGCATTGACCTTCTTTGGCATTCCGTTGGGGAAGTATTGCTCGAAGAGGTCCGGATAATACCGTTCGGCAATATCAGGGTGACTCCTATTCGAGAATCAGATCAACTGATATAGACAAATCTGGACACGTGCGTACTTTATCCCTCTACCAAAGATGATATTCCCAGAGGGCTGGCTGTAGAATTCGTTGTCTTTGGTAGCTATGTTGCATAGGCAAGTTCACATTGCACATCGCTAAGGAAGTAGCCAGACCACTCACAATTTGTTTCGGTAGTGTCCCCACGCAGATCTTTCAGCCTCAAAATTTCAGGAGGAACTTTAGTTGTGATCAGTCAGAAGAGTAGATTGAATCGAGAAACCAAAGTTTAATGAAAGCACGACCTACAATCAAGAACCTCGTCTGCGAGGCGCACATTTAAACTGATGCCTTGGAAGAGTGGGACAGAATATCTTGGAGTAGCTCCAGCGGGAGGCAACACCACGCGGTGATACGTGGCCTTTGCTAGTCCCCTTGTGACATACTCGAGTGCTGGATCGTTGAACAGGGCCCGCAGTCCTGTGAGTTATTTTCCAATGGAAGAGTTCGAATTCTTACATTTTCCGATGTTGACCGTAAAAGTTCCGGGAATTGGCGTGGCATCAATCCATTGCCCATCAAGCTGCACTTGGAGACCTGGATGAGGATTTGGTAGTTGCAGGACCTTTTCACAACATGTCAGAGACTCATGAGTGGAAATACGAGAGAAAGTTACTCACGAAAGTCACGAATCCAGCATCGAAATGGGGCGTGTTTCCTAGCATGTCAGGGTCATCCACTCCAGGATACATTGTAATCTAAAGGTTGAGAATGAGATCCGTGTAAGTTTACACCCGCCAAGGGCTACGTCTCGGGGAACTACACCGTTCCTTTGCCCTAGACTGCATTTGCTCAGGTAGGTCATAGAACTTTGCAAACGCATTGGAGGGGAGTTGAAGGGCTTCTGCAAATAAACTCATGAGCTGATAGCCTGCGTTCTGTACTTGCAAAAGGTAATCTTCTAGGGTTTCGCGAAATCCAGGAATGAGGTCTTCGTCGGGCCACTGGCAAGTGAGTTGAGACACGTCCTTAGCGCAGTACTATGGGGTCTTACCTGACAGGGTCCGCAGAACTTGATGTAGTCAGGATCACCGGGTTTCTGCTGCACCTCGTAAGGGGTTCCAAAGTCAAACTGCTCTCTATGGTCTGTGCTTCCATTGGTGAACTCTGACGCGAGGCGAGAGTATCCCATGAAATGGGGTGAGTTTGCCATCAGGATCTTATCCTTAACATCCTGCGGAAGGTCGAACAGGCGTGGAATATATTCCACAAGACGATCGATGACTTTTTGAGAAACACTGTGATTCTTTAGGTAGAGGAAACCAATGTTGATAAGCGCATGGCGAAGCAGAGCGATGAATTCGGGTCGCCTTGTGTCATCGGAGAGGAGGGCTAAATCAAGGACAGGGATAGTGGGGAGGCTGGTGGCCATGTTGAGGGCACGACACTGTTGCCACACCCACTTACATTCTAATCTAATATATGTAAGAAGCAGCCTGGCGGAGATGGACACTGATCTGGCGATCTGCGTTGTGGCATAAGTGTCTGAACCGATCCAAGGAACCAAATTGTGTACTGTTCAGTGTTTCCTTTTTGACAAAAAACGTCACGTAGGAAGTACGACGGCCATGTGCTCTACATGGGGAAGATTTTGTTGGTATCTGTAACGATGGCATCCATCTATATCCCCGATACAAATAAGATAATCCAATGCATGAAAGCTATTATATTTCGTTGATAAAGCAAAGATGACATTCGACCCCGAAGTTGGCGGTCGATCAGGGGAATTTCATACCGATATGGCATATCATAATAATTCTGCCAGGAATATTTTCCTGATGCCGGGTGTGTCCAGCTTCGTCTCGCGCATCGCGGACAGTCAGACTCCTATTCGTGGTTGGACTGGGCCGAACGCTAGCTCGGTAGAGGCGCGGCAGGTACCGCCTCATCCTTGGACAGGAGGCTGCTCTACTGGAGGATGGACTTAATGCCTCACGTGTGATGGTGACAATGTATAGCTGTGATCAATGACATGCAGTAATCTAACAAAATCCATTATAATAGTATGTCCTAGGTTCTTGGTGTGGTAGGTGGGCGAGAAAGTGAGTGGCTATCGTGCGTGCCTGAGCGTCGAGCACGCTGATGGTGGTATGAGGGCCAAGCCGTGGGAAGAGTTCCACGCAGACTTCCACTCAGCTGGACTCTTGCTACTGGATGGAACTGATACATACGCTATCATTGCATTGCCAGTCTGTGAATTTCCATACCAGCTCCAGTTCTGGGATATGATTGTGAGTGACGAATAGGTAACGGAATGGCAACACACTATGGTCAAAGAGGTATCGTTTCATGCGGACGGAGCCATCGCTGCAGATCAGAAAACAGAAGTCTATATTGCACACATGTGTTACACAACAAAGTTGAGATGTGGGTTTAATTTTTTAGTGTAATCTAGACATGATGCGCAGCACAGTTTACCCATCAGTGAGTTATTAGCACATCAGCTGAACTTCAGTATGCGATATTGAGTTGCTTTGGTTTGCCATCAGGGAAGTATTCCTTGAAAAGAGTCGGATAGTGCCGTTCGCTAATATCTGGGTGGCTCCTATGATATGAAATTGGGTCAGCTGAATTGAGATTGTACAATCAAACCTGGATCCTTGCTTACTTGATCCCTCTTAGGAAAACAACATATCCAGAGGGGTGACTGTAGAGTTCTTTGTCTCTCACAGCTATGTGGCATAGGAAAAATTCGTGTTACGCATTGACGAGGAAGTAGGTAGATCACTCACGATCAGTTTTAATAGGGTACTTGCGCTGATCTCTGAGCTTCAAGATTTCAGGAGGGACTGCAGATATTGCGCATTAGAAAGAGAGTAATTCAGCAGAAAAACCGAGACATCAGTAGTGTGAATGACCCACTATCGAGAACTTCGTCCGCAAGACAAACCTCTAAACGGCAGCCCTGGAAGAACGGAAGAGCGTATCTTGCATCGGATCCGATGGGGGACGATACTACATGATGATACGTTGCCCTTACTGCTCCTTGTGTGATATATTCGAGGGCTATACAGTTGAACGGGTCCGCATAAATCATTTCTCTGTAGAAGAACTTGTGTAAATCGAATCCTTACATTGCCCGAGGTTGACCGTGAAGGTCCCGGGAATAGGCGGGATGTCAATCCACTCATCACCAAGCTGCATCTGGAGGGCTGGATGAGGACTTGGTAGTTGCAGGACCTTCACATAAATATGTTAAGAAACTCGAGGCGAGCCACGAGGCAAAGTTACTCACAAAGGTCACGAGTCCAGCGTCGTAATGTGGGCCATTCCCCATAAAGCCTTGCTGCGATCCTTCCTGAGTGGGAGGATACTTTATAATCTGAAGATCAACAAAAACAAGAGACGTGTAAGTCCTAAAACTACGGTTTAGAAGACTAGACCATTCCTTTGCTCTGGACTGCATTTTATCAAGTGGTTCATGGAACTTTGCAAATGCATCGGAGGGAAGCTGGAGAGCTTCTGCGAAAAGACTCATGAGCTGGATGGTCTCATTGTGTACTGCAGTAAGATAGGTCTCGAAAGTTTCACGGAATCCAGGAATGAGGTCTTCTTCGGGCCACTATAGGTGAATGAGATGAGGCACGCCCAAGGGGTGAGGCGACGGGTTTATACCTGACTAGGACCCCAGAGCCCCCAATGGTCGGGAGTAATACCAGGCTTCCACCGGGTTTCATAAGTGGTCCCAAAGTCAAACTGTTCTCGATGGTCTATGAAACCACCGGTGAGTTCTGTCCGGAGGCGGGAGAATCCCATAAAGTGAGGTGAGTTAATCATTAAAAGCTTGTCCTTTTCTTCCTGCGGAATGTTGAACAGGCGGGGGACATATTCACAGACGCGATCAATGAGCTCCTGAGGGACTGAATGATTCTTCAGGTAAAGGAAACCGACATCGATGAGAGCATAGCGAAGTAGAGCGATGAACTCAGGTCTCTTTGTGTCATCAGAGAGGACAGCTAAGTCAAGAACGGGAATGGTGGGGAGGTTGGTGGCCATGACGGGACCGTGCTTGATGGCACAAGGCAATCTTGATAAACCTACATATATGATATCCCGTGATTGGCAACATTCGAGCTGTCAATCCTTCAGGAAACCAAAATAGTACTCAATGAGCTGGCGATGTTGTCAGGTTTGGTGCCAGGGTCAAGAGGTAAAAAGGCCATTTCATACCATTCTGAACTTCCCGGGCCCTTTACCGTACAAATGTACCACCCCGAATCTTCAAGTGTCGACTGTATCGGTGATGGCCTTGGCTCCACAAGTTACGGAGTCTTCCAAGGCTTCAGTGTTGATATCTAATCACCGATTCAAACAGAGAAACATCGTGCCATTTGTCAAAGGTTGAGTAAATCGACGGCCAATACGAAAGTCTTCGCGCCATCTCATACCATTATCCGATGGGGTGCGCAACATATTTGCAGTTTGCACAAACATCGAAAATTGTTTATTACCTGACACTTGCAGATGAGTCGAAACGCAAACATAGCTGATGACATCTGCATTACACGTATCTTGGTTTTCATCACTTAGATGGATGTCGTTCTTCGGACCGGTACGTATATACATGCGAAGGGGAAGCTGATCGTTCGTGTCATGAAATTCCATGATGGGTCTACTAGTCAAGACGAAAACAGACTCCCAGTGCTCACCAGCGTTGTCGCACCATACCGATACGGCTAGTGATTGGTCCCCTAATGCCTCAACAGTATCCCCATTCTCGCATGAGAGTGTGATTACTCACTGGGTCGCTAGTCTGCGGACCATTTTCCCAGCGGTATCATAAATTCTGACCTGCACAATTGTGCATTTCCCCCCTGCCACCGTGATTCCCCTGTCAGCCATGAAAGTCTTTTGCAACACGGAAATGCAGTGCTGGAGAATTGAAACAGGCTATGGTGAGTCGTGACTACGTGTCTTGTATTATATAAGCTTCATGACATTCCGCTCACTGGCAAGTCTCCATGTTGGGCAGTCAGACTGCCATTGGCATGCGCACCGTTGATATTTTCTTGGTAAGTGGAGGGGCTAAGTTTGCTGCAAAGGTAAATAATCAATCCATCGAGCATAAGCACTGAGCACGCTACATAACGTGTTGAAAATGTAGTTCGAGTCCTGACGTGCTGGACATATTATGGGACAGCTTCGGCATCTATTTTTCAGACCAAGCTCAGGAATACAATCGCTTCTTCAACTCGGAGTTGGAGTTGGATTAATCCTTGAGGAAATTTCACATCTATTAGCGCAGCTTCGACGTTCAAAGCTTCACAGTCCCACGTTGCTTTTTGCACTCACGTGTCGGAAACCTATGGTTGTCATCCAGCGCACTTCCCAGATATGGGGCTGATGGAAACATTACTGTTTATCCAGGTGATACTACTCGGCACGAACGGTTTATTTGCTCATCACCGTAAAATTTTGGGTGAGGAAAACTTATGGTGTTTTCCAATTCTAACTACTGATTCCGTGGACTAGATGTGGATTGCGCATGAAAATGGAACAATTAGGCCAAAAAGTTCTATGAGTCGATTGAATAGGAATTAGGATGAATGGAAACCCGTCATTGAGGGCTCAGACTTGTACACACAGAAAGGACCGCTGAGTCACAGATCTCTCACGTCCATTACAGTTAGGATCACCTATGGCGAAGAAGACATCTACGAGAATAATGCTTCATCACGGCGTACCTGGAAAAAGCTCATAGTGACAGGGTACTTGCGTTGTCGAAACGTAAGTTATTGGCAAAAACAAATTCTCACAACAGGTGATTGGTGTCTATAGGGGGCTGATAAATATTGAATTCGAGTTGGTTTGGCTGAATTCCCATGTAATTGGGGAAAGACTCGTTTAGTGTAACAATGCATAATTGACCTTGTCCATTCTCCCACACAGGACGGAGATGGTGAGAGGAGGGCTTCGGTTCATTTGTATCATGGTAACCGATTCTCGCAGATGGTATCATCGTCACTTATGTAGGGTCTGACGATGTTGTGATCCCAGAGTATCACACGTACCAAGGTCACTCACGAATTTCGGCTGTTTGTATATATTCATCGTTGCTCGCAGCTTCTGTCTTGCTATGGGGTTGAATTTGCGCGTTACTAGTGGAACTCGAGACTGGTTGGAACCAAGAGATTACCGACATTTAGCTGCCGCCCGTTTTCCCCCTCACTTGACAGTGTTCCTTACCGGACTAATTCGCACCAGGCTCGATGATACTTTTGAAAAAGCATCATCTACTCTGATGGACATACGTCGCAGCCAATAATTGGTACATAGCAGTGCTGAATGGGAGGACGGCTCTCCCTGGTAATGACACCACTTAAAGTTCAGGCCCGAGTGGCTCCTAGGAGATATTCCAACGCCAGATCCTGGTGTCTGCACTGCAGAAGGTAAACGAACATGACTTACCAATTGGGATATGACGGGTGAGTGATACTCCATGGTGGTAACCTCTAGACTGATGGCGTTTTTCGCCGCAGACTAATTCTTATCCAAGTACATTGAAGATGGTGTCGAAATCACATCTGATAAGAATAGTTGAAGAGATCATCCGGTAGTTAAGCATTCTACTGTGCTAGTGCCCGGTTCCCTAAGTATGCTAATAAGCCTCGCTCCGCGGCGGTTTAATTCGGACATGGTGGAGCACGAGATGGGCGAAAAGGCTCCATGGATTTTCACAGGCCATCTACCCTTTGGTTGTAACTGCTCTCTGGAACGGTCCTACAAGTTTTGTAGTTGAGGAAGTAATCTGATAATCAGTGGTGTGAATCGGCAATCGCCGAGAAAAGCGGCCTGAATTTTTTTTTTCAGTTGGGTTCTTTCAACGATGTCCCGTTTGATTGTTAAAAATCTTCCACCTTACCTGACCCCCGACGGTCTGCGAAAGCATTTTGCACAAAATGGTGCACCGTCAGGGACCATCACAGACATCAAAATCTCACACAAACCAGATGGAACTTCTCGTCGATTCGGTTTTGTTGGATTCAAGACAGACAAGGAAGCTACTGCTGCGAGAGACTGGTTCGACAAGACATTCGTTGACTCGACACGAATCAGTGTTGCGGTGGTCGATAGAGTGAGTTATCTTCACCCTTTTTCTCTCCAACACATTGTTGACGTGGAGTGGAGGGCACGAAAGATGCACCCGCACCACGGCCAAACAAACGCCGGCGGATCGACGTCGACCAGTCTACTGTTTCAAAAGAGCCATACATGGATTTCAAGGGGAAGAAGCAACAGGTATCAACCGAAACGAAAAAGACGACTCAGCTAGACGCTTTCCTCGAGGTGTCGCGACCCCGCAAAGGACCCTCATGGGCAAACGAAGCAAAGGAATCGCATCCTGTTCTGCCCCACGATGAAAACCACAAGCAACACGAGACCGAAGTGAAGTCACAAGACAACCGGGACAACGACGCCATATCCGACCTCGAGTGGATGAAGCGACGAATGACGCAACAGGTTTCTGAGCCGGAGGTCTTTCAACAAGACGAGGACGAAGATGGTACTGCAAGGGATGAAGCAGAACCGCCTCCAATGCAGGATAAAGATCCAATGACGGAGACAATCCTTCAGACTGCCCGCCTTTTCCTTCGCAATCTTGCCTTTTCATGTACGGATACTGAATTACACGAGCTCTTTCGACCATTTGGTGAGGTCGAACAAGTGAGTTTTCTGTTCCTTTATTGTTTGCTTGGACGCTCTGGTTCGTCCGGGATGATAAATTGCATAGGGACATCAGATTCCAAAGGAAAAAGATGATCCTCAGGGAAATCCGATAGTAGAAAATTATCTGATTCATATTGTCCTCTTATCCATGTTGACACTCTATTGACTTCGTTCCTTCCGTCCCTTTCAGGTTCACATACCGATAGATTCCATTTCGAAGCAGCCCAAGGGCCTCGCATACGTCAAGTTCAAACAGTCATCTTCCGCGCTCACCGCTTACGAGGCACTCGATAAGACGTCCTTCCAGGGACGATTACTACATATCCTTCCCGCAGTTGAACGTAAAGGCAAGTCCGAGACCGCAGAGGGAGATGGGAAGAAAAAGTCACTGAAGGATGAACGTAATGCCAAGCGGAAAGCTGGGGCAGGGCGCGACTTCAACTGGAGTATGCTATATATGAATGTTCGTCAAGCCCTTGTTGCAATGCCATCTATATCCTGTAGTCTAATATACATCGTGTCATATTCTAGAGTGACGCAGTTGCCTCGTCTATTGCAGACCGTCTGAACATTGCCAAGTCTGACATTCTCAACCCGGAGTCTGACAACGCAGCTGTGAAGCTTGCATTGGCAGAGACCCATGTTATTCAAGAGACTAAGACATATCTCGAGTCCCAGGGCGTCATCCTCTCGTCATTTTCTTCGCGAGCGAGGTCGGATACAACTATTCTCGTCAAGAACATCCCCTATGGCACCACTTCTGAACAGATCCGCGAGATGTTCGTAATGCATGGGAGGCTCAGTCGCGTTATTGTACCCCCCGCGGGCACTATGGCAGTTGTAGAGTTTGAACATGCGGACGAAGCCAAAAAGGCCTTCCGAGCAGTGGCATACAGACGACTAGGCAATTCTATTGTCTACTTGGAGAAAGGCCCGCTGGGGATGTTCCAAGAAGTAACAGCGGACGGCGATGCATCCACATCTACGTCCACCGTATTCAAGCCGATCACTATTCCTGAGCAAGACGCATCCGATACCACTATTGAACTGCCTTTATCGGCAGGCACCACCCTCTTCATTAAGAACCTCGCATTTAGCACGACGTCGGAACGGCTCAGGCAAGTATTTGGCACTTTACCTGAATTCTCATTCGCGCGCATACAAACAAAGCCCGATCCAAAGCGGCCTGCTGTGTCCGGTGCAGATGCGCCGCGGCTCAGTATGGGGTACGGCTTCGTCGGGTTTAAGACGCCTGAGGGTGCCAAGAAGGCGCTCAAGGGCATGCAGGGATTTGTCCTAGATGGCCACGCGCTGCACGTGAAATTTGCAGGGCGCGGGAAGGAGGAAGAGGAGGAATCGAAGGATAGAACGGTTTCCAAGGCAAGAACGACCAAGATGATCGTGAAAAATGTACCGTTTGAGGCAACGAAGAAGGATATTCGTGAATTGTTCGGGTGCGTATTCATATTCGCGTGAATGATCAACTCTTTTTAATTCCTACGGGCTCTATAACAATACAGTGCACACGGTCAGCTCAAGTCAGTCCGCCTCCCGAAGCGATTCGATGCGCGGTCACGCGGATTCGCATTCCTTGATTTCCTTACGAGGCGAGAGGCTGAGAACGCGTATGCAGCGCTCAAGCATACGCACTTGCTTGGGCGGCACCTTGTGCTGGATTGGGCAGAGGAAGCGGAGCAGGATTTGGATGTTCTCAGGAAGAAGGCGGGCGTGGGGTATGGTGGAGGGGAGGAGATGCCTGGGAGGAAGAGGAAGCTGAATATGGGCGAGGAGGTGGAGGAAGAGGCGGATGTGGATTAGCTGGAGGATGCTAGCCAGAGCCCAACAATTGACTTCGATTTGTATTTACTACCGACTTTTGAATACGCACTCTGGAATATCAGTAGCATACTTTCCCAACTGCTGCACTATCGTGGCCGACGTGGATTGCTTTGTGTACATAACCTACATAAAAAGCAGCAGCTAACTCAGTAAGCGTGTGCACTGTACATACTATGTGATCCAAGTTATTTCGCCAGTCAATGCCACTTAAACCATTCTGCGAGTACTTCAAGGAAATCCCAGGCTGTAGGCCGTCCAGACCCGGGCCTTTTTAGTCCTTCACAATGATGCGAAATGATTCTTTTGACTTCAACAGCCGACAAGTCCCGGCGTTCGCGCAACGCCCCATCAGCAACAGCATCCAGCTCCGGGAGAGTTGTCACGCAAACATGGTCTTCAAATAATAGCTCCTCCAGGTGTGACCCATTGCTTTGAGTCGTAGTAGCCCCTTCCCGTGGGATCGCGGACCACCATTCTACCATTTCGCTGCCTCCGTACCGCTCCAACCCGGTGACCACCACCACGCTTGGCACTACCCGTGGTATGGTTTGTCTCAGCTCTCTGTACGTTTTCGGCATGAAAGTGTTCCTCTTCCCTCTGACACAGTAAAGTAATAGATCGACCCCACGTCGTCGTTCCACCGTTCTGATAGCATTGACGAGGCGTTCGGTGGACACCTTTCCATCGAATCCCGGTATATCGTATAACAGATAGGAGGTCCCCTTGATTTCTGCAGGATATGCCCTGATTCTCCGTGTGCATTGAGACGCATCCGGAAAGTGGGGAGCCACAGTGCGACCTGCAATTAGGTTTACTAAAGAGCTAACTCCAACTCCCGTACGGCCAACAACCACTATGACATAGGGATTGCAGCCCTTGGAAATAACATGTCAATGTCATGATTGCATGTCACGGAAAGAACACTCACCGTCCTGTCGGGAAGCATCCCCATGGTTTGCTGATGACTGGACAAATCGGTATGGTGCGTACTGTAGGGTATAGAGAGCTTTCAGAACGACGAGGGTTCAGCGCTCTTCTCGACCCCACTACCTCAAGGCCTGCCGCGTGTGCATTGACGCTGGCTGGAGGGACACCTACCACGACCCGTATGTGCATTATATGCTTCCGCTTCTGCCTTCATCCACATATACACATCATGTATCTCCTGAATGCTTCAACCAAGGAGCTCAGAAGGTTCGACCGTCCGCCGCCCTACGCAATCCTTTCGCATCGCTGGCATAATGATGAAGTAACTTTCCATGACGTTATTGATTCAAACCTTTCGCGGTGCCATTCCAAGGTTGGTTACACCAAAATCGAGGGATGCTGTGACCAGGCGCAGCAGGATGGTCTTGATTGGGTATGGATAGATACCTGTTGCATTGATAAAAGCAGCAGCGCGGATCTCTCCGAGGCACTAAACTCCATGTATGCATGGTACAAGAAAGCAAGCACATGCTACGGGTACCTCGACGATGTACTAAATAGCAAGGGCGACCCAACGGGTGAACACTCAGAATTCCATAGGAGCGAGTGGTTTACACGTGGGTGGACGCTACAAGAGCTCCTTGCACCCAAGTCGGTCCTTTTCTTCTCCGCGGATTGGAAGATGATTGGGAGCAAGGCCAGCCTTGCAACGACCGTCGCCAAAATTACGGGTGTCCACAAGGACGTTCTGTTGCACCCCGGTGCCCACGAATCATTTAGTGTGGCTGCACGAATGTCATGGGCGGCACAGCGGAAGACGACCAGAGAGGAGGATAGAGCATATTCTCTCATGGGACTCTTTGATGTTCACATGCCCATCATCTACGGAGAAGGAGGGAAGAAGGCATTCCTTAGGCTCCAACGAAAGATTATGAAGATATCAAATGATCAGAGTATCCTTGCATGGAAAACTCACTTCGGGTCCTGTCATGGCCCTCTTGCCGATTCTCCAGACCAATTCGAGGGCTGTGGTGACATTTATTGCATTCCCACAGAGGAATGGTCCAGATACTGGACACATCGATACCGGCCACTCCTGGCACGCATGAAAAAGCTTCAGCTCAACTTTTTCATGACAAATGACGGGTTGAATATCACCCTCCCTCTGAGACAAACCAAGGACATTATGTTCGAAGCAGTCCTGAGTTGTTCTCATGGGCCCCCGGCCAAGGACGGAAATGCCATCAGTCCCAAACATTCTAGTCTTGTCCACATTCACCTGCAGCAGCCGGACTTGGATGTCCCGCGGTACTTGCGGATGGAAGACAAGTTCGTTACTCCAGAGCGCAATAGCAATACTCAACTTACCAATTTTACTCTTCAAAATATCCACTTAGTTACATTTCCCCGACTGCCAAAATCAGGAGATCTACCCAACCTTCCTGACTTTCGCATCCAATATGTTGGAGTAAACGTATTTGGGTTCACCTCGAATCTACTCTTGGAGCCTTTTTGGACCCTAGAAGGGAACGAGGGCGATATTACTACCCTCACGTCGACTGCAAGGCACGACCCAAGCTGGCCATCGCTGAAAGCAGCCCGAGTGGATTTCTGGAACGAGTCGCATGGGGAGCACTTTGCGGTGACGATGGGAGTTGCAGTGGATGCCTCTGGCTTCCGACCATGGATATCACTTACTACAGGTGATTTAGATGAAGGAGATAGTGCCGCTGATGATGCACAGAAGGATCGGGCAATCCAACAACTTGCAACTGGATGGGTTGTGGATGCTATTGCACGAAAGTTCACATGCCGCCTGAACGATCATCCACGTTTGACATTCAGAGTTATTGTTGAAGTATCTTTCTGACCAGTAAGAATATTTACACATGCAAGTAGTATTAATGCCCAAGGCTACTAGTAATACATTGATGTGGACATATGAAAACTACTAAGTACTTCGACCACTCAAATTGAGTCGGTTAACAAATAACAGATCTATCGAATTACTCCTGAGCACGTGGATTCTGTAGGGAACTCTGGTGTGAAGGACATCTCGTCGTCCGTTGTATGATCCAGCGACTTATCTGAAATATATGAACGGGGTAGAGGGCTAGTCGAAAGGACGTTTGGTTCAAGTATATAACGGCAACTGGGAGTGGAAGGAAGAGTATTGAATGCTCGGATTAGGTTCGATCGGTCGTGACGACTTTCGATGGACATGCAAGGTAGTACCTGTTGCGACTACCGGTGAACGAGGAGTCCATTTCGTTTACAAAGCCAGTGGGGTGACGAAGATGAGTCGGCCGAGTCAGCTGCCAGAAGCGCCGCGATTCCAACTACATCGCTCTTCTTGACACCATCGTGCAGGCACGACTATGGATATCATATTTTACACTTATTGTCAGCAACAAAAGTAACTATCAGAATGGCGCGACCCACAGTAGAATCGCGTCATGTCCAAGCGGACTTCAGTAGTGACACGGCGTATACAAACCACCGATCTCCATAGCCACGCAGGCTAGACGGTGCCCCTCTGCCTACTTAACTGAGCGAGGAAATGCGGGCTCGATGTCCGTGCGTGCCTCTATATCAGTAAATAAATTTCTATCAGAAATAATGTACCCAACGCTTCCATGAAGTGACATATTCGGTAGTGAAAGTTTCAAGTGACAACAGCGCCGCGCTCATATTTACTCGCCCTTTGGGACAGTAAACGAGATCTGCAGTGCATTTATATCGTTCCTGAGGGTTTACATGCCCATACAGCCTTCTGAATACATTGCAACGCGGCAGCTACTGGCTCACCGCGGATATTGGACTTGGCGATAGGGTGAAATGTTCATATTAGATTTCATGGCGCTGCATTATGAGGGGTTCAGTGACTGCGCCAAGAGGACAAAAAAGAACATCAAACCGACTGTCAAGTTGGACTTTTCGTCTGTGATAAACGTGTGTCAATAGATAAACATGAAACAGATGAAAGGTTAGCTCAGCGTAGAGTGGCACGCGCAAGATCCAGGGTTATGCACAAGTACACTGAATAGGATCCAAGAATGTACCTTGATTCACAAGGATGTGTACAGCAGACTGAATGTCACACGGACATGCCAAATTTTTGTGAATTGATGCATTTGCAGTGTTCCGTAGTATCCAAATACTTTTCGCGGTTGTTATGTGCGCCTCCAGGCTGCGACAATCGTTCGCGCGTCTATTATAACGTTAAGCATTTAATTCCACGCGGCCACTAGTTTGATCACCTCGACATTCCTCGATCAGAAAGGGGTGTCGTACCAGTGAATGTCAGATATTTTATTCTCAAACATGCTCGTCAAAACTTTGTGTTCTTTTTGGCACGGCTGTTGAATGTTAGACGGGCTTGGGTGTCGCGGTCGATGGTGTACGAGGAACAGAGGAACCAGCCAGGCACGAGCGATGCGCTGGGGCTGTCCAACGTGATTGATCCCGACAGCTCGGGCGCCTATTTTCTATGCAAACGAACCTCCACCACTGTCTGCCACTACCACTCTCTTCACTGCTCTAATCCTGGTCTTAGACCATGTCAGGATCTAAGACACCCGGCCCAAATCAAAATGGTGGATATGACCAGACTCTTCTCGGCGAGGCTCCTCGTGCAACCCGAGCGCAGTTACAGGTAGGCATGCACAGCCTTGTTTTCCAGCAGACCTTCCATACTAACGCAACTGATTGTCCGTTGGTCGTTTTTCGCCGCGCCATCCGTTGCAATGAACGTGTCCATGAAACATTGTAGGGAGGATACGATGTCGATCTACTAGACGACGGACCGCAGCGCTCGCAATCCGTTCGTAGCCCCGCCTCCCCGGTACCGCTTACATCTACCGGTGCTCCTCCACCAGTACCGCCTATCACACCCACCATCCCAGAGAATAATATCTCAAAGGAGAACTTTGCGGCAGCAGAGGCGGGTGGTGTATATACCCCGGCAAAGAAGCCGTTTTGGCGCACTCCCAAGGGAATAGTCATCATTGCCATTGTCGCTATCGTAATCATTGTCGCCGCTGTCGTTGGAGGCGTCGTTGGAGGAAACAGTAACAAAAGCCCAAGCAACTCAACGGGAACTTCTACAGCCATGGCGAGCCCAGGTTCTGGCCGCACAAGTACTACTTCAAGTACAGAGACCTCGTCCAGTAATGGCTCGTCTCCGACGTCTGCCGTTGGATCGGGGGGCACTAGTGGTACTAGTAGTGGTTCGACAAGTAGTGGGCCTTTTAGGGATCGCAATGTTGCAATCGAAATAGGGTCTAACTGATTCAGAATCTGGAGATAATCTGCTTATTTGCAATAACGATAAACATTTACTTCGCTATGTATGTCATTTAGTTGTTTTAGCAAGACTCCCGACCTATCTCGACTTTTGTCTTTCACTCAGGGATTATAATACCTTCTTTTTTTGTTGCTTTCTCGAGGAAATGAGCATGTGAGCGGTGTACAAAGCACCACAGAATGGACGGTCCTAAAAGAACCATCCTTTAGGTTGTTGAGTGTCCTCGTCCTTGACTTCACCATCACGGCGCTGTCTCAGAGCCTCCAAGATGCTTTTCACGCCTTCAACGTCACCGACACTCGCTCTCCCCCCGTTCCAGTCCACTACAACGGGCCACTTGAGTGCATCGAGGTTCCGTGCAGCAAGACTTGAAATCCCGGCTGGCGTGTGTGGCTGCTCCGAAGGCGCGGGAGCGTTTGGATGCGCAGACAAGAATGTCGAGAACGATAGCGGCACATCGTTAGTTCCCGGAGTAGTTAGGAATGACAGGATGGACTTCAGCTGATCTGGGGTAGGCGGTGTCGATTCGACCACTTCCAAATTGAATTGGAGCGGTGGCGCCGCAGGCTTGTCAGTTGGGTATGGCCCGGACAGCGCTGATCGAAGCATGGCAAGCGCCCTAACGGATGCGGGAGACGATGGATTGTGGCTGTGGGTCGGGCCATGTACACCACCGAGATTGTTCCCGGGTGTAATCAGTTCCAAATGGACAGTCGTTAGTAGATGAACAAGGTGATGACGGTATGGTGGTGAAACACGAACAAGATGGAAACTTGGGGCTGGGCAAGTTCGTCTGAAATCAGATGTGCTAGTCGCATCAAAACGGCGTACTTACCAATGTTTTCACGAACGAGGAGAACATGGTCAGAGTCAAGAGTATATCCGGTAAAGCTCGGCGACGATGTGAAGTCACTCTTGCTCGATTAGGCAAGTCCTGTAGTTTGTGTAGTGACCTCACACACGCCCACAATACAAAGGTTCGCGTACGTATTCGTCATCACTGTCGTTTCCGCGAATGGGTGTATACCGCTTAGTTCATATTATGACCATCTGCGACCGAAACCATATCGCTGGGGACGAGAGCCACCGTCTTATGGCTTGTATGAAGTTAACTCGCACTGCCGACCGCGGAGGTGTCGATTCCAATCCTCTGGTTTGTGTGAGCCCCTTGAGTGTTTTGCACCATATGGACCCTGCATGGCAGAACCCAAGTTGACTGAGAATCACAGCGGTGAGTGATTTATGTAACGCTAACCCCTAGCTAGATCCATGACATCTCTCGCACGGATGCTACCTACGGGTCTTTGAAATATCCGATGAGACACGCATGAGGCTGAGCACATTCGAGCATCCAATCCCAACCCCCGATGCACTCGTGAGTGCATGGAGAATCCACCACATTAGGGGATCAATTTGCTGGATCCTAGGTGCTTGCATACATACCTCCTGCCATTCCTTCCTCACCTAGGTGCGTCGCCGGCGTGGCTCAAAGGGGGCATTCCACTTCCCTGAAATCACACGAGACAGAACTGAGATGATCGGGATGAGCTACTGAACATTGGTAATTAAGTTGAAATTACCCCTCAAGAATGGCTCGGATCACTCCAAAATAGTACATGCATCTACGAGTAGCACGGGAACGTGCAGCTAAGTGGATCTCTGATTTGATTTTTCCGCGAATGATGCACTAGATGCTACATTTCTTCTAGACATATTTGCTCACGAGGACCCGTGACAGTTGTCAATTGCCGCGAAGGGAACCTAGACAGTGATGATCATTCCACCATCATATCCTGTTTTTATCCAGGTAACTTCTACGCCATTATCTATTGTGGTTACTAAATGCAAGCCTGTGTAAAGTGGTCAACGTAATAATCTATGCCGTGATGATCACAATATCCAGAAAACACAATCCACCATTGATCCATACAGACGACTCATGACGGAAGTAAAGCATGAATATGCAAAGTAGGGGGGGAGGGGGTACGGGAAGTGTGACCAGCACAAGACTTAATCGTTGACAGATAACAAGAAAGGGATGGACGTGAGCATTAACGGCATGAGAGTACCGTAGGGAACCCAAGTAAAGCGATATATAAATAGCCCCGCAAAACAACAAGAGGTGACAAGAACCCGTTCAGAAGAGACGTTTGCGCAGCATTAGTTGCGTTATAACGTAGGTGGGATTGCTCGAACTTTCAGAGTCGGAAGGATCCTATGCGTTCGAGACCATAGCATTCCCATCAAATCGAGGCGGAGAAGGCCTGGCTGAGGTCGATAGTATCCATGCCGGCGTATAGTGACAAATTGGAGTACATATAGTCAGCACCCGTATCCAAACTGGGCCCCACAGCTTGACTCAACGTGGAATTTGAGAATGATCGTGGTTGCGTGCTGTACGCGCCTTCACCGCTTGAGGGCACAGCAGTTAAATCTAGCGAATGCGCAGCAAAGCCCGAGGGGCTAGAGTGGCAGGAGTGGCTAGACCATGGACTTGACTGGCTTGGGGATGCAGATGCATACGGATGATAAGGGCGAGCAGGCTTCGTCGTCTGGCCCCTCATTAGGGATGGCGTCATGCTTCTGTGGCGTCTCATCGGTCCGATAGTAGATGAGGCGATGAGTGACTTGTGCGGAAGGCCACCCTCAACTTCTAGTCTCTGCGAAGACACAGATGCAAGAGATGTCGTCGTAGGTTCCCCATTAAACAGCAAGGTGGAGTCGCCGGCGACTGGGGAACCGGAGACACCAGGCCAGACTGAATCGAGAGAGAAGGAACTGAAGTGACCAAGTTCAGCATCTGAAGGCATGTCGATGAGACCATGGACATCTTGGGCATGGTAGGTCCTTCCGGAAAAGCTCTGCAAAATATCATTATTGGCGCGCAAAGCCGCGATGATGCCAGGGGCAACGAGGAGACCTTCCTCGTCGCCTTGCACTTCTTGCACGTGTCCAGGGACTTCCATCACGTACATTGTCAAGTCAGGAAGCCCTCCAGCACTGCCAAGGAACGGTGTCGATAACGCATGGACTATCTGTTCAAGTTCGCTGTCGTCTATCCCCTCGTCCACGCTGCCATTGAAAGCACTGGCCTCACCGGATCCAGTGTCCTGGCCGTCTCCACGTGCATGAATGCGAAGATGCTGGTTGAGGTTGTCGGACCTCGAGAAACGTTTCTGGCACTTATCACATTGGTATGGGCGTTCCATGGTATGCGTGCGCAAATGCCGCTTAAGGTGTTCCGCGCGCTTGAATAGTCGCCCGCACGTGAACAGTGGACAGACAAACACCTTGGATGTCGTGGCTGATGCTTCATTGTCACTGGTGAACAAAGAAATAGCGGAGTCCGTCAGGGACCTGGAGTGATGCGGCATCCTGTGAGAATGGTTATCGGAGGTAAATTGTCCGAATTGAGCGTATGGTCCGTTGTTCACGGACATAGACGACAGCATGGGCGTGAGTCGCGAAGATGAGGTAATAAGCCCACGGAATGAGGTCGTTCCAATAGTGGAGTCGTCCCTAGTCCGATGCACCGCATCTGCCATCTTCCTGGCGCTAATCTCCGCAGCATGGGTGGCCTGGGAGCGGAATATGTCAGCTGTGGCCATTCCGAGCTCACGGGGTCCATAGCCAACATCCGGAGAGTGATGGAGAGGGTACTCGCTTTCGAACGTACCACTACCATTGGACATATGAGGACCTGCGGCGGTCTTGTTTGCAGGCTTTTTGCGTCGCTGCTTGTAAGTTGGGGAACCTTCGAATAGTGTAAGGGGCATGAGCGACACACTCGACCCGCGTCGAGGGGATGGAAGGCAACTCAGGTCCATGCCTTCGATTTGGGTCAAGTCCCCAGCGGAGGTAGTGGCGCTCTCATCGGCTGTTGATGGTGGGAGCGAACTGTCATTGGATATATGTGGTAGAACGCCAGCCATGGGATCCCCGTCAAGACCGGACTTTCCAAACTGCTCGAATAGTCGCTGGTTGCGATCCCATTTGAATGAGAGAGCGGGTTCGCCGACTACTACTGTTGTGGAGTCGCGCGAGAGGTCACGCTCGAGGGCATCGAGGAAGAGCCGGTCATGAGGAACCGAGTACCTACATTCGACGTTAGCAAGGGGAATCGATATGAGAGTGGTGCACGCACCAATAGAATACTTTTTGTTTCTTCTGCGTGCGGATACATTGGAACTTGTATAAGAGGTCCAAGAATGGTGACTGCGGCGATGGCCATGAATAAATAATATAAATGATACGCAGAACACCTCACTTTAGGCTCTTCGAGCGTAGCATCAATGCCGGGCTTAAGGTTCCGGAGATCACTGAAGATACCTTCTTCGAATTTCTTCATATTTCGCACGGGGCGTCCGAACGCTTCGAATCGAAACACCAATGAGCGAACGATGTCAGTGCCGGTGATGTAATGCTTGTTATCCCATAGTACGCAAGTGACGTGTTCCGATGCTGAGATATAGAAGCGGTTCATGCAAGGGTGTGGAGAGGTGATGTGGTCGGCAGTACTTCCAGCGGCGGGGTCGCTAGAGTACGGGGAGCGTGATGCATCGGAGGTACACCAATGGTTTGGGGCGGTGGCGAGGAAATACCTGAGTCTGTCGAGATGGGCGAGGTTCTCCTGCTCCCTCGAGGTAAGGGGCCGAGAGAGGGAGTTGCACAGTGCTAGCCCCATTGAAATTGGATTGAAAGTGGGCGAGGTATCTGAGGTTGGATTAGACGAGTCCGAAGAAATATCAATGGATGCATTGTATGACCAATGTGGCTGTTGATAAAATGGTGGGGAAGCGTGCGATGCAAGGGCGTCGAGTGGCGCAGACGAATCCAATGCGGTGACGGTGATACGATCTGATGTATGTAGCGCAGGCAATTGCTGAACTGATAAACGCATGGGAAAGGGCGGACTCGAGACAGAGGGGCCATAAGAGGAAGTAGACGGAGACTGAGAGGCGGATGCCCTGAGGCAGGGAGATCTAGGCACAGCAAGATAATAGGACATGATGTTACTCTTAGGAAATAACAAGGCTGCGAAGGTGAGAATAGTCTGTATCAAAGGATATAGCAATAAGTGATGGATGACAGGTAGAGATGAAATCGGGACATACAGTCGGTCCTGCAAAGTGGTAACACTGCAAACTTCGGCGGAGGGTGGGACAGGACAGCTCCAGGGGGAAAGCACGGGGGAAATATGGTGTTATAAAGGGGAAGAGGGTGGGGGGCGCTTGGGCATCCCACTAAAGGTGGAAAGCGATGGTTCCCCATCATAACACGGCTACTAGACGGATAAACACTTTCGGCGGTCATGTTGTGAGATGTGCAATCGCGGTTGGTATTCATGCTGAGGAATGGGACACACACTTGAGAACGTCCACTGCTCGCGCGAGTTAATTCTAGAAAGATGCTCTGGAGTCTCCGACCCACCATTAGCAGCGTTTTTCTGGATCTGGGTGTTTACTTTTAGATTCACGAGCAAACCAGTGCTCGTTTTTCATTTGGCTGTGAGGGAGGAAATAGGAAGACTCAGTTGGCTGCGTTTTACCCCCATTGACCTCGTCGCGACCACGTGGTGGACCCGCCAATAATATTTGCCAAAAGTGCGATCAAATAGTCGGATCCGGGCTTTGACTCGACCATCGACTGAGTGAATGCCTTCTTCCCAGAAATGCCGTCGACGCATGTCAGTTCCGACCACTTCACACCTGCCCACGGATCTACCGTCGTAAGGTTACCATCCAGGACATGCCCGCGGATTCACTACTCGACATCTTTTCATGGGTGGCACACTCTGCCTTGTGACCTTCATATCATTGCAACCGCTCAAATCAAGCTGTATGTTCGATGATATCCTCGTTGACGCCTGTTCTTCTTTGCCAACGCACGTGGTACATGATAGGATTCTGTGAACTTTTTAACATTTGGAAACTCAAATCTCCCCCAAAATCGAAAAGGACGGAGCGCGGGGCCCACCCTCCATTTCGAGTCTCGTTCGCGGACCGAACCCAGGTTATTGTAGATTGCCGGCTGTGATCATCATGACCGCGCGAACGTCACGCCGACCACTATCCACCTAATCCAGGGATTCTCAACCGCGATTATCCGATTCCGAGAACCTAGCACACAGTCCATGCCAGGTACAGTATGGACGTTCTCACCGGGGCCTTTTGTTCTCCAGGACGTGTGTACAGAACTTTGTTCTGGTGGGTCCCTCTTCCATATGCCCAAAGCTACTAGACCTTGTGTTGCACCGCCGCAAACATCAACAGACTGCTGCTATTCAGGATTAGCATAGGAAACGAACTTTCGATCCCCACGCGGTAGTCACTCCACCAAAATCAGGGCCACACGTGGTGACATGCAACGCTGTTCATGACGGTGAATGGCTGACACCCTGATTAACAGTTGTTGGCCGTCGTCCGTGCCATGAAATTTCTCCACAAACCTTGGTATACCCTCGTGCATTACTCAACGTTCCCTATCATGTTGATATCTCGTTCACTTTTCAAGTCGCCGCGTTACGAGATGGAGAAGCTGAATGTAGCCGCGCACATAACGATACCCCCTCACACCCTTCGCACAGAATATGGACATGGTTAACTGCCGAACTGGACCTATACTACTATTGTCTTGCCAATTATACAATATTGACAAATGACAGGCTTCTGCAGCGTCATGGTACACACAAACAATTAGCCTAACCGAAACGTCAGCAGGACTCACCGCTGCGCCGCAGACGGACTTCGCTGTTCCCCCAAGGTCATGGAAAAGCTTCGGACTTCTATTGTTGTGGCGCAGCACGTTCTAGTCTCTAAGAATCTGGATAACCACTTCCCATTATGCTGGACTTTTCAAATGAAATCGGCATAGAAAGGCTTGCGCTTCCGCCTACAACGGATGTGGCCCACATCTTCGATTGCTTGTATTAACATTTAACGGCAGATGGAGCATTTTCGTAAGTGGGAGTGCTATATATGTCGTCGACGCTTGTTCAGCAAGGCCAGAACGTTGCGCCCACCGTATGACTGCAGCATCCACCAGACATGTCAAGTATTGCAACCGGACCGGTACAGCGTCATACAAAACCCTCGAATTATGAACTCTACTCCTGAACTGGAGGGTTCATCAATAGGAAGATTGCCTGCAAAGCGTTCATACGTTAACCTTCTAAAGTCGTCTTGAAAGAGAATGCCCATTGTGGTCACAGCACAGCCTTTTCAAGAAGCCAACGAAGATGATCACTGTCATGCTGGCTCCAATCTACTTTACTCAGCACATGTGCCTACCTGACCATCAAAGCAAGGTAAGTCTGTGGCGCCAGCGGCGAACAAGATGCACCAAAATACAGAATGTTCTACAGAATGCATCACATACAGGTGGCTATCGCGAGACGTACAACGACATGACTCAAACAAATGTATGACCGTCCCACTCATAATTCCGGAAAATGTTAAGTGACCATCGAAGCTCTGATCCGCTCCCACTGCCACCACCTTTGATAGCCGAACGTTCATCGTCTCTGCAGATAACACCGTCTGCTTCGACTGCTTCAACCATCTCCGTGGTAAGAGTTATCGTAATATTCTCTTCTTGCCCTATCTGACTGGTGGTGAGGACTTCGGACATCATCAAATATCCAGAAAGACGCGCAGTAAACGAGACATGTGTGTATGGTGGCGTATGCAGCACTCGAAGACCGGACGTGAACGTTCTACTATGAATTGGTGGAGAGGTGTATTCTGGGAGAAATTGCAGCATCTGCAAAAATGTGGACGGCGGAATAAGGGCTGCATAGTTGTGCAAGTTAGCCCACGTGTCATATTAACGGAGTGAACCAAGACGCACCGACACCGCGTGCTCGATTCCAACCACCCCAAACTTCGTCAAGGCCAACTATCCCTCTCTGTCGCATGATGCCGACTGATTTCTGTCCCGGTGAACCGTCCGAAGTGCCTTGTAGTATCCCTCCCAATTCACGTGCTAACTCTTCTATCCATTGTCTGTCATCCCGGACCATATCTGGTGTTACTGGTCCATTGATCATCTGAAGACCTAATTTCGACAGAGAAGACCGTATAAACTTCGCCTCTTCCGGTTCAGCCGATGGCACGAATGACGTGACCGCAAACATTGAACCGGAAGGTGGAGATAGAGATGTATTGAATGCCGGGGTTCCCACAAATGATAACGGCGATGCTCCAGAGTCGGACGCATCGGCAACCACAGACGAGGCATTGAGTTTTTCGTTTAGCTCAGCCGCGAGCTGTACGAGATCTCTCGCCTTTACCATCAGTGCCTCCAGGTCCTGAAATGCATCGGAAAGTTCAGACTCCGTGTTCTTCACCGATGCGTTAACATTTTCGATAATTCCGCCTGAAAACCACAATTAGGTCTATCGGTCGCATGTATAAAACAGCTTCACCTATGCCTGTTCGACGAGCAGGAGTTGAGGCGCTGTCGGGTGACGCCGCACCGAGATTAGACAGTAATCCGTTCCTCGACCCCTTTCCGATCTGTCTACCCTGAGAAATTCAATTGTTTTTATTAAATATTGGCATACACTCCGGTCGGCATGTACTCGCCTCCCAAGCTCGTGCCTTTAGTGAGCGTTTCAAAATATTGTAAAATGCTTTGTCACCGCCTCTCCTGAAGGAGAGTTTGATGAGCAAGTTAGCCGGATCTATGGTATCACCCGCTGACATGGGCGATACCGGTCGTGATGAGGGCGCAGATCTCGCATTTGTGCCCGTAATTTGAGAGACCGCAAGTAAGGGCGTGGAACACATCTCACAGGTACGAAGCGATGGGTGATTATGGAAAGTGCATGCTGTACATGCGATAGGTTCAGGATCGCCATTACCCTGGGGTGGGCTGGCAGATCTCGATGTCATTGCGGATGAGGCCGGTAACGAGGTAGACGACATAGAAAGCGATGGAAGTGGTGTTAGGCTTCTAGAAATGGTTTGAGAAGATGCAACGGAGACTGCACTTCGTGGAACACCACAGAGACTGCATACTTGAGCCGCCGCTGGACTAAGCCCAGGAGAATTCCGATTGTTACAGACCTCGCACACCCATATCAAGGACCTTGGATCCGTACCGTTCTCATCTACAACTGCGGGAACGGAATTCGTGTCAAGGAAGAGGGTCACTTTGGGCGATGACTTGAGTAGCCCGGTATAGTGATCTGTTCGTATTACGTGCAACAAATCCATGGAAAAGGATTGGACAGCTGTGTTCCGGAGATTTATAAAGAAGATGCGGTGAGTCGTGACATGGACCGTGCCAGATTGATGATTCATAGCTTTCTGAAGACTGACGGTGTCGTTTTTGGAACCACAAGCAGTCAGATGACAGTAAAACACAGTGATGAGGAGTATAATTCATGAAGCACATACCCATCATAAATTCCTACATTGTCCTGGGTAGCGAGGTGCGCTTCGTCGCTGTACAGCAATGCGGGAATGGGAATAGTGCCGTCCACCACCATGGTATATCGCCGTAGCGCCATTGGTCAAAATTCCGCCAAGGAACACACAAATCTAGCCGAATACTAATGCAAGGCGATTTGTGGGTGCTCGGATCGTGCAGCAGCTTCCGGCTGGCCCAGCGTCAGGGATAGACAGATTTGGAGCAAGTCCGATAGAACAAAGCTCGATGTGACACCCAGATATTTCGGTGTGATCCAGGTGCAATATCTCTATCCGCGACTTACACCGACTGCAAATGGCACAGGTCTACAGTAGCGACTGGTTGGAGGAGTCGGAAAGCGGAGAAGCTGAAGCAAAGCCGACCCTGATTGAGGACACTTACCAAAAGCGGTAGCCCTCACTGATTCGATCTTATTGAATACTTTGCACTGATGCTTGTTCGTACACAGGTTATGATCACCTTTGAGCTTGTGGTCTCTCTGCGGTATGTATACTTTCAATGTTTGTACGGCAATCAGCTTAAATTCCAAGGACATCTCAGTCCCATAACCATAGCAATAAAAAGTGCGACTGCGCACTACTCCCATGTCCTGCTGTACATAGCGCAACATTGGACTATTTTTCCGGTAGTATGAGTTTCAGTCATCGCGATTTTCGTCGCTGTGAGTTATGTAATATTTTTTTTTGGGCTGGACTGCGCATGATTCATGAATTATACCCTTACCCCCGCATAACAGCCATGTCGTGGTGCATACCAACCATATTGTTGCTCGTGAAGGGTCGATTAATATAGCCACTGTGCACACCCAATATTGCTACTTCCTCGGGTGAATAAAGCCCTGGTTGGAAATTTGCAATTTCGCCATTTGTGAGTTCAGTGGTCCGCATAGCACGGCAGCATAAGGATAGGAGCAACTAATTCGGGGTACATTCGGCCCATGTCATACTAGATTCCACCCAAAGCGCACATTGTAAGTGCTTTATCGTGTTTTGCTTTGATGAATCTACTGGGTGGCACCGGCATCTGCCCCTCTGTTCTACCGGCTGGAACGATATCTTTTAGCTCCTTGACGCTGTGCGCACGTCACCGACTCCTCTCTGACCAGATCCGGAAGTAAAATGGCCTCTGAACGATTGGTGGTCATGTGTTACACACTGGCAGGAGGCAGGGATTGTCATGGCAACCACGCTGGAATACGCAGTGTGCTTCAAACAACCTTTGACCTCGGAGTTTGCTGATGTGTTGCCTACTGGGTAACTAGGAACCACAGCCATAGTGTAAAACATTGCATAGCGGATCATGATCCACACTGTTTAGGTCATTCCATAAGTCCTTGGGGATACTGTCCGCCACAGAAATAATAACGAATCCCTGAATGTACTGGACACAGTACTTTCCTTTGATATAGCTTACTGAGAACTGAAAGAGGGTTCATTACAGTATTGTGCGTTCGGAAAGCTAAACGACGTGTGTGAAACTACACATGAGCACGGGGAGTCCAAGAATGACACAGCATGTCATTCCAAATGGAAAAACAAGACGATCGGTATCGGCAACTTTGCTTGCCGTTTCTTGAGGCCCGGTGTGGTGCCTTCAAAATGTCACCCGTGATACCCAGCGCCCAACGTCCAGAAATAATGAAATGCAAGAGCACACAAACTCATCTGGAATTTTGTTACATCCAGGGAGCCATGGATATGGCATAGCATCACAATGTCCCAGATATGGTCCAGGGCATCGCTGCTGTATGACATATCCATGGCTTGGAAGGGGCTTCAACGTCTGGTATGACTTTTCACCTTGCCGCAGTAGTCCGCCCAAATAAGTTAAATATGCACGCCAAAGAAGCTTTGCATGGCATCCGTCTGCTAACTCACGAGGTGTTTACACGGCATGATCGATGATCAGCCACCTTTCATGGATGTCAATGTCAAGTATGCGATTAAGATCTCGCAATCACCTCGACAGTGTTGCACGGCCAGTATAGCCTTCGAGGCCATCATCCGGTGTATCAAGAAATATGCCCTCAACATCAAGCAGTTGGGCTGGGAAAGACTTGATATTTTCTTTACATACTCCTATCTATTTTAGGAAGCCAATCAGCACTGAATATTGCTAATCCATTTATTGTCCATATGGCAGGAACATACAGTGCATACAAGTACCTTGATTGCCGAGGCGGAGAACTCAGGCAAAAACAAGTTTACAGAAGGGTGCTACATACTGAGACGTGCTGCACATGGGGCAGCGATATCATCAACAATTCCGCCGCTCGCTGAGTATGGAGAGAGTGTTTCCAAATAACAGTGCAATAGATGATGAAGCGATTGATAAATTGTGGAGCTGTACAGCGAATTCAAGAATTAGTGTCGTATGCACGGTTAAAGACCGAGGGACAGACAAAAACACTGTGTCCCAAGAGAGCTAGCCTTAAAGGCATCACTTCTTCTTTTTTGGTTTTTTCTTCTTGACACCGCCCGCAATGGGGCCAGCTTGCTGAATAGGCATCGGAGACGCTGAGCGCGGCTTCCCAATTTCTCCACCAGTCTCTGATGGATTGGCGGTCAACGGAGTGGGTGTTGGTTCCAGACGTCTGTTTTGCATTTTTTGCATTAGGGATAGGTTTAGGGCCTCAAAGCGATTGAGAAAGATCGAAGAGTATGTCTTGAATTTGATGCACTGAATTTATCATACTCAATATAAGCTTCGATCGAACGAGCGATCTACCCACTGTGGTATCATCAGTAATTTTCAGCACGAGCTTCCCTTCTGATGACCTCCACTTTACACAATATCGCGTCTAGACACGCAGAGATATCAATGCAATGGATCGACAGTAGAAGATAATAAAGATTGACCTTGTTCGGTGACTTCGCATAGAGACTTTCTGCGGCCTCTTGGTATTCTTGCCAGGAGGCGATGTATACCATCGTCGCATTGTTGCAGTCAAAGCATGGAGCGTGACCGTGTCACTTTGGCACACTCGTGACATCGTTCCAGTCACAGATAGCGTGATAGTCGGCCGAACAAGGGCGCCTTAATTACGTCCGTTTAGTGTCAATTATTGCGGAATTTGTGACCCACTGCCAGTTTACTCAGACCATCACTGCTGTCCTCAGATACCTTCTTTTTCTGTACTTGAACCTTGTAGAATCATGGCCACCGAACAGCGGAAGCGTAAGTGCCTTCCATAGGTGCCGGGTCGCTCTGATTATAGACAACTCGACCTAAACAGCGCTCCCGTTCATTGCAAACTTTGCGGCAGGAGCCATCGCAGGGGTCTCGGAAATATTGACCTTTTACCCTCTCGGTAAGTAATGCCAAACTTACTCAGGTCGCGTGACGATTTGACCACAACACATAAGATGTCGTGCGTCCCATGATTTAAATGACAAATGGCCGTTGTATGATTTGGCTTCTAGGTGAAGACCCGCATGCAACTGGAAACCGGAAAGGGCAAGCATGGTATGATTGGAACCCTAACAGCAATCATTCGTGAAGAAGGGTAAGTCTGATTAGCGATTCACTGGATCAACTATGTGAAATTGTTTCAGAGCCGGAAGATTGTATCGAGGTATTTCAGGCTCTCTTATTACACTCTACGTGGGATGGCTGAAGTCCGGTAGGCTTGGTACCGCCCCTACTTCTCGAGGCACCCAAACGTGCAGTGAAATTGTATGTCTCAACTTTTATTGAGATATCCTAATAACACACGTAACCAGTGCGTCGAACGACTTTTGGGGGAAGACATACCTTCAGTTTACGGGCCAGTCCAAAATGACTCCCGAGCTCTCTGTTATTACTGGCTGCAGTGCTGGCGCCACTGAAAGTTTCGTGGTAGTGCCATTCGAGCTCGTGAAGATTAAGTATGTGCACTCTATCGGCACCGTTTTTGGCTAAATCAAACCCCAGGCTACAAGACAAAACTAGTACTTTTGCAGGCCCTATGGATGTAGTTAAGCAGGTGGTGAAGAAGGAGGGTATTTTGGGTCTCTATGCTGGCATGGAGGCTACTTTTTGGAGGTACCTTTATTTGTTTGTCTGTCTTTGTGCCCATCTGACATTGTTATCCTTGTAGACACTTCTGGTGGAATGGTGGTTACTTCGGCTGCATCCATCAGGTGCGCGCCGTGCTACCTAAGGCAGAAGTAAGCACATCATTCGACTTCCTTGCAGCAATGTACTAACCTGAGGGTCAACCTAGACACCACAAGGTCAATTATTTAACAACTTCATCTCTGGAAGTGTCGGAGGTTTCGTGGGCACCGTGGTTAATACACCGTACGTAGGAATCTGATGCAGACTTGGGGGTAATCTAACACTACACATAGATTTGATGTCTGTAGCATTGTTTCTGATTTCGCACACTACTAAGACATGGCCTATAGGTGGTCAAGTCTCGCATTCAGGGTGCCAGCAAGGCTCCAGGTGTCGTACCCAAATACAACTGGACATACCCAGCGTACGTTCCCTATAATAGTGTATGTCTCATTCGAAGATTCATCGATGTCTTGTAGACTCCTCACGATCATGCGCGAGGAGGGACCCGCTGCCCTCTATAAAGGGTTTACACCTAAGGTTCTCCGACTTGCTCCTGGTGGAGGGGTATTGTTACTTGTTGTAGAAGTTACTCTCAATCTCTTTAGGAAGGGTATGTCGGTTCCCTTTTCATGGAGATCACTGTACTGACCCTTTTCATAGCTCTTGGTCCACCTTACCTATAGACCTGGTCATGTACACTTGTATAGAACAGCCCAGAAATCTGCACACTAATTATACCGTCTTCAACTACGTTAGCCTGAAGCACTATGAGGACACAAGGCATTACACATCCGATAGTGTATGCGAGACACCACCATCCATGTCCACGAGTATGCTTACTACAATTCCACTCCCTGAGTATTGTCGAGTTCTCACCTAGCAATATCATCAGTAGTGCTAGATACCAGGAACGAAGGCTTAGAGCTATTGCTGCGTAGAGCAAAGACTTTTAATCCTACAAGCACAGGTCTCGAGACCTGCTAGCAAACCCCTTTGGCGCACATTCCCCAGCTCTTTGAGATATCAAGCCACTCTACGGACGACTATATTCCATGAATCTTTACACTGCCAATTGACTTGTATGTACAATTCCACCGTCCACCGTAAGATCACTCAATCTACTTGATTGGTTCCAGCCGCACTAATGTCTCTTATGAGGTAATCACAAGCAGCACAAGTCCCCGCGGACCAAACCAGTAATAAAGACATGACGCAGTAGAAGCTGATGGATTTCCGGATCTCTGACCAACGGCATAGGGATATATGCCGAATGATCCATGAATGTTGACAGCGCGATCACTCACCGGTGTCTGTTACATTCAAGAGAAGCGTCAGTGTCATCCCGGTATTCAATTTGGTACCTACGCCTATGCTGCTGTCGTGACAGGTGAAGGTGATGTGGGGGTAGGCACAACTTAAGACAAAGAACTCGGGAGTACTTATGTAAGTGCAAAGTAACGTTTAAGGTGGCTAACATTGTATAGGATAGCCTATCTTAAATATCTAGAAAAGTAAGGCCAATTTCTCGCACAATACGAAAGGCATGGGAAAGGACGACCAATAAGACTACCATCAAGAATGGGCTGAAAGTTGCTGCAAGGCGGTATACCGGCTCAAGAGAGAACGGTCTGGACAGGTGAGATCTATAAAATAGCAACGAGACCATTGCTACAAGGCTTTTAGTGTTGCCATTAACTACAGTCAGACTGGTCAGACCCCATTGATCAATGAATTTGAATGTTATTACTTACTAATGCCGCACAACCCATCACATGCTTCTCAATTCAAAAAGTCCTCTTCCCTGAGTTGACGCCCATCTAAGATCCTACCTATGTGAGTCTGCGCAAACCACATTCCCATCCTCCGAAGTTTAATGAGGTGCCTCAGGAAAGGCAGTGGAGACTTGAGGAAAGCACTTGCTCTCTGGGCTCTCAATGGACGGTGCGCAGGTTCTATGAAGCCGTCATTTTGGACCTCAAAGCATCCCTCACGGTGGAGATCCTTGGCGTATACACAGAGGTAGCGGCAAACTCGGATATAAGTCATGTAGTCGCGCAGATATAGTTGACCTGCAAACAGATTTAACTGGTCCACAAGTGGAGTTGGCGCAGTCCAATTGTTTGGAACAGCAGGGATGCTGTACAGAAGAAGATCATCGCAAGATCGCAACGCCTTATGGGTTCGAGGTGTGTATATGTGGAGGTGGACACACTTGCTTGTCCTAATTTCGGGCAATAGTTCATTTACTTCGAACGGACTGAGGATGAGGAGGATTGGACCTGACGGGAAGATCCTCGAGAGTATCCAGTTGACACGGCGGAGGTATTCGCCTGGGTAGCCATCGGGGATAACCGTACAAAAGTCGGTTGTAACGAATAAACTCTGACCCCACGCAGGTGTGTCTTCAGCAAGAATAGAGTCCACCATCACAGAACTGAATGCCCGACGGAACGCTGGAGAGGAGGGATCGATAAGTGCACCGCGCACAAATTCACGGACATCCCGTGCAACATGGTGCACAGCAGGGGTTGTTTTTTGGGGGCGTTCCACTTGACCATCGCGTTCGACCTCATGCGCGAGTTCTCGCTCCTGTTCTTGATCCAGATTTGGAGTAAGTAAGGAAGGGATACAAAGGTCCAGGCACCGCTGCCGGATGCTTGATATCGAGATGATGCCCAGGTCGCGAGGTCTCACCGGGTTGTACAACTCCTCCAGAGTTTTCCTATCGGGTTGGCGCCAAGCTCTTCCGAGTTCATCCAGCGAGATTTCATGGTTACTGAATTTAGACCATGAGTCATAGCGAGAAGCGTGATCTACGCCTTGCTGAGCCCAAAGAGAAGCACGGTGTTCGATCTCAGTGCACGTCGCGACCATTGCCCACTGCAAGATATCCATTGTATGGATGGCATCCGACTCACTTTTGGAGGTACGGATGCTCCTGTCGACGTCTAAGGGTGCAAAAAACATGACGGAATGGCCACCTCCAAGTTTACGCATGCGCATGCAGCCTGTGATTGGCATTAGTACCCATGTCACCAGTAGATCAGCTACATTTCCATACCTTGGGTTAGGCGGTCCTTGGTGACCTTCGGACCAAGAGTAACGGCAGCTCGGAAGCCATTTGGAAATTTGATGTCTGTACCCCTTGTATGGGCATCATCCAGATACACAACGCACTCGTCCAGGCGGCGTGCGAAGGAAGACTCCAACAAGAGTTGCGTGGTCCCTTTCCGCGTAAGCACCGTCAATTCATCATCGTTGAAGTAGATGGCAGCCGCTGCGTCAGATTTTACTTCCAGCCATGCTGCTGCAAATTCACTGTTCCGAAGGTCCAGCACCTGGGCGCCAACGTCCAATATGACGCGTATCTCCGGCTTTTGGTCCACCACCAATTCAAGGAATTCACGGGCTGTGCATCGCTCACCATTCGTCAATGAGGTTGTCATGTACGCATCATTTTCCGGCTGCAAGAGGTATGCAAGGACCCTTGCATTGGACCCTCGTTGGTGGTCTGGATCTCGTTGTGTGATAGAGGTCGGTAGGAGGTAACGACCATCATTTGTTCCAGAAAATCCTTGAGAGCACGGTTGAATAAAAGACTTAGCCAATAGTCAAGTGTGTACTAACCAGTGACAATGTGCGTCCTCTCCTCTGCGAGATCCCAACTCGAGCAAGATAACTTGAATGAACACTCCTTCGCTTCTCTCGGGAAAATAACTTCCGACAGATAAAAGTCAATAGTAGCTTTATTGCGCGAAAACACGGGGACGAGGAACTCTCTCCACTGTTCCAAGGACTCAATGTTGATCCCGCTCACATGACGAATGGCGTCTGGAACTGGGGCCAAATCCCGGATCCACACTTCATATTCTTGAGTTGGGTCGTCCTGCTGCAGAAGGCGTTCAAAGCACACTAGTAGCTGCTCCTGAGTAAGTCCTGCATAATAGTAGGAGAGACAGGTGAGAACTACAGCGACGTCTGGTTGCCCGAATTTGGTTCTTGGTGTGGGGACATCTTTCGCGAGGTAGGGGACAGCAAGTCTAGTCCTCCAAGGTGCGAGGCCATAATCGACGCGCCACCTCCGTTCTTTCAGTGCAAATAACAATATTCCAAATGTTAGAAGTCCTCGCAAGTGCAGTAGACAAATCCAGGCGTGGATAGAGTCCCTCGCATAGTGCTGTACTGTTTGGACTTCAGAGGGGGGAATGTCTTTGAGTGTAAGGAAATTGAAAATGGCACCCCGAATATTTTGAGGTGCTTGACTAAAGCTACAGTTGGGGAGTAGACCATCCATGATATCCTGGGCTACCCTGAAGATCAGCTCTATTCCAGCTTCGTGGTGTAGGATACGAAGGTGAGGGAATGCCCTATTCATGCGGGATTCAATTTCCACTCCTCGAGGGAAACTGTTATGGAGGGAGATAGCACGGCCTTTCACAAGATCTAGTATCTGCTGAGTGGTCGTCCATCGTTCTGGGAAGCCCCGTAGAGGTTGTTGAGAACCCATGGTATACACCAGTTGATTCCGGACATGTAGAATCTCATCGCATTCATCGAGGATGTCACGAACATGTGAATCCAACCATTGTTGTGTTCTTAGCAGTTCAGCAGCAATATTTTCATCTTGAGAAAACTGCTTCTCCACAGTCATGAGCTTGAAAGATAGGATGTGATCTGGTTGAGCTAAAAGGATTCCACCTTCACGTTTGCATTCTTCTAAGATTTCAAGGAGGGCTTCGACATCAGACTGGTCGAGTTCAAGCGATCGTGAAAACGGTAAATGATAAATGCGTCTGTTCGTGAGCCCACCAAGGCGATCGACGAGGAGCTGGAACATTTGACTAGTTAAGGCCTTGGGAACCACTACTCTCACGAGCTGGTCGCCATTTGCAAGCGCCAAGGCAACCATTGGGATAATAACCGATGACTTCCCCTCTCCCATATGTAATTGCAGACTGGTACTCTGGCCTGACTGCGGTGCTATCATCTCAGCTGCAACGTTTGCTTGGATACCTCGAACAAGGAAGTTTCCATCCAGCTGACGAGAGGCGAAATCATAAACTAGTGGGACATATGTTACAGGAACTGAGACTTACCTGAATCAGGAGCCAGTCAGGATATAATTCTGCCTCCCATCCATCACAACCAGTGTTCTCCATCTCCTTGCATAAGTCCTCGAATTGACCGCATGTCGCGAGGAGCAGCATCCGGCGAGCACGTTGATACTCTAGGACAAGCTTTGCGAACGATATCAGACAATCTCTCCAAAGCTGAGGCACTGTAACCCGGGATGTGGATGCAATGCAGCCGAGGAGAGCCTTCAGTGTGATACGGGGCCACTGTCCAGATTCATTGACCGCACGTTCGCTCATGGTTTGCGGCCTTAAGCTATCTGCAATAACACGCAAACACTGGATGTATCCTTCTTTACTTTCATTGTGATGTGTCTTGAATAGATCTAGATCTTCGGGAGCGTGTGGTACCGATGGCGCTTGGTTACGATAAAGCATCTCGCTCTGGTGGAGGTCATCGGCATACTTCTTTTGGAGTGAATTTGCCGACTTTCGTCGAAAATTATCGATCAGTTGGCGTAGCTCTTCGGAGCCAGACGCAGAGGGATTTTGGACGGGTGCTGTGATGATTCGCCCACTTGATGGTAAAGTCGGCGGTGGGCGACTAGTAAATAGGCTAGTCATGGTTGTTTCGTAGCCGATTGGAAGAAAACTCAGAATTCCAGGCGAGAAAATATAGTCTGATAATGTATCTGGAGAAAGCGGAATTTTACCCAGAATTTCCTCAACATGGTCTAAGTGTATCTTCAACTCCCAATTCTTGTAGCAGCTGGCAAACAATTTCTGAAGATTGGAAGATAACTTTTTGAGGTTGTATAACGAATTGTCCAAGAAATCGCAGGGAGGTGGAGTCCTAATTGGCCACTGCGAGGTCAATTTTGTAGCTGCGATGGTGCTGTCCTTCCAGAGCCGATTCCTATATTGCTGTATGTCTTGTTCTAAACCTTTTTCAAATGATACTGCACATGATGACATAAGCGTGTGAAGCTGCTCTGCTGTGGGTATTTGTTCGTCAGACAGGACATAGCTTCTGTAGGCAGGGGGATTTTCATGCTTGAACTGTGGTGTTACGGCAATGGCCACCAGGATATTGGCGACATCATCGAGATGTGGGGCGCTATATGCCAAGGCAGGAAGTGAAAACAAGAGTCGGAAACGATGCTGTTGCATGTGGCTCTGGCGACACATGTCATACATCGCTAGCCAATTGTCTGCCAGATTTGAGCCCAACCAGGCCTTACTATAGCGTAGAGACATTGTCCGCCCTTTGGCCCATGACACTGGTTTTGCCGCCTCTTCAAGTAAGGAATAGATGTCAACCGACGGGAGTCTTCGAGGAGACCACGAAAAGATGGCAAGTGCAGTACCGTATGCACGAGCTTCACAGGTGGCGGGCTGCAACAAGTCACGTGCGCTATAAGTGGTATCACAGTTATCGCCCAGGAGCGGTTCACGATACTCTGGCGGGTACAGAATCGCGGCTCTGAGTGAAGCACGATGGAGAAGATGTTCATCTCTTGTTGGAAAGTCTTCGAGTAGTGATGGGGATTTATGAAACTGCAGTAGACTTTCGTGGGTCTTGGTGATCGACAGACAAGAAACATAAAGACCGTGGTGTTGAGAGGCGACAGGAAGGAATGACCAATGGACACTTTGCATGCTCTCCAGGCGAGGTGAGTCCCATCTTCGCTCGGTGGTCAATGATGCGATGCTACGCAGGAGTCTCGCAGCTCGATCATCAATTATTGTAAATGATCGGCAGGCAGCAGAGCGCAGGATAGAGAGCGCTTCCTCTGTACCTGTCTTCTTTGTCAGCGGATCCATCGAACACGGGTTACTGCTCAACGCATGCAAGTATGCCCGATAAAGCTTGTTCGCAAGGCTCACATTACCTGTGAGGCAGCCCAAGTCCGTATCGATTCTAAAGGTCTGGTAGGTCATTCGTTGATGTGGAGTGCCACGAGTGGAAACGGAAACCCTAACATGATGACCGTTTCTGGTGAACGAAACATCGCCTTCCGGAATCAGCACACATCTCTGCTCGTGTGTGGTACCGAGCTTCGGTCGCAACACAAGCCGGTTGGCAAGGCCGAACATAGTTCCCATGGACTGCAAATCATCATAGACCATATTACGAAGGTCCCGCGACTCCAGTTCCCCACAGTTATTTATAAAGAAAGTAAGGCCATAACGGGGCAATTCAACATTTACTTCAGAGGTGTCACCACTGGAGATTAGTGTCACGATGAGATTCTGCGGGGCCTCAAGGGGTTTCAAGCAACCGGATATCATTTTCCATGATGGACTGCGAATGTCCAAGAGTACCGTACAGCCCTTGTTCATAGAGTGACATCCAGGTGAAAATTGGATGCTCCAGTTATCTGGCGACGATTTCCACACCTCTGTAAGCGGACGAACTTCAATCGATTTGGTAGTAAGATTGAGCCAGTGCGTGTGGTTCGCAACGAGAACTGCTGGAAGGTCGGATTCCAACTTTCGAGGAGGAACCAGCTCGAGAATATCATCGCGGTGTTGATCTTTCGTCCGTATTATCAGTTCGTCGCCTGCCATCCGGAAATAAACCTTTGTGGACCCTTCAACTGGGTTTAGGTGTATATCAAGGTAAAGACACGTACGCGATGCCCAGAAATCAAGCCACGAGTAGCATATTCCATTCCATCCATATCGCTAGGCATGACATCCAGGACTCGCTGCAGGAAATCAACAATTAGTCCGAGTTAACCGGAATATACTTACATTGAGGATGATCGACTTGAAAAGGGTATTCTCCTGTATGGTATGCGGCAGTCTCCCCACTGCCTTCCCATCCACTAGTAAGGAACCATTGAGGATGTCAAGGTATACTTGTTGCGACTGCTGGCCCTCAGATCCGAGAGTCCTGTCAGTGAACCAGCTGCAGTTGGTAGAGCCACCCCTGGACCAGCGAGCGCCCGGCCGGTATGTCGGCCAAACGTGTTTCACAGCGAGATTGATGCCCTCATTCCCTACTTCAATAATATTGCCAATTATATGCTGTAATACCCACGACAAGCGACGATCTCGCTCAAGAAGTAGCTGTGACATTTTGCTGAGGGAGTCCAGTCTGGCAGGGGTGTTATCGTGGATAATAATTGCACAAGACAACAAGATCTCGATAGTTCTGGGAAGTTTAAAGAGTTGGATAGGGTCATTCAGTTCCCCAACATCGAAAGTACTCCGGCAAGTGGCAGCCATATCACGAAGGCGAGATTGAAGTTCCACCCTCTCATTTTCGTTTTTGGTATTCTCGAGTATCTTCAAGAGTTCTAGCACCCAACGGAAGGTATTTTCACGAAGTGTGTGGAGGAGCTGATAGGCCTGCTGAGTAGTGTTTATTTCATCTTCCACAGTGGCTGACTCTGCAAGAAGTCGGGAAACCAGAAAAATGACAGTGTTCATCGTTATGCCCTCCAGCCAATTATCTGACACTACCGCAACGAGATTTTCGAGCTCTGTCAAGAGCGAGTGGCGAAAGGATGGACGTCCGAGCTCATGATGCCAAACCAGATCCCCGGTGTTTGAACAAGGACCTACTTGACCAGCCGCCTGAGCGAGGAGCATATGTACCTCCTCACGACGAAGGCTCAGTGTATTGCCACGAACTTCTCGTAGAATGTTTATCCATTGTAAGAACGGTCCGCTACGCAAGTGGCAGAATGCGATGAACTCGTGTGCGGAAAGGTCTTTGTGACAGTCTGCTTGGTTGCAGATGACATCATTCGACGTGTGGGTGGTGTCTTGGAGATATTGCTGCATGTTCTGATACGGACCATGATCGAGGCGATATGAGCAGAGGGGTGAAATGTCCAGAGAGCTGAAGGCATTGGAGACTCGAATGGAAGTCTTGGCATCGAAGTAGTAGAAATCGAGAGCATTGTTTATACACACTCTACTCTCCTCGTTTGGAATAGGAAGATCGTAAGAGGATTCTGTAGCATCGGACGCTAGTGTGACACGGGACCTCCGGTGTTTCGTGTAATAGGAATGCAGATCGAAATAATGCTCTAGAGTGATGAAGGGTGTCATGGGGGTGTGTGACGGTGTGCAAAGGTCAATGAGAAGGCGAAAGACAGCCGAACGCCACATATTAAACGCGACAGGACACCTCAGCTCAAAGACGACGGAAACCGCATGAGACAGGTCCTCCGGCAAAGGCCATTCATGCACCTTAATCCTCATCTTTTGCATTTGTCCCTCGGCCTCACACTTCCTGCAACGTTTCTTGGTACGAAGTTTCCCGATTGTCGGCTCGTGGTCGTGTTCAGCATCCACAGCCTGCTCTTGGAGCTGTGCGTGAAGAGCATTAGAGGTTTCTAATTCCTTGAGTTTTTTTGTCCTAGCACAATTTGCATCTTTCACGACTTGGGACATGAGCACCTGCAGCTCTGATGACTGGTCATAATAGCGCACAACAAAACTGTCTTGGTCTGCTTGATCTGAGAATACAGACCGGCCATTCCTGACCGCCGAATGGCGATTGGAAAGGTATCGAAATGCTGAACGCAATCGCCGGAGGTCCCTGGGATGTCGAAGGAGAAGACGTTCTAGTAAAGATGTCGGTACTTCAGGAGAGTACTCGGCGAGTAAAGGGATTTGTCTTGTGACAAGTTTGTCCAATCCAATCCATAATTCGATCACAGTGAGAAACATGCGCGATATGTCCTCAGGGTTGCTTTTGTAGGTTTTTCGAGCAGCTTCCGAGTAGTCCACCGCAAGGAGTTCCAGCCTCTCTGAAGCATTGTCGATGTCTGCCATGGAGATGCCCATAACCCACTTGTCAATACCCAAACTGACCTCTCTTTCGACGTCATAAAGTGTCAGGTGGGGTTCCTGTTCGTACGCAACTTGGAAGAAACTGCCATCGACAGACAGGAAGTCGATCAGTGTCCCTCGCACGCGATTATTGGGTTTGAATGCGGATGACGGAGTGGTGGAATGAATGCTGGACAGAACACTGCTAATGTAACCACCACTGTGGAGCATGGAGAGCCGAGCATCAGCTGAGAAGTCAAGGGTAGAAGGTGCCCAAGGCGGGGAGATAGCATCAATGTCTTGGACCTGTTTCCATCTAGCATCAAAGAGAGTTTGAATGCTCGTGCAAGTTCTCAGCACAGCTGTCGAAAGCCATTCAGGTGCCGAGTCTCCCAGCTTTGTCAGGCGACGACTGATTTTAGCAACTATCCACTGGAGCACATCGCTAGACATGTCGTGCTGCAAGGCTTGCTGCGCAAGTCGATTCATGAAGAACAACATGAATGCTTTGTAAATATTTCGACCCTGCGCGTTGCACTCGAGCGTAGTCTGTATGGCAACTCTGATGATTAACCAGAGTGGGGACCGACGCCAAGGAAGCTGAGAGTCATTACACTCAACATCGTCGCTGCGTTTGCTGATCCGTTGGGCGTCAAAGGGTCTCCCAACGCCCCGTAAGATGCGAGTCAGCAGCCTCGTTGTGTATCGCGGATGCGCCATGTCCGGAGAGTTGGTTGACATGTCCAGAGGATCAGTAGGCATTTCCTCAGAATCAGTATGCACGACATCGTCGCCAATGCGTTTGCTGATCCGCTGAATTTCAGCGGGCCTGCCGACTCCCCGTAAGATGCCAGTCAGTAATTCCGTTATGTATCGCGGATGCACCGAGCCAACCTCGTGCATGAGATTATCTTCGTTCATCTGACTAAGAAAGGGTGCCAGCTCTGAGGCGAATTGCGGGTCCTCAAAGACTTCATTAGGAACAGCGATGACAGGACCGGGGTATGAGCACACTAGTTTGCCACGTGTGCTCATGACCGCCTTCCCGCATGGGGAAACCTCGAAGGACTCTACAAAAGTTTCGTTTTCAAACCTTCTGAAAATAACCGCAGCATTCTGGGCACGAATAAAGTAGGTGAGCACATCTGCCAGTATCTTTCAGTTATAGTAATAAATGGATCGAAGCAGATTAGGACTTGCCTCCTACACTCATAGATTGCAATCGGAACATGATGTGCTTCTCGTCTAGCGATTCGAAAGCCATGGTATCATTGAACCTAAGAAGCATTTCGACTATGTGTTTCCATTGAAGTTTTTCTGAGCCACTGAGCTGCTCCGCATAAAGGAGAGCAGAGGCGCATGTTGCTCCCAACAGCGCACGATCATTGGAAATCGAGTGGTCGTCTTCGTGTGGAAGTTGCAAAGGGCAAAATACATGAGTAATCTTGTACTGTAGCGCTTTGTCCTCTGCAATGTCAGAATCTGCACGAAGGGGAAGCAAACGGTTAGCTTTGAAAAGAGTCGCCATGTCACTCAAACGCAAGTAGGAAAGTTAGTAGGCTGTGGTTTAGAGCTGAGGCGTCTATTTCCACCTTGAGGTGTCCCTTCTTCCATCGATCTACAGCGACAAACTTAGGCACAGCGGTGTAGTTTACATGCCTGTGTTAGTCGATGGTGAGTCAAACCATTTCGCCAGTTCTGACCTGTTTCTGAGCAGGACATCAGTACATTGACTCTCAGCATACCTAGTACGCACGCACACCATCCACTGCAGGTCATTCACGTCCGATCAGGCCGCACACGAAATCATGGGCTCTCTCATGCAAAGCAAAGTCGTTGACACCACAATCGTCTTCATCGACTTGTTCGCACTTACTGTGCAGGGCACAGAGATGCGTGTTAAAGAGCTGAATACTATATGACAGTGTGAGAAGGTGCGCTCTCGTCCCTAATTTCTGCCGTCCGCTGCCATCGTTAATATGTTGTGTGTGCTAGTTTCACGACATGATGGGTGAAATGGATGGAAAACGATGTGGGATTGTGTCACTCCCATCCTGGACATGGCACCCAAATGCATAATCAGCACTTTCAGGATCCGTTTTGTTGGCGTCGTCATACGTCCCTCCCTCCTCGTCCTTTTCTTCTACTTGCCTGCGCTGACCCATTCCGCACTGCCTACGCGAGAACCCCTGACACGCATCGAGATCGACCCAGACAGTTAGAAAGGTCGATGTCGGCGCATTCCACACATACTTTTAGGACTTTTCACCTGAGCACCCCACTGCCTCTCATTTTCTACCTGTGCTCCTGCCTGTGCTTTGTTTCTGCATGCACGTACGCAACTGCACCAGAATACCAAGTCATCCCCTTCTCCAAAATTTTGGCGTCCACGTGAGTCAATGCTATCTCCTCGCAGTGAAGGTGTTCTTCTCAACCTTAGGATCGTGCACATGCAGTGTCCAAAATCGCAGATCTACATCAGAAACTTGGCTGAGAGTCATTCCCACCACTTACCCTTGATAAGCTATTTCGTTGTTTGGTTCGTACTTTATGATTACACTCGTTGGATAGATCTGTTCCTGTGGTGCAAATAGTGATACCTTCGGTAATACATATTCTCGGGATTGAAAACAGTAGATCACGGTTTTGGATCTCGTTGGAATGTGCTCGACTGCAGCATCTTTGTTGTCGCTAGTATTTCTGGGGTGCAACTGTAATTACGTGGGTCAATACTACGGGGATCGACGACGTTTTGTAACTTGACGCCTTATACACCTCATTGGACGCTCAACGCTAGCTGTGGTTGCGGACCACGTGTGTTTAGTACCACCACCATAAGTCGCCGATATTGGGTTCAGGTAGCGATTCCTGTGAGTGTTGTTCACCAGTTTTGCTCTCCCACTTATCTGCGCACGTAACACATGTAAGGCGTTGATCAATTAAACAGAACCAATACAGCCGTGTCGCTACAATTACGCGTATACTATCGTTCCGTTCCGAGCACTTGTGTCTGATATTTGGTGATCATCAATTGGGGAGGTATGGATGCCGTCTCACTATCATCGATCACGGTCTGAGGGAGACACACATGGACTCGGGCAGCATGTACCTGATTGACGTACAAGCATTTATTAAGAGGGAGCGTTCAATGAGCAACGGGGAGGAAGTGGACTGTGGAACCAAGGTCATGGAATTCCACGGTGATGAGGCCCCACCATACGCGATCCTATCCCATCGGTGGATCAAGCAAGAGGTGGACTATAAAGAGATGATCAAGCTCGCAAAGATGAAAAGGGATGAACGGGATGAAATTCGCCAGCGCGATGGCTATCAAAAGATCCTCAACAGCAGTGAACAAGCTAAAAAGGACAAGTACGACTGGCTGTGGATTGACACCTGCTGTATAGACAAGCGAAGCAGCACAGAGTTATCCGAGGCGATCAATTCCATGTACCGGTGGTATGAAAACTCGAAGGTATGCTATGTGTACCTCCACGACGTCCCTGGTACCTCTTTTCCCACTGAGAGGGATGATGAGAAGTACCCCAAATCCAACGGCTGGCCAGAGTGGTTCTCGCGTGGGTGGACCTTACAGGAGATGATAGCACCGCACGGTGTCCAGTTCTTCAACAAGGATTGGCAGCTCATTGCCGACAAGAAGATACTTGCACGTACCATATCAGACATCACTCGAGTTCCACAGCATATATTGACAAGTGGTCTCTCCTCCAACCGTCCTTGCGTCGCTCAGATCATGTCGTGGGCTGCCGATCGGAATACAACTCGAGTCGAGGATAGAGCCTATTCTCTGTTAGGTCTGCTGGATGTGAACATGCCGATGCTGTATGGAGAGGGGAAGAAAGCATTTCACCGTCTTCAGCTGGAGATCATCCGCATGTCAGACGACCAAAGCATCTTTGCATGGGGTTTCGACGAAGACACTCGGCGGAACAGGGAACCTCGGCGGGACAGACAAACTCGGCGGAGTGGCAGTATCCTTGCGGACAGCCCAAGTTTCTTTCGGGATTGTGCTCAAATGCAGCTAATAGATTACGACGACTTCATCCGATATGTCAAAGATGACTTCCCGGGACAACAGCTGCCCTCGATCGAGGAAGATCGATTTGGTACATTTTCCATCACCAATCGTGGCATTAACATATGGCTGCCGCTCTGTCCCTTGGATGACTCTAACTCAGTCTTCGAAGCCTGGTTGCCATGTCGACCAGGTCTATCAGGTCCACCAGTGCGAATCACTTTGGCGCTGTGGAATTCCAATTACTACAGATTTTTTACCCCGGCATATCCTATACAGAAAACTCTAAAGTTCTGCCCAGTCTACCTCAGATATCAAGACACCCCACATCGTGCTACATTCGAAGTCGATGACAGTGCGATCACCGGGAATGGTTTCACCTACTACGGAACGTACCCATCGAAACTCACAGGAAACACACTCACAATAACCAGCAATGATCCCCTTTGTGTCAAGGTCTATTCTAATACTCAAACTCATTGTCTCTTTGCAGTGGGTTTTGGACAGTGCTTTGGCCAGGATTGGGTACACTGCGTCTATGGGAAACCCACCAGTGAACATTCATGGGAGAATGATTCCAGATTTGAATATGATAAAATGCTGGTCAGAGGGCCAGAGCATGCTCGATCCATGGCTGAGGTGCATTCTCAAGGTGGACGCTATGGTCGTGTCTATGTCAAGCATACCTGTATACCTGGATCATCCTGGACCGTACGGACTTCCTGTGTCACGTGGGAGAGCTCAAGGAACTGTGGTGTTAGGATAGACGCATTTCAGTATCCCTACAATGGACCAGATACATGGATGGGCTTCTATGTTGAGGTGGGTGGTCCCTTGTGCAGATCTACCATTTCACTGACATTTGATAGGGAACCAATGATTCCAATTATGACATATGGGGTCTCATGATCCCTTACAGGCCGAGAACCTACGTGTTCCAGAGTAGCTACACGCTACGTGTAGATGGAGTCACCATGAAATTCTCGCTAGCACCCAAAGGAGTGAAGGTCAGTATGCATATCTTTCAGACTTTGTTTGTACTCTTACAAGTACAGCTGGGGGATTATGGTCATTTAACGGATTATGAGGACTTCCGCTATGAAGGAAACGTCTTCGCTGACCTTACTTTGGAGCCGAACATTACCGCCAGACGGCACAAAATAGAAAATGAGCATGGGTACAATACAGATAACGACTACGTGAAAGCCCATAGGTCCGATCTTTTGGGTGTTTCGGTCAGCCTACACAAACCACTTGGACTGTCACTTCCAAACGACCTCGGGTTCAACTCATCGTTGGTTTCCCTCTCTAATCGACTCACAAACAAATATCTTATCACAAGGGTCGTACAATGTGTCCCCGTGCCTTCCAGTGAATGGTCCAGCCACGATGCGAGCCCATATAGATGTGAGTCCATGTATACCCAACTATTCCATACCTTAGGTTCAATGTCTGATCAATATTGTCGGATTAGTCACGGGATTGTACTCTACAACACCCTTTTGCAAGATTGCAAAGCCATTTGTTTGGCATCGAGATGAGGGCGCTGGTTCTGCGTCGGTGAGGTGATTAGGCGACAAATCGAGAGCTGAGCGGAAAAATACAGGACGAAGGTTAACGAGGTTGACTATGTCAATGATTACGATGCGCAGATTTTTCGAACACGTCGTTCCATTACACGCATTCGACCAATTGACTGCAATTGTGACGTCATGGACATGGTGTCAGATATCCGCTAGGGCAGACCAGTAGCATACCTTGCAAGTCCTGCAAAGGCAGAAAGGAACGCATGCAACTGTCATTTTCTGGAAATGCAAAAACAGGTTTACGCCTCTCATTCTGCTTGCGTGAACCAAGTACTCGGTCCACATGCCCAGCGTTCATTCCCGGTATTCACATTCGTATTCACCTCACCAGCGTCAAACACCCAGTAGAAGTTGAGATGTGCAGAATCACAACAGTGTCAAACGTCGATCTTGCTAAGAAGCTAGGGACAGTGCTGCAAAGCTGCGTTGGCCATAGAACGTCACGATCAATCAAATTGCACGGAAATCCCACTCATACGACCCTGCACTGCACTACGAAACATGAGAAGTGATAAATAGCAAGAAAGATGACAATAACGATGAAGGACGATAAATAGAAGGATGGCGACAGAGATGACGAGTAGAAGATGCCAATAATGAGGAAACGAAAGGATGCTAGGGAGAAAATCTCAAGCGTTGGTATCGGCATGATCCTGTGAACGGAGGTCCAACGCTGATTGTTCCATCGAAATGGCCTCTTCGATATCAGCGTTTCTATCTAGTTCCAGGTACCTGCACCTCAGGCAATACGCAAGGTTGTTGAGAGTGACGGCACGATAACGGTGACCTGAGGGACGGAGCTCCAATGCAGCTCGACCAAGTGTGATGCCCTCCTCCAAGTCAGGCAACGTAGCTTGTTTGTCATACCGGTCGCTTAGGCAGAGTGCAAGGTGATGAAGTGAGTTAGACCGATCGGAATGACCTGGTGGATGGAGGTCCAATGCTGATCGATGCAGCAAAATTGCCTCATCGATATCAGCGTTTCTACCTAGTTCCAGGTACCTGCACCTCAGGCAATACGCAAGGTTGTTGAGAGTGATGGCACGATAACGGTGACCTGAGGGATGGAGCTCCAATGCAGCTCGACCAAGTGTGATGCCCTCCTCCAAGTCAGGCAACGTAGCTTGTTTGTTGTACCGGTCGCTTAGGCAGAATGCAAGGTTATGGAGTGAGTAAGATCGATCGGAATGACCTGGTGGACGGAGGTCCAATGCTGATCGATGCAGCGAAATTGCCTCATCGATATCAGCGTTTCTACCTAGTTCCAGGTACCTGCACCTCAGGCAATACGCAAGGTTGTTGAGAGTGACGGCACGATAACGGTGACCTGAGGGACGGAGCTCCAATGCAGCTCGACCAAGTGTGATGCCCTCCTCCAAGTCAGGCAACGTAGCTTGTTTGTCATACCGGTTGCTTAGGCAGAATGCAAGGTTATGGAGTGAGTAAGATCGATCGGAATGACCTGGTGGACGGAGGTCCAATGCTGATCGATGCAGTGAAATTGCCTCGTCGATATCAGCATTTCTACCTAGTTCCAGGTACCTGCGTCTCAGGTAATTTGCAAGGTTGTTGAGAGTGACGGCACGATAACGGTGACCTGAGGGACGGAGCTCTAAGGCAACTCGGTAGAGCATGATGCCCTCCTGCAAATCAGGAAATGTGGCCTGTTTGTCGTACCGGTCGTATAAGCAACGTCCAAGCTGAAAGAATGAGTCAGACCGATCGGAATGACCTGCTGGACGAAGGTCCAATGCAGATCGATGCAGCGAGATCGCCTCGTCTAAGTCCACGATTTCACCCCTCTCCATGTACCGGTTGTGTAGGGAGCACGCAAGGTTGAAAAGGGCTACAGCCCGACCAACATTCCCTCCGCGGTGACGTTCCAATTTTTGCCGATTCCGACTGATCTTCTTGTCCATCTTAGTCAATTTTTGGTTGACATCTGTTGGAGGTCATCAGTCTGCGAATTTCTGGTCTTCAGGGAAGAGGAATCACCAGACGTTTCCTCCGACACAAAAATGTGCCTTAGTTGGATGATGTTGAAGTTTGGCCTTGTTCAGGTCAGCATTGGAAAAAGACAGTCATAGAGCATACATGGGGCCCCCAGACTTGTGATGCGACTGATTTGCGATAGGATTGGGTGTTAGCCTATAATGACGGTGAGAGAAGAGATAGACGAGACAGATAGAGGTCACGCATACTAGATTGGTGTTTTGAGGCAGTAGGAGCAAAGGAGACGAGGAATGGGATGGGAGTAGTGGTACAAACGAGCGTCCACAGCATCATGTGTCCTTGCTGTTGACAGGATGACTATCCTGCCTCTAGGTCATATTACTTGACCATTACTCTTACATCGTTCATTGTCAACGATTTACCTTACACGTGACCGGTTATCACAGATATCCGAGAATCACATGGAACCGTACTATCGGTATCCTTCTTTTATGTTCTACAACGTTCTATCCCTACATAGAAACTTACTCTTGCTATTGTTGACAGGATGACTATCCTGCCTCTAGGTCATATTATTTGACCACTATATTTTTATCGTTTCTATTAACGATTACCTACACACGTGACCGGCTATCACAGATACCCGAGAATCACATGGAACCGTACTATTGGTATCCTTCTTTCATGTTCTACAACGTTCTATCCCCAGATAGAAACTTACTCCTTCTATAAGTAGTAGTTGTAGTTACAATGCTCCGGAGTTTCTCCGTGCGCACAGACCATGTACAGTATGTATATAAACTGTACTCCTAGGGCGTCATTCCCTAGGTTCGAATCATATATTCTCTCATCTCTACTGAGTGATCAGGTCCTTTGACACTTGATTACTCTACTAGCAACATACTTGTTCTTCTAACTCAAGCACAAACCTCCAGGTGAGCACAGAGTCGCTGCGTGTTGACAGGATGACTATCCTGCCTCTAGGTCATGTTATTTGATCTAGATATTTTCATCGTTTAGGGTTAAATGATTACTTACACACGTGACCGGTTATCACAGATACCCGAGTATCACATGGAACCGTACTATTGGTATCCTTCTTTCATGTTCTACAACGTTCTATCCCCAGATAGAAACTTACTCCTTCTATAAGTAGTAGTTGTAGTTACAATGCTCCGGAGTCTCTCCGTACGCACAGACCATGTACAGTACCTATATATACTGTACTCCTAGGGCGTTACTCCCTAGGTTCGAATCACATATTCTCTCATCTCTACTAAGTGATCAGGTTCTTCGACACTTGATTACTTCACTAGCAACATACTCGTTCTTCTAACTCAAGCACAAACCTCCAGGTGAGCACAGAGTTGCTGCGCCCTTCCTGCCTTTAGTTTGTTAGGTTATGAGCCCCGCCAGGCTCTGACTTGGTAGACGATTGTATTCAGCCCAACGGGTGATTCCCCAATCCAATCTATCATGTTTAGCTGGCTGGCGGACTTGTGCTTTGCAGTTACTTTTGAGTTACAGTATATAGCCTTCGCTCTTACTATAGCTTTGGCCTACTGGTCGCTTAACGACAACATTCCTTTCGGAGTCGTACCCCTCTTCACCTATACGGTCTACTTGGCTGTTCGCATTGTATCCCTTCTCCAGTGGAGAGATGCCCCAGTGGCGCTCCCACATCCGATCGCACCCGCTCTACCAGAGGACCACGATTTCCATCCGGCGTTCCAGGGACTTGAACCTTTCCCTCTTGGGGAAAATGGTTATCCCAGGAGCTTTGATCGGGCTCCACCGCTCTTTAATTGGGCTATGCACGCTTTTCAGGACTACGACTTTAATCGTTTCTATGACTATCTACCGGTCATTGCACGATTCGTATTCCCACAACCAGACTTTTGGTTACCGCAGCAGTACTATATGCAGCGAACCTTCTCGGTTGCACAGCGGCTTGGAATCGGCTTTGCCGAGTCTTTTAGAACTTACATGTTCTATGCCCTTGTAGAGCTTTACCCGATCATGTCCTCTTTAACGACGTCACTCCCTTTGATCTATTTCTCATGCGACATTGCTTATCCAGAAATGATCTCTGGTTCTTCGACGACCAATTCGTGGAACTTGTCACCGAGTTCGGTCATGAGAACGGACTTTACACCCCTACAGGTGATCAGGGAGAACCGTGGGTCCAAGAGACTCAGGATGATGCACGTGAGAGCAGGTATCCCCTCGAGGATTTGGACGATCTCCAACTCGACGGATCTATCGACAGCGGATTGGAGGAAGAAGCAGGGATTAGGAGATGAGGAGGTGAAGGTAAAGGCAAAGGACGTGCCTTATAGGCGTGGCCTCCACTGGTCTAACTTTGTAGACGCAACGGAACCAGACTACCTCATAGCAGGTATTGTCTCTGGGGGAGCGAAGACCAATCGGATCTTCTCCCGAGCCTTCTGTCGCGAAGCCGCTCAGTCCCCCTTACCCTTTATCACCTCTTCTTTCTCGGCGCCCGAAAACCCTTTCATGGAAATCCATTGGCTCTTCCACGGTTCCTATGAGGCACCATCGGCTAAGCTAACAAGGTATTCTACTCCTCACAGCATTGCCAACTTCTGGGGTTTCGATTTACCTGCCTTGAACGATGAAGACCCCTCGTTACTCACTGTTCCAGCTTTCTGGATCGACACCCACCCCGACGAGTACTCACCAAACTCAATCTGGGTTCACCCTCTTTGGGATCCTAGACCATTTAGAGGAGCAGTTCCTGCTGTCCACGCCTGGAACAAGTACCTCGAGTCGCACTTTAGGGGAGCTTTTAAGAAAGGAGCTTCAAATGAAAGCCCTTACTTACCCTTGTGCCTGGACCAACAGCCTGATGCTCACATCGGTCTCTGGCTTTCACAGGTCGTCAACGTACGGTCTGATCCTAGGGTTCAAGCCACTCTGGACTCTCTCGAGGCTGAGTCTCTCTCACCGGTCTATGGAATTACCTGGTGGCCAGGGAACTGCACCGTGCAGCATCCTTATGGACTCACGTCTTGGCAACAAGACCTTTGTAGAATCAACCTCCTTCCTACACTGGAAGCTGATGGCTCTGACTACATCTCTTAGAGTCGACCCCAGGGAAATGGAAGGAGCCTTCAACATGGTCCTCCATTACACTTATCCAAGCCCTATTTGGATAGAACAGCCGTACTCCGGAGGAGGAAGGGTTTACGACGATATCTTGGACTTATCAACGGTCTCTCTACATACTTTCTCGAATCCCTCATATCTTATGATACATTTTCCTTATGAAGTTTTCCCTGTTTCACTCTTGGAAATGGCTAACTTGGAGTCGTTGGGGATCCAACTCCCCAACTACCACTATTGTCCTGACTATGATCTAGGACAGTTTTTCGAACTCAGGCTTCTGGACCCAACTCCGGTTGTAAGACCTATAGTTCCTCGACCTAGGATTCCTCCTAGAGTCATCCCAGTGGTAGCGCCTCCAGTTATCATTCCACGACCATTTGTCATGATTCCAGATACGGACGATTCTTTCTTTGAATTATTACTCTTACACGATTTGTAGCAATGGCAGACGAAAAAACCGGTTTTATGAAAAATATCCTGATTTTCGATACTACCAACTACCCAATCTGGGCAATCTCAATCAAGAATTTCTTACGCATACAAGGAACATGGTTGGTCGTTAACGGAACCACCACTAGACCTCCATCGGCAGCAGCGGCAGCTGGGCAACCTGCACCAGCACCAACTGCGGACCAACTTGCATGGGACGCTCTCGACTCAAAGGCTCTAGGAGCTATCATGGGTCACTGTAAACCGATTGTCCAGATCGAAATGGACCGGTTTGCGACTTCCCATGAGGTATGGGAATCATTACTGAACACTTATGGCAAACCTGGTGCAGCCGGAGTTTATGTGCAGTTCAAGCATGCCATGAAGATCTCGATCAGCAGTCGGGAAGATCCACTTCCGAAGATCACAGAGATCAATAATTCGTTCAGTTTCCTTGCCTCAAACAGCATGCCCCTACCCGAGTCGGCGCGAGCCATGATCATCATGGCTGCACTCCCATCTGAGTGGGAGAATTTTGTGACGTCAATGCTTGCTACACTCCCAGTCACTTTACCAGCTGGTCAACAGGGACAAACCCTAACTGTTGACGCAATTCTTCCTTGCATCAAGGAAGAATACTTATGGCGACATGGAAGAACGCAACTTCCTCGAACCACCGATAACGTTGCGGGCACTTCTGCCCAGCATGCGCAACAGAACCAGCGACCTAGGTGTCGCAAATGCGGTAAGGGACACTGCACGGAGGATCATTGGGAAGGAGGAAAACCTCCTACCATTAACTTACCGAAGGTGCAGGAAAAGAAGAAGGAAAAGAAGGGGAAAGGAAAGGGAAAGGGAGGAGGAGGCAAGGCCTCCTCGGATAAGGCAAAGGGGAAGCAGAAGGCTTCCACCCAAGAAGTTAATGAGGCGCAAGTGCAGCCTTATACGTCGGACGACGAATCCTCAGTCGGACAAGCGTACGCAAGTTCCACTATAGCGGAAGCGGGTTGGTCTAATACATTCCCCTCATCAGCTCAATGTTCTTCTCTCGCTATTCGAACTAAGGTTCGAGAGGAGATGGAGCGTGATAGAGTCTGGAATAGTACTAGAACCTATAAAGACCCTTATAACGCTTCTTGTAACAACGGACAGTTTGCACCTGTCGAATATGACTCTGACTGCTACGGCGCAGCAGGCTTTTACGCTTACATGTCGGACTGTGAAGGGTGTCATCAATGACGAAAAGAAAAGGACGACAATCTATGGCTAATGGATTCAGGAGCAACTAGTCACTCCACTCCTTTCAGAAGAGATTTCCTTAGTTATATCGAATTCAAGTGACCAATACCAGTGGGCACAGCTGGTAGCGAAAAAATATACTTTCCAGGTATCGGGACTGTTTCTTTTACAGTTACACTAAATGGAAAACAGGAACGACGGACGCTTCGAAACGTCTTCTATTCGCCCTCAGGAGCGAAATGCATCCTTTCCATACCGTCCCTAACCACCGGATTGGGTTACACCTTTCAAGGTGATAAGACCCACACTCGAATCTACGACACGCGAAAAAGACTCTTCCTCGAAGGCACTCACGTGTTTCGTGGCTCCAATCTTCACTGGTTTACAGGAACACCGATTGGGAAAAGTGATCCAAGATTGGCTCTTCTAGCATGTTTGGACAACAAGACTATCAACACATTCTTATCTCTTTTTACCGTCGAGTATTCCGACGTGTATAAACTTTGGCATTCAAGGTTTGGCCATCCTAGCGATCAGGTAATGCGGAAAGTTCCCAGCCATACTACTGGCCTTGATCACATACCACCTCAACCTAAACCTTTCCCCTGTGGCGAATGTCTCATTGGCAAAATGCATAACCGGCCGTTCTCTCCTTCTTGGACTCGAGCATCGGCACCTCTTGCATTACTCCATATGGATCTTTTACAGTTTCCTGTGGAATTGTATTATCGTCATGTTTACTGCCTCACCATCATAGATGACTTTAGTGGCTATGGGTCTACTCTCTTGCTTCGCGCAAAGAGCGACACCGCCAAGTCCTTTATTGATTGGGTTTCTTGGGCAGAACGTCAATCTGGTTTTTCTGTTAAATCGGTCCGTTCCGACCGAGGAGGGGAGTTTATGGCGACTACCTTCAAGGAGTTTTTACTCTCCAAAGGTATAACTCATCAGTTATCAGTCGCTGATACTCCTCAGCAAAACAGTCAAGCAGAACGCTTCAACAGAACCGTCATGGAGAAAGAAGAAGTTTTACGTCATGCAGCTTGTCTACCCAAGCGCTATTGGAACTTCGCTTTACTCACTGCAGTATTTGTTTATAATCGCACGCCACTTCGACGAGTACAATGGAAGACACCATTTGAGCTCTTTTTGAAGAAGAAACCCACGATTTCTTATCTTCGAGTCTTTGGCTGTCTAGCCTACGTTTTCATACCGAAGGATCAGCGAAAGGACAAACTTTCTCCGAAAGCAGAAGAAATGATATTCCTTGGCTATCCTGAAGGAACAAAAGGATACATTTTCTTACGCCAGAACAAAACGATATACATTTCCACCACTGTTACATTCGTCGAGAATGTGTTTCCCAACTGTCCCGTAGAGAAGTTACGAGACAAAATCAATATACCTCTCCCGGCATCCGGTCCCTCAGAGGACTCTTCTGACGATCAGGATGGAAGCGAGACTGATCATCCTGCTCCAGGTCCTAGACCACCCACTCCAGATTTTAATAGTGACAATCCACCCAGGCCTCCAACTCCGAGTCCACCCCAACTCAGGCAGCGTCCACCTCCTGTTACAGTAGAGGATTGTTCAGACAAAGAAGAACCAGATTCTCTGGAATCTGAGCGACCAGGCCCAGCACCAGGACCTTCTTCACCTGCCTTACCATCAAGACGTGAACGTTTGGGTCGAGTACGAATCCCAAACCCTATTCATTTACAACCGTCTCCTCCACCATCTCCACCAGTGAGAGAAACCCCTAGTCAAGGTTTCCCTGGTAGAAGAAGACATGAACCTCGTCCTGTTCCATCATTCATACCACCACTCCTTGATAGAAATCTTCCACCGTTCCTCAAAAGACATCCAACTGAAGCTCCTGACCCATCTTATCCTCCTGCCCCTTCTGCGTTACGCAGGACAACTTGCGTACCTGTTCCAAGGGTAATTCCTAACAGTGTTTACGGAGATCGACCGCCAGTTCAGGTCGAAAGGGAGTCAGATAGAGATTGGGAAAGAAACCTCGAAAACCCACCACCCGCACCAGAACGACCTAGTATTGACGATCTGTATGAGGATCGGAATCCCCTACCACCTTCCGAAGAAGGGGGAGACGTCAACGGTCTAGTTCGCGAGCAAGGTTATGGTTTTCTTCATTATCTTTTGGCACAGGCGATTTCAGAAGTACCCAAACAGTACAAGGACGTTCTTCGACTACCAAAGGAAGAACAAGATAAGTGGAAGGAAGCAATGAAGGACGAAATCAGATCTATCAATGATCGACACGTCTGGACTCTAGTAGATTGTCCCCCTGATCGTAAACCCGTCAAATGTCGTTGGGTTTTTGCAAGAAAGTCGGACGGAAGATATAAAGCTCGCCTAGTAGCAAAGGGCTTTTCACAGATTTACGGAGAAGATTACGAAGAAACCTTCTCTCCTGTAGCAAGGTTTGAGACAGTACAACTGCTCATGGCCTATACCTGCTCTCAGGATTGGGAGGCTCACTGCCTCAACGTCAAAACTGCATTCCTCTATGGAAAGCTTGACGAGGAAATTTATATGGAACAACCAGAAGGCTTCATAACTCCGGGAAAAACAAACAAGGTTTATCGTCTTTTGCGCGCGCTTTATGGCCTTAAGCAAGCAGCATTAGCATGGAATAAGGAACTCCACAAATCCCTAGTCAAGCTAGGTTTTTATCGAACCAAGTCAGACGCAGGAGTTTATGTCTACAAGACTAAACAAGGCCTAGTCATCTTTGTCATCTATGTTGATGACGTTCTCCTCCTTTCATCTTCTGCTAAACTATTGAAAGATAGAAAAGAAGCATTTATGAAGATATGGGAAGTACGAGATATGGGAGAAGTGAAAGAATATCTTGGTATCCAGATTTCAAGAAATCGCAAGGATAAGACCATGGCTCTTCACCAGCAACCCTACGTCCAGAAAGTGTTGAAACGCTTTCAAATGGAACAATGCCGAAGTGTGCGGACACCTCTTCCAAGTGGTTATGTCCCTGCTCCTATCCCTTCCGGATATACCGCTACACCAGCTCTTCGACAGAAGTATCAGCAGGTTATCGGGTCTCTCCTTTATGTCATGCTCGGAACTCGTCCGGATCTGGCATTCAGCGTCATTCGAATGTCGCAGTATATGTCTAATCTGACACAGCAGCATTTGGACAAGGCAATGCATATTGTCAAGTACCTTTCCTCGACAAAGGACTTATCCATTCATTATTTCCAGAGCGAGCTATCTCTGGACTGCTATTCCAACTCAGATTGGGCTGGAGATAAGGAGACTTATCGCTCTACTTCTGGCTATTCCATGTTCCTTGGACGAAATCTCATTTCCTGGAGATCTAGAAGACAACCGACAGTCGCACTCAGCTCTACTGAAGCAGAGTATATGTCACTTTGCGACGCCGGACAACAGATCAAGTGGATTACCACTTTATTCCAGGAATCCCATCTTCGCTTTACCACTGTCATTCTCTTTGGCGACAATAAGGGTTCCATTCATTTGGCAAATAACCCAGTCGTTGAAGGTCAATCGAAGCACATCAATATAAAGTACTATTGGCTTCGGGAGTCTATCGAAAATGGAGACTTCAAGCTGGATTACGTATCCACCGACCATCAAAGGGCAGATTCCATGACTAAGAATCTAACCTGGCAGAAACATGACCATCATTGCTTATTACTTGGTCTCTACTAAACCAGTTTAAAGTGAGGGGGAGTGTTGACAGGATGACTATCCTGCCTCTAGGTCATGTTATTTGATCTAGATATTTTCATCGTTTAGGGTTAAACGATTACTTACACACGTGACCGGTTATCACAGATACCCGAGTATCACATGGAACCATACTATTGGTATCCTTCTTTCATGTTCTACAACGTTCTATCCCCAGATAGAAACTTACTCCTTCTATAAGTAGTAGTTGTAGTTACAATGCTCCGGAGTCTCTCCGTACGCACAGACCATGTACAGTACCTATATATACTGTACTCCTAGGGCGTTACTCCCTAGGTTCGAATCACATATTCTCTCATCTCTACTAAGTGATCAGGTTCTTCGACACTTGATTACTTCACTAGCAACATACTCGTTCTTCTAACTCAAGCACAAACCTCCAGGTGAGCACAGAGTTGCTGCGCCCTTCCTGCCTTTAGTTTGTTACTGCGCCCTTCCTGCCTCTAGTTTGTTAGGTTATGAGCCCTGCCAGGCTCTGACTTGGTAGACGATTGTATTCAGCCTAACGGGCGATTCCCCAATCCAATCTATCATGTTTAGCTGGCTGGCGGACTTGTGCTTTGCAGTTACTTTCGAGTTACAGTATATAGCCTTCGCTCTTACTATAGCTTTGGCCTACTGGTCGCTTAACGACAACGTTCCTTTCGGAGTCGTACCCCTCTTCACCTATACGGTCTACTTGGCTGTTCACGTTGTATCCCTTCTCCAGTGGAGAGATGCCCCAGTGGCACTTCCACATCCAATCGCACCCGCTCTACCAGAGGACCACGATTTCCATCCGGCGTTCCAGGGACTTGAACCATTCCCTCTTGGGGAAAATGGTTATCCCAGAACTTTTGATCGGCTCCACCGCTCTTCAATTGGGCTATGCACGCTTTTCAGGACTACGATTTTAATTGTTTCTATGACTATCTTCCGGTCATTGCACGATTCGTATTCCCGCAACCAGACTTTTGGTTACCGCAGCAGTACTACATGCAGCGAACCTTCTCGGTTGCACAGCGGCTTGGAATCGGCTTTGCCGAGTCCTTTAGAACTTACATGTTCTACGCCCCTTGCAGAGCTTTACCTGATCATGTCCTCTTTAACGACATCACTCCCTTTGATCTATTTCTCATGCGACATCGCTTGTCTAGAAATGATCTCCAGTTCTTCGATGACCAATTTGCGGAACTTGTTGCCGAGTTCGGTCATGAGAATGGACTTTACACCCCTACAGGCGATCAGGGAGAATCGTGGGTCCAAGAGACTCAGAATGATGCACATCAGAGTGGGCATCCCCTTGAGAATATGGACGATCTCCAACTCGACGGATCTATCGACAGCGGATTGGAGGAAGAAGCAGGGATTAGGAGACGAGGAGGTGAGGGCAAAGGCAAAGGACATGCCCTATAGGCACGGGCTTTGGTGGTCTAACTTTGTAGATGCGACGGAACTGGACTACCTGATCGCAGGTATTGTCTCTGGAGGAGCAAAGACCAATCAGATCTTCTCTCGAGCTTTCTGTCGCGAGGCCGCTCAGTCCCCCCTTCCCTTCATTACCTCTTCTTTCTCGGCACCCAAAAACCCTTTTATGGAAATTCATTGGCTTTTCCACGGCTCCTATGAGGCGCCATTGGCTAAACTGACAAGGTATTCTACCCCGCACAGCATTGCCAACTTTTGGGGTTTCGACTTACCCACCTTGAACAATGAAGACCCCTCGTTACTCACTGTCCCAGCTTTCTGGATCGATACCCACCCCGATGAGTACTCACCCAACTCGATCTGGGTTCACCCTCTTTGGGATCCTAGACCATTTAGAGGAGCAGTTCCTGCCATCCACACCTGGAACAAGTACCTCGAGTCGCACTTCAGGGGAGTTTTTAAGAAAGGAGCTTCAAACGAAAGCTCTTTCTTACCCTCGTGCCTGGACCAACAGCCTGACACTCGTATTGGTCTCTGGCTTTCACAGGTCGTCAACGCACGATCTGATCCTAGGGTTCAAGCCACTCTGGACTCTCTCGAGGCCAAGTCTCTCTCACTGGTCTATGGAATTACCTGGTGGCCAGGGAATTGCACCGTGCAACATCCTTATGGACTCACATCTTGGCAACTTGACCTCTGTAGAATCAACCTCCTTCCTACACCGGAAGCTGATGGCTCTGATTACATCTCTTAAGGTCGATCCCAGGGAAATGGAGGGAGCATTCAACATGGTCCTCCACTATACCTATCCAAGTCCCATTTGGATAGAACAGCCATACTCCGGAGGAGGAAGGGTTTATGACAACATTTTGGACTTATCAACGGTCTCTTTACATACTTTCTCGAATCCTTCATATCTTATGATACATTTTCCTTACGAGATTTTTCCTGTTTCGCTCTTGGAAATGGCTAACTTGGAGTTATTGGGGATCCAACTCCCCAACTACCACTATTGTCCCAACTATGATCTAGGACAGTTTTTCAAACTTAGGCTTCCGGATCCAACTCTGGTTATAAGACCTTTAGTTCCTTGACCTAGGATTCCTCCTAGAGTCATCCCAGTGGTAGCGCCTCCAGTTATCATTCCTCGACCTTTTGTCATGATTCCAGATATGGACGATTCTTTCTTTGAATTATTGCTCTTACACAATTTGTAGCAATGGCAGACGAAAAAGCCGGATTTATGAAAAACATTCCGATTTTTGACACCACAAACTACCCAATCTGGGCAATCTCAATAAAGAATTTCTTACGCGTACAAGGAACATGGCTGGTCGTTAACGGCACCACCACTAGACCTCCATCAGCAGCAGCGGCAGCTGGGCAACCCACACCAGCACCAACTGTGGACCAAATCACTTGGGATGCACTCGACTTGAAGGCTCTTGGAGCCATCATGGGTCACTGTAAGCCGATTGTCCAAATTGAAATGGACCGGTTTGCTACTTCCCATGAGGTATGGGAGTCATTACTGAACACCTACGGTAAACCTGGCACAGCCGGAGTTTATGTGCAGTTTAAGCACACAATGAAGATCTCAATCAGTAATTGCGAGGATCCACTCCCAAAGATTACTGAGATCAACAATTCGTTTAGTTTCCTTGCCTCGAATGGCATGCCCCTACCCGAGTCAGCACGAGCCATGATTATCATGGCTGCACTCCCATCCGATTGGGAGAACTTTGTGATGTCTACGCTCGCTACACTCCCAGTCACTTTACCGGCTGGCCAACAGGGACAAACCCTGACTGTTGACGCAATTCTTCCTCGTATCAAGGAAGAGTACTTACGGAGACATGGAAGAACGCAACTTCCTAGAACTACTGATAATGTCGTGGGCACTTCCGCCCAACATGCGCAACAGAACCAGCGACCTAAGTGTCATAAGTGCGGGAAAGGTCACCGCATGGAGGATCATTGGGAGGGAGGCAAGCCCCCCACCGTTAACTTACCGAAAGCGCAGGAAAAGAAGAAGGAAAAGAAGGTGAAAGGAAAGGGAAAAGGAGGAGGAGGCAAAGCCCCCTCAGATAAGGCAAAGGGGAAGCAGAAAGCTTCCACCCAGGAAGTCAATGAGGCTCACGCACAGCCTTATACATCTGACGACAAATCTTCAGTCGAACAAGCGTACGCAAGCTCCACTATCGCAGAAGTGGGCTGGTCTAATGCATTCCCCTCATCAGCTCAAACTTCTTCTCTCGCTATTCAAACTAAGGTTCGAGAGGAGATGGAGCGTGATAGAGTCTGGAATAGTGTTAGAACCTATAAAGACCCTTATAACGCTTCTTGTAACAATGGACCATATGCACCTGTCGAATATGACTCTGACTGCTATGACGCAGCAGGTTTTTACGCTTATATGTCAGACTGTGAAGGATGTCATTCGCGACAAAGCGAAAAGGACGATTATCAATGGCTAATGGATTCAGGAGCGACAAGTCACTCCACTCCTTTCAGAAAGGACTTCCTTAGCTATGTCGAATTTAAACGACCAATACCAGTCGGCACTGCTGGTAGCGAAAAAATATACTTTCCGGGTATTGGGACTGTTTCTTTTACAGTTACACTAAATGGAAAACAGGAACGACGAACACTTCAAAATGTCTTCTACTCACCCTCAGGAGCGAAACGTATCCTTTCCATACCATCCCTTACCACTGGATTGGGCTACACCTTTCAAGGTGATAAGACCCATACTCAAATCTACGACACGCGAAAAAGACTCTTCCTTGAAGGCACTCATGTGTTTCACGGCTCCAATCTTCACTGGTTTACAGGAAAACCGATTGGGAAAAGTGATCCAAGATTGGCTCTTTTAGCGTGTTTGGACAACAAGACTATCAACACATTCTTACCTCTCTTTACCATCGAATATTCTGACGTGTATAAACTTTGGCATTCAAGGTTTGGCCATCCTAGTGATCAGGTAATGCGGAAAGTTCCCAGCCATACTACTGGCCTTGATCATATACCACCTCAACCTAAACCTTTTCCCTGTGGCGAATGTCTCATTGGCAAAATGCATAACCGGCCGTTCTCTCCTTCTTGGACTCGAGCATCGGCACCCCTTGCATTGATTCACATGGATCTTTTGCAGTTTCCTACCGAATCTTATTATCGTCATGTTTACTGTCTCACCATCATTGACGACTTTAGTGGCTATGGGTCAACTCTCTTGCTTCGTGCGAAGAGTGACACCACCAAGTCTTTCATTGATTGGGTTTCATGGGCAGAACGCCAATCTGGCTTCTCTGTTAAATCGGTTCGTTCCGACCGAGGGGGGGAATTTATGGCAACTACCTTTAAGGAGTTTTTGATCTCCAAAGGTATAACTCACCAGTTGTCAGTCACTGATACTCCTCAGCAAAACGGTTGAGCAGAACATTTCAACAGAACCATAATGGAAAAAGAGGAAGTTCTACGCCATGCAGCTTGTTTACCCAAGCGCTACTGGAACTTTGCCTTACTCACGGCAGTTTTTGTCTACAATCATACTCCACTTCGAAGAATACAATGGAAGACACCATTTGAGCTCTTTTTGAAGAAGAAACCTACCATTTCTTATCTTCGAGTCTTTGGTTGTCTAGCCTATGTCTTCATACCAAAGGATCAGTGAAAAGATAAACTCTCTCCAAAAGTGGAAGAAATGATATTCCTTGGATACCCAGAAGGGATGAAAGGATATATTTTCCTACGCCAAAACAAAACAATATATATTTCCACCACCGTTACATTCGTCGAGAATGTGTTTCCCAACTGTCCCGTAGAGAAGTTACGAGACAAAATTGATATACCTCTCCCGGCATCCGGTCCCTCAGAGGACTCTTCCGACAATCAGGATGGAAGCGAGACTGATCATCCCGCTCCAGGTCCTAGACCACCTACTCCAGATTTCAATAACGACAATCCACCTAGGCCTCCAACTCCGAGTCCACCCCAACTCAGGCAGCGTCCACCTCCCGTTACAGTAGAGGATTATTCAGACAAAGAAGAACCAGATTCTCCGGAACCTGAGCGACCAGGTCCAACACCAGGACCTTCTTCACCTGCCTTACCTTCAAGACGTGAACGTTTGGATCGAATACAAATCCCAAACCCTACTTATTTACAACCGTCTCATCCACCATCTCCACCAGTGAGAGAAACCCCTAGTCAAGGTTTTCCTGGTAGAAGAAGACATGAACCTCGTCCTATTCCATCATTCATACCACCACTCCTTGAAAGAAACCTTCCACCATTTCTCGAAAGACATCCAACTGAAGCCCCTGACCCACCTTATCCTCCTGCCCCTTCTGCACTCTGCAGGTCAGCTCGCGTACCTGTTCCGAGGGTAATTCCCAACAGTGTTTACGGCGACAGACCACCAGTTCAGATCAAAAGGGAATCAGACAGAGATTGGGAAAGAAACCTCGAAAACCCACCACGTGCACTAGAACGACCAAACATAGACGATCTATATGAGGATCCAAATCCTCTACCACCTTCTGAGGAAGGGGGAGACGTCAACATTCTAGTTCGTGAACAAGGTTGTGGTTTTCTTTACTATCTTTTGGCACAGGCCATTTCAGAGGTACCTAAACAGTATAGGGATGTTCTTCGGCTACCCAAGGAAGAACAAGATAAATGGAAGGAAGCAATGAAGGACGAAATACGGTCTATCAACGACCGACACGTCTGGACTCTAGTAGATTGTCCCCCTGATTGTAAACCCGTCAAATGTCGTTGGGTTTTTGCAAGAAAGTCGGACGGAAGATATAAAGCTCACCTAGTGGCGAAAGGCTTTTCACAGATTTACGGAGAAGATTACGAAGAAACCTTTTCTCCTGTAGCAAGGTTTGAGACAGTACAACTGCTCATGGCCTATACCTGCTCTCAGGATTGGGAGGCTCATTGCCTCGATGTCAAGACCGCATTCCTTTACGGAAAGCTTGATGAAGAAATATATATGGAACAACCAGAAGGTTTCGTAACTCCGGGAACAACAAACAAGGTTTATCGTCTTTTGCACGTGCTTTATGGCCTTAGGCAAGCAGCATTAGCGTGGAATAAAGAACTCCACAAATCCCTACTCAAGTTAGGTTTTTATCAAACCAAATCAGACGCAGGAGTTTATGTCTACAAGACTAAACAAGGCCTAGTTATCTTTGTCATCTACGTCGATGACGTTCTCCTCCTTTCATCTTCTGCTAAATTATTAAAAGACAGAAAAGAAGCATTTATGAAGATATGGGAAGTACGAGATATGGGAGAAGTGAAAGAATATCTTGGCATCCAGATTTCACAAAATCAAAAGGATAAAACCATGATTCTTCACCAACAACCCTACGTTCAGAAAGTGTTAAAATGCTTCCAAATGGAACAGTGCCGAAGTGTGCGGACCCCTCTTCCAAGTGGTTATGTCCCTACTCCTATTCCTTCCGGATATACTGCTACACCAGCTCTTCGACAGAAGTATCAGCAGGTTATCAGCTCTCTCCTCTATGTCATGCTCGGAACTCGTCTGGATCTAGCATTTAGCGTCATTCGCATGTCGTTATACATGTCTAATCCGACACAGCAACATTTGGACAAGGCAATGCATATTGTCAAGTACCTTTCCTCAACAAAGGACCTGTCCATTCATTATTTCCAGAGCGAGTTATCTCTGGACTGCTATTCTGACTCAGACTGGGCTGGAGATAAGGAGACTTATCGCTCCACTTCCGGCTACTCCATGTTCCTAGGACGTAATCTCATTTCCTGGAGATCTAGAAGACAACCGACTGTCGCACTCAGCTCAACTGAAGCAGAGTATATGTCTCTCTGCGACGCCGGACAACAGATCAAGTGGATTACCGCTTTATTTCAGGAATCCCATCTTCATTTCACAACTGTCATTCTTTTTGGCGACAATAAGGGTTCCATTCATTTGGCCAATAACCCAGTCGTTGAAGGTCGATCGAAGCACATCAATATCAAGTATTATTGGCTTCGTGAGTCTATTGAACAAGGAGACTTCAAGTTGGACTATGTGTCCACCGACCATCAAAGGGCAGATTCCATGACTAAGAATCTAACCTGGCAGAAACATGACCATCATTGCTTACTACTTGGTCTTTACTGAACCAGTTTAAAGTGAGGGGGAGTGTTGACAGGATGACTATCCTGCCTCTAGGTCATATTACTTGACCATTACTCTTACATCGTTCATTGTCAACGATTTACCTTACACGTGACTGGTTATCACAGATATCCGAGAATCACATGGAACCGTACTATCAGTATCCTTCTTTTATGTTCTACAACATTCTATCCCTACATAGAAACTTACTCTTGCTATAAGTAGTAGTTGTAGTTACAATGCTCCGGAGTTTCTCCGTGCGCACAGACCATGTACAGTATGTATATATACTGTACTCCTAGGGTGTTACTCCCTAGGTTTGAATCATATATTCTCATATCTCTACTGAGTGATCAGGTCCTTCGACACTTGATTACTCTACTAGCAACATACTCATTCTTCTAACTCAAGCACAAACCTCCAGGTGAGCACAGAGTCGCTGCGCCCTTCCTGCCTCTAGTTTGTTACTTGCTTCTTGATCATGCAGGCTGTGGATGGCATTCTGCACACTGGGAGTCACGTGTGATTCATCTCAGACGGTGGTCCTATTTCATCACAACCGCAGTGCTGCACTCTGATGGCCGTCGTACTGCATCAATGATCCCTGTTGCCACATCATTGGCCGACGAAGGTAGCCAATACTCTCACAAACGAGAGCGTGCTTCAGTGCTACCTTGATGGCGATACACAACAGTAAGTCAAGGACGAACGACAACGACGACGTGAGGGTGATGCAGGGTGTGCGAGAAGATGACTGTTCCGCCATGTTGGGGATGAAAGGAAGACGAGAGGTGACAAGGGGGTAAGTAACACTGGGCACGTCATATGGCCTCCCGGACTTATCTTCGCATGAAAGTTGCTCGACGATGGACTCACTCCTGATTTTAGAGGAGCGACTTATCTTCCTGCATGGATTTTAGGTGCACTCATTCAGAATGTCGACCCTTCTCATATCCGTCAAGACCCTCGGGGAAGACGTTTGCTCTCGACGTGGAATCCTGACACCATCGATAACATCAAGACGAAGATTCAGGACAAGGAGGGCACTCCGCCCGATCAGCATCATTTGGTAAAATGTTGTCTGTACTCTCGTATCATAATCCTCTCACATCAATGTACTCTAGGAATAGTCTGCGCCTTTGTTGGTCCACCTGAGGTCGAATGAATTACGATGAAGTCACTATGGACTATATAGTTAAGTTGCCACGAGAATGGTTGTTGAATAACCATACTTCCTCGGCCTCTTGTTCTTCTGCGTGCTGTTTATTTGACCCCTCTTTCTCACTTCCTCTATTCACCAGCAGATTAGTCTTCACCAAAGCCACTTCGAGGTGCAGTTGCGCATGCTGTACGTACCACTTTCCTCTTCGCACTAAGTGGATTGGGGCCATTGCAGCCACTCCCCCTATGGAAAGAACCGTGAAGATGCTGCTCAGCCTAACCAACTATTAGTATCCCCCGTTCAATAATACATCACAACACAGTCGTGCATTAGAACCCTTCGATGATGCTCGATAGCCATTCGTCTCCTGGTATGGCTTCCTTGTGGTTACATTTCTACTTTTCAGATGCCTTGGCAAGGTCTACTGCGAGCTGTGCCGCTACTGTGTCTTTCCCTAGAGAGAGCTCGTATATACAGCATTGGGTGGTCATTACATGTGATAGGGTCTGGAGCAATGTGAGTGAGTGGTGCTGTGATGGTTCCAACTTGATTGATCGAGACACTTCTGTGCTTAATCGAGCCTTAAATCATTTTCCTTAGCTTTTCCTCAGTGGCGATCCTGCCCATCTCAGGGTGTTTACGCTGCCTTTCGCGAAACCAATCCACATTGGATTACTCATTATTCCTCTGACTCAATATGGCCGTTCTGGCTGGCTGGCTGGCTGGCTGGCTGGACCTTTCGTTCTGGCAGTGCACCAACCCTGTTAAACCCCGGTGACGCTGATCTCTCTAACGATGATATGGATGGTCTCAGACGGTTAGTAATCTGTTCTCCACTTGTCTGAAAAGAACAGCTTTCTAGGGATTAATCGTGCGATTATGAATTGAAGTTGTTTTTCATTATGTTCTTAGACATCGATATGCGGGTTTCGTTTCGGTCCAGATGTATTGTGCCGTGATATGAAGTAGGGGCATGGCGCTTGCCATATGGTGCGCGTACTTATATACATGCGTAGACTGTAGTGCATCGTCAGGATGGCAATGTCCACACGTTCATCCTCAACCTCCCTTCTTGCGACGCCACGTCCTTTAGCATCGGATTGGATCCAATCAAGAGTACTGACAGGCGAGTTCATGGCCTCAACAGCCCCCATCCTCACACGCTTGTCCTTCAGCCATACCATATTTCATCGAATACAGACGTGACAGTGTACGTGGTTGTATGGCATGCCAGTAATGGCCTGGAATGCAGTATGGCGCAGAGTACACTAAAGCTGGAATGGGACGTCTGGCCCGTCTGAAAAGAGCCTGGTAACCTTACGTGCCCGATACATCCCGTAATGGCATGAGTGCATGTGGATGAGGTCTTACCTACCATACAGAACTGGATATCGAGATCCAGGACTATAAACGCGTGAAAGCCAGCGCACAGACAACCAGAAAACGAGGCAGTGGTCAGGGAATTCCTCTTAGTGGTGCATTGAGACGAATAGATGGATGTTCAACGCAACATACTGGAGCTGGTAGAAAATTAAAAGGTTGCAATGATAACAGAGAGGCTGCATACCGGGTAGAATGTGAATGAGAAAGGAAATGATACCTACGCATGTGTCGTCGATTCCCCAATGCGCGTCAGCTCTTGGTCGGTATCATCCATGAGTCACGGATCAATAGCCATGCCCATCACCTTGTCATGGTATGACTGTCTTCATCGTCAACAATGTCAGCGGACCCCACCTGTCATCCCTCGATGTGTTGTCATTGTCATTCTCGAGTCGCAGCGGCAGTGACAACGCGCGTCACCCTGCGTCACCTCATCATCCTGTCGTTATTATTGCCCGTGCTCAATGTTGCTCTACTTGCGGCTGCTGTATGTTGGTGATGGTTTATTAGACCTAACCCCCTTTCCAGTGGCGACATTAACCATATTTACATACCTCGACGTTTTCTTGCTCCCACGGTTGTTGGCATTGGACGTGGTAATGGTGGAGGCGAGAGAACGTGTGGGCTGGGATAAGTCAGCCTGATATTCGTTTTGGTGAAGTAGATGATCCAGCCTCCAGGATTTGGAGTAGTCATCGTGCGATGAAGCGTTCGAATCTAATGGTGGACCCTGGATGCCCTTGTCCCATGCAACCAGGGGAATGCGTGTATTATCTGGATCTGTATTCCGACGACAAAATAAAACGTAAATGGAAGGAAGATGAACAACTAGAGGCTTACAGAAATCGCCATAGTTCCCAGGCTTTCTGTCTCTCGCGGAAAAGGCCATACGACGGGCTTGCAAAGTAGCAGTAGAAGACACAAGCAATAAATATGACATGAAAGATGGTGCTAAATACAAGAAACTGGACGCCATGGCTGTATGCTTTCATCTCTTTTGAAGCGCACTCTGATCGCCACTTGGAATGTCCTGAAACGAAAGAGAGGGAAACAACTGCTCACTTACCTTGCGAAGGTCTCTTAGCGACGAATCGCGTTCTAATTCTGTCAGGGGTTTGCGACACTACCTTGCCAACGTAGGAGTCCGTGTCGAAAGGACGCAGGGAGGGAGTCCTGCCCGATTATGACCCTAAGGACACAGAATAAGTAGTAAGCACAACTCCGACGCGCACATCCTTATTCGGATCAACTGCGATCTAGGCTGACTTTCATCTAGAATATTGTTAGTTTCACTAGTTAAGCAGCAGAATAGGTTATATCATGGATGAGGATCAACACAAGCATGAGGAGAAGGCTTCACTGCTTGAAATCTGCGGCCAAGCTTGTTTCGACAGAGGTCTTGTAGGTACAACCATGAAAGATGACAGTTGGAGTGGAGGGTCATATCATAGATAAATTTTACGATGAAGAAACCACTAGCAATATTACCACAATCAATCTACCTTAATCGGATGTAATCGGACAAGTGTATCTCCCATGAGATAGTCCCCAGCTGCGCAGATTCCTGCTGACCAAACCAATAATAAAGACGTGATGCAGAAGAAGCTGATAGATTGTCCAATCTCTAACCAAGAGCCTAAATATATATATATACAGGTCAAGCAACACTGATACACGGCTCGTTAACAGTGAGATCACTTACCAGTGTCAGTTACGTTCAAGAAAAATGTCATCGTCATCCCTGTTCAATTTGGTCAAGCACGGTTGTGCCGTAGTAACGAGGGGAGACATACCATCGGTGAGGGTGAGCGCAACCAAGAATAATGAAAACGGAGGTAAGTGCAAACGTGTATTCAGGGTGGCAAACACCGCAGATAGGATAACGTAGGGACAGACGATCTTGAATATCTAGGTAAGGGTCAGTCAGTATATGCATTGGACAGAGCAGAAGAGAACAACCAGTAGGGCTGCCATCAGGAAAGGGTTGAAAATCGGTACGAGGCGGTATACAGGCTCAAGATAGAACGATCTAGTTGACGGTGAGGTCTCCACATTAGCATCCAACCTGGGCACCGACTTACGATATAGAAGCGACACTGTCCACAAAACAATTACGGTCAATATTGAGGCATCTCGAACAGCGTGAATACGTACTTTCCAGTCCCAAAAAATGCCACTTGCACGTAAAACAGGAAAAATAGTGCTATCCGGATATCATCCGCTTGGAAACGGTATGGTACGTGATACCCCTGGTGTGACACTGATCGGCTCCTATCATTGGATGTACTAGGGAAGGAGCCCCGGAAGACAGATTCGACTTCTATCCAGAGAAGGAGATTGCACACATAGGCCGAGTAGAAAAGGCCTTCTACGCTGATTGATAAGATCACGAAGCAGCATGAAAATGCGAGGAAAAAAGTTATTATCTTGGATGTTGGTGATGGGTGGTGTACTTTTGAGACGAACGGATATATCGAGGAGACGACTGGAATAACGACATAGTCAACACCAACACAAAAGATCTCGGTAGACAGGCGGCGTTACACACCGAAAATAACCCAGGCTGCAATCTGATTGAGTCGTGGCAATCCTTGTTTGGCCTGCAAGCTGATGATGGAGCTCGAGGTGATCACCATCGCGACGGCGATGAATCCCATCTATGCATAGTGAGGGCTATTCCCGATCTTCTTCACTCGGAAAGCATACCTGGGTCATGAAAGAGATCTGTGTAGGCCTGTCTTTAATATGCTGACCAAACCCATACAAGTTTACCACGCCTATTAGCAACATGATGGTCCCTCCCACCAAACTGCATATCAGTCAGTCTAACACCGAAAGAATGCACCTGGATATCTTACATCAAAGGAAGACTTTCTGTCTTCTCAACTGTGAGGAGAGGGAATATACTAGTGACGATACAACTCAGGCTCCAACATGCAACAAGCGTCCAGTTTTGAGAGAGCATAGAAGTTGACCATGTACACAAAGGCCACAAGACACCGATGACGACGAAGCCAGCACTCCATATCGAACGGTGGGTGTAGGCTACCTGCATGCATAGGAATGAGACAAGAAAATGGGAGTGAGGATAGAGCACCATACCACCATGCTCTGCAATGCAAGGAAAACCCAAATTCCTTGCCCGCATACTTTACTATACGTTAGGGACGATTGACGCACTGCTTTTTGGAAGGCATGCATGCCCCGCACACAAAACTCCCTCCAGAAATAACACGGAAAAGCGACATAGACATAAAACGTCCATGGGGACCTTTGCATCCAAAAAACTGTCCAGAATGTGAGCAAAGTTGCGATCGCGATGGTATTGATGACTCGTGTAACCGTTGCAGATAGCCGGGGAGTAAGAGGAAGCAACGAGATTGAGGCATACGCTGCCCATCCAAGATACGCCACGATGACGATAGCTCTAATCAGGAGTCGGTCGTAGCTGACATCGAGAAACGTTAGTTCGCATCATATGCGTGGAATGCAGTTCTAACGCACGTTTCGAGATAGCGTAACCCTTGCAAGCAAGCCCCGATTAACTCAGAAGAGTGTTTGCGCGCTTCGTCCCACTTCCCTTCTTTGATCAATCGTTCGATGTAGCGCACCTTGTGGACTCGGGTGGGTACACCGAGGAGGTCGACGCCCTCAAGGGCACCAAATGGTTTGTAGAATAAGGCACGCGCCGCCTTTATTGCTTCGGGGAAAGATTGAGAAAGGGGGACCCAACATATAAACCGTGGCTCACCATGTTTCACGCGATAATGTTCCAGAAGGACTCGTGCGTTGATGAGTGCATACCGGGCAAGCGCTTCCTCACCTTGGCGGGGAGCTAGGTAACCCGCCTGTGTGGGGTCCACGTCAGGTAATACCCCTACGGAATTTGCTGGCCAATCGATACCGATCAAGGATGCCATAAGCGGGGCCAAGTCTGCCTGCGAAACATCTCGCCGTAGAAGGTGGTCGAACTTCCACGGTCTTGAGTAGTCATCGTGTGATGACGCGCTCGAATCTGGAAGTGGACCCCGGATGCCTTTTCCCCACAAGATGAGGGGTGTGCGAGTGTTATCCGGATCTGTCTCAGACAGTAAACAGTCAGAATGCTTTGGAGATCGTAACAAAAGACTTACCGCCATCACCATGGTTCCCTATCTTGGACATACCATGGTCAGCTGTGAACACGAAGCTTGTTTCGTCGTCACCATAGAACTGGGACATGAGACTCTCCGCCTCGCTAACAATGCTGTCGACGACTTGAATGTTGCGCATGTACTCCTGTATTTTAAAAGGAGTCAACAAAGTGCACGATATATGTGCACCACTTTACCTTGGAATATGGTCTATATGCGTGACCCGTTGTATCTAACCCAAGCAAGTGTAGAAAAAATACGACCTTGTCTTCGTGCAAGTGTGAGCTCAGCGTTGCGTCTGTCGAGGCATTGTGGAATAAGGCGCGAAGTTGATCCAGCACCCAGGTGTCTAGAGCAGTGGCGTCTGCAATGCGGAATAAATCAGATCACGGTAGGGGAAAGGATTACGAGCTCACCCTTCGTAAAGTCTTCTGCTTCTTCGTCATAACACCACGTTTGGACCTTTCCAGGACTGGCGCCTTTGGCGAACATGGGGAGGATATCGGGTGAACCGAAAGAAAACGTATGGGCGGATTGGTTAAAGACGGAATCAAAGTCCACCTTGCAAGTGTGAGGGGAAGGCAGCATGCCTGCTACGTTACACGCACTGGATTTGTCTTCCAGCCCTAGAAAGTAGGATTGAGGGTATGCTCGACCGACATAGTGTTACACAATCTGACCTTGGTCACTGCGGAGACATCTTCGTACATGCCACCTGATTATCGTGAGCATGAACTAACGATGAACATGTTTAGACGCACCAATGATAGCGACGTGTCCAGGCCGACTCTCTGTTGGCACTCTTGTATGCGAGACACCGAAAGCACCACGTTCCTCGACGATCGAACGCAAGTATGGTGCGACCACAGCCGGTGAACCAGCAAAAGGGAATCCATTTGGGGTGAATACAAGGTCGGCACGGAGGCCATCAGCTGAAAGAGCAGGTAATGAATAAATGATGAATGGCGCGAAGGACAGCTAATTGACCGACTATGAGGACGAGACGTTTGGCCTCGCCAATGCTTGAGCCATGGCGAGACATGCCTTGTACGACAGGACTGGTAAAGTAGCAGTCGAATACCGATGCGATGAATATAACATGGAAGACGATGCCCAGTACGAAGAGCTTGAGGACATTGTTGTGGGTGGACGCATTGCTCATTTCCTCGACTTCCGGGTTCAATCCAAGCAATTGACGGGTCGTTGCGTAAAAATGCACTCACTCGACACCTCGACACTTCTCAGGAAGACCGAATCGACAACTGCCAGAAAATTTCCAAGGTTGGTTGCCATCGTGCCACTCACAGGCTCCAGAAAAATTTTCCCTGGTTCGTTATCTCTCAAACATGTGGTCAACGTTGGGTAAATGGTTCACGACGACATCAAACATTCTCCCAAGGTCAAAACAGAATAGCTTTGTCTTCACTGTAGTGTGGAATTCATGCACAGAGGGCCAATTGGACAACTTGTAATGGTGAGAAACCTGACAGCTTGACCCTGGCCTACCCTGGCTAGGTATTCCCAAATGACTGGTTGTGCTGTGTCATGAGACTGTGCTATAGTCAAATTGACAGCAAATCTCTCATCCCTTGATCCCCCATACCTTGAAATACTTGCGTGGGTGATTATTCGTCCTTGCCCCGCACTGCGATACCTCGCTTACATGGCGATCCCACCCTCTGCAAGTTCGCCTTTGCCAGTGGCTTTGTTGCCCATGACTTGCACGTCCCGCATCCCGCCGGAGTTGTGGCGCAAGATCTTTGAGCTAGCAACGCATGCCCCAGGCTTGTTGAATTGCAGCCCGTCCCGCTCGGACTTGCCATCTGCAATTGCGGCGCAACAGGAGGTACGACTTTTGGTGGAATCACTTGCCACGAAGCGGAGCCTGGTACAAGTCTGTAAGACCTGGGACATCCTTGCGACGGAGTTCCTTTACCAGAGCGTCCTCATTACGCGCGTTGAGACGCTTCCCGCCCTTCTCCGAGCATTAAAGAGGCGCTCACAATTGTCTGGCGCATCACGCGCCCGACCTGGGTGGTGGACGAAGCGGCTGGATGTGCTCATCACAGACAACTCTTGCGAGGCTACTGGCTATACCCTCCTTGCCGATGTGATTCGTCATTTTTCGAATTTATCCATCGTGACACTATCCATACCTATCCGTCCTCTCAGCGGCAACAGTTCTCGCCAGCTTCCCATAGAGATTATCACCTCATTAGCAGAGATATGTGGACCTTCGCTGCGTTCATTTGATTGTTCAGACTCTGCTATCCGCCCCTGTAGGTGAGTTATTTACATCCATCCACTGTTCCTTCCAGAGTTTGACGTGGTTGTCTAGGGAGGATCTGATGGTGCTTCTGACGGCATGTCCTAACCTGCGTGTCCTACGCTGTCCGAAATGTTCGCCTACCCCTGGAAACAGATCGCCAAGAAGCAGGATGGATGTTCCTATCATGGAAAAGCTCGAATCCATTTCACTCATGTCAGTCTTCCTCCGTGACTACCTCCCTCGAGACAAACACGCGAACTGTCTTCCTGCTCTCCGACAACTTACCTACGATTGTATTCCACCGCCCTTTTTCGACCACGCATGGAGAAGCTTTGTAAAATTGAGCTGCTCTGCCGTAACTTCTGTTACGCTCGACTTCTGCCTCCAGCCAGGAGATGCGCTCCAAGATGAATTCGACTTACTAGCCGAGTGTTGTCCAGCCCTCGACAAGCTCATCATTTATTTTCACTCGTGGTTAGACTTCGTGAAATTTCTTGTCCTCCCCCCGTCTATTTCTCATCTTTGTATCCACTCCAAGTTGCAAAAGCCGGCTTCCTTCCACTATGGCTCGCTCGTAGTTGCGCTCGTCACGTTAACGGCTCCGGAGCTCAAAAGTATTCGTATATTACACTCGAGCGCTGTGAAAGAATTCCGCAAGAGCTTGGAACCACTTCTGGTTGGTGATATTGTCGGTCTTGCATCGAGAAGGTTTCGAGTGCAAGATGAAGAAGACTCTATATTGTGCACCGCGATATGAATTTCGTGTGTCTCTCGTGTGTACACTGTAGGCTGATAAATTCCGAATTGAATGTAGTGTATTGAAGATGGTGGTAACAACCAATTGTGATATCTACCGATTGACTTTCTCTTTAGCACGTTTGGCCACCTCATCGACAAGATGGTTGGCACAGATGGATGGTCTCGACTCATCCATCTGTTTCACACCACCATGTCGATAGAAATAACATTACAGAAGTGAAACCATCATCAGTGAGCCGGGTAGTAGTTAGCCGATGGTCCTGAGTGGTCGTGAGCAGTCTGGATGACTTACGGCTTTGCTGATGCATCCCCCAAACGCCGTTTGGTAGGTTTGAAAGTTGTAATGTTTATCGAAAAAGTTGCGAATCTGGAGTCGAAAACAACTGAGCACGGTTGCGACATACTACTAAAGTCGGCACTGTTTGCGCACACATGATTTATGAGGTCTTTGAGCGCAAAGTAGGCCAGGAGCGTCCCGTGAATTTTTTGGTATCCGCAAAACAGGAGTGTTGTCGTATTTGCCTCTTCCTGGATTCCTTGTACATCTGTTCTCGGACCCTGCCGGACATATCCCTGCCCTACCTTAACGACTAATCTGCATATTGGACAATGCGTTTCCTTCAGACCCATCCCGTCTCCGACCTGAGGCCTTCACCTTGCGTTTGTATTGTTGCGTGGAAATATGCAGGACAATTCATAACTTTGATGACGTGTTTTTTTCCCGAAGTTTATCAATGATTTACACGAGATCCTATGTCCTGTAAATCTCCGCGATTCTGCATCTGCATGTGTCGTTCTTGAAAACCTTCCTGATTCACTCAGTCGCTGGGCTGGAAAGTCGAATCGCCAGACAATAAATCATGCAGGGGAAAGTTCATTGACCTATGCCCATCTTAGCGTGATTTGGTCCCATGAGGCCACCAGAGCAAACATGATACAACATACCTATCAGATCGCCTGAGGCTCCCGAGTTCAACCCACGCTCCTTGCTCAGTAACGCTCAAGGGTCTGCATATTACTCTGGTGTCAAGTCGATACTGGGGAACTATCGCAGTCTCTACGGTGTCAGAAATACAGTATTCTCCCGAGCAAGTACTTTGAAGCAGTGTTACTCGAGTCCTTATAGGTAAGTATCACTATCCCGCTAACCCTAGTTGCTGTGCATACAACGTAGCGCAGATATCGTTGCTCAACCATCGTTCGTGTAGCTATGAGCACCGGAGGAAGAAGGTGTGTTCTGTAGAGCGTTTGCCGCGATTAGCTTATCTCAGGAATCCCATTCTAGCACACCGCCCTCTTATCGGTCCACCGAAATTGTTGTGTCGTCCGCCATTGATGGGTGCGTGAAATTTAAACTGATCTGTTTAGTAACATTTTCTTACAATCCTGACTTGTCCATTCATAGCCCCTGCGAACGAGATACGCTTAATGGACGCGGGAGGCGTCATAGTGCAAATACATTGATTGGGGTTGCAGTGCTACTTTTTGTAGCCCTCTCCCTTCTGTTCGAGACCAGTGTCCACGCTATACACCAATGTCCGCTCTCTTACGAAGCCAGGGCCCACGAGCGCGAAGTTTGGCAACGAGAAGTCTTTATACAAGAATTACTTCGGCAGGAATGGCAACACGAGAAACAGGGCCAGGAAAACCTCCGGCAGGAATGGGCACTCGAGCAGAAGCATCATGAAGAATCCATAGAGATGCGACGCCGACATGAAGAAGAATACGAAGAAAGCATCCGACAAACATGGCAAAAGGAGATCGAAAGCCATTTAGAACACCAGGGAGAGCAACGGAGGGAATGGGAAGTCGAGAAGAAGAATCATGAGCATGAGTTGGAACAGCAGCGTCTCGAGTGGCAGCACGAATTAGAGGAGTATGATCGACGGATGTATGAACGGCGCCTGGAGTGGCAACGCCAAGCGGCGGCATATAGGCAGGAAATGGACAAGCAACGACTGGAGTGGAAACGGGAATGGGACGAACACGACCGTCGGGAAAGGGAGCGCCGCCAGCGTGACAAGCAAGAGCGGCAAAAGATGGATATGTTCTGGGGTCAGGTGGAAGCGCATCATTGTACCACCTACGCAACGAGGGAATACACGGCACTCCTCAAGAACCTACCAACAGATTACCGATACCGTGTTGAAGCCTGTAGAGAAACGCCGCTGGAGATTCATGGCGTATCATATTTGCCAAAGGATTGTGAAGACAAGGTAGGAGCAGCTCACTTCTCAGGCTATACTACCTCGTCCTCACTGCTTGTGCAGGGACCAGGCGTCGTAATTGGACGTTGGGAAGTGAACCAGAACGAGGCTGCTTGTGTGACATTCTGGAACTGGTACAAAGACAAAGTGCGCACCTACCATTATCTCAATTAGTGACTACTAAACAAATCTGACCAGGGCTGCACCTCGGAGGGATCCGGAAAGAGGGTAGGTGCCATTTATATAGCTGCAGGATTGATTATAGACCCACCTACCGCATTTCACAGCGAATCGAACATTATTTGGAGAACTTACCCAAGGGCAGTGACTGGCGAGAATTCTGCTCGACAACGCCTGCCAGCTTCCTTGGAATGCATTTCCCAGGTGCTGAGATATGTTTCCAGGAGAACTTGGGCACTTACGGCCACTGGGAGATTGAGGATTATGGCTGCTAAGTGGGGGATATCCAAATAAGCCAGCGCTGATCACGATCAACAAGGTTGCTTTCGGTGAAGTTGCACATGAAACTATGGCTCAGTTCATGCCAGCAACTCACGTTGTATGTTATGCCTGCTCCGTTCCTCTGTACATTAGTGAGCTTTCCATCGCCGGACGAATGCTATCAAATTGTGTACCAGTTGCATGTTACCAAATATCAACACAATCCTAGTTATCTGATAAATCGTATTGAAGGAGTCGATGCTTGTAAACTCCAGACTCGTGTGCTCAACAGATGAAATGACGAACGGTCTTACTGGGCTGGATTCTTCACTGCAAAGACGATCTGGCCGATCATGGGTTTGGGATGAGGCTATGACATTCCCAGAGCGAAATTCAGACACCCTTGGAAGGTCGGCAATGGATGGGTCGATTTATTCTGCACAAAGCCGTCGACCCTGTGGATCTAGAAACTGTGCTGCCTGCGACGATGTCAATACAATATCACATTAAATGCTGCAGGGATCGTATGCTAAGAACTGGGTTTGATTCCGAAGAGATGGTAATGCACGGAAGGCGTTGAACTTGCCAGCGGGTGGCCTGCCTTTTCCCCGGCATAGTCCTAGGCAAAGGATAATCTTTGTCTGCTCGGCACTGGCTACCATGAGCTGCCCTGATGACGGGACTATGCATGATAACCCAAACATTTTCACATTTTCAGAGGATATTCTGTGCAATCACGGATCAAAGTTGCATGAAGGATCCGTTGTTCCGTGTTCGATGGTCGAGTTGAATGAAGGGGGGATGCGATGGAAAAGTATCTTGGTCATGCACTGCGCAATGCGTGTATTCTAGCCAGTTGGCACTGCTGAGACGTGGAGCTAGAGTAACGAGGAATTTATAAGTTTGATGACACGATTATCAGTTGGTGGTTTCGGGTGGTCCGTTTACCCGTAAATCTCCGCGAACCTACAATCTCGTTCTTGAAGACCTTCTATATTTGAACATTCCAATGTTGGTTTGGACGGTCGAATTGTCGGTTCTAATTCATTCAAGGGAACCCCGCCGACCCACTATCTTCAGCGATTCAAATATTCAGCCCCCACGAGTTGTCCATGAGGCAGAACAAACACAATACAACATCCCCGTCACATATTATCATCTTTCGAGGTGTGTCAAGCATTCCATGCTCCTTGCTCAGCGATACTCAAGGGTCTCCATATTAAGCACTCTAGCGTCAGGTTGATAAACTATCGTTTCTGTAGTTATGGGAACCGGACGAAAGTACGTCCTGCACGATATTCACCACAGCTAGCTCATCTCAGAAGTCCCTAGCACGGGACCCCCTTATCAGGCCACCCATTTTGTTGTGTCAAGCCAAGTCGACTATGGTGCCCGATCGTCCGTCACCCATATGTGTGTAGTATTTAATCTGATCCATTTGGTGACATGTCCTTACGATCTTGACTTGTTGATGAATATGCGCATGTGTGCACCTTTGCAGTCCCTGCGAAAGAGACGCGCTTAATGGATCCGGGCGTCGTCGTACTGGGAACTCTATATTGATTGGGACTGCACTCGTACTTCTCGCAGTCATGACCGTCTCTCTTCTATTCGAAACCATCGCGCATGCTGTAAACCAATGTCCGCTCTCGTACGAGGCTAGGGCCTATGAACGGCAAGGATGGCAAAGAGAAGTCGTTACTCAAGAACACCTCCGGGAGGAATGGGAGCGCGAGAAACTTGACCAGAACATTCTCCGACAGGCATGGAGAGAAGAGGTCGATAACCATTTAAAACGTCAAGAAGAACAACGAAAGGCATGGGAGATAGAGGTGGAGGATCACAGGCGTGAAATGGACGAACAACGCCTAAAGTGGAAGCAAGAATGGGAGGATCATGACCGCCTTGAAAGGGAGCGCCGCCAAAAGATGAACATGTTCTGGGGCGAAGTGGAAGGGCATCAATGCATCTCTTACGCCACAAGGGAATATACTGCCCTTCTCAAGAACCTCCCAACAAATTACCCGTACCGTATCGAAGCCTGCAAAGAAACACCGCTGGAGATTCATGGCGTGTCTTATCTGCCAAAGGATTGCGAAGACAAGGCACGAGGGACCCCCTTTGCTTGTGTGCTACCTGATGACCATTACTTCTATAGGGCAAAGGTGGAGTAATTGGACGCTGGGAGGTGGACCAGAGCCAGCCTGATTGCGTTACCTACTGGGGCTGGTTCAAAGATAAGGTGTGCACTCACGCACCCGATCTGTCCCATTAGTGTTGCTGATCGAAATTTAATAGGGTTGTACCTCAAAGCAATCTGGAAAGAGGGTAAGTACTAATCATACGATTGCAGGACCAATTGTAATACACCTACTTACCTTGTTGTACAGCGGTTTGAACACTATCTCGAGAACCTACCCAAGGGCGCTGACTGGCGAGAATTCTGCGCAACAACACCTGTTAGCTTTCTCGGCATGCATTTCTCGGGTGCTCAGATATGCTTCCAATGGGTGAGTATTGTGCCTTCGTACATTCGTTCTACTTGATCTGGATGCGCTCGCAGGGGAGTGGCGCTTACGGTGAATGGGATGTTGAGGACCACAGCTGCTGATGTGTAGTGATCATGATCGGCAAGGTTGCATTCAATGGAGTTGCAGTCAACTTTTTCATAACGTATGGCGGCTACATAGCCACATTTACCATACGGTACAGGATACATACAACAATACATGCATATCATCGCAGCAGTCTGATAAGGTCCACTGCCAGAGTAGATCTCCCACATCGATAATAGTAATACAGAATGCGTTGAACCTCGACTTATCAATGGGCGAAATGCTCAGTGGGGCTTATCTGTCTTCTCCAGCATAGTCCTTGCCAAAGAGACATCCTTGTAGCCCCTCGACGGGACTCAGCGAAGGAGTTAACGTGCCTGAACTTCTTCCAAAGGGTGCTTCGCGTAATCACTGATCACCACATGCAGGGTCTAGAGTAATGGCGGCTCCATTGGCTGAGTTGAATGAGATGCATACATGCTACCCGAGTGCGAGTGAGCCAACAGATTCAACAGCGGGGACGGAGTGGGCAGTATACCGGTAGGGACGAAGTATGGCGATATAAGTGTGTTGACGTATCACTTCGACATGAAAATAGGGTAATATTCGAGCTCGGGGGGGGACTAAAAGTTGGCAAACGCGCTTGAAGACGGAGCGTCGTGTGACATTTCAGAGGAATGAGTATACTCATCAATCGAATTATGCCCAAACCAGCGGAGTTCATTGCTTGACTTACATTCTCCAAATACAACGTCAAGACACAATCAGAAGCCGCACGATGATGAACTTTGAAGATTCCCATCCAAGTGATCGTGTTTCAGATAGTCCTCCGGTCTGCCATCACGCGTAGAGTGCACCCAGTGCTTACCACCTCTGTGAGCTGAAGAGAACCTTAATCGATCGATCAGCTACTCGACCTGGGAAAACACACACACCTTCTCGTGCCATGCCAGTAGCACGCTCCCACAGACGTTTCCCCAGCCAGGCATCCCCATTCCCTTATAAATATACTTCATAAGTATGTCTTGCACGTCTTCGGACAATGACCTGAGTGCAGATGGTATCTCTGCACCTTTTGTACTACTGAGGACCAAAACGACGATCTGTAAGGTGAGGCTCTGTAACACGCGAAAGGAAAGAAAGAAGAGGACATCTGTGCAAAAGAAGATGTGACTAGCTGTTGCTTCCGCAATATTTAATCTGTGGGGTGGGTCCTCCAGAGCGATATGCAGTGGACCCGCTATGTCGCCCCTGCATTTTGTGCCGCGTAAGCAGTGAAAGTAGAAAAGTGATCATTGTAGAAGAATCATTATAGACGGAGAATGGACTCGCCTTGACTGAGAACCTGGGCGGGCAAGCGCGGGTCTGGACGGTAGAGTCCATCATCTTGTAAGACGCCCTCGTCAAACGCGTCGATGACAATCTTGCTGCATAACATAATGTTGGTAGGAAGATCGTGATTGACCTCGATACGGATACCGCCACTCTGCTTCCACATAGCTCTGGTACACGGAATAGATTCGATTGATATACAATCATACTCGCCAACGATAACGTATACTTATTGTTTCGAAGATAACCGCATACCTTCCTGTATCGCGACAGCCTCCTCGACCCACGGCAGCCGAAAGAAGTCACTACGGCGAAGCTCCTCCGCACGGATCGTAGCACCTTCACTCGGTCCACTCCCAAGAATACTTTCCAAATCCCTCGATTGGGATTCTAACCACGTTTGAATGAACTTGGCAGGATCGTCTGCGAAACTTTGTAAAAAGACTCGCTTCGTGTGTGAGTTGTGTAGGGATTGGGAAAGGAGGGCAATCTGGGGAAAACGACGTCAGTAAAAAAAAGGCCATCTTGATAAAGGTGGAGGGAGTTACTTCGTCGTCGAGCTTGCTTAGCTCTTGAATACTGTCTTTTGAGGCCTGTATAGTTACTGCCATGCGATTTTTCAAGCTGGTATCTTCCATTTTCACCTCGATATCCCAAGCAGATGAACGCTCTGGAGGAGGAACAGTTGGGTTAACGGTGTAGTGTAGAATGATAGGATCTGGAGGCATGAGATATCGGTTGACCAGCTCCGGCAGCTGTTGAAACATAACCGTATCTCCGCCAAATATCTACTGGCCATCAGGATAGATCATCCTGTTCGAAGCCTATATATACGTACAGGACGAAGCGAGTCGTCTGCCTTGATTTTTCGACGGTCGGCCTTGTCCTGGAGACCGTTAATTTTGATGTAGTTCCACAGCGTTTGAATAACACCTATTCGGCTCTCTTCTTTGATTCCGAGGACAAATCCTGCAAAGTGTTTCAGTACACGCACAAACGAGGACGTGGACAATACCTAGTTCTGGGCTAACTTTATATTGCTCTGGGTTTTGTTCAAGGTGAATGAGAATCCTGATGCGCGTCGGTTGGTCGCCTGTGCGTCTAATGGTGAAGCCGTCGAGTGCAGGTTGAGAGCCTTGCGCTCGTGGCCACTAGATATACTGGTCAGCCAAGTATCTACATGATTGAGGCATTGCGACATACCTCGATGATGTTGCCATCAGGGTACAAACTGGGATCGCGGTCGAGCTCTACAACCATCCTCTTAATGAACGTAGAGAACTTCCTCGATACGATTTTATCCCTGGATCTCTGATTCGGTGGCTACACATGATGTTCGATCATTCGAGGCTTGTATCTTGGATGAGGACAACGAACGTACCTCTAGCAACCGCCCCTCGATTTTAAAAGACCATGCAGGAATACCTTGTCCCGTCTCAAAATTAATCGTGTCTCCATCCGCATTCACGTCTCCCACTTGCCATGGCTGACTAGAGAGCGTATGGCTCAGGAAGACCCGGAGCGTCCGTGTCGTCTGGTGAAACACCATCATCGTCTGAGCGGCTGTCACGTCTATCGCATACGCACAGTCGGATTGCGAGCCAACGCATCTTGCACCTCGACCTTCTTCCTCGTCACTGTCCAGTCGAGGTTGCGCTCCATTTCGAGCAGGCTCTGGTACATCTTGGATTCCTGCGCGAACTCGGGTACCTGGGCAAGTGCATGAGGAACAGACCTGTCGGTCAGCTTGCGCTTCCTGTCGTGCACATAGATGAGTGGCGGAAATAAATGAGACGCGAGGACAGTTTACTTCGCAGCTTTCACGCCCTCCATGATTCTTATGTTTCGCCGATGCGTGGAATGGATTAGGTGGTGCTTAGTAAGCAGGCATGTCCTCCTACTCGGTCACTCAAATGGTAGGAGGGCATGGTGCAGGCTCACACGTGCCGACACGAAGTGTGTAAACCAATCGCTCGCAGCGTTCGTCATCTCACACCTTGCTATCAACTCTCATTGGTCGTATTCGATGGGGAACACACTCCGTAAATCCAAGACTCAAAGTATTGGAGAAGATGACATCGTAGTATTGTACGTGTCAGGATCATTGACCTCCTGACTGCCCGACTGAACCAGATTTCTAGTCTAGTTGGACCAGCTGGTGCTGGAAAGAGCGCGGTAATACAAGCATTACTATCTTTACAACATCTCTAATCCATCGCTAGCTTATGAACGCATTGAACGAGGATAGCAGAGCTAACAGAAATGCCCAGAGCCTAGATCCCTCTACGAGAGATGTCCAGGCTTGGACGTACACATTTGATCAAATCCCAGCCAATATCGTGCTTGTCGATACGCCATCATTCCATACAGAAATTCCTGGCTTCGATGCGGAGGGTATCATGCAGAAATGGATAAAACTATCAAAGTGAGAACAGATGATCTGCAGTCATGCGAGGTCTGACAACTTGAAATAGGTTCCCGCAAAAATGCCAGCGATCTGGCATTCTCTACCTTCATGACCTGGCTAGAGATCCAGAAGAACAAGGTTTACTGGTGCGAGTGCACCTCAATACGTTTGCGGAAACGTTTCCTCAAGGGTGTAGGGTTCCATCACGTGTCTATGTCATCCCGACCGTAGACAAGGGCTTAAGGCCTGGCGCTAGAATGGTCGAAAGACACTTTCCAAAACTACAAACTGCAGTGGAATCATTGAGCCCCAGTTGGAATATTTCAATGTTTTCCCAAAGATTCCAGGGCCATCCGGAGACAGCATGCAATGCTGTACTAGGACTAATCCGGGATATAGCTCCAGTTCCTCCCCTCCGACCTTAACTAGCTAAGACCAATGATGTATCGTCTCTGCACCCGCGCGGGCTTCCTTTCAGCGAGGTTCTGCGAAGGTGGTAACTTAGCTGATTTGAGACAAGCCACCATACTGCGCCGAGAAGTCCTAGCCCTATCTTCAACCGCTTCATCACATTACGAACTTGCCTCTTGTTTGTCGGACCCCTTCAATCGACTAGTTGTCCCAGCTGGCTTGGACGAAGTAGTCACTCACAGTTTCTGTATTGGGACTTCAACCACGGGGACACCCTAACTGGGTGGAGTCTCACTTTGTACCATCAAAAGGAGGTCAAACCAACCCGAAAGGCCGTTTGGACGGTATCAGGAAGCTGCTTATGGATGCTGTTTACGATACCATTGCATTCCTTCCACGACTACGTTGCAATATCGGCACTGGCCTCGCAGAGTTGAGAGCTGCTATATTTGTCTATACAGCATGTATCGATCCAGATGTAGTTGATGTCGAACTTGGCACATCCCTTCCGCGTCGGCAGGTCTGTCTCTTCTGTGATTTCATAGAATACAACTCTTCGTCGTGCCAGCGTAGTATATTCTGAAGGAGTCGGGTAGAGTGTATGTGCATTGATATGGCGTACCGAAATGGCGCTGTGCTACTGCACTCGATAACACCGTCGAAGATTCATGGTTGGTATGTACCACAGCCATCGCCCCGACTACCATGTCATTCTACCACATCGCTAGTCTCCGGGCGTAGGAACATCTGTGGATATCACAATGTGTGATACGATGTGAACAACCCAACATCTGCAAGGCCACCAGAGGGAGCAACAAGGTACACATATCGCCAGTTTCTCTTCCGCATGGAAGTGATTTGAGTAAGTTTTAGGCTCGCTCAAGTGCGAAGGAGCTATTCAACAGCCATGGAATCTTCGAGACAAATGCTTCGGTGCCACTCCCATGCTGAGTTGCACGTGTCAGTTCTCACCTGTGCGGCCGATGGTGAAGCCGTCGAGTGCAGGTTGAGAACCTTGCGCTCGTGGCCACTAGACATGTTGATCACCCAAGCATTTACAAGATTGGGGGCATTGCAACGTACCTCAACGACGCGGCCATTCCAATACAAACTAAGATCACGGTCGACCTCCACAGCTATCCTCTTGGGAACTTCCCTGATACGATTTTATCCCAAGATCCCTGATTCAGCGCCTACACATCATTCGAGACCAACCTACAAATACATTCTTAGATGAGAGTGAACGTACCTCTAGCAATTGTCCGTCGACCACGCAGGGGTGCCTTGTCCCAACTTAAAATCAACCATTTCTCCATCTGCATTCACGTCTCCCACTTACCACGGGTGACTAGAAAGCGTACGGCTCAGAAAGACCTGGAGTATCCACATCGTCTGTTGAAAGTTGAGTCGTCAAGTGAGCGACATACTGCTTCATGACACCGTCGTCTATCGCATACGCAGTGTCAAATTGCGAGCTCACGCATCCTGAACCTCTACTTTCTTTCCCGTCATTGTCCAGTCGAGCTTGCGCACCATTTCGAGCATGCTCTGGCACATCCTAGATTCCTGCGCGAACTCGGGTACTTGGGCAAGTAAAGGGGGAATAAATCTGTCGGTCAGCTTGCGCTTCCTGTCGTGCCGATGGATGAGTGGCAGAAATGTTTGAGATGTGAGAACAGCTTTACTTTGCAGCTTTCACGCCTTCCATGACTCTTATGTTTCTGCGTGGAATGTTGTCTTGTAATAAGCAGGCATGTGATGTGGGCGGTATTTACATATCAGGTATTCGAGTCTACCTCCCATTCGGTTCGGCGACTCTGTTTCCCGGGTCACCACATCAACTTAGTTTTCATTCATCACCGTATGCGTTGTACACGTGGATCAACTTCAAATGATAGTAGGGCACGGTGAGGCTGTGAGCTTACACGTGCCAACATGAGGCGTGTAATAAGTCAGTTTATTCGCTCGCCATCTCACACCTTACCAATAACTCTCATTGGTCGTATTCGATGGGGAACACACTCGGTAAATCCAAGACTCAAAGTATTGGAGAAGATGACATCGTAGTATTGTGCGTGTCAGAATCATTGAGCTCCTGACTGCCTGACTGAACCAGATTTCTAGCCTAGTTGGACCAGCTGGTGCTGGAAAGAGCACGGTAATACAAGCATTACCATCTTTGCAACATTTCTAATCCATCGCTAGCTTATGAACGCATTGAATGAGGATAGTAGAGTCCACAGAAATGCCCAGAGCCTAGATCCCTCTACGAGAAATGTCCAGGCTTGGACGTACACATTTGATCAAATCCCAGCCAATATCGTGCTTGTCGATACGCCATCATTCCACACAGAAATTCCTGGCTTCGATGCGGAGGGTATCATGCGGAAATGGATACAACTATCAAAGTGAGAACAGTTGACCTACAGTCATGCGAGGGCTGAAACCTTGAAATAGGTTCCCGCAAAAATGCCAGCGATCTGGTATTCTCTACCTTCACGACCTGGCTAGAGATCCAGAAGAACATGGTTTAGTGATGCGAGTTCACCTCAATACGTTTGCGAAAACGTTTCCTCAAGGGTGTAGGGTTCCATCACGTGTCTATGTCATCCCGACCATAGACAAGGGCCTGAGGCCTGGCACTAGAATAGTCCAAAGACACTTTCCAAAACTACAAGCTATAGTGGAGTCATTGAGATCAAGTTGGAATATTTCAATGTCCCCTCAAAGGTTCCAGGGCCAACCGGAGACAGCATACAATGCTGTACTGGGATTGCTTCGGGATATAGGCTATACGGCAACCAGAAGGGTGTATGTACCGCCATTTACGGCCCCATCTGCTAGAAGGGGCACCAGCAACAAAAAGGTCGAGGTACGTGTGGTATCTCGTCGAGCCCAGCTAATGACGAACTCTAAGAGAAGGTTGTACCGACTAAGACCAATAACACAATAGTTGATCCTAATAATGAAAAGGTTGGGGTACGTGTGGCATCTCATTGGGCCTGATTATTGACGAACTCTGAGAGAAGGTTGCACCGACTAAGGCCAACGATGTATCGTCTTTCTGCACCCGTGCGAGTGCTTTTTCGGCGAAATTCCACACAAGTGGTGACATGGCCGATTTGGAACAAGCTATTGTCCTGCGTCGAGAGGTGCTAGCACTATCTCCAACTGCTTCGTCTCATCGCGAACTTGCCCGTTGCTTGTCGGACCGTTTCGATAAACGAGCTGAGCCAGCTGACATAGACGAAGCGATCACCCTCACTCGCTCTGCATTGAAATATCATTCGCCAGGACACCCAGACTGGGTTATGTCACACCAATGTTTCGCCCTGTATAATGAAAAGAAAATCATGGAACCAGCCCCCAAGGCTGACCCGGAGGGCGTCCGGACGCTGGTTATGGATGCTGTTTATGATACCGTTGCATTCCTTCCACCGCGCCTCATCAACACACATGTCGGCATTCTCTATGACCGAGATGCGCTGATATCTGCGTTTGAGAATAGCCAGCAATTCAAACAGCTTCTCTCGTCAGCCAAGACCTGCCCTACCACCTTGCATGATCAGATCCGGAATACAGTTTCGACATACTTCAAATACGCTATGCTGTCCCATCGGTGGGGCAAGGATGAGCCATTGCTACGACATATCCAAGGCCAAATCATCTATGGGATGGATCCTACACAGGGCCTCCTAAAACTATACTCGTTCTGTATCACTGCTTGCAACCATGGATACTTATGGGCTTGGAGCGATACGTGTTGTATTGACAAAGACAGCACTGTGGAACTCGCAAATGCCATTGCATCCATGTTCTCGTGGTATCGGCGGTCGGCCCTCACGATTGTGTACCTTGCTGATGTTTCGAGCGGAAGCACTTTGTCCAGCAGTGTGTGGTTCGTGCGTGGTTGGACCCTTCAGGAGTTGCTTGCACCACATATGGTGTTATTCTACACGCGAGAATGGTTTCCATACAAGAACTGTAACTCCTCGAATCACAAGGTGGATGATACGGTGCTTAACGAGCTGGAACATATAACGGGAATAGCGCCACGTCATCTTACTGCATTCCTTCCGGGCTTAGACGAAGCACGATTAAGGCTACAATGGGCATCAGGGCGCCGTACAACAGAACCAGAGGATATCGCCTATTCACTTTTCGGCATTTTCAATGTATTTTTACCCGTCATTCCCGGGGAGTCTGCGGAGAATGCGCTTGGACGTCTTCTCACAGAGATCATATTACAGTCCGGGGACATTTCGGTCCTCGACTGGGTCGGAGAGGCATCGTCACTCCACAGTTACTTCCCTGCTCAAATCACCTCATACCAAACTACGCCCACTGCAGCACCCGTTCTAGGTAGCGAGTTGCTCTCATTCGTGTCTAGAACTCAGGAATCCGTGGTACCATGCATCGCATATCAGGTCATAGCAGTCCGGTTGCAATTGCCTGATGCTCCGAAATATGTTTATGAAATCCAGGCGGAAGGCATTATCCCTTTCGAGATCACGCCAACGAGCAAGCTTACAGACACATCACTTTCCCCACCCCGATATATTCTCATCCGACCGTGGCACTCACAATTCCTCTCCTCATCCACCGAAGCCGACAGCACGGGTCTCGATAAGTTAACCTCGATGCTGGGACAGCCATTCAGTGCGCTTCTGTTAGAAGAGCAGTTTCGAAACGTATACAAGAGGATTGCATCCTCTTCCACCATTGTAGCTCATCCTGATGGTACATCCAGCATCTTGAAATGCAAAGTCGAGACACTGAATATAGTGTAAGAGGTATGTACGTCGTACTGTCAATTTACTACCCAACTTCTGCTCGATACTACAGGGAAATGAACAATGTCGGTTCGGTATCAATTCAGGTCCAAGTATGTAGCTACTAGCAACACGAGACTAGTTCGTCCAACGTGCTGTGTATAATATGGATCGTATTTCTATCGTTTTGATCGTTTGTTCAACGATTTCGTGTTTGGGGCCATTGCGTCTACATATTATCATTTGTGAATTGCTCATCCCCTTCTTAACGATCAGCAACATGATGCGCACAATTAATGACAGTTCATACAACAGTAGCACATCCTATTCATTGCATCCTTTGTTACTGTAGGTGGGATGGCAACCATCGTATCACATTCTGTTTGTGCTTTCAACGTATTTTCTTGCCCCCAGCTTACCCAGGACAACCTCCACCCCAGTGTTGGGCTCATGGCCCTCCAGCTTAGCACCCTGGGGATTATCGCACTCTCCATGAGCAGCACCACCGACAGCCTGTATCTGAGCATGATATCTACCTCGCCATCGTGCATGGATTAGGTCAATCAACGCATGGCGCGCATGCATCGGTGGCTTATCCCCCGCACTTAGCGTGCGGATCACTTCCGGTTGCCGTAGGTGCAGATGGTCTGATGGGCCAGTTTTCCAGGTAAGCATCTCTGTAACCAGCAGCTACTTACACCTCGCCGCAGACTCAAACTGACAATGTCTACGGAGTATCTTTACTTACATCTGGTGGGATCATGTAGTTGTGGATGAGACCCACGCCGCGTATCGTAGCAGTCTTCCACAGGTTTACCATGGCAAGAGCAATCACGTATTGTGCCACGGAATCGGTATGGTAGAATCCCATGAATTATAGTTCACCGATGGTGGAGTGGCTAGAATTCCCTCTTTCATATCGACCACCTGTACGTAGCATCAAGATGGTCATGGGTTCACTGGAGTCGCCATGATGGTGCACAAGTGATGCCTAGACCAACCCAATAGATGAGCTTCCCGGTTCCACATAGCGAATGGATTTGAATGCCGTCGTTGGTGGTGGTGAATGGTTGAAGTGTTATCTCGGTGTTCGCAAAACCATCCATCCTACGTACAAACTCCTGTGGCATTTCCATCACACTGCTGTGAAAAAAAAAGCTCGGTGAACCGGTAAGAACGCTACCGATGCTTATCTGCGAAGAGGTCACCATCATTTGACATCCGCGTGGTTTCTAGCTGGAGACAGCGGAAGGTGCCCTTTCCCTCTCCATATAGAACAGGTATGAAGACTCAAACCCATTAGAGAGTAGGCTTCGTTTTCCATGTATCGTTGTCGCTTCCTCGGCGACCCAAGACATGATCTGGGTGATACAGGTGTGCGGGGGAGATAGCCCTCGACGCAATACAGGTGTTGGTATACAGGTGATAATCGTGCGAGTAGGGGAGAGGCTGACTTTGTTGCTAATCACTCTCTAGTCTCCAGTGTAGAATCGGACATGGCCCGGTGCGATAAGCTTCTGGGGTGCCAGACCATGGGCGAGCCATCCCCTGCATGCAAGAGCACAACACTTGGCTCCGTCAATGGAATGCAAGGGTCATCCACACGTCATCGAGGTAGGCATAGCACAAGACGGCATCGTTAGACCATCGACACATGAAATTAATGGCCTTGCACAGTTCAGAGCTGCTATATTTGTCCATATAGTATGTATTGATCCAGATGTAGTTGATGTCGAACTTGGCACATTCCTTGCGCGTCGGCAGGTCCGTGTCTTCTGTGATTGCGTAGGATACGAGCTCTTCGTCGTGCCAGCGTAGTATGCTCTGGAGGAGTCGGGTTGGATCGAAATAGAGTGTATGTGCATTGATGAGGCCCATCGAAAGGGTGCTGTGCTACTGCGCTCGTTGACGCCATCGAAGATATATGGTTGGTATGCACCACGGCCATCACCCCAACTACCATGTCATTCTGCCACATCGCTAATCCCGGGGCGTAGGAACACCACGTAGATATCACGGTGAGTGTAATATGTTGCGAACAGCCCAACGTCCGCAACGTTACCAGAAGGAGTAGCAAAGTATGGCAGGTTGGCATACATTGCCGATTCCTCCTCCGATTGAAAGTGATTTGAGGCTTCCTAAAGTGCGAAAGAACTGTTCAATAGACATGGAATCTTCGAACGAAGTGCTACAGGGTCACTGCCACGCTGAGCTGCACATGTCAGGTGTCATCTGTGCAGCTGATGGTGAAGCTGTCGAGTGCAGATTGAGAGCTTTGTGCTCGTGGCCACTAGACATGTTGGTCACCCAAGCATTTACGAGATTGGAGGATTACAACGTACCTCGACGACGCTGCCATCCCAATCCAAACTGGAATCACGGTCGATCTCCACGGCTATCCTTTTGATGAACGTGGAGAACTTCCTTGATACGATTTTGTCCCAAAATCTCTGATTTGGCGGCTATGCATCATTCGAGATGAGCCCACAGATACACTCTTAGACGAGAGTCAACGTACCTCTAGCAATTGTCCCTCAACCACGCAGGAATGCCTTGTCCCGACTCAAAGCTAACCATTTCTCTATCTACGTTCACACTTCCCACTTACCCATGCGTGACTAGAAAGAGAAGGACTCGGAGTATCTACGCCATCTGTCGAAAGTTGAGTCATCAAGTGAGCGACATACTGCTTCATGACACTGTCGTCTATCGCATACGCACAGTCGAATTGCGAGCTAACGCGTCCTGAAGCCCTGAACCTCGACTTTTCTTTCTCGTCACTGTCCAGTCGAGCTTGTACTCCATTTCAAGCAGGTTCTGGTACATCTTGGATTCCTGTGCGAACCCGGATACTTGGGCAATTATATGAGGAATAGACCTTGCGCTTCCTGTCGTGCACATGGATGAGATGCGAGGATGGTCTACTTCAGCTTTCGTCCAGTCGACTTTTCCAAAGTGTCAAATTCCTGCAGAATTGCTTAGTAAGCAGACATCACATCGTTACTTCATGTGAAGTCTCCAATGCAAAAGGAACTGTTCAATGAACTCACAGAATCTTCGACACAAGTGCTGCGGCGCCACTGGCATGCTGAGCTACTCATTTCAGATTCTTCCATCCCTCAGCACATAAATCACCACCAACCCTTGTCGACGCCTCTTCACCAGGCCCCAACCCAACCACAACGTAGGGCATCTCATCCCCAGCATTGGTGTCTACTAACCACCCTCACAGCATGCAGATCTTCGTTAAGACCGTCAACGGCAAAACCATTACCCTCGAGGTCGAGCCATCCGACACCATCAACGACGTCAAGGCCAAGATTCACGACAAGGAGGGTACTCCCCCGGACTTGCAACGCTTGATCTTCGCCGGGAAGCAGCTTGTGGAAGACTGGACAGTCTCGGACTACAATATCCAGAAGGAGTCCACCCTTCACCTTGGTACGTGTCTTCGCTATGATACGTGGTGTGATATACATCACTCCCTGCAGTGTTCCGTCTCCGTGGAGGAATGCAGATTTTCGCCAAGATTGAGGACAAAGAAGGTATCCCTCCCGACCGGCAGCGCTTGATCTTCGCTGGAAAGCAGCTCGAGGACGGCCGCACTCTTTCTGACTATAATATTTAGAAGGAGAGCACTCTCCACCTTGTTCTGCGTCTCCTTGGTGGTCTTTAATACCTTGTAGTCTCATCGTCATCATCCATTTGTACCTTGATTGCTTGCATTTATCCTTCCTCATCGTGATCTGACAGTGTACTCTGTTTCGTGGACAAGTTGTAATGATTTTACTTGATTGATTTCAAGTCGAATGTATCAGGGTCAAGTAAGTTGAACTGCTGTGCCTTTTTCGCGCTGTTCGTCCTCTCCTCGCCTTCTCTTTTCACCCACAGACGAGTCTTCGCCACCCCCCACATCTCATTGGCTACTGACTTTGGCTACCATGCATCGTATATCAGGTCACAGCAACCTGGTTGCAACTGCCTGATGCTCCGAAGTATGTTCATGGAATCCAGGTGGATGGCATCATGCCTTTTGAGATCACGCCAACGAGCAAACTCAGAGATACCGCCTTCCCCACCCTGATATGCTCTCATCCGACCGTGGCACTCACAATTCCTTTCCTCGTCTACCGAAGCCGAAAGTACGGCTCTCGATAAGTTAACCTCAATGCTGGGACAGCCATTTAGTGCATTTCTGTTGGAAGAGCAGTTCCGAAGTGTGTACAGGAGGATTGCATCCTCTTCCATCATGGTAGCTTGACCTGGGGGTGCAACCGGCATCTTGAAATACAAAGTCGAGATATTGAATCCAGCGTAAGAGATACGTCGTACTGACGAATTTACTACTCGACTTCTGCCCGAATTCAAGTATGTAGCTACTAGCGACGCGAGTCTAGCCTGCTGTGTATAATATGGATTGTATTTCTATCGTTCTCGTGTTTGAGGTTATTGCGCTTTGTGAATCGCTTCTTCGCATCGATCAACAGTGCGCACAATCAATGACAGTCCATACAACAGCAGTACATCCTATTCATCGCGTTCTTTGTCACTGTAGGCGGGATGACAGCCATCGTGTCGTGCTGTCAACGCATTTTCTGCCTTCAAGCCAAACCAACTCTCCACCGCAGCGTCGGGTTCATGGCCCTCCAGCTTAGCACCTCGGGGATTGTCGTCCTCTCCATGAGCAACACCACCGACAGCCTGCATCTGAGCACGATTTCTACCGCGACATCGTGCATGGCTCGGTTCAATCGACGCATGGGCGCGCATGCATCCGAGTCGGTGGCACGCTTCTGCACTCAGCGTGCAGGTCACCGTAGATGCCGGTGTCGAGTTTTCCAGACAAGCATAGCATCTCTGCAACTAATGGCCACTTCCGCTATAGCAGACTCAACTGGTGGTGTCTGCGCAGTGTCTTTGCTCCTATCTGGCGAGATCGTACAGGACCATTGCCAATGCCACATATTGAAAGAATAGTCTTCCACAGGTTTACTATGACATGCATTACTGTGCCACGGAATCAGTGTTTTATGGACGGCGGAGTGGCCAGGGCTAGAACGTCCTCGTCCGAATGTGGCATAATATAAGGGGGTGGTTATAGGTTAATGTGATGGCATGCAAGTGATGCCCGGACGAACCCCCTAGATGGGTCTCCCGGATCCACGTAGCAAGTGACTGGGAGATATTTGAATGCCGTCGTCGGTGACGGTGAATAGGTGAAGCCGAGGTGTGTTCACACAGCCAACCGTTCTACGCACAAATGCCTCTCCTGGCGTTTCCTTCACATTGCTTAAACCTACAAAAAGGCTGGGTGAATACTAGAAACTACTTATCCCATTTGGCGTCCGCATGACTTTCTAGCTGGAGTGTTCTTCCCTTCATACATACCAGGCGTGAGGCAGCCCCATCAAATAGTAGGCTTAGTATCCCAGGCGTGCTGTCGCTTATCGGAAGCGCGATATAATCTGGGCGATACTGACGTGAGCCCTCAACATAGTATACCTGTGAGGATACGGGTGATGATCGTGAGAGCAGGGGCCTTATTACCAATAAGTCTCCAGTTTCGGTGTAGAATCGGTCATCGCCTGACACGATAAGTTCTTGGAGTGTCCAACCACGAGTGAACTATCCGCTGCGCGCGAAAAGTACAAGACTCGGCTGCATCAATGGGAATGGAAGGAACGTCCACGTTGCCGAGGTAGGCATAACATAAGGTGGCCTCGTTGTACCGTCGATACAGTGGCCTCAGAGTTCAGAATTGAGTCTACACAGCACGTATCGATCCAGATATAGCCGAAATCGCACGTTCACAGCTGCCCCAGAACTTGGCGTATCAGCAGGTCGTCCCTTCTGTGAGTTCGTGATAGGATCTCTTCTTCGTGCCAGACATGGAGTATGCCGGTTGAACTCTTCAAGGCGGAATTGATGAGGCGTATCGGAAAAGTGCCGTGCTGATCATCGCGCTCGTTGGCAGCATCGAAGTGACAGGTCACTCTGCCACATTGGTAATCCTGTAGGGAATATCCTGTGGATTTGAATGTGATGTGGTATGGACAATTCAAAGCTAAGAATTGCATTCCTTATGTGAATGGTATAAGTTCAGGCTGTTCAGTGAATTCGTTGGAATCTTCGAGACAGGTGCTGCGGTGCCACTGCCATGTCACTCATTTCAGACTCCGCCATCTGTCAGCACATAAAACACCGCCCAGCCTTGTCGACGCCTCTTCACCAGAACACAGACGACCCAACCACAACGTAGGCATCTTGTCCCCGGCGCTGGTGTGATTCCTACTAACCACTCTCATAGCATGCAGATCTTCGTTAAGACCCTCACTGGAAAGACCATCACCCTCGAGGTGGAGTCATCTGACACCATCGACAACGTCAAGGCCAAGATCCAAGACAAGGAGGGGTGAGTGGCGCTGACTCTTTTGCATCGAGGGTGTACACTAATATGTTGCATAGCATTCCTCCGGACCAGCAGCGCCTGATCTTTGCAGGCAAGCAGCTCGAGGACGGGCGCACCCTTTCGGACTATAACATCCAGAAGGAGTCGACCCTCCACCTTGTCCTCCGCCTCCGTGGTGGTATGCAAATCTTCGTCAAGACCCTTACGGGCAAGACGATTACCCTCGAGGTCGAGTCCTCTGACACCATCGACAACGTAAAGGCGAAGATTCAGGACAAGGAAGGTATCCCTCCCGACCAGCAGCGCCTGATCTTTGCCGGAAAGCAGCTCGAGGACGGACGTACTCTTTCTGATTACAACATTCAGAAGGAGTCGACCCTCCATCTCGTCTTGCGTCTCCGCGGAGGGATGCAGATCTTTGTCAAGACCCTCACGGGCAAGACCATTACACTCGAGGTCGAGTCATCCGACACGATCGACAACGTGAAGGCGAAGATTCAAGACAAGGAGGGTATTCCTCCGGACCAGCAACGCTTGATCTTCGCCGGGAAGCAGCTCGAGGACGGCAGGACACTCTCAGACTACAATATCCAGAAGGAGTCTACCCTTCACCTCGGTACGTGTTTTTGGTGTGTTGCGTGGTATAATATTCATCGCCCTCTGCAGTGCTCCGTCTCCGTGGAGGAATGCAGATCTTCGTCAAGACCTTGACCGGCAAGACCATCACGTTGGAGGTCGAGTCCTCGGACACGATTGACAATGTGAAGGCCAAGATCCAGGATAAGGAGGGTATTCCCCCTGACCAGCAGCGTTTGATCTTCGCTGGCAAGCAACTTGAGGATGGTCGCACTCTTTCTGACTATAATATTCAGAAGGAGAGCACTCTCCACCTCGTCCTGCGTCTCCGTGGTGGTCTCTGATGTGTTGTAATCTCGTATCGTCATCGTCCATTGTTGCCTTGATTGTTTGCATGTATCTTTTAATCCCCATCGTGATCTGACAATGTACTCTATTTCGTGGATGACTTGTACTTGGCCAACTTCAAGTCGAATGTATTGGGGTCAAGTATCGACCGTTGAGACATTAGTACCAGTAGGTCACCAGAAGAGCTGTGAACTGTTCCTGCTGTCGTTTGTTCGTCCTCTGATCGCCTTCTCTCTTCACGCACAGATGAGTCTTGGCCAACGCTGCTTAGAAGTGATGCATCAGCTCCCCATGTTCCTGGGGATGGATCACCTGAATCATGACAGTGCATCTGTGGGTGTGAATCTGAATTGGCTGAGGAGATGGTCGGTCATGGTCACCAAATACATCGTCTAAAGAGTACTATCACAATTGGTTAGCGCATTTTAACAAGATTACAGGCTTGTGGATACGATGCACATGAAAAGATCTTTGCACAGTAGAGACGGACAGAGGAACCCACTAGCCACGGAATAACCGCCAACCGAAAATCCCGTGCTTTGCAATTACTTCATCGTTGGTATCCTCGACCCTCGTACTTGATAGTCCTCATTTTTCGTCTCAATTTTCAATTCGTCGTCTGACTGATCCACCCACGTCCTCATCTTGGTGCTAAACAAATAGCCTGGCAAAGATGCACAAAGGTGTCGTAGGGTCGATCTTAGAAGCTAGTTCAACAATCAGTCATTGACCACGAGGTGTGAAATAGTTCGCTGAATATGGACCTACAGCAATATGATTTCACACAGCGGCTTGACTGCAGGGATGGTGGACAACAGAGTTGGATGCGCAGATAAATGAAAGAAGAACTGGCAAACAACACCCACCGGAACGTTTGTTGGCTTGATCGCCCAATCTAGTGTTGACAGCTAGTGGTAGTGGGGGCACGGGGAGAACACGTGGTGTCAGACAGTCAACTTCAGTCTTGGCACAAAACATGCGACCTCCAACACATCCTAGCGGCTGTGTCCAATGATATATGGGCGTCAAGTTCCGAGTTAACGTCCTATCGACCAATAATATTGACTGATACGATTCAGAAGTCATCCGTCGCGTGCGGAACAGCACAGTGGATCTGTCCAGCGAATGTAATCACAAAAGTGTGCGTCAATCAACAGTAAAACTCAAGGGGCCTTCTCATCCTCTCCATCAAGTGGTTTTCCGCACGTCGCACTTTCAGTTCTGGCAAGTTTCTGATCTTTCGATATGCAACAAGTACTGCATCTGCGCAATTTTATCTGGGCCAAGTACATCAGTCACCTCATTAGCTCCACCCCATTCCACGCATCAATGCACCCTGACTGGATGTTCATATTCACCAGCCCCAACTCACTTTCCGAAGCCAAGCGGAACACTTTGGCTGTGAAGGAGTAGCACTAGCCTACGTGACGCCGAATTCTTCGATTTCTGAAGGTGATTGAATTCATATTCCGGGGTAGGAACACTAGTGGAGAAGGTGCGGTACGTGTTGGAATTTCACCAGTCCGTAGCGTGCGCGAAGCGAAGTGCCACCGAACAAAGTTTAAATTACCGTGCTGACTAATAAAGGCGCGAGTGGTGTGGACTGTATTCCAACAGTACGCTAGTGTAAAGTCCTCTATGTACGTGCAGAATGCACCGATATCGACCTTTCCGGCTCATCCTTGCGGGTCGATCTGGGTGCGTGGCAGGGGGAATATTGTCACAGGCGATGCAGGGAATAAAACCTGTACACATGACACAACACACCCTGAAAGCGCTTGTGACTATATAATCATTTATTCGGTTACCGTGCAGCTCTGCGGCGTGACCTGGCTCCCCAGCATGCGTGCTGTATGGCATCCCTTGTTCCCATGTGGTGCAGACCGATGGAAAAGCCTCGCCTCCCCAATAGCGCATTTATGTAAACCACACCCCACTAGTCCTACGTCTGTTCAAGTGATATTCCGACTTCTCAATTTCTGACAACTTTCATGGTTAATTGTTGCTTTCCTTGTGCTGATTCCGACGTGGACGAAGCGCTGTGGTACAAGATTGCTCACGTGTTTTGCCCTTTGCGACTTCCACAAGCTGGAGACGCCCGTCCGCTTTCCAACGATAGTGCGCTGTCCGAAGCAGCATACGCCTCTGCTCTCACTTATACCGAGCATCTCGGTGTCTCGGAAAAACTTCAATGGAAGCACATCGTTGGAATGCTTCGTAATTTCAGTGATGCCATTGCCTTCGAAGCGCTGGATGAGGAACTCGTCATTTCTCAGTTGCGATCTATGAGTGTGGGAGGCGAGTAGCCTCCTGTAATCCATTCACTGTACTAAAATATACTGGTAGATGTCCGCGTTTATTTTGTCCGTGCCCAGAACGCGGCAGTCATTTTCAGAAAGCTCGAAAACGAAACTTTTGCAGAGTCCTTCGAGGTTTCCCCGTGTGCGAAGGAGGTCATGAACACATGTGGCAAACTTGTGTGCTCATACCCCGGTCCTGCTATCGCTGTTCCTAACAAAGTCTTCGAGGAGCCGCTATTCGCTTCAGAGCTGGCGCACTTTCTTAGTCAAATGAGCTCAGATGACCTTCAGGCAGCACCCGAGACTGACTCATTGGCGATCGAAAAAGGTGACACGGCGCATCCGCGATACATAACGGAGCTGCTAACTGGCATCTTGCGGGGTGTCGGCAGGCCCGTTGACATTCAACGAATCAGCAAACGCATTGGCGACGATGTCGCGTATACTTCCCCCCCGGACGAAGTGGATCAGAGATGCATAAAGAAGTTGCTGACTGACACTGTACGGAGAGCTAGTGACATCGAATGGATCGGTCGCCTTGCCAACTATTTCGTCAAGGATAGGCCTCGGCCTCCTTGGCGTCGGTCCCCACTCTGGTTAACCATTAGAGTTGCCATTCAGACCACGCTCAAGCGCAATGCGCTAGACCAAAATCTCTACAAGACATTCATGTTATTCTTCATGAATCACCTTGCACACAACGCCATGCAGCACGACATGTCCAACGATGTGCTCCAGTGGACCGTTGCTAAAATCAGTCGTCGTCTGACAAAGCTGGGAGAGTCGGCACCTGAATGGCTTTCAAACGCTGTGTTGGAAACTTGCACACGCATTCGAACTCTCCTTGATACAAGATGGGAGCAGGTCCAAGCCGCTGACGCCGTCTTTGTACTTTGGGCACCTTCTACCCTTAATTTCTCAGCTGATGCTCGGCTCTCCATGCTCAATAGTAGCCAATATATTCGACATGCTCTGTCCGGCGTTCATTCCATCCGCCCGTCATCCGCATTCACACCCGAGAGTCGCGTGCGAGGGACACTGGCCGACTTTCTGTCTGCCGATGGTGATTTCTTTCAGGCTGCGTATGAATGCGAACCCTACTTGACGCTGTATGACGTCGAAAGGGAGGTCAGTCGGGGTATTGACCAATGGGTTAGGGACATTTCGCCGTCATGCATTGACAGCGCCTCAGAGAGGCTGGAACTCCTTGAGAAGGACTACTCGGCAGCTGCCATAGAAACCTACGGAGACAACCCTGAGGCGATATCTCGCATGTTTCTCACCGTGATCGAATTATGGATTGCATTAGACAAACTCGTTACGAGACAGATCCCCATGCTCGCTGATTACTCGCCTGAAGTGCCGACTTCTTTTTTGGAATGCCTCCTCCTTCGACACCCCAATGACCTCCTGCGGTTCCGGGCAGCATTTCGGTATATTTGCGACCGCCACTCAGCTGCCAGGAACGGCTGCTCTGTATTCTCAAATCAAGTAGACCCAGAAAGTTTTGCTGTGCGCTATTACAGCCAGTCGTCACAGCTGCAGGCACTCAAGTCTCAAATTGTCAACAATGCGACTTCCACCAGGACAAAGAAACTCAAGGCATTGCATACCGCTAATACTCTTTATGCACAGCTCCAAGAACAGGCAGTGCGTGCTCGACATAACCATGAACTGACAAGCGGGGAAGGTGCCAAGAGATGTTGTAGCAAGTGTAGGCTCGAGAAGAAAATGGGCCGTATGCGGATTAACGTGCATGAATGGCCCCTACCAGAGAATTCTTGTCGTGCCGCATCCGTCATCTTTGAGTTGAAGTGTCCTGTCGCATTTAACATGTGGCGTTCGACTACCTTTCACCTCCTCACTGGCCTTCGTTCTCCATCACAACACGACCCTGTCCTTTCATCAACAAACCACGAGGTACTCATTCTAGCAGACTATCCCGATCTACATCCCTATTATGTCGAACACAAGAGATCCTGTGTTACACTAGCGTTTGATTCCACGCCATCCTATCACCATGTAATCCACATTCCAACCGAGAAAAACAAAGTCTTTGTAAACAATACTATGAACCTCCACTACTTTGACACCTATACTAGCATGCGAGTCTCCAATGCTCTCCGTTCTCTGGGCATTTCGTTCCGTTGCTCATATCACCTGAATCGTGGTCCGTATCAGAGCCTCCAGCAATACCTTCAAGCCACCACCCACACGTCGAATGACATCATCTGCAGCCAAGCAGATTGCCACAAGGACCTCTCCGCCAACGAGTTCATTGCTTTTGGTCATTTACGTAGCGGACCCTTTTTACAATGGATGAATATCTTGCGGGAGGTTCGTGCTAACACGCTGAGCCTTCGTCGTGAAGAGGTGCATATGCTCCTTGCTCAGGCGGCTGGTCAAGTAGGCCCTTGTTCAAACACCGGGGAACTGCTTTGGCATCATGAACTCGAATGTCCATCCTTTCGTCGCTCGCTCTTGACAGAGCTCGAAAATTTCGTTGCGGTAGTGTCAGACAATTGGCTGGAGGGTACGACGATGAACACCGTCGTTTTTCTGGTTTCCCGACTTATTGCAGTGTCACCCAATGTGGAGGATGGAATGGACACTACTCAGCAGGCTTGTCGGCTCCTTTGCACAGTTCGCGACAAAACCTTCTGTTGGGTGCTAGAACTCTTGGAAATACTCGAGAATACCACGGAAAACAAAGTGGACCTTCAATCTCGGCTTTGTGACATGGCTGCTATCTGCCGGAGCACCTTCGATGTTGGGGAACTAAACGGCACAACACAACTCATCAGCTCTCCTAGAGCTATCGAGATCTTCTTGACTTGCGCATTTATTATTCACTACAGCGCCCCCGCCATGCCGAGCTCCCTCAACAAAATGTCCCAGCTCCTTCTTGAGCGAAATCGTCACTTGTCATGGAGGTTGCAGCATGTCATTAGCAATATTATTAAAGTAGGGAATGAGGGCGTCGACCTTGCAGTGAAACGCATTTGGCCGACATACTCACAGTACAGTCGCGAACACCCTTGGTTGACATACTATCGGGGCATTCGCTGCTCCAGGGATAGCCGTGCAAGCTGTAGCTGGTTTACTACTAAGACTGTTCGATCCAAAGGCCAGCGGTCGTTGCAGGTATACTTTGACATCTTGGATGGTTCCCTAGTGGTGGATGGGAAGGCAGTGCGGAGATTGCCACGAATCATACAGAGCAATACCCTTTTCCGGACCATCTTCCCCGATGTAAGCACATTCTGGTTGCCCTGGACCAATTATTGATTTTCTGCAGCAAGTTCTGGATGTCATGCCTAGTGATATGGATGGAATGACATATGCCACTCGTGACTTGATTTCTGGGCATCGTGTATGTGCCTTTATCTGATCTGTATATAGGCACAGCTGAACGGTCCATGAAGGTTTATTTCCGGATGGCTAGAGACGAACTGATAATACGGGCGACAAGACAATACCTTGATGGCATTCTTCAATTGATTCCTCCTCAAAAACTGAAATATGACCTTCCTGCAGTCCTCGTTTGGAATCACGCCCACTGGCTCAATCTTACTACTGGGTCGATCGAAGTTCGTCCACTCACAGAGGTATGGCAGTCATCGCCGGATAACTGGCACATCCAGTTTTCGCCTGGACGTTATTCTATGAGGAAAGGTCAAATGACGCTCTTGGACATTCGTAGTCCATCATGGAAAATGATATCGAGTCGCTTGGAACCCCTCGAGGCTCCGCAAAATCTCATCATAACAGTAACCCTGGGTGGGGACGCGCTCGATGTGACTGTTGAATTGCCCCGCTATGGCCTTACATTCTTCATCAACAGTCACGGGGAATTGGAGTCTCGAAACCTCCGTGATATGGTCTATGACGATTCACAGTCCATGGAAACTATGATTGGCCTTGTCAACCGACTTGTGTTGCGACCGAAGCTCAATACGGCGCACGAGCAGAGATGCGTACTGATACCGGAAGGCGATGTTTACTCCGAGAGACAGGGTCATCATGTCAAGGTCTTGGTTAAAACCTCCGACTCTCCAGGCATGCGTATGAGCTACCAGACCTTTAGGATCGACACCGATCTAGGCAGCCTCACAGGTAATGTGAGCCTTGCGAATAAGCTTTATCAAGCATACTTGCATGCGCTGACCAGTAACCCGTGTTCGGTGGACCCATTAACAAAGAAGACCGGTACAGAGGAAGCGCTCTCTATCCTGCGTTCTGCTGCTTGCCGGTCGTTTATGATGATCGATGATCGAGCTGCGAAACTCCTGTATAATATGGCATCATTGGCCACCGAGCGAGAATGGAACTCATATAAGAGTGTGCAACACGTGATTTGGGGATCCCTTCCTGCCGCTTCTCAACACCATGACTTTTATTTTTCTTGTCTTTCAATCGTAAAAATCCAACAAAGTCTCCAACCGTTCCAGCATGATGACTATGAGTCCCCATCACGACATAGAACGTTTCCAACAAGAGCAGAACATCTTCTCCGTCGAGCTTCGCTCAGAGCTGCGTCTCTGTACCCTCCGGAGCTTCGCGAACCATTGCTGGGGGTTAACTATGATACCACCTATAGAGCACGTGACTTGTTACAGCCCGCCATTGGCGAAGTTCGCGCATATGGTGCTGCCCTTGCCGTCTATTCGTGGTTTCCTCAAAAGCTACTATCAGTTGACATCTCCTCACTTGAACAGGCAATAAAACCACTGGAAGGGCGAATTGGACGGACGATATCTCTACGCTACAGCAAGAAGTGGTTGAGTCCAAATCTGTCAGACCTTTGGCTACAGATGTACGATATGTGTCGCCAAGGCCACCTGCAACAACATCGCTTTCGACTCCTATTTTCACTTCCTGCCATGGCATACAGCTCCCCGCACCTCGATGATGTCGTCCATACCCTAGTTGCCCTCGCAGTTGCACCACGGATTGAGCTTGAAAACCTCCCTGCACATTTCCAGGGGATTGTAGGCCAAAACTTGGTTTCCCCAAATGAATTGCACTATACTTTTACGCCTGGAACTCGGAGTTTTCCTCAGACTGGCTACGAAACAGCTGTGGCCAACCTATTTAGTCGACCAGCGCCGACTTTGCCTCCAGGTGGGCAGAGCATCACAGCACCCTTCCAACTTTCCTCTAGGACTAGCTCGGAAGAGCTACGTAAACTGATTGACATAGTTCGACGAAAGTCAACAAATTCATTCCAAGTAAAATATGCCAATGACCTTCACCAGAGCGAGAAACTTTATGGTGATACACCGCTATCGGTGCCTCAGGCTCCAAAAGACCCAAATATATTCAAAGCACATTTCGACGAAAGCAGGAAAGGATACGCCCAGTGTTTTCATATCCTTGCAAACAGCTTACGTCCACGAACCAAGAGTGAGTGTGCAGTTAACGCATCCGGACAGTGGCCCCGCATTACACCAAAGGTTCTCCTCAGCTGTATTGCATCCACATCTCTGATTATGGTGCCTCCGCTCTGGAGAGATTGTCTGGTATCGTTGGCAAAGTTTGGCCTGGAGTATCAGCGTGCCCGCCGGATGCTGCTTCTTGCGATGCGTCACCGATGGAAGGAGTTATGTAAGGAGATGGCGAATACCGGTTGCGATGGGTGGGAAGCAAAATTATATCCTGATTGGCTACTGATTCAGGTAGATTTCCGTCCCTGCAACTTATGTCCTGTCAATTCTAACACGATCTTGCATCTTGACAGCTGGAAGGAGATTTCCTTATTCGTGGGATCCAAGCCAACGTTGCAGTTGAGATGATAACACCACAGTTAGGCCGGAACACCAGTCTGCAGTTACATATGGGTGAGGGGAAATCATCGGTTATCATCCCAATGGCTGCTTTGGTCCTTGCCAATGGCGACCAGCTCGCGAGAGTAGTAATTCCCAAGGCCTTGACTACTCAAATGTTCCAGCTCCTCGTCGGTCGCCTCGGTGGGCTCGCCAACAGACGCATCTACCATTTACCATTTTCACGATCCCTTAAACTTGATCAATCTAGTGTCAAAGCCTTGCTCGGAATGCTGAAAGAGTGCAAGCGTGAACGTGGGATCCTTGTAGCTCAACCGGATCACATACTATCATTCAAGCTCATAACTATCGAGACGCAATTTGACGAAGGCGAAAATATCTCCGCTCAGCTGCTCAAAACGCAGCGGTGGTTGGATTCAAACGCTCGTGATATCCTTGATGAATGCGACGAGATTCTGCATGTCCGGAATCAGCTGGTATACACTATCGGTTCCAAACAGCATCTGCAATTCTTCCCAGAACGATGGACGAGTGCACAGCGCATCCTGGATGTTGTGAAAAATCATGCTGCCTCCATCCAGACCCGTTTCACTCGAGGGGTAATATTTGAACCCTGCCCACGTGGGGCATTTCCTCACATCCATATCCTACACCACGAAATTGGAATAGAGCTGATCTGCAGGATAGCCCAGGATGTCATGGATGGTCTACTCCCCAACTGTAGCTTCAGTGAAGCACCTGAAAATGTTCGGGGTGCCATTTTCAATTTCCTGACACTTATGGACATCGTCCCGTCCGAAGTCCAAACAGTGCAGAACTATACGGGAGGCGCTCATACTTGGACTGGTTTATTACACTTGCGAGGACTTCTAGCACATGGAATACTGTTGTTCGCTCTGAAGGAACGGAGGTGGCGCGTCGACTATGGCCTCGCACCTCAGAGGACTATGCTTGCTGTGCCTTACCGCGCCAAGGATGTTCCTGCACTAAGAGCCGAATTCGGACAACCAGACGTCGCTGTGGTTTTCACCTGTCTCTCCTACTATTATCAAGGACTTACTGAGATGCAGCTGATGACGTGCATTACGATCCTTCTGCAACAGGACGACCCAACTGAAGAATACGGGGCGTGGGTCCGGGATTTGTCCTTAGTTCCAAGTGCACCTCGTCATGTGAGCGAGATTAATATCAAGTCCTCGAAGCAGTGGAGAGAACATCTGGTCCCCATGTTCTCGCACAACAAAGCTACTATAGACTACTATCTGTCGCAAGTCGTTTTCCCGAAAGAGGCGAGGGAGTTTCCGTCCAAGCTCTCTTCCTCGAGTTGGGATCTTGCGGAGGAGAGGACGCACGTTGTCACTGGTTAGTACATATTTTACTATTGGCTGGGCCTTTTTTGAATCACTCTTCGAAGGATTTTCTGGAACAAATGATGGTCGTTACCTCCTACCGACCTCCATCACACAACGGGATCTAGATCATCAGCGAGAGTCCAATGCAAGGGTCCTTACGTACCTGTTGCAGCCAGAAAATAATGCTTACATGACAATGTCACTGACGAATGGCGAGCGTCGCACAGCTTGTCAATTTCTCGACTTGGTAGTGGAGCAAAAGCCGGAGATACGTGTCATATTGGACGTCGGTGCACAAGTACTGGAGCTTCAGAATCACGAATTTGCAGTGGCATGGCTGAAGGCAAAACCTGATTCAGCGGCCGCTGTCTACTTCAACAGGGATGACGAATTGACGGTACTCACGCGGGACGGGACCACGCAGCTGTTGTTGGAGTCTTCCTTCGCACATTGCCTGGACGAGTGCATTGTGTATCTTGATGATGCCCATACAAGGGGTACAGACATCAAATTTCCAAATGACTTCCGAGCTGCTGTTACTCTTGGACCGAAAGTCACCAAGGACCGTCTAACTCAAGGTATGATATTGCGACTGATCTACTCATGACATGTGTATTGATGTCGATCGAAGGTTGTATGCGCATGCGCAAACTTGGAAGTGGCCATTCTGTTATGTTCTTTGCACCCTTGGACGTGGACAGGAGTATTCGTACCATAGCCTCTAAAAACGAGTCAGACGCCATCCACACAATAGACATTTTGGAGTGGGCAATGGTCGCGACATGCACAGAAATCGAAAATCGAACTTCTCTCTGGGCCCAGCAAGGGGTGGACCACGCCTTGCGCTATGAGTCATGGTCTAAATTCAACAACCGTGAAATTTCGTCGAATGAACTCAAAGCAGTGTGGAGACAACCAGATGCAAAAACCCTGGAGCAATTGTACGCCCCGGCGAGCCCTCGTGACATCGCCACCATCTCGATATCAAACATCAGGCAGCGTTGCCTAGACCTTGGACTGTCCTCACTTGACTCGAATGTAGATGCAGAACAGGAACGAGAAATCGTGCACGAGGTCGAGCGTGAACTTGAGGTAAAGCAGTCCCCCAAACTAACACCTGCTGTGCACCAGGTCACCCAGGATGTCCGTCACTTTGTGGACGGAGCGTTCGTCAGTCTCCTCCCTCCAGTGTTCCATCGGGTTTTCAGTCCCGCGGTGATACGCTCTGTTCACCATGAAGACTCACTTGCGTGGGGCCAGAATTTATTCGCTACAGCTGACTTTTGTACGGTCGTCGACGGTGGCCACCCGGGCGAATATCTTCGCCCAGTCAACTGGGTACTCTCGAGGATGTCCCCGTCAGGTCCCATTTTTGTCATCCTCAGCCCATTCGAAGTAAATGAACTATTACCCGAAATTGGGATTAGCAAATATGTCCGACTCCACATATACACACCTCGGACCCACGAGGCATTACGACCATGTGATGACCTGGATCTATACAGCATCCCTGCCGTTACACGCAATTGGACTGCACCAACCGCACTTGTGGACCAGCTGAACTTGTTTGCAGGTCAGCTATATCTGCGTGACTACATGACCTACATCCGGGTTTGCCGCTACCTCTGTGTATATGCCAAGGACCTCAATCAGGAGGGTTACGAGGTTCAGAGTGATGGTTTCATAGAGCCTGCGCATCGTCCATTGAGAGCCCAGAGAATGGGTGGTTTCCCGAGGTCTCCTGTGCCTCTCCTGAGGCACCTCATTGGACTTCGTAGGATGGGACTGCGGGTTGCGCACACTCACATGGGGAGGATTTTGGATGGGCGTCTACTCAGGGAAGAAGACTTTTTGAACTGACAAACATGTGATGGACTGTACGACATTGGTAAGTAGTAATATTCAATGTCCATTTTGCTCGGGCTTCTGATCAGTTGGACACATCATAGCATTGTCTTGCCTTCACTTGTGATTAGCGCTATCTGGACCAAATAACAGACACATTTGAGCACATAAGTAGAAAGCGTAGTCTCCTAAAGGTAAACCCTGTGGAGAATAAGGCGATCATGTATTCGCATTTAGTTATGATACCCAGTAATTTATGGACACCAAGTTGCATCTAAATGAAGTTGTCCCACTATTTCACATCAATCTAATTTCTGCCACCACCTCAAACTGATGTAGGTACCATCTAATGAGGTAACAAGTTCCTGGGGCCACTGTTCTCCAACTCATGGACATATGCCGCAGAAATGGACAGACTCCACTACTACGATTGTCATTCCCCCAACGCAGAACCAATGCCCTCGTAGTGCCAAATAAATGGTTTTCTAAAGACACACAAAGGTGTTGTAGGGTCGAATGTGGGGGCTAAGTCAACAAGTAGACGTTGAACCCAACGTGTGAAATAGTTAGGTGCAATGGACCCACAGATATAGGCTTTCATACTGTCATGTTGCCTCCACTGCCATTCACTAGAAGGCACAGTGTCACATTGTATAACCATTGTGACAAGATATTTGTTGAGTCGAGAGAGGGAAGTCAACAATGAGTTGACATCGTGGTTACTGGGAAGTGACAGTCCAATTGGTTTGTATAGGATGACCAAACTATTACTTGACAACTTGGAGTCACGGGTTTCCATATATTCACGCCCTCTATAGGAACCCTCTTGATCTATTTTGTGCTGCCTGAGAGTGATGTCTGGCACCGTAGCAAGGGACTTGGAGTCAGCCAAGATGTTTCCCTCGCAACAGAAGTCCTCAGAGTCCGTAAAATAACCGTAATCCCCCACCTGTCCTTGTAAGAATTCTAACAGAGCCTGGAAGGTATGCATACTGACCTTTATTCCATTATATGCTAACGACAATTCGGTGGAGACCCCGTCTACGAGTAGCAGGTAGCCCCTTCTCAGACTATGGGGTATCATAAGACCCTGCATGTCACAACTGGAATCATCGGGTCCCTATCAATGGCAACATCAACGCCAATGAGATCATCGACGTGCACAATGAAGAATTCACCCACCTCGACATCGAGACCCATCCACTGATCCGATCCATTATAGGGATCCCGAAACGCATCAATTCTAACTCTGCACTTCCTGCTCTCCCACGCAACGCATGAAGTCCGCACGATCCGAGTTGATCCAGGGAGACAGGTACACTTGACATAGACACGACCATAGCGTCCACCTCGAGAACGCACCTCAGCCATGGATTGGGCATGCTCTGGCCCTCGCACTAGCATTTTTCTGTATTCTTCTTGAGCATAGTTCCACCACGAGTATTCACTAGTATTCTTGGAAAGGAAGTGCATCCAGTCCTCGCCAAACCATTGTCCAAAGCCCACTGCAAAAAGACAGTGAGCTTGACTATCAGAATAGACTTTGACACAAAGAGGGAGAGTGCTAGTTAGCGTGAATGTATTTCCTGTCCTTTCCTCTGGGAACGTGCCGCAGTAGGTGAAACCATTCTCCATGATCGCGTTGTCATCGATTTCGAATGTGACATCGCGATCTGGCATGTCTTGATATCTGAGGTAGACTTGGCGGAACTGTAGAGTGGGCTTTGCAGGATATCCGTTCTCCGATATAAAAAATCTATAGTAATTGGACTTCCACAAAGCCAAATTGATTCGCACTGGTTCACCCGATGAACTAGAGCGGCATGGCAGCCGGGCTTCGAAGACTGAATCAGAGCCACTACAAGGACGGAGGAGCATCCAAATTTGGATCCCGCGATTGGTGACGGGGAATGTACCAAAGTGATCCGCCTCGATCGAGGGCAATTGGTCTTCGGGGATGTCGTGTCTGAGATATTCGGTGAATTCGTCGTGATCCATCAACTCCATTTTAGAACAATCCCAAAAGAAGCTTGGATCATCAGCAAGGATGCTGCCAGGTTTCCAACGATATTGTCCCCACGCAAAGATGCTTTGGTCGTTGGACGTGTGAATGATCTCCAGCTGAAGACGGTGAAATGCTTTCTTGCCCTCTCCATACAGCATCGGCATGTTCACATCCAGTAGCCCCAATAGTGAGTAAGCTCTGTCCTCGACTCGAGTCGTTGTCCGGTGGGTAGCCCACGAAATAATTTGAGCAACGCATGGACGGTTGGCGGAAAGTCCATCCTTCAATATGTGCTCTGGAACCGATGTAATGTGCCATAAGGTACGCGCAAGTGTCCTCTTGTCGCCGATGGGCTGCCAATGGTTGTTGAAGAACTGGAGATTGCTTGGCGCTATCATCTCTTGTAGGGTCCACCCGCGCGAGAACCATTCTGGATATCCATTGGAATTGGGGTACGTCGACTTGTCACGTTTGGTGGGAAAGGATTTGCCAGTGACGTCGTTGAGGTACGCATAGCATACCCTTGAGTTTTCGTACCACCGATACATGGAATTAATCGCTTCGGATAAATCTGCGCTGCTTCGCTTGTCTATACAGCAGGTGTCGACCCACAGCCACTTGTACCCGTCTTTCTTAGCCTGTTCAGAGCTAGCGAGGATCTTTCGATAGCCAGCACGCTGGCGAATATCTTCCTGCTCGTGCTTCTTCATCTTTGCGAGCTTGGTCATCTCTTTATAGTCAACTTCTTTCCCAGTGATCCACCGATGAGACAAGATCGCGTAGTCTGTGCCTTCATCATCACAAAGCTCGATGACCTTCGTTCCACAGTCCACTTTCTTCCCCCTGTCCATTGCTTGTTCCCTCTCGATAAATGCATTTACATTGATCATATACATGCTGCCAGAGTCTATGCACATCTCCCTTAGACCATGGATAATCCTGAAATGTTATCCATACCTCTCTAAACGAAGTTATGGACAACGAAATTTCAGACACAAGTGTTCAAAAGAAATGGTATACGTGTGGCTGTGAGTGGGATGTTGGATGCCAGATAAATGGTGGAGGAAAGTGGCGAATCACGAACGAACGACACTGTAAGGCAGGAAAGTAAACGGTTAAACCCTCAACCCAGTGTTGATGAATGAAGCGCCCAATGACAACACGTGTTTCATGGCATATGTGTACATAGCAGCGGGGGGATGCAGTCAAGTAGTGCCTCGCATGCCCCGAGGACCGAGACAGTGACGAAGCTGTGCGTTGCTAACATAATCCTGCTGGTGCATCTCTTACCACGTCTAACATCTCCTTAGTCCCTAAATTTATTTAGTGCTCTCGACTTGAAGAAGGGCCCAGACTGGCGACGTTTTGAATCCTTGCTGGGATGACTTCAGGTCAACTGCATCCGGGAGTCCTCCGTTCACCGTGGTATGTTCCCTCATTACGATACATAGGAGGGTATTCATCGTCAACGTTGGAGATCGAGTCTTCGAGCACGATCGACAATGTGAAGGTTTTCCTTGTCTTGCATCTCCTCCTGTGTCCCTGTGGCGACGTTAACATGCTGTAGTCTTGTATCATCACCATCCATTTTGCCTTGCCATGAAGAACTTGTACCTTCATTGATCTCGATCACAAATCAAATGTATTGTGGAAGGATATGCAAAGTCATGATCAACCATCAAGATAACTAGGTCACCAAAGGAGCCAATGAACTGCTATTCCTGCACCTCTTTCTCTTCTGCACTGACTGTTTGTTTGTTCTCCCTATGACATATGAGCCTTTGCCAATGCTGCTTGGTGGTGCACTCCTGCCTGTTGTCACTGCTTTCTTCTTCACACTAAGCAGGTGAGGGCCCCTGGCCCCCTCTTCCATCAGGGGGGATCAGCTGGTTGCAAAGGCACCTTTGTGAGCTCTGAAGGCACTGCTCTGTCTAACCAATCATCACCCACTACACTTTATCTCACAAGTGCAAGCCTTACCTGGTGTTTTACCCTGAGTGTTTCATTACTTGATGGTTTGAGGATCATCATGGCACAGTTGATATGTATGTTCAGGACATTGAGTATCCAGGGGAGTTGGGCACAAAGGAACTGGGATAGTGATGACATATCAATGTTGTCAATATTCCCTGTCCAACAATATATCAGAACACACGATCGTGCATCGAAATGTAGGTCCTATCAAGACGCTTGCTAGATACTCATCTTCGGTATAACTTCTTTGTGGTTACATTTCCACCTTTCAAATATCTTGGCAAGGTCTACAATGGGCTACCGTGTCTTTCCCTGGAGATAGAGTTCGTGTATGCAGCATTGCGTGGTAACTGCGTATGGTCCGGTGCAGCAATGTGAATGAGTGAGGGCTCAGGATCTGTGGTGACTTGATCGATTAAGACGTACTGGGTTTAATGGAACTTTGTAGCACTGTCCACAGTCAAGCGTTGCCTATCAAGGCAGACCTTTGATTCTATTACAGTCCTGCATATCTTAGCGTCCATTGGGTGTTTATGCTGAGGAGAGTGTGAACATTGAGGTGAAGTCATACTGAGGACTTTCTCACAGGAGCTGAATGAGATGTGATAGAACCACATAAGTTTGCAACATATTTTGGCTTGTTTTTGGTGCATTTCAGGGAGACAGGGATTTGGCAGAGGGAGGATTTGATGTTGTGATCTATACTTGACATATTGTTGTGATCTTCAAGACTTGGGTGGTCCTCATCCAGTGTCATATGATCCACAAGATTGCAACTAAATGAATGTACCATCACAGGACAGGGCTCATCAGGGTTTTTTTATGCATGGAAAAGGCACAGTATTGTGTTTGACATCTGCATAGGTGTATGGCACTAATCGACCACGGAACCAAAGGCGTAACATCTGTTCACTCGTCCATGTGCAACCTTGTGGGATCGATCCCATGTCAGGCATGAAGCATTCATCATTTGCTTGTTCAAGGCGGAGTACGGTCTACGCAACGAGGTTTACATTCTCTTCTGTCATGCTGGGTGTGTTTACCTCAACTATTTTCTGAACAGTTATGTGGATGAGACGTCCGAGTACCTGGGAAACAAATATTTCAAGGCTGGAATGGCAGACCTACCCGTGCGTTATTTTGTCCTTAGGAAGTTTAGATGGGGGAACGTGCCTTTTGGATTGTTTCCAATACGACTGGTTTTGACATGCACGCTTGTCAGACCTTCACGATTCGCTCATATCATCCTCTGATATACTGCACACTTTTGTCAGCTCCTTCTACGTTATCAAACATACAAGCGATCCTCGATGAACTTGGGCGACGGTTAGAGGGTGAGTGGTATGGGTCCGTCCTCGATGCAGACGCTTTACAGCTGTCCAAGTGTGCCCTGGTAGAGGTGGACAAGTGAGGTGGGTGAGGTATGAGATAGTTAAAGCTGGAGATGAGTGGATAAAGTCAGATCTGCATCGACTTGGGCACCATGCATGCCGAATCTCAACGAGACGAAAAGATGGACGGATTCTCACTGGCACTGAGGAACCAAGCCTGGTGATAATGTTGATAACTATGAGCACATAACTCGGATCGACTTCTTAATTAGTTGGTGTGGTGTTGGTATTTCAGAACCTGAGGTTTACTGGGCTTACAATAACGGGGGCCTCTAGTCTCAACTGCTACTCGAGACAGAACCCTCGACTCTATTGCGATGCTGCACATCTCAGCATTCATTGTATGTTTCACACTAGGTGAGAGGAACATGAACGCGAGCGCGGGGAACGAGTGGAGATCATGAGACGTACCGAGGACTTTGTAAGGCTTGCAATGGTAGAGGGACATAAGATATGAGTTTGGTTGTGTTGTGGTCTACACTTGCAGCCTTGCATGCCCCTGCATACAAAGCCACTGGCCAGTTCCCATGACTTCTGAGTGTGTCAGATCAGCTGATCATGTCATTGCATTTGTGGAATTGGCTGAGGGTCAGTGGGTGTAATGGTCAACAAACACATCATCTAAGGAGTACTATTGCAATCAGTCAGCATGTTCCAGTAAGACTACAGATTCACATGGATATGATACACACATGCACAGAAAAGACAGATAGAAATACCCACTAGTCACAGAATAACTGCTGACTGAAAAATCCATGCTTTGCAACTACTGAGTCAACCTCATCATTGGCATCCTCACCCCCATATGTCAACCTTCATCTCTTGTCTCTGGTCTCAACTCATCACCTGACTGATCCACCAACATAGAACCAACATTCTCATCTTGGTGCCATATAAATGACTTTGCAAAGATGCACAAAGGTGTCGTAGGGTCGACCTTCGAGGCTAATCCAACAATCAGACATTGACCACAAGTTGGGTGCACATCAACTCACAGCCATATGATTTTACAGGGCGGTTTGACAGTGTGGATGATTGGCTGGGAGGCACATTGTCACATTGTATGACACTTGTGACGATATATCTGTTGGTGAGACGAGTTGAGAGGGACACCAACAATGCATTCACATCGCAGTTAATTGGAAGTGACGATGCATGTGGTTTGTATAGAGTGACAGGAACACCTAAAAACCTGGTCTTATGGGCTTCCACATAGTCGCTATTTGTATTGTACCCATCCATTCGGTCTATTCTGTGCCGGCTGGAAGCGACCATCTCCGAAGGAAGGGTCCTGAGGTCGGTAAATATATTGCCTTCACAGTGGAAGTCCTCGGATTCCGTCAAGCAACCATAATCCCCCAGCTGTCTCTGTAAGAGTTCAACCAGAGTTTGAAAGGTATGCATGCTCACCTTTATCCCTTTGGGCGCTAACGTCCATTCCATAGTGACCCCTTCTACAAGTAGCACATAGCTACTCTGAAACTCGTTTCTCAGTCTATGGGGGATCATGAGTCCCCGTATGTCACGATTGGGACCGTTGGTCCCCTAACAATGTACCAATGAGATAAAGCACATATGCAAGGGAGAATTCACCCACCCCAACATCGAAGCCCTTCCAATTATCTGGTACATTATAGGGATACTGGACTGCATCAATCCTAACTCCACACTTTGTCGAGCCCTCCCACATGACGCAGGAAACCCGCACGGTCAAATTTGATCCAGGGAGATAGTTATGCTTGACCCAGATACGACCATAACGTCCGCCTCGAGAGCACACCTCGGCCATCGATCGGGCATGCTCTGGGCTCTTGACCAGTAGTTTATCATATTCGAATCTGGAATAGCTCTCCCACGGATATCCACTAGTAGATCCCTCGTAAACGAAGTGTATCCAATCCTGGCCAAAGCATTGTCCGAAGCCCACTGCAAAGCGACAGTGGGATTGACTATCAGAATAGACTTTGACACAAAGAGGATCATTACTGGTCAACTTGAGCGTGGGCTCTATGAGATTTGATGGGTACACGCCGCAGCAGGCGAAACCATTCTCCGTGATCGCACTGTCATCGATCTCGAACGTGATGCAATGGGGTGTGTCTTGATATCTGAGGTAGACCTGATGAAACTTTAAAGTTTGCCGTATAGGATATGCCGGCGTAAAAAATCTATAGTAATCGGAATTCCACAAAGCGAGGGTGATTCGCACTGGTGCGAATGCCGGCTGGGAGCGGCATGATGGCTGAGAGCGACATGGAAGCCAGGCTTCGAAGACCGACTCAGAGCCATCCAAGGGACGGAAGAGCAGCCAAATGTGAATGCCACGATTAGTGATGGGGAATGTAGTGAATCGATCTTCGTTGATGTCTTCTTCTGGGTTGTACTTTTTGACATATCGGATGAATTCATTGTGATCTATCAGCTCCATTTGATTGCATTCCCGAAAGAAGCTTGGGGTATCAGCAAGGATGCTACCGCTCCGACGAGTGCCCCTATCCCACCGAATGTCTCTGTCTCGTCGAGTTTCTTCATCGAAACCCCACGCGAAGATGCTGTGGTCGTTCGACATGCGGATGATCTCCAGCTGAAGACGATGAAATGCTTTCTTCCCCTCCCCATACAGCATTGGCATATTCACATCCAGTAGTCCCAATAACGAATAAGCTCTGTCCTCGATTCGAGTCGTCGTCCGATCGGCAGCCCATGACATGATTTGAGCAACGCAAGGACGGTTGGAGGAAAGCCCACCTGTCAGTATATGTGGTGGAACTCGGGTGATACATGATAAGATATGTGCAAGTGATCTCTTGTTGCCGATGTGCTGCCAATCCTTGTTGAAGAACTGGACGTTACTTGGCGCTATCATCTCCTGTAGGGTCCAGCCACGCGAGAACCATTCTGGCCAGCCATTGGAAACTGGATGCTTCTCGTTGTCACATTTAGTGGGAAAAGATATGCCAGGAACGTCGTGGAGGTAGGCATAGCATACTTTCGAGTGTTCATACCACCGGTACATGGAATTGATCGCTTCAGATAGCTCTGCACTGCTTCGCTTGTCGATACAGCAGGTGTCGACCCACAGCCACTCGTACTTGTCCCTCTCAGCTTGTTTACAACTATCGAGAATCTTCCGATAGCCGTCACGCTGGCGAATTTCATCTCTTTCCTCTACCTCCATCTTTGCAAGTTCGACCATCTCGTCATGATCGATTTCTTGATCAGTCCACCGGTGGGATAAAATCGCGTAGTTTGTAGTTTCATCATCACAGAACTCAAGGACCTTGGTTCGACGGGTCACTGGCCACCCCAGGCACATCTTCCTCTCCCTCTCGATAAATGCTTTTACGTTGATCAGACGCATGCTATCTGAGTCTTTCTTAGACGATAATCAATGACTGTAGAATGGTGTCCATACCTCAAACGAACTGCTGGTCACCAAAAATCAGACACAGGTACCTGGAGGAAATGGCGTATGCGTAGTTGCGGTGATGGGGCTGCACTGGTGGACAATAGAAAGTTAGATACACAGATAAATGAAAAAGCAGAACTGGCGACACCCACAGGAAAGTTTGCTTTAAACGCCCAACTGAGTGTTGGGGATTAGCGGTCAAGGACAAGGGCAACACGTGGTGCATCATAGCCCAAGGCTTTTGGCAGACATCCGACCTTCGGCGCAGCTGAGGCCCCAAGTTATATGGGCGTCAAGTTCCAATGTCCAATGGTATTCGGTCTCGTCATCCAGTACAGTCGCTGGGACCACGCTGTACGTCATCAATCGAAGATGTCGATTGACGTGCCACACAGCATTCCTCCTGACCAGCAGCACTGGATCTTTGTAGGAAAACAGCTTGAGCATGTTCAGATTAGAACAACCAGAAGGAGTCGATCATTCAATTCGGCTTTCCCTAGGGTTCGTCAAAACCCCAACAGGACGACGATCACCACTGAGGCCAAGTTCTCTGGCACCATCGATAACGTCAAGTCGAAGGTACTGGACAAACATTCAGAAGGGGTCAACCTCCCACTGTCTCGTCACGCAGACCTCCGAGCCATGCACACCTTTGTTGCCAAGACCCTCACGGAGAAGACCATCACCTTTGATGTCGAGTCATCTGACACGACCGACAACGTAAAGGCGAAGATCCAAGACATGGAGAGTATTCTCCCCGACCAGCAACGATTGATCTCGCTGAGAAGCAACTCGAGGATGGCAGGGCTCTTTCCGACTATCTCGTCATGTCTCCTTACTATGATACATACATGATATAATTCTCATTGCCACCTGCAGTGCTACGTCTCAATCTTCGACTTGACGATTACGTTGGAAGCTGAGTCTTCGCACACCGTATTGCAATGTGAAGGCCGGGTTCCAGGACATGGAAGACATCCTGCCAGACCAGCAGCGCTTGATCTTTGCTAGCAGGCAGCTCAAGGATGGTCGCATTCTTTTCTACTGGAATATTCAGAGCACTCACCTCATATTGCGTCTCCATGATTCACTGTATTGTTTCGTGTATCACCTAATTTTGCCTTGATTGTTAGCACGTATCCTCCCCCCACCATGATATGGCAATATACATCATTATGTGGACGATGTATGTTGTGAATTGAAATGCATTATGTCTGCAAAGTAACTATCGACCATCCCAATAGCTAAGGGCCCAGTCATCACAGGACTTTAGTGTATGATAGCCGAAAGTTTTTGGTGCAGTGAGGGCGTCAAGCTCCAACATCCTATTGACCAATAGTGTTGGCCCATGCGATTCAGAAATGATGGGCTGCGACCGCAACAGTACAGTGGTACGAGGAAGTCTGACCAACGAGTGTAATCGTAAAAGTACAAAACAGCCAACAATATTGAAACGACCCACTAAAGAAGACATTTCATCCTGTCCTTTAAGCGATAGAAATCGAACACCTGGTTACCCGTGCATCGCACTCTCAGCCCTGGGCAAGTTACTGATGTAGACCTGCAATTTACGACACTGCTATGCGTGGTTTTACCTGCACCAACTGCATCACTTCCTCGGCCACCACTCCATTCTGCACATCAAAGGAGCAAAAAGAGATGCATGCACCAAAATCAATGCACTCTGGTTCAGTGTATTCACCTAATGCTTATTGCATTTCCCCAAACTCGCCATCCAAGGTTGAGCGGAATATCGTGACAGCGACGGAGTAGCGCTGGCTTACGTAGACACTCAACTCCTTGATTTTGAGGAAGGCGATAAATTCGTATTATGGTGCAGCTTGCAGGAATAGAAGCAGAGGCAGGAGCACAGGTGGAAATGAGAGGCGGTGAGGTGTGCAAGTATAAAATGCTCTAGGGATGTGCAGAATGCGCGGATGTCGACTTTTCTGGCTGACAGTGTACGATTGTTGCATGGCAGGACTTGTCACATAGGCGGTGCAGGGTGGGTGAGCGTGTAGGTGAGTAGAAGGAAAAGAGCAAAGAGAGAGGGGTGAGCGCACGATGATGGTAGCAAACGGACCCGAAAACACATTCACTTGCTATCGAAATCTATACCCGAAAACCAGCATTCATGCATCATGGCCAGCATGAGAGTGATGTCGTTCACCATCCGCTTCACATATCGTGTCATTAGTTAGCACTTACAACACCATAAGATGATGGTAGCGGGCGGTGATACAAGGGATGAGAGCACCTCCTCGCACTGAATCCTGTACATATGTTTCCGCATACCCTTGGCCTCATTCGCTACATCGACACCCTTCTCTGTGCGCTGGAAAAGATATTTGACGTTGTCTTACATGAGGGCCATGATTTCGTGTGGGAGGGACTCAAAGTGAGCTACCATAGGTACCATGTGATGTCTGACGGCCGATACCTTGCTCAGACTCAGCATGTCAAGACTGGGTTCTACTCACCGTTGTCTGTGGGCGGCACTGACTCTTGGAATACCGAAATAAAGGTGTTACGACTCGCTATGCTGGCAGAGCTTGGTGGGGATTGTTCCGGGTCTGTTCGCTGCAGATTGATGGAAAAAATGAGCCTCAAGGTCGAAATAGACGCCTTACTAGAGCGTCTTTAGACTGCAACCCACCATCACTGTTCCTACTTGCATTCAAGTGATATTCTGACTTCTCTATCTTCGACGATTTTCATGTTTAGCTTCTTTAGTGCAAATTCTGACGAGGCAGAGGAGAAAGCGCTACAGTACAAGATTACTCATGTGTTTTTCCCCTTGCAGCTTCCGGGTAAAGACGACAACACGCTTGCCAATGGTCGTGCTCTATCCGAAGGAGTATACGCCTCCGCTCTCGCCTATGCGGAGCATCTCAGTGCCTCGGAAAAAGTTCAATGGCAGCACATCGTTGGAATGCTTCGTAGTTTCCATGATGCCATTGCTTTCGAAGTACTGAATGAGAAACTTGTTGTTTCTCAGCTACAATCTATGAGCGTTGGAGGCAAGTAGTCCCCTGTATTCTGTCCATCATACTGAAAAATACCGGTAGATGTCCTCGTGTTTTTTATACGTGCCCAGAATGCGGCGATCATCTTCAGAAAGTTTGCAAACGAAACGTTTGCAGAGTCCTTTGAGGTTTCCCCACCGGCGAAAGTGGTCATGAGCACACGTGGCAAACTGGTGTGCTCATACCCCGGTCCCGCCATCGCTGTTCCTAATGAAGTCTTCGAAGATCCACTATTCGCTTCAGAGCTGGCACACTTTCTCAGTCAAATGAACGAAGATAACCTTCACACGACACCCAAGATGAGCGAGGCTGGCTCAACGGTGGTTGAAGAACCTGACACGGCGCATCCGCGATATATAACAGAGTTACTGACGGGCATCTTACGGGGAGTCGGTAGGCCCGTTGACATTCCTCGGATCAACAAACGCATTGGCGATGATGTCCATTCTCGATATGTAAGGAAGTCGCCAATTGGCATCATACGGAGAGTCAGCAAGTTTGTTGGCATTCAACGGATCAGAAAACTCATTGGCTATGATGTCGTAAGGAATAACTAGCGCATTGGTATTGATATCGTGTATACTGACTCTCAGGACAAGGTGCATTTACGATACGCAACGAAGACTGGCATCATACGGAGAGTTGGCAGGCTCGTTGGCATTCCAAGGATCAGAAAACTTGTTGGTTGCGATGTCGTAAGGAATAACTACGCGTTGGGGATGATGTGTATACTGACTCTCGGGACAAGGTACACTGGCGGTACATGTCCAAGTTGCTGACCAGCATCATATCGAGAGTTGCCAGGCTCGCTGGCATTCAACGAATCAGAAAGCCTCTTGGTGACGATGCCTTGAGGAGTAACTCTGGGCCTCCTTGGCGTCGGTCCCCACTCTGGTTAGTCATCAGAGTTGCAATACAGACTACGCTCGAGCGCAACACGCTGGGACGAAATGTCTATAAGACATTCATGTTGTTCATCATGAATCAACTTGCCCAGCAAGCCTTGCAACGCAACATGTCCAACGACGTGCTCCAGTGGACAGCTGCTAAAATAAGCCGTCGTCTGACAAAGCTAGGAGATTCACCACCGGAATGGCTTTCGACTGCTGTGTTGGAAACCTGCACAAGCATTCGAACTCTCCTTGATGCAAGATGGAAGGATGTTCAGAGCGTTGATGCCGTCTCCCCACTTTGGGCACCTTCTAGCCTCAACTTCTTGGCTGATGCTCGGCTCTCCATGCTCCATAGTAGGGCTTACATCACACGTGCTTTGAGTCGCGTTCATTCCAACCCCCCGTCGTCCACATTTAAACCCAAGGATCGTGTGCGAGGAACACTGGTGGACTTTTTGTCGGCCGATGGCAATTTCTTCCAGGCTGCATATAAACGTGAACCCCACCTGACACTGTATGACGTTGAGAAGGAGGTCAATAATGGTATTGACCAGTGGGTGATGGGCATCTCGTTGGCAGGAATTGACAGCGCCTCGGAGAGGTTGGAACTCCTTCAGAAGGGCTACTCGACAGCTGCCCTAGAAACCTACGGATACCGTCCAGAATATTACTACAGCATGCGAAAAACCGACGAAGGCGACCGAGTAACCTACAAATGTAACCCTGAGGCCATATCACGGATGTTTCTCACTGTAATCAAGTTATGGATTGCACTGGACAAACTCATTACAAGACAGATCCCTATGCTCGCCGATTACTCTCCCGAAGTGCCTACTTGCTTTTTAGAACGCCTTCTCCTTCGACACCCTGGGGACCTCGTGCAATTCCGTGCAGCGTTTCAGTACATTTACAATCGCCATTCAGGTGCCAGGAATGGTTGGTCTGTATTCTCAGATCAAGTAGACCTGGACAGTTTTGCTGTGCGTTATTACAATCAGTCGTCAGAGCTGCAGGCACTCCAGTCCCGAATCATCAAAGATGCGAATTTTTCCAGGAGAACGAAACTCACGGAATTGGACACCTTAAATACTCTTCATGCACAGCTCCAAGAGCAGGTTGCGCGGGCTAAACACAACCACGACCTGACAAGTGCAAATCATACCAAGAAATCGTGCATAAAATGTAAGCTCGAGCAAAAAATGGATGGTATGAAGATCAACGTGCATGAATGGCCCCTGCCTAAGGATTCATGTCGTGCCGCCTCCATTGTCTTTGAATTGAGGTGTCCTGTTGCATTCAACATGTGGCGTTCAACTACCTTACACCTCCTTGCTGGCCTTCGTTTTCCACCAACATTCCCCGAGCAACCTCCCATCACTCTAGAGACATATCCGAGTCTGCGCTCCTATTACACTAAACACTCAAGATCCTGTGTCACACCAGTTTTTGATACTGAGGCACTTACGACATCTCATCATCATGTAATCCACATTCCAAGCGAGTACAGCAAAGTCTGTGTAAACAGTAGTTTCGGTTTCCACTACGTCGACATGTACACTCGGATGCGAGTTTCTGATGTCTTCAGTTCTCTGGATATTTCGTCCCTTTGCTCATATGGCCACGGTGATCACTTCTGTTTCGGTCCGTACAGCAACCTGCAGCAATATCTGCAAGACACCACCCACACATCAAACAATGTCATCTGCAATCAAGCAGACTGTCACAAAGGTCTCTCTGTCCATGAGTTCATTGCATTCAGGCACTTGTGTAGCAGACCCTTTTTACAGTGGATGAATATTTTGCAGGAGATTTGTGCCAACATGCTGAGCCTTCATTGTAGAGAGGTGCATGTGCTCCTTGCTCAGGCAGCTGGTCAAGTAGGCCCTTGTTCAACCACCAGGGAACTTGTTTGGCATCATGAACTCAAGTGCCCATTCTTTCACTGCTCACTCTTGACAGAGCTTGAAAATGTTGTTGTGACAGCATCAAATAATTGACTGGAGGGCATGATGATGAACACCATCACTTATCTTGTTTCCTGGCTTCTTGCAGAGTCACCCCTTGTGGAGGATAGATTAGACACTACTCATCAGGCTTGTCAGCTCCTTTGCACAGTCCATGACAACACCTTTGGTTGGGTATTAGAACTCTTGGAAGCACTTGAGAACATCATGGGGGATGATCAGCAGGGCCTTGCATCTCAGCTTCATGACATGGCTGCCATCTGCTGCAGCACTTTTGATGTTGGAGATCTGAATGTCACAACACAACTGCTCAACTCTCCTAGAGCTATTGAGATCCTCTTGTTTTGTGCAATTATTATCCACGACAGCCCCTCTGCCCCGTCATATGGCGCCTACAATATGTCCCAGCTACTTCTTGACCGAGATCGTCACTTGTCATGGAGATTGCAACGTGTAGTTGGCGATATTATTGAAGCAGAGAGCGAGGGCGTTGACCTCGCTGTGAACCGCGTTTGGTCGAGATACCATCGGGGCATTCGCTGGTCCAGGAATGGCCCCATCAACTCCACCTGGTTCACTACCAGAGCTCTCGGGTCCAATGGCCAGCCGTCGTCCCGGGTATACCTTGACATCCTTGATGGTTCCTTGCTGGTTGATGGCACGACGGTGCGGAGACTGCCACATGTCATACGGAACCATGACCTTTTCAAGTCCATCTTCTATGATGTAAGTACATTCTGATTGACCTGGAACAATTGTTGATTTTCTGCAGGAAGTTGTGGATGTCATGCCTAGCAATATGGGTGGAATGGAATATGCCACTCGTGGCTTGATTTCTGGGCATCGTGTATGTATTTTCACCTGGTTATAGTTAAACCCATTTGAAACATCCATGAAGGTTTATTTCCGGATGGCCGGAGATGAACTGATCATACGGGCGAAAAAACAACATTGTGATGACATTTTTCAGTTGATTCCTCGTCAAAAGTTAGAATCCGACCTTCCCAAAGTTCTCATAGAGATGCACGTACACTGGCTCAATCTTACTACTAGGTCGATTGAAGTTCGTCCTCTCGCACAAGTATGGCAGTCGTCGCCAGATAACTGGCACATCCAGTTTGCGCCTGGACGCCACTCTATGAAGAAAGGTGATGCGATGCTCTTGGACATTCGCAGTCCATCGTGGAAAATGATATCGAGTCGCTTGGAACCCCTTGAGGTGCCACAGAATCTTATCATAACGCTAACGTCGGGTGGTGACACGCCCGAAGTGAGTGTTGAATTACCCTGCTATGGCCTTACATTCTTCATCAACAATTGTGGGGAACTGGAATCCCGCAACTTTCGTGATATGATCTATGATGATTCGCAGTCCATGGGAACTATGATTGGCTTTGTCAACAGGCTTGTGCTACGACCAAAGCTCGATACCGCGCATGAGCAGAGGTGTGTACTAATACCAACAGGCGATGTTTCGTTCACCAGACATGGCCACCATGTCCGGGTTTTCGTTGCCATCCATAGCCTTCTAAATGCAAGGACCTACCAGACATTTAGGATTGACACAGACCTAGGCTGCCTCACAGGCAATATGAGCCTTGCAAGCAAACTTTATCAAGCATACTTGCATGCGCTGACCAGTAACCCGTGTTCGGTGGATCCTCTGACAAAGAAGACTGGTACAGAAGAGGCACTCTCTATCTTGCGTTCAGCTGCCTGCCAGTCATTTACAACGATTGATGATCGAGTTAGAGAACTCCTGGAGAGGATCACATCACTAATCTCCAAGCCAACAATGGAGAATCAGTTCTTCAACTGGCACTTGGATGAAGAAGGCCTTCCTGTCGCTGCTCAACATCATGGTCTTTATCTTTCTTGTCTGTCGATCGTCAAAATCCACGAAGGTCTACGGCTGTTTCGTGAAACCCCACCACTACCCATAGCATTTCCAATGGTAGAAGAACACATTCTGCATCGAGCTTCAATCAGAGCAGCCATCCTGTATCCTCTGGAATCCCATGAACCACTTACAGGCGATAGCCATGATGCCATCTATACCGCGCGTGACTTGTTACAGCATGGTTCGGGCGAATTTCGCGCATATAGCGTTGCCTTTGACATCTGTTCATGGTCTCCTCCAAAGCTATCACCGGCTGATATCTATTCCTTACTTGAAGAGGCAACAACGCAACTGACATGGTCCAGGGAACAGGCAATATCCCTTCGCTATAGCAAGGACTGGTTGAACCCAAGTAATTGGCTCCCCATGTATCACATGTGTCGCCAGAGTGACATGCAACAGCATCGCTTTCAACTCCTATTTTCACTACCTGCCCTTGCATACAGCTCTCCACATCTCGATACTATCACCCGTGCCCTGGTTGCCATCGCAGTGGTACCACAGCTCAAGCGCGAAATCCCTCCTGCATACAGAAGTTATGTCTTGTCGGATACCTATACACCCACAGCACAGAAGCTTCATTCGTTTGTTTCATCGTGCGCAGTATCATTTGAAAGAAGTCCAGAGGAAAAAGTGCAGGAATATGAGGATCGAATCCAAAGAGACGGCACCCTAGCAGCTGCGAGGTTGACTGTGCAATGGCCAAGTACGACTCCACCTCCCTGTGATTTTCTGGACGATTCCTTGTATGACCTGAAAGAGTTATCTTCTAAGGTCCTGAAGTTGTTTGCGAGTTGCTACCAGAATTGGGAGTTGAAGGTACACTTGGACCATGTTCGGGAAATTATGGGCCAAATCTCGGTTTCCTCAGATAACTTATCAGACTATATTTTCACGCCTGCAATTCGGAGTCCTCTTCAGACTTGCTATGAAACAACCATGGCCGACCTATTTAGTCGCCCAATACCGACTTTGCCCTCAAGTGAGCATATCATGGCGCTCCCCACGCAAATCCGCTCTGCATCCGCCTCCGAAGAGCTATGCCAACTAATCGATACAGTTCGACGAAAGACTACTAATCCATTCCAACAGACGTATGCCGAAGACCTTCGCCAGAGCGAGATGGTTTATCGTAGTGAATCGCCATCAGTCTCACAGGCACCCGGGGATCTAGGTCTATTCAAGGCACATTACGACAAAAGCAAGGAAGGATACACCCAGTGTTTCCGTATCCTTGCAGACAGTTTAGGTCCGCAAACCAAGGGCGAAAGTGCAGTCAACGCATCTGGTCAGTGGCCCCGTATCACACCAAAGATTCTCCTCGGCTGCATTGCATCTACATCCTCGATTATGGTGCCTCCGCTCTGGAGAAATTGTCTAATGTCATTCGCAAAGGTTTGCTTGCGGTATCAACATGCCCGCCGGATGCTACTTCTTGTGATGCGTGAGCAATTCGATGACTTGTGCAATGAGATGGCCAACACCGGCTGCGATGGGCAGGAGGTAGAATCATCGTGTCCTGACTGGCTGCTAATTCAGGTAGGTTTCAATGCATGTCCCACTAATTCTCACACAATTTTGCCTCCCATCAGCTGGATGGGAATTTCCTTATTCGAGGTATCCAAGCCGACGTCGCAGTTGAAATGATAGCACCGCAGTCAGGCCAGAACACCACTTTGCAGTTACACATGGGGGAGGGGAAATCGTCGGTTATCATCCCACTAGCTGCCTCGGTCCTTGCAAATGGCGACCAGCTCGTGAGAGTAGTCGTTCCCAAGGCTTTGACCACTCAAATGTTCCAGCTCCTCGTCGGTCGCCTCGGTGGGCTCACAAACAGACGCATCTATCATTTCCCATTTTCACGATCTCTTAGACTCGACCGATCTACTGTGGAGGCCTTACTCGGAATCTTGGAGGAATGCAAACGTGAACGTGGAATCTTTGTAGCTCAACCAGATCACATATTGTCTTTCAAGCTCATGGCCGTCGAGAAGCAGCTTGATCAAAATGAAATCAACGAAAATATCGCTGCGGAGCTGCTTAGAATACAGCAGTGGTTGGATTCGCATGCCCGTGACATCCTTGATGAGTGCGACGAGATTTTGCATATGCGGAATCAACTGGTGTATGCCATTGGCCCAAAACAAGCTTTGCAAGGCTCCCCGGAACGATGGACGAGGGTACAGCAGATACTAGGTCTTGTGAAACACCGTGCTGCAGACCTGCAGACCTGCTTCCGTCAAGAAGTGGAAGTTGAACCCTGCTCACATGGGGCATTCCCTCACTTTCGTATCCTACATCATGACGCTGGAGAGGGGCTGATCTTGAGGATAGCCGAGGATGTTATGAACGATCTACTCCCCAATTCTAGCTTTAGACAAGCACCTCAAGATGTTCGGGGTGCCATTTTCAACTTCCTTACAGATATAGACATCGTCCACTCTGAAGCAATAGTGCGGGACTATGCGAAATCCACCCCCATCTGGACTTCCCTACTACACTTACGAGGACTTCTAGCGTCTGGAATACTGTTGTTCGCGCTGAAGGAACGGAGGTGGCGCGTTGACTATGGTCTTGCACCTAAGAGGACTATGCTTGCTGTGCCCTACCGCTCTAAGGACGTTCCTGCACCCAAAGCCACATTCGGGCAGCCAGACGTCGCTATGGTTCTCACCTGTCTCTCCTACTATTACGAAGGACTTTGGGGGGGACAGCTAAAGCAGTGCTTTAAGCTCCTTCTGCAGCAGGACGACCCGACTAAAGAATATGAGGCGTGGGTCCGGGATTTGACCGTAGTTCCAGGCGCACCTCGTCACGTGAGTGAGATCAATGTTGAGTCCTCGAAGCAGTGGAAAGAATATCTGTTCCCCATGTTCTCCCATAACAAAGCTACCATAGACTACTATCTGTCGCAAGTCGTTTTCCCAAAAGAGGTGAAGGAGTTTCCGTTCAAGTTGTCTTCCTCGAGCTGGGATCTTGCAGAGGAGAGGCCACATGTTGTCACTGGTTAGTACATGCATTACTATTGGCTAAGCCTTTTTTGAGTCACTCCCCGAAGGATTTTCAGGAACAAATGATGGTCATTACCTCCTCCCGACCTCGATCACGCAACGGGATCTAGATCACCAACGAGGGTCCAATGCAAGAGTTCTTACCGACCTCTTGCAGCCAAAAAATGACGCTTACATGTCAACGTCAACGGCGAATGGCGAGCGACGTACAGCTCGTCAATTACTTGACTTGGTAGTGGAGCAAAAGCCGGAGATATGTGTTATATTGGACGTTGGTGCCCAAGTACTGGAGCTTCGGAATCGCGAATTTGCAGCAGCTTGGCTGGAGGTAAAACCCGATTCAGCAGCTGCCATCTACTTCAATGAAAAAGACGAATTGACGGTGCTCACGCGAAAAGGGACCACGGAGCTGCTGTTGGAGTCTTCCTTCGCACATCGCCTCGACGAGTGCGTTGTATACCTCGATGAGGCCCATACAAGGGGTACAGACATCAGGTTTCCAAATGACTTCCGAGCTGCCGTTACTCTTGGACCGAATATTACCAAGGATCGTCTAACTCAAGGTATGACATTCCAACTGGTCTACTCATGACATGTGTATTGATGTCAATCGAAGGTTGTATGCGCATGCGCAAACTTGGAAGTCGCCATTCTGTCATGTTTTTTGCACCCTTGGACGTGGACATGAGCATTCGTGCCGTAGCCTGCAAAAGCGAGGCAGATGCCATTCACACAAGGGACATCTTGGAGTGGGCAATGGTCGCGACGTGCACTGAGATCGAAAGCCGTGCTTCTCTCTGGGCACAACAGGGCGAGGATCATGCGTTGCGCTATGGCTCATGGTCCCAATTCGTCGATCGTGAGATCCCATCAAATGAACTCACACCAGCATGGCTCCAACCAGATGCGAAAACGCTGGAGCAGTTGTACGTTCCGGCAAGCCCCCGCGACGTCAGCACCATTTCAATACCAAACATCCGGCAGCGGTGCCTAGACTTTGGGCTCTCCTTGCTTGACACGGATACGGATGTAGAACAGGAGCGAGAATTGGAGGTCGAGCGCGAACTTGAAGTGAAACAGGCCAAATTAATACCTGCCGTGCATCGGGTTTCTCAGGATGTCCGTGAATTTGTGCGTGGGGCACCCATCAATCCGCTCTCTCCAGCGTTCCATCGGGCTTTCAGTCCCACGGTGATCCGCACTACTCAGGCGGACAACACACTTACGTGGAGCCAGAATTTATTCGTTACGACTGACTTTTGCACAGTCATTGCGGGTGGTCAGCCAGGCGAATACCTCCGCCCTGTGAACTGGATACTCTCGAGTGTCACCTCGTCAGGACCAGTCCTCGTCATCCTCAGCCCGTTCGAAGTCAATGAACTATTGCCCGAAATTAGGACCAGTAAATCTGTCCACCTCCACGTGTACACACCTCGGACCCTTCAGGTGGTACGACCTTGTGATGATCTCCTTCTGTACAGCATCCCTGCCGTTCCATGCAATTGGACTGCACCGACTCTGGTTGTGGACCAGCTCAACTTGTTTGCAGGTCAGCTATATCTGCGCGACTACATGACTTACATCCGAGTTTGCCGCTACCTCTGTGTCTATGCTAAGGATCTCGATCGTGAGGATCACTTTGAGGTTCAAAGCGACGGTTTCATAGAGCCCGTGCACCGTCCATTGAGAGCCCAGAGAACAGATGCCTTCCAGAGGTCTCCATTGCCTCTCCTGAAGGACCTCATTACACTTCGTAGGATGGAAAGGCCGTTCGCACACACCCATATGGGCAAGCTCTTGGATGGGTGTTTACTTGGGCAAGAAGACTTTGAACGGAGACGCAAGTGATGAGCTGTACAATATTGGTGAGTTATAACGTTTCAAATTGCATTGTCCTCAAGTTCCTTATGGTCGAAGCAGCACGTCATACCATTCTCCTGACTTGAGCATCGATGTCGAATTCTCGCTTTCGCATACGCAGAACCCCTAGTTTCTCACAACAAGATACTGGTTTGTACAGGATTACATAGAAACACAGTAATTTATGAACTTGGAGTTGGATCTAAATGAACTTACCCTTCTTTATCTATTGACTCACACAACCTAAGCTCCAATAACTATGTAACATGCAGATGTCTTACATCCATTGCTGTCACCCATGAGGACCTTGAGAGAGAACATAACACTGTAAGATTTAGTAGTTTAGTGAATCAGGGATATATGATAGGGAGGTATTTGACCTGTCGCTTGACCCATATAAGGAACTGGAGACACGAGTTTTCTGTTTCGTGAGATGAAGCCACTGAAGAGGGTCAGTTGTGGTGCGGTCCCGTATGGCTAAAGTGGACATCAATGGGTTAGGAAGGGGGGTGAACGAACTTAGAGAATAGACCGGAGAAGTATGCTCGAGTGATGGTTTTGATGTCTGATGGAGCAATGACAAAGTCAGGGGTGGTCTGGGTCTGCAAGGCTGTTCGAATCAGTACAGACCATTTACTGAAGAGCCATGGATGACAGAGCAGATTTATATCCCTGCGCGAGTGGATGTATACATAGTAACTCCTGGCGCTATTCGTGGTAGCACACTCTGTGAAGAAGAGAGTGCTGTAAAAAGGTCGGGAATGATGCCGGCCGACCAGGATGAATGATTAAAAAAACGAGAGTGATAAAAGCTCAAGGGCTGGAACGTTGGAGGCTTGGAAAAGTGTAGTTTATGCAGGCAGATTTAAGTAAGGCGACTGATCCATCGAAGCTCCGTCATAATTGAGCGAATACGATCGTTGCTGACTGGTAATGAACCAAGCTGTGACTGTATGACGAAAAGGCGTAGTCACGTAGAATCTCTCCAAGAGCTTGGTATCGGCACTGTTGGTAAATGAACCACCACCTCTCCGCACTGAGAAGCTGGGGGAGGTGTCTGAAGCATGGATTGGCATGGACGCGTCACAGAACGGGAACGAGAATGGTTTGTCCGACTATGCCATGGCTGTGTTGCTGATTCCCCTAGGAAGATTACCCGAGTCTCCCACAAGCAGTTGCACTCGTTACCTTGTTCTACGTTCCCATAGTGGTCTCTAACATGTTGTAGTCATCATCATCCAGTTCGCCTCGTATTTTGGAGGGTATGAAAAGTAAGTCACTATCGACCACTGAGATAGCTAAGTCATACGCTTCCTGTGCCTCGTGTGGGGGCTGTTTGTTCGTCTTCTGTTTTCACCAACGCACGAGTCTTGCCAAGGGTGCTTTAAGGTGCACTTGTGTTGTTCTCTTCTTCACACTCAGCGGATTTGGGACTCTGGGACCCTTCAAAAGGGGGATCACTGCTATCTCCGAAGGCACTGCACTGCCTGGTCAACTATCATCACCATCCCACTTTCCCTTGCAAGTTTGGAGATGTATCTGATGTTTCACCCTCAAAGTTTGGCACTTGGTGGTTAATAGTAAGTATCAGGCATAGCTGGACACGAAGGCATGGGACAGCATTGCGATGGTATATCGATGCCTCTTAGTATTCCGTGTTCCACAATATGTCAGAACACACAGTCATGCATCAGAACATATGGTGTTTGTTTTTGACCTGTCGACGATGCTCACTACACACTCGTCTTCCTGTATAGCTTCTTTCTCGGCAATTTGTACTGCATGATACAGAGTATTTCCCTGCAGATATAACTCATGTATGCGGCATTGCGTGATCACTGTGTATGGTGTGGAATAAGTAATGTGAGTGGTGCTGGTGAGGGCTCAGCGCTCAGGATTCCGTGGTATCTTGATTGATTCAGACATACTAGTTTAACAACGTCTTCACTGCTAGCCACCCATTGACTCCGTTGCGATCTTGCACATCTTTAGCTAAGTGTTTCTGCTACATGGTGAGGTGAACATGAACATGGGGGAATGAGCACAGTGGTGGAGACGTACCAAGGCTTTGGCCCGGTATGACTTGTGGAAGCTGGTAGGGGATCATCAGGTGTATGTAGCCCCAAATAAATCCTTGACTTCAGGTAACCACTTTTATAAGCATTATTTGCATACTTCATGGTCAGTGTCTGTGGCCAAGATGGGAGTGATATGCCCCCATATCGTTCTTCACTCGTTTCACCTACCATGTCATGGAAGGATTCACATATACAACACCATATGACAATGGCAGGGGACATGGCACCTCACACTCCTGTAATGCTACCATTCCCCTCATTTGCTGCATTAACTCTCTGTCCTGCAAGGAATGCGAATGTGTCCATGTTAACAATTGCGTTGTCAATAACTTTGCCTTACAGGAGGGCGAGGATTTCATCTGGAACATGACCAGGCATGGATCTACTACAAAGGATGATGTGCATGAGGGAGCAAGTGTATCCATTTTGCCTTGTTTCGTGAAACATTGATAAGTTAGATTTATTATGGAGGGGCCGCAACGTAAGTCACTATTGACTGTTGAAGTAACTAAGTTACCACAGGAGCTGTTGAACTGTCGTGCTCTTTCTCTTCCATGTCGTGGCTGTTTGTTCGTCCTCTCCTTCTTGTTTTATCTTTTCACCAACAGATGAATATTCACCACCGCTGCTTTGAAGTGCACTCTCATCTATTGTACATACCACTTTCTTCATCCTACTAAGCAGCTTTAGACCTTGTGGTGTGTCGTGCACGGTGAGTACTCGCTCAGTTCCCTGGTCCTCGAGATGGGCTGTGAATTCATTACTAAGGTACTCGCCTCCCCGATCAGTGCGTAGAACCTTAATGACGGCGTCACGATGGTTCCTGACCCAGGCTTCATACCTTTTATAGGTCGTGAAGGTCTCCGACTTCTCCCGCAGGAGGTAAAGGGTTGTTCGCATGTCTTGTCATCCGTATAGCTGACGTAGTATCGGCGGCCACCTAGTGACTCAATTGGGGCTGGTCCCCACAGGTCCGAATGGATTTCGCCACTGTAAGTCGTTGCTCGCTCCCCCTGTCGTTCCTTTGCCACAGGTCGACGTTTCGATTTGGCAGTAACACAGGGCTCACAGAATGTCTTTGAGCCGTCAGCAGAGTCAGTGAGCACTAGTCCAGTCACAAAGCCTTTCGTAACCAGGCGTTTGGCAGCTTCTGGTGCAATATGTCCCATGCGGCGGTGCAACTCCAGTATGGTGAGTCTTTTGGCAGCCGCATTCACACTCCCTGTATAGTCCTCATGTACCACCTTATATAGTCCACGAGACATCTTTGGGATTTGACCTAGGACCTTGCCGCTCGGGGCAGAGATCATGCACACACCCTTCCCAAAGGTGGTTGTGCACCCAGCATCATCAATCCGCCCAATTGAAACCAACGTGTACCCAACCTCAGGGGAGTACAATACTTCTGTAAGTTGTATGGTTGATTCCTTGTTGCCATTAGGGACTTTGACTAACATGTCCCCAATTCCAGTGGCACTAAACGACTGTTGGTTCGCGGCATCAAAACCCTTTGGGGGGATAGGGTGGAACGTGACAAAGCGGTCTTGGTAGGGTGATAGGTGGTGGGTAGTACCAGAATCATAGAGTTCGATAACTTGGTTTGAATTGTGAGGTCCAGGGCCTGCAGCAGCAGCCAGGCTGTGTCCATCCACACTCTCGGTGACCAAGGGGGCTACTGTGGTGACCAATGTCGCACCACTCTCACCTGTATTGACCACATGTGGGGTGTTCTCATCATCCTCTTCCTCAGAACCAGAACTCTGAGTCAGATGATTCACAATCCATCAGCACTGGTATGTCTTCACTTCCCTCGAATAGTTCATCAGCTTTGTCATCTGAACTAATTGCAGTTGCAGCCCAGGCACTGTCCTCGTCAAACTCTACAGCATTGGCTGAGTTCCCTTTTGATGTGCTTGGCTGGTCCTTTCGTGATTTTGGGTCCTTCAGTGAGTCCTTCTTGCTGGTGCTCAGCTTCTCTTTGCCGTCCTGGCTTGGGCTAGGGCACTGATCTTTCTTGTGGCCAATGCCACTGCAGTTCCAGCAGGTCCCCTTCTTTCGTGGTGGCCTCTGGTTTCAGTTACCAGAACCATTACTTGAAGCAGCAAAGGCAACCCCTTTATCTCCTTTTGATGGCTTGGCTTTCCCAGCATTCAAACAATTGTATTCCTGAGTTAGGTAATGCATCATGTCATCTGGTTTCAAGGTCTGTTTAAGGAGATGGGCTGATGCAGATAGATGAGTGATATAGTTTGCGTAGTGAGCTGGTAAGGAGCAAATAATGGTAGAAGTGTACTTGTCATCTGACAGACTGACTCCCACAGCTGCAAGTTCTTCATGCATCAACTGGAGTTTATCCAGGTGAGTTTGGAGATCCCCCTTCTCAGCACATTTGAGGGACTGAAAGCGAGCGCAGAGGTCAGCTTGGACAAGAACAGTCTTAGACTCGAATTCCATGACAATGGTTGTCCACATGTTAGCAATGGTTTCCACATGAAGAATCTTCCACAGGGTAGAGTCAGGTAAGGCCTGAGCAAGTTGTTGACAACAGGTAAACTCGGTCTTCTCCCAGGCAGCAAACTTTGACCCTTGTAGGCATCCTGTTGCTTAGGGTCTGCTGGCAGAGATGGCTTTGGGGCCTTCTTTGCATCCAGGTGTGAGGCGACTCCACAGGCAGCAAGTGCCCACTCGATCCAATTTTTGAAGATGATCCAATTATGGCCATCAGGTTTGAGTTTTGGGACAGTGTACAGATCTTCATGGGTATTATCAGAATTCATATTAGCAGCATTGGGGCTCATAACCCTATCAGAGTTACAAGGTGCAGTGGGGCACTAATAACAAGTACAATGAGTGAAGCTCAGCTTTGGAGATGAAGGCTATATATTCAATACCTAATAATGAGTACAATGAGTGAAGCTAGACAACATAATCAGTATTGTACTCATAGTAAATGACAGATAAGGGTCTCACCTCAGCTTTGGAGACAAAGGCTGAGGTGTTCAAGTCAGAACATGACAAACTAAATATCCTACACAAAATGAGCTTGGAGAGCCATACCAGAACTACGTGGCAAGGTACATTGTAACAAATGAATAATAGATCAGATCAGTCAAGTTAAATCAAAGTGAAACAACATCAAGTAAACATATCTGCAGTCATGCTTGACATATCTTGGACCATAAGGCTCCAAGTTCTGACAGACCTATGGGCCCCTTCTTCCAGAGAGGGGGACCACAGCCATCTTTGCCTGTTCCCAAGGTCCTGCACCCAGAGCCTACTGCTCTGCATATCCAACCATCAACCTACAACTCTACTTTCCCTCACAAGTTCAGCAATGTACCTGGTATTTCTTTATCATTTCATTGCTTGGTGGCTTGGGGATCATCACAGTATGGTAAATGTGTATGACAGGGACAGCAGCCAGGCAGAGCTGGCCATGGAGGGGCTGGCATGGTGTTGTGATTTGAACATAATAGAGGTTTGTCAGTATCTCTTGTCCAATGATAGATATCAGACCATCGAAACTTAGGTCCCACCGACGACTCGACACTTGCTAGACACTTGTTGCTTGGTATAACTTCCTTGTAGTTACATTTATTCCCTTCAAATGGTGTGGCGAGGTCCACTGTGCACTACAGAGTCTTTTCCTGTGGATAGAGTTCGTTGCATATAGCCTACATCATTGCATGATCACTGCATGCAGTGCATTAATGTGAGTGGTGAGTGGCAAGGGCTCAGAAACCTATTTTATTGTGGGCCTGTTCATCTAGGCGTCCACTGGGTGAGCATGGGGAATGGGGGTGGGGATGGAGACGTACCGAGTCTTGGTAGGACCCACAGAAGATGAGATAATTGGACAAGGGTTTCAATGTGGTATGTCTCGGCTCGTTTTTGGCACACTTCAGTGAAGATGGTAGGGAAGGGGAGGATATCTATTTGACCACTATCCTGGGGACTGAATTTGTCGTCAATACACTCTGCATCTTCTCTACGGAAGTTTTATACACCACTTGCAATTCTTCACACAGATGGCACACCCGGACATGCAACACTCTAAAGAACCCTATACTCAGCAGCATCTCTCACAAGAGTCAGCAATCAGACGCTCATGATCATATCCAGACAGCACTGGTTCTTTCGGGGCAGAAAGGTCCACAGTAGTCTTCTTGCACATTCCCAGAGGGCTTGGGCAACTGCATGTACTGGAAGAGTAAGTTCATTTATGAATGTGAGTCTGAGTTGAGTGAAAAGACGATTGAGTGCTCTGGTCCACATGCATGCAATTGACAGTCAGTGCGTTTCAACCAAGGGATCACAGGCTCCCATAGATACAATACACGTGAAGGAAGACACAGTGAAGACAGACAGACGGACCCACTACTAGTCAGGTAATAACCAACCAAGAAACCCGCGTCGCAGGCACCGAGTCAGCCCATCATTGACACATTAAAGCCTAGGCCTCAACATTCATCTTTCATCTATTGTCCCAGTTCTCAATTCATCAACACACCACCTGATGGATCCACCTACGCAAAACTAGCGCCCTCATCTCGGTGCCAAACAAGTGGCTTGGCAAAGATGCACAAAGGTGTTGTAGGGTCGAATTTGGATGCTAATCCAGCGGTCAAAGTTGACAAGGTACAACGAAATAGTTGAGTGTACATGGACTTACAACGATATTGGTTTGCACGGCGGCGCGATTGCCTGGGTGATTCACTGGATGGCACAGCAGCACATTTTATTATCCTTGTGACGAGATATCTGTTGGTGAGTTGAGTGGAGAGGGAAGCCAACAATCCATTGACATTGTGGTTGCGCGGAAGTGACAGTCCAAGCGGTTTGTGTAGAGTGACCGAAACGCCCAAAAGCTTGGTCCTATGGGCCTCCACGCAATCGTTATCCGTATTGTACCCATCCTTTCGGTCTATTCTATGCTGCCTGGGGATGATGTCCGACTCCGGAGTAAGGGAGCTGAGGTTAGTAAAGATGTTTCCTTCATAGCAGAATTCTTCGGAATCTGTCAGGTGTCCATAATCCCCCAGCTTTCCTTATAAGAGTTCGAACAAGAGTCTGAAAGGTATGTATACTCACCTTTATCCCTTTGGGTGCAAGCGACCACTCCATGGAGATCCCATCTATGAGTAGTATGTAACTACTCTGGAACAGGTTTCTCGGGCTATGGGGGATCATAAGGCCCCGTACGTCACAATTGGGTTCATTTGTCCCCTATCAATGTGCAAATGAGATAATACATGTGCACAAATTGAAGAGTCCACCCACCTCAATATCAAAGTCTATCCACTTATCCTGCCCATGATAAGGAGTCCGAAGTGCATCAAATGTGTCTATCATAACTCCACAGTTCCTTGAGCCCTCCCACATGACGCAGCAAGTCCGCACGATCCTGGTTGACCCAGGGAGACAGGCATGCCTAACCCAGACACGACCATAACGTCCACCTCGAGAACACATTTCAACCATGGATCGGGCGTGCTCTGGACCTCTGACAAGCATTTTATCATATTCCAACCTGGAATAGTCCTCCCGTGAATATCCACTGGTAGATTCCTCGCATTCAACGTGTATCCAATCCTGGCCGAAACATTGTCCAAAGCCCACTGCAAAGCGACAGTGAGTCTGACTATCAGAATAGACTTTGACACAAAGAGGATCATTGCTGGTTAGCGTGAGTGGATTCTCTGTGGAACTCGATGGGTATGAGCCGCAGTAGGTGAAACCATTCTCTGTGATCGCACTGTCATCGATTTCGAAGGTGGCAAGACGTGGCGTGTCTTGATATCTGAGGTAGACTTGACAGAACCGTAAAGTTGGCTGTAGAGGATATGCCGGCGTAAAGTACCTATAGTAATCAGAATTCCACGAAGCCAAAGTAATTCGCACGGGTGTCCCTGATGGCCGAGAGCAACAAGGTATCCAGGCTTCAAAGACTGAGTCAGAGCCAACACAGGGACGAAGGAGCAGCCAGATGTGGATGCCGCGATTGGTAATGAGGAATGTACCAAATTGGTCTTCCTCGATCTCTTCTTGTGGGATGTACTGTTTGACAGATGAGACAAACTCATTGCGATCCATGAGCATCATGTGAGCACAATCCCGAAAGAAACTTGGGTCGTCAGCAAGGATACTGCCACTGCGCCGAGTTTCTCTAGTCCGTCGAGTTTCATCGTCGAAACCCCATACGAAAACGCTTTGGTCGTTGGACATATGGATGATCTCCAACTGAAGACGATGGAATGCCTTCTTCCCCTCTCCATACAGCATCGGCATATTGACATCCAGTAGACCCAACAGAGAATAAGCTCTGTCCTCGACTCGAGTGGTCTTCCGATCAGCAGCCCATGACATGATTTGAGCAACACAGGGACGGTTGGAGGAAAGTCCATCCCTTAATATATGTTCCGGAACTCGAGTAATGCACGATAAAGCATGTGCAAGTGCCCTCTTATTGCCGATGGGCTGCCAATCCTTGTCGAAGAATTGAAGATTTCTCGGCGCTATCATTTCCTGTAGGGTCCACCCGCGCGAGAACCACTCCGGCCAGCCATCGGATTCGGGATATGTCGACTTGTCACTTTTAGTGGGAAAGGATTTGCCTGTAACATCGTGGAGATACGCATAGCAAACCTTTGCGTTTTTATACCACCGGAACATGGAATTGATCGCTTCAGATAACTCGGCACTGCTTCGTTTGTCGATGCAGCAAGTATCGACCCACAACCAATCGTGCCCGTCCATCTTAGCCTGCGTACAGCTAGCAAGGATCTTTCGATAGCCATCACGCTCGCGAATAAGTATCTGTTCGTGCTTCTTCATTTTTGCGAGCTTGAACATCTCTTTATAGTCGACTTCCTTGCCACTGATCCACCGATGGGACAAGATCGCGTAGTCTGTAGCTTCGTCATCGCGGTACTCCAGGACCTTGATCTCGCAATCCACTTCCTTCCCGTCGAACATCATCGTCTCCCTCTCGATAAATGCTTTTACATTGATCATATACATGCTGTCCGAATCTATGGATGTCTCCCTTAGATCACGCTGGATGATAATAGAATGTTATCCATACCTCTAATTGAATTGTTGACAACCAAAAATCAGGCACAATTGTTCAAAAGAAATAGTATATGCCAGTTAGTTTAACTGGGGAAATTTACAGAGGACGGTGTAAATTCCTGGGATGGGGTTTCAGCGCTGGGGCCCAGTGATCAGACGACTGAGCTGTAGGGGGCGTGAGCGCCGTGAGATCAAAAGGTTACTTCTCCGTGTTCGTTATGCACTTTTTAGTATATAACACTACGGGTTCTCGATCGTAGTAGTGTGAGGCTGGTTGAAGACCAGAGATTGATCCAGGGACATATATGTCCTATCTGTATTCTCTCATGTCTACATTTTTGACCAGGTATACCCCCTACTCACTGTCATGACAACTCACTCAGCTATGTATCTCTCCATCATACGCACACGTTTACGCAACTCTACACGGGCATCTCAAGCACACCATCACTCCCCGAAATCAACTCAAACATCTTCTGAACGCCCTTACTATCACCTGCAGCAGTGTTCTGTCACCCTCTTATCACCTGGCGCCGCGAGTCAAAAACAACTATGTACAAACCACGCGAATCGTTGTGTTGGGTATGTCCTAGTGCCCGATGATGGTATTTATGCTTGCGACGGGCTTCATAATACTGGGCTCACCGTATGTCGTTATGTACGTGTGTTACATGTGTGTTCCGATTGAGGTGTCTCCCCTCTCTTCTTGTCCCCCGGATGACCACATCCTGCCTCGTATGTACGTAGAAGAATATGGATCCGAAGACGATCGAAGGGATCAAGTAATCGATCAAGACTCAGCAGAATCTTCTAGGATGGTCACGCGAGAAAGGGAGACAACTCGAGACAAACGTTTAGGTACATAGTAGTAATGCGCAAGTACGACAACTGTGAGAAGATATCTATCACCATACTTATGATACGGGTTTTGATCCTTCTGGGTGTAGATCTTGTGCTTATCGATTTCCTCGCTTCGAACTGAAGTACCATGCGCCTGGTCAACGTGAAAGCCATTCTTGACATCAAGGAGAGCGGCAAGATCGACGATGAAGTCGAGATCTTGGTGGAACAAAGAGGAAAGACAGCGTATGCGATATTGTCACACTGCTGGGGTCAACCCCAAGAGGAGGTACACTTCAAGGACATGGAAGGCTTCGCACGAATGGACCAAGCCCTGCGAGAGAAGCTCCAGTTACGCAGTGGCTACCATAAGATTCTCAAGAGCTGCGAGCAGGCTCGCAAAGACCAGCTTCAGTGGGTATGGGTTGATACGTGTTGCATCAATAAGGAGAGTAGCGCCGAGCTATCTGAAGCCATAAACTCGATGTTTCGGTGGTACGAAAACTCATATCGGTGCTATGCTTACCTCCATGACGTTGACGACACTGTTTTCCCTACCGAGCGTGGCGAGGAGTCCCGCATCTCATCAAAATGGTTCACTCGTGGTTGGACATTGCAGGAGCTGATAGCTCCAAGAGATGTCCAGTTCTTCAACAAGAATTGGACCGCCATTGGCGACAAACGAAGCCTCGCTGTGCATTTAGAAAGAATCACACGAGTCCCTGTACGCGTTCTGAAGAATGGCCTATCTTCTCATCGTCCGAGTGTAGCCCAAATCATGTCGTGGGCCTCCGACCGGGTGACGACGCGAGAGGAGGATCGAGTATACTCATTGTTGGGATTGTTTGGTGTCTACATGCCGATGTTGTATGGCGAGGGAAGGAATGCATTTCGTCGTCTACAGTTGGACATCATACGGATGTGCAACGATCACAGCATCTTCGCTTGGGACGCCGGTGGAAGAATCGGACAGTCTGGCAGTGTCCTGGCTGATGACCCGAACTTCTTTCGTAACTGTCATGACATCGTCAAGACGGAATCCCGTGATGACGAGTTCTTTAAACGCCTAGAACGAGGTGAAGACGAAGATGAGATGGGTCCAGCAGAGAGACTCAATACATTTGCTGTTACCAACGGGGGTATTCAAATACCACTTTCCCTCATGCCCTACCGCGGCTCCCCATCTGTCTTTAGAGCCACACTGGAATGCGACAGAAGGGGATTACCGATATGTATTGATTTGGCATCCTACAAGTCGACCTTTTACAGATATTTTGGTGCAACTGGCATTTTACGGCCAATTCCAGAGTTCCGGGAAATCTACCTCGCGTACCAAGAAGAAAGGCACCGTTTTACGTTCAAGCTTGATGCAAGGACTATCTCCCACTATGGTCTCAGCTGCTGCGGTATCTTCCCCTACGAGAAAGCTTCGACACAGAATACTTTCATTCTGTCTAGTACAAGCGATCTTGTTATCATAGTCTATGCAAACAGCCGCGTCAATGCTCGTTTTGCAGTTGCACTTGGCTGCTGTTTCGGCCAAGACTGGGCCCACATTGTCTGTGATGAACCTTCCGAACAGGGAGCCCGGCTCTCATGGGAAGATTTTGCCAAGAAAGCTTACGACCAAGCGTGGACAGCGGGCCCTGAACACGCCCGCCAAATTGCTGAAGCACGTTCGGGGTGGCCTTGTTTGATCAAACATGCTCATCTTCCCCGGTCTATCTGGGGGGTGGACGTCATCAATTATGGTGGGGACCCACAATTGAGAGATTCGGACGACTGCACAGTCATGGTTGATGTGGTCCAATGCAGTGGTTGTTGTGAGCCACCCACTGAATGGCGGATCTTGTATGGTGTTGGTGTTTCCTCTTCGAGAATTTGGAAGCACCTGACTCACCATAGCACCATAGTTTGTCAAGGACGATCTTGACTTGCCTGGTCTCATGATACACACTACCCATTCCGCGAACATGGATTACCATGACTTACTTGTGGATGGGGTCCAGGTGCGCTTCTTGGCAACGTGCTCACCACCAGAAATCAAGGTAAGAAAGTAAGCTTGATGTCTGTGACATTTAATTTGATGGAACCAGTTGGGTGACTATGGTCACTGGGACTCCGATCGTAGAAGCTTCAAATGCGAAGGAAATATCTTTAAAGAAATTGAGTCGCTGGCTCCCCAGTTTATCGTCGACCCAACAGATCCAGCCCTCCTTCCAGCGGAGCATTCCGTCGAGGGTTACTATCCAAGCACGAGAAGTGACACTGTAATAAGTTCACTTGTGCGTGACTACGTCCGTCAGCCCGGAGCAGGGCTGGTTCTGCAAGAACCAGTTGCTTTGTCGCTACAAAATAGTCAGCATGTTGCCTGTTTGATCAAAGCCTTGTCCTCTCGTCTCACGGACAGGTATCTTGTGACAACAATCGTTCAATGTTCAGCGTGCAACCACCCCGAGTCCTTGGAAGAGCAGGATGAGACGATGGAATATCCTATGCACCCATCCCCGTCACTAAATTCTGCATCATGCCCTGGCGACCTCTTGATCAAGTCGCGTATTGTCACTTCTTTATATGCTCTAGCGAAGCCTCACCTTTGGCGTCAGGGTGGAGCTGACATTGACACGAGGTCACGATTTGAAGAAATAAGGTGTGTTTCGCGTTCATGATATTGCATTGTACACAGTGGTAGGGAGTCTCGAGCCACTGATAGCGTATTTTTGCATACAGGTCTCAATTTTATGGTCTGCTGGGTTTGGTGTGTCCTCTAGTATTGCCGACTATGAATTCTCCTGACCAACTCATTACCAGTATCCATCTGATGGAACTGAAGATTCTGAAGATGGCGAAAATCAAGAAACATCCTCGGTACATAAACTTACCGCACGTCGACCGCGCATTAACATGCAGCCGAACAGAGCGGAGAGGAACAGTCTGACCCACTTACGTTCTTCAAAGATCTATTTGGAGGTGAGGACCTGAAAGACTACGTGTGTAACAGTCCTTTTTGTATCTATCTCCTAGGCTTACTCTGTCTGGAATTTTAGGTCGGTGACATATGTTTCTTTGGTCAACTTGCTCCAGATCCAGACACTAGTACGGCAAATGAAAGTGACGCAGAAACGGAAGAAGGTGTGATCAACTTGTTACATGCATACTGTCGTCTGCAGGTTTCTGATACTGGTACAGGAGCGAACCCAGATCTATCTGAACATGAGCCAGATGCTTCAGGCAGCTCTTCTGCAACCATCAATGGCCTGGTGGAACCAGAAGTAGAGGACAGCTCCGAGGTAGCAGATAGCCCAGAGGTGGACGATGACCCAGAGGCCGCAGATAATTCAGAGGTGATATACAATTCACGTAGCGAAGAATTAGCAGCTACCTTGCTTAAGAGCATGTCGATCAACGTGGGCGGATTTTACGACAGGCGACTTTGGCTGTCGGAGAACAAGAAGATGGTGGAAACGGCGGAGTCAATATCAAAGAGTCTTGGTGTTGTGGTGAGCTCCATGCCGTGAGCAATCAAAACCGTCGACTCATCTTGCATGATTAGGTACTTCAAAGCCTCAGTGATGCCTACAATACAGGGCGAGACGTTTTTAACTCGTAGTGAGCACTGAATGTCACTTTCTCCGCGACTTTGTGGCTCATGGCACCTTAGTTCCTACCAGGGAGATAAGACCAATAATAGTGCGGATGACAAGAGGTCAGCGCAAAGCACAGACCATTTACTCAGTGAACTATAACCACAAGTGCCAGTATCGAGTCTATGATACAGGATGTGAAATCCCTGCAAGACAAGCTCGATGCCACTGAAGATGATGACGAACAGCGTGCGCTAGAAGAAGATATTACTGGCAAGGTGATGGTCGCAACAATTTATTGTCGACTTGGCTGACGACGTAATGTCTTGTAGATATTATTTACATGTTGGCGCGGAATCCACTCTGAGATCGAGCCAATTCTTACAGAGGCGAGCCAATCATTTCATTCTCCAAACGGCACTTACCCAGGTTACTAGGTCGTGGAGCACATCCTGAAAGATGGGACAGTAGCCTGGACCGTACTGTCGACTCGAGTGGCTGTAAGTGTTCCAGCATGAATTTGGGTCAAGAAAGTTTTGAGCCATTGTCTTTAGTTCCTGGAGAGGTTCGGACGGATTTTCGAGGGAGCAATTGCTGAGCCACCAGAAGGTGACCAAGCTCATCTGCGCCGGTGGGTGCTATGACTTTGCTTGCAATATGGTTGATGTTGAATGTATTTGTGTTCCTTACCCAGAATCATGGCCGATGCAGAAGCAGGCACGTCGAAACATCAGTTACTTCTTACTGAACTGGCCACACGGGGAGTCGGGAATACTGATGCCACCATCTCGGAGAGCGTTTCGGACCTTCAAGAATAGGTAATCCTGTCACCATCGTAGCGTGTCTGATTGGACGGAGACGAGAACAGTAATTCAGGGGTCTCGTAGGCCGGAGGTGGTGGGGTCGAGCACCTGTCGCCAATACGTCTTTGCTGGACAGTAACTGGACAGACCAAAAGACGCGATTCCAAAGGATTCCAGACACATGACGGTAGATGTACTATGTACATATGTACAGCCTTTGACTTGGTCTCTGTTCGCCTGCGTGTCAATGGTAGAGTGTTACATACTAGTTTGATCACATCCTCCCTTTGATCCTTGTATCAACCCATTCATATCCATGTACCTTTTCACCGTCCCCGGCTCTTTGGCTCTCTGAAAAACATACCTCTCATCCTGGGCTGGTTCTGTACCGGTCCTTCATTGCCCTTTCGCTCCCGAATAATCAATTGGCAAGTCTGATCGCTGAAGATCCTGTCGAGGTCTACCCGCCTCGCGACCAATCATCTAATAGTGACCAGAGTCGTACAGTGCTCGGCATTCCATGCTGCTGACAACGAGTTCCAGATCAAGATTAAGACGAGATGGCCGGAATATGGTAGGCATTTGCATAATGATGAGTGCAAGTCGCGAGTAACATTAATCCTCTCCATGGTGTTGGTAATAGACTCTGTATCGAACCGTCATGTTGGTGAGCCTGTTGCTCCGTTGTACACCCTTGCGAGGTCTTCAGGTTTGATCCGGGATGAGCCAAATGAAGAGAGGAGGACACGGTTGATTCAGGTATTCCTTGTCGTGCATACGCATGCGATCTCTCTTTGTGATTGTGTATCTAACCCGGAGTGACCAGAGGGGCTGGCAAACTTTCAACATACGAATTGATAATACGAGTATTGGTCGTGATGCACATACTAGCGTTTTCGATGGTACTGGTCGAGCTACTGAGAAAAAGAACAGTTTCGTTAGCAGGGCTTGAGTCAGCCTGCCGAATTTCAAAACACGTCTTCTTACTTCACTACCCCACCACTCCAAGCCATTGCATTACCTGGAATCTTCTGGGTGCCAGGATATACGTCCTCCAGCTCCTTGTCTGCGGACTTCACGAACCGCGATGCCGTATTGACGCACTACTTTGCAACGTGTCTGGGCCGGATTCGGGGAAGGATCAAATTTGTGGGTTACTTCTAGTGCGTAGTTTCCTGTATCTTGACAGCATGTACATCATGTGGGTCTATTCTCTCAAGTCACCCTATATTCCCGCAGAATCACCCAAGTTCGTCGCCACAGATCAAAGGAAAGGGGGAGCCTCGAGGATGAAATAGACGCCTTACCAACGGCATATTTAAGTCGCAGCCCACGGTCATTGCTCTCACATACTCCGACTTCTCAGTTTACCGACTATTTTGATGGTGAACAACTCGCTTAATGCAGATTCCGACGTTGCGAAGGACAAAGCGCTGCAGTACAAAATTACTCATGTGTTTTGCCCTTTGCAACTTCCAGACGGAGACGACCACTTGCTTTCCAATGATCAAGCGCTGTCCGAAGCGACATGCGCTTCTGCCCAAACTTTTGCGGAACATCTCAGTGCCTCGGAGAAAGCTCAGTGGCAACACATAGTTAGAATGCTTCTTAGTTTCAACGAAACTATGACCTTTGAAGCGCTGGATGAAAGGCTCGTCATCTCTCAACTGCAGTCCATGAACGTAGGAGGTAAGTAGTCCACTCTAACCCATTCACTATAACTGAAAAATATGGATAGACATTCTCGCCTATTTTATCCGTGCCCAGAATGCAGCAGTCATTTTCAGGAAGTTTGCCGACGAAACGTTAACAGAGTCTTTCGAGGTTTCCCCGTGTACAAATGCTGTCATGAGCACACGTGGCAAACTCGTGTGCTCGTACCCTGGTCCTGCCATTGCTGTTCCTAACGAAGTCTTTGGGGACTCGCTATTCTCCTCAGAGTTGGCACACTTTCTTAGTCAGATGAACGAAGACACCCTTGACGCAGCACCTAAAACACACAAGTCTGGCTCAACGGTGGTTGAAGAGCGCGACACGGTGCATCCTCGATACATAACAGAGCTGTTGACTGGTATCTTGCGGGGGGTCGGTAGGCCCGTTGACATCCAACGGATCAGCAAGCGCATTGGCGACGATGTCATGTGGAATAACTCTCGACTTCCTTGGCGTCGGTCTCCACTCTGGTTAATCATCAGAGTTGCCGTACAGACCACGCTCAAACGCAACACGCAGGGCCGAAACACCTACAAAACATTTATGTTATTCTTCATGAATCGACTTGCCCAGCAGGCTTTGCACGATTACATGTCTAGCGACGTGCTCCAGTGGACAGTTGCTAAAATAAGTCGTCGCCTGACGAAGCTGGGACAGTCGGCGCCTGAATGGCTTTCAATAGCTGTGCTGGAGACTTGCACAAGCATCCGAACTCTCTTTGATGCGAGATGGAAACAGGTCCAGGTCGTTGATACCGCCTCCCCACATTGGGCACCCTCTACCCTTGACTTCTCAACTGATGCTCGGCTCTCCATGCACCATAGCAGCCATTACATCAGTAATGCTCTGTCCGGCACTCATTCTACTCCTCCATTATCCACGTTCCAACCCCAGAGCCGTGTGCGAGGGACACTGGCCGACTTTCTGTCTGTTGATGGCAGTTTCTTCCAAGCTGCGTACAAACGTGAACCTTACCTAACTCTATACGACGTCGAGAGAGAGGTCAGTTGGGGTATTGACAAGTGGGTTATGGACATCTCGCCGCCCGGCATCGACAGCGCTTCAGAAAAGCTAGAGTTCCTTGCGACGGGCTACTCGGCAGCTGCCCTACAAGCCTACAAAGGAAATCCCGAGGACATATCACGAATGCTTCTCACCGTGATCGAGCTGTGGATTGGATTGGACAAACTCGTCACAAGACAGATTCCTATACTCGTCGACTACTCTCCAGAGGTACCAACCTCTTTATTGGATCGCCTTCTCCTCCGCCACCCAGGGGACCTCCTACGGCTCTGTTCAGCATCTCGATATATTCGCAATCGCCACTCTGCTGCCAGGGATGGCTGGTCTGCATTCTCAAATCGAGCGGACACGAACAGTTTTGCTGTACGCTATTACAACCAGTCGTCGCAGCTGCAAACACTCATGTCCCAAATCGTCAGCAATGCGAATTCCGCCAGGACAAATAAACGCAAGGAATTGGATACCTCCAATGCACTTCATGCACAGCTCCAAGAACGAGTGGCGCGTGCCGACCATGACTACAAGCCAACAACGGGGAAACATGCCAAGAAACGTTGTGGAAAGTGTAAGGTCGAGAAGCAAATGAAGGAGATGACGATCGAAGTGCATGAATGGCCTCTTCCACAGGATTCGCGCCGTGCTGCCTCCGTCGTCTTTGAGTTGAGCTGTCCCGTCGCATTCAACATATGGCGATCGGCTATCTTCCATCTACTCGTCGACTTTTGCTCTCCGCCACAGGAGCCCACACAACCTCACATCGTTCTAGAGAAGTATTCTGATCTGCTTCCGTATTACACCAAACACCCGAGGTCCCGTGTCACACTAGCGTCTGATATCAAGCCATTCACCAAATCCCATTACCGTGTAATTCATATTCCAACCGTGGAAAGCAGGGTTTTAGTAAACAACGCTCTTGATTTCCACTACTTCGACGCCAACACTTCCACTGCAGTCTCTAATGCCTTCAGTTCTCTGGACCTTTCATCCCTTTGTTCATATCATCTCGATCCTGGTCCATATCAGAACATGCAACGGTATCTTCAAGACACCATTCACACGTCAAATGATGTCCTCTGCGACCAAGCAGACTGTCACAAAGACCTCTCCGTCCACGAGTTCATTGCATTTGGGCACCTACGCAGCGGACCCTTCTTACAATGGATGAATATCTTACGAGAGGTTCGCGCCAATATGCTGAGCTTTCGGCGAGATGAGGTACATATGCTCCTTGCTCAGGCGGCTGGTCAAGTAGGCCCTTGTTCAAACACTGGTGAACTAGTTTGGCATTATGAACTTGAACGCCCATCTTTTCGTTGTTCGTTCTTGATAGAGCTCGAAAATCTCGTCGCGGCAGTGTCTGGTAATTGGCAGGAGGGTATGACGATGAACAGTGTCATTTATCTGGTTTCCCGACTTCTTGCCGAGTTGTTCACTGTGGAGGATGGAACTGTTAATCAGGCTAGTCAGCTCCTTCGCACAGTTGGTGAACAAACCTTTTGTTGGGTGCTAGAACTCTTGGAAAAGCTCGAGAATACCACGGACGAAAACGAGAAGGTGGACCTTCAATCTCGGCTTCGTGACATGGCTGCCATCTGCCGCAGTACTTTTGATGTTGGGGAACTGAATAATACAATACAACCCCTCAATTCTCCCAGAGCCATCGAGATCCTGTTGTCCTGCGCCATTATAATCCATGACAACACCCCTCCCCAGCTGGACTCCCTCAGCAAAATGTCCCAGCTACTCCTTGAGCGAGATCGTCGCTTGTCGTGGAAATTGCAGCGGGTGATTAACGATGTTATTGAGGCAGGGAATGACGGCATCAACCTCGCTGTGAAACACGTTTGGCCGACATATCGCCAAGGCATTCATTGGTATAAGGCTGGCCCTGCCAGCTGCAGCTGGTTCACTAGCAGGACTCTCGGATCCGAGAGCCAACAGTCTCAGCAGGTATACCTTGACATCTTGGACGGTTCGTTACTGGTGGATGGGAAGGCAGTGGGGAGATTGCCACGTATCATACAGGAGAACCGCCTTTTCATGATGATTATCCCCAATGTAAGTATATTCTGGTTTATCTGGATCCCATTATTGATTCACTGCAGCGAGTTCTTGATGTCATGCCTAGCGATATAGATGGAATGGAATATGCCACCCGTGGTTTGATTTCTGGGTATCGTGTATGTGTCATTACCTGATCGGTGCATAAGCTCATTTGACGAGTCCATGAAGGTTTATTTCCGGATGGTTGAAGATGAATTGATGATACGGGCGAAAGAACAACACTGCGATGACATTCTCCAACTGGTTCCCCCTGAAAAATTGGAATCCGACCTTCCAGCAGTTCTCGTTGAGAATCACGCGCACTGGCTCAGTCTTACTACTAAGTCGATCGAAGTTCGTCCACTCACAGAGGTGTGGCAGTCGTCGTCAAATAACTGGCACATCCAGTTTGCGTCCGGAAGTCATTCTATGAAGAAAGGTCATACGATGCTCTTAGACATTCGCAATCCATCATGGGAAATGATATCAAGTCGCTTGAAACCCTTGGATGTTCCGCAGAATCTCGTCATAACACTAACTTCGGGCGGCGACACGCCCGAAGTGAATGTTGAATTGCCTCGCTACGGCCTTGCATTCTTCATCAATAGTCATGGGGAATTGGAGTCTCGCAACCTCCGCGATATGGTCTATGATGAGGCGCAGTCAATGGGAACTATGTTTGGCCTTGTGAACCGGCTGGTGTTGCGACCAAAGCTCGATACTGCGCACGAGCAGAGATGCGTGCTGATACCAGAAGGCGAAGTTTCATTCACTAGACATGGCCATCACATCAGGGTCTTGGTTGACATCGGTGGCCCTCCACACCAGCGAATGACCTACCAAACTTTTAGGATTGACACTGACTTAGGCTGCCTCACAGGTAATGTGAGCCTTGCAAATAAGCTTTATCGCGCATACCTGCACGCCCTGAGCAGTAATCCATGTTCGGTGGACCCATTGACAAAGAAGACTGGTACAGAAGAAGCACTCTCTATCTTGTGCTCGGCTGCCTGCAAATCATTCATGAAGATCGATGATCGAGCTGCAAGACTCCTGCGTAGCATTGCATCATTAACTCCCGAGCGAAATTGGTACCCATCTCACCTACAGAGCATGCAACGTGTACGTTGGGCATCTCTTCCGGTTGCTTCTCAACATCATGGCCTGTATCTTTCTTGCGTGGCAATCGTTGAAATCCACCAAAGTCTCCAGCTGTTTCATCATCTTGAACATGAATCTCCGTCATTACTCGCAGACTTTCCCACAAGAGAATCGTACCTTCTTCATCGAGCTTCGCTCAGGGCCGCGACTCTATATCCTCCGGAATTCCGTGAACCACTCCCGGGCGATAACCATGATACCACCTATAGCGCGCGTGACTTATTACAGCCCGCCACCGGCGAAGTTCGCGCATATGGTGCTGCACATGCCATCTATATGTGGTCTCCTCCAAAGCCATCATCAGCTGACATCTACGCCTCACTTGAACAAGTAAAACAATCACTGAAAGGGCCCAAGGAACAAACAATATCTCTGTGCTACAGCAAAAACTGGCTAAATCCAACTCTGCCGGATGATTGGCTACCGATGTATGACATGTGTCGCCAGTGCCACATGCAACAGCATCGGTTTCGACTCTTGTTTTCACTTCCTGCCATGGCGTATAGCTCCCCGAATCTCGATGATATCGCACATTCCCTAGTGGCCTTTGCGGTGGTACCACAGTTCAAGCACGAACATCCCCCTGTACACCGGAGTTATCAACTGTCTAACAAGTACACGCCTCCAGCAAAAAAGCTTCGGAAAGCTGTGTCATCATGCGCAGTACCATTCAATGAAAGTCCAGAAAAACTAGCACAGGCGTATAGAGATCGGCTTCAAAGGGACGGGACAATCGCAACTAAGACATTGACTGTGCAGTGGCCCACGAGGACTCTACCTCCCTGTGACTTCTTGGATGGTTCCTTGTACGACCTTGAAAAGCTGGCTTCCGAGGTCCTGAACTTATTTGTCAGCTGCTACCAGAATTGGGAATTAAAGGTACACCTAGACCGTGTTCGGGAAATTCTGGACCAAGTTCTGGTTTACCCAGAAAAATCGTCGAACTATATTTTCACACCCGAAACTCTGAGTTATCCTCAAACTGGCCACGAAACAGCTATGAGCGACCTATTTAGTCGCCCAACGCCGACTTTACCATCAAACGGGGTCGTTCTGCGGATCACCACAGCACCCATCCGAACCTCCTCTGCGTCTGACTCCGAAGGACTACGCCAACTGATCGACATAGTTGGACAAAAGTCCACAAATTCATTCCAAACAAAGTATGCCGATGACCTTCACCAGAGCGAGATTCACAGTATGCTTTATTGTAACAAATCACCGTCAATCCCACGCGCTCTCAGATACGTGGATCTATTCAGGGCACATTACGCCGAAAGCAGAGAAGGGTACATCCAGTGTTTGGGGACCCTTGCTGACAGCTTAGGCCCGCAAACCAAGGGCGAGTGTGCAGTCTACGAATCTGGTCAGTGGCCGCGCATCACACCAAAGACTCTCCTCAGCTGCATTGCATCCACCTCTCGGGTTACGGTGCCTCCTCTCTGGAGAGATTGTCTGATATCGCTCGCGAAGTTTGGCCTAGAGTATCAACGTGCCCGCCGGATGCTGCTTCTCGTGATGCGCGGCCAGTTCGAGGAGTTGTGCAAGGAGATGGAGAATACAGGTTGTGATGGATGGGAGGCAGAGTCATGTCCTGACTGGCTACTCATTCAGGTAGGTTTCGACCTTGCAACCTATGTCTTGTCGATTCTCACATGATTCCCCGTCTCGTCAGTTAGAAGGAGGTTTCCTTATTCGAGGTATCCAAGCCAATGTTGCAACCGAAATGATCGATCCACAGTCAGGTCAGAACACCAGTCTACAGCTACATATGGGTGAGGGAAAATCATCGGTTATCATCCCTATGGCTGCCTCGGTCCTCGCGAATGGCAACCAGCTCGTGAGAGTAGTAGTTCCCAAGGCCTTAACCACTCAAATGTTCCAGCTCCTCGTCGATCGCCTCGGGGGGCTCACCAACAGACGTATCTATCATTTACCATTTTCACGTTCCCTTCCACTTGACCAGTCTGGTGTCAAAGCCTTACTCCGATTGTTGGAAGAGTGCAAGCATGAACGTGGAATCCTTGTAGCCCAACCAGATCATATACTATCGTTCAAGCTCATGACCGTCGAGAAGCAACTTGGTAAAGACAAAAACATCGCCACGCAGTTGCTGCAAACACAGCAGTGGTTGGATTCGCACATTCGTGACATCCTTGATGAATGTGACGAGATTCTGCATGTCCGGAATCAACTCGTGTATACCATCGGTTCCCAACGGCCTTTGCAGGGTTTCCCAGAACGATGGACAAGTGCACAGCAGGTGCTGAGTCTTGTGAAAAGCCGTGCTGTCTCCCTCCAGACCTGTTTCCCGCAAGAGGTAGAAGTAGAACCCCGCCGACATGGGGCATTTCCTCACTTTCGTATCTTACACCATAACGCTGGAAAAGAACTGATCTTCTGGATAACCAAGGATATTATGGACGGTCTGCTCCCCAACTCTAGCTTCAACCAAGCACCTCAAGTTGTTTTGGACGCCATTTTCAATTTCCTTACACTTATAGACATCGACCCCGCTGAAGTCCAAACAGTGAAGGACTATACGGGGGATACTCACGTCTGGACTGGTTTACTGCACCTGCGAGGACTTCTAGCATTTGGGATACTGCTGTTCGCACTGAAGGAACGGAGATGGCGCGTCGACTATGGCCTTGCACCTTGGAGGACTATGCTTGCTGTGCCCTACCGCGCCAAAGACGTCCCCGCACCAAGAGCCGAATTTGGACAGCCGGACGTCGCTGTGGTTCTCACCTGTCTCTCCTACTATTACGAAGGACTTACTCAGGAACAGTTAGTAGTGTGCTTTGAGCGCCTTTTGCAGCAAGACGACCCAACTCAAGAATATGAAGCGTGGGTCCGGGATTTGACCCTAGTTCCAGATGGCCTTCGTCACGTGAGCGGGGTCAATGTCGAGTCTTCGGAGCAGTGGAGAGATCACCTCGTCCCCATTTTCTCGCATAATAAGGCCACCGTTGATTTTTATTTGTCACAAGTCGTTTTCCCAAGAGAGGCGAAGGAATTTCCGTTCAAGCTGTCTTGCTCGAGTTGGGATCTTGCAGAGGAGAAGACACATGTTGTTACTGGTTAGTACATACCCTGCTAATAGCCGGAGCCTTTTGTTGAACCACTCTCCGAAGGATTTTCAGGGACAAACGATGGTCGTTACCTTCTACCGACCTCTATCACACAACGGGATCCAGATCATCAGCGGGGAACCAATGCAAGGGTCCTTGCATACCTCTTGCAGCCAGAGAATGACGCTTACATGAATACGTCACTGACGAATGGTGAACGTCGTACAGCTCGTGAATTCCTTGAATTGGTAGTAGACCAAAAGCCGGAGATACGTGCCATACTGGACGTCGGCGCACAGGTGCTAGAGCTTCGAAACAGCGAGTTTGCAGCAGCATGGCTGGAGGTAAAACTAGACGCAATGGCTGCCATCTACTTTAATGAAGACGACGAATTGACGGTGCTCACGCGAAATGGTACCACACAGCTGTTGTTGGAGTCTTCCTTCGCACATCGCCTCGACGAGTGTGTTGTGTATCTAGACGATGCCCATACAAGGGGTACAGATATCAGATTTCCGACTGGCTTCCGAGCTGCCGTTACTCTTGGACCCAAGGTCACTAAAGACCGTCTAACTCAAGGTATGATGGTGTAACTGATCTACTTGTGACATGGGTACTGATGTCAATCGAAGGCTGCATGCGCATGCGCAAACTTGGAGGTGGCCATTCTGTCATGTTTTTTGCACCCCTCGACGTGGACAGAAGTATTCGCACCATAGTCTCCAAAAGCGAGTCAGACCCCATCCAAACGATGGACATCTTGGAGTGGACAATGGTCGCAACATGCGCCGAGATCGAAAGCCGTGTGTCGCTCTGGGCCCAGCAAGGTGTTGACCACACTTTGCGCTATGGCTCGTGGTCTAAATTCAACAGCTGTGAACTCTCATTGAATGAACTCACAAGAGCGTGGCGCCAACCAGATGCGAAAAACCTGGAGGAGTTGTACGCTCCGGCGAGACCTCGTGACCTGGGTACCATCTCAATATCAAACATCCGGCAACGGTGCGAGGACCTTGGAGTCCTCTCCTTGCTTGACCCAAATCTGGACGAAGAACAGGAGCGAGAAGTTGTGCATGAGATTGAGTGTGAACGTCAGGTGGAAAGGCCCCTCAAAGCAACCTCTGCTTTGCACCAGGTTTCCCAGCAAATCCGCGAATTCGTGCAGGGAGCGTTCGTCACTCCCCCCTCTCCAACGTTCCGTCCGGCTTTCAGTCCTGCGGTGATAGGCTCTATTCACCCTGGATACATGCTTGGGTGGAGCCAAAGTTTATTTGTTACAGCCGACTTTTGCACGGTTGCCCGTGATGGTCAGGCAGGCGAATACCTCCGCCCTGTCAACTGGATACTCTCAAAAGGCTCTCCGTCGGGTCCAATCTTCCTTATCATCAGCCCGTTCGAAGTCAATGAACTATTACCCAAGATTAGGACCAGCAAATCCGTCCGCCTCCACATATACACGCCTCGTACCCACAAGGCGTTGCGCCCTTGCGATGATCTGCTTCTGTACAACATCCCTGTTGTTCCACGCAACTGGACTGCACCAACTCCACTTGTGGATCAGCTCAACTTGTTTGCAGGTCAGCTATATTTGCGCGATTACATGACTTATATCCGAGTCTGCCGCTACCTCTGTGTATATGCCAAAGATCTCGATCAGGAGGGTTATTTTGAGGTCCAGAGTGACGGCTTCATAGAGCCTGTGCATCGTCCATTGAGAGCCCAGAGAATAGGTGGTTTCTTGAGGTCTCCACTGCCTCTACTGAGGCACCTCATTGGACTACGTAGGATGGGAATGCGGTTCGCGCAAACCCACATGGGAAAGATCTTGGATGGACGTTTACTCAGGGAAGAAGACTTTTTGAACTGAGAAGGCTGTGGTGTGGTGAGTAATACCATTGAATGTGCATTATCCTCGGGCTTCTTATCAGTTGGAGCAGCGCGTCATAGCATCGTCCTGCATCCAGCTGCGATCGACGCAAATCTAGACGCACTCCAGCATCCAGGTGTCAGATTATCAATATCGCATACATGGAAACCCTAGTCTCCTAAAGGTAAACCCTGAGGGGAGCAAGATAGCCTGCAGGATTCAGGTAGAAAGCCAGTAATGTATGAACTCCGAGTTGAATCTAAATGAATTCAGTTGCCCCTCTTTTCTGTATTGACTCGCATCAATCTAAGTTCCGATAGCCACGTATCATGCAGGTGTCTTACTTCCATTCCCCTGTCACTCGTGAGGATATGAGCTCGAGTGTGGAGATTAAAGTCATTGATGAATTCAAGCATGCAAGCACCTGGAACCGGTGCAGCCTCGTGAGTATTTCTTCAAGAACTAGTACTACCCTTCATTAATCGACCACCAAAACATAATAGAATTCCGGATGGGAGGCCTTCCGCTCATGCCCCAGCCACGTCTTCGAGTGCGAGCTTCCTTGTTCGTTCATGAGATTTAGACAGCACGAGTCCCACCCTCGACCGAAGAAGCAATGCGACTTCACATTGAGGTCGTTTCACCGCCCTTTTGATTCCTCCATATGCGAACGAACACGCCTGATATCCTAAGCGGTCTGAGTTCCCGCAAGGAGCTGAACCAAATATAAGGACTGGCTTATACGGTATGCTGTGTGCTTCGACTTGATCGCCTATCAAGAATGCGCCGCAAGATGAGGCTCTGGTAAGCAGGTATGTACATATGTATTGCACAGGTAATACCCACGCACTCGAAAGAAGCTGTCAACAAATGGGAATGGATCTATGAAGGCAGCGCTAGATGGCCACACACATAATGATCTGGATGGTCCGGTCGTGAACGAGGTTCAGTACATTGACACCCACAGAGCCGGGGAGGGGGGGGGGGGAATGATTTCTCTGGAAGAATAGAGCTATCGAATCTCCTTTGGTCCGCATTCGAAGGCGGTCAGAGATGCAGCCTATCAGATGTAAGTACGATGGCTTGCCTGATCCCGGATCATCAGGTTATGTCCTGTCGGTGATACTGGGGACTAATTTCCCGTCACTTCGGCCATCTGGCATGATGTTTGAGTGGCCAGACAGTCTGATAACCCTGTTTTATTGGCCGCAGGTCGATATCGAGTGTCGCTGAGTGCTGTGAACGAGACTTCAACGAGGCGTTGGTTAACCGGTCCGTCATGTACAGTCAGGAAGACGAACGGCTCATGATCGAGAGAAACTGATGAGCTGGCTGATCGGATCGCGGCGACGACCTCGTCGTTATCCTTCCCCGTAATCAAATCGTCAGTGCAAAGATGTGGTACGAGCCCGCTGCAGCATCCACTGCCGAGATAACACGGTGAACTGGGACTCCGGAGACTCCTATAAAGACCCATGGGTCACGTGCAGTTCAAAAGGTCTCGTCGCAATCCTCCAACTTGTCGTCATGTATTCTTGCTTGGTTTGACGGGAACACGGCTTGGTCCTTGTTCCCAGCAAACCCGGTGGAAATACCATTTGCGATACTGTGGGCGTACAACATTCGGTGCAGCCTCGCGCATCTCATCTCCAAGACCACAGTGGGTGCTAATAATTTCTAAAGCCCAGCTTCTACTAGTCGACCTATCGACGATGTGGACGTCGACTCGGAGCATGTTCCGCACAATTTGGCCTACTGCCAATCGACGATGCTGTAATTGATCCAGAATCCAAAGCATCTGCTCCTCCAGCTTTAGTAAGTTTGACAACTTCCCAGATGCCAGATTGGCAGCGTTATCTTCAAAAAAGATGTATCGTCTCTTCACCGAAGTCGAAGACCATGCTGCAGTTCGTTCTGTGGATGCTCCATCAATACCGGTCCGCAACGGGCCATGTTGTGTCATATGTCGTGTGCCCGTCTTTTGACGCCCTTGCCAACCCTTGCACCGATATGGCATTGCGGGCGGCATGATTAACAGTCCTCTTGCTCATCAGCGGACGAGTTTGGGAACCAGGTGTCTTGAATTCTGGGCCAGATTTCATCACTGCTAAATTATCTTCTGGAAGGGCAGGATTGACCTAGATCCGTCGACTGAATACTTTCCTCTCTTGCGGTCATGTTTCACTTACCCCATAATACGTTTGGTGTCCCTTCCGCCGTTCCCCCTTCCCGCAATCCTTCGATCGCACCTCCCCTCATGTGACTAATTGTTTCCTTCGACCCTTTGAAATCGAGGGTAGCAATCTGATGCCAGTGTTTCTCCAGAGTGCCAGTTCATTTTTGTCTGTTCGGTCCATCTTACCAGCCCCGTCGTATTTCTGTCCACCCCGAAACAGTGTCCGTCTAACTCCTCGGATGAGACCAGGATTAATTACCGGCTCTATGGTCCGTATATTCCACTCGCGTCAGGGTCTTCCCACTTTTTGCGTCATCCATTGTGGGGAAGTACCTCCAGTTCGACCAAAATAGGAGAAATAGCCACCATTATTCCCATCCGCCATCACAGCCCTGTTATCTATGAGAACTTGCGGTTTTGGTTGACCACCCTTGTGTCTCGATTAGTATCTCGCGCGCTCGGGTTTTACCTTGTTTGCTCATCATGTGGTGGCATCGCTTCTCAGCGTCATCGTCCACCGCGTCATCGCGACGCTATATATATTGGAATGGAAGTGACAACAGAAAGCGCTGGCTGCGATCTAAGAGGTCGTGTAGTGGTTGATCAGCGAAATGACAGCGACGAGTACTTCCCCATCCCCATGGATTGTGTTTTGATGGACTCGGGGAAGCGAGTGGGCGATGGAATGTGAAACATTGTCCAAGCGCCCCCTAACGAGCCACGAGTTGTGTTGTAAATGAAATAAACGAAGCACACACGACAGAAACACGCGTTCGACTACGACGACATTCACCAACCCAACGAGACAAGTCAACCAGTCAGTAGCTAGTCAGTCATGCCAGCCGAGCAGAACCAACGGCAGCGGCGGTGGTGGTCTTTTGGCTTTGAGTGGTTTCCAGTGGCTTTGGTTTTGTTATTTCTCAAGGCTGCTGCAAAATACACTCAAACAACGCTGCAACGCGCGTCGCGGTGAGTCGACTTTGGTTGTTCCGACTTTCGTTTATTCTCTCCCAAAGACACACGATCATGCCTCCACCAGCAGCGACCGACTACACCCAGCCACCCCCGAAACTCGTCCTGGACGAGTTCATCACAAAGGCACTCACCTCGACGCCGCCAGAGCTGCACTCGTTCTTCGAGGCATTCGGCAACTTGTATACGAGAAAGTGTGTGAGAGGAGGCTTGGCTGTCTTCCACACTGACCTGCTTTCAGGCTATGGCATCAGCTGTCGCTCACGCTATGCGACTTCTTCGACGACGCCCGCTCCAAGCCGTTCCGCGTGGACGTCTTCTACTACTTTGTGCGAGACTTCGAGTCCAAGCTGAACCAACAACGGCTCGTCGAGATGGCCACCAAAGTGTCCAAAGACATCGACAGTGAGATCGTCCTCTTGTCATACTTGCACTATTCAAATTCATCTTTGCCTCGCCAAGACCCTCAGGCACAGCTAGGCTTCCTCACCTCCCTCCTATCCCGGATTGATACGGAAAAATCAAAGGAAGCCCATGTGCTCTTACTCGCCAACATCGCACACACCAAATTGCTTTACGGTGATCTAGAGGGTACTAAAACAGATATGGACACAGCTGTCAAAACGTTGGATCAACTCGAGGGTGTGGAAAATGCCGTCAACGCTGCATACTACCGCGTCGCTGCGGATTATTACAAGGTGCTCCCATCTATCGATACCGCGTCGTCGCCCCCGTCTGAATACGTTGGCAGGCCAAGGCGGACTATGCGTTCTACTACAAGCACTCTTTGCTCTATCTGGCCTGTGTCGACGTCGCCATCGACCTGACAGCCGATCAACGACTCCTGCGTGCACACGATCTCGGCATTTCGGCATTCTTGGGCGATACCATCTATAACTTTGGCGAACTGGTGCGTTTTGACTCCGACCATTTCAAAATACCCTGTGTTCATTATCGTCATTATCGTGCCTGCGGGTGGTGGTGGTGGTTGATGACGCACATGCGTGTTGTTCTCGCTCTCAGTTGATGCACCCAATACTCGACGCGCTAGACAACACGCAGCATGATTGGATCAAGAAGTTGCTCTTCACATTCAACGAAGGTAACATTGGCAAATTCGAAGCGTTGGCACCACTTTTTCCGCAGGAGGTGCGTGCGTGCGTGCTTGCATGCGTGTAGGCTGCAGGCGGAGAGCCGCCTCGCCGAATCGATGGCTGACAGCAGAACAGCCTCTCCTAGAAGAAAACTACCCATTCCTGCGCCAGAAGATATGTCTCATGGCACTCATCGAGTCGGTGTTCAAGCGGAATTCGAACGACCGCACGATGTCGTTCCAGACGATCGCAGAGGAGACACGGCTGCCATTGGACGAGGTGGAACACCTTGTGATGAAGGCGCTGAGGTGCGTCGCGGACTGGCTGTCGAGCAAGCTGCGTGTTGCTGATAATCAGTCGTGCTGCCAGCCTCAAGTTGATACGGGGTTCGCTGGACCAGGTAGATCAGAAAGCACACATAACATGGGTGCAGCCGCGTGTGCTGTCACGGGTACAAATCGGGGAGCTGGGGACACGCCTTGGTTCGTGGATAGAGAGGCTGAGCAGAGTGGAAGAGCGAATAGCGCCTGCGGTGTCGGTGTCAGCCTAGTTTGTTTGTTGTATTAGATTTTAATCTCGATGAAAGCATGGAATGCACGATGCGGTTCCGGATCAGACACAGACCCATCACATCCCATTTGGTGGAATCGTCCTCGTTGCAGTCCACGACGCGCACAGACAAAATTTATTCTTCATTCATATCCGAGACAGAGAGTTTATTAACCCCCACAGATTATCAGCCCTCTTCAGTCTCTGCCATGTCAGAGCCGTCGACCCACACCTTCTCGTTCTCTGCTCCTCCACCCTCAAACTCGACGCTCAAACAGAGGCGCGTCTCCCTCGCACTCCCCTCCTCCCCTCGCCTCGTGCCCGCGTGCAACTTCCGCGACGACACCGGCCTAACCTTCCAGTCCGCGTCCATGCCGGAACGGAAGGGCAAGCTTCGCAAAATCGCAGACGACGCTGCCCGCGAACCGCTCGACGGCGGGCTCGTCATACAGCAAAAGAAACAGCGCAAGAAATGGTCCGAGGAAGAAACCCAGATGCTCGTCACTGGGTGCAACACCGTATGTCTCCACACACAGTACTCGCATCCCTTCCTCACCGTCGTCATCTCCTCCGATACAGTGGGGCGTTGGCAATTGGAAAGCCATCCTCAAAGACCCTAATCTCAAATTCGACAATCGCTCCCCAGTCGACCTCAAAGATCGGTGAGTCTTTTTTTTCATCTCCGTGCATCGCCCAAAAACTCATTTACGTTCATTCCAGCTTTCGAACCTACTTTCCTGACGCGTACAAGGAGCACTATCCCAACGCCAAGACACACCTATCCAGCAAAGTACGCTCGACTCTACCAGACGGCCGCTCCATATTCGAAAAGACGCGCAGCAAGAAGCGCCGGCCTTTTACAGAAGAAGAGGACCGTGCTCTCAAAGCGGGCTACGAGAAGCACGGCACAGTCTGGGCTGCCATCGTCAAAGACCCTATCTTCCAGGAGCAGAACCGTCGGTCAACGGATCTCCGTGACCGCTTTCGAAATGCCTTCCCTGAACTCTATCAAGCTGCCGGGTACAAGCCTCGCAACTCGTCCAAGAAGCGCAAGGAAGGCGGTGTCCCCCTTCCTGTGCGCGCAGCAACGGACGATCAGCTCACCTCTTCCAGCAGCAGCCATATCGGTCCTACGCGAAAGAAGCGGGCTTCTAGGCAGGGCTTCCTCCGTGGTGGCACTAAGAGCGTCCCTGAGAGCGCGACCTGCTCAGAGGAAGAAGAGAGCTCTGGCGGCGAAGAGGACACCAGGACCAGACTCCTCAAGTGCCCCCCCATCTCCACAGAGACCTCGCCACTGCGCGACGCCCCTTCCTCCTCCGAACCTTTTGCAGAGATGGACATGGAGACCATCGACCCTTTATCTGAGCCCCTCTCCATACCTGATTTCATGCCCAGTGCTACCCAGTCTTTGTCCGAGCTCACGGACTCGTCGCAGTCCCAGACCTGGTCTGGACTGGAGACGCCCGTTCATTCCAGCAGTTGGTCTACTAATGCCGGGTCACCCACATCATCTCACCTCTCCTCAGACTATCTCCTTAATCAATCACCCTTCATTCGTCGTGTACCCACCATCGGCAAGTCCGCGTGGGGTGCACAAGATTGGTTTTCCGCTAATCCCCGCCTTGACACCTCTGCATTTTCCAGTAGCGGATCTTCTTTCGCAGACGGCCTCTCCCCCGCATCTTCCTCCCCCTTTTCCTTTCATCACCTCAGTCATGGCGTCATGGATCGGTACGATCTTTTTCCTACCGCTTTTGCACACGACTTTGCCTCCGAGACCGGAATTGGCGATTCCCACTCTACATTTTCCGACCCCGAGATGTTTCCTACCAGCAGTTTCAGGGGCTTCACGCACCACTCCAACTACGCTGGCGACCTCATTTTCGGTGCGCGCACTCACCAGCCGCAGCAGACGTATTATGGTCCCGGATTCGGGACGCCCGGCCTCGGCCTATCCGGTATGCAACAGCCCACTGGCCTGCATTCCATCCCGATGCATGCTGCCCCACTCCCTGGCATTGACGAGATCGAACTGGCGTCGATTACGCTCAATGATCAGGTCCCGCGCGACCCTGCATCCGTCGTCCCCGAGATTGAGGTGCAGAAGGATGACAAGGAAACGTCTCTAACCATTTCGTCGACCCTAGATCTCTTCGGCATCGCTTCCCAGAATAACATGGACGATATCGTCGATCTTACACATTCTACTCCACCCGCTACTCCGCTGGACCGTCCGATGCGCTCGCATTCGCACGTCCACCAACACCAACACCACCACCATCATCCGCATGGCAGTGGCCGGTCCATCTCTGTCCCGCCCTCTGAGGCACGGCTGAACAGTGCACGATCGCAGGCTAGCCACGAGCATCCTCAGCCGGCAATTTCCACCACCCGCTCGCTCCCCTTTTTCGCCACCATTTCGCCACCTGCGCACGCTGGGGAATCAGCGCACCCCCACAACACGACCGTCGACATGGCGCCATCTGCTACTGCGGACACATGGCGCCCCTCCATTCCACCGGATGTCCACGGCCTCCCGTTCCTCGACTTGCACTACTACAGTGGCAGTCATGCACACGATGGGAACCACCACGAGTCAGGTTCTGGCTCCGCGGACACCTCGAGGCAAGGGTATGCCCTGGATTTGGCGCGGACGAATACCTCGCTTCGCTCTGCCCCCGCGACGTCACCGGCGTATTCGGCTGTCTCACAAGCACTGCAAGCGGCTCATGTGCTCTTTGCTGATACGGGCCTCGTTACTCGTTATCCACCCGGTCTACACCATCGCGGCGCGAGCTTTGTCTCGCCGCAAGATTTGCAGCTGCGAAAAGCCAACGATAACAAACGCAAACGCGCGAGCTGGGACGGGGGTACTTTTTGAAGTGAGCACATTTCTCACGTTGCGTCATCCCTCCCCGTTCGAATCGCCTTCCAAAGCATACACGTGTCCGCATGCGTGCATGCACAGTGCCGTACATCTGTATCACAATTTCATGTATATTGCATCGTTCTTGTTTTCGATTTGTCATTGCATTTTTTTTGTTCGATTCTTGACTTACCATCCACGACCCATTGTCTATTTTGTGCTGCTCCCATATTATCTGCATCACACCCTTACCCTTGCATCGCACCTCCTCTCGCCACTACAGAATTATCTATTATAATCAGGAACACACATAAAGATTTACGTAGCCTGCTACGATAGTCCCAGGTACTAGATAGTGGCGCTACATGGGTAGCCTGGACGGCCCCGCCTCTGCATTTATATGTACCACACGTCTTGTGGATAAAGTTGAGTTGAGATTGGAAGTCGACGACGCGCTGACAGGCTGTGCCCCTTCGTCAGGGGGAATGAGGTATTCAACATCTTCGAACATATGAGGAAACAAGATAGCCAACATGTCATCCACCCTATTATGGACGACAGTTAGGAGCCGATCAACGAAATTCAATGCAACTCACTTGAAGATAAAGTCACCCTTCTGTGCCGGCTGGCCCCTTTTGCCTGTTTTCTGTGGAGAATCAACCAGTTTCTTTTTGGAATCCGTGGCAAAGGTCGCAACGTTGATCGATCCAGCTGAATTGTCTTTAGTATAGAGCGAAAGGCCTTGCCTCGCTGCTAGGTCGAGGATATTCTTTTCTACGGTATCTATGATCGAGATTAATGCCGGCTCTTTGCGATTTGAATTTGTCTTTCGCCTACCTTCGGCGTAGTAGCAAAATACTAGGCAGCAATGAGTCAGGACCAAATAGATGAAAACGATCGAGGAGAACATCACCTTCCGTAGCCCGCGTCTGGCCCATCCGGTCAATACGGGCAATAGCTAGATGGCGGTGAGCACTGCAAGACGGTGGGCCCACTCCAACCTACCTTGCACTTCGAAACCGTGGTTCACAACACTCTCGACCAGGAAAACGCGAGATGCACAGGTAACGTTCAACCCTGCATTGTCGCGCTCACTTCGCAGGGTCAATGATAACAAGGTTATGAAATATCATATAATACATACCCATGCAGGAGCAGCACCTGCAAGGTGGGTTCAGTGCGGAATCTCTTTGCAGCGCCCTTCTTCCCTTGTGCCTGATCAAGGCGCAAGTAGGGGATATCTGACGGAGTCGTTTAGATCTAATGGACGCATGCACTAGCATCGACTTACTGTTATGGTAGAGGGCGTGCTCGATAACTATGCTCAAAAGAGGGATCAAAGAGATGTGATAATAAACAAAGTTAAATCCTCACTGTGAAGTGAATCGGCCCAGGCGGAGAAAACGATGCTCTTGGCGCCAGGATCTACAAGTTGGATATGCAAAAGGTGTCTGACCAATGTCTGGATCTTGCTTCCATAACTTCCTTCGGATTCTACCGTCTGTATATCTCGGAACAGAGATGGGTCTGTCCAAAGTTAGCCTATCTCCTCATCCGCTACGCTTATCACCTTACTGATCATATTGTACTCGATCCGTCGGTGCGATACTGGCACAGGTTCTCCTCTAACTAAAACAGGCTTGGGCGGTGGCGGTTGCTCGTCTTGGATGGTGAAGCGCTGAAGTTGGTCCATTTCAACTGGAACACTGAGCGAATACTGAGCAATAGCTAATACAATGTTCCATCCACCTACCGGCAGACAGGACACACTCTCCCTCGTCGTCGGGTGAGCCAGGCCGTCAAACACCCCTGTTACACAGGTCAATGAATGATCACGCTGGTGTGCATGTGGATCGAGCCTACCTCGCAAAAGACATGAGCGCTATGAGTATGTCAGCTGCGTGCGTAGAGGCCAAGTCAGCACAACATACCACGGGGTGACGAAACCTTGTAGAAAGTCGCATCTACACAATATGCATATTTTATCGTTGTCGTCAATAAGTCCATCTTGTTGACCGTTTGCCATATTGTCCAGATATCGCTGCCTAGCACGCCCCGTGGTGATTCTGTTCCCCAGGTGAATATATTCCGCTTCGCATCTTTCCATCGCATGGCGAACATCGCCTTCCCACTCCGCGTCCACGACACTGTCGGAAATTTCTTGAAGTTGGCGGAAGTATCTGTTTCCGAGTCAGCAAGGACCCATCTAGAATAATAGTACACCTACACGATACGTTCGTTAAATGTTTTACGAAGCTGCGCCAGGTCAGCATCCATTTTATCCATAAGAGCCGCTGCAGTCGTGTAAGCAGGGTGCAAAACAAGTAACAAAACGACCTGCTCTGATTTGCAATCAAAGTACGGAGTCTCTGCATGCCATCTCGCGCAATCACCTTCTCGGGGTCGTTGTCGTTATGAATACTAGCCGCTACCCTAGAGAGGTCAACCAGGATGGACTTCATGGCACGTCCAGGGAACTGGAGATATATGTCTTTGCGTTCGTCGTTCAACTCTTTGTGGAGAACTTCATGTTGGGGTTTGACTTCAATGTCCTCTAACACCTCCATGTCCATGTCCGGTTCAGCTCGCTGAGATGCTGCCTGGGCTGCTTTGGTCTGTCGTTTCCTTTTCTCTCTCGATTCATGAGCTGCTAACAGAGTGCGTTCAGCAACGATGCCTTCTCGCCGGTCTGCGAGCAAGGCAGTGTAAGCCTGCATATATACCTCGACTTCCCCTTGAGTATCAAGGGCGCGAGCATATTCTTCTCCGTCGGCTTGATCACCGTGGTTACTCAAACTCTGGCAAAGTAACGCAATGATTTTCGCCCGCCATTGCCAGATGAGGAATCCTTGTTCGTTAAGCTGATTTTCAATCATTACATTTGCTTCATTAAACTGCAGGTCGCTTAGCACAATTACCATATCAAAGTGTGTTGCCCGCGTACCAAGTGGGTCGATCTGATGCCTCCGCCCTTAAAATAGGGCAAGGCGATCTGAAGCGAATCCTCTGTCACGCCGCGGGTAGTTTCATCAACCTGCAAACTAAGCATGGCCTTGATTGCATGATCCTCGACAGCTGATGTGCTGCGTGAACACCATCATAAAACAGCAAATTCAAAGACCTACACTTGAGCAGCTCCTTTCGCACCGTCTCCGCAGCGCCATAGCAAGCGTCTTCTTTTTCCAAGTTAGATGGACCGAGCACATGGTAGACGTCTCCTTGCAAAAATTTGACCCTATGAAGAACCATCACGCATTCTCGCAAACGTTGCTGGAGAACACGACGCTTAAGACGATGCTCTTCTCCCGCAGGTGTCTTGGGAAGACCCTGGTCTTCGATGTCATCATCGTCTTCGTCTTCAGACAATAGGGAACCTTCTCGGGAAACTTCTTTTCCTTTTCCCTTCTTAGTGGTCATGGACTGCGAGCCATCCTCGAGGTTCTGTCGCCGAGACTCTCGCACTTTCTGGGCTTCCTTCTTAAGAACCTCCCCCTTCTGGTAGTGCTGTGCTATTGCTGCCTTCACTTCTGCAATCAATTCGTTGACTTCCTTCTCCGCAGTAAGCAGCTGATCCAGGGCTCGCTGATAGCGATCGCGATCTCGTTCGCTGTGTTGCTGTAGTTGCGCGAGGCGCACGAGCGTTAGGATCTACGGCAAGCGAGGTTCAGGGAGGGGACAAAGGCAATCAAAAATAATTACCTTTGCCTTTCGATCATCCATGAGATTTCGCCAGTGCTGATCTCGCATGGCCTGGAAACAATATACGCTTAGTGAGCCCTCGACCCTGATATAATAACACACCTCCAAGACATCAGTCATACTTTTTAACACGCTCTTGGTGAGCTTATCACCCTGTCGCTGGAGCTGTCCGACCTATGGCGGACTGTCGTAAATGCGCTCGTTTCCAACCATTGAACACAAACCTGTGGATGGGTACATATTCCGCGAAGCCTTCGAAGGACATTACGCAATAATCCGGTGTCGACCTGCCACCCTTCATAGGCAGCAACACCTCGGGCATCCAGGCCAAGCTCTTGCAAAGCCTCTTCCAGGGCCTCATCGTAGACCTAACAATCACAGTCAGCCATGTCACAGGGACAGCGGGGTCATAGTAGACCACCTGGCGTTCCACCAGACCAAGCTCTATGCTGACGAGGTATCTTCGCTGCTGTGGGATGGTCAACTCCCCCTTGACGGCAGATTTTAACGTTCTTGTTATCTTAGTCGGTGCATATATCGAAATAATGGTGGAGCATACCTCACGGCGTAATGCTGAAAGAAGGCGGCGAACTGGTCCTTGAAGCCATGCTTGAGCAAAAGTTGCCACGCGCGCGATGAGCCAATGACATCGTCGACGCGAAGGAACCTGTCCGAGATATAAGCGAACACCATCTATAGGGCCGCATAATTGGGAAGTACTTTAGAACATGGATGAGGTCCAAAACTTGCGCCTTGGCAGGGGTTCCTGAAACAGCAAAAGACGACAACCTTGGAATCAGAGAAACCATTTCTCTAAGCTTGATGTCAGTCGCATTACAAGCACTGTAAATAAGGACACGTACTCTGACTTCCCAGTGCCCATCATCTGCACTTCGTCCATGATTACCCTATACCATTCGCACATCACTAGGGGACTCCGAGGCCGCTCCAAGTTACTGTATATAACGTCTTCCCGACGTGGACGTTTAGGTGGTGCACGCGCAACCAGCAGATCGAGACGAAGCACGTTGTAAGTCGTGATACATACATCGAACTTGTTGACGTAGGTGCACCAATCAACAACGTCGTCTTCCGATTCGTCCGTCATGGGAGTTGATGCACCAGAATCAGCAAGATTCACGACCATATCTTCATCGTCCTCCTTCCGTTTTCGATTCCGCTTCTTACCTGCCATGGTCCTATGACGTTGCTCCCTTTCGAATTGTGCATCCTCAGGGGTAATAGGTACGCCGACTCTGGACCAGCCATTGTAAACAAGAACCTTGAGAGATGGTGCATGTGCTACTAATTCATCTGCCCATTGCTGTGCCAAAGCAGGTGGAGTAACGATGAGAGTTGTCTACGAAATCCTGGAGTCATCGTCTGAGAATGCGAAGCTCGCTGAACTGACGAACCTTGATTTCTTTGACGTAAATTTTCGCCCCCGGGTCCCAGCGCTTCTGAGTCGGATTTCTCTCCAGTGCAGGGTTTAAGAGCATCAAGGCAATGCATTCGATCGTCTTTCCAAGTCCTACATAAAGACTGAATAAGAACTTGGTGGACGATAGAAGTCTGTCGTACCGGGTTCCTCAGCAAGGATCCCGCCAAGGGTGGTGCTTGGCTCTGGAAGAGTAGCAGTGATGACAGCCGTCAACCGATTAAAGAACAGTTCCTGCCCGTCAAGCATGATTCTCTCCCAAAACAATGGGAGAGGCGCATCCGCTATGAAAGGTGGTTCACGCAGCACAACTGTCCCGTCTGCGCCGATCTGCATTCCCTCTCGGTCTAGCATCCAAGAGACAGTTCGCCTCTGGAATGGAAGGAGTGTGGGATTAAGAGCATCAGGTTGCAACGATTCATCCATGACGCCCCTTAGAGGCATAGGTGCAGGACGTAGGATGCTGAGGAAGTACGGTATAGTGACGTCTCCCACCTCCTGTTCAACATGAGTGGACACCTTGGTAGATACAGAGCTGCCAAGAGGTGCATCGCAGAGCAATGCCATCATCCGTCTCTGTAGACCCTCCAGAAGATTGGCCTTGCGCTGTGCAGGTTTCACTTGGATGGGTTCATATATATTCGGAGTAGCCAGTAAAACAGAGAACGTTGCTCGCAATCGGAAAGGCATTTCTCGAAGAGGATCATAGCTACCTTGCGGCAAGATGTGTAGTTCAAGGTCTGTTTCAACCTTGACGCGTCCAACAGATTGGAGAGTCAGACACGCGACAAGAAAATCTTCATGGACATCCCCGTTTTGGGTGCCATAGAGCTCAAGTTCTTGGGTTGGGAGGCCGTCGGGCCAAACGATATTGGGGAGGAGGAAAAGCCACCGATCACTTGCTATTTCACATTCTAACGGCATCTCAGGGGCCGGGCTGGGGTACGACGAACCGACTGTCGCCAAATGGCGACCGAGATATCGTCCAGGGTGAAAGCTTCCCAGGTTCACAACGGTTGGCATCGATGGATTTTCCCTCAGTGCTTCTACTAAAGATACGGCGTCCTCCTCTTCTTGGAGCCACCCGAGTTCTTTCGCAGATGCGTCATCCACGTCGTCTTGAGCTTTGGTGTAGCCGATGTCCACAGACCACCTGAATGCAGGGAGAAACGAGCAAACAGGGGAGAACTCGTGACCAAGGGCTTCTTCTGTGGCCTTTTTCCAGAAGTATGGATACATTCTACGATCCTCATGTACGTCTACCTTTCTGCGTTTGCTAGTACGGGCATTGGTGGAGGAACGAGTCTGGCGCTTTTCTCCGACGCGGTGGGTTCCCTCAGATTGTGTGACAGTCGCCCATTCTTCGCCTTTGTTGGACTGGACAAGGGACATAAGGGCCCGCATGTTCAGGGCAGGCCGAAAGGGGCGATCCTGGGGTGTGCGGCCTTCATGGACAACGTCGGGCCAGTAGTGGTGGGCTTGGCTACGCAGTGATTCTACGTGGTGAACGAGCAGTGGAGGCCCGATGGCCATCGCTGGGCAACGACACGACGAGGTGGTGTAGTGTGAAAGGACGAAGACGCGACAGGCAGGCGCGAAGTAGTCGGTTACTTTATCATATTGCGGAGACAAAAATGGAAAATCGCCCCTGTCTGACTCGACTCGATAAAGTATGCTAAGATACAGATCTAGAATATGCAAATCGTCCAGCTGGGGATGCAGTAAATATAAAGGCCAACGCTGCACCGAAACTCGAACAAAATGTTGAGCGCGTTATAAATGATATAATGCCAGAGATTGCGGGTATCCTAAGTAAAAATAATCCAGATGATAGATGCTTGAGAAACTGATGATGCCTGTGGGTAAGTGCATGGTGATGGCAAGTGGGACATGAACAAGTCGTAGCGGGTCGTAACGTCATGAAAAGAAGCATCAAGGAGCATTGGCCATCTTCCCGAGAGGCAAACGTTTAAATCTTGAGCTCTCGAAAGCCACGAACGTCCAATCGGCCAGTCCCATTATGTCGCCACTCCCCGTCCTGCACGTTGCTTTCGTCATCATCACCGTTGTCATCTCCCGCCTCACGCACTGCAACCGACTTGGTGGCTCCGGCTCCGGCAACTTTCTTGAAGCGGCCGCCGGGAATGACGATTTTCCCAGCGCTAGCCCTCTTTGCCAAGAGGGCTGATTTTGGTTTTGGAAGGCCAAGTGCTTTCCGTTGACGTCGAGTCATAGGCCTCCGGGGCTCTGGCGGCGGCGTCATTGCTGGCGGAGTGGTAGGGGCAGGCGACGACGCTGCCGAGGACAATGGCGACGACTCATTGGATGAGCACGGTGCAGATAGTTCAGGCGTAGACTCCTCTGGATCGTCTACTTCAATGGCATCTTCGTTTGTGTCTACCTTCGAAAACGACTTTCGAGAGCTGCGCGTCCGCTTGGCTGCAACGTCTGAGAGAGAGGACCCAGATGACTCGTCGAATGTACGCTTGGGTGACCGATGGACCCGAAGAGGAGTCGAAGGTGCAAGTTGGGCAGCAACAGGAATGGATGGTATCGACTGAGTCAAGCTCTCTGAAGACTCAGGGGATGGCGAGCGAGAGTCGGGAAGTGGGATATGTGTGGGGCTCGGCGGCAAAGGCTCATCTATCTTCGCGGTAGTATTTGCGCCAACCTTGGCGCGCTTTGGGCTAGCCTTCGATTCCGGCTTCTGTTTGCCCCGTGAAGACGGCTTCTTTACGGGGGTTGATGGGAGTGGTTCGACATTCGGGGGTAACTCCATGACGTGCGCAAGGCCCGTGTGGGGGCCTCTCAAGTTCCGCACTGATGAAAAGTGCTCCCAATCGTGATACCTGCACGGAACGAGTCAGTCCAAGACAAATCTAGGGATTCACACATCACATACGCCACATAGACCGTGTCTTCTGGTGATTCTTCTGGCATGGGTTCGTCGAACATTTCCCGTTTTTGTTGTCTCCGCAGTCGCCGCTTCTCTCGCGGATCCATCTCTATATCATCCATTTGATCGGGACATCCACGAGTAGAAGGTGATGTTTCAATTTCATCTGCACCTGTATTCCATTCAATGATATATACCAGTCCCGGCTGGATCACTTTGACGTGACGACGGGCATAGTGTGCAAAAGCAGACAGCTCAAGGTGGCCACCGTAGGTGCCTATGGCAGGTCACAATGCTGTTTCTAGCCAAATAAAGAGGGGGACCCGTTGATGGGTACCACACACCTTGTTGTCGCATGCATTGTAGATGAACACTAAGGCCGCGCTCGTCTTCACAGAAGGGTTCATAGCGCTGCCGGTGGTTCTCGATCCAATCACAGATGTCTTTTCGAAGCTGCAAGTGACGTGCTGGGGACCCATAAAATTGGTCACTTAATGCTCGAAAAAGGCAGTTGCCATCTCCCAGCGTTTGTGCTGCATATAACCCCAGCGAGCGAAGTTGCTCCCCGAGTAATTGGGTATTCAGCTCTGGATCGGCTAGAGGCTGGTTATCAACGCAGTTCGAAGAATGTCAGGTTCAACAACGTGAGCAGTTGCGATAAACAACAAGTGAACGTGGGTACTAACCCTTCCTTTCGACCTCGTCGTACGTGCCCTCACTGGATTATCGGACGGTTAACGATATGGAATCTACAACTCTACACAGCACGAAACGCACTTTGTGTAACAACTCTCGCATGTTTCTGATGTTTCTTGGAAGGGCCCATTATGCAGTAAAAAAATTTCCGAGTCCTTTTGCTTGGGTGGGTGTTGGTTGTTAATATATAAGCCTGACCACCGCGTTTCGGGGTCTCGAAGCAAAAGACCCCAGAACTCTCCTGACACCATGCACAGCACCTGACACACAGCTGACCTTACAGCCTCATGTACGCATTGCGGCTGCGTCGTGGATGTGGTCGCACTTTGATCACAACCAAAAGGGGCACCGTCTGCTCGAAAAGTTGTCAAGTTCACCAAAACAGAAACGACTACCACTACACTGTTCCTGTCGGGATGCTGCTGCGTCATCTCTTTGCCATGATCTGTGACGTATAGCCTCTCCACAAGTGACAACAATACCGCCTCGTGGCAGTCACATGGAGCAGCGTATGTTTGATCTCACCGATGCTACAGTTGAGTACGGCAAAATGCACTGCATAAGGATGCATGGAATTTTGTACGAGTAGCAACTCCCCTGCAATACGTTGACCCAATGCATCATTGGTCCCGTTGATATGCACTATGGTGTATTCTCCACGCCACAAGTATGTTTTTCACCTCACCAGCGAGTTTTTGATCCAACCAGCATGCTCTTCCCTCCACTACGAAATGACGCTTGTACGACAGCGACGATTGTGACATCGCGTCGACTGGTCCAAGGACAAACGTTTGACTTGCGTTGCGTGGGACCTCGAATCGTGTGTTCCACGGTACGAATACATCGACACCTCCCTTCTCCGTCGACCAGTAGCCCAGGATGGGTCCAACAGGTGAATTTGACTTCGCTCCGTGCGTTCTGACGTTCTCGGCTATTTGCAGCCGTTATCGCATCGTCCCTGATACTTGGCACATCCATTTGCGTGGGTCGACGATGCCCGACTCCACTATGGCAACCACCACGATGACCACCAGCACTGCAGATGGACCATGACCCCAGCTCCAACTCCCGCACCCACGCGACCACGACGACTACGATCGATACCGGCACGAGTACCATCAGCACCCGGATGTACCACGACACGACTACGACCATGACCCAACGATAACGGCCACCACCACATCAACGACCACCTCGACCATTTCGACCACGACCACAAACGACGATGGCGACAGGCGGACGCCGACCACCATTATGAAACATCGACAACGAGGATCGGTGCGGCTACCATGCATCGACAACAATGATACGCTGCGCTACCTGTATTACCCGTGCTATCCCCGAGGCATAAGCTTGGCACGATGATGATATGGCCAGATGGGCACAGACCCATCACAACGATGTTGATGGACTGTTAGTTGAAATAGAAGCGGTAGGCGATTTTCTGTGGAGCGCTAGGAGAGCCTGTGATGTACTAGACATCAACTGAATATAATCTGATCCGACTATTCTAAAAAATCCGACTGAATTCGACGAGGACGGGATATAGTATCATTATCACGATTAACCTGACCATCTTGAAGTACTATCCAGAGGGCCTCAGTGCATGAACGCCGCACATCACCCGAGTGACACTCGGGTGCCCACCCCACTTGAGCCAGGAGGCGACGGGAACACCTTTTTGTTCCGGCTGCGACTTGATACAAAGGTTTCGTATCTGGTCATCTCGATCAGTCTACCACGTCGAAAAACCGAATATGGACACTCACATGTTGCGGAACTTGTTCAACTCTTCAAAAGGAACCGAGGGGCGAGCTGTCTTGAGCACCTCCAGAAAGTCGTCTTGCGTGATTTCAAACTGCAGCTACTGCATCAGTAATGCGCCAGAGGACACTATAAACATGAGTGACCTTTTTGGTCTCCGTGCTGGGTGCATCTTCCTTGACTGTGCTAGGTCCCTCTTTGTTCTCCAGAATTTGCTGAAGCTGCAAGTTTTCGTGTAAGGCGGTTTCTTCGACCTGCCATAAGTCATTCACTCACCCTTTTCTGCAGTTGAGATTCTTCTGCTCGAGACAGAATACTCTTCTCGCCAGAACCACCCAGTGTCACGTACTCTACCCGTTTCTCTGGCTCAGTATAAGCCGACCTTCTGATGTTCGGCGATGCATCGATGACGGCGTGAACTACTTGAAGATGAGCGTTGTAAATGAGTGCTTGAAGGTCCGCTCCCGAGAATCCAGCTGTCACTTTAGCAATCTCACCGAAATCGACAGATGGATCAAGAGTGACTTTTCGACTGGCTGCACGCAAAATCTAAGAAGGGTGTTAGTGAATTTGTCTAACTTCGACTAGACGAGCTTGCTACCTCTCTCCGGCCCTCTTCGTCCGGCATGTCGCAGAGTATGGATTTGTCCAAACGCCCAGGTCGCAATAGAGCGGAATCGATAAGATCGGGGCGGCTAACGCACAACACTTCAGAAAGATCCCAACTATTGATGGTGACAACCTCACCTGGTCGCAGCTAAGACGAACACCCCATCCAGACCTTCCACACCGTCCATTTCGGTTAAAAGCTGGTTGACGACTCGATCAGTGACGCCTGTGCTATCATGCCCACTAAAGCACGGTCTGATAAGCTATATCAACGATTTATCAGAAAGCTGCTCACCGCTTTGGAGCTATGGAATCAAACTCGTCAAAGAAGAGGACGCATGGCTTTGCCGCAGATGCCCTATCAAATATATCTCTGACCTAGAAAGACGAGATAAAGAGACGTTCACGAGGTCCGTTGTGTAGCTTACTGATTGCTCGCTTGCGCCGATATATTTGTTCAGGAGCTCGGGTCCCTTAATGCTGATAAAATTGAGACCACACTCCTTGGAAACCGCCGATGCAAGTAGCGTCTTGCCACAACCAGGATAGCCATACAAGAGGAGCCTATAACCAATAAGCAGGTGCATAGAACAACGACATAAACTTACCCAGAGCGTAAGCGTAGCGGGGACTGCTTGAACAGCGGCGCATACTTCGTCGGCCACTCCATCGTCTCCCGAAGAATGCGTTTAGCGTCCTTAAGACCTAAAAAAACAGTGAGGAGATCGCACCAAATAGGAATGTAGCATACCCCCAATATCTGTCCATTCAACATCCGATTTCTGCAGTGGCACATCCTTTAGTGCATAAGGTACAAAGTCGACCTGCGCCTTCGAAAAGTCTTCCATGGAGAGTGTGATCTTGTGAAATAATCATGAGTCCTAGTGTATGCACGACTCCGAAAACGCCGTTCACCTGTGATGCGTTTGGACCATGAGCCTCGAACGCCCTACTAGCGGCTCTATGGAGAGACCGTTTCATCAGTGTTTGCAAATCGATCGGGGCATAGCCTTCAGTATGCGACGCAATCATGGCGTAATTAGGTGGGTCGTCTGGATCGGTTATATTGCCAGGTGATTTCGAAGTCCAGGCTTTAATGAGGTTGGCCAAGATCTAATGGAGGCGCAATCAGGTCACCAAATACAATCGAAAAGAGCGAACACGAACCTCCTTGCGTGCATTGCTTGCTGGGGGCTGGATGTGATAGACTTCCTGGAAGATGTGCAAGGTATGTACCAACGGGTGGATGCTTGTTTTCGACTCCGCGATCCCGATCATGACCATTGCACCGAAGTTCATGGGAAGCGTACGAGCATTAAAGGAAAACTGAGAGATAAACAACTCTGTGATTACACGAGAGCGAGTCGAGTCTGCGTGCTATCCACGAAGAGGTTGGTCAGTGTAGTTACGTGGTTAGGTACACAACAAGTTGCGACAAACCTCCTGTTCTGGACTAAGAACTTTATCCAGATTGTCAAAAATCAGGACCGTCGGACGATGCCAAGTTGCTACCTCGTACAGATGCCGAAACAGAATTTTGAATGTCTTCATGGGCTTCTCACTGTAAGCCATGAAGTCGATGTAGTGTGTATCTTCTTCACGTTAGCGGGCTGCACAAGGGACACAAAAGGGTGGAGTACTTACAAGCATATGTCCGAGTATCCTCTTCAAGTCGCTTAGCGATCTCCCGCGCGACTGACGTTCTCCCTACACCAGGCCTTCCCGTCACCAGAATCGAGGATACTATGCAAGAAAGGCTTGTTAACGATACACCAATACCTAAGTGTAGAGTTGACTTACACCCGTATACAACTTCGTCCTGCGAATGGATTATGAAATTTGCAAGTAAGTGATTGGTGGCGTCCTTGATTATCTGCTCAACCCCCGATAAGACGGTCCCCGTTGAAGTGGAACTGACGTTGTCCAAGTTAATCGGGAAATTTAAATGAGACCAAAGACGCACGAAGATATCGCTTTTGGCTGATCGTTAGGTTCGGTACTTGCAAAGAGCTTTGCCGCTGGAAAACGCTCTTTTGTAGATCGCGCACTTGGCGAATAAGTCAGCTTTGTTTATTACATGAGTTGATGCTGACCTACTGGATCCAGTGCCAGTCATCGATGCCTCCTACACCATTTGGGAAGTATACATGACTCTCCATTACCTTATCGGATGATCCAACGATGAGCACGTTGTCTGCCGGAAATTCTACTGGTTTTTCGTTATCTAGTTGAAGGCCGTCTGATCCTGGTTGTGGGGATGTCCTAGGCGGTGCCATATCTGCATCATTTCGTGGTGCTTGAAGGGGATCGGGCGGTGGCGGTAAATGCCGATACGACAACTTCACGAAATCGTCCGTCATTAGCCATTCAGTATCTGTGAGGACCGAGAAAGTGGATGGGTGGACGTAAGCAAGAGTCCCGAAACCGATGTATTTGGAGTCCCGCGGCGAAACGTCCTCAAGCAGGCGAGTGGACAATGCACGCAGTGCCACCTCTGGAAGGTTGAGAGAGGTTTCCGATGGGCCCTTTTGAGAAGTGACGTCCCGGGGAACTGCGGTTGTTTTCGAACGGTGGTGTGGTTTCGGTGCTATACTCACTTCCGTGTCTGCTGTAAGAAGGGCAGCCGCACCCTTTGACGACGAGTTCAGAGAGACTGGCGCGACATGCTAAGAAGACGTGACATTAATGGATGACTGACCTACCGACCGTGAGCCGAACCCTCGTCCGTCCCATTACCCAGACGTTGATCTCCTGCCCGACCTTCGCCACCCTTACCTGCGATAGCAATGTAGCTTCTACGTGGGAAGCGTGTATTTCCTGAAATTGCGGGTTCAAAACGTACCACAAGATGAAGAGGGACGCCCACGATGATTTCCCAATCGTCCGATGTGACTGGCTCAGTTGACACAGACGAAGCATATGCCAAGTCATGGAGGAGCCCGATCTCCACCTGAAGCATATACCATCAAAAAGGAAGACAGACGGATACATTGTCGATCGTACTTCATGACCCTCTGCAAATCCAAGACTTTGCGCGTACTGAGGGTCAATTTCAATCGTCTCCAATGCTTTGTTGCGTCCGTCAGATGAATTGAAATGGGCGAGAGAGGATGCGGATGCCAATCCGGTCCATCCTACGTATGCCTCGGTCGTCGAGGCATTCTGTGACACTAACTTTAGGTGTACTGCAAGATTTTGTGGTCGCTATAAGCGGTGATGGGTGTCATGAACCTCACACGGGGAAAGCACGCACGCACTACATTTCGTTCTAAGAGCGGACCATATATCGATATTGGCAAGTTAACAAGAGAAGACTTGAGAGAAACGTGCTGAATACGCGCTCTTCGAGGCATACTGTTCTCAAAAGATCTTAGGGACTTCAAGTTTCACGTGAAGAGGCTGCGTCTAAAACTTTGTCCGGCGATCGTTGGCCATTTTCGTCGCAGCCTCATTACACCGACGATCGAATTCGCTCAATTTATGAACAGGCTTCGATGGATGAGCCATCTGCCTGCATAAATCACACTCTTCCAAGCCTCCAACGTTCCAGCAATTGGGGCCTGGCTACCGTCATTGTTTCTTTAACCACTTATCTTGGTCGACATGATTCCTGACCACTCTCGTCGTCTTCTTCACAAACTGTGCTACCACGAAGAACGCTAGGAGTTACTACATAGGGCACCCATTCATGCAGGAATATGAATTTGCTACGAAACGGAAAGTTCGTTCCTCCAGTTCTTGATAGACGGGTCAAATGACAGGTCACCTATCGTATATGCCTGATTCGCTGAATTACTAAATCTTACAGTGTCATTTCCGCTCTTGAGGTCCTCACGGGTGATAGGGATAGATGTGAGACATCTACATGTTATGCAACTGTTGGAACGAGTCAATACATAAAGAGTAAGTTCAACTCCGAGTTAATAAATTACCGTGTTTCTACGTGAATCCTGCACAAGCCAGTATCTTGCTTTGGCAGACCAGGGTCTCTATGTATGCCATAGCGAGAATGTGACACTGATGCTCATGTCAGGAATACTATGATGTGCTGCTCCAACTGGTAAGGAACTGTCAAACGTTATTACTCATTAACGCCGCACAGTCCATCGCTTGCGTCTCCGTTCAGGGTCTTCTTGTCCAAGTAAACACCCATCCAAGAGCTTGCCCATATGGGTGTGTGCGAATGGCCTTCCCATCCTATAAAGTATAATGAGGTCCTTCAGGAGAGGCAGTGAAAACCTCTGGAAGGCATCTGCTCTCTGGGCTCTCAATAGATGGTGTGCGGGCTCTATGAAGCCATCGCTTCGAACCTCAAAGTAATCCTCACGATCGAGATGCTTGGCATATACACAGAGGTAGCGGTCATGTAGTCGCGCAGATATAGCTGGTCCACAACCGGGATCGGTGCAGTCCAATTACATCGAACGGCAGGGATGTTGTACAGAAGGAGATCATCACAAGGTAGTACCACCTTGAGCGTCCGAGGTGTGTACACATGGAGGTGGATAAATTTGCTGGTCCTAAATTTGGGTAATAGTTCATTGACTTCGAATGGATTGAGGATTACAAGGATTGGACCTGACGGGGGACGCTCGAAAGTATCCAGTTTCACAGGACGGAGGTATTCGCCTGGCTGACCACCAGCAACGACCGTACAAAAGTCGGCCGTAATGAATATACTCTGGCCCCACGCAAGTGTGTCGTCAGTGTGAGTGGTACGGATTACCACGGGACTGAAAGCCCAATGGAACGCTGGAGAGAGCAGATTGATGGGCACACCGCGTACAGATGCTCTTCATGCACAGGTCCAAGAACGGATGGCACGTGCAGACCATGATCACAAGCCGACAGCAGGGAAACATACCAAGAAACGTTGTGGAAAGTGTAAGGACGAGAAACAGATGAAGGAGATGACGATCGAAGTGCATGGATGGCATCTTCTGCAGGATTTGCGTCGTGCTGTCTCTGTTGAGCTGTCCCGTCGCAACTAACATATGGAGATCAGTTTCCAAACACCAGAGGTCCCGTGCCACACTAGCATCTGATGCAAAGCCATTCACAAAGTCTCATTAACGTGCAGTACATATTCAAGCCGTGGAAAGCAGGGTTTTAATAAACAACGCTCTTGATTTCCACTGCTTTGACGCCAACACTTCCACTGCAGTCTCTAATGCCTTCAGTTCTTTGGACATTTCATCTCTTTGTTCATATCATCTCGGTCCTGGTCCGTATCAGAACATGCAGCAGTATCTTCAAGACACCATTCGCACGTCAAACGATGCCCTCTGCAACCAAGCGGACTGCCATAAAGACCTCTCCCTCCACGAGTTCATTGTATTTGGGCACCTACGCAGCGGACCCTTCTTACGAGAGGTTCGCGCCAATATGCTGAGCTTTCGGCGCGATGAGGTGCATATGCTCCTTGCTCAAGCGGCTGGTCAAGTAGGCCCTGTTCAAACACTGGTGAACTAGTTTGGCATCACGAGCTTGAGCGCCCATCCTTTCGTCGCTCGTTCTTGATAGATCCTGAAAACCTCGTCGCGGCAGTGTCGGGTAATTGGCAGGAGGGTATGACGATGAACAGTGTCATTTACCTAGTTTCCCGATTTCTTGCCGAGTCGCTCACTGTGGAGGATGGAACTACAAATCAGGCTAGTCAGCTCCTTCGCATAGTTGGCGAAAAAAACCTTCTGTTGGGTGCTAGAACTCTTGGAAAAACTCGGGAATGCCACAGACGAAATAGCACATTCTATACTCGTCGGATATTTCTGAACAAGTCATTTTCCGTGTACCAAATTTAGACAGACATATATTTTGCCATCCTGACCCATTCATCAACATGCGATTCACAAGATATCATTCAGATAACTCACTCGTGCTCTTCTTTGGGTTCTTTCGTCTCTTTGGACAAACGCTGTTCGAGTTTCGCAAACTCATTCAGTGCCACGACCTCTTGTTCATCCATTATCTGGATATAGTCAGACTACCTGTAAATAAAGAATAGAACAGTTTCTCACTTGTTCTACCCCTTTGACCTCGGGGATGTAATGCATCAGCATTCTCTCTATCCCCGATTTCAGCGTCACCGTGCTTGAATCACATCCCCTACAACTACCCTTTAGCTTGACTTTGACATATCCATCGTTGTTGAATCCACAATATTCTATGTCCCCACCGTCCTCCATGATAGCGGGCCGCACTCGTGTCTCAAGAAGTTCCTTGATCATCGCTACAGTTTCCGAATCCGTATCAAGAATACGGGTGTCTTGAGGCCCCGCCAAATCTCGATCCTCAGGCGAGCGGAAAAGAGGCATACCAGAGGAAAAATGTTCCATCAATACCGAATAAACCTCTGGTTTGATCACCGACCAAGCCGTCTCGCTATCTTTCGACACAGTCACAAAGTCGGGTCCATAAAATACTGCCCCGATACCCTCTATACCCATCAACCGAATGGCCAGTGGAGATATGAGAGCAGACCGCGTGTCCAGAAATTCTGCAGTTCCCTCGCCCATGACACTTGAACCAGGGATAAATTTGAGCGAATTTTCATTTGGAGTCGTCTCCGTTTGTATGAACATGGAACGGCCTGGGGTAGAAATGAGTACGATGACACAATATGACGTACCAGACTTACTTTGCTGGTGGGGTGCACTGGATGAGAATACTGACTTGCGAGCACGGATGCCAGCGGCGGTCACAAGCATCGGGGCAACTCGTGCGACTCCTCTGGCAGAGGCGTACCTTGGCCATGGACATAAAGCCAGGCCGATACATTTCCTTGAATCGATGCCAGCTTTGAATGCGGTCCTAATGTGTCCCGAAGCAAGTCTGCAAGCCATGGTGACTGGTGGGTTATGTACGTGACATGAAATCGAATAGGGCTGACTACGCTTTACAGCTCAGGTACAAACAGATGTAAATACCTCATCGTCGCAGACGCGCAGTAAGCTTATGTCAGCCACTAACCATGTCATAAGCATCGACTCCCTCGAAGAACGCAACAATGATGAAACTACTCAGCTCCATTCTGTTATTTGTTTGCCCTCTTCTCCTTGTGACTGTCATTATATTCGTGAAGCGACCTCCTAAACCTCGAACCGTTGCCATCCTGGTCCTCGGTGATATAGGGCGTAGCCCACGGATGATGTACCATACGGAAAGCTTTGCACAACTTGGGTTTAAGACATTCCTCATCGGATACAAAGGTACTTCAAATTCAATAAATCGAAAATCACCAATCAGACTATTTCGTGTCGTTTTATTAGGCTCAAAGCCCGCCTCGTCCCTTACGTCCCTTCCACACGTCCAGCTGTGCTACCTCCCAGAACCGATAATCCTGGTACCATTTGTTTTAAGTGCTCTTCTCAAAATCACACAGCAGACAATTTCCATATTATATGTACTTCTGTTCTCAATCCCTCCGCCGGAGTTTATCCTAGTGCAAGTGCGTTCTTTATCTTCCTTCATCGCGTCTCGCGTTAATCTAGTTCCACAACAAGAATCCTCCTAGTATTCCGACCCTCGCTTTGGTTCAACTTGTTGCTCGGATTCGAGGTAGCAAGGTCATCATTGACTGGCATAATCTTGGGTTCAGTCTCCTTGCCCTCAAGCTGGGTCGTACCCACCCATTTGTGAGAATTGCTAAGCGGTACGACAGGAAAATGGCCCATGCGACTTGTATATTGATGGTGGCGCAGATTTGAGGAGACCTTTGGGCGCTCTGCATATGCCCACTTATTTGTCACACAAGCAATGCGAGACCACCTCATGAAAGAATGGAAACTCGTGTATGCGTCATCCATGTACTGCTCATCTTTTCGTGCTGACATCCTGAAGCGGTCTCACGGCCGTGCTTCATGACCGTCCTCCTAGCCATTTCCATAGATGTTTACCAGCCGAGATTCACGAGGTATTTGGCAAGCCTCTCGAAGATACAATCCGCTTAATTTTGATGTGTCAGCTCTTCCTCCGCCTGGGCCCTTCATTGACGGATCCAGTCTTGAAGGAATTTTTACCAACTCCTAATACCCCTTATGCTACCCAGTTTACGACGACGAGGGCCTTGGGCGAGCGAGCATCGTATTCTGATATCAATATGCCCAAGTTACGTGATGATCGAGTTGCCTTGGTTGTGAGTAGCACGTCATGGACGCCTGATGAGGATTTTAGTATCCTCCTCGAAGCATTGAAGATATACGAGGAGCGTGCCCAGCAAGTCAACTGCAACCCTGGGTCTCACCTCACTGGAAGATTACCGCGAATATGGATGGTGATCACGGGCAAGGGTCCTCTTAGGACGGCATACATGTCAGACATAGCAAGATTACAGCAAAAATGGGCCTTTGTAAGGTGTACTAGTTTGTGGCTCGAGGCTGAGGATTATCCTTTACTGTTGGGTAAGGACATTTTGATGCCAGAAGTCGTCAGCTGTAACAACATAATAACGTAGGGTCGGCTGACTTGGGAATATGTTTGCACTCAAGTTCGTCTGCTTTGGATTTGCCGATGAAGGTGGTCGATATGTTTGGGTGTGGCCTACCGGTTTGTGCACTGGATTTTTGGTGGTATGACATTTCGTTATATACGTTGAACTGATTACTATTTCCACCTGAAGTCTTCCAGAACTTGTCAAAGCAGGACAGAATGGCCTCATATTCAAGGATGCAAAACAACTTGCATCTCAAATAGAGGTGTGCCATCAATTTCTCCGCTTGGGATAACCAATGTCTTACACTATTATGTTAGGCACTTCTGCTGTCATTTCCCGACTCCCCTCATTTAGAAGCACTTCGCTCATCTCTTCAAGGGGTTGCAAAACCCTGTCATCTATACTCTGATCAACTTTCTGAGAGCACAGACTGGAATTGGTGCAGTTGGGCAGATAACTGGGGTTGTATTGTGAAGCCTCTGGTACTGAGAAACGAGGAACAATTAGATTACGTCAGTAGTGCACCAGTAATACATCACTAGATGACATGAATATTCACTACTCGTCGGCTGAATCGTGTAGGTGGTTTCGGTGAGGAGTTAATGGATGGGGTCAGTATGCATGTCGCTGTGTAGAGTTGTGATTACTGGACGGGTTCAAATACTGCAGGTTCTCGTGGATATGATACAATTGGAGGGATACCCAATGGACACAGACAGACGAACCCACTACAATCAAGAAGCCCATGCTCCGAAACCATGCCGGCATCACCGTTGTCCTTCATCTTTTGTTTCAGCTGTTAATTCTTTGCCTGCTCACTCCACTGACTGCATAGCCAAAGCCCTCATCTCGGTGCCAAAGAAATGGCTTTCTAAAGATGCATAAAGGTGTTGTAGGGCCTAACATGTGGGCTAAGCCAACAATCAGACGTTGAACCCAAGGAATGAATTGGTTAGGCAGATATGGACTCACAACTATCTGTCCCCATATCCCCACTGGAAGGCACAGTGGCACATTGTACGACCATTGTGACGAGATATCTGTTGATGAGACGAGTAGAGTGTTGATCCAACCATGAGTTGACATCGTCGTTAATTGTAACTGAAAGTCCAAGTGGTTCACATAGCTCAACATGATCATAGAAGTATTTCATATAGGTGTCACCGATATATGGATCACTTATTTTGTGCCGCTTTGGGGTGACCACCGAGATATTTCCTTCCTGGTGGAATTCTTGGGAGTCCGTAAAATAACCGTAATCCCCCAGCTGTGCCCGTAAGAGTTCCAACAGAGTCGGAAAAATATGGTTACTCACCTTTATCCCATTAGGTGCCCGCGAGAATAGCGTGGAAACCCCATCTACGAGTAGGATGGATGGGTATCTCACCTCATGGGGTATCATAAGACCCCGCATATCACGATTGGGATCATTAGTCCCCTATCAATAGTGATATCAATGCCAGTGAGATGAAGCATGTACACCAGGGTGAATCCACCCACTTCGACCTGGATGCCAATCCATTTATCTGGTCCACCATAGGGATGCCGAAATACTTCAATCCTAACTCCACGGTTCAATGAGGTCTCCCACACGACGCTGGAAGCTCGGATGGTCCAGGTTAATCCAGGGAGACAGAAATGTTTAACCCAGACACGACCATTGCGTCCATCTTGAGAACACTCCTTAGCCATAGACCGAGCAAGCTCGGGTCCTCTGGCCTTCATAATATTTTGCAAAAATTCCTCCTGTGGCTGTTCACTGGTGGATTCCTTGCCAGAGACAAGAATCCAATCCTGACCAAAGCACTGACCAACTCCCACTGCAATGCTACGGCCAGTATGATCAGAATAGGCTTTGACGCAAAGAGGATCAGTGCCAGTGGATGTGAATGTGAATGTCCTTCCTTGCTGAGGGAAACTGTGGCAGGTGAAGCCATTGCGGGTAATTGCATTGTCATCGATTTCGAATGTAATGTCGCGATTAATGTCTTGATATCTGAGGTAGACTTCACGCAACTGTAGATTCTTCCAGCTTCCTTGTTCCGGAGTATGATATCTATGGTAATCGGAGTTCCACAAAGCCAAAGTGATAGTTACTGGTGAAAGCTATGACCTAGACCAACATGGCAGCCAGGCTTTGAAAACTGAGTCAGAGTCATTCGAGGGACAGAGGAGCATCCAAATTTGTATGCCGCGATTGGTGATGGGGAATACACCAAATCGTTCTTCGTCTATCGAGTGCAGCTCTTCGACTGAAATGTTATTTTTGACCCATTCAATGAGTTGGTTGTGCTCCATCAGCTCTATTTCATCACAATCCTCGAAGAAGCTTGGGTTGTCGGCAAGGATACTGCCAGTCCGTTCTGCTCCATCGGTGCCCCACGCAAAAATGCTTTGATCATTTGACACTCGGATGATCTCCAGCTGAAGACGGTGAAATGCTTTCTTCCCCTCTCCATACAACATCGGCATATTCACATTCAGCAGCCCCAACAGCGAATAAGCTCTGTCCTCGACTCGAGTTGTCTTCCGTCTGGCAGCCCACGACATGATTTGAGCAATGCAAGGACGGTTGGGGGAAAGTCCACCGGTCAATATATGCTCTGGGACTCGAGTGATCCATGATAAGGTAGATGACAGCATCCTCTTGTCGCCAATGGGTTGCCAATCCTTATTGAAGAACTGGACATTACTCGGTGCTATCATCTCCTGCAGGGTCCACCCACGCGAGAACCACTCCGGCCACCCGTCGGAATTGGGATACACACCATAGTCACTCCGTTTGGTTAAGGATGTGCTGGTGACATCGTGGAGGTACGCATAGCATACCTTCGAGTTTGCATACCACCGGTACATGGAATTGATCGCTTCAGACAGCTCTACGCTGCTTCGCTTGTCTATGCAGCACGTATCCACCCACAGCCACTCGTACCCGTCCCTTTGGGCCTGCTCACAGCTAGCGACAATCTTCTTGTAGCCATCGCGGTCTCGGACAGCTTTCTGATCGTGCTCCTTCATTTTTGCGAGCTTGATCATCTCTTTATAGTCGACTTCTTTCCCGATCCACCGATGCGACAAGATCGCATAGTCTGTGGCTTCATCATCACGGAACTCGAGGACATTTGTTCTACAATCCTCCCCCATATTCATCGCCTGCTCCCGCTCGATAAATGCATTTACATTGATCACGTACATGCTGCCTAAGTCTATGCAGATGTCCCTTAGATCATGGATAACCAGCCATGGAATACTACCCATACCTCTAAACGAACCGTTGACAATCAAAAGGGAGACACAGGCGCTCGGACGGAATGGAATAGAATAGTTGTGAGGTTCTCTTTAGCGGAATGCCAGTGTTAAATGTGCGGGGGGAAATCTAGTGAACGACGCTCACAAGGTTCGTCTGCTTAAACCCTCAGCCAAACTTTGACAAGGGATAGTGGTGGTAGAGGCACAAGGATTACACGTGGTGTTTTCTCTTTGGCACAGCAATTGAGCGTCGAGCACAGCGGTATTATTGCCCAATAGTATTGGCCAGTGCGATTACAGTTGTACTAAGATAGTCGCCGACAGTAAACGTGATCCAGGCGATAAAGGCCCTGAACTTTCTTTTACCACTCACATTACTCAGGGATTGCCATTTGGAGCTAGTTATATGCTGCGTTTTGCAACAGCACAGCGGTACGAGTAGATTTGTTCCATCCATTTCGCCTAGCGGTACTGGAATTAGCATACATACCCCCATATGATGATGGCAGCGGCTGTGGATACAAGGGACGAGAACGTAACTTGTTGCACTCTTGTACATGGCTCACCGTCATCTCTGCACAGCTCTTCGGATACAACCAAACTCCCAGTCGTATTCACTTGTGTATTCCCTACATGCCGACCGGTGTGTTGCAACTCTGCTACCTTGGTACTATCGGTTGTACACCTTTACCCGTATGTTTTGGGACAGACGACAGTGTGTTTGCTCCGATCTGAAGAGGTCCACAATCATCACTCGTGACAACTGCCCGGCACCTACGTCACGGAGCTGCAAAGAAGAACTGATGGGAAAAGTTCGGCGTTGAAAATACAAGTCAGTATGTTGAGATTTGGGGCAGGGTGAGACCTACAACTCTGAGTCCACTAATCAGATTGTCTTCCACCTTCGTGTTACTGCCCTGTCAAGCCACTGGTTCTTCTGTTAGTCTTTGGGTGTTGCCGTCTAATTCAGCATGTATCTGCGCAGTAATTTTACTTGCATACAGGGCGAAACGATGTAGCACCAGGACTCATGCAGACGAAGCGAATCCTCACAACGACAGACATGTCAAAGCCTTCGTTCTTTCCAGCCTTGACCATCTTACTCACGACACTCACCGTCTGTGTTCCTCCGTAACTGGTCCTCTGCATCAGATTCTGCTGTCTCGTCTTTGACCCCCAGTCCGCTTCCTCCATGCATGCATACTCTCCGGCGACCCACGCTCACGCAGCACCGACGTTACGTTATCGTGAGGATGCTCTCTGCCTGGCATTCTCTTACCTACCCCTCTTCTCTCAATGCACGAACACTACATGGGTGAACACATCACATCTGTTTATGCCCCATCCTCCACCGGACCTTGCCTTTACTTTCTAATGTCAGTCACTCTTCTACCTTTGTGAACAGCATCGGTTCCGAACCGGAGTCGCAACCGCCCGAAGCATACCGCAAGGACGTCAAGTCCAGTAGCTGAAATAACGCATGTGGGGGCGTTGAAGATGATGAGAAGATGAAGAACCGGTTATTCGAGCAGCTGTCTATCAATGTTCCTATCAGCATTTGCTGGAGACCACTCACTGTATTGTGACCAACAGTGCATGACCTTTCATGGTGGCATCTCGCATGGATCTTTCCAGGTATGGCTGGTTTTCTCTTCAGGGATGCTGTGTCTCTGACGCTTATAGTGGGTCTTTGATAAGTATTGCAACTGATACCTTTGTTCCGATTTGTGCTCCCCGTCACATTCACACAGCATTAATAAATTGCATGATCCTCGCGTGATCCTGTCATGCTCCAAGATATTTCTCCGCTTCTTTTGCATCGGCCATATGGGCATTTTATGGTAGTCCCCAGGCTATGGGCAGATGTAGGTTGGATGTCGAGCTCGCATTATTCTGCTGTTGCTTGACTAAAAAAAGGTTGCGTCATTCTGGCCTGTCGGAAGTGCAGGTGAGAAGTAGGTATCACCTTCTGAAATAACCTGTACCCAAGTAGCGTTGTAATATAGTCACACAATTCGGTTAGTGTGCACCCTCTGCCCCATTATATGCTTGACCAGGTCTTACGCCAGCCCACAGACTTTCTGTACAAAAGAGATGATGACCTCAACACCCTCGAATGACAAAAACGAATACACAACTTTCATATTCTACTGATTCGGAGCGAGCTGTGACACTGACCTCGACTGATAGTGATGCTTCTCCGTACAGCTCCTTCAGCAGCTGAACGAATCCATATCCGCAGGTGGTGACCAGGCAAAGCATCATCATGTTTCACTTGCTATTCCGTGTCTGGAACCTGATACTGCATACACTTGGCGCAGAGATGAACAATCAGGTGTTCTACCGCTGCGTAATGAAACACGTTCAAAGGCTTATCTGGAGTTGGTGCTACTCGTATCAAGATTCTGCTACTGTTTGAGACGAAGCCCTACAGTAAATCCTGACTGGCCCGGCTGTCGCTTTCAGATATAGTATAGATGATGTCACTTATCTGGGATCGCTTCAGAGCTTACCTTGGAAGGGTTACGAGGTTATGGTTGAGATGAGACGGGCAGATGAGAGAGAGGTGTGTTGATGAAACTGATAAACCTCCGTCTTCTTCAAGCTGGTGTCTTTTCAGAGGTCATGACATTGGTGATTTGCGTTTCAGTTCGCACCAATGTTGCTGTTGCGTGCATAATTCTTGCTATACATACATGCACCAACTTCTGACGCCTTCAGTAACATGCATTCCCAATGTTTCGGGCCTTGTCAGGCCTGAGTTCAATTGTATCCCCTTTACTGTCCGTGGTTTGATCTAGCTGTGTAATCGCAGGATCGATACTATAACTTGCGCCCATATGTCATCTGGCGCTCGGATGTTGGCTGAAGATTTTCCGACTTCTACCAGACCCTCGTCGCCTTCGGGCCAACGTGTCGGCATCAACATTCACCTGGCGACTGATGGTGGTGGTAACAGCACAGGGTCAACACATGGTCTTTCATTGCCAAAAGCTTTTGGCACACCTAGCGGCCAACTGCCCAATGATACATTGGCATCAGTGCGGGCTGTACTACGACCGAATTCCGACAAGTTGGTGGACGAGTGCTCTCAGGGTAAGCGTGCATGTCATTGAGAATCGCAATTACTCGATGCGTTTCAAACATTCGTGGATATGATATAATTGGGGGAATACACAGCAGAAACGGGCAGACGAACCCATTACGATCGAGGAATCCATGCTGCGAAATCACCGAATCAACCTCGTCCACATCTTTTTTCTCAGCTCTTAATTCTTCGCCTGCTTACTCCACTGACCGCAGAGCCAAAGCTCTCATCTCGGTGCCAAACAAATGGCTTACTAAACACGCAAAAAGGTATCATAGGGCCTGATACGGAGACTAAGCCAACAATCAGACGTTGAACCCAAGGAATGATTTAGTTGGGCCGACAGGGACTCACAGCTGTCTGCATTTGTATGCCCACTGGAAGGCACAACAGGTCATTGTATGGTCATTGTGACGAGATATTTGTTGGCAAGTTCAGTGGAGTGATGATCCAACCATGAGTTGACATCGTCATTGCTTGCAACTGAAAGTCCAACTGGTTTGTATAGCTCAACATTGGGGGAGCGGGCTTTCACTGAGTCGCTGTCTGTATTGTCCTGATATGCTTCACTTATTTTGTGCCGCTTGGGGGGTAATCGCCGAGATATTCCCTTCCTTGTGGAATACCTTGGAATCCGTAAAATAACTGTAATCGCCCAACTGTACCAATGAGTTCCAACTCTGTTGGAAAGATAAGAATACTTACTTCTACCCCATGGGGCGCTCGTGAGAATTCCTTAGGAACCCCATCTACGAGTAGCGTGAACGTGTGTCCCACCTCACCTCATTGGGTATCATAAGACCCCGCATATCACGATTAGGATCGTTGGTCCCCTATCAATAGTGATATCAATGCCAGTGAGATGATGCATGTGCATCAGGAAGAATCTGCCCACCTTAACCTTGATTCCATTCCATTTATCTGGACCTCTATAGGGATTCCGAAATACTTCAATCCTAACTCCACGGTTCCTTGAGCTCTCCCACATGACATAGGAAGTCCGGATGGTCCAGGTTGATCGAGGGAGATGGAAGTGCTTAACCCAGACAAGACCATCGCATCCATATTGAGAATACACCTCGGCCATAGATCGGACAAGTTCGGGTCCTCTGATCAGAATGTTCTTGTATTCACTTTCCAAAAAGTCCTCTAGATGTTCACTGGTGGGTTCCTTGCCAGTGACATGAACCCAATCCTGACCAAAGCATTGACCAACCCCCACTGCAATGCGACAGCCAGCATGATCAGAATAGACTTTGATGCAAAGAGGATCAGTGCCAGTGGATGTGAATATATTTCTTCTCTTTGGGGTGTTATAGCAGGTGAACCCATTATGGGTAATTGCACTATCATCGATTTCGAACGTAACGTCAGGATGGATGTCTTGATATCTGAGGTAGATTTGACGGAGCTGTAGGGTTTTCCAGTTGGCCCGTTCCGGGGCATGATATCTATAGTAATTGGAATTCCACAACGCCAAACGGACCCCCACTGGTAGATCTGATGGAGGAGAGCGACATGGCAGCCAGGCTTCGAAGACTGAGTCAGAGTCACCCAAGGGACGGAGGAGCATCCAGATCTGGATGCCGCGATTGGTGATGAGAAATGTACCGAAGTGATCTTCGTCTATGGAGGTGTACTTTTTGAGATCTTGGACGAACTCGCTGGGATCCATCAGCTCCATTAGATTACAATCCTCGAAGAACCTTGGGTCGTCAGCAAGGATACTGCCAGTCTGCCCCTTTCCACGCAAATATGCTCTGATCGTTCGACGTGCGGATAATCTCCAGCTGAAGACAGTGAAATGCTTTCTTCCCCTCTCCATACAGCATCGGCATATTCACATTCAGCAGCCCCAACAGTGAATAAGCTCTGTCCTCGACTCGAGTTGTCTTCCGTTTGGCAGCCCACGACATGATTTGGGCAATGCAGGGACGGTTGGAGGAGAGCCCATCCCTCAATATATGCTCTGGAACTCGAGTGATCCTTGATAAGGTCTGTGCAAGTGCCCTCTTGTTGCTAATTGGATGCCAATCTTTGTTGAAGAACTGCACACTACTCGGCGCAATCATCTCCTGTAGGGTCCACCAATGCGAGAACCACTCCGGCCACCCATTGGAATTGGGATACATGCCGTAGTCACTCCGTTTGGTTAAGGATGTGCTGGTGACATCGTGGAGGTATGCATAGCATACCTTGGAGTTTGCATACCACCGGTACATGGAATTGATCGCTTCAGATAGCTCTGCGCTGCTTCGCTTGTCTATTCAACACGTATCCACCCACAGCCACTTATACCCGTCCTTCTTTGCCTGTTCACAGCTAGCGAGGATCTTCTTGTAGCCATCACAGTTGCGAACAGCTTTCTGGTCGCTCTCCTTCATCTTGGTGAGCTTGATCATCTCTTTATAGTCGACTTCTTTCCCGGTCCACTGATGAGACAAGATCGCGTAGTCCGTGTCTTCATCATCGTGGAACTCGACGACATTGATTCCACCATCCTGCTTCCCCATCTTGATCGCCCGCTCCCACTCGATAAATGCATTTTCATTAATCATATACATGCTACCCAAGTCAATGAAAGGTTCCTTTAGACTATGGATGACGATCATGAAATGCTACCCATACCTCTAAATGAATTACTGACAGTCAAAAGTCAGACACAGGTGTTAGGACGGGATGGAATAGCGTAATTGTGAAGTTCTTGTCAGCTGGACGACAGGGTCAGACGCTCCGATAAATGACAGGAAAGCTGAAAAACGATACCCACAGGAATGCTCGTCTGCTTACACCCTCAGCCTAGTTTTGACGACTGATGATGGTGGTAAGGACATAAGGATCACACGTGGCCCATTCTGACTAAAAGCGTTCGACACAAGACCTGCAGCGCTTGGCATGGCTATCGGGCGCCATGTCAGAACATATTATTGATCCAATAAGATTGACCGCTGCGATCACAGCTAGATCAAATAACAGACGAGAGTAAAGGTGATGCAAGTGAGAGGATTTTTGGCGAGGCCTTAAAACGATCCTTTACCACTCGCAATCCAAATGTCATTCGAATTGACTGGTGAATACGAATTACTGAAGGGGCAACCACTTGGAGCAGAATTATGCACTGCAATTTCAGCAGTACAGTGGTAAGAGTACATCTGTCGTCCACATCGTGTAATGGAATTATCATACATACAATGACCATGGCAGTGGCATTGGGTCCTAGGAACAAGGATGGACTGATCGCACTCCCGTACATAGTCACCATATACCGTCGGCCTCTTTGTTGCATTACCGCACGTCTTCGTGCTGTAGGAATCGGTCAATAATACCGTTGCGTTATCGACGACCTTGTCCTCCATGAGGTCCATGGTTTCGTGTAGGGCAGCTGACCGGATGAATGACCTGCAGTGACAACAGAGACCCTGCTATATAACATGAAATGGTTTCACTCATCGTCTGTGAATGGCACGGCTGTGAGTACAAAACAACCGCAGTACTCTTAACCTATGCATTCTCTGCAGGCAGACAAGCATGCTATAACAGTTACAAGGCGTTGCACCGAAATTGACATATTCTGACTTGATGTACCCACCCAATAGGTTTCTACAGTGACCCCAACAATTTATTATCCAAGGCTCAGTGGACTATAGGAGAGTAGTGTCAATGCCGAAAATTCCAGTATTGAAGGAAGCTGGACTGGTATACCAGCATGGATGCAAAAACAAAAGCCGAGGTAAGAGTACAGGTGGAGGATGAAACATAGTTGCGCACGCACAAAGTCCTGTAGGAATGTGCAGGATATGTATGCTGATGTCAACTTGTCCAGCTGATATTGAGCAGTTTGGGTCAATCTGGATCTGTGGTGGGGAGGCAGAGTGGATCAGCATGCAAGCAAGTAGAGGAGAAGAGAGAGGAGATGGGCGTATGTCGAGCAGAACAAGAACAAGGAATGTCAATACATATACATATATCAAAAGAGGGAAGACTTTCTCTCGTCTATTATTCAGTTCACATTCAATCACATCCGTCTTGCAGGTGCTCCTCTCCCTGCTCCATTCACCAAGCTCATCGACATCGACAGTCCTCGGCTAGTGACAGGCCCCTCGTTCAGCCCCCCCTGTCAGGAGATGTCCTTGTTCTTGTTCACATGTTGAGGTCATTCGATGGATTGCTGACAACCCACTGTTTTGCCTTGATCACGCATTCACTCGCTTCTGTACTCGCACGCTTCCCATCACGCTGACCAGCATGTACGTCTATGGCGCAAACATTCGCACTCAATGTCTTGTTGCAAGATCTTACATGTTCAGCAAATAGTGTAAGTCAACCCAAATACCTCGTCATTCGACTCAGTGCATGTATGTCCCACTAGGCCCAGACAGTAAAGACCATCCACCAGACAGACTATGATACCCCCCACATGATACCAATCGTTGTCTCTCCGACATTCCAACAGCAATACCGCATACACTTACCAAGCTTAACGCGAACCAAGGAAAAGTGCGGGACTACCAAAAGTACATCCAAGAGGGGAGGGGGAGAAGCAGAACCCTTGTTTGATGGATCTGTGGTGCGTGGGACCTACAGATGGCCCTCGAGCGAAAACGAAAAAAGAAACGAGTGTATGTTAGCTCCAATTGTGGTCGATCGTAGCAGTGGTAGTAAGTTCCTCTCGCTCGGATCGCAGCACAATGCCACATAATGTCGTCAGTGATCTTTATGCAGCGTACCATCATTCCATTCCCCATGAACATGTTCACAAAGGTAAGCAACAGTTATACCTATTATGCTCTGTCGACAGGCACATCACAATGTCAGCTCAGTAGTTGCAAACGCTCCAGCAGCATGCTCAAGTCCAGTACCAATCTTGTTGTCGCTAATCGCACGGTGTGCGGTCTGTCGTTCGATATTATCACCATTTTCTGTGGAAGACCACTGGACATGCAGCACTCTAAAGAAATCTGATACTCGGTGTGACTCGGAAGTTGACAATCGGGTGCTCGTTATCGTATGTAAGTAGCACTGGTTCGTTTTGTATAGTGCACCCCAGAATAATCTTCTTTTACACATCCCAGTGGTCTTGGGCGCATTCCGCAGCTCCAATGTGCTAGCAGACTCTTGCAAGAAATAATGCATACTTCTTCTATATATCCTATGTTCCAAGGAACAACTATCTTCCTTCAAGTTTTGAGAGTTGCCTGGGAAGACTGATGTTCCAGTTTGCGAATCATTCTGGTAGGTTATAACTCTACTGCTGGCCGACCAAAACATGTAGATACATCTGAGTGTAAATGCGAGTAGGGTGAAGAAAGGACGATCAACATGGATATGTTGTCTAGCAAGTACATGTGTGATCATTCGGCGTGTTTCACCCAAACTACAGATTCTGTGGGTATTACTGTAATATACACATGAAATAATGTATACACAGTAGGAATGAGTCAATTCGTCGACATATTTAACCCTCATCCTTCATATTTTGTCTCAGCTCCCCTCTCATTGTCTGTCAGACTGATCCACGGACGCAGAATCAGCAACCTCATTTCTGTACCAAACAAATGGCTTCGCAATGATGCACAAAGGTGTTATAGGGTCGAATGTGGAAGCTGATCCAAGAATCAGATGTTGCTCCAAGGTGTGAGTTGTTAAGTGGGTATGGACTCACATCTATACGACCTCGCCCAGTGGATCGATTCACCAGAAGGGGTACATTGTATGACTCTTATGACAAGATATTTGTTGGTGAGCTGAATAGAAAGGGAAGCCAAGAGTGAGTTGACATCGTGGTTGCTCGGAAGTGATAACCCAAGTGGTTTGTAAAGTGTAATCAAAGCACTGAAAGAGTCCGAATGGGTGGCTTCCACATAGTCACTATCTGTCTTGTGCCCCTTTTTATCTATTTTGTGTTGCCTGGGGGTGATGTCCGGGTCCGAAGAAAGGGACCTGAAGTCAGCAAAGATATTTCCTTCGCAGCGGAAGTCCTCGAAGGCCGTAAAATAGCCATAATCCCCGAGCTGTCCTTGTAAGACTCCAAATAGAGTCTGAAACGTAAGTGTACTTACCTTTATTCCTTTTGGTGCTAGCAAGAACTCCATGGGAACCCCATCTACAAGTAGTGTGTAGCGACTACGACTATCGGGTATCATAAGACCGCGCATGTCACAATTGGGATCATTAGTTCCCTAACAATGGTAATAGTGAGATAATCCATGTGCACAAACAAGAATACACCCACTAAAACATCAAGGTGCGCCCATTGATCTGGTCCATTATAGGGATACGGAAAAGGATCAATTTTAACACCACAGCTCCGTGAGGGCTCCCACACGACGCAGGAAGTCCTCACAGTCCAGGTTGATCCAGGGAGGCAAATATGTTTGACCCAGACACGACCATAGCGTCCACCTTGTGAGCGTGCCTCGACCATGGATCCGGCATGCTCTGGCCCTCTGACAAGCATTTTATCATATTCAGATCTGGAATAGGTCTTCCATGAATATTCATTTGTGAATTTCTCATAAACAAAGTGTATCCAATCTTGGCCAAGGTATTGCCCAAAGCCCATTGCAAAGCGACAGCGAGCTTGATCATCAGAATAGACTCTGACGCAAAGAGGATCACTGCTAGTTAGCGTGAATGTATTCCCTGTGTGTTTCGACGGGAAAGTGCCATGGTAGATGAAACCGCTCTTGGTAATCATACTGTCATCGACTTCGAATGTGATTTCACGATGTGGTGTGTTTTGATATCTGAGGTAGACTTGACGGAATTGGAGTGAAGGTTTAGTAGGATACCTCTTCCTTGATGTAGGATATCTGTAGTAATTGGACTTCCACAAAGCCAAAGTGATGATTACTGGTGGATCCAATGGATAAGCTCGACATGGTAGCCAGGCTTGGAAGACTGAGTCAGAGCCATCCAGGGGACGGAGGAGCATCCAAATTTGGATGCCACGATTAGTGATGGGGAATGTACCAAATCGATCCTCGATCAAGGCTAGCTCTTCTTCCGAGATAGCATCTTTGAGGCGTTGGATAAATTCGCTGGGATCCATCAGCTTCATTTCATGGCAATTCCAAAAGAAGCCTGGGTCGTCAGCAAGAATACTGCCAGCCCGCCCATGGTCCCCGAAGAGACCTGCTCCCCAAGCAAAGATGCTTTGGTCGTTCGAGACACGGATGATCTCCAGCTGAAGACGGTGAAATGCTTTCTTCCCCTCTCCATACAACATTGGCATATTCACATCCAAGAGTCCCAACAGTGAATAGGCTCTGTCCTCGACTCGAGTCGTCGTCCGACCAGCAGCCCATGAAAGGATTTGAGCAACGCAAGGACGGTTGGAGGAAAACCCATCTGTTAATATATGCCGTGGAACCCGAGTGATTCGTGACAAGGTAGGTGCAAGTGTCCTCTTGTCACCAATGGGCTGCCAATCCCTGTTGAAGAATTGGACATCGCTCGGTGCTATCATCTCCTGTAGGGTCCACCCACGCGAGAACCACTCCGGCCACCCATTGGAATTGGGATATTTCTCATCGTTATCCGTTATGGGAAAGATTGTGCCGGGGACATCATGGAGGTATGCGTAGCACACCTTGGCATTTTCATACCACAGGTACATGGAGTTGATCGCCTCGGATAATTCTGCGCTGCTTCCCTTGTCTATGCAACAGGTGTCAACCCACAGCCACTCGTACCTGTCCCCTTTAGCCTTCTGACAGCAATCGAAGATCTTTTGATAGCCCTCACGTTGGCGAATTTCATCTCTCTCCTCCCTGTCCATCTTTGCGAGCCCGATCATCTCGTCATAGTTGACTTCTTGATCAATCCACCGGTGGGATAAGATTGCATAGGCTGTTGTTTCGTTATCACAGAATTCAAGGACCTTGGTTCGAGGATCCACTCGCATTCTCTTTCTAATCAATTCCTCCCTTTTGAGAAAGGCTTTTACATTGATCAGACGCATGCTAGTGGAGTCTATGCATGTCCCCCTTAGACTGAGGTCAACGATTGTGGGATGTATATGTGCATACCTCTAGAAGAATTCGTAACCGCCAAAAATCAGACCCAGGTGCTTGAACGAAACAGAAAATGTGTTGTCCTTAGCTGGGAGATAGAGTGTTAGATGCGGAGATAAATGGCAGAGGAAAATTGGCCAACGACACTCACAAGAATGTTCGTCTGCTTAGCCCAACCCTCACTCAATGTTGACGACTGACGATGGTGATAAGAGCACAAGGACAACACGTGACATTAAGCCCTGCAGCTAGCTAAGAGCCAATTATGATAGATGGGCATCAAGTTCCAACATTTTATCGATCCAATCGTATTGACCATCCGATTACAGAATAACATAGTTGGATCACAAAGAGCGATAGCAATGGCGATGCAATTAGGTCCTTCTCCAACGAGACCCAAAACATTCCTCTACTTACTCGAAATCCCGGAGACATCGTCCCGGGAATACTATAGTATTCGGAAGATGTTGGATCCTCTCCGGCGGCTTATGCTGGCACGCCTCCACTCAAGGCATCAAAGAAGACAAAAAGAGGGGCACACACTGAAATCAACTCGGTATATTCACCTAATACTTACTGGACAATAACCCCAACAAGTCACTATTGAAGGTCAGGCAGAACACTTTAACTTCATCGGGGTGGTACAGGCTTACCTGGACAACATATTCGACTTGAGAAGGGTTGGGTTGTTATTGTAGTATGTCTGCGGGAACGGATCCCTGCAAACACAGAAGCGGAAGTCGAGTTAGAGAGCGAAAGTCAGTTGTGGGAGTATGATTGTCAGGGTCTTAGGTGTGCGATGTCGAATATTCTGCTTAGTAGTGTGCAATTAGGGACCACCTGGATGTATCGCGGTGTGGTGTGGGTCTGCATGCGTGTAAAGGCCTGTGAAGGAAGACAAGGACACTTGACGGAGTACCATGGATTTCGAGCTCCGACAGAGGACCTTCCTTCAACCACATCTCGGCTTGCCTTGATCGTGCATTCACTTTCGCATGTTCCAGACTCACTAGGATGTCCAGCACTGTGTACATCTCCAGTAAAAACAACGTCTCGCCATTCCGTGTCTTCGTTGCACAGTACTGACGCGGATGAAGTCCCTGGCATCTCTCCCAACTCACGTCAATCACATCCCAAAACCGTTCAAGCAGCCATTGGCTTCTTCCTCCATGTCGTATTCCCCTCTTCGGAGACCTTTCGATGCCTCGGTGAGTATCTCCTCAAGGGGGCACTAGGAACAGATTTGGTCAGATTTCAAACTGCCAACTATGCATGCGAGATGTATCCACGACCCTCGCGTATGAAACTCTGCCAAAACGGGGACCAGTCAGGTAACCCCTTTCACCTGTCATCGTGATGAGAGGGAGTGGAATGACCTCGCTGACAAAAAGGACTTGGAGACGAGGTGAGGTAGTCTGTCCCATTTCCGGTTTTGTGGCGTATAACTTGTGTATGGGAAGCTGTTCAAACCACTGAATCCAATGGACTCGCAGGCAGCATCTTGGATATCATCTTGCATGTGAATGGTGTATTAACCTACTAACCTGTTGTGTTCCTGCTGCACAGTAGGTGATATTCAGCCACCCTTTTGACCATCGTTGATAAGGCTTCCTTTCAATATTACTCTCCTAACTGGGCTGATGTATCTACGTACATATCAAGCACATTCCCCCCTCCACCGACCCTTCACTCGTCCGATACCTTGATCTCATGCAGTTGATCTCCAAATACCGCCATTCTGTCTCTCGCTTGGCTGTCATCGACTCAGGGTTGGCCCTGGGGGTGAGATACGTTAATATATTATGGCAGAAATGGCGCCTTCCAAGGAAGCGATGCCGGTGCTCCAAAGATTGGCTGATGACCCCAGAAGTGAGATACGGGTGCACTTGAGAGGCTTCACCCAGAGTGTACACCATGGCAGAGAATGGGTTTTCATTAAGACGAAGGAAATAGACATACAAACCCAGTTAGTAAGGCGAATCATGCTGTAGTTCACTGATCATACATATGCTAGGCACATTCGTTGAGGAGTGCGGCGTGTCTATCGTGTAGCACTTTTGGACTGGACTTCCAGACTGAACTGCATCGACCCTTTCCATGAATTGTCCTAACTCCTTTCAACATCTATCTGAACAACGTTTCATGCTCGATAGTGGTCGGTGCAATCCTGCACCCTGACGGTCTGGTATGCATCTCTACGCAGCGGGCGTACTGCTGTGAGTGACGGTGAGTACGACACCTACCTGGGTACTGTTAGCACCAAACGGGGTGCAGTGGTGCAATGAGCTGGGTGAACTCTATGGATGAATTTACATCAGTGCTTACCAGGGGACACACGGGAAAAGTTACTGAGAAGACTAAACGAGTTGGACAACAATATGGAGAGTATGTTGACGAGCGAGAGAAGGTCAAAGATACTTGGTATGTCGGAGATGTTTAGTGAGGTCCTGCGATAGTCCACGGTCATTTGTCTGCTTTCAGAAAGTTGGGAGAAACCTATTCACAAACTGAACATTTTCTTGCGCGGTGATGCTTCCCTGTCTCCCAATGACTTTTTGCACGCCACAGGTATAGCCACACCTCACGTGTTTTCATATCATCCTGTTGAAGTTCACAGGTGAATCTCTCGACTTCCTGATCGTAGCAGTGCCTACTGCGTGTACGGGATGGAGTAGGGAGAGCATGACACCTATATAGTGCGTGCCTTTGTGTAAATGTGTGCGTTAGTGCATCGGGGTCCCAGTATGCACACGTTTGAGCTCGGCCGTCTACGACGCTACTACGTCCGAGCACTCAACTGACATAAAGTCTCGCTTTTATCAGCTCCCCTCCTTCCACAGCCCATCCCATCCCATCGATTGCAGACAAGACAGCGTACTTCCGTTACTGAGTCAATGTCTGCCATAAATGTGGATGTAGTACTACTAGATGTGCGTAGGCCAATGTTCTCTGCGTTTGGATCGACCGAGTCATCTGTGGATGTGGATCTGAAGGGATTCAAGTCCTCTGGTCAACATATATGTCGTCCAAAACGTGTTACAACCAGTTAGCGTATTTCAACCAGATTATACTCCCTTTGCATATCACACACATGGAAGAATACGCAATGGAGACGAAAAGACAGCTCTACTCATAGGCAAAGCACAACCGAAAGAACTGTCGCTTCACAACCATCGAGTCAACCTCATCGACATAGCCCTCATCCTCCATAATTCATATCAGCTCTCAACTCGTCGCCTACCAGACTGTGGCAATGACGCAAAATCAGTACCCTTGTCTCTCTGCCAAACAAATGGCTTTCTAATGATGCACAAAGGTGTTCTTGGGTCAAATGTGGGCGCTAATCCAACAATCAGATGTTGAACCAAAGGTATGAAATAGTTGGGTGTACATGGACTCACTTCTATGTGAGGTTGCACGGCTGCTCAATCGCATGGACGATTCACCGGAAGGCACAGTGGCATGTTTTATCACCCTTGTGATGAGATATCTGTTAGTGAGTCGAGCAGAGAGGGATGCCAACAACGAGTTGAGGCTGTGGTTACTTGGAAGCGACATTCCACGTGGTTTGTAAAGAGTGACTGAGCTGTAATGGTTGGAGCCATGGGCATCCACATAATTGCTGTCCGTGTTGTACCCATCCTTTTGATCTATTTTGTGCAGCTTGGGGGCGATATCTGATCCCCAAGTAAGGGACCTAATGTCATCAAAGATATTTCCTTCGCAGCGGAAGTCCTCCGAGACCGTAAAATGTCCGTAATCCCCAAGCTGTTCCAAAATTTAAGTTCCAGCAACAGAGCCTGAAAGGTATGTGCACTCACCTTTACCCCTTTGGGTGCTTGCAAGAAGACCGTAGAAACACCATCGACAAGTACCGTGTAGCTATTCTAGTGTCTTGGACTATGGGGTATCATAAGACCCCGCATGTCACAATTGGGATTATTGATACCCTATTAATAGTAATATCAGTGCCAATGAGATGATGCATGTGCACCCGCCTCAACAACGAGGCCTATCCGTTTATTTGGTCTGACATTATGGGGATTCCGAGGCACCTCAATCTTAACACCACAGTTCCTTGAGTTCTGCCACACGACGTAGGAAATCCGCACGGCCCAGGTTGATCCAGGATGACAACTATGCTTGACCCAGACACCACCATGGCGTCCACCTCGAGAATGCACCTGCACATCAGCCATGGATTGGGCATGCTCTGACCCTCTGGCCAACACATTAAAGTATTCTTCTTTGGCATAGTTCTCCAACGAACGTTGGCTCTCCTCGCAGACGACGTGTATCCAATCCTGTCCAAAACATTGTCCCAAGCACACTGCAAAGAAACGGTGAGTTTTACTATCAGAATAGACTTTGACGCAAAGAGAGTCAGTGCCAGTTAACGTGAATGTATTTCCTGCGTGTTCATGTGGGTACGTGTGGTGATGAGTAAAGCCACCGTTGATGGTCGCACTGTCATCGATCTCGAAAGTCGCATGCTCCAATGTGCCAAGATCTTGATATCTGAGATAGACTTGACGGAAATGTAGAGTTTTCCCTGTAGGATATCTGCGCTCCGGCTTACAGTATCTGTAGTAGTTGGAATTCCATAGAGTCAAAGTAATTTGCACTGGTTCACCCGATGGGCTATGGCGACATGGCAGCCAGGCTTCGAAGACCGAATCGCAGCCAACATAAGGACGAAGGAACATCCAAATTTGGATGCCACGATTGGTAATGGGGAATATACCAAATCGATCTTCATCGATGGAGGGCAGCACTTCCCTTGCGATGTGCTTGAAAGCTTTGAGATGTTGGATGAATCCATCATAACCCATCAGTTCCATTTCATCGCAATCCTGAAAGAAGCTTGGGTCGTCAGCAAGGACACCGCCAGCCCGAACGTTTCCTCTCCATGCAAAGATGCTTTGGTCGTTCGAAGTGCGGATGATCTCCAACTGAAGACGATAGAATGCTTTCTTCCCCTCTCCATACAACATCGGCATGTTCACATCCAACAGGCCCAACAGCGAATAAGCTCTATCCTCGACTCGAGTCGTCGTCCGGTCAGCAGCCCATGACATGATTTGAGCAACGCAGGAACGGTTTGAGGAAAGTCCATTCCTCAATATATGCTCTGGAACTCGGGTAATGGCTGATAAGGTAGGTGAAAGTGTCCTCTTGTTGCCAATGGGCTGCCAATCCCTGTTGAAGAAGTGGAGATTGCTTGGCGCTATCATCTCCTGTAGGGTCCACCCACGCAAGAACCACTCCGGCCACCTGTTGGAATTGGGATACGCCCCATTGTCACTCCATTTTGGAAAGGATGTACCAGTGACGTCATGGAGGTATGCATAGCATACCTTCGAATTTACATACCACCGGCACATGGAATTGATCGCTTCAGGTAGCTCTGCGCTGCTTCGCTTGTCTATACAGCACATATCCACCCACAGCCACTCATACCCGTCCCTCTTGGCTTGCTCACAGCTAGCGAGGATCTTCTTGTAACCATCACGGGCTCGGACAGCACTTTGCTCGGACTTCTTCATCTTTGCGAGCTTGATCATCTCCTTATAGTCGACCTCTTCCCCGATCCACCGATGGGACAAGATTGCGTAGCCTGTGGCTTCGTCATCATGGAACTTGAGGACATTGGTTCCACAATCCCCCTTCCCCATGCTCATCGCCTGCTCCCGCTCGATAAACGCATTTACATTGATCATATACATCCTGCCTGAATCTATGTAGATCTCCGTTAGATCATAGACGATCATGGAATGCTACCCATACCTCTAAACAAGTCGTTGACAGTCAAAAGTCAGACACGGGTTCTCGGACGGAACGGGATAGAGTAGCTGTGATTGTCAGCTGGGTGACAGAAAGTCAAAGGTGCCGATAAATTGCAGAGGAAACCTGGAAAACGCCGCTCACAGGAAAATTCGTCAGTTTAAACGCTCAGCCCAATTTTGACGACCAATGATGTGGTAAGGACACACAGATCACATGTAGTGTTTTCTGGCTGAATGTCTTCAACACAGCAATCGAGCGCCAAGTTATCGTCCAATAGTATTAACTGGTGCAATTACAGTTAGACCAAATAAATGTTGACAGGAAGGTGATGTCACTAGTTAAGCAAGACCTTAAACTTTCCTCTACCACTCGCAATCCCGAAAGCATTTGTATTATTTGGGGAATACGGATTACTGAAGTGATAACAATCTTAATTGGAATTACGCACTACGATCACAATGGCACAATGGTATGAGAAGCTCTGCTGATTTCATTCGTTCCACCTGTTGTGTGGTAGAATAAGCATACACACCACCATACCACAATGAACATAGCAGTGAATACAAGCAATGAGAGAGTACTCATGTAAAATGTCATACATCACCATATATCATTTGCCTCGATTGCTGCATTACCACATGTCTTCATGCTGTACGAATCAGTTCACGATACTGTTGCATTATCGAAGGCCTTGTCTAACATGAGGCTCATGGACACTTGATCAGGTGTGGAGACGTGGATGACCTGCAGTAACAACAGATATCTTGCTCTGAAACATGGCGTTAAGTGGATTTGCTCACCACTCTTCGAGTACATGAAAACTGCAGTACTTCTAATCTGCACATTCCTTGCATGTCGACAGGCCTGCTGTAACAGCTAGAAGTGTCTACATGCACTTTGACTTGATGTACTTACCCAATACCTTTCCAGTGACTGCAAAACTTTGTTATCCAAGGATGAGTGGAACGCTTGGACTGCAGGAGGGTGGAACAGCTTCATGTCAATGCTGAAATCCCCGATTTTGGAGAGGAGGATGAATTGGTATTCCAGTGTGGCTGTGAACATGGATGCAGAAACAGAAGTTGAGGTAGGAGTACAGGTGAAGAATCAAACATGATTGCGCCAATGTAAAGTCTTGTAGGGATGCGCAGAGCATACTGATATTGACTTCTCCAGCTGATATTGAGCGGTTTGGGTCAATCTGGATCTGTGGCGGGGGAGCAGAGTGGATTAGCATACAGGCAAGTAGAAGAAAAGAGAGAGGAGAAATGGACATATGACGACGGCAACAAACAGCACCTCAAAGCACTAATCATTGATTTGTGTACACCTGATAGTCAGCATTCGTGGCCAAGATGAGAATGACATGTCCCCCACCACCCGGTGGATTCCATAATACTGACGGCGGAGTTGATTGGGTTCCAAAGTGCCAGTTATGCAAGACATTTTAGGCACACTGTAACTAGGACCCATTGCAACTGTCGATGCTGGTGATACTGGTGAGGAGTGGAGTGGCATTTCCGATGAGCAGAACATGGAGAACAGAGAATTCGTGGACATAGGGATTGGTGCGAACAAGTGGTTTTGACCTTCCATCGTCTGCGGACAGCAGTGGCTTTTCGGGTACAAGAAAGTCGCGATAGCCTGTACCTGTCCATTCCCTACATGCCTACAGGAGTGCTGCAACCCGCCGCGCTGGCAGAGCCTTGCAAGTGAAAGAACGTCTGTCGATTGGGTGTATTTTCTCGAATGCTGTTTCCGAATGTACGGTATCATTCTCAGGTTGCGCCCTGGGTACATTCATGATGTGAACTTGTCTAACCAGTATCACCGTGTTCCGTCTTGCTTCACATGCGAGCTGGCTACTGAGGTCTACCGCAAGAAGGACAAAGGAAACGGACGATTGGTAAACGTAGGAATGTTCGTGAAGGGATTGGTGTGAATGCATTGAGCCAACCGCGTAGATTTATGGCAGACGATAGCACCCAAGGTGGAGTGGGCTTCGTGTTGTATGACTCTGTACTTACAGAGCTGTGATGTTCCTGCAGACTTGCACTATCGCACCTCTCAGATCTCCTGCTTTGTTCACTGGGTTCGTTAACATTGCAGTCTTCAACGCTCAGCCAGGAGCCTCCTCATTCAGTGACCGGATCAGCCTGAGTCAGGGTCAACGTTACCTCCGCCACCTTGCCTCGATAGCACTGGGCACGTCTCCAGCGCAAACAATCATCCTCAGCGTCTCGTCGCAAGATCCCGCATGTCAAACAAACGATGCACACAAGTCAACACATACCGCCTTATTCGACTACTATACTGTGGCCCAGTATGACTCCGAAGGCCATTCACCAACTTGCTACAACACTTCCCCCTATCTCTTCGCCTCCGGCATCCCAACAGCAAGCAGACCCACCCAAGCTCACCGAAAACCTGTAAACCCGTCAAAGTGGGGGGTAACGCTGTGTGCGTGAGATGAGGTGGAGGTGGTAAAACGCCCGTATGATGCGCGTGTACGTGTAAATGCATGCGGAAGTGAATTGTCAGGTTAACAGCGTGCACCCGTTCATTGTCGAGCTCCCTTCCATGAGCATCAGCACTCGATCAAACCGAGTCCAGTGCGCACATATGCACACCCAGCTTTACCAGCTCCCCCCACACCCATGTCCTCCATGGCTACTACATTTCATCAAATGCAACATAGCACCCCTCTGCTTCGCTCTGGTCCAATGTCGGCCATAAATGTGGATGTAGGATGAATGTGTGCAGGCCACTCTAGGATCAGTGTTGTCAACGCACTTGTATCGTCTCTACAGACATTCTATGTACCGCTAGCAGCTCTTCGGACTGGTTACATACATTGTGCCGGTGGGTAGTAGCACTCTAAAGAAATCCAATAATCAGCTCTGCTCAGAATGTGCTTGCCGTAGTGGTTCTCCTGGTGTGCCACGAACTTTGCATAGTTTTCTCTCGTACATTTCCAGTGTACTTGAGTGGACGCTACAATTTGCATGGGCTGGAAGAGAGAAAGCATTTTTGAGTGTGCAGTATCGAGGGGATGGCCTCTGTGACTGGGTCGACCGAGTCGTGGAGGTGCACTAGTACTATAGCTATGGATGTGGATCTGCATTGTATGTCGTTCAAAATCAGTCAGCACATTCCAACCAGACTACCAACTTCTGTGCAAATGAAAATACCCAGTACTACCAGAGACGGACAGATGAACCCACTAGTCAGAATAACTGACAGCGACATGCGGCCTTGCAGTCGAGTAAACATATCTACATATTCTTCATCCTTCGTACTCTGACTCAGACGGGTCGTTGCTTGATGACTCCACTGACGCAAAGCCAGAGTCCTCATTTCGGTGCCAAACAAATGGCTGTTTAAAAAGGCAGAAAGGTGTTGTAGGGCCTGATCTGCGGGCTAAGCCAACAATAAGACGATGAGCCCAATGAATGGGATAGTTGTGCGGACATGGACTCACACCTATCTGACCTCGTATCTCCACTAGAAGGCGCAGCGGCACATTGTATGACCATTGTGACGAGATACTTGTTAGTGAGTTCAACAGAGTGACGATCCAACCATGACTTGACATGGCCATTAATTCCAATTGAGATTCCAACTGGTTTGAATAGCTCAACATCGCGGTAACGGGCTTTCACACAGTCACTGTCTGTGTTGCCCCCATACGGATCACTTATTTTGTGGTGCCGCTTGAGGGTGGTTACTGAGATATTTCCTACCCGGTGGAATACCTCATCCGTAAAATATCCGTAATCGCCCAGCTGTTCCTGTAAGAGTCTTCCAACAGGGTCGGGAAGGTATGCATACTCACCTTTATCCCATTAGGTGCTCGTGCTCGTGAGAATTCCATGGAAACCCCATCTACGCGGAGCGAGGACGTGGCTCCCACCTGATAGGGTATCATAAGACCCCGCACGTCGCGGGGGAGATCATTGGACTCCTATCAATGGTATATCAATACCAACGAGATGATGTATATGCGCTAGTCAGAATCTACCTCAACCTTGACACCAATCCATTTACCCGGTCCCATATAGCGAGACCTAAATGCATTGATCCTAACTCCACGGTTCCTTGAGTTCTTCCATACGATGTAGGAAGTCTGCACGATCCAGATTGATCCAGGGAGACAAAAGTGCTTAACCCAGATACGATCATGGTGTCCGTCTCCACAATGTACCTTAGTCATAGATCGGGCAAGCTGGGGTCCTCTTGCCAGCATGTTCTTGTATTCACTTCGTATAAAGTCCACCTGTGAATGTATAACGGTAGGTCCCTCGCCAGCGACGTGAATCCAATCCTGGCCAAAGCACTGGCCAACCCCCACTGCAATGCGATGGCCAGCACGATCAGCATAGGCTTGGACGTGAAGATAATTAGTGCCAGTAGACGTGAATGTTTTTCTTTGCTGAGGGAAACTATAGCAGGTGAAGCCATTGCGGGCAATCGCACTGTCATCGATTTCGAATGTAACATCACGATGGAGAGTGTCCTGATACCTGAGGTATATCTGACGAAACTGAAGAGTTTGCCAGCGGTTATACTTATCCCATTCCGACGTAAAATATCGGTAGTAATTGGAATTCCACAATGCCAAAGTGATCCGCACCGGTAGATCTGATGGAGGAGAACGACATGGCAGCCAGGCGTGGAAGACTGAATCAGAGTCATCCAAGGGACAGAGGAGCATCCAGATTTGGATACCACGATTGGTGATAGGGAATACACCAAATTGATCTTCACTAATGGAGGACAAGTCATCTTCTGGGATGTAGTACTCATTCATAGATTGGATGAATTCATTGTGATCCATCAGCTCCATTTGATTACAATCCCAAAAGAAGCTTGGGTCATCAGCAAGGATACTGCCAGGCCGCTCGTTTCCGTGGTGGCCCCATGCAAAGATACTTTGGTCGCTCGACATGCGGATGATTTCCAGTTGAAGACGGTGGAATGCTTTCTTCCCCTCTCCATACAGCATTGGCATGTTCACATCCAGCAGACCCATCAGCGAATAGGCTTTGTCCTCCACTCGAGTCGTCTTCCGATTGGCAGCCCACGACATGATCTGAGCAACGCAAGGGCGGTTGGAGGGAAGTCCATCCACCAATATATGTGCCGGAACCCGAGTGATTTTTGATAAGGTATTTGCATGCGTCTTCTTGTCGCCCATGGGCTGCCAATCCTTATTGAAGAATTGGACATTGCTGGACGCTATCATCTCCTGTAGGGTCCACCCACGCGAGAACCACTCTGGCCACCCACTGGAATTGGGATACATCGAATCGTTACTCCGTTTTGGCAGGGATGTGCTGGTGACGTCGTGGAGGTACGCATAGCATACCTTCGAGTTTTGGTACCACCGGTACATGGAATTGATCGCCTCAGATAGCTCTGTGTTGCTTCGCTTGTCTATGCAGCACGTATCCACCCACAGCCACTCATACCCGTCCCTCTTGGCCTTTTCACAGCTGGCGAGGATCTTCTTGTAGCCATCACAGTCGCGAACAGCTTTCTGGTCGTGCTCCTTCATCCTTGCGAGCTTTGTTGTCTCTTTATAGTCGACTTCTTTTCCAATCCACCGATGGGACAAGATCGCATAGTCTGTGGATTCATCATCGCGGAATTCGAGGACATTGATTCCACAATCCTGCTTCCCCATCTTCATCGCCTGTTCCCGATCGACGAACGCATTTACATTGATCATATACATGCTACCCAACTCTTAGACCATGGATGACGATCATAGAATACCATCCATACCTCTAAACAAAAATCAGACTGCTCGAACAAAATAGAAAGCGCGTAGCAAGTTGTAAGGTTCTCGTTAGCCTGATGACACTATGTTAGATCTGTTGATAAATGGTAGAGGCAAACTACGCTCACAGGCAAGTTCGTCTACTTAAATCCTGGGTGCAACTTTGATGATTGATGATGATGGCAAGGCGAAAGGATTACAGGCGGTGATTTCTGGCTAAAACGGTCTCCAGCACAGCACTTGAGCGTCAAGTTACAGTACGTTATCATCCAGTAGTATTGATTAGTGCGATTACAGTTGGGCTAAATAGTTACTGACAGTAAATGTGATGCAGTTGAGCAAGACCTTAAATTTTCCTTTACCTCTTCCAATCTCAGAGTCATTCATTCTGCTAAAGGGATCACCCTTTGGAGTGGAATTATGTGCTACGATCCCAACAGAACGGTGGTGCGAATAGATTTGTCCAACCACGTGAGAGCACACCTTGTTAGGCCCCTGTACACACATCACCATGAAATACCATTTGCCTCATTTGCTGCATTACCATGCATTACCATACCTTGCCCAGTGAGTGCAAATGAACCCACGATGCCCATGCGTTATTGACGACTTTGCATTGTGAAACACCTGGTGGATGACTTGAATTGACCAGAGGTCTTGGTCGCCGGAAAGATGTCAAGACTGGTGTTAAATGGACTTGACTCATCGTTTGTGGGCCGCAGTGGGTGGCACTGGTTCTTGGAACACAAAAAAACACTGCAGTAGTCTCTACCTGCACATTCCATGCTAATAGGTGTGCTGTGACTCACTGCACTGGTAGAGCATTGCATCGAGTGTATTTTACTAGTCTGAGTGTACAGTGTCATTCTCAGTGATCTGATCCGGAGTTTGAATTGCAGAAGTTGCATCTTGACACGTGACCCTGAAGGTGGACAACGCCGTGTGCTGTCTTATTTTGGTCTACCATCGAGGACATCCAAAATCTCTACCAGAATGTAACACCAAACCATTGGGTTCCTTACTGAGTTCATCGTCACAGCGATAACCACTGTGCGTGCCTGTGGCGCCCTGTATTTCACTCTACTGCAACTCCAGCATGGTTGAAAAGATTGGTCTTGCAGTTCCTATCTTCCTATGCTCTCCCGTTACTTGTGGCCGCAAGCAGGCAAGCATATCCTAATGTACTCTTTCAGATCATAGATATAACACCACATGCATTGATGAAGGTACACCGAAGCATCAATGAAAGACCTTGTGCTGGTTACTAGCATCTCGTCAATCGTTTGTTCTACATCAGTATGCATTACCCTATAAACGTTGCAACATTTGAAATTGACTAGATCTTCTCTGTACAACTCATTGACCTGCATATTGTCCCCTGCCGATCCCTTTCCTGTGTCTTCTGCTGTGACATCCACTGACAATCCTCTAGAGATTGTCCAATGCAAGTCATGGGGGTTTGATCTGTTCATCACACTTAAGACCTGCTAAGACCTGTTCATGGATGCATCCTTCAGAGAACATCTTGATCTCATGCATCCCTGAAGCCACTTCAAGGATCTTGTGCACTATTATGGAATGCACCAGTATCCCTCTGCCAAATGCATTTGGCTCACTGCCCATGATACCCATTGAATCCAGTATCAGCAACACCAGATCTAGGGGGTCATGAGAAAGAGTATCAAGGTCTGTGAATGCTTAGTGTAAGTGAAATGGTTCTATGATAATATTATAGACAAGAAATTTGTGTGACTGTATGCAGGAGAGGTGTCTTTGTGTATGCTATGTTCCAGTGTGCAGTATTGTTCTACCAGATTATATCCTCTGCCTAGGTCGACTGAGTCATGTAGGTGCATTTAATGCAATGTCATAGGAGCTGATGGACAGATGTTCTGGTCAGCATGCATGCTGTTGTATTCCCTTGCTTGTCAAGGGTTCAGGAAATCCATATTTCATGTGACGACGGAAAATTTTGCCTTAGGCAGTAGCGTGCGAATGTTTGGCATGGTTAGTGAACAACTGAAGAAGAGCAAGCCTATCATGCCTCTGGCAGCTCATAAAACTCCTGAAATTGCACACTGCCTGTGCAAATCTGCAAGCAAGGGTTTTGCTGATGGAGGCAGCATTTTGAGTAAAGAATTGTGATTACTTGATACCTTTCAAATACTACTTACAGACTCTTGTGGATATTATACAATTTTATACAATTGAAAGAATACACAGTAGAATCAGACAGACACACCCACTACAATCAAGAAACCCATGCTTCCAAACCACTAAGCCAACCTCTTCAGCATCACCATTGTCCTTTATCTTTTATCTCAGCTATTAACCCTTCACCTGCTGACTCCACCAACAAAGTCCCTATCTTGGTGCCAAACAAATGGCTTTCTAAAAATACAGAAAGGTGTTGTAGGACATAATGTGGGGACTAAGCCAACAATCAGACATCAAGCCCAAGAAATAAAATAGTTGTGCTGACACAGACTCACAGCTCATATGTCCACTAGAAGGCACAGTGGGACACTGTATGATCATTGTGATGAGATATTTGTTCATGAGTCCAATAGAGTGATCATCCAACCATGATTTGACATTGTCGTTAATTGCAACTGAAAATCCAACTGGTTTGTATAGCTTAACACCAAGGTGGCCAACATCCACATAGTCACTGTCCCCATATGAATTACTTATTTTGTGCTGCATGGGGGTGGTCATTGAGATGTTTCCTTCCCGGTGGAATGCTTTGTTGTCCGTAAAATAGCCATAATCCCCCAGCTGGACATGTAAGGGTCCCAACAGAGTTGGAAAGATATGCATACTCACCTTTACCCCATTAGGTGCTGGCGAGAATGGCTTGGAAACCCCATCTACTTGTATCATGGTCGTGTATTCCACCACATGGGGTATCATAAGTCCACGCACATCATGATTGGGATCATTGGTGTTGAACAAATGAAGTATTAGCACTGGTGTTACGTAACAGACGCTCACTGTTTGTTCTCAGGAGATTTGTCATGTGCGTTAGTCACAGACATAACACTTGCACGTGTTTATCACTGCATGTGATTCTATGACCGGCTATTGGACATTACCGGTGTTTCACCAATATGAAGAAAGGTCTAGGCTTTATGATGTCAGGATGACGTGCTTATGACATCATTCCTTCTATCTCATTCTATGGCATTCTATGCTTACTCAGTATGATACCTGAGAGACTCTTTTATGGAAGGTACTACTTACCATATGTAGTTCAACCCACAAGTTGAACAAAACTCCATGTACCACGCACAGACCATGTCTGTAGCGTATATATACAGGACCTCCAGGTCCACAAATAGTAACAGTTCAACATCCGTTGAAACAGTACTCAAAAACACCCAACCAGAAGATCACCCCAAGTGAACACTTAAGTAAGTCTTAACGGTCCTTACCTTAAGAACTTCCACTGCGTAGTAGAAGTAGATTCTAGACTCTGCCCGAGTCAGTCTCCCGACTACACTACTTCGCTTTAGGTTATGAGCCCCAGGCTCATCGCCTAGGTTCGACGTCTATAACCTTGCAGCAGCTGAGCAAGGGATGCAACCAAACGATGGCTCGTGGTTCACTTGGAGGATTTTGTTGGGTCTCCTCAACACCCTCTCCTTTCTCCATGGTATACAATGGGTTTATTTGCAACTGCCATTTTGGCAAGCTGAGTTTTTCTTTGCCGTATCAGCTATTGCCTTTTTCACACTCTGTGTTGAGATGCAGCATACACCTGCTCATCGTCGCACTTATAGAGTGGCGGCTGAGGCACAGGATCGATTTGGGTCATGGCGAATCCAGGTGGATCAGACCATTGGTCCTCCTCCTGAGGACGCTTCAATGCTGGAAGATCTTACAGATCCTCCTGCGTATACTTTGTCTTCTCCACCACCGAGATATGAATCTCGGATGACTGAAGAGTCAGCGGTGTTACGATTCGTTGATGCAAATCCAGGTATTACTCTGGTAGAACTACATTCGCGCCTTGATCGAGCTTTCATCGAGGCTGCTGAGAGAATCGTAGATTCTGTCCGACGACAGCGACTCATTGAGTCCGCTAGAGCTCGCTTGACTGAGAGTTGAGTGAGAAATCGTCTGGACCTGACCCCTGTTCAGCCAACCTTTTTACGGCTAAGGGGACAGCAAATGAGTGCCATGACGGCCTCATTACCATCTTCTGATCGTAGTAGTGGGACATTTATTGGATATATGGATGCTGATGGTAATCCTATTCCAGTCCCCTATGAGGTAATTCATTTACAAGACGATCCCATTATCGATCAAAACCCATTGCCTATTCCTTCACCGAATACCAACACTCATGCATCCATCCACATCCCCTCTCCACCTTCACCAGCACAACGACGCGGTAGGCGAGGAACATCTGATCTGGAATTCGGGACCACCCGCAATGATGATGAGTCACAATCTGGCGACACCTTCACACTCGCCGATAGTTCCCCATCCGGGTCACCTCCTACATCCTCGAGCACCCTCTTTGATTCCCACTAGGCCTAACACACCTACACTGCTTTCACCTCCTCACTGGTCCAGGGCGCATACCACCGGAACAGAGGACGTAGAGATAAAAGAGGAATTCGAGGACCTGTACGTTAAACAGGAGGAAATCATCTTCATGAAGCAGCAATCACCTCTCGAAGAAGGAGAAGTTACTCCTGACCTTGTCTATCTGGAGTCACCGGAAGAAGGCGAGCAGGTAGAGTTTTTACGCTTCAACTTTAATGAAGACGGAGATGAAAACCCGGACGACTACCTTCTCAGTGAAGATGAGAAACGGTACATTTGAGAATGTATCAATCGTCCAATGATGGACAGAGAAGACTTTAACGGCATATGAAATATTCCGAATTATGACATGGAGTGGTATGTAAGTCACGGAGATGCAGCCCATGTCAGGGACTTTCACCCTTGGCAAACGGAGTATGGGCATCAGTATCCTACGGGAAATGGAGTCGTAGTAGTCGGAAAAAGGCCTACCCCAGCAGAGATTTTCGCACCGGGATATGGCGACATCTTTTCCCTCTTCTTCATTGCCTACGACGTCTACCTTCCCTGGATGAGGGCTCTGGGATTAGAGATTATGAAGAACCAATATAGGTTCTCGCTTGTCAACCCAGGTCGAGTCCACAACACACACCCTTTCTTCCGCACTTACTATTCACATCCATTCAAAGTGATGCAACGAGAATTCTCATGTTTTCTTGTTGAAATTCAGGATTATGTCGTCATCCCTACAGACCCACGAGGCAAGGTCAAGATCCTTGATCTTGAGGCGTTGCGCCCTATCCTCAAAGTGGGCTACGATGACAACAGAGAACCAGTGCTTCCTGAGGCTCTATCAGAGTACTTTGACGCACCAAACTCATCAGACATACCCCATGCCATATTACGTTCACGAGCTGTACGCCGTTGATCTGAACTTTATCCTTTCTACATCACCCTTTGACGATGAAAACTATCACAGTGTACCTCTAAGGAGGAGTATACATAAAAAACACGTACGCTTCACACACATGCTTCTTCCCTTTATCTTTGTACAAAAACTTGAACTTTTCTCGTCTCAAATCCCTTTTACTGCACATCCTGTATATCTTCATGGAAGAATTGCCGATAAGGAGTTTTCTCCTTCCGTGTTTAAAACACCTTTTCCTTCCTGTGCTATCAAAGCTTGGGAGCTGGATAGAAGTGTGTCTTTCATCGACTCTGTACTAGGTACAGGAGAAAAAGTCGATTGAGTTGATAATCCACACTACTTTCCGTCTCTGAACTTCCAAGTTTTAGAGCGACCTGCAGGATCTGGAGTATTGGCAAAAGGATATGCATACTGGGAAAAGTTGAAGACAGGAGAAAGAAAGCAGAAGCGACAAGAAGCTGTGATAGAACGGAGGAAGGATAGAAGGGCAGACAACGCACTACAAAGGATGATGGGAAATATGCCCCCTAGGAGGAAACCAGGGATGCATAATGGAAAGAACAGAGTTGGACCAAGACCCATTTCCCCTAAGCCTTTCATTCCCTTCCAGCTTGAAGAGGAAAATACGTTTGCTAATTGGTTTGCTTTCAACTGTCTATTCTAGGTTAAAAAATGTCCGCAAAAGACGTTCTCACTTTTGTCCCCCTCTTGAACAGAAACAACTACAAGTTATGGCGAGACTCCATTGACACCTTTGCTATGGCCATGGGGTTCTATTGAGCGTTCACTGAAGACACACCTGTTGTTGGAGCCGGAGTAACTGCCGAGCAGGTACAAGCCTTCGTGGACAAGGACATCCAAGCAAGGGGTGTCATTAAACTCTGAATTTCCCCTTCCTTTTACCATCATATGAAAACCACTGCCAAGTTAACCCTAGCGGATATTGAAACCGCATATGGGAAACCAGGCAATATTGGCGCTTTATCCGAAATGAGATCACTCTTTCAACATCGAATCAAGGGAGACGCGAATCCCATTGATGAGGCAAACAAGTTGATTGCCTGCGCCGAACGCCTCACTGCAGCAGGTTTTGCTGTCGACAAGAAATTAGTCGCGATGGCCATCTTAATGGCTTTACCCTCTGACTGGGAGAACGTTGTCTCCCTCATTACTACAACTGTCGAGGACGCAAATTTTCAACTGTCGACGATTATCCCGCATATCCAAAAGGAGTATCAGCAGAGAGTTACTGGAAAAGGAAGGAGCACCATTGACCAAGAGCGGTATGAAGGACCTTGTCATTCACAGCAGAAATCCCTCATTCACCGACTCTCTAATGTCAAACCCGCAACTAATACCCAGTATGCTCCACAAGGAAGCTATCCTTGATGCGGGAATGGCTCTTGCAGGAAGAACCACTATCTGGGCGAGACTTGCCACGTTACGGGCCAGAAAGTATACTATACTGGTGGCAAGCAACAGATTCGCTGTGTCCCGGAGCTCGTCTGTGCGCCTCAGGTACCCCCACAGAGGCAGTTCCCTAATAAGGGAAAGGGACGAGGAAAGCAAGGGCAAGGTGCTCGTGGGGGAAAGAACCCACAAAGCCAGGGGCAGAGACCTCACCCCAATAAAGGCAAAGGAAAGGCCAGAAACAACATGATTCGAGACGATGAATCCATGGCCTACGAAGAAGCTCCGCAGTACGATGAACAAGATTTCACGTACATGCAAGCGGAATACCTCCAGCAGGAGGAGCTTGGGATTCAGGATCAAGTGATGAACCCTGAACAACCCATTGCGAGCTCTTCAAAGCTCACTGTCCAACAGTTGGATCAGGAGTTAGAGCTTATCTGCCAGGGCCATTCGGAGCCGTTTCAAACAGTTCCTGAGATAGATATCCCTGAGGAGCTTTATGAGGACTCGGTCAACCCTCTCACTGCAGAGGATTATGACTATGATGATGGTCCCATGGCAATGTGTGAGTCTACCACATCTACGCCGTTGTACAAAGTCTCTTACTCCCTTCTTGATCCTATTCCAGAGTATATCAGAGAGGAATCGAAGGATATGAGTGATGAGGACTTATATTATCTTGTATGACGCGTTCTGCCTCGAGACGTCATGTGTTCCAAGTCATCCACCTATAAACCTTTTAACCGAGACTATCATGACCAAGTGCATGCCTTTCAGCTAAAACTGGGAGTTACTGTCCCAGATGCACGAAGAAAACCTCGAGAGTTTCAGATTTTCTATTGGTCACTCGACTGGCATACAGGTTTATGGGCACCAGCCTATTACCATCCATGCTACAGGCTAGATGGATACAATGTCGGTGGACAGCCTCTCGACGTATATGTCTATGACGGAGAGGATGACTGTGACGAGTGTGGTTCACACCACCCCAGATATGTCTGGAGTCATGATCTAGGGGAAGGAGATCCCCTGGGATATGGTGGTTTTGCCGAAACTGCACAAAAACTAGCTGAGATTAGACCACCATTACCCTCCACCAAAAATTGGCCTGGTGATGCCATATATCCAAGGATAATGGCAGATAGCCTTGGAAACACAGTCCTCATGGACAAAGACCATAACATGCTGGAGATGTACTATCATCATCCACAGTGCTCTGACTGCACTAAGCACAAGTTACTTGTTTCTCAAGATAAGGGAAAGTGTGTCTCATGCCATTTACCTATGAATATGAAAGCAACCATGTGCCTAACTTGTAAAGGCAAAAAGAGTCAGCTGATTCTGCTTGACTCCGGTGCATCTGTGCACTGCACTCACAACCTGAACGACTTCGTGTCATACTCTGCATACCTTACTCCGAAGCTGTCTCAAACAGCAGATGCAGAAATGGTTGTAGAGAAGTTGGGGAGTGGTACCGTTATCTTTCATCATGAAGGAAAGCTAACCAAACTTTACGGAGTGGAGTATTGTCCCAAACTCCATATGAGGGTAGTGTCGACCACTCAGCTAACCAATAAGGGCTATATGCTGATGTCGAACGTTGATGGAACTCAAATCTTTGCACCTAATGGTGACCTTTACCTGCGGTCATGTCTGATAGCATCTAAAGGGTCCCTTCATTATATTCAAGTATCTTTGCTGTCTATAACTGATTGGATTCAAACCATTAGTTCAAAGGAAACTTCAGACCTATGGCATGCGCGGATGGGCCATTGCTCTTACAATGCCGTGCACCAGTTGCCCAAAGCAACCACTGTTCCTCCATTCGAGACTTCATTGGAGAACAAACCCTGTCCTGGTTGCGCTTTAGGAAAAATGACAGAGAAGCCCTATCGCATTACCTATAAGCACGCCACTAAACCACTCAAACTTATCCACACGGATCTCTGCGAATTTCCAGTTGAATCCTATTATCGAAAATGATATGTTGTCACTTTCATTGACGACTACAGTGGATATGCCTCCATCGTCCCTTTATCCCTAAAATCTGACACTTTTGATGCCTTTCGTTCCTGGCTTGCCTGGGCTCAAAATCGTGTCTCAGGACGACTCCTTTGGCTATGTTCAGATCATGGGGGAGAGTTTAGATCTCTCAAGTTTGCGGCCTTTCTACACGAACACAGTGTCGAGCACCAGATGACTGCTCCAGACACTCCCCAACAAAATGGTCGTGCAGAGCGTTTTAATCGCACCATGGTAGAAAAGGAAGAAGCTATGAGACATTCAGCTTGCCTTTCTCCTAACATGTGGCAGCATGCTCTTGAGACTTCAGTGCATGTTTACAATCGCCAACCATTTCGTCGATCACAGTGGAAAACTCCAGTAGAGTTGTGGACGGGTAAAAAACCTGATGTTTCTTATTTCAAGGTTTTTGGTTGTTTGGCTTATGTTTTTATCAAAAAGGAACATCGGACGAAGTTACAGGCCAAAAGCGCTCCAATGATATTTTTGGGCTATGAACCTGGAACAAAGGCCTACCGATTCCTAGATAAAAATCAAAGGGTCGTCATAAGCACCAATGCTATATTTGACAAAGAAGTTTTCCCACGATGCGCAAAGACTGGTGGAAAAGACCTAATACCAGAGGAAACTGAAGACCAACCTCATGAGGATGTTCCAATGGAGGTCGCTCCTCCAGAAGAACAAATTCCAATCGATGTCCCGCAAACAGTTCGTCCAACTGTCTCTCCGAACGACCCGAAGGAACTTGCAACTCCAACAGAGATACGTACGGAACCATGAACAGAGACTTCTAAAAAAGCTGTCAAAATTCCCTTAAAGACACCTTTACCCTCTCGATATACACCTTATCCAGACTCCAGTATCCGTCGGTCCACTAGAGAAAGAGTCATTCCTCTAAGACCAGAGAATGCCTATGGAGAAAGGACACACCCTGTTGATGCCGAACGGCTAGCATCAAAGGAGATGACCTTTGAGGATATGAGAGAAGCATCGGACATGGGGGAGCCGATGATAGACTTGCACAAGCTCAGTCAGGAATGTGGTACTGACTTTGTCAACTACCTGCTTATGCAAAAAGTTGAAGAGAAGTCGAGAACACCTGTTCACTATCGGGATACTCAGAGATTACCAGCCGATGACAAAAAGGCTTGGGAAGCCGCCATGCATGAGGAAATCGCAGCGTTAGGCAGGAGGAAAGTATGGGAACTTGTACCTCTACCTCATGGGAGAAAGCCTGTAAAGTGCAGGTGGGTTTACGCTATTAAATCTGATGGGTGAAAGCGTGCCTGTTTAGTAGCAAAAGGTTTCTCTCAAGAATACGGAGTAGACTTCGAAGATGTCTTCTCTCCGGTAGCAAGATTTGAATCTGTTCGAATCATACTATCCCTGGCTGCCCAATACAATTGGGATCTAGAGGCGCTGGACGTCAAAACTGCATTTCTATATGGAAAATTGGATGAGGAAATTTATATGGAACAGCCAGAAGGCTTTGTGCAAAAGGGAAAAGAGCGCTATGTCTATCGATTGCTTAGAGCTTTATATGGTCTAAAACAGGCCGCTCTAGCATGGAACATCGAATTAGACAAATCCCTCAAAACACTAGGCTTCACTCGCATCAAGTCAGATGCTGGAGTATATGTGTTGCGGAAGAAAATAGGATGAGAAAACATTGTCATCATTCTCCTCATATACATTGACGACGTACTCTTCACTGGCAACAATCGCAAATACCTTCAGGAGCTGAAGAAGAAGTTCATGACAGTATGGGAATGTCGTGACTTGGGACAAGCCAAAGAATATCTTGGAATGCGTCTCCAAATAGATCGTTCCTCAGGTCTTATGATCGTTGATCAGGTCACATATTTGGACAAGATCATCCGAAGATTTCAAATGGAGAATTGTCGTCTGGCAAACACTCCACTCCCATCTGGATACGAACCAGTGAAACACGAGGGAGAGACCACCCCTACGCTGTGTTCAAAGTATCAATCAGTGATCGGTTCCCTGCTGTATCTTACCCTAGGAACTTGACCTGATATCTCATTCGCTGTCATCAAGATGTCACAGTTCACATCGAATCCCACTGAGGATCATCTCAATCATGCCCTATATATCTTTCGCTATCTTCGAGCCACCAAGGAGAGAGGATTGGCCTATCGAAGAAAAGCTGAGTACTCTATAGAGGCTTACTGCGATGCAGACTGGGCTTCAGACAAAAATGACCGAAAATCCACGACTGGTATGGTCATATTGGCGAATGGAGCACCTATTACATGGTTGTCGCGCAAGCAGAAAACTATCGCTCTGTCCTCAACAGAAGCCGAGTACATGTCATTGTCCGATACCTCCCGACAAGTCGTCTGGATCCACTCTATGTTTACCGAACTTGGTTTCAGACCAGAACCCATTCCATTATACAGAGATAATATGGGATCGATTTTCCTTGCTCAGAATCCTGCGCAAGAGAGACGAACCAAGCACATTGATATTCGGTATCATTTCATTAGAGAGTGCATTGAGGATCGGAAAGTACTTATTGTCAGACATATCACGACTGACAAACAACTTGCAGACATCCTAACCAAGAATTTAGGTCACGTAAAGTTTCATGCCTTCGCCGACTTCCTGCTCTTTGATTTGGCACATACCAAATCTGGGGGAGTGTTGAACAAATAAAGTATTAGCGCTGGTGTTACATAACAGACGCTCACTGTTTGTTCTCAGGAGATTTGTCATGTGTGTTAGTCACAGACATAACACTTGCACGTGTTTATCACTGCATGTGATTCTATGACCGGCTATTGGACATTACCGGTGTTTCACCAATATGAAGAAAGGTCTAGGCTTTATGACGTCAGGATGACATGCTTATGACATCATTCCTTCTATCTCATTCTATGGCATTCTATGCTTACTCAGTACGATACCTGCAGGAGACTCTTTATGGAAGGTAATTACTTACATATGTAGTTCAACCCACAAGTTGAACAAAACTCCATGTACCATGCACAGACCATGTCTGTAGCGTATATATACAGGACCTCCAGGTCCACAAATAGTAACAGTTCAACATCCATTGAAACAGTACTCAAAAACACCCAACCAGAAGATCACCCCAAGTGAACACTTAAGTAAGTCTTAACGGTCCTTACCTTAAGAACTTCCACTGCATAGTAGAAGTAGATTCTATACTCTGCCCAAGTCAGTCTCCCGACTACACTACTTCACTTTAATTGGTCCCCTACCAATTGTAATATCAGTACCAGTTAGATGGTGCATGTACACGAGGATGAATCTACTCACTTCAACATAGATACTAATCCATTTAATCAGTCCTGTATAAAGATGCTGAAATGCCTCAATCCTAACTCCATGGTTCAATGAACACTCCCATACAACGCAGGAAGTCCGGACGGTCCAGATCGATCCAGGGAGACATAAATGCTTCATCCAGACAAAACCATCGCGTTCACGTCTAGAGCGTACCTCTGCCATAGATTGGGCAAGTTCGGGTGCTCTGGCCCGCATATTCCTGCGTTCACTTCGCAAAAAGTCCCCCGGTGATTGTTCACTGGTAGGTTCCTTGCAAGCAATGTGAATCCAATCCTGACCAAAGCATTGACCAATCCCCACTACAATGCTACTGCCAGCACGATCAGAATAGGCCTTGACACAAAGAGGATCGGTGCCAGTGGACGTAAATGTTTTTCTTTCGCGTGGGGAGCTGTAGCAGATGAAGCCATTGCGGGCCATCGCACTGTAATCGATTTCGAATGTAACGTCGCGGTGGATGTCTTGATGTCTGAGGTAGATTTGACAGAACTGTAGAGTTCGCCAGCTGGCCCGTTCTGGAGTACAGTATCTGTAGTAGTTGGAATTCCACAATGCCAGCGTTATTCGCATCGGTGAATCCGAACGACGAAAGCGACATGGCAGACAGGCTTCGAAGACCGAGTCAGAATCTTTCGAGGGACGGAGGAACATCCACATTTGGATGCCACGATTGGTAATGGGGAATGTACCACATCGATCCTCGATCAAGGAGCTCTTCTTCTGGGATGTTATCTTCGAGGCGTCGGATGAATTCACTGGGATCCATCAGCTCCATTAGATTACAACCCTCGAAGAAGCTTGGGTCATCAGCGAGGATACTGCCAGTCCGTCCTACTCCATCGAAGCCCCACGCAAAAATGCTTTGGTCGCTCGACATGCGGATGATTTCCAGTTGAAGACGGTGAAATGCTTTCTTCCCCTCTCCATACAGCATTGGCATGTTCACATCCAGCAGACCCATCAGTGAATAGGCTCTGTCCTCGACTCGAGTCGTCTTCCTATTCGCAGCCCATGATATGATTTGAGCAACACAGGGACGGTTGGAGGAGAGACCATCCCTCAATACACACTCTGGAACTCGAGTGATCTTTGATAAGGTGGATGTAAGTGTCCTCTTGTCGCCGATGGGCTGCCAGTCCTTGTTAAAGAACTGCAAATTACTCGGCGCTATCATCTCCTGTAGGGTCCACCCACGCGAGAACCACTCTGACCACCCGTTGGAATTGGGATACCTCTCATCGTCACTCCGTGTGGGAAAGGATGTACTGGTGACATCATGGAGGTACGCATAGCATACCCTCGAGTTTGTATACCACCGGTACATGGAATTGATCGCTTCAGATAGCTCTGCGCTGCTTCGCTTGTCTATGCAGCATGTATCCACCCACAGCCACTTGTACCCGTCACTCTTGGCCTTCTCACAGCTAGCGAGGATCTTCTTGTAGCCATCGCGGTCTCGAACAGCTTTCTGCTCGCGCTTGTTCATCTTTGCGAGCTTGGTCATCTCTTTATAGTCAACTTCTTTCCCGATCCACCGATGGGACAAGATTGCGTAGTCTGTGGTTTCATCATCGTGGAACTCAAGGACATCGGTTCCAAAATCCTCCTCCATCCTGATTGCCCGCTCCCGTTCGGTAAATGCTTTTACATTGATCATATACATGCTGAGCAAGTCTATGCATGTCCCCTTTAGACCATGGATAATGAAAATGAAATGCTATCCATACCACCAAACAAACCGAAATTCAGACACAGGTGCTGGAACGAAATGGAATGCGCGTAGTTGTGACGTTCACTAGCTAGATGACATAATGTTAGATGCGCTGATAACTGGTAGAGAAACACGGGCGAACTATGCTCACAGGCAAGTTCGTCTGCTTAAATCCTGGGCCCAGCTTTGATGGCTGATGATAGTGGTAAGGACGCAAGGATTGATGGTAATGGCTAAAAATCTTCAGCACAGCACTCAAGTTACAGCAAAGGACCACAGTCAACGCCACGGCATGGTTGTTTCTGATGCCGCAGGTCACAGCACCGCCACCTGCTTATTTTTCCAGATAACCCGACTTAAAGAAGGCAAGGACACTGGACTCGGCGGAGCAGTTCCGATTAATACCATCAGACCCCCAGAACACTTCTCTACCACGAGTAGGGAAGTCTATGGCTGACTCATCCAATGCCGCACTGGCCACGTGTTCCTCGGGGAGTACTATGCAAAGTTTGTACCCTCGGAAGACGTCTCCTGCCCCTGCGAACACAACATTCAGACCCAGATACACATCCTCGTTGCCTGCCCCCTATTCGCTGGCGTGCGATGGCATCTCACCAACGCATCTGAGGATCTGGTTTCTCGGCACGAAGTCTGGCATCTCGGCACTCATAGAATTCCTGACCTACTCGCCCGCTTTCAAGAAGTGCATGCCGCCCACCCACCCCTGCCACACCCAGTGAGGAGACTGACTTCCCTTTGTTTCCAGGTATACCGTTATGTTCTATATATGTTTTTATATGCTCAGTTATGTGAATACCTACGCACATTCAACACCACCCTTCTTCCCCATTTCTCTCGGTACACTGCCTGTACCCACAGTTTCAACCACGCAGACTATTTAATACCCCTACCTCAGACGTTTTCGTACCCACACCTTAGACACCACACGCCTTTTGGCTACCGCGTCTTAACGGATCTGTGTTGTTTATTGCGGTATACATCCTGACTTGCCCCTACGTCTGCGGAGGTCCCATGTTGCTGTACACACGCCGAATGCCTATATGTGTCCCGTCACTTCCTCGAGTGCCTCAACCCCTTAGGAATTTCTCTCTCTCTCCGGTTAATACCATTCAAGTCGATTTCAAGCTCCGATTATTTCACCTCAGCCACATCTCGACTTCGTACATTCACTCTCAAGCCCCGGACTCGTCAGGATGTCCAGCATTGTGCACATCTCCAGCCAGAATAATGTCTCGCCATTCTGTGTCTTCGTTGCGCAGTGCTGACGCGCAATGAAGTCCCTGGCACCTCTCCCAAATCACACTCCAAAACTGCTCAAGCAGCCATCGGTTTCTTCCTCCACGTCGCATTTCCCTCTTCGGAGACCTTCCTTTCTTTGCATACCTGGTCAGATTCCAAACTGCCAACTATGTATATGAAATATATCTACGATCCTCTATCAAAATGGATACCAGTCGGGTTACCTGTTCCACTTGTCACTATGCTGAGAGGGAGTGGAATGACCTCGCCGATGAAAAGGACTCGGAGAATGGATAATTCGAGGACGTAGGGGTGTTTATGATGAGCACCGATGTGAACGCATTGAGTGACTTGGAGACGAGGTGAGGCAATCTGTCCCATTTTCAGCATAATTTGTGTGTGGCAAACTGTCCAAACCCTTGAATCCAAGGACTCGTAGGCAGCATCTTGAACCTCGTCTCATGTGTCAATGATGCGTTTTCGGCACTTACCTACCACCATGCTGTGTTCCTGCCTGTACAAGAGGTGGTGTTCATCTGGTACCTCGCCCTTTTGACCATCATGAAATCCCCCTCTCGATGGTTCGTCACACCCAGCCTTCCCAGTGCTTTGTTCTCTCCTATTGCAGCCAATGGACCTGTGCATATACCAACTGCATGTCCTTCTTCACCGACCCCTCAGGCGTACAATACCTTGAAGAGCACGGCGCGTCCATCGTGTGGCACTTCTAGACTGGATTTCACGCTCGATAGTTGTCAGTGCGATCCTGCACCCTGGTAGTCTGGCGTGCCTCCCTGTGCGACGGGCGTACTACTGTGGGTGATGGTGAGTATGGTATCCACCTGGGTACTGTTAGCTCTGAACAAGGTGCGGTGGTGCAATGAGCTGGGTGAACTCTATGGACAAATTTATGTCGGCGCTCACGCGGGGGTACACATAAGAAGTCGTTGAGAAGGCTAAACGAGTTGGATAACAATGTGAAGAGTATGTTGGTAGGTGCTAGATCAGAGGAGGTACTTGGTATGTCGGAGACGTTGGTTGGTGTTCAGTGAGGTCCTGTGATAGGCCATGGTCACCTGTCTGCTTGCAGAAATTTGGAAAAGATGTGTTCACCAACTCAACATTTACGTGCATAGCGACACCTCACACTTGATTTCACTTGATTTCATATCATCATCCTATTGAAGTTGACGGGTGCATCTCTTGGCTTCTTAATTGTAACTGTGCCTGCTGCGTGCTTGGGATGCAATAGAGAGGACATGACATCTATGTAGTGCGTACCTTTGTGTAAATGGATGCGTTGGGGATCCCAGCGTGTGCGAGTTCGCCCGATCCAGGGCATGATATCTGTAGTAGTTGGAATTCCACAACGTCAGCGTGATAATTACTGGTGGATCCGAGGGATGAGACCGACATGGCAGCCAGGCGTGGAAGATTGAGTCAGAGCCATCCAAGTTTGGATGCCACGATTGGTGATAGGGAATACACCAAATCAATGGAGGGCAGCTCTCCTGTAGGGATGTAAACGTTAGATGAATGCTCTCCATCACCTTCATTTCATTACAACCCTCGAAGAAGCGTGGGTCGTCAGCGAGGATACTGCCAGTCTATCCTGCTCCATCGAAGCCCCCTTTGGTCATTCGACACAAGGATGACCTCCAGCTGAAGACATTCCCCTCTCCATACAACATTGGTATATTCACATTGAGCAGACCAAACAGCGAATAAGCTCTGTCCTCCGCTCAACTCGTCTTCTATCTGGCGTCCATGACATGATTTGAACAATGCAGGGACGGTTGGAGGAGAGTCCATTCTTCAATATATACTTTGGAACTTGATAAGGTACGTCCAAGTGTCCTCTTGTTGCCAATGGGCTGCCAATCCTTGTTGAAGAACTGGACATTGTTTGGCGCAGTCATCTCCTGTAGAATCCACCAACACGAGAACCACTCCAGCCACCCGTTGGAATTGGGATACCTCCCATCGTCACGCCATTTGGGAAATAATGTACCAGTGACGTCGTGGAGGTACGTATAGCATACCTTCGAATTTGCCGGTACATGGAATTGATCGCTTCAGATGACTCTGCGCTGCTTCGCTTGTCTATGCAGCACATATCCACCCACAGCTACTCATACCCGTCCCTCTTGGCTTGCTCACAACTAGCGAGGATCTTCTTGTAGCCATCACCGTCCCGAACAGGTTTCTGGTCGTCCTCATTCATCTTTGCGGGCTTGATGATCTTTATATAGCCGACTTCTTTCCCGATCCACCGATGAGACAAGATCGCGTTCTCTGTGGATTCATCATCGCGGAACTATTCCACAATCCTCCTTCCCCATATTCATCGCCTGCTCTCGCTCGATGAATGCATTTACATTGATCATATACATGCTGCCTGAGTCTATGTAGATCTCCCTTAGACCACGGACAACGACCATAGAATCCTATGCATACCTCACGGATCGTTGATATTAAAAAGACAGACACAGGTGCTTGCACGGAATGGATTAGAGTGGTTGTGAGGTTCTTGTCAGCTGGAAGTTAGATGCGCCGATAAACGGCAGAATAAACCTAGAAAATGATGCTCACAGAGCTCGTCTGCTTACTTATGTACTAAACCCTGAGCCCAACTTTGATGACCGGTGGTGGTAAAGGCACAAGGATGGCTAAAAGAGACCTGCGGCTCTCGGCATGGCTATCGGACATCATGTTACAACATGTAGTCGTTTCCACAGTAGAAGTGATGCATTTTACTACTGACGATCCTAAAGTCATTGGTTTGTCTTGGGAATACGTATTACGGAAGGGATGACTACATGAAATAGAATTATGTGCTGCGGTCGCGACAACACAGTGGTACGAGTAGATCTGTCGTTTTCTACCTATCGTGTAGTGGAATTAGCACACAACTACGGTATGGTAGTGGCCGTGGATGAGAGCTTATCTTGTCGCACTCCTGTCCATACGTCACCATATATCATTCGCCTCATTCGCTGCATTATCACGTATCTCCGTGTCTCCGTGTACTGTGTCCAGCAAGTATGAACTGGTTCACAATACGATTGCGTTATCGACGACTTTGTTTGATGTCCATAATTTTGTGGGGAAGATCTGACCAGGTGTGGGCGATCTGCAGTGACGGCAGATATCTTGTCCAAGACTGGCGTTAAATGCTTTCACTCACCATCTGTGCTTCGGGTACAAATAAACCCGCAAAAGTATCCATACATGCATCCCCAGTATAACTACAGGCGTGTTGCGACCCTACCGGGCTGGAAGAGCTTTGCAAGTGAAAGAGCGTCTGTCAGTTGTGTGTTATTTCGTCTAATTGCTATTGTTCGAGTGTGCGGTATTGTTCTCAGGTTAGAACATAGGTGTATTTGTGGTTGGGAATCTGTGGGCAAGGAATGGATGGTTAACTTTAGTGGGCATACCAAAGACTCTAGGGAAGGCAGTTGCTCTTTCGGTACACCTTGCCTGACAGCGCTGAGATTTCTGCAAGTATTCGACATGTTTCCGTCTTGCTTCAGATGCGAGCTGTATTTCCATCGATAGTTTCCATCGGAAAGATAAAACATAGGGCATCGAGAGATGAAATAAAGGTTCTACTAGCGCCACTGACTCGAAGAGGTAACTTATGTAATTGATTCGTCACGTGAATTTCCATCTTCTTTTTGCGACGCTCCTTTGACTTGTTAGTTTCTGTTGGCCTTTCGGGTCGCCATTCAGTATGCAGCTGCGCTTGCATACAGGGTGGGAAAAATGCAGCACCAGAACTTGTCCAGGATTCATGCAGACGAAGCGAACCCTTACAATGATGAATGTATAGAAATCTTCACTCTTTCTCGGTAACCTCTCCACTATCACTCACATGATACTCATCATCCGCTTGTCTGTTCATCTGTCACCGGTCCCGTTCATCTTTTCTCTACCAGACACTACTGTCCCATCTTTGACACTGCTAGTGTACTCCCCCGCATACATCCTCCCCCGCGACCCACGCTCGCACAGTGCAAGCGCTGCATCCTGGTTATTTCATTATTCAGCATCACGCTCATGTTGGCTATGCTAGCATCCATATCCGCATTGGTAGTTGGAGTAACTGCATGCGTGGTTGAAAGTGGTCAATGGTCCGTGGTGCGTGAGCACTTGTTCTGTCTACACGTGTTCTCTGCATAATTTACCAGGGCTGGAGACGTGCTTATATGGCGAAGCGGAGAATACTGGAATGACTGGGAAACCGAAAATTAAACGTTTGACAAATTCTATCTTTGATGGTACAATCTCATAATCTACCTGTCTCTACTCACTCCTGTGCACAGCTTCTACTTGTGTATCGGCCACTGTTCTGATGTCTATTTTGCTTTGCCAATTTAATGCTTGCACGATCGCTATATTGATAAACCCACGCTTATCTACGACACGAACGAGAAGCCCAGCGGATCCAGCTCATCGGACCCGTATGCATGTGCACCTACATTCTGCTTGCCACTCTTCTCCTCTACAAGTGCCATTATTAGCAGCATCATCTAGAACTGTAATGACCGTGGGAAGGATACTAGACCGGCAGCCTAAACCATGCATATGGGGTCGTCAAAGATGATCAGCAGGTGAAGAACCAGCTACCCGAGTTGCTGTTCACCAATGTCCCTATCGGGATCTGTTGGTGACTGTAGTTTTCTTTCTCTCCAGGGGTGGCATATCTTCAACGTTTTCTGTGATCTTTGATAAGTGTTGCAACTGATACCTTGTTCCGTTTTGGGCCCTCCGTTACGTTCACACAGCGCTAACAGTTTCATTTGGATCCTCGCGTGATCCTGCAGTACTTCAAGGTATTGCCTCGCTTCATTTTGGATTGACCGCGTGTCCACTGCATTGTTGCACCTAAGCTACGAGCAAATGTGGGTGGGGTGCCTCGCTCGTATTGTTCTGCTGTCGCCTCCCCAGAGAAAGCTGTGTCATCCTGTGGTGTATACGTACAACTGATAGGTAGGTGTTGTTGTCTGAAATAACCCGAGCCTAGATGGCTTTGTGGTATAGTACATCCCAAATGGGAGATCATGCTTGGTCAGTGTCCTTCGTCTCTCAACGTGCCTTTGACCCATCTTTGTGTCAACCCACGAACTTTTGGTGTAAGAAAAACGACTGCTCTAGGTCACATGGGGATGAACAGGCACACGCAACTGCCATACTCTAGTGATTTGGAGTGATCTGCCATTATTACCTCGACTGACAGTGATTCGTCGCTATACAGCTCCTTCAGCAGTTGAACGAATACATATCCCCAGGCGGCAACCACAGGCAAGGGATCATCATATTTAACTTCTGATACTATTCTGCTTCTGGAATCTGATGCTACGTAGTCTCGGTGCCAAAGTAAACAAGCAAACATTCTACCCCTGTGGCTACTGTTCGGAACGAGGCCCTCGCGGCGAATCATGATCGCCATCGGACATGGTACAGAGGGTGATTGCTTATCCAGGATCGCTTCAGAGCGTACCGTGAAAAGGATATGAGGTTGAGATGAGGAAGATAAGAGTAAGTCATGTTGGCGAGATTGTTAAGCCTTCTTCAAGTTGGTTCTTTTTCATTGTTGACTTGCATTTGAGTTTTAGCTTCATGATTATGCTGATTGGACGGTTCTGCTTGCACCGATTTTACTATCATAGTGCATAATTCTTAATGTACTCCAGCCTGTGACACCTTCAGTCGTACGTATTCCCAGGACAAAAGGTTTCCGGCCTCGTCGGAGCTGGGCCTAACTGTGTCGCTGATTTGGTCCAGCTGTACAATTGCAGGGGTCAATGACACTTGCGCCCGAATGACAGTCAACGCCCGGATCTCGGTTGATAACTCCGTATTGTGTTACGCCCACATCGCCCCGTGGCCAACCCGTGTGGGCCGCATCAACATTTGATGAGGGTTAAAGTAGATAATATCTTGTGAGTGTTCATCAGTATTCTCTGCCCTTCATCCACCTTTTCAATACATATAACAACGTTCGTCCAGCGAAAGAGAAGCAACACAGCCGTATCATCACAAGCACAAATTTACTATCTCTTTCAAGTACGGCGTCTGGGTTATTGATTCATTTATAAGAGGTGTGGATACCACTCCACAACCGTCGATCACGGTGTAAGACTGACACACGACTCGTACAGGATGCATTTGATCAACGTAAAAGCCTTTCTGGAAAGGGAGGAGTTGATTAGAAAGAGAAAGAGAGTAGATCATCGAACCAAGGTCCTCGAGTTCCGTGATGATGAAGCCACACCCTACGCAATTTTATCCCACCGGTGGATTGACCAAGAAGTGAATCACAGGGAGATGGTCGACCTCGCAAAGATGGTTAGGGGAGAAAGAGATGAAATTCGTCAGCGTGCTGGCTATCAAAAGATCGTCGGTAGCTGTGAACAGGCCAAGAAGGATGGGCATGAGTGGCTATGGGTCGATACCTGCTGCATCGACAAGCGAAGCAGCGCAGAGTCATCTGAGGCGATCAATTCTATGTATCGGTGGTATACAAACTCGAGGGTATGCTATGCGTATCTCCATGATGTTCTTGGCACATCTTTTCCGACTGGCCGAGACAACGAGATGTACCCGAATTCCAATGGATGGCCGGAGTGGTTCTCGCGTGGATGGACCCTACAGGAGATGATAGCGCCAAGCAACGTCCAGTTCTTCAACAAGGACTGGGAGCTCATTGGTAACAAGAAGACGCTTGCATACACCTTATCATTCATCACTCAAGTTCCGGACCATATATTGACAGAAGGACTCTCATCCAATCGTCCCTGCATTGCTCAAATCATGTCGTGGGCTGCCAATCGCAAGACAACTCGAGTCGAGGACAGAGCTTATTCCTTGTTGGGACTGCTGGATGTGAATATGCCGATGTTGTATGGAGAGGGGAAGAAAGCATTTCGCCGTCTTCAGCTGGAGATCATCCGCATGTCGAACGATCAGAGCATCTTTGCATGGCGAGGAAATAATCGGACTGGCAGTATCCTTGCTGACGACCCAAGCTTCTTTCGGGATTGTGATGAAATGGAGGTGATGGATCACAACGAATTCATCCAATCTCTCAAAAACTACATCCCAGAAGGAGATCCGCACACGATCAACGAAGATCATTTCGGTACATTTCCCATTACCAATCGCGGGATCCATATTTGGATGCTCCTTCGTCCCTTGGATCACTCTGACTCGGTCTTCAAAGCGTGGCTACCATGCCGCTTTCGTCGATCGGATCCACCAGTACAAATCACTTTGGCTCTGTGGAAATCCAATTATTATAGATATTGTACGCCACTCTGGGGAATATTTCCTGCACAGGGAATTCTACAGTTCCGTCAAATCTATCTCAGATATCAAGACACGCCACATCGTGATATCACATTCGAAATCGACGATATTGCGATTACCGAGAACGGTTTCACCTGCTGCGGCGCATACCCACCGGATCTGGCAAGAAACACGTTCACACTTACAACCACAGATCCCCTTTGCGTCAAAGTCTATTCTGATAGTCAAGACGACTGTCGCATCGCAGTGGGGTTTGGTCAATGCTTTGACCAATATTGGATTCACTTTGTCTTCGAGAAACCTGCCAGTAAATCTTCATGGAAGCGCTATTCCAGGCTTTCATATGGTAAAATGCTGGTCAGAGGGCCAGAGCATGCCCGATCCATGGCTGAAGTGTGCTCTGGAGGTGGACGCTATGGTTGTGTACGTGTCAAGCATACATATCTCCCTGGATCAACTCGGACTTTGCGAACTTCCTGCGTCGTGTGGGAGAGCTTAAGAAATTGTGGGGTTAAAATTGAGGTACCTAGGTACTCCTATAACGGTCCGGATAAATGGACAGCCTTCGACGTTGAAGTGGGTGGATTTTTCTTTATGCACATCCTCGTTTGGATTGATATTATTGATAGGGGACCAATGACCCCAATTGTGACATGCGAGATCTCATGATGCCCCATAGTCCGAGGAACTTGTCCAAGAGTCGCTACACGCTACTTGTAGATGGGGTATCTGTGGAATTCTCACGAGCACCCAAGGGAATAAATGTGAGCATGGATACTTTTCAGACTGTTTGAAGTCTTACATGATCAGCTGGGGGATTATGGCTATCTTACGAGCTCGGATGACTTCCACTTCGAAGGAAACATTTTTTCCGACCTCAAGTCCCTTTGTTCTGAGCCGGACATCACTCCTAGGCAGCACAAAATCAATAAAAAGAATGGGTACCATACAAATAGCGACTATGTGGAAGCCCACAGCTCTATATCTAACGATGTTCCAGTCACCCTTTACAGACCACTTGGATTATCGCTTCCAAGTAATCCTGATTTCAAGTCGTCGTTGGCTTCTCTCTCTATGCGACTCACCAATAGATATATCATCACAAGGGTCATACAATGTGCCACTGCGCCTTCCAATAGATCGCCCAGGCAATTCAATCGCTATGGGAGTCCATACAGATGTGAGTCCACCATGTGCACCAATATTTCAAACCCAAGTTAAGTTCACCGTCTGAATGTTATTGGATTCAATTAGCCTCCAAATTTGATCCTACAATACCTTTGTGTACCATTGCCAAGCCATTTATTTGGCACCAACATAAGCGCGCTAATTCTGCATCGGTGGAATCGTCAGGCGACGAGTCGAAATCTGAGACGAAAGATGTTGAAGTATAACAGAGGATTAAGTATGTCAGATGCTTTATGCGAGTATGTATTTGAATAATCATGCTGCTGGCCTAAGCAGTGGTGCCGTCGTCCTGTAATGGGTGTCTTCCAGTATATATACCACGAAGAAATTTCCTCAAGAAGACGCGTTAGAAACACGTGCATGATCCAGGACTTTGCGACGTGGTAACAGAGGAACTTACTCTGAGCTGACTGAGTCTGTGTTGGGATCGGGATTCGGCACTCAATACTGCTCTGATTCACAAAGCTAGCGCTCAGCTACAGTTGGGGTCAAATAGTCAATGTCACGTGAAGGTTCAAAGTGTCTGAGTACTTTCGTCTTCCTTTTTGCCATTCACGTTCCTGATTTCTGACCTTCACATTCACCATGCTGCACGGTAATCTTACTTGTACACAGGATCGAACAATGCACCACCAGGACTTGACCAGGGCTCATGCAGATGAAGCAAATCCTTACCATAAACGACAGACGTGTCAAAACCTTCGTCCTTTGGCAACAGCCTCGGCCATCTCTTGCAAGATACCTGCCATCCGCTTGCCAGTTCTTCTGTTACTTGTCCCATCCATATTCGTTCCGTCAGCCCCTGCTGCCTCATTTTTTGCTCTACTAATGCACTCCTCCCCATGAATCCTCCCCTATGACCACATTTGCACAATGTAAATGTTACCCTACCGTGATGATGCCTTTCCCCTTTCCTGCCCCACCTCTCTCTCCCCAGGACATGAAAACCATGGGCTGTCGCCACTATTTGTGCAACTTCCTTGACTGAAGCTCGCTTCCGCTATCTACTGCCAGTCTAGGTCTGCGTACTGTTTCATTATTCGGCATCGTTTACGGAGGAGACTGCTAGCATCCACGTTGTATTGGTAGTCGGCGCAATGACGAGTGTGGTTCCATGGTGCGTCAGAAGCTTGTTCTGCCTTCTGCATAATTTGCCAAGTTTGACCAAAGACATTTGTACAGCGTAGTGGAGAATACTGTCATTTGTGGTCACCTGAAAGTGGAACACTTGGTAAATGCCAATTTTGTTGATATCAGTCTCATAGTCTACCTGTCTTTACTGACCCCTTCACTTCGGCGAAACCCCAACTTATGTGTTAATCGTTCTTCTGATGTCTATTGGGCTGGATGTCCGAACGATCGGCATATTGATAGCTCTAGGCTTGTCTGCAACGTGGACAACAAGTCCCACGGATCCAGCCTATCGAGCACCTGTGCATGTGCATCACCATTTCTACTTTCCACACCTCTCTACAACTGCCATTGAAAGCAGCATCAGTCCAGAGCTGGAATCACAGAAATCTGGATGCTGATGGCTATGGCAGTGTATATAAGATGAGTGACGTTGAGGTAATGTTGGCCAAGTGCAATTACTTGACTCCCAAGTGAGGCACGATGTTCTGGCTTTCCGCGCTTATGCTCTGTTAATCGGTATGTATAGGCATCGCGTTCCTTTGTTGTGCATAGCAGTAGGATATGCGTTGTGCCCCATGATATCATCGTCGGGTCCGACCGGCGCTCGGTTCATAACCTCGTGTAGTCCATGCTTTCACGAGGTCTTTACTATTTCCTTTGCAGTTTGGGCACAGGGCACCTCCACAGATATACCCACCACTCTACGATACTAAGCACTGACTCCCCCCAGCCAAAATACCGAATTGTGTATAATATCAATCAGTACTAGTGGGTGGCTTCGATTCTCTTTCCCATTGCGTTCACCAGACTTCCTTCACGTCTGCAGTCAAACGTGACGTGTTTTAGTAACCAGTGTCTGGGAGACATAGGTGCATTTCTTGGATCCTTGACAACGGGTGAGTCCAGAGTAAGGGAAAATGACCAAAGCTGCACTTACTCTCACTCAGCATGACTTTGAACGTCGTAATTGTTGGCGAAACCGGGGCTGGAAAGAGCGCCCTGATCAACCTGCTTGCGAATGAATGCATGGCTTTAGTTTCGTCGGACGTCACTAGTTGTACAGGGGCCTTTGCGGAGTACACGTTCAGTGTGGACTCTACTGAAGTCCATGCGTACGACACCATGGGCTTTAGCTCAGCTCGCGTGGATAGCTTGAGTCACCTCGTCCCGTATGAAAGGGCATACAACTTGATACAATCGTTGAAAACTAGAGTCGATCTCGTCTTCCTCTGCACCAACAAAGACAGATTAAACCTTGTGACTCGGCAAATATATCATCTATTCAACGATTTCTTTTTCGATGGCACAGTGCCTATTGCATTGATTGCCACACATAGGAGAAAGAGCAGTCGATGGAAGATTGGTGGGGAAGGAACCTGAAAGAGGTCAAAAATTCCCAGTTGGACTTTGCAGGACACGCCTGTATCACTACGCAGAGCATGCAAAATTCACCCAATGACCCTCGTTATGGACAATCAAGAACTATGGTGACGCAGCTCCTTCGGCTCTCCGTCCGTCGAAACAGCAGAATCGTCTTGGGCGACCCGGCATATCCCCTGTTCAATCGCCTCGCTGATTCTACGGAGATCTTGACCCAGAAATGTGGTTTGTCGTCCAAGGATGCCTCATTCTTGACTGGAAAAGCCAACCCCCTCATCCGGTTACCAAATGTTGTACTCTTTCGGGAGGCGGGCGCTGGAAAAACTTCTGTCATCAATCTCATTGCTGGGTATGAGAAGGCTCCGATTTCGTCGGGAGTAGAAGGATGTACATTGGATTCAACAGAGCATCGTCTTATCGCCGATACATTTTGCCTTCGAATATTCGATACCGTCGGTCTCAATTGCACAGCAGTGGAGGAAATCGAGTATCTCAACGCAATCCAGAATGCACATAAGCTCATAAAAGCACTGAACCATGCAGGAGGTGTCGACCTACTGTTATTCTGCTTCCCTGCGAGGAGGATAACCGATTCTCAGCGAGCAAGCTACAAGCTTTTCCAGGAGTACCTCTGCGAGAAGAAAGTGCCAGTGGTAATGATCGTCACGCATCTAGAGGAAGAGGAAGTGATGGAACAATGGTGGAAGAAATACGAAGTCGCCCTTAACCGCAAATTTGAATGTTTGAAAGACCACGCATGTATCACTGCAATCGGTAGTAACGCCCCTGCGTACAAGAGGAATCCCGATTACTATAGGACCAAGGTGGAAGAGTCACGTAAAACCATACTGGAGTTGCTCAGGATGTATGTGCACGAACCCAGAACTCCATTCGTGGTGGACACAGACAAGTGGCTGTTGACATTCTTGAAGAAGATGGCAGGTCTTATCATAGGTGGACTGCCCAAGAAAGAAGCTATCAGAACGATGCTAGTTCAGGAGTGTGGGTATGGGAAGGAGCAAGCCAATGCCATTATAAAGGATATGTTCCCTCAGGGGCTCATGGGAAAATTATTCGGCCCCTGAACTGAGAAGGCCCTTAGCCAGAAAGACATTTACACCTCCCATGCTTTTTGACTTACTGTACATCTGGAGCTCAGGTCAATGAATAACCAGAATATATTGATTGGCGTACACGAGGACATAGATGTCTGAACTATAACACGGAAATCTGTAGGACGGGTAGATGGCAACATCAAACTCAGCGCGATCAGTGCACCACCTACATGTCGTTACATTATCGGTGCCCTATGGCAGCTACACATTATTTGTGACCCTGTGCACATCTTCGTTATCATTTACTCTCCTGTAGCAGTTGAAAGCATCGTTGCCGTGGTCATGGTAGTGAAAGTGGTGGTGAATGGTAGTAGTGGAAGTCATTGGCGCTGCTATTGCCGTCGTGGTAGGGGAATAGGCAATGGAGGAGTGAGTAATCGTTGTAAAGGACAAGCACTGAAGGTTGTTATGGACGTCGCGCTGATAATCTGAGTTGGGTGGGGGATGGTGAGTAGTGAATACCTAACAAATATTGGCATCAGGTTCTACCATTCTATCGACCCAATAGTATTGACCCATCTAACTGCAGAATGATACAGTTGGTCCGAATAGTAGTAGTAATCATGATAAGGCACTTAGGTCCATTTGAAACGAGGCCTAGAACTTTCCTATATCAGTCGCATTCCCAGAGACGTCCGGTTTGTCTTGGGAATACATATGATCGAAGACATCGCCATTTGAATTATGTGTTGCGACAGCAGTAGGGCCATCAGGAAAGCCATAAGTCATCCAGACTGCTCACAACCACTCAGCTACCATCAGCTACCCACCACCCAGCCCACTGATGTAGTATGAGTGGGTCTTATCCGACCAGTATAATCATAGATGTACGAACCAATCAACAATGAAACAGCATACTAAAAGGACTTCCTGTCCTTCAAGAGGTGGAAATGTATGGTGTGCCTGACGTCGCACTCTCAGCTTTGGCAAGTTACTGATGGATTTGCGACACAACATAGGGCATTTTCCTGGACCTGCTACATCCACAATTTCATAAGCCCCAACCTTCATTAGTGCATCAAAGAAGCGAAAAGGCGGTGCACTCGTCAAAATTAAAGTATTTCGATTCAATATATTCACCAATACCCATTGCACAATAACCCCAACAACTCGCTATTCAAGGTCAAGCGAATACTTTGTAGTACAAGCTTACCTAGGCGCCGATTTTAGAGGGGGAATTCTGGTATGGCTGCAGGCATAGATACAACAACAGAAGCGAAGGCAGGAGTGGAGTTGAAGGATGAAAGTAAGTGGTGAGTGTGCAATTAGTAAAGCACCTTGGAGTGTTGCAATGTCAAATTTTCTGACCGGCATTACGACTTCAGTCGATTTGGGTGTGAGGAAAGAGTTATCAGCAAAGGCGGCGAGGGGCGGGTGGTTATGCAAGCAAATAGAAAAGAAGAGGAAAGACGACACCTGATGGTCAGCCTATAAATGGCCAGGATGGAAGTGATAGGCGCGATCCCAAAATGTTTTTCATCCCTTCCATCTAGTGTGTCACCGGAACCACGACTTGGTGTAGTATGAGGTCCGTGGTTGAATGTGGAGCACCTAATCTGGCGTGAATGACCTGCAGCGGACGGTGAACGTGATACGCGCACGGGCGAGAAAGCAATCACCAAGAGTCAAGACAAAATTTGTCACAGCTACCCTTGGATGCAGGCGTGTTGGGAGCAGACATACATGAGTATGTTCGAGGGGTGTTGGGCACAATGATCGATACTTTGGTACAAGCGCTGAGCTATGAGGGAGGTACAGGCATTGAATGGGTCAGTGTAAGGCGAACACGCTGTGTGTCGAACGTATCACATCAAGCAAAGGATAGAAGGGCTGTGCCTTCCCACGCATAAACTCACTTCGTGCCTGAGCTAACACATACACTCCGAACATGTCCCAAAACTAGTCAAGCATCCACTTCACGTCGTACTCCCCTCTTCCGACGCCTTTAATTGAAAGGAAAAGCTCAATACAGTCCAGGTTGGTGCATAGTGCCTAGCTGCAGTAGTGCTTGTATGCACGGGAACAGATTACTCAGGCGCATCTAAGGTGTACGCCACAGAATCGAAACGTTGAACACTTCATACCCTAAGGTTCAGGGCAAGGTACATCTTACCTTCCAGTTCATCGCACATCCTTCCTACACTCGTACAGGTTGTTCTCATCCAAATGCTCCTCCAAACCAACGAACCTAGCGAACTCGCCGGCGCGGTATCGTTCTCACGTCATGCGCTAGGTGTGGATGTGAATCTGAGGAGGGTGAGACGAAAATGGTCGAGTATACCTTGGTCCCCCTAAACCAAAGATGCTACAGAACAGACATTCATTCAGTGCACCTTGTGTAACCAGTACTAGGAATAGTTGACATATTTTGTCTTACTCCGAATCTGAGCTGGTGAGGTGTATTACCATCGATCGAATCCACGAGCACAACGGACAATTTGTGGACGGTGGATGTTCGCGATGGGGACCCATGTCAATCCATTGACGGAGAAGGCAGCTGCGCATATAATTGAAAAGGATCGATTTTACTTCCTGTGACTCTAAGGCTGCTTGGGAGAGTAGAAGTATCCTGTTGAGTCGAGGTAGACGACAGATGGAAGCTTCTGAAAGTCTGGGTTTTGTTGATGTCTGCTCCACGCTTTCTATCAGAAGAGATCCACAAAATTACAGAATCGTTTGTCATCCGAACATTTCTAGTCACCGAGTTGCGTCGAGGGGTATCACGGCCTAAGACTAACAGTCGTGCAGGATGGTTTTGTCAGCATAAAAGCTTTCCTTGAGGGAAGAATCGATGCAATGAAGTACATAGTTGCTAGGACGGGCCTGCGGACACCTAGTACCCGTACACCTAAAGAAGGGGTTCAAAGTTCAGGTTGCGTTGTGCGTGGAGATACAAATGCAGATGGGAACGTCTGGGCTGAAGAAAGCTGAGACCTGCTAATGTGAGTCCATTAGTTAGAATTTCCATCTTTCTCTTCGATCGTCACGTTGCTACTCTGAGTCGTTGGTGCTTTGCATCTGTTAGCCCAGTGGTTTCATTATCGATGGGCTTTAGTGTGTGGTGGTGGACCGAGGGAGAGAGCAGTGCCCCAAACTCTGTAACCTCCGTTGAAGCTCGCAACGACTACCCTGCACGTGATATCCACACTGGATTTCTCTGTTTACATTTGTTTGTCTAATGAAGCAGTCAGGTCTGGGGTCTCTGTTGACCTGTCTTAGCGTGGTCGGCCGAATCTAGTTTATTTTATTTCTTCTGCCCCATGGCTATTGACCTCAGGTCCTACTCCCCATTTTAGACCCTCTGGCGACCCATGCTCGCAAAGTGCAATCGCTGCATTGCTGTGAGGACACCCTTCCTATTCCCTGACCAACCTAGTCTCCCCTAGGCAGCCCTCAAAATTTGAAGGAAGATCCCCTCTTCCTTCAGGGAACGAACATTGTGTCCACGATGTACGCATCGCAAGAGTTTGTCCAACTTCCTTGACCAGGTCTCACTTCTGCTTTCTAATCCCAGCCCAGATCTGCACATAGGACCTGTTGTTCTGATATCCCGCATCGCGTCCCTGTTAGCTGTGCTGGCATCCATGTTCGCATTGATAGTCATCTGTAGTTGAAGGCCCTCCGTGTGTCAAAACTTGTTCTGTGTCCATTTTACCTCTGCACAATTTACCAGGTTGGGCTGCAGCCGAATATGGACAGCAAGGCGGAGAATACTACAATGAGTGGACAACCGGAAGTTAAACGTTTGACGAATTTCAATTGTTGTTGGTATCAATCTCGTCTCTGCTGGACCCTTCGCTTCGGCCCAACCTCAGCTCGTGTAAGCGATTGTAGTGATGCGGCTCCCTCGCAACACCTTGCTACAGCACTCAGACAGTGACCATCCATGCCAATGATCCATTCTCCGTGGATACATTCACAACATATGGAAAAATAACGGGGAGATGATGGCTACGCACTCCCCAGCGACTTCCTCCAGTCTAGCACCGGTTTCGGCGTCGCCAATGGTACGACGCGGTATGCCACTGGATATTGTGCAGCTGTTACCTTTGAATAATCAAAGTTAAGACCATGGATGGGAAGATAGATTTGAGGCATGTTAATCAGATTGTTAAGTCCAAGTTGGCGTTTTCAGCAGACACTTCATTGATGGCTGATATTTGAGTTTTAGTTTTATCATTACGCCTATCAGACAGATCTGCTCATACCAACGTCGTCAAGCTGTGACGCCTTCGGTCATATACTCCCAGGACGAAACAGATGTTTCTGGTGGTAGAGTTTCCGGCCTTGTCGGAGTTGGGCTTGATGGTATCACCTTTTCTGTCGCTGATTTGGTCCAACTGTGTAATCGCAGCTGCCCATACCATAAGTATGTTGGCACTTGCGCCCAAATGACAGCTGGCGCTCAGATCTCGGCTGAAACTCCCCCCGACTTGTGTTACGCCCTCATCGTTCCAGAGCCAAAGATTGCGTGCGGGTCACATCAACATTTGATGAGGGTTTAAGAAACAACTTCTGGCGAGTATTTTTGTCGCTGATTTGGTCCAACTGTGTAACCGCAGCTGTCAATACCGTAAGTATGTTGGCACTTGCGCCCAAATGACAGCTGACGCTCAGATCTCGGCTGAAACTCCCCGACTTGTGTTACGCCCTCATCGCCCCAGAGCCAAAGATTGCGTGTAGGTCGCATCAACATTTGATGAGGGTTTAAGAGACGACTTCTAGCGAGTATTCTTCGCTTAGATTCCTCCGCGCTTCATCATCCTTTCTCAATACATATAAAACGACATCCAGCGCAGGAGAAGAAACGCAGTGGTATCACTACAACTGCACATTTACTATTTCGAGCACGGCGTCTAGTACTTGGTATTCATTCATAAGAGGTATGGATGTTATTCCACAATTATCAGTCATGATTTAAGACTGACACACGGTTTGTGCAAGATGCACTTGATCAATGCAAAGGCCTTTCTGAAAAGGGAGGAATTGTTTAGAAAGAAAAAGAGAGTCGACTATCGAACCAAAGTCCTCGAGTTCCACGATGAAGTCATAGACTATGCGATCTTATCCCACCGGTGGACTCGGCAAGAAGTCAATTACGATGAAGTGGTCGAGCTCGCAAAGATGGATAAGGTGGAGAGAAATCAAATTCGCACGCGTGCTGGCTATCAAAAGATCGTTGACAGCTGTGAGCAGGCTATGAGGGACGGGCACGAGTGGTTGTGGGTTGATACCTGCTGCATTGACAAGCGAAGTAGCGCAGAGTTATCCGAATCCATCAATTCCATGTACCGGTGGTACGAAAACTCGAAGGTATGCTATGCGTACCTCCACGACGTTGCCGGCGCATCTTTTCCCACTCAAGGCGACAACTCGACGTATCCCAATTCCAACGGCTGGCCAGAGTGGTTCTCGCGTGGATGGACCCTGCAGGAGATGATAGCGCCGAGCAATGTCCAGTTCTTCAACAAGCATTGGAAACCCATTGGCGACAAAAAGAGACTTGCATATCTCTTATCAGCTATCACTCAAGTTCCAGAGCTTATATTGACAGAAGGACTTTCCTCCAACCGTCCCTGCACTGCCCAAATCTTGTCGTGGGCTGCCAATCGGACGACAACTCGAATCGAGGACAGCGCTTATTCGCTGTTGGGCCTGCTGGACGTGAATATGCCGATGTTGTACGGAGAAGGGAAGAAGGCATTTCACCGTCTTCAGCTGGAGATCATTCGCATGTCAGACGACCAAAGCATCTTTGCGTGGCGAGGAAGTAACCGGACTGGCAGTATCCTTGCTGACGACCCAAGCTTCTTTCGGGGTTGTGACGAAATGGAGATAATGGATCACAGCGAATTCGTCCGATCTCTTGGGAAGTACATCCCGGCAAATGAGCCGATCGACGAAGAACATTTTGGCACATTTCCCATTACCAATCGCGGCATTCATATTTGGATGCTTCTCCGTCCATTCGACGAATCTAACTCAGTCTTCGAAGCTTGGCTACCATGTCGCTTTCATCGATCGGATTCACCAATACGAATCACTTTGGCTTTGTGGAAATCCAATTACTACAGATATTCTACGTCGACATTTGAGATACCCCATACACAGCGAACGCTACGGTTCCGTCAAGTCTACCTCGCATATCACGACATACCACATTGTGATACCACATTCGAAATCGATGACAGTGCAATCACCAAGAATGGTTTCAAGTACCTCGGCACGTACCCACCGAATACAGAAAACGCGTTCAAGCTCACTGCCACCGATCCTCTCTATGTTAAAGTCTATTCTGATAGTCAATCTGGTCGTCGTATTGCAGTGGGGTTTGGTCAATGCTTTGGCCAGGACTGGATTCATTTCGTCTTCGAGAATCCCACCAACCAATACTTGTGGAGGACCTATGCCAGATTTGAACGTGATAACATGCTGCTCAGAGGACCGGAGCATGCCCAGTCTATGGCTGAGGTGCGTTCTGGAGGTGGACGTTATGGTCGCGTCTGTGTCAAGCATACCTGTCTACTACCTGGATCAACTCGGACAGTGCGGACTTCCTGTGTCGTGTGGGAGAGCTCAGGAAATTGCGGAGTTAAGATTGAGGTACCTCGGTATTCTTATAATGGACCAGATAAATGGGCGGGTTTCATTGTGGGGGTGGGTGAATTCTTGTACACGTGCAATGTCTCATTGGCATTGATGCTATCATTGATAGGGGACCGATGATCCCAGGTGCGACATGGGAGGTCTTATGATTCCCCACAGTCCGAAAAACTTGTTCAAGAGTCGCTACACACTACTTGTAGATGGGGTTTCCGTGGAATTCTCACAAGCATCTAATGGGATAAAGGTGAGTATGGATACTCCTCAGACTCTGCTTGTAGTCTTACGTGGTCAGCTTGGGGATTACGGCTATCTCACGAGCTCTGACGACTTCCGCCGTGAAGGAAACATCTTTTCTGACCTCAAATTTATTGGTTCTGAGCTGGACATCACCCCTACGTACCACCAAATCAATCAAAAGTATGGGTACAACACAGATAACAACTGTGTGGAAGCCCACAACTCCATATCTTACCGAGGTCCGGTCACACTATACAAACCATGTGGACTGTCACTTCCAAGTAACCCTGGTTTCACGTCGTTGTTGGCTTCTCTCTACGCGACTCACCAACAGATATCTCGTCACAAGGGTTATACAATGTACCACTGTACCTTCCAGTGAATCGTCTAGGCAGTTCAGTCACCATCCAAGCTCACACAAACGTGAGTTCACTATTCTCATACCTTGAAAATCAACGCCTGATTGTTGGATTAGCCCTCGCACTTGATTCTAAAACACCACTGTGCACCATTGCGAAACCATTTGTTTGGCACCAAGATAAAGGCGCCGGTTCTGTATCGATGGATTCGTGGTCGGGCGACGAGTCGAGAGCGGAGATGAAAGATGTCGAAGGATGAGGATTAAGTATGTCGATGAGTTTGGCTCGGTGGTTACGAAGCGTCAGTTCTTGTATCGGCTATGACATGTTTGTTTATCCGTCTCTACTTCCACATGTAACTGTTCTGTAAGATATTTTGCGGCACCAACGGTGCAGGATTATGCAGGTGAGATGTATATCACATGGATTGTATTTTCTTGGGATTACTGGATATGGCGAAGCTGGGTGATGGGCGTCGAAGGACGAAGATGTTTGCAAATTGAAGGTGGGAGAACGCCTCGGCAAGTCTGAGTTGTAAGCACCCTATAATTTTAAACATTCGCTCGGTTGTGCAGCATGCACCAACGAAGTACCTCCAATGGCTCTAACGAGAAAGGCGATGTATCTTCCTGTTCCTTTCTGTATACTCCCGTGATGGACGCGTCATTCAGTAAACTCACCGTAGCAATTTCCTCAAAAGCAAACACGTACATGATCTTGCTGTAGAGCTGACCGAGTCTGTGTTAGGGGATTCTGGAGTTCTTTGACACTGGCATCACGTGATTCTGATATGAAGAACGCTGACTGATGATAAAAGACTCCTCGACCAGTCCTGCGCTGTCCAGGGCTCCTTTCTTTCTTGTCTATCGTCAAAGACATCCAAGGTCTCTACCAGAGCGTAAAACACCAGATATCACCAAACCCTCGGGCGTCTAACTGCGTCCACAGTCACAACGACAGCCGCTGCGCATTAATCGTGTCACACCATTTAATTCTACTGCGACTTCACCATGGTTATCATAGACGAGAAGATGGCTCTTGCAGCTCCTCCCCCTCCCTACGTTCCCGGATCGTCTGCCCCGCCACCATTCCCTTGTGGTCGCAGGCAGTCAACGAGCATATCCACGTTGCCACCTAATTTACTCCTCCAGATCATACATATGACGTTCCCGCAGACTGCAGGATTCGACGAGGGTACATTGGAGCGTCAAAGAAAGACCTTGTACTGGTTAACATACCACTTGCGTCTCGTCAATCGTTCATTCTACGTTGGTGTGCATTAGTTTGTAAACGTTGCAGCATCAGGAACTGACGGGGTCTGTATACAGCATGCATGCATGTCCTCCGCTCCTCTTATCTTCCTGCGTACACCTCGTTGATCCGCGCACCATACACATCTGACCCTTTTCCTATGTCATCTACTACGACATCCAGCGACAATCCTGTAGACACCGTCCAACGCGAGACACGAGTATTCGATCTCTTCATCACACTCAAGACCCGCGAAGACATGTTCATGGATGCATCCGAACTTCATCTTGGTCGTGAGGAATTGTTCAAGGACCTCTTTGATCTCATGCAACCCCGAAGCCGCCTCGAAGATCTTGTACGATATTATGGAATGCGCGAGGGAGTCGTGCATATTTCTTCTCCAAATGCATCTGGCTCATCATCCACGATACCCGTTGCATACGGTAGCGGCATCAACAGACCTAGCGGGGTCGTAGGCGGGAATACCAAGGTTCACGAACAGACTTCTGTCCCTTTCTCGGCGTTATCAATATCGTTTTCCTTGAGGAGAGTTGGATTGGTGTTAACGACATCGGGAAGGAAACGAACCATTTCGGAGGTGACACGGGTACCCAATGAGAAGTTGGAAGTTGCTGCAAAGAAACTGGTAAAGCAACTAAAAGTCTGGTTAGGCAGTACCTAGCTTCCAACCTGCTGCGCGGTATGGTCTGGGTATGTACCTCTTCCTTTCTGTAGTCACCGACTTATGCTGTTTCCCAAGGGTGTCTCGATGGCATCTTCTAGGGCTCGTATTGTCATCGACTTTCGATTCACTCATAACGGACTCTCAACATGTTCATTCTACATTACCTTTTCTGTAATCTGTATTATCCATGTATGTCCAAGGAATCATTTTATGGTTGTAATTCCTTACTGCGTCAGGTCTCTTCCTAGTTGTTCTACCAATCATATTTGAATTTTCTCAACACCACTAGAACATGTGCGGACCGTTTTCGAAATGTTATTACAAACAACAGATTGTGCGACCATACGCATTTGGATTTATCCTACATCCCTCCGATTCCTCTCGTGATCTTGATTTCAAGTGAACGCATGTTTGCGCACTCATTTCAGCAGGACAGGTTGCCGGTATTATTTGTCACACAGTCGTCTTTTGTAATGAGATTTTTTATCGCCTCACTTCATTCTAGTGCAACTTACCCAGGTTAACAGAAGTACCATGCTCCAGTCCCACTGTCCTCTCTGCAGGTGCAGTCTAGTGTGGTCCCCGACATGGAGCAACCACTGCAAGACGCTGAATAGTCCCCGCTGTTTCGGTGATGAAGGTGAGCTATGACTAGACTGGCCTTCAAATAATGATCCACGTACCCACAAACCAACACCCCATTGTTATTTCCGATGCAATTATCCAAGTTAATGCTCGTTGGATTGTACGAGCCATCGTCACGACGACAGCTTGCATCCAGCTCGGTTCCATCTAAGCCATAGTTCGTGCAGCTTTCAGACCAATTCTGGGCAGCACAGTGGGTTGATAACGCGACTAGAACGAGAGAGAGTGAAATGCTGGAGAAATGCATGATCTCTTGCAAGACTAGCCAATTCACCCATGCCACCTTTATACTGCAGGTTCTTTAATTTACGTCGTACCGTGTCCAGCTGACCTTATGGGTTACAGCAGCATATCACTCGCCGCATAACCAGCCCTCTGTAAAATGAGTTTCGCTTGCCGCATCATGTTAGTGTTACGCCCATCCAACCAAGCTGTCACTGGTGGTACTAACCGTAGGTACTCCCCCCGCATCTCTCGCATCATTATGCCCTCTTGTAGGGCATACATTCTTCTATGATGGACTTCACTACGCCATCTGCCATTGAATACTACTGCCAGAGCAGAAGGTCTATTATTATTTCCTCACACAAACGCCCTTTAGAGCAGAGCTCCTATGTAAGTTTAGTCGAAACGTGTCGGGGCACATAGCTGAAGGGTTTATTTTTACCATCCAATGCAGTAATGCCCACTCATACTGCTGTGCTGTGTTTTCTTTGCAATTGAGTGAGCTCTCCCACTAGCCTCTGAGCATCTAAGCGGTATCTTACAGCATACCAAACGACACTTATCCTATTTCGGTGGTCAAATTCTAGGATGCATCCTCGGTTATGGTTGTCAGTTTCGGCGCCCCCCCCCTCCTGACTTGGTCATGCGACGTCGTATTAGTCGTCGAAGAAATGAAAACTTTGTTCTTGTGAATAGTCACAAGGAACTCCGTCAAACGAATCACAGCACATAAATTTTATTTGAAGGCTATTCGTCCTCGTGGTGCTATGGTGCGTGTCACCTAGTCACCCAAGGGGGGGATCTGCAGGTCGAAGGTTGGCTAACTACTTAGTGCCATGCAGGACAGGTGAAAGCTTGTGGGTTGGGAGGGAAAAATGCCCAACTTCAAGCGCAAGCTTTCAGCTTGAGGAAATCCAAGTCGCATTGCCACATTCATGAGGCGGGTGCACTAGATGGGGGGTTACAACCATAATTAGTAGTTTATAGGGGTTGTCTTCCTAATTTGATAATTCCCACACCTGGAGTTATTTTGATGGTTGGAGGAACTTTTAACTTCATCAGTTTTTGAGATAACAAAAATCTGGCTAGTGGAGTTGTAATGGAGTATTTTCACCAAGAGACTAAGTATTTATAATGATTTGCATGTGCTAGAAAACTTGTACAAAAGTAGCGGTGACTAGATGATGCGCACTAGTGTTGCCGCGGATTGAGCTGAATCAAACCGAAGTCAAGTATTCGTTTGACTTCATTTTCGGACTGAAAACAAACTGAAGTCAAGCCAGGTCGGCTGGCTGAGCTCAACTAATGGCAGCTCAGACAGCTCGGGTAGGGACTAACGTAGAGCCCAGTCCGTTGAAGTCCGTTGTACCGAACTCTTACGAACCCTTGCACTTTCGAGTTGGGTTCAGTTCGGCGGCAACACTAACGCGCACCATGCGTGAGTGATTTGTGACATTCATTATGTAAAGCCTGACTCTTTCGTTAATCAAAGCCTCCAAAAATAATTCACAACTGAGATTCCCCAGCAGGTGACACTCGGGTCGAGTGTTCCATTGCGCTAAAAGAACCACCAGTCAGATGAGTGTTATAATGACCTTCTTGATGAGCCGAAACTTTATACGTCGTTAAAGGGGATTCGGTCTCGACCGATCATCATCTGTGGTTAGAAAACGTGGTTGCTCGCACGTTCGTCACACGATGGATAGTAAGTCGAGTCACTTTACCGTATGTAGGGGATGGATTATGCTGTAGAGGTTGATCAGATTACATGGATTTGGGATACAGAATATAATGCGGCAGTAGGCCCTGTCTGAACCTTCTGAGGTGTTTCCTTGTTCTTCAACATGAGGTTCTTCGTAAACATGGGCTCTTTGTCAATAACAACCGTCCCCTCCGTAATTTAAATCGTTATAATGAGGACAGGAGCGCCAAGGTGACAGAGGTATACATATAAGAAGGGATAGATTTGGGTTCGACCTACAAGGGCGCAACGGCAGCGTTGGATTGGGCGCAGGTCGGCTGGATCCAGTGAGAAGTGTACTCGGAGGAAGGAAGGCCGTGGTATTAATAGGCAGAACCGGTAACTGCCTAATGTGCCAGAAAACGGAGGGTGAGTGAGGGTTGATAGCATTCTGAACACGGCACCCATCGCAGAGTAATGGATCTCTGCATCAACGGCAAAAGGGCGATTGAAGCCTTTAATGGTCGTAAGTCGAAGGCCCGAGTAATTGGAAAATGCGAACTACATAAGAATCGTTGTCAATAAGTGCCAACGCGCAGCACAGAGCCAAGTTTGGGCCCATCAATAAGACACAACCAGCGATTATGGGAGATAGGAGGGAGCTACGCACTCTTCACTAGAATCCACTATGAAGCAGATGGCATAACAGCAGCGACGGGGTTGGTCTCCCCATCGACAGACCGAGCGCGTTTTGCTGCAGGTTCCTCCTCGATGAGCATTTCTTCCCTCGGGAAGCTTCGACACCTCCATCGGTCAACGTCTTGTGCCTTTTTGCATCAGGAAAGTCATTCATATACGTTGGCGTAGAGTGGTTCTGGAAAAATTGTCGACACTTGAAACAGTTGCTGTTATCCTGAATCTTCCGCTCCTCCTGTGTGAAAGGCGGCAAACGGATGCAGGATTTGTCACGCCGCCTTAATATTTATAATACGATCGTTTTGGAGTGGTAGACAATCAGATGGAAGGCGGTTTCAAGGACTGCAATGCGACATCACGAAGACGCTTCTCATCAAGGGCTTGAACCTTCTCGATCCGAGTGTATAAGACTCAAAAGAATGACGGAGATTAGTATCTGGAAGATGCGGCGCTTCTCTACGCAGGACAGCATTCTGACTTTGAAACTCGACTGTCCACACGTGAAGGCCTTTGAGCCTTGGGTAGAGGACAGCATCGTCTGGCGTACTACAGTCACTGCCCAGTCATAGGGCAGCCAATACGGTCATGAACGCACTAAACATAACCTGATTGATGTGGTCACTATCGTCAATATACCAGTCCTGAACACACGGATCTTGCAGGTCCTGGATGACCATACCAACCTGATCCTTCACAGTCACCTCTTCCTGCTAGAAAAATTGGAGGTATGCCATTTCCCAAGCCCGTATTCCTTCAGGTGCAATGTCACCCTGAGGCTTATTGGAAACAGTCTGGTCAAAATGATCGACATAGTCGAATGACGAGGTAATGGGTTAACATCAAGCGGTGATGAACACAAAGTCTGGAATGTCAGGAGAAGGTATGTGTGGTGAACGATGAAAGGGGTGGGTAGGTGCAGCGACGGTGATCGTGGACTATGGTGGTAATGGTGACAGGAAATGTGAGGACAACACACCATAGACAGTTCACCACTACATCTTCGTATGCCTACGACACGACCGAGAGCGGTTCTTATGTAATGGAGTTAGACCTCGACGCAACGCTCGAAACGCGTGCTGTACATGTTATCAAACACCAATGCAATGCACCTCGTTCCCAGGTTCATCAATCAAACAAAGTGGCTAGTCCACCCCTTCAGTGAGGTAAACTTCTTACGAGAACTACACGGTGAATCACCGGCTAGCAGAAACGCCCCACTGGTAACGTGGTTACAACTATGGGCAGCCCGAACAAGAGGGCAACCAAGCACCGGAAAACTGTAACCTGCGCCCAACAGGGCTGATGCTCGAAAGACCCATTTCGCAACCCAACAATCACGTCCCATACCCCCCACTCGCCCAATTCAATACATACATATGGATGTAACACACGTAGACATACAACCCCCCGACAACTCCTTGACAGTTATGCTGTACTGGACCCATCGGAAAGTCCCCCCAGTCAAATCGTTCGTCTTGCAGAGCCCCCCGCAGACGACGCACCCGAGACAGTCACCTATCTATCACCACTTTTCAGCTCATAGCCGCTCAGATGCGGTCGGGCCCGTGTTCTATCAGACTACATACGATACACATCACGATACAATAGTTAGTCACCTCTCTACGTCAGTATAGTGCGACATAGGACAACAAGTCCTCATGCAATGAAATTCGATACACAAAATGGTGACAGGAGTGGTGACGAGCAGGTAGTTCTTCCTCCACCATTGATAGTTAAGGGATTGGGAATGAGTATTAGGGTTATTACGGCGGTTACGGCTGGATAACAGTACTTGTGATGCCCTCAAGGGAGAAGTCGTTAACGGAGCGCTCACATACAGGAGAGAAGACTGAAAAGGAAACAGAGTTAGCGCAGTTTATGATTACATAAGTCGCGCACCCGCCCATCCCGCCCTTTGACTGATAATCTTCATATTTACAATAGAGTACACCTGCAGGATTTTATACCATTTGTCTACACTCGCTACGGACTGCACGATTATCATCACACCTGCTCGCCTCCAGTCGAGTGGCTCAGCCCAACCCTTACTCGTCGTGCCTCTGACTCCCTCCGGTATGTGGACGAGGCTGGAACGAGCTCTGACCAACTTTAGATAGGTGAAATTTCTCCCTTTCCTCGGGAGTATCTTCCTGCGCTCCGCTCATCCACACGTGCCAGCCTTGGTTCTGACCTGGCAAAAGCAGATGTTCGCAACGAGTGAAGCCTCGCGCAAGAAACGACGGCTTACAGTAATCAAGAGTCACATCTACGTCTCTGCGAATTCTTGTGGCTTTGGTCAAACAACGTGAAGAAGATATTCCAATGTTTGGTTCTATGGTATCCAGAGACTCTCACAACTTTTGTCGCATCTCCCACAAAGTCAGGGTGAGCCTGCGTACATATATGCCAGAATGTCAACTAGGCAAACACGTAGGCTCGTTTCGGTCGATGCTTCTGCGTTACTGGTGAGACATACACTATATGAGATCTTGTCCAAAGAGCATTTTACACAGAACGTTTCACCAGCAACTTCACTGGCAATCACTCCTCTGCTCATGCCATAAGCAGCAGCTGTTCCGATTCCTGGAATGAAGGGGCTCAATCATTTCTGCTGCCAGGCAAGATGGCCCTCCGCAGCTTGCCAAGCTACAGAGCGACGAACGTAGCTCGACTGCATTCAATCTACTGTTTTCGTTGTATACCTTGCGTTTTCTGACTGGAATTAAGGGGAGCGCTCAACCTCGGCCAAGACCAACTATTCTCAGCACTCAGCGACTACCTACATGGGTTACAATGTGGTGTAGATAGGATGGGCGAGTCAATTATTTGGAGTGCATATAAATTATCTGGTACACGTGTTGATTACATCGATACAGCAGGTCAATTGATGCACGTCTTAGTGGCAGGATCCCATCCAACGGATATGTCAACGACGGCTTCCTGTGTACACAGCCAGGAGCCCCTCCACCCGCCTTAAAGCGTGGAGAAATACCTTAAACAAACTGACCACGAGGACCTCCCAAATACACCGCTGTCGTGAATAAAGGCATTTCAGGGCACCATCATTGTCGAGCACTCCCTATCAGTAATATACGCTCCACTCTGGAAATTTTTCTGAGGTCTGGAAGCACCTGCCTGGAGGGCTTTACGTAACCTACCTTCCCTATGGCAAGGGAAACAAGGTTACAGATAAGATGAACACGACCAGTGTGGCATACTGTCCTTCCTACATACTTCGTCTCTACATCCACCACGACAGTAGAAAGGAACGGGTTGCTGTATATACTACCTCTGGGTTCAAGCATTCGAACCTGCGAGCAATATGCCCGTGTCAATTCCACCACGACATTTCGCTTTGCAGGACATTCTTGGTCGTGCCACACCTAATAATGACGACAATAGGCTGGCTAGCAGGTTGTTCAGCTATGCCACTGAGGTCAGTAATAGGAAGTTTTCCGCACACAATTGCACCTAATATATTATTTTCCTCTAGACATTTCGATGGGATACTTTTGCCATGATATCTCTCATAGTCATAGCAGGTATTTGGCTCATTGCGTGCAGGTGGGTCCGATTCAATACTACGAACTCATACATTTAGTCTTCTTTGGAACCAGATGGTACTTGTACGACATGATCTGCAGGTTAATTGGCTCCTTCTCTAATTGCTGGAAGATCAATAACCCTCCATCATCGCAAGCAAACCATGGTTCTTCACTCAAACTCTTTAGAGAGATCCTATCACCTACTCGAGCTATGGATCTTGCTAGTTATTTGATTAGCACTGGTCGTCGGCCCATGCAAAGGGGCCCCTCATACCAACCGGAGACCAGAGATCCTGTATCACTCTTCCAAGCGGTATATCATCCCGATCGTTGGCATCATTCTATCTGCTGGTTCCAAGCAAGAACCGTGGAGACAGCAGGTCTTTCCGGTGATCCTGAGCGAGCCACGAATGACCTCATTCGACGCCATAACAGCAGGGTATGCCTGGCTAGATACACAGAGTTTGCCTGGACCACACTTGCAGCAGCTGGATGCTGGCGATCTGAGGGCCCACCACCGCCATACATACGCAACGAACAAGGTGCAACAGATCCGCATGTTCAAGGAGATGCCGTTGGCTCACTCCGCGCTGATGTCGGTGGGCATTCGTATCAAGAACATTTACCGAATTTGCCACCGCCTACTTACCTTGCTTCAAGTAGATGATTTTTTGAATTGTTTACACAATTTACTCGTCCATGGGCGTCGCTACGATCTACATGATTTCTATTCTAGTGTCCGTCTAGCATGCCTTCTGTATACACAAAAACCTCCTGTCTATTATACCAATTGGCATTGATACATCGGTCCTTGCAACCGTAGAGATACAGTGCGCCACTGTAAATTTCTCGAGATAAAGAGACATTTGGTTGTAAATATTAGTGTTCTAAATCCAAATGTACACAGTTACCGTGATTTTCGTGGAAGAAAAGTGGGTATCCATCACGGTAGGAGTGACAAGGTACGATGGAAATAATCTAACAATGAAATACTCACATTAGATGTACGAAAAGGCACGAATAATGATTTTCGTGGACACGGTACGTAGCCGTGCAAAAAAAAAGATGTTCCTGCATTTATTGAGCTTCGCCGAGAATGTGGAACGTCAGAAGTGTGCAAGGGTATTGCACCGATATCTGGCATCGGTAGGAAGGATAGGGGCAGGGATCGTCTCTTTCGGAATGGATCCTCTCGACGATGTTGGTAAGTAGGATGGTTTGCCCTTGGTAGCATCAAAGCTACCAAACACGCCAACGGAAATTTTGACGGAGAACGATGCTATTAGGTCGTGTTTGCGCTTCGTACGCTGTGTAATGAACATGGCAGAACCATTGTAAAACACATCTGATCAAGAGATTGATGTCAGTATGGAAGCAGTATCAAGCCAGGAGGATGATGAACCCAGAGCCGGCCCAAGGGCAGGATGAAACGATTCCAGTCGTAAGTCTGAGGAATAGTAGGCAGGGCGGTGGTTCCTCCTTAGTGCTTCAGCCAAAGAATGCGAAAGACGAAGGCGCAGAAGATCACGACATAGCAGGTAAGTTCGAAGGAAATTACAATCAATTGATCTTGGTGCTAGACTACCGACGGGTGCAGAGAAGTCGCAGTGGTTATTCGACCAACTCACCCACCAATGGAGTCCAGCAGTGATGTTAAGATGAAATAAGCCGTCAGTGGAACTGTGAAAAAGACTTCAGTGTCTACCAGGTGCATGGAGCGGAAGTAACGACTAGAAGCCATATTCCTGTTGGCAGAATGGGGCTTGTCGAAAATCCAACTTGCGGATTGTCTGACTGCAATAAAATGAGATAGCAGTTACGAGAAATAGAGACGAGTCACAATAAGCCGAGACGAGCTCAATGGCAACCAGTCAGGTGAAAACAAGTGTTTACGTAGAAGGGTATTCGAAACGGATAAATAGCTTACCACCTTCTCAATTATGTTTCTGAACACCATATTCTGTGGTCTAAGGCGAGCATTGAATGAGGCCAATAGTACACCCACGGAGAATCATCACAAGAACAGGGATACTAGGACAGATAACAAGATCGACCAGGTTATCATGCCTCTTCTCGGAACGAGTTTTGGTCATCGAGTCAACAGATGCAATGTGGTATGGACGTTAGTTAATGCAAAGGAGCACAGAAGGGATGGCCTCAGCCAAACCAATCATGAACCTCGTAGCTGATAGGATCACCGACCTTCCAGATGCCATGGAAGAACAACCACAACTACGAAGCCAATGAGGCGCCCGCAGAGAAGAACCAATTGGGAGGGTCGCTCGTCTTTACAACGCAGCTGCAGAGACTAGGATTTCGAATCCCAAGCCGATCCGTATCAAACGCTAGCGGCTCGAAGGCGTAAGGATAACGTAGCAAGAACCAACGCTGGAGTAATGCGTCTTGCAGGCGGTCCGTTTAGACACCTCTTGTCCGCCAATGGGCTCCTACCAATCTTTTCGGAGATTCCATCATATGAGATTGCCTTTCAAGACACAAGCTGATCCCTATAGGTTGCAGTGACCGTGAACCAAACCGTACCTGTAGTGCACGTTAGCTACGTCACTGAGGCAATGTTTCGGCTGTTATTCAGCTAGATATATCCCTGATTCTCACAACTTGACATCGCTGTTGCGGGGTCATGCCGTCTGTCTTAGTGTTCCTGCCTAGAGACTAGCCATCGGATTTCCGTGCAACAATGTCACCATTTTGCAGAGATGCACGAGGGGACGGCGTGGGAGTTGCGTGGCACAGAATGCAGACGAAACCATTCAACCATAAGAGGGAAGTCTTAGGCCCGCCACTTCTTTGTTGGTGACAACACAATTTGGCCCCGAACCCCCACACATGCCTAGGTACATCCCGTTAGTTCCCATGTCATGACCCACCTCTGAACTAAGCTCCATGGCCTCTCTGATGCTAACCTGTGGCTCGAATACTCCATCCTACTTGCCGGGAGTATGTGGGGTCAAGGAGATAGCGGATGTTGGAGGTTGTAGCATATTCAATTAGACTATTGGAGAGAAAATAGTGAGAGGCTAGCGGAGCTTACCGGGGTTTCAATTTCGTTTTTCGGCCGCATCGATAAGACAGTACATAGTACTACTTGCATACGTCGAAAGTTACCCCGATTCCTCCATGGGATCTTTTCTGTCTTTCCCTGCCTACTCTTGATGAACAGCAACACCTCTCCTCTTGGCTATTCTCCATTACCCGCCCGTGATCTCTATATCGGTTGCTCTCCTCACTCCATTCCGCATCTTTTGCTCCCTCCGTCTCTATGACAATCCAATGTCGAACTGGCAATCTTCTCCTTGAGCTGCGAGCTTGTACTTCCGCTCCTATCTTTGATTCAACTTATAGAAAGCTTACTTTTGGTGGATATGATGCTTCTGTCATCACTGGATCTGTGCCCATCACAAGCAAATCAACACCTATTGTCGACGGCGGTACAACCTGTATCCTCTTGGCCAACAGTAAGCGTAACTAACTTGTCAGCTGGGGCGGTCGTACACACCTCTTCCCCGCAGATGCTTTCATGAAGCATAAATATGCTACGAGCGCCACTGTGGAGTCTGTTAAGGGTTTGTTAGCCATTACTCAGTCGGAATACAACAATCTCTTTGTCCTTTACACTGGTGACAACCAGGTATGACTTTAGCTCCGATGATTATTTGCGGCCAGGGCCATTGAATATGGGGAGAGGAAGCAGTCCTGATAAAATTTATCTTTTGTGGACGATCTCAACAAGAACTCTGGCACTGATGCAGACCTCGAATAGTTATGTTTGCATTCTCACTTTTTGTTTCTCCGCATTGAAGATTCAAGCTTCAGTCCTCCTCTGTTTAGTGAGTGTTTTTACACCGTCTATAACACTGCAAATGTGTGTGTTGGCTTTTACCCGCACTGCACAAACGTATGAGTGACTATCGGAAAGTTATCGCGGGGATCAGTGTCACTGCAAACTATTTTGCTATACCCCGGTAACAATCTTGTTTGTTGTACTTTCATGGTCTCATAGTCGAGTCTATCGAAACATGGGTGTACAAGCTGCTCATCGAGCTGCAGAGAACGAAGACCATCTTCGGCAACACTGAGAATACAAGGTCCTTCGTCTGTCTATTCTATCTGGCACTACATAACCCAGCAGTATCTACGAAATGCCTACTGCCCTTTAATGGCTGAATTAAGCTCTGCGGATAGAATTGGTCTTATGAAAGATCAACTGATGCCATATTCGAAGTGGCATACCAACGTAGGACACGGTCATTCGAGTACATAGCGACCTTTATGAGTGCAACGTCTGGTTGGCATCAAGAACTCTATTCTGAAACCTAAGCCCGTTGTAACAGATCAAGATGGAGATAACGGGGTCCAAAGTTGGTCGAAGTGCACATGGGACCTGATCAGAATACGAATCCTTCTTTTGATGAAAATTTTCGTATTTTGGTTGTAGATGCTACAGTGTCCTAAACCCCAATACAGATAACTTGTGGAAGAAATGTGGACTCCCACTAAGCCAACTAAAAGGAGCGCGGAAGGTATCACGGAAAATGAGCTAACAATACAATACCCATTGAATATCAGAGCTATGAAGTGATGTGAATAGGAAACAGCACGTAACCGTGCAAGCAAAAATAAGACAGTTATAAACGCGATGGGCTCATACATCTATCGAGCTTCGCCGGGAATGAGGAGCATCAGGGGTGTGTGGGGGTACTGGGTTGATATCGAGCGTCGGTTGTGGTATAGTAGGAAGAGTGACGTTGAGGTCAGGAGAGGGGAATGTCTCCTTCGAGATAGAGTCCGCCGACGAGGTTGGTAGGTAAGGCTGTTTGTCCGCGGTAGCATCAAAACCTGCAAATTCGCCAACAGATAGGTTGGTCGAGAATGATGCCATCGAATCGCGTTTGCACTCTGTGCGCTGCGTGATGAACACGAACATAGGTCTACCATTGTAAGACATATCTCCTTTAGATCTGATAATGATTTGATATCAGTGCGGAACCAATACGAAGCTGAAGGACAACAAACCCAGTACCGGTCCAAGTTCCGGGTGAATCCGTTGCAATCGTAAGTCCGACCTTCTTTGCAAAAGAAGTATAGGTAAGGCGGTAGTTCCTCCTTGCTTCGTCGGCGAAGCCGAAGAACCCAAAAAAGACGAAAGCGCAGAAGACGACCACGTAGCGACTAAGCTCAATGGAAATCACATTCAATTGATCACTGTGCCAGACTACTGACGGGTACTGGCCGACGAGAGAGAAGTCGTAGTGGGTATTCGACCAGCTGATCCACGGCTGGATTTGAGCAGCGCTCGAGTTAAGATAGATGGCGTAGGCCCCCAGTGGAAGCGTACAAAGGACTTCAATTCCTGCCAAGCCCATGAGGCGAAAGTAACGACTAGAGGTCATGTTTCTGTTGGCAGAAAGGAGTTCTTCGAACTGCGCTCGTCGAACAGCTAACTCCCGGATTGTCCGTACTGCGAAGAGAAAAAAATGAGATCGTTTAACTAATTTTGGGAAATGGGTACGAACTGCAATAGCTAGCTGAGACGAGTCCAATGGCAATTGGCCATGTAAAAACGAGTGCATATGCAGGAGGGGTGTTGTATGTGGCTGGAAAGCATCCCACCTCCTCGAAGATATTGAAACGATGTCCTTGGACAATATATTCTATGGTCCATCGTGAGCAATCGACGAGACTGGTAGTCACGTATACACGCACGGAGAATCATCTCAAGAACAGGGATACCAAGACCGATAGCAAGATCAACCAGAACATCACGCCTTTTCTCAGCGCGAGTTTTGGTCACCGAATCGACCGATACGATGTGGTACAAACGTCGGTTAATGCAAAGGGATGCAGAAGGGATAGCCACAGCCAAACCAACCATGAACCTTGTAGCTGAAAGATCATCTCGTGAGCAAAAGTCAAGAAAGGAGGGGGAGTGCAACTAACAAATATCACACCAGACTGGCGCCTTGTTAATAACATCCGAATTCCACACAACCGAATTGATAAACAGGTTTAAGCACCCCAAGCTTGTCCAAATCATGTATAAGCACGTTCCAGTGTTCCAGGCTAAGAGAAGGTGTGAGCTGAGCAACCCTCGTGGAAGCAACGGCAGATTACGGACCCTCCAAGTGCCATGGAAGAGGTATCGTTACAAGCACGAAGCCAACGAAGGCGCAAGCAGAGAAGAACCAGTTTGGGGCGTCGCTCATCTTTACAACACAGTTGCAGAGACTGGGAATTCGAATGTCAGGCGTACCAGGATTGAAGCGCTAGCGGCTCGAGCCTGGGCTGGCAGAGGTGTAAGCGAGGGACAAAGCAACGAGTGATTGACGCTGAGATAGCCATGCTATTAAAGTGCTCCCAGCGCCTTGTAAACGGAGAAACACAAGCAGACGTCCATATCTGGTCGTCTGTTGTTCACTAGAAGGGTATAGCCCCCGTAAATGCTGCCAAATGAGGAAGGACTTCCTCACTCTAAATCATTCCCGCTGTCGGGTCCCATGACGCACTATTTTGACATGCAGAAGTCGAGACATTATTACGGAGGACAGGTGAACTTACCTTCCTGAGGGATTTCCCACGAATATAGAAGGGTATCCATTTGTGAGCGGTAACTGAGTGGTGGTAAGAAAAGATACAACGATCGCGGATATCATACTTACAGCTTGGTAATGACCGTTGTCCAAGCCATCGGCGGGGGGATGATGTCATACCGAACCACCGGTGGTAACGTGGCATGAATTGGAAGTCTAGGAAACTGGCCTTGTTCTAAGATGGTACACCTTAGACAAAGTCAACAAGGTCACCAGGTGGTCCGGGAGTTGGTGTTCGAATAAATAAAAGGTCGCCACTGTCATCGTTGCAATTTGCGATGGTTGGCTTGGATTAGGAATGAGCTGAGAGGCGCAGGAAAAGAGCAGTAGGTGAAAGTCAGAAAATAATTCGTCGCTGTCACTTATGAGGCTGGTTGGAGCGCTCAACGACAATAGACTTCGCCGTCAACGTGCAGACAATAAGATGACGACTTCCTTTTTGGTAATACATATCACGTCAGTATTCCTCCCTATTGTAACCGAGGATAACTTGTTCAATCTCAAGGCCTGCGGCACAAGTGGTTCACGTTCACCTATAGTCCAGGAAAACGTCGTAATACAGAAACGATGATACTAGGGCTACATGGGTAAAAGATGAAGCTGAAGGGAATGGTACAAGTCGACCAAAAAATTATGTACACGAACGAAAATGATATCTAATCTGGGAGCACAACGGGCCTGACATTCCGGTCACCTTCGGGTCCATGAGCCACTGAAAACCGGGGAATCTGCAAGCTACTCTTTCGGAAGCTACTTCTGGTGACAGCCTTCAACTGTGAGGGACACGCAGACAGTGCCCGATCAACTGCGAGAAATTTTCCTGTACGCCCTTCTTGTTTTGACACAAATCCCATGCTCGAGGCCCGGCGAGATCTGCGATCAGGAATCATAGCAGGAGGTTTGGGCCAATCGTCTGGGGAAAGGTCGAATTGCAGAGGGTCAAAACCGGAGTCGAGGGAATTGTGTGACGACGGGATAGTGGAGAGACTGGAAGGTGATTCCAGAGGGAGAAACGTGGGATCTAACAGCTCTGCAGCATCCGCATGGTCATCGGTCAGTACGAAATGAAGGGATGGTGGCCGCAATGGACGCAATGTCGATTGGGGTGAAGATGTCTCAACCGAATGGCCATGCTGGGACTCAACACTCGACTTCGCTTGCATAGTGAAGTCCAGGACCGCGATGGGCAATACGGGCGCAGACGTGCTAGTATGTGTCAGGTCAAATTGTCTCGATTCGTTGGAATCAATACGTGCCACGTTGACGAATCCATCAAAAACCCGCGAGCCGTCTTTCCACTTCCATGTATCCTGCGACGCCAGCCTCTAAATACTTCAGGTGCTCCACGTACTTGGTCAATGGCGTGACGGATGAAGTCCATCTGTAATGCAAATAGACCAAAGAACAGCGCGGACTGAACCACTACACCAGCCCATTCAACCAGTAACAACACCCCAACTCTTTCCGTCATCGCGTTAGCATCCCACACCAGCACATCGCCGAGATTTCTTGACGACTCCTCTACCGGTACCAGCCCTGGCGTTAGCGTGTACCACATCCTCAAGGCGGTCATCACCATCGAAAGGACGACCTCCAGAATGGCCATTCCAATGAGACGAATGTACAAGTTACAGGTGAGAGAGGAAGAAGATAGCTTCCCGCTATCTCGAGCAAACTGGACGCCGTGTGCTACGAAATGCCACCAAGCGACACCTGCGAAGTGTATGTCCACATGCAGCGCATTAGTTAATTAGGAGACTTACCCGCATATGTAATGGTAACAATGGCGAGAATTAACGGAGGCACCCATACCAGGAAGATAGACAGTATTGAAGGTAAGGTGGTAGGTCGACAGCCGAAACCCTTAAAAAGGTCGTAGCGACGGGGTTGTACGATTAGATCTAGGGTACAGGTATCAGCACTTTCATTCGATTGACTGTTGCGAAACTTACGAATGACAGTATATAACACAGGAAGACCAAAGCATATTATACACTCCAACAAAATACGCCGTTGTTTTTCCACGAAGGCGGATGTTTGGCTGAAAGACGCTAAACGTTCTAGATGAATACAGATACAGAGGCATGCTGCTGGCAATGCAAGGTGTGAACTGGTAATAAAGCTCGTTGCTGTTCAATAGGTCAGTTTATCCGCTGAAAAGGCGATGGAAGCTGACATACATATATCACACCATATGGACGCCTTGATGCCGTCGTCCCTTGCCCAGATCAACGCATCCACCGCATATATGATGTTAGTGACGGATAGCCATAACCCGATAGCCAATGCGGCGATATTTGCAGCGCGAAAATACCAAACTAATGGAATGAGGACAAGTGCCGCGAAAACAAACGAAAGCACCAGCAAGTAGGTCTTCATCACGGGCAAACAAGGAACGTTAGGAGAACGAAGAAATAGATATCTAAAGTTTCGGCCCTTGGTTCTTAAAATGATTTTGGGAGAACGCAAGCTCACCAGTCAGAATATAAGGACATGTCGACTTATTCAGAGGCTGTCTTCCCTATATTTGTCTGATAAGCACATTTCCATGAATATCATCACTACAAGTAACAGCAGGAATTTTCATAGACGGATCTGAAGGAAGGATCGGTCCAAAAAGGGTAGGAATGAAAGTAGCCACCCAAAATGGCAAGTACAAAGGTTAGAGGAACTAGTAGTAACTGTCCTCCAAAGCCTCTGAACTCCAATACCGATATTTATATCATGAGAGGAGGCTACGAAAATTAAGTACACCTGTAGGTTCGTAAGAGCCTCAATGGGAACTCCAATTCGGCAGACATGTACGACTCACTGGTATTTTATGACCGCAACGCCGTTATAGGAAAGTATAAAATGAAGAGGAGTACAGCTGATTGCGTGGCAACCTGGTGCATAGAATATATGCAGAATGTGGCCGTACTTGTGGATACGAAGCCTAGCAGGGAAGGGTTAAATAGCCAAATGATACAACAGAAACCCAAAAAATACAACTTGTAGTCCGGAAAGAACAGGATATCAAGCAACGGGAGTACGGTCACAGGTGTAAATTATTCCCGACAACAAATAAGTGACAATGTAGCGCACTGGGAGTGTGGCAAGGTCACCGATGCGAAGGACAAGCTCCAAGCCAGGAATGCGGAACGAAGTGGATACAAGACTAGGAGTGTTAGGTTGGAAAGTGGCAATTTCAGGTATAGTCTCAAGCCTGGTAGAAGAGAAGCGGGAAGGGCAATTTCTCTGACAGGACCGTGTCGGACTTTTCATCGGCGACGTTCCAGTTACACTGGCAGGTAGGATGATGTCAAGATGTTGTTTCAGTACGAACAAAAGCGTGGGTGGAGGTGTCTGCACGAATCTCCCTCCTTTCCAACAGTACCTCGACGTCTTTCTCCACTCTGGACAGCCTTGTTTCGAGAGCACTCTTCGTGGCTTCTGTCTTCTTCTCGTGTCTTCGCGTAGCCTTATCCATGACATCGTACGTGACTTCCGCGTGCTCATAGATTTCCGCTGATATGGCTTGCAACCGACCTTCGTTACTTTAAGGCATCGCAACCTTCTCAGACAACAGATCCAGCTGCGACTGGGCTTTCTCCACATCCGAAGGAGGGTAATGAATTATGTCATTTTCTTGAAGACGTTCAATGACATGTCTCCATGGACGTAACCCGGCGGCCAGCACGAATAGAGAAACGTTGAACTAGGGGATGGAAGCGGGTGAAAGAGAATTAATGATGGTGCAGAGGAACAGAGCACCAAGCAATGGTGACGAAATGGTCATAGTCAGATAAAATAATTCGAGAGCACGTAGCTCAGAGGATGCCAGGCGACAATAACGGTCCTCTTCGGACGCATCTTGATTGGGGGGCAGGAATGCTCGACGTCGTGGTCTTGATAGCTGATAAAGGCTCGAGGGAACTGGCACGACTGTCTGTACGACGTCCTTCTGGGGTGGGAAACGGTAACTTACCCTCTATTAATTGGTGCAAATAAAAGATCAGTAGAAGGATGAGGAACAGGTTCTTCACGTGGTCACCGCCAGTCAACTAGTTTCCTACAGGCAAGGCCAAGGCTACCATGACCGAGAGGTCGAACTCGTACCATGCCCTGCTGCTATGAACCTCCCTTGTCGCTCTTCCATTCGATGAAGGTGGTGGGGATAGAGGACCACGAGGCATGAGGACCATATCATCTTGTGAGGTGGCTGCTGCTACAACAGGATCGCCATCGGTTTCATCATCTATATCAGGGCGAGATTCATAAGAAGACGTAGAAGATGCGTCGTCTTTCTCGAGTAAGACGGCCTTCCACTTCTGTTTGTGATCAATGGTCATGTCACCTTGCTCTTTTGTTGGACCTTTCATTGACCTTGCAAGGCAACCTAAGTTCGTCATGAGGCACACGAAATCCTTGCCGCAAAATTGCCCCCTTCATGTTGGACGGAAAACGTCCTCTGTCGCCGCACAGTTTATGGAGAGGCACGCCAAATGCAAATTACTCAACGTTTAAACTCCGTCGCGTGCAGTCACCTTCAGAAGCTTACATCTGACTGGTTGATTTCTAAAGTTCGCTTTTAGTCCAAGGAAGGAATCACTATTGGCGTACCCCCAATTATGATAGGACCATACAGTATGAAGGAGACCCACTTCACTCGGTTTCGAATCCCGAAACCTAGACATGGACAAATAAAATACTACCACTAGGTAAGTACTACTGTATCAGTGACCCCCTTAGCGAACATTACCGTGTTATGGCTCTCCGACAAAGCGTTCTACATTGATCCTACTTCCGCTACTTGGCTCGTCTTGACTTGCTTATGGGTTTCTTGGAGACTGAACTTTCTGTCGATGGCATCATTTCTTGTCTGAAAGGTTTTATGCGACGTCTTCCTCGTCTGATAGGTGTCGTTGCATCGTTATGTGCTGCTAATGGTATGCCAACCTCCGTTTGGAAGTGACTTAAGTTACTCATGCTGTAAGATACCTTTCGAGCTCGCATGGGCGCTGCTGAGCCAATGGGAAGGCTTGCTCGACTGCAAAGAGCTTCTGAACAGCCGTGTCATTTAGCTGTTTCTCAGCCCAGCGCCTCAGAACACAAGCAACAAGCGAGGGCTTACAACAGTGTCAGCCCGCACTTCCCGACTGTGATTTAGATGGTCGGGATTGTCATAGCTATAGGTTTGCAAATCGGATCAGACAGTAATGCTTCGAAATGAGAACACCGAGCTATTGTTTTCTGCCATGTTGTCACCTTCCGGGTATACTACCACTAACCCGATTATTCAAAAGTGACAATTAACAACAGCTTGCGTCGTCGGGGTGTGTCCAAGTTATAAAGGCCATCTAGGTGAGTACTCGTTGATTATCACATCTTGTACCTTTTACAGTGAGCGAAACACTACACTGTGCATCTTAAACAAAATAATTGTCCTAGCCATAGCGATGGACCTCTTTACCCCATCACATCTATTAAAATGTCAGAGGCGTTGCCCTTCGATGCGTCTCCCCGCTTGTTGCTTCTGAACCGATCGAACAGGAAAATGGTGGCCACTGTGTTATTGAATGAGCTGGACTCTGCGTATGTGCGCTACTGCACAAGGTGACACTAATGTTTGCTCTATTTCACCTTTTATCTGATTTCCACTCAAGTTGACGTCAAGATGCGTTGTTTAAGGAGCGGCTGAATCGCCATGATTCCCTTCAAGTGCTTGACAGGGGTTCTGGTAGGATGGGAACGTCTCATCCCTGAACTTTTCCCTTGTTATCTTGTGCTTGTGAACTGCTTGCCCTCTCCCCATATTCTCTGTTGTCTAATTGAACCGAAGGTCTTGACTTCTATCATGTCCAAGGATAAGTAGATCCACATTCGTATTTACAGCAGACCATTCTAGCCTGCCGCTAAGATCACTAGTAAGACGGAATAAAAACCTTTTCATGGTTGATATCACCGCGCCTCGACTCTGGTCAATATTGGTCATCTTGATTCCATCCAGATCCAGCTCTTTGGAATATCAACACGCCACTTTCCTGTCTGACGACCTTGTCGTATTCCGTGTACACAAGTGAGGAGGTAACGAAGCGAAACACTCAGGTTACCTGGTGACGACATGGATCAAAGATTGTACCACCGCCATCATGTGGGCTCGTACTAAGTTCGTGAGAAGCAGTCGCATTCAGCAGTTCCTTGATCCCTATCGTTGTCTGTGTACGTTGTGCTGGAAGTTGTGCTGGAACCACGGCGCATCCATCAGCACCATCGACTCCTCTAGGCTCAGCCGCATACTCCACCCAAATAGATATCTAAAACCCACCGCTACCAGCCATTGTAGCCCATCTCCAGTATCCCCGTCGTTGCCGTTGCCCGCTGGAGTGTCAAGAATACATACGTCCTTCAAGGGGAGCGGAGACATACCGTAAATGTAACATCTGATCATCCTCTTCTGTAATCCAAGTATCAAATACAGAGTCATGCGGGATTGAAACATGGAAGCTATGCTGAGCAAGCACAAACACGTACGGTATGTCTGAGCCGTATGCACCAAGTAGAACAACAGTACAGCCCAAGTGAGGAACGCAGGGCGCATCAACCACTATTGTCCCATAGAATGAACAGATTTGGGGTGTCACGGCAAGAATTCCGGGTATGGATTGTGAGGTGATTGGGACACCAGGACGAGTTGCAGCAGAGAGATGAGATCCCTGCCAAGGAACATGCTTCCATGATCCGATAGCAAGCATGAATAGTGAAAAACTAAACTAGGGGATAGAAGGGGGTGAAAGAGAGTTAATGATGGTAAGGAGCAGTAACGGTGACAAAAGAGTTAAGGTCAGATGAAGTAATTCGTGGGCACATAACGCAAAGTTCCGGGAACTAGCACAGCTGTCTGTAAGAGACCCTTTCAAAATGGAAAATGGCAACTCACTCTCCCATAATCGGTGTAAATAAAAGATCAGTAAAAGGACCAGGGGCCGGTTCTCCACGTGGTCACCACCAGTCAACCAGTTATTGCAGGGGGGCCAAGGCCACCATCACAGAAAAGGTCAAACTCGTACCATGCCTTGCTGTTATCAGCCTCTGTCTCTTCTGTTCGATGAGGGCGGCCACTGTGATTGAGAAACGCGAGGTAAAGGCATGGTATCATCTTGTGAAATGTTCACTGTTACAGCAATATCACTGTCCGTCTTCTCGCCGGTATCAGAGCTGGATTCATAATCAGATGAAAAGGATACGTTCTCGGTGTCCACCAGGAAAACCTTTGGTTTCTGTTTGCGGTACAAGGCGACGTCGTGTGAGTCCCTCGTTAGACAAGTGGAGTCCCTACCGAAGAATGGGTCCATTCATTTACATAGACGTAGAAAACTTCATGGCGAAGTTTGACGTCCACATGGTCTGAGCGTTCATGAATGTGACTTTATATACCATTTTCCAAGGGTCCACACAATAGCAATCGGAGCTCCAAAACAAAGATGGTCATCCATACGGTTCTCCTAATCCAACAAAACCATTCAAGGCTCTAAGCTCGAGTCCCAGAAGAGTGTCTCGAAGGTTATCTTATTGAGCTGCATTATTTTGGAACATGAATGCACGATATTCCAAGACGCTCACGGGCAAATAATTCATACTCCGCATGTTGTGACAAGCGGACCTCTGGGAGTTTAAGCTCCGCCACTGAGCTCCCTCCACGGTGAACAATGCGACCCCAGCTTCATGAACAATGGGCGAGCAGTATGCTTGTATGCGCGTGATAGGGTTTTTCAGGTTATAAAGAGTAGCTCGGCAACTTTTTCCCGCAGATAAACCACTCCCCCCAACTTGTGACCGCAGTGACTCTACCTAAAATCACAAAGCAGCTTAAGGTTAATATTGTCTCAAATCACTTCGCAATGGATTTATTCACGTCGATCGACTCCATCACATCCGTGGGTGCATTAACTCTCGAAGAATCATCACTCTCCCAGGCTGCTCAGCTTGACAACTCTTCAATACCGATGGAGTGGGAGCATGACTTCACCTCTGGCACTGCTTGGTTTTGTGTTATTGCATGAACCGTTTTTACCCTTCGATGCGCTATATTATCAGATGTTGCGAGGTAGGTTGATTTCATTCCATGAGGGGCCCTGTATCTGAAACCATCGTATCCGCTCATAGATGCATCCCTTTGTGCACCATCTACGGTGCTTTCCCGTCGGTCGAGCCTCTATTTATTATCTCATTCTATTTCCTGTCAAGTGCACACTTCGCCCTTCTTCTGTATATCTAAAGCATCCGTATCTATTATCTTCTGGCTTATGCACTACTGGTCACGCTCCTTGCTATTTTACTATTACGCTGATGACATTGACCGCTATGTATCGATAGCGAAGCATATTCACTTTCTTCGAATACGCGGATTTGTGCGCTGACGCCAGACCCAAATACTATTATATACTAGGAGAAGCATGCGAAATGTATGAGTTGCACATGTATAGCCATGCTATTTGATTGGCTAGTTCATATATACAAATTCTTTGATCGATACTACATGTCTACGCCCTGCAGGTTCAAGTCACAGGCCGATATACATCTTTAATCTTTCGGAATCATCATCGACAGCAGTTCAAAGCATACCGGCTATCGATGTTACTCTGCGGTTCATTGACGTCGAACCCGCCGGTTATCGAACTTTATGTTAGAGATAATCCTCGTAGACTACTTGTACGAAGGGGTTGATCAATATAAATTTATAAATTCAGCTGAACTTGGCATCACGATGTGTACACCCAGCAGTGTCAAGGCTTTGGCAGACCAGCAAATTTCGAACCCTAACCTTTCCTCGAGGTTTGTTATTCAAGTGTACCCATGAGTATGTATAACATATGACGTAGCCAACGTTCTAGCATTCAGGACAAGGCCAGCTTGGATTTCCTTGAGTGATGAATAGATTGAAAGAATAAATTTGTCGAGAAGAACGAAAATCGGAAAAGGAGCGACAATAGGAATAACCGGCTAGCGATACAAGAGACAAGGAAATTACGCATTAGGCATAAATATAGTGGTCGTCCACCACACGACAATGCGATGAAGACATCATATCTGAGGTGAACGTCCACAGCGCCGACACTGCACATTTGTCAGCAAAGAAAAGGAGGAGAACACATATACCGCACCTGGGGTGTGGGCATTAGTGCCGGAACATGCAGGACTTATGGACGCTATGCGATAACGCAAAAGCTACCGTAGAAGTAACCATTCAGATTGTCATGGTCAAGCAAAGGGGACTCGTTGTGGTCATCACGGGGTGACGAGGGGGAGTCAGAGAGTAGTAAGTTGGGTGTATCCTCAGGAGGGTCTGTAAGCATTATGGGGATTATAGTGAGTACATCCATAGCGGAAATTGCACAAGGGAAGTGCGGAGTGGAAGCTCAGTGGGGGTTACAGAGGTAGGGAAAACTAGCTGGGTCTCATCCGAAAAGTCATCTTTATATTGGACATATACCTCGGTGTGCGCGGCTCTTTGGGCTACAGTATTCAGCTGAGTTGTGTATTGTCACGGTGATTATTTCAAACTCCGTTTGTCCTGACAATGCGCAAACTCGCAACCCCGCACATGTTGTCTGAATAGCACTCGCGTGAAACCCTCCATTGTCTGCCAAAGTAGTTTCTTTGTTCGTCTGTGATCAAAATGCGCTATCCTCGGCTAAGGACAGGGATCACTCCCCTTCTTCCTTACATCGACAATTCACAATGTCCACTCTCGACTATACTGTGTTCCCGGTCTTTGCATTTTTGGGTTTCATTCTCTCAATCATTCCACTCCCTTGGCACCTTCAAGCTTGGAATTCCGGGACATGCTACTATATGATATGGACGGCCCTTGCATGCCTCAACCAGTTCATTAACTCGGTGGTCTGGCACGATAACGTGATCAACTGGGCACCAGTATGGTGCGACATATGTGAGCCGTCGTCACTTCCACTGCTACCTGGTCAGCTAAAACGCTTGCAGCAATTCGCATCATGCTCGGTACATCAGTTGCTATACCTGCGGCCTCCCTTTGTATCAACCGTCGACTCTACAAAATTGCTAGAGTGCATGCAGTTACGATAACTCGCGCTGAGGTATGATGCACACACTAAAACTGTCTACGATTTCTCATCCACAAATAGAAACGTCGCGCAATACTCGTTGACACCCTGATTTGTGTATTATTTCCACTCATTTTTATTGCATTGCGTAAGTGTCGACTCTGAAACGAAGCATTCTCTGAGCTCACCAAATGTAGAATATGTCAATCAAGGTCATCGCTTTGACATATACGAGGATGTTGGGTGTTACCCATTCATCTACAACACCATCGTCGCGTTTTTCCTGTCGGACTCTTGGCCAATCATTATTGGAATTATCTCTGCGGTGTATTGCGGTATGCTGTCCACCTATGCGGCCCTTGAGGTAACTGATCTCCGTGTAGGATTGTCACTCCATGCTTTCTACCGCAGACGCGTGCAGTTCAGCCAGTTTTTGTCGTCCAATACGACTCTCAGTGCCAGTCGCTATTTTAGGCTCATGGCACTTTCTATGACTGAACTGTGTTGCACTCTTCCTCTTGCATGTTTTATGATTTGGATAAACGCTACCGCTACCCCAGTTGCACCGTGGATCAGCTGGGAGAACACTCATTATGGTTTCTCGCGTGTCGGCCAATACCCGTCCGTTGTGTGGACTCAGGATTACCTCTTTGTGGTCGCTGTGCAAATGACGCGTTGGGCGACTGTTGCCTGTGCATTCATATTTTTCGCATTCTTTGGTTTTGCCTCGGAGGCGCGCAAGAATTATGGCATTGCATTCTGGACAGTCGCCAAACTATTCGGCTTCCGCCCCACTCAAACGCAACTCTCTTCCAAGTATGCACCATGTTCTCTTCAAGTTCGCATCACTGACCCTCTCTTGCAGGTCGGATTTACCACCCCGCCCCCCTGTAATAACATCACAAAGTTCACTACCAATTTATGTCGTTAAGGAACACCAGCGCCTCAGTTATTCAGATTCAATCGCAAAGACTTTCGATGAAAAGGACACTAGTTTCTGTCCAGAGCTTACGCCTTCTGACATCTCTTTTCCACACATCCCGTTCGAACGAACTGAGTTGGGCATCGCTGTTTGAGGCAACACTTTCCCTTTTGTGCAATCTTTCTCTTGCGTTGTGCGGCACGGCTCGCACAAGATATTTAAATCTCTCACTACTTCCATGTCCTGACCACCACCTACACGTCATTCGTCCTTTCTTTTATTGTACTACAACTTCATAGCAAATCGTTACACCATGTATCAACGTTATTTTGTATGCTGCAGACCGTAATAGAACGCCCTGGCTTAGACACCAAGCTTGGAGCGTTGCATCCATGCGCTTACCTAGTGAAGAGAAAGCACTCTTATTTGTGTGGATAAGCCTTCATTAGATTACAGGAGAGTACTAATTGAGTCGAAGACAATGATTGGCAGCACATCCAGATTTAAATCACCGACACACAACAGCTCCGTTTCCATCCCGCGATAATGCGATAACGTAATTTTCAGTTGGAAAGGCCTTGACACCATGTAAGATAGGGTGCGTCCACAACCATCCAATGTTAGAGATTGGCTCAGCATCCCAGAAGTGGTGGAGAGATTCTAAATTGGGAACAAGGGTTCGGCCTCACGTACTCAGGTGTGAGTGCTGGAAAGTTGTGGATGCGTCCTATCTTGGCATGAGCTCGAGGCCGAAGGTAAAAAGCGAGCTTGGAAGGTGCTCTTTACTCAAAGAGTGAATTTATTAGTCTCAAGACCTGAGAGAGCATTTTGAATTTTGTGCAACAATGGATCAAACATTCATTATCCTGCACTACAGGGTAATTATCAACTTCGGAAACCTATACCGGGTGTGGTATGTATATTGAAAAGAATAATCAGTATATGATATAGACTTCATGACAGGATATACAAGTATAACCATGCAAATGAAACTATGACCAACTAATTGCTAGTATATTTACATCGAAAACGAATGACATTGCAGTAGTTAGACCAATGCTATGCGACAAGTCGCAAAATGTAATGATATATCATAAGCTTCGCTTGAAGGGAAGAAAATAGAGTGCGCAACAGAAGACAATCCAAAGACCAAGGTCGATACACCGACATAATATAAAATACGAAAATAAATAATCCCTCATAACGCTATCAAAGCATAGGGAGCTGTAGCTAAGAAAAGTGTTAGAACGCGAGTAACAAGGGCAGTAGTGACGTACAGGTAACACTCGCAACGAAGTGCGAAGACACTGTCTTAGGCTACGACACAAAATCCATGGGATCCCATTGGATTCCATTCGTAGTTCATGGGGATATCCCCGTTTGAAAACTCCATTCCAGAAGCATCTGGCGGAAGGCCAAAAATGATATTGTCAATTGTTGCAAAGACATCCATGGTTCCACAGTTGGTTGTATGACTTTCGAGTTAATCGACTGCTGTAGCCTTGAGGTGGCACAGGCAAGTACGTGGGTGATGCGCGGCAAATGTATGGCTGAGAGTAGCGTAGCTAGGAATTATAAAGATTTCGGCGAGTAACCTTCCATCCATTGTTATTAGACACCCGATGCCATGCTTTATGTGAAAAACCATTGTTGTGATATATGGAGTTAAAGCAATGAGAGTGCATACAAAGCGGAGTCCACATCGGAGCTTTGAATCATCGACACACATGCCATATATGTCGATCTGTTCGTTCACAATTGTCACCACGTTTGGTCACTGAGAAAAGAATGTGCAAACCACTCCTTTGTCCTCTGGGATATAATGGAGAGGGCGTGGTATTTTGGCTCTACTTCCATCCTTCCACCTAGTTATGCAGAACCCCTCATTGCCCGTGGCAGCCTTTCTCGCTGCTATTCTGGTCATTATTCCTCTTCCATGGCACTGGCGAGCACGCAACGTCGGCACACTTGCTATCATGATTTGGTTGTTTATAATGAACATCGTCTATGGCGTAAATACCATTGTTTGGGCCGGAAACGTTGATAACCCTGCACCTGTTTGGTGTGACATCTGTACGTCCGTTAGAAGTTATTGCCCTTTCCTTTCTCACCAAAGCTTATAGCAACAAAGTTGATCGTCGGTGCTAATGTCGCGCTTCCTATCGCTACCATGTGCATCTGCAAGCACCTTGAGCTTGTTTCGTCCAATCGCTATGTGCGAATGGATAACAAGGATAGACAGCGACGTATCATATTCGACGGTATTATGTGTTTCTGTCTTCCTTTGGTCTTTATGGCCCTTCGTACGTTTTCTTCTTCTTGCAAGCGATGTCGAGCTTATACATGTGTAGATTACGTAGTGCAAGGCCACCGCTACGATATCATTGAGGATTTCGGCTGCCAACCCGCTATATATGTATCTATTGCAGCTCTTTTTTTGGTCTATATACCCCCGCTCGTCTTCTCGTTAGCAACTTTAGTTTATGCGGGTTAGTGTCTCTTTTGTTTCCGTCGTACAACTACCTAACTTCGCCCGTTTTCCAGCACTCGCCCTGCATCACTTCATGCGCCGACGTCTATCTTTCCTCATGCATTTACAAAACTCCAACTCCGCGCTTACTACGTACCGCTATCTTCGGTTGATGGCCATGGCCGTGACTGAGATGTTCTGGGGAACGGCATTGACTGCATTCAACATTTACAGTAACTCCTCCTATGGTTTACGGCCATGGATTAGTTGGCAGAATGTCCACTCCAACTTTTCGCGCGTCGACTTGTATCCCACCCTCTACCTTTCTCCGTCATTCCTGCGGAGTCTTTATTTGTTTTGGTGGGCAATGCCCGTCTCCGCTTTCATCTTTTTCCTCTTCTTCGGCTTCGGCGAAGAGGCCAGGAAAGAATACTGGAAAGTGTTCACTTTGCTCCGCGTCTATGTTCTCAGACTTCCAGTCCAATCTGCTTCTGGGTGCAGTGCGAGTATCCCAAACACAAGGTAAGGTTGTTCTGATATTCAAGTTTGGTCGTTCTTACACCGTGTCTAGGGTGGTTCGTCCATTGAAGATTACTTCACTTCGGTCGTCTCGGTCTTCTGACGAGAGAACTATCTCCGTCTCCCCTTCGACCACAAGTCTTTCCAAAGTCATGGAAAAGATAGGAACTCAAGCACTCACTCCTCAATCCACTCGCATGCCCCCGCCGGTCTATTCTGCTGATGTTAAAGCTGGCCATCGACGCATTTCTTATGCTGGGTCATCCGAAGGCTGCGAAGATTTCCTGGAGATGGGAGAAGTTGGTCGTGCATACACCTGTTCGATAGTTGTCAACGCTGATTCCGCCACTATTCCCTCGGATCGACGCCCATTCACTTCTCCTAGCATTTACCCTGTAGAAACCATGGTTCATGTCCAAGATCACGACTGTGACGGTGTACGTGTCACGATAAACACCATTCGCTCTGCCGATGAGCTCGTTTGACACTTATGGCTATCCTTTCCACACTCCTTCACTGAAAATCATTTTGGTCTCATCCTGACCACACTTTCGATTCTGTCCATGTCTTTTGGCCTTGGCAAGGCATCCAATCCTTTGTAACAACAAGTAGTTAATCACCTGATGCCAAGGCGCTAAGCCTTCGTGCGGGTCGTCCAAAGTCCGCGTTCCTTTTCATCTCACTATGTGCACATTACATTGTACAACATGAACCTATCCCTTTACTGACCGTTCCTACGAGTCGTAATCTTACATTTACAACTTCTCTATACGGATTATTAGATCTATCTGTGACAGTGGCTTCGCAGTGTACTAATATATCTCACTATGATGATTTGATGTATGACCTTGATCTAAGACTTGAGTTCGCGTGACTTCACTAACAAACACTAGGTCACCCACTACTACCAGATTCACCGGCCAGGTCTTCCCATGGAAGCGCAGAGCAGCTTTCCGGTGGGGCATCTGTTGACTCGATCCTATTCCCTAACGCATTAATAGTTGGAACATGCACGACACTGTTGACAGTAAGCAACTGATTCCATCCAGTACTGGGTCTCACAGATAGCTTTGGGATTTCTCCAGTAACCAGTTTCTTTGCTGAATCGTCTCGTGACCCTGCCGGTCTCTGAGACTATACTATACCCCGGGGTTTCCCCCATCCATGGTATTGTCAGCGTCGCGGATAGGGACCGACAAGTTGTGGAACTCCGAAGACTCGATACCGATCGATCCTTGCTCATAAGCCCTCAGTATCTGATCAAGACCTCAAATCACCTTGTGGGAGTACAAATGACCCAGCTGGTCGCATATTGTAATGATATGCACATACCGGTAACTGGATGGTACATAAATGAAAGTGGTCAAAGGACTTCCGGCCCATATGCAGACTGGTGGCGTTTTCATCCGTTTCAAGGCAAGGCAATGATCGTAAGTCTCCAGTCCTAGATTCTTTCCAAGCCTTTCTTACATATGGGGCTAGCCCAGCAATTCATCCAAGAAATCTTGCATCTCCTCTTTTGGAGCCTTTTGTACTTGTTCACCAGGCAGAGGCGGAGCAAAGATAACATTATCTGTACAAGTTGCGCAATAGGATTCGACACGCGAGTAATACCGCCGAGGTGCAGTAAACCTACCTTGTTTACGGGGCTTGGATGATTTTGGCGTCTCTCGCAACTTATCTGCCTTTGCTCGGAATCTCTCCTTAAGATCTTATCGACTATGTTAGACATGGTAGCTGGATTCGCAGTGAAACGAGAAACACACCTCGGGCAGCCTCTGCCGCATCCTTCTCTCGTTTCATATCCTCGAGTTCCTTATCCCATGCGATCGTCTGAACATTTCCTTTCTTCGGTCGTGGATGTGCTTGCCGTCCTGACGTTATACGATCCAGATCGTGATCGATGTCGTCATCGTCGTCTTCTGCTTCTTGGGGAGCCGTGGAGAACGTCGCAGGCTCCGATATTCGCTGTCTCTCCAAAAACGCTGATAGGTTCACCTCTGGCTCCTGGATCTCCTCCCCTTTACAAAGCACATACCATCAGCACCGTGGACACAGCGTCCCGACATATGCAGTCCCTACCATCCGAACCAAGCTCCGGTTCAGCTTCGACGTACCGATCTGCATTCGATCCGAGTTGTCTCCGTCCGTATTTTTGACGAAGTTCTTCAGCTTCTTCTGGGTCAAGATCAACTCCTTCCTCGCCCTCTAGTACGAGACGCTTCGTGAATTCTGCTGGACGCCCGTATCCACGTCCCCGACCCCTGGCGCGGAGGTATTTCCCTAGGCCGCCGCGTGACTTACCCCGCCCCCGACCACGAGATGGGCCATCAACTGTGGACGTGGCTTCATCTGCCATCTATCGAAGTTATGGTGAACACTGAGGATGGTCACAGATGCTATGTCACACGTGACTGGCGAGCGTGGCACAAGATCCGACTCTTCCTATTGGCACAAGCACTTGGTTAACAATACAAACGACAACTACACACACCAATAATGGATCTTAATAAAGAGCGACTGCAGTGAATACACGAGGTGAACCCAAAAATGTCTCTCCAAAGTCCCGTTAGTGTGACCGTAGAAGCCCACGAGTGAAGACATTATACAAAAAGAACAGGAATATACACGTGTAGATGATGAGTCCAATGCACAGTACCGTAACGGCGTTTTCGAACTCATCCACGATGCACTGCTGCAACTGTTGGAGATGAGAGCGGGATGGGGAAACGACGACTACTTGTGGCGGATCAGGGGCGGGTGGTGCCAGTCGCTCGAATGTTTCGATTGGAGGAAGGTTGCGGCTGGGCCATGGAAGGAGGGATGGGTGCTCAAATACAAGCTTTTGTGGAGCCTTCATCGCCTCTCGTTGCTTGTCCAAATACTTGGTCAGACAATAATATCCATACTCTAGGCCATCCAATTCGACAGCGCCAGACCCTGCTTCGTACAAAAGGGACGAGAGAGAGTCTCGAGGACGAAGCCGCTGAGGGAGCCAACGATCCTCGAGTTCAGAAGCGTCAGGATGTGAACAGGCAGCGTCGCATACGCAGTCTTCATAGATCGATGTAGAATCGTTGCTAGCTGTATCTTCGGACGTCGGGACAGAAAGCTCGCTGTATCTCTGTTCGCGACGAAATATCAGACAGAGGCTCTTAAAAGGAGATAAGTACCTACGCGGACAAGACACGGTCGCTCAGGAAGCTTGAGTGACGATCTCTTTGGTGTCCTGATATGAGAACTCCGAAAGAAGATGGCTGGTTCGTTGTCGAAGCGAACCGTCTGAACACGTAGTTAAGACTATAGCCATATTGCTTTCTAGGATTGACTCACCTTTCTTCGGGAAAGCTCAGATGACGTGTCTACACTATCGTTAACGAGGGTGTCGCATGAGCTTGAGGAAACCAGTGTTTCTGTCACGGTTGAAGTTGAACTCGTATTTCGAAGACGGCACAACACCCGTTTCCAGGAAGGGGGGAGGAGGAAAACGAGGAAACTCTTAGTTTCTCTCCTTATTTTCGCGCACCTGAGTTTTGGGGCGAGCTGGAAACGCGACAGAGATCGTCGACAAGGAGGAGCGGTCAGGACGGGCAGGGTCCCCATGAACATGAGGGCAACAGATGTTTTGATGTATATGGGAGTCCAACGGTGGGAGCGGCTGTCCCACCAACGTATAGATCAGCTTGGAGGCGCCAAGGAGCCAGAGTAGGGTAGGAGGTGGGCAAGTTAGCCTTGCTCGTCTGTGTTAAGGCGTACCAATACCGCGAATACTGCAAAGATTAAATAAATGAAGCCAACACTCTCCAGGGGTACAAGGCAGAGCTGTACAGAGATCTTCCTGTGGTGTAGGGTTCGCGTTCCACGGACATGGCGTACCAGTGTATTTATCTGTCGTCCTCCGCGGAAGCTTTGGCAAGCCTAAGTTGACAGTGTTTCACCGGAAGTGGTCTCCATGAACTTGCATTGTCCTCGTCCACAACGGTTCAGAAATTGGGACTCCGGGTTCCTGCGATATCAAGAACGGTGTATTGCACTTACCAGATACGGCCAACTTCTGAGCTGATGGCGGTGTGATAAAACGTGGACGCGGCAATTTCCTTCTCCACGTTGCATGTTGAATGGTTGGATGTGGAGTACTCGGAACAATCGAGTCTTGCCAAAGCAACAAGCCGACCACAGCAAAAGGACGTCGAAATACAGCTTTGTTCTCTCCAAACGTGGTGGGATACATAACCCTCCAAACCCTTGATCAGCAAATCGGGGTGAAGCTGTTGACGCTCACACACATCCATGTCCTCCAATGTGATCGACCCAGCAGCGGAGCTTCTCCGGTGACAGGTGATGGCGTCCAAAGTCTGCATTCATAATGGGGACTTCTCGGGTGCAACAACCAACACCCCTGCCACCATCGTGCCAGCCGCCATCTTGTCAAGCCTGAATGAGACCCAGCCGATGTCAACAAAGTCAACCATGGTCGACCACAGGTTTTTACTTTGGCTGACTCAATTATAAAAGACTCCAGTACCAGAGCACGTGACATCCTCACTAACTTTAACGTTTCTCCCATCATCGATCTTGCATTTGAAAGATAGGGTGATGCATTCTTCTCGCCAAGGTCTAGATCAACTAAGTTAAGAAGCCACGCCTTTGTGTGCAGGTCTCCAGCACGCAGTTATGCCATCGACCCAGAGCTAATACGCGTGAAGCAATAATTTGGTGAAGGCGCTATGAGTGAAGGGTGAGATTGATGGTCTTCAACGCAGATGACCAGGTGGTGCTTTCCCATCAAAGACAAGAATTACTAGTATGGGCGACTTTGAACTTGGCTGTGAAGGGATAACCTCAAGTGGGTGCAGGGTTTCCCTAGTTTCGTTCCCAGGCGTGCATCGAGTTGACTCTATGGAAATTTGGGAAAACATTTGGAGGGGTTCAATTCGCACGATTCTCATCTTCCACATCCCTCAGGGTCACTGTCCGTTCCCGACATCCTTTACCGTGTCCATCACTTACTAATGGTACGTTTTGTGATCCTAGCAACAATTACCGTACAAGCTAGTCATGCACTCTGCCTCAGGCATAGTCACAGAGTCACGATGCAGAGGAATACAACACACTAGGATGGCGATCAGAGCACAGTTGCAAGCAGTTGCTCGTCTAATGTACCCTGCATGTCTGAGGTCAGTTGTTGGGTCGTCTTCACTGAAATCGTATTTCAAAGGGTCTTCAAGTACTTCTGTTAGTAATTGACGCGATGAGAGTACTGTCACCTCCTTGCTGGTCGCTCACTCCAGGTGTTCACATGTTCTTGTATCTCCTCAATCTACGGCTACGAACGGAAGATGAGATGCAGGCGTTGGGAGTTATTTGCATCGAGAAACTATGCTTTGTGACGAGCGGTCGATGGACGGAACGTCAATCGACCTCCACACAGAGATGGTGAAGAGCGTCGATGACGGTCTCAACGATGGATTCTAGTTCATCGCAGTCAGTTGTTCCAGCCATTTATACCCATAAACACAACTAACGACGCGACTCAGCCAGGCAGAAGACTTGGTAGGATAGAGGAGCGAAAACAATTAGTGGACCCAGTGCCTGAATCCAACGCCGGTGCCCCGTCGTTAGACTCTTTGTTTGGGAATCTTGTGCAAGAGCATAACAACTGGTCCGAAAAGTCGTCTTCTGCAGTGGCTCTAGGGAAAGTGAGTTTGTGTATCTCGGATCGATCACCTCCTTTCCCAATATGCCATGGTAGATGATTTACACTGAATGGGTGGAATAAAGTTTGATATCTGTTCACACACCCAGACCCTGCTTTCATTCGACCTACTGTAAGGGTCGACGTTGTAGACGGGTATTTTGCATTAGTCCAACTGGATGCGATAGTTCAGAAACTCCCTTACAAGACGACGATATTCCTCCCGCATGCCAACATGAACCACCAAGCACTATCGGTAAGTAGCTTACTGCGTTTGGAACGTCAGCCGTGACGTCGACTGGTTAGTGTCTATATGAACGGGAGATAGCCGGCAGCGATGCGGGCCCTTCTCTCCTCGGGGCGTGCTTGTTTCTTCTTCGTGTAGCCTAGTGTCCCTCAGACCCGGAACAGGTTGCTAGAAGAAAGGGGCTGTCCGAGGGATGTTGAACGTATAGTCACGTGGCTGATATTGGTATTAGGGGGACAACCTTGACTATCTTCGATCACATCTACGACAGTGGCGACGGTTTCAGTGTCTTTGACACCACACCCGGAAGGACTATCTTGCTCTATGAAGAGAGCCTGGATTTCAGGGTACTAACCCCCCTTTCTTCTAGGCATGGCTCTTGGCAAAACTTCGTATATCGGCACAACCAAACCTTCCGAATGTGGCTACCCGTAACCTCAACAACTCCATTCTCCCACAGATATCAAAGGCTCTATAGCATGACTTAGCAGCCGATATAGGATCTGTCTTGAACAACGCGTCTACAAGATGCCGGCAGAAATTGGCGAATGCGAGGCGAGACGACAAATAGGTGCGCAGCCAAATGGCTGAATTCTTACCACAATTTTAATCCCATTTCCCAGCACTGGATTACGCTCAGAAGGAGCACAGTCCGCACATCGAGAAGCATCGTTTTCCGGCGCATTGATACCCTTTAGCTCATCTATCCGATCCGATCATGGCCATTATCACGACCTATCTCTGTCTCGTGCTCTCTTCCTCATGCCATTATATATCCACTGTCGTCGGTTCTCTGATATTCTTCAAATAACTGGCGGGCATGGGTCCGACCTTTCCTCCGTGGTTGTTCGACACGTGCTCTCTGGTGCACTGAGTTGGTAATGCTTTTTGCGTGTTGTGATCCAAATTGTGGGGGATGTGGTCATGAAGACTGCACTGCACCTTGATCACGATGAGCACGGTATTTTGCAATTCGTGGAAGAGCACTTTCCGAACATTGCTGGTCCCTACGCCTTAGGATTGGTCACCATACATGGGGTCCATGACCTTCATGTTCATGACCATAATTCCTGACACCACTCTGGAGAACAGGTGGCCGTCCTTATCCACTGAGGGGAAGATGCACATCAGTAGTGTCTCGGTCAACGTCCTTATTGCTCTGCGCAAGCTCGAGCTCCCTCGCGGCGCACCTTTCGGCTCGCCAATAGGCCATCATGTCTGTAAGGATGTCTGGAGAGATGAGCGGGTCAGCAACTCGCCCATCAACTGCGCGACCTAATTCAATGGCTTCCTTCTGGGCCCTTCACCCTCTCGCGTTGCACTGAGCTTGAAGAATTGGCTGCGCTTGATGGTACGCATTGATCATCGCATCGTGTTTAGCCACGGCATCCGCGAAACATCATGGTGGACGATAGATTAGATTATATAATCGAGCTCTCTGGAGTTATCGACTGGGAGACGAGTGGTTTCTGTCCTGAGTACTGGGAACAGTTGAAAGTGTTGAACATACGTTCAACCAAGGATATGACAGACTGGTGGGACCATCTCCCTCCATCTCCCTCCATCTATCACAAGGTACAACCACGAGGTCGTATTGGACCGAGTCATCAAATCCTCTATGGTGTATGGAGTTATTCCCTGAAGTAGTATAGCATCCGAATCACAGGAAGTTATAACATGTTGAGTCTTGACCTCCATCATCCAAGAGACTGTTTAGTCCCTTGACTCGAGCCCGATAACATATGGGATGCCTACTTTCTAGGACAGGTACTTCTTACGACTCGTCTGAGGACTATAGGTAGAATTATATAGGTGACAGTCAACTTGCTTATCCATCTCATAAACTCCCGTAGCATGGGTGACAACTGGTTACAATCGTAGTACTCAGCAAGCCCGTCCTAGTCACTGAAAGAACTCTAGTTGGCCGAACAGAAATGAAATAAGATTTGGCTGACTACGAATACAGTCACCAAAGCCTTGTACCGTCACATGACTGCTGTCATCAATATTTTGAACAGTGGCCCACTTAGGACTTTTTCAACGAACCAACTTCACCTGTACGGCGGCAGCGGTGACGATCGGGTTTCTGAAATGCAAGACAAGAATCAGTTTACATGCATTAGCACTCGTCTCACACTCCATCGTCAGGTTGTACAACTGGTATGATGCTATCAGATGCAAAAATAGAAACCCATTGTCGTACAGCGGTCAATATCATAAATATGAAGTAGGTTTACCATAATATAATCTGGAGCTGCTGTTATTGGAATCATTTACTTCAAGGATCTTTCCCTGGTTGACTGGGAGTCCCGTGACTGATGGCAGAAAGGCCTTGCAAGCTTCTTACTCAGCTCCTGCCATAGGCCACCTCATGTACCGGCGCGTCTATCTCGTGAGTCAGCATTTGCAGAGCCGGTCATCTACGTTACTTTGCGCGGCTTTCATCCTGCGCAAATAGCATTGAAGATGCTTCAGCAGGTCACAACATCACGTACGTCACGTGAAGACTTTCCGTGAGCGTCGGCTCGACGAGATCCCACATAGCCTTACTTAGGAGAATGGGCAAGTATTAAGGTCTAAGGGATGCACATGAGGACATAGCGTATCGGGGTGTTATTTCTCATCCCATATCCCCACATGTCGTCCGAAGCCATGACTAACCTCGACGTGCTCTTCCCTGCTCCAACCCTTCCACCTTCTGTCTTGTCCCCTCAGAGGTTTCCGGGGGCTAGTATCGAGTCACTCGCCGCCCTCCAATATGTCCTGAAGGATAATCACAAGAAATGGCACATTTTCGTTAACGACCTCAAGTTTCACAAGTTTGTGCGCTCATTTAGCCGTGGTATCCGCCGTTGACCACTCTGGCAGTCATATCACTCACCGAGCTTTGGCCTTGTATGCCCTTGGTAGCAACGGAGCGCCCATCAGGACCTTCTACCAACAAGACGCTCAGACACAGCGTCCCGTAATCGAGCCCCCTGAGGCCATCACATCAACCAACTTCTTCGAGCATCTCCAAGACGCGAGGTGAGCTGTACATTCCTTGACGTCCCGATATACACTGACAATTTTATTATACCAGATATTATCTAGCATACGTTGCCTTTTTTTCCAAGGAGGTCGACGACAAAGGCGCAACAAGAGTTTTGGAAGAGTACATATTTTCCGAGACATATCGGAGCCAGGACTCTGCTCTGAACCAGCCGGAAATGCTCAACCTCTTCTTGTCTGGCCTATTGCATGCATTCATTCATGTCGGTCATGGGCTGGAGTTTGGCCTGAAAGGTATGGTTGTTGAGGGTATGTACATAAATCGAGCTCGAAGTCAATATTTCTAATGACACTGTCTGCAGGCCTAGCACTGATGGCAGTACATGACCCAGATGGGAAGAACATTTTTCCCCCTTCCTTCTTCGACTCTGTCCCACAGGCAGCGGAAGAACAGGTCACGCGTCTCCTTCTCTCTCTTACACTAGACAGGAAGGTAGTTGATGACTGTGTTCTCACGACTAATGACACGCATGTCTTTGACATCATTGCACGTATCTTGAAGGACGACCACCTACGTGTAGAATGTGTACAACACTCCGGGAAAGAGTACAAGCGAGCAGTCAATGAACACGGACCCGCTATTCGCCAGTATGTAGCTCAGTGGACCATCAACATGACGAGACCTGGTGAGGTCGAAAGAAAGATAGAGGAATTAAGTTGGGCATGCACCATACTGTACGCCATCGGCGGCTTCGATGAGGCGAAGGGCTTTGCTGCCGAGTTTTTCTTGTGAGCATCAGTCTGCCTCTACACTGTCACCTCTGATTAATGTCATGTAGAATGCACTTGGTCACATCAAGCTTGTTCTTGCCATCTGTGATTGCGTACCTGACCCCCCGTTCCCAGGCACTCTTACTTCGCGGCTACTTATCGACCGTTTTGACTTGGTGGGTCAGCCGTGGTCGTCCCGCCCTGAACATCAAATCGTTCATGGCATTGACGTCTGCACAACCCACCTCTCCTACATTCCAAAGACATGTCGGGGAGATTACCGTCGAAAAGGAGGTTCCTAATACCTTCCTGCCCATCATCCAATCAGCTATCCTGCACCCCAACGACCATCTTCCCAAAATCCAACGTTCGTTTGCGCACTTTAGTGCCCTATATGGCAGAAGGCCAGCCGGATACTTCGACAGCACAGAACTCGAGGGTGCTGAATTACTTGGTGGATCGTTGTTTTTCCGTGCGGCCAGGCTGACCATGGACTACATGGGTTGGGTGCGCGAGGGCCAGCCAGCGAAGATGTGGCACATGGGTGGTTTCTTTTGAATGTGTGTTGTACAAATGTGACGTTCTGTGTGATATCTATACTACGTGAAAACCTCTACCCAGAATGTGTCGTGCATGTTGTCACAGACTGGAGACTAGATTTCGAACTCTCTGACCCAAGCTGATCACAGAAGGTCTTCTCACTAGTAGACTCGATTTAAATAACCCCACTTCCTATTTCTTGTTCATTCAGAAGATATCTAAGATGGCGTCCCTCAAGTCATTGAATTGATGTCTTTTGTGATACGAATATCCATTACAAGCCAAGACATGGATGCCGTCCGCACCAGCGAATGCCAAGACGGAGTGGGATGTCAAGGGCACTAGTGAGCGTGTGGGCGAAACAAGTGGCACCATGATCCACACAAAAGCATCAGACATGCACATAGATGTGTTAAACATACCCAGCCATGCGTTGACGAGCGCTATGGAAATGCGACTGCACGCGTGTGCGTTAGAGACCTGAGTACTCTGAGTGTTGGTGCAAGCGATGTTGGTGGTGCCATGATCTTTGCAAACGTGTAAAGCGCAAGAATTCTTCACGGAGATGAATTAGGTAGCCGTAGTGATGGTACTATGTGTGTATGAGCAAGTTGGAGGTGCGAGGGGCCATGTAAACTAGTCGAACGGCTTCAAGAGCCATGTAAACGGGTCGATTGGACAAAAGCGTGCCAAACCTCTTGAAAAACTAAAAAAACACACCAAAGAAAATAAGAACGCGTCGCAAGAAGGGGTAGAAGAGGGATACTTGCCTGATGGGCCCAAAATTAAGTGGCTCGGATCTCCCACTCCATATTAAAGGGTTAGTATTGAAGACGTAGACGGATTGGTGCCGTGAAACGCATTATTTGAGATGTCACGGACCGCGAATCAAAGGATCGCCTTCGTGCGACTCGAGGGTGGCGTAAGAGGACTGGCAATAACTGCACGAAAAGATGTTCGACGTGAGGTAGTAGTGTCGAGGGCCGACAGCAAAGGCGAACGAGGTAGACACGACGACGGCGACAGTGCAACGAGCAGCGACAGCATCAGCTCGGTGAGTCGAGGCGGTATAGCTGGCTGGAGATAGCCAGTGTATCAGTCGAAATCAGCGATCACGGGGAAAACGACATACCTGTGTCGTGTGGGTCATCCATCAATCATACCAGAAAGTATGGGCAAGGGTCTATGTGCGAGACAAGGGGTTGTACTGACCACACAGCTACCATCCATCTCGAGGGATGGCATCAGTTCGGCATGAGTAGGAACAGATTATCGGAGGTTATTTCGGGCTTGACCCCTGACTCTTCAGGGGAGCCACCAGCTATGCCCATGAAGGGAGTGAAACCATTCACTTGAGTGATACAGGTGAGCTTTAGGGTGCCAAGTGTGACGCAATGCAAGACTGGTGTACCCTAAGGTGGGGTAGGTACGAGAAGGCTCAAGCACCACGATCGGATCGGTCCGACCGTGCTTCCCTGCATTTCGGCCAGAAGAGGACCCTTCGTTCAACGTACTTTTCTCATTCCAATGCAGTATTGACACCACGCCATGCGCTGAGGCGTTCGAGCTGCATGGTATAGACTGCTCATGTCGATAAGTATCATAACGTGTGATAAGCGCTAGTAATGGAACACTTCAAACAGATTATCGAGTTCCGTTGTCAGTCGAAAGCGAAGTAATGATGTCCTAGAACCCCTGTTAAGCGGGGAAATTCGTGGCAAACTTATGATCCAATAATCCGAGTAGATCTTACCATACGTTATCACCCGATCGTACCAATCTCCTCTCGCCTCCTCGTCATTTCTACCCCTGAAACATGCGCAAAGGAAATTGCACTTGGCTTTTCACATCTGACCATGACCATTTCAACAGCGGGTGGAGTAGCTTGCAGACAGGCACGGCAGAGCTCGAGAACGAGCTTTTCAAGGGTTAGATGGGACGAGGTGTTGATAAGCTGTCGTGGTTATATATGTATGCATATGGCGGTGATATGAGAATGAACGAACCTCATATAAGCGTTGTGCTAATGCTGAGTAATCTATCTCACTCGGGCGGGGCTCAGAGGAAGCGAAACTGGTATGGGGGTGTCGCTCGAAGAACGTGATATTAGTGATGACCCGCTGCCTGGCAAGGCGTTCCGGCGGGTTAACACCGATGAGAACGGGCAAGACGAGGTCTTTGATTCGAACAATTGCGGGAGGTGTAACGAGGTTTCTCGCAGTCTCCCCTGTGCCACCCGTTTCTGAGGTGTCTGCTGCCCCCAACCTTGGCGTTGTAACTTCCACAGTAAACCCAGAAGCAAGAAGGATCTGCTTTGGAAGGTCAACGACCACACGCACTACGTCGGCGCTTTCCCCAGCGAGTTCAAACGCAGCCCTCGTAACATCCTCAATCAAAGCATGCACACCGACGTAATGGACTCCGGAGCGTGCCTTCTCACCGACGAGTGCTGACACTGCCTTGGCGAGGTGCCCATAATGTACTGAGTCCGTCACGTCGTCCGATGCGCCACAAGCATCGAGGAAGGATGGCTTCAGGTGGAGATAGACGCTCGCAAGAACAAGTTGGGGCTTCGACTTGCCCCAGCAGTCTGTACCAACTGCGGCAGTGAGTTGGATGGAGGCGAGGAAGACGATGTCAGTTGTGTTTACGGTCATCGTCGCTACTTTGTGACGATCTCCCAAATCGATCCGAGTGACCTCATCAGTACTTGCCTATTACATAACAGAATTGGCTAGTAACCGACTAGGGGATGGTAACTATAAATGTATTTAACGAGAGTGAGTAGTCTTGGTCTACGGTTTCAATTGTATGTACAGTAAATCGTGTGTACAGTACGGTAAACGTTAAGTCGACCGTAATGAGGTCCAGGACAGCAACGACGACACTGAGCTGCAGGGAGGATTTCCTAACGACCCCTCTTAAACCCCGAAAGAATACGTCGCTGTAGCCCAATAAATAGATCCATATACACGCAACCAAAGTGGCCTTCAGTAGCTAGCTACAATGTTCATCCGTCACGTTGACCAAAAGTAAAACATGGAATTTTTCCAGAACGAAGAATTGGAGGATGTGGATATAACGAAAGCCAGATCAATGGCCATCGAGGGAGTGTTGGTGTGAGTGGCGAAGAGATACACAGATTGGATTCGAGTGCAGGTGGTGTCACTGAATGCGCATGGTGATGTAAAGAGGAAGATGATGATTTAAGGTTGGTTTCGCAATGCGAATATCAGGTAACTAGAACGCCAAGTAAGACACGGGGTGATAGAAAAGAGAAGAGCTGAACGCACCTGATAGAGATGGCCGTCATGCAATGACGCAGTAGCAGTTTCCAACCGCGGCCCACTCCTCGTCAACTGGTACTTGTGACCCCTGGGTCTCATTCGAGACTTTCTCGGGTGTTTCTGTGAAGGAGAAGACGGTGAAAGAATCCATTGCTACAAAAGACTTGTGGGTGTCGCTACGAGGAGTCGCTTAGAAGATAAGTGAGTTAAGGCAAGCAGAGGGTACGAAGTGCCTTTAATCAGAGTGGATACTGTAGGTCCACCGAACGCGCACCACGTATATATAGGTTTCCATCGAGCCTTGCCCAGAACAATTGAACGGGAAATGAGCTTCACAACAGCCACGGTCCGAATGCGTCATGGTGGCCCTGCCGGTGAAATGGTGACTAACCATGAATTTCCTTATTGTTTTGGACGCCCAAGCCATCATACCACGCTTTGCCCTACCAACACCTGCGCACGCGATGGTCCGTCCACATTATTAGGTCCGTTCGGTTTATTCCTGCACACAATAGCACAACGTCTCGTGAAATTGGATGACATATTTACTGAAATATACCAAAGGTTTCATTCGTGTACCTCAGAGCCACACGGTCAAGACACCATGCAAATAAGCAAAGAAAGCCGGGGGCTGGAATACCGAGGAGCTAGAACAATAACTAAAAGGTGTTCGATCAGACGGAGAAATGTAAGAGGAGAAAATGAGCCATTAACGTACCAGAAATCACCTCGCTCGGTGAGTCTTGCGAGCACTCTTCCCAGCTTTTTGTCTCGTCGCACCGAAACAGGCAAACCAACACAATTGCATCGGTAATAAGTCGGGCACCGCCACAAAGGTACTTCCTGCCAACCACGACACCTTCCTTTTCTGGAAGTATAATCCCCTGTGCTGATAACACTCAATCTTGCCCGTGCCTTTGGGTATGGCACGGTCTATTCGGACAGCCCAGACCCAGTTATTTCGACTGTCAGAATTAGACTTGAGAGTGTCCTTTCATTGATGTGTTGCATGATGGCGTACTGCTGCCGTCACTCTCTACCCCTCACTTGCAGACGGCATCTAGTGGCCGTTCAAACGTTCACATTTGCCCATACCTAGCGCCGTCCGAAGGTGAGTCATGCGATGATTCTAATACCGGAACGACACGACGATCCGACAATGGCCATTTTTCGACAACAATAGAGAGGCATATTAGCTATGGCCTTCCATGCCACCGACAGCTAACCCGGCGCAACATGGTATCCCAATGGAACGGGAGTCACTATGCGAAACGATTGTGGGTGTAGTTCAAGCTCATCGGCGGCGCACCGACCCAGTGGATGCGGCTGTGAGGCACGCATCACGCGGCGACTGTCAATTCCATTTGACACGATCGCGGGTTCCAAATACTGAACGTTCTCCATTCCAAAACCGCAAAAAGTAGATTGTTCAATGAGATAAGCCATGTGCACAGTATCGTACGTCGTTGTAGTCACCGTCAGCATAATTACTGTCGATAACTAGATCAAGAAAACCTTGAACAGACATGGGACAGCAGGTATAAAGTTCCTCACAATAATGTTCGTACAAGATAAAAGCAGTATCCTCCTGGTGAGGTGGAAGTATCAGCTCCGCGGCTCATGGTATGCTGGTGGGAGAGGTGTCAAAACCCCTGGAGACGAAGTGTCCAAACGAGGCTCCGCGTCATGCGCTTCCTCCCCGCCATGGCCAGACACACCGAACACACCAGTACCTTGTCGACTCCTTGCGCCATTTTCGCTGGCAGGTATGTGAGGATTTGGCATGCTCACAAGCGCCTCCGCGGGCTGAGTTTGGGATCCGAAGGGGTATTGTTCAGATGCGAAGTATTTAGGAGGACTTCCCACTTTGTCGTATGCTGGAAGAACATCTTTTCCGTCCCACTCAGGATCATCCGGTCTACCGAGGCGGCGTCCGTCTGCATCCGTATCCGCAGCACGTACACGGCGTTGACCGAGTCGATACGTGGCATTGACGGGGGCTAGGGGTCCTCCCGGTAATTGATACGATGGACCATAGACACGTTCTTCTGGTCGTGGGCTAGCTCTACGCCGGCCGCATATGAAGAACTCGGTTGCAGGACGGTTCGACCTGCGTAGTATGTACAATCTGATCACGGAGCATATGAATCAGAACTATTTTGCAGCAGGACAGTTTCATTTTCTGCATACCTCCATGCCACTAGCAGAAGGGTAACGCCTACTGCAGCGATGAAGTAGACGTGTTGGAAGATCGACTGAAAGAAAGTCATGCCCCATTTTGCCAAGCGAACACAGCAGCATTGCTTACCTGGCTAGAATTGCTTTGGGTAGGGTCGTCGCCGAGCGCCCTTGTCCAAAAGACTGGTATGACGGTCATTTTGTAACGTCAGCACGGGGAATTACTGCGGCATGTGAACCCCAATCGCAAGACCTAAGTACGGCGCAAGCGCATACCTCAGATGGGCTCAAATGACCTAGTTTGGCGTGGTGGGATACCGACGGACCGACGGGTGTCGCTTCCAACCCGGGCCGTACTGGATATGTGACACAGTCGTACATCGCATTTGCTCGATAATAGTGATACAATACATAGGGAACTCTAAGTCGGGTATACATATGTATAAAATGGTGAGTGGATACGATAGATTTAAGATGCGTTAGGCTGGTATGCCGGTGGTGGAGTGGTTGGAGCCATCGAATGGTGATGATGATGATGATGCACATATGGCATCTGCGCAGCAAAGCTAGAACCATACACTGCTGTAGGGTGGGAATGGGTGTTCCCCCCGACAAAGAAACGGGACGGAGAACGGCGGTTCTTCCTCGACCGGATTATCATGCTGTGATCGAGAGAGTATCAGCCTGTGGTGGTGGTGGTGGTGGTATAGAAAAAATGCACCTCAGTATTATAATGAAGACTATGACGCCGAATAATGCCCCGATAACCCAGGGCCAGGCTGTGAAATCGCCCGGAGACTTATAGGAATTAAGGTTAGTTGAAACTTGGAGACCCAGATCGACTCGGACTGACAGTATAGGACCTTGGCCTAAGGGATAGGAGTTCTGGCGAAGCGGGGGCCATGGAGAAGAGTGAAGCGCGGAGAAGAGGGTGGTTTCTTAAGTATATCACTGGCTCGCCTGCTGCGCTACGATGCACTGCCGCCATTCCAGTGTCTGTTCTGTTGATCGCATCCCAACGAGGGAACTAGTTTCCCATCCAAAGGAATGTTATGTTGTGTTATGGTATCATCAGCAATACAAGATTGCCAACTGGATGGGCATATCTGGACGAGGGAGAGGTAAGACTCGCAAACGACAGAGGTGAACGTACGGACCCAGTGCGTATGAAAATCTCAGTATCCAGCAGCATTGCCTTGTGCGATAATGTCCAGTGTAGAATATACCAACCAGATATTCGTGAAAGAAATCTAGAAGATATTGCACAGCTCCTGATACCAACCTTCATTAAGCGGGCGCCAATAATTGTCACCCCACAAATGTAAAAGCAGCCAGCTCTAACACAGACGTGTTTCGGAGATCCAAGGCAGAATCTCTTCCAGTAAGCCTTGGTGATAAAAGAGCGACGCGTCTGGAATAGTCTCATCAATGTGCGCAGTCCGGGGATCACTGGGCCCATAAAAAAGGAGCTGAGCGGAGAGTGGCTTCGCTAGCGTATGACGTTTATTCTGGTCAAACTCGGGTTCGTTAAGGCGCTCCGATGATGTAATTTGACATCCAGGGGACGCACGTGATTTCAGGCCAGGTCGGACTTTTACGGTAGGTCCCTGACTTCAAGGCCTGACTGTCCTGAGCCTACGCTCTGCATGGCTATACTACAGCTGACAGTGCCCTTCATGGACATGCGTTAACAGCGTTGCCTTTGCAACTTAGGACGCCGCTCCTCCACTGCGGAATCTAGTCGAATGTGTGTCGTGAATGCAATGTACGAATATGAGAAACAAATGTGCAGTAGTTCTAATAATACAAACCAGCATCTTCCAAAATAACTTCCCCACTCGTCTATCAGTTAGATGAAGCATGGTACGTGGGTGGGGGTAGCCTTGGAGCAACTGGGGCTGGTAGCTGCAAACGTATTTGACTCCCACCGCTCCTGGCGCCGTTTTCCCGAGGTATATAGGGCGGTGGCGGTTCGGACCAGCCGTACCTGGATGTCCTCCTTTCTGACTCGACGTATCTGGGCAGTTCACCGATATTATCGTATTGAGGAGGGTCGGGTCGGTTAGGGTCACCTCCATTCATCTCACTATCTCGGTCATAGCTAGCGCGACGTTTTCGAATGGTGCTATACACGGCTCGGATGGGCGACAGTAGTTTTTTGAACAAGGTGCCTATGAAAGCACGGGCTCGTTGCACTGGATGATGGATAGAAGTCGAGGAAATCAACGAAGACCCAGTAATTGGATAAGGAAAGCATACCAAAAAGAAATCGTCTAGATTTGAGGAAGGTGAACAGTGGTTTGTGGTAGCAATACTGAGCTGGACACACCTGCAAACGAAAAGGAGCATTATCACCACGACTATCGTGGTAATCACGCCAATCTCGAAGGTATTGGGGGACGCTGACTGAGGAAAAGCAGATGAGGTGCAAATCTTTATAGCTTCGTTGAACTACTTACCCCACTGTCCCCACTGTCCGGCCCATAGTCGTCCGGATCGGAGAAGATTGGGTCGTTGGGGAGGTTCAAGCCTGGTGTGTTGGAGGGCGTAGATGAGTTCGACATGGGCACGACACTCATGAACTCATTGTATTTATAGTGGAATGCGTTGGTTTGGCAGAGGGACAGCCAATGGCATTGGTCGCTCTGCAAAAGTTTAAGAACGAGGAACCTGACTATCCTGGGAAACTGGCCTGTGCCCGTCGTCGGAATGGATGTGGGACAGGGGCAATGGTTACGATGCCTGCCGATGGTCATGTGAGGGTGAACCTTTGCTTCCAGTCCCGTATCCTTGAGCAGCTAATGTACAAGATCGCAACTAGGTATGTAACTAACAAATAACAAATACAGCGTAGATCAACTTCATGGTGGGTGGTATGCAGGTGGTGGAGGTCTTAGACCTCCACAATCCAACGTGTTCAACTGTTCTTGAACACGAATAGCAGGAACATCGGCAAGTGAACTGGGCTCACTGGCAGTTTGCTCATCACGTGTGTCATGTCCTACATGGCATGGCGGTACGTTCACGGGTAGCTGCCTAGACTGGCAACCCACAGATAACCTAAAGCTCGTCGACGCAGACTCGATGTATGATGGTGGTCCTCCACATTTGTCGTATTTCGGAAGAACATCACTTTCGTTCCACTCGGGGTCATCTGGAGTTCCTAGTCGACGCCCGTCTGCATCGGTATCTGCAGCCCGCACGTGACCGCGCGGGCGATATGCTGCCTCGACACCAGATAATGGGATGGAGGCATGATACGACATGCTAGATGCCCGTGCGTTGGTAGTAGATACGCGGTTTCTCTTACGGACGGCATGTACTCTTGAAAGAGATGAGAGACGCCCATATCTGACGATCAGTTGCACGTACTTCCAGGCCACAAGGACAAACAAGATGACGATTGCACCAGCTGCATTGGCATATTGGGAAGCTGAGGTTGACTGTGGGGAATCAGAATCTGATAGGCGAGCCTAAATCCAATCACCGACCTGATCACTATCAATAGACGCTCGATCCTGCAAGTGCTGTGAGATGGGAGTCATTAACAAGTTGACACTTACACTCGTCCTAATCACTTGCAAAGATCAGATGCGGCTGACTTTGCCACGGCAACAAACAGACACAAACAGATGTTCCTATTTTGTCATTAGGTGCGGGTGTCGGTTGGTATGGACGATGAGCTGGATGCACTCCTCGTCGCCGTCGCCGACCACATCCACGCCAAGGGTTGGCCCAGTCCTACAAGCTATGGCTGGCTCGAGATTCTTCCCAAAGACTACTAACATCATATCTCCATCGTACACAACCCACATCAATTCAGGGGATCCTGTCCGAGCGTCCGTTGCTCATCTCCTCGTCCGGGCCTACACGCTCCCCTGCTCGACTGCAGCACAGGCATTCTCGCAGCTGGTTCAGCCCACAGCGAGATTCCAACTGGCTCTCGATGCATTGCTTCCGCTTCTCAACTCGTCTGTCGAGGTGAGTGCATTGATCCCGAATATGCTGTGTACACGCATATCTACCCTACCACACCATAGCTCGCGCAACGTATCCTCGTCTCATTTATTCTGTATTCAATGTACGCTCCTTACCCCATGTCACTCAACCCCTTCAAGTCTGCTTTGTACGCTACATTCATCAAGGAGAAAGGCTACGCTGTCCAGGTCGCTGCAGAGGGTGGCTTCAGCGAAAACGAGCAATTGGTCTGGGTCCTCTGGAAAATATTGAAAGGGGACGGAAATGATGTAATGCTTGTCTCACTTATTCGTCTCAGGGGATGTGACAGACTATCATCAGATCGGACCCTATTCCCCAAGCACGCTCACCAGGTCTCCGCTACTCCCTGAGCTCAGAGCATCCAATCTCATTCTGGACGATGAGATTTTCTTGGATTCAGATCTATCCGACCCGTATGTAGACAGATTTGCTCGTTCCGTATAGATCATGCTATATCTGGCTTCTCAGGGCTATTTCCGGGGCCACTTCACAAGGTTCACAGCGTCATGACATAAATGGCGTTTCTGCCGGTCTGTCATCGACAGTAACCGCAGAAACACATATCTCTCCAGAGGATGACGAACGAAACGAACGTACTACTCAAGGAATGAAGTTGCTCCTTGCCGCCCGTGATCGGACACTGACGCTCACGGAACAACGGGTAATGCATCTTGATCGGTCCAGGGTGCAGCATTGATCACCGTACCTGCAGATCCTGTCACCTTTGATACCCAGTTTAACGTCACCCCCCGTGGTCACGTCCATGGACCTCCCACCCATTGTCGCTCATAATCCTAACGTAGCTTATCAACTCGTTTTGGCGCTGCTCACCTCGGCCCCGCTTAATGCCCACCCTCACGGTTCATCTGTCTATTTAGATGCTTTAAAGCAACTTCCTCCCACTTTACCTTCCTTTGATCTCCTCGTGCGCTTGCTACAGGACACGACGACTCTGACCGACTTCGCCACCGGCGGAAAGACGACCATCACTGACGTCGTCCGCTTGGAGGTCCTCGGTCGCTTCATCCACGAGAGCATCAAATGGCTCGAAAATGCAGAACGAGAAGAACGCGATGGGCTCATCAGTGATGACCGCTTTGCAAAGGGTGTCCAGAACGTGGGTAGTCACGGTTGTATGTGATGTAAAACTGACCTTTGATACCCAGCTTTGTCGCTTCTACTCTTCTCTCATGAGGCAGTCCATCGTGGATCCAGCCTCAGACGCGGACTCCACCGAAATGGTTCATTTCACACTGTGCAACTCTCGATTCGAGGAAGCCAATGCTCTCTACCGCGTCTTGGCCGCTGGAAGGTTCTGACGGACTTTATCCTCTCCCACTGTCTTGCACTCAAGGTCGTATGTATGCATTTCTTAGAGGCTCTGGTTCCATGCCATCATCTCGCCGTTTTTATCATGTCTATCCAGGCTCACTTTAAATTCTATGCTTGTCCTCACTACCGTTGTAGTACTTATACGCATGCCGCTCACGATCTCGTAGCTCAACGATATTTTTCATGCCTTCCTGTATTAAGGTAGTGTTTGGTAGCTTGTCTATGTCGATTCCATCGTTATCCCCCGCTGGTTCTGAGTTGAAATTTCTATTCTAGTTTGTCGACCATGTGCCGCTTTTCGAATTACAACAGGTTCCATTGCTATGTACGCAACTAAGAATTATAGACAGCGTGAAAAGAAAGCTGCGCAAAGGAAACGGAAATCAGGGATCAGTGTCATCCATAACCAGCAGAAAGACAGTCAACGTGGTAGTATGTGGTGACCAGAGAAAACCAGTTCGTCACTGCCAAACAGCCTGAAAAAGAATGGATATGTATCACGAGAGTTAGACAGGACAGGATAGAGAAATAGATTACAGTGGTAACGCAAAAAAACAAACAACATAAAACCAAAATCATGTGAGGGTAACTTATGACGATGACGCTTGTGGCTTCGTCTTGAATCGCAAGAGAGATGCCAGGCCTGACGCTGCACACGCCTTCTTCATAAAATCATGCTAACGAACAGATGTGTCAGATCAACGAAACGCGTGGAGAAAACGACTGACATGCAATAGCTCGCTCGAATTCGCCCGACTCCTCACATCGACACAGAGGCAAACACTAAGGAAGTTTTTAAGCTCCTTGCTCAACGCCTCAGGTTTCTTGAGCGTCGGCGTTCCGTTTGTGGCGATGAGGTAGAGCGCCTTGAGCGGCTCCTCGTCAAGATAGGGGGGTTCGTTCTCGATCATCTCGATCGCCATGATACCGAGCGACCAGATGTCGACTTTCGCACCATACTCTTTCTGCTTAACGACTTCGGGTGCCATCCAGTAGGGCGTTCCCACCATCGTAGCACGCTTCGACTTTTGATCAGTAAGTTTGGCGCAGAAGCCAAAATCAGCTAAGAAGGGATGTCAGCGTAAGGAAGAGATACTGAGTGGCGAAATGCACGCACTGATCTTGACACGACCCTGCGCATCCAGTAAGACATTATCAGACTTGATATCGCGATGAATTATAGATTGGCTATGCAGATGACATAGGCCCTTGCAAGTCTATGGTGGGAGGGTGAGTAGACCATTATACACCATAGGCGACAACACACCTCCAAACATATACTCGAAATCTGATCCTCCTCCAATGTATTATTCTCAATGATATCTGTGAGCGCACCGCCCTCCATATATTCCATCACAACCCAAAGTTCCGTATTCTTGACGAGATACGCATCGAGGAAGTTGACAATATTAGGGTGTTGTGATTCCTTCATGACAAGAATCTCGTTCACGATCAATTCCTTCCGTGGCTGGTGTGAGAGATCCATCTCTTTGATGGCTACTTTCTGGTTCGTTCGTTGTGATGGGTTGGTCGCCAGCATTTTGGCAACGTAGACGTGTCCAGATGCGCTATAAAGAATCCGGTGTTCACGACCAGTAAAGTCAAGAAGGTGGGTACTTACCCCTGTCCAACTTTCTTGATCTTGCTGTACAGCGTCTTCGGATCGTCTTCTGACACGACAGAGCGGAGTTTCTCCATGATCTGAGCCTCCGTCATCGTGCTGATGCGCTTCTCTTTCTCCTTGGGCTTCTCGTTCAGCTTCCGTGCGGCCTCGGCTACGCCCGGGTCTTCTCCATCGGCGGCAGTTACTGTCACCTCAGGTGTAGGGTCCTTCTTCTTATTGGGCTGCAAAGGTTTGACGGGTACTGGGCCAGTAGCTGCACCGGCACCAGACTGGGCAACCGCAGAGGTAGGTTTGGAAGGAACCGCCGGAGGCCGCAATTGTGGGTCTGCAGACTCCTTCAGCTGCCTCTCTCGTTCGCGCTCTCGTTCTCGTTCCTTCTCCCTTTCCCGTTCTCGTTCTCGTTCGCGCTCCTTTTCCCTCTCCCGTTCGCGCTCCCTTTCCTTCTCCCTCTCCTCGCGTCTCCGTTGTTCCCTCTGTTCGCGTACCTTCTGCGCAAGAGCATCCACAGATGGCCCCTTATCTATAGAGGGCTTCGGCGTCCCTTGCTCGGGGATATTCTGTACTTGTGCACGAGCACGTAAATCAGTAGAGGGTGTGTGATTTGATATAGGTTGCTTGGGTGCGGCGGGAGCAGGCCTTGTGGCCGTCAGGAGGGGACGAGGTGGAGCGGGTCGACTGGGCTGCAAGGCCGAGCTCGACTGCAGCATCGGCGGGATCGGTTGGCGCGAGCCACCTCCCTGGCCTGAGGATATTGAACTAGTGTGCTGGGTATGAGAGCTATTCACAAGTTCGGCGGCTCGGGCTGCCGCGAGGGCAGTCTGTGATGGCGAGCTGTTTGCAGGCATTTCAGGGGAAGAGTCTTGTCGTTTCATCGTGCCTGGCCGTACGTCCAACGGAGAAGATATTTTTCCGAGTGCACTGCCGCCAAGACCAGTGCCTGCGTTGAATCGCGGTGGGGCAGACGGGCCGTCCATCGAGTACGAGGAGAGGGTTCCGACGAGAGTAGATGCGTTGGAGTTGGTGGACACGGAGCGTGTGATGGGGGGCATGCCCATTCCCATTTCTTCGAGCTCACGTTTCTGGTGGTCGGTGTAGAATTCGAGGACGTCCAGTACCGCCTGTGGGTCTCTGGCATAGTCCTCGCGGGTAATGGCGGACTTTGTGAGCAGTTTGCTCCATTGTTCAGGCATGCCCTGTTAGGAGAATACGTCATCTTTCATCTCCAAACAACGAGGGTGACCCTAACGTACGGTGAAGGCACCGGTGATGGGATCGAAGCCAACGTGTACTTTGTGCACGAAGTTGGTGGGGTTGCTCACCCCCATCAACGGACTGCGAGAATAAATATCGTCCTGCCAACCATACAATTCCTCGTCGTTCTTGAGAGACATGTGGTATCGCTTTTCCTTAGTCTCCAGGAGCAGACAGTATGGTTTCAAGTCCACTCGCTCGATGTTGGTGATGTCAGACAACGGGATGGAGCTCTGTTGGGGCGCAGACTACAATGGCAGAAGCCCGAGTTCAGGGTTGAATGTGGCCAGTATGAGGGGGAGGGGAGATCACACACCTCTGCTTTGTGAATGGCCAAGGCATCCTCCCTGAGAACGAGCCACTTGCGGAGGAACATGAAGCTGGCGAAGCCCTCCTCCTTCAAGCTGACAGTGCCACATCGGATGACGTTTGAACCAAGTCCTAAGTCTGGATGTCGGAGAGGGGACCCTCCAATGCCAGTATAATCAGGTGAATACGACGAACCGGATGAGAAGGTTGCGCTATAACCTGAATTCTGTAATTTATTGTTGTAAGGAGAAGAAGAAGCAGTATCTGTTGCTCTCCGTACTGGTGCTTGGGGAGCGGGTCTGGAAGGCGTGAGGTTGGTCGCCGTGATCTGATTGAAGGCCATCGAGGGCCAATAGATATGTGCAGTGGGTTAACCTTGGTGTGTACGACGTCGATGTCCTCGTTGATGGCGATGGCGGCGACGTGAATTTGGACGTTGAAGTGGACGATGGCGGCGATGAACCGTTTCTTGTTCGTGGCTTTAACTCGGATCTATCCGCCATTCGACATTACTACGGTAACAAAACCACTACATAATGACTACGACTACTTGTTCTTGGTCATGCTGTCTTCTACTTGAGTGTTTTATTTCTCGACGACAGTGAATGTGACATACCGGTAAATGAACCTCTTCTTGGTGTGAGCAAACTCACCCAGCTTGTGTCCAATCATGTCCTGGGTAACGGTCACAGGAATATAGTCTTTACCATTGTGCACCATGAAACGAATGCTACAAACACTAGTCAGCTCGGCCTCGTACACTCGACGAGTCTCATACCCGACGAAATTAGGCAGAATGGTGCACGACCGTGCTTGTGTTCTTATTGGGGCATTGTCCTCCAATGCCTGTGTCAAGTTCGGAAAGGCAACAAAGTATGGACCTGAGACAACTCAGCTGTTGGAGGGTATTATCCGTGGCCCACTCACCCTTCCAAGCAGACCTCCCGGATCGCAAAATCAAGGATAGCTGCATGTCAAGCAGAGACAAATAATTTTGTATACAAAATTAAATTGCGACGTGTAAACTGGACACAGCCACTGCAACCAGGACTAACCAGGATCAGATAGATTCCCTTTCCATTCTTTCGTCGGACACTATCGTTGACTGGACCAGCTCGGGAACGTTTCAACTCCAGCCCCCGGGGATAGCAATAGCGTGTGCAGAGACGAGTTGAAGGTAAATTTTACAATACACTTCGTTAACTTATATTTGTAGGTGGCCTAGCAAATGGTCTCTGGTAGTTTCCATCCCCTCAGATTTTTTAGTGTTACTCTCAATACTGGTTAGATAAGGTGCTCTCAAGCATCCTCTCCTCATCTGCCTCGGATTCATGCACCTTAATCACGACATCACGCTCGAAAATAACATACGCAGAAAAATAGTCCAACCGCCAAATGTTCTCTTAGGCTTGCAAGCGCGACAGCATCACATTGTGCATGTAGGCATCCAGGGAATGTTTGCGAAGGCCGTTTCAGGTTTTCCTGCACTCAAAGAGTCAATGTTGCCTACAAACACGGTGAGTCGAAACCATTTCACACCAGTCTTGACAGGTTTCTGAGAAAGAAGTACTCACTTCCCTACTGTACTCCCATCTCTGCTTCTGCTTCTGCACTCATGTCTGTACCCCGGAATACTAATCCAATGTGCTCTCCGAAATCAAAGACTTCGGCGTCCACATAAGCTAATGCTACCCCTCGTAGCTGAAATGTTCCGCTCGACCTTGGATGGCAAGTTGTTGGGGTTAGTAGTATAAGTATTGGGCCATTGCATGTGTTGATTGTTGTGCGTGCTTTTGGTGTCGGGGGTGGGGGTAATGAGGTGACCCATTAGCCCAGGTAGAGCCGTGAATCGCTCTACGTCAGACACCTGCCAGAGCTGAGAGTGCGATGTACGAGACGCCACGCGCTGCATTTCTACCGCTTAAGAGGACAGGAAGAGAAGTCCTCTTCACCAGGCTATTTCATTGTTATTTGTACATTGGTTGGACAGACTTACTCCGAGGTACCACTACGCTGTTGCGGTCGCAGTGCATAATTCCCCGTATACTCCAAATCGTGGTCCCTTCAGCAATACGCATTCCCAACGCAAAGCGAATGTCTCTGGGATCGCAGATGGTAGAGGAAGGTTTCGTCTCAGTGGAAATACACCAGATTGCATCACCTTTCGCTCCTAATCAGTCCAGTTGTATCGTTTCTGTACTCGTACAGGCCAATACTATTAGATCTACAAGATGCTGTACTTGACGCCGATATGCCATTGGACGCTTCAGCCGCTAGCTGTGCTGATGCTCTGCAGTCAGGACACACGTGTTGTCCTTGTGCCCTTACCACCACCATCAGTCGTCAACACCGGGTTGGGGTTTAAACGGACAAACCATTCTGTGAGTTATGTCCATCAGTTTTCATTTGCGTTCTCAACGCGATATAAGTCGTCGACCAACTAAAGGGAACCAACACGTATGCTGTTCGTTCAAGCACCTGTTTCTGATTTTAGTTGTTACCAGTTCGTCTAGAGCAGGTATGAGTACCATTCTGCAGCTGTCCATCACGTCCTAACATAGAGGCAGCATGCGATTGATCAACGTACAAGCATTTATCGAGAGGGAGCGGAAGATGCGCTTGGGGTGGCCAGTGAATCGTCGAATGAAGATCCTCGAGTTCCATGATGACAACGCCACAGACTACGCGATTTTATCTCACCGGTGGATTGATCAAGAAGTCAACTATGATGAGATCACCGAGCTCGCAAAGATGGAAAAGGACGAACAGGATGAAATTCGCCACGGCATCGGCTATCGAAAGATCCTTGCTAGCTGTGAGCAGGCCAAGAGGGATGGGTATGAGTAGCTGTGGGTCGACACTTGCTGCATCGACAAGCGAAGCAGCGCAGAATTATCCGAGGCGATCAATTCCATGTACCGGTGGTATCAGAACTCGAGTGTATGCTATGCGTACCTCCACGATGTCCCTGGTACCTCTTTTCCCACTGCGAGTGACTATGAGAAGTACTGCAAATCCGACGGCTGGCCAGAGTGGTTCTCGCGTGGGTGGACCCTACAGGAGATGATAGCACTGGGGAATGTCCAGTTCTTCAACCAGAATTGGCAGTCTATCGGCGACAAGAGGACACTTGCATCTACCTTGGAAGAAATCACTCGAGTTCCAGAGCAGATATTGACAAATGGACTTTCCCCCTATCGTCCCTGCGTTGCTAAAATCATGTCATGGGCTGCCAATCGGAAGACGACTCGAGTCGAGGATAGAGCCTATTCGCTGTTAGGTCTGTTGGATGTGAATATGCCGATGCTGTATGGAGAGGGGAAGAAAGCATTTCACCGTCTTCAGCTGGAGATCATCCGTGTGTCGGATGACCAAAGCATCTTTGCATGGGGAGCAGGTTGTTGCGGAGATGGTGGGCGGACTGGCAGTATCCTTGCTGACGACCCGAGCTTCTTTCGGGATTGTGATGAAATGGAGTTGATGGATCGCGACAAGTTCATCGAAGACGTCGTGACAGGGTTCACCCCAAAAGAAGAGCTCCACTTAATCGAGGATCGAGTTGGTGTCTTCCCCGTCACCAATCGCGGCATCCAAATTTGGATGCTCCTCTTTCCCTTGGAAAACTCAGACTCGGTCTTCGAAGCCTGGCTGCCATGCGGGGATACTGGTAACTCAGTGCAAATCAACTTGGTTTTGTGGGATTCCAACTATTATAGATATTGCATGCGGGACAACTACTTTCGTACAAAAAGGACTGCACAATTCCGCCAAATCTACCTCAGATATCATCAAGACTCGCTGCATCCTGAAGTCACATTCAAAATTGATGACAGTGCGACCATCAACAACGGTTTCATCTGTATCACATACCGAGACCAAGCTAAGGATGAAGGTGGACACGACGGCAACACATTAATGCTAACTAGCACTGATCCTCTGCGCATCAAAGTCTATTCTGATTGTCGAAATGACTGTTGCTTTGCAGTGTGCTTTGGACAATGCCTTGGCCAGGATTGGATGCGCGTCATTTACGAGCTGCCCACCAAGAAAGGTCAATTGGCACGCAACCCCTATACTGTATTCTTTGATATGCTGTTGAGTGGACCAGACTATGCCAAATCCATGGCTGAGGCGCGTCGTTCTACACTTTTTACTTGTGTCTGGGTCAAGCACGTCTTTTCCCTGGATCAACCTGGACCATACGGACTTCTTGCATTGTGTGGAACAGGTCAAGAAACTGTGGAGCTAAGATCGAAGTATTTCAGCATCCTTATAGCGGACCAGAAAAATGGATTGGCGTCCCTGTTGAGGTAGGTGGATTCTTCCTTGCATATATGCATTATCTCATTAACATTGATACCATTGATAGAAAACCGATGATCCCAACTGTGACATGCGGAATCTTAATCTTACGATATGGCATAGTAGGAATGCGTGTCGGCTGAGGGTGGATGGGGTCTACTTCGAATTCTCGCGAGCACCTGATGGGACAAAGGTGAGCATGCCCACCTTCCAGACTCGGTTTGCTCTCACAAGCACAGGTGGGAGATTACGGTTATCTTACGGGCTGCGAGGACTTCCGCTGTGAGGGAAACATCTTTGATGACCTCAGGTCCCTTCCTTCGAAGCCGGTCATCACCCCCAAGAGAGACAGGCTGAAGGACAGGCTAGAGGACGATATAGATTCTGACGCATATGTGACAGCCTGCAAATCCATGTATGGCGGCAAGCACCATCTGTACGACCCAATTATATCGACACTATATAACCACGATTTCAACTCACTGTTGGCCTCTACTGGAATCATCAACGGATATCTCGTCAGAAGTGTCATAGAGTGTCCCACTGTGCCTCCCGAGGGACTTTCCGGTCCAACAGCGTTCTATAGGAGCTCAGATGGATGTGAGTGCATGTGCCTTCAACTATTGCATACATTATGTTCAATATCTGATTGTTGGATTAGCCTCCGCAATTCACCCTCCGCCCACTTGGTGTGACCTTGTGAAGCCATTTGCTTGGTACCGATATGAGGCCGTTGATTCTGGGTCAGAGGAGTGGTCAAGCGATGACAAGTCATCAAAGTCAGAGGATGAACACACCGGCGCTAATTCTGCATGAGAGTTGTCAAGAGAGGAGTTGAAAGCCAAGACGGTGGATGATAAGGCCCAGAGTTAAGTACATACATCGACGAGGTTGACTTGGCGGTTATGAAGCGTGAGTTTTTCAGTCAAGTAATTCTGACTTGTTGTTCGTCTGCTGTGTGTTTTCTTATGTATAGATTCGTCTGCCCGTATCTACTGTGTACTTTGATGTGTATCATAACCTATCATAACCACTCGAGTCTGTAGTTTGAAATGTGTTGACTTTCATAATACTCTCTTGACAATATGTTGTGCTTCACCATTTCATCATGCGCATACTGACACTCAGTGTTGATTCTCAACCATTTTCACCTCTCTCAGATTTTTATCCACAAAGGCACTCTATACGACTCAGTCAGCCCGGGTGCAGAGGACATGACCAATAAAGCAATACACGTTGGACCATAACCTACGCGATAAAACATGCCCATTCTCTTGCAAGATTCTGCCAGTACATGCACCATGCTTCCAAATCCACTGGGAGTGAGCGAGAGAAGACCATTGTGTGGTTCGCTATAACAGAGGAACCAGTCTTTCCTGGATACGACGGTCAGTACCTGAGAGACGAGTTCTGCGTGGTGCTGAGTAGGATTCTGCATATCCGGCTGTGCAGTGTGTAGGTGTGACGAAGGGTCGCTAGTAGTGTGTAAAGGGTCTGCATGTTGATGACACTCACGATCCAGAGGACGAGTGACCCCATGTACTCCCCACCTGAATGAGCATGCCGGAGCCTCATGTATGCTCAGTGGACTATAGCATGATCCATGGTACTTAACCAAAGAACCTATTATACGAAAAGAAAACCCATATAGTGGAAAGTCTCGATACAGCCCCTCCTGCAAAATGTAAGGTTGCCACCAATTTGATCCACTTTGCCTTACTTGCTCCATTCGTGTACCCATTCATCCTCCTACATACCGTCTTCGTCCTAATGAAACACCTATTCTCTGCTACGATGCCCATGCCAGAAGCCTTCTTGACAAGCTTCTCCAGAGCACTCTTTACAGACCACTGAGTCCATACTTCATTTCTCGGGTCATTCGCCAATCGTTCGAAGAGCACTTGCATAGCCTCCTTAGGGGGTGTAACCATCAGTCCATTTCTGATCTGCATCACTTCCATCATGGCACGCTTTGACATATCGCAGACCCAGTTGCAACCTTCGAAGTCGATGAAGATGAGGCGAAAGACGGAAGTGTCAGTATTTGGGGAGTAGCTACACGGGATCAAGGTATGGGACGAACGAGGAGTCGGTAGAGAACCGATGTGTTGAGTGGTTGGTTGGGGAAGGAGGGCACTTGAAGAAGCCTGGATTATGTCAGTTACGAAGGACTTGCCAACGGGACATGATCAAGGCACATTTAGAGTGAGTCACATACAACCAAGGGCAAGTGTACGACACACCCACCTGATAGAGCCTTTTCCATCCCACATCTATCATATAGGTTGATGAAAATATAGGAACGGAACCCAGAGTATACCTTGTAAATTACACTCGCATCAGTATCCCCGAAATTTCAGAAGGGATGCGACCTACCGGCTCACCCCCGTTCAATATTGGTGTTCTCTTTCCCTACTGACATTTAATCCCATAATGTGTTCAAGGGTCCATTCCTTCCCTCAAAACTGGACACCACATATGCATCAGCGACAGATGAAAGGCAGAAGTACTGGCTGAAGGTCACCTGTTGCGTATGCAGGACCATAACAGGTTGGCAGGCAAGCGTCGAGAACACGGAATTGACCCACGTGGTGACAAGACACCGCCCGCAAGGTCGCTGGATTGGAAGGTTAGTTAGAGAACAACGTGTATGAATGTGATGGGTGCGATAAACATGAAGATAGGACATACCCTGCAGGTGTAGAAATTGGGTTGGGTGTGGCTCCTGACTGAGAACTGGTCCATGTCGACGAACTTGATAAATGGAGTACGAACATCTGATTTGGGAGATCCAAGAAGAACGCCAAGAAATATCATTGAATATGCACAAGCTCCAAACCCTGAGATTGTCGACGATAGTCTTGAGGAGGTCTTCCGACAATCACTGGTTGAATGCAGGCCATCCTGGGACTACGCGACTGGAATATGATCCTGGGTCTAATCGGTGTTGATGTCTGGAGTGGGTGGATTAGTCGAGAGCAATGATGGTGGGAAGGAACGAATGTCTGCAAACATCGGAAACCATAGAATTTAGTCAGGTTCTCTGGACGACGTGCAACCAAGGATATTTTTCAAGTTTATGATGTGTAGCATGCACCTAAGAAATTTGACCACCCAGATATATCGGCGCTAGCCTCTTCACTGTGTTGTGATGATGAATGGCCAAGAAGCTTCCTCAACGTTGATCCAGTGTGACGTCTCTGTACAAAGTCATGGCGAACATGCCGTATAAGAGAATATACTAGAGTCAAGATACCCCTCGTTGCAGTGATTAGCAAAGTAGCAATGGAGGAATCTTGACGCGGGTTGAGCAATCAGGTCTGATCTCGTGTTGTTGATGCATTGTTGGAATGACAGAGTGCCGAGTCCGTGAGGGGACGCTTTGGATTGATAACTTGTCCACTGGCGGTGTAAGTCAACAACTGAGGGACAAACCCTTTGTGGATTTCTGAGTGATGTTGAACTACAAGAAGGGTATGCGTGTTGGATCCAACTGGGCAAGGAAAACGAATGTGTGATGTGCGTCCACCACGCTGATGTGGCAACCAGTGTGGTTGAGTACGCAAGCAAGGAGTTGTCAGAATATTTAGTTACTATGTGTCAAACTCACAAGACACCTTTGATTGACAGTAATTATCTTTTGATATATGAGATTTCTACCTACAGATAAGTAGATCGTAGTTTTACCTGTACCCATCCATCCATCGTGGTCACCTGATCGTCTCAACCTGCGAATTCTAACAGGAGTTGGACCAGGACTGCAGGTTATGCACGTGCGGTCAGCTGTCCCACACGAAATCATGGATCTCATGCAAGACAGTCATCATAACACTTATCTTCTCTGCTACGGACCATCTACATCCGATCAGGTTCTCACTCGAGGTTATGCACTTCATACAACGCAGCCGTCAACACAATCGTCACCATAAACTTACTCGCACTCTCCGTGCAGGGCACAGAGACGCATGTTCATGCAGCGAATGGATGAATGGTAAACAGGAAGGTGAGAAGGTGCACTCTCGTTCCTTGTATTTACCATTGCCGTGAACCATATGATAAACAAGACGAATGGAAAATGCTATGGGGTTGTATCACTCCTGTCCTGCCCATGGATACTGGCTAACCCACCACTACCTGTCATCCTCCAGCTCTGTTCCTACCTCCATTTCTACATCCATATCCACAGGCGCAATGTAATATCAATCTAACTTCCTCTCCAGAAACGAATATTTAGTCCAAATAAGTCGGTGCTATGCCTTCGTAGTTGAAGTGTTCTGTTTAGCCTTGGATAGTGAGTTGATGTTATCCCTTCGGTAGTAATGTCTCTGGGATCGCAAATAGTAGAGAAAGGTTTTGGGGCTTGTTGAAAATGTGCTTGACTATAACTTTGCTGTCGCTGCTATTTACTCCCACTGTACTGCAATCGTACAGGAGAATCAATATGTACGATGGGATCGATAAGATGGTTGACGCTGGTACAGTAGCTGATTTAGATCTTTCGAGCGATCCCTCGCCAATGGGTTACTAGATGCCGGTATGTCATCGGGCACTCAGTTGCTAGCCGTGCCGACTATTCAGTCAGTCAGGAAACCCACAGCTTGTCCTTGTACCTTTACCACCACCACAGGTCATTAACACTGCGTGAAGGTTCAATTAAGCAGATAAACCCTTGTGTAAGCCTTGTTCACCAGTTTTCCTCTGCCATTTATGTGTGCATCTAGTAACATTCTGTCGTCCAGCCAAAGAGAACACGCACAACCCCATTACCCTAGCCACACGCATACTGTTCGATCGTGCACCTGTATTCATCGGCAGTTCACCTGAAGGAGGTATGAACGCCATTTCATAATGGTTGACTAGGTCTGAGACAGACATGCATAGACTCGTAGCATGCATCTGATCAACGTACAAGCATTTATCGAGAGGGAGCGGAAGATGCGCTTGGGGTGGCCAGTGAATCGTCGAATGAAGATCCTCGAGTTCCATGATGACAACGCCACAGACTACGCGATTTTATCTCACCGGTGGATTGATCAAGAAGTCAACTATGATGAGATCGCTGAGCTCACAAAGATGGAAAAAGACGAACAGGATGAAATTCGCCACCGCGATGGCTATCGAAAGATCCTTGCTAGCTGTGAGCAAGCTGAGAGGGATGGGTACGAATGGCTATGGGTCGACACTTGCTGCATCAACAAGCGAAGCAGCGCAGAGCTATCCGAGGCGATCAATTCCATGTACCGGTGGTATCAAAACTCGAGTGTATGCTATGTGTACTTCCACGACGTCCCTAGTACCTCTTTTCCCACTAAGCCTGACAAGAGGACGTATCCAAATTCCGATGGGTGGCCAGAGTGGTTCTCGCGTGGGTGGACCCTACAGGAGATGATAGCACCGGGGAATGTCCAGTTCTTCAACCAGAATTGGCAGTCCATCGGCGACAAGAAAATGCTTGCAGATACCTTGGAAGAAATCACTCAAGTTCCATCGTATATATTGACAGGTGGACTCTCCACCTACCGTCCCTGCGTCGCTGAGATCATGTCATGGGCTGCCAATCGGACGACGGACGACTCGAGTCGAAGACAGAGCGTATTCGCTGTTGGGTCTGTTGGATGTGAACATGCCGATGCTGTATGGAGAGGGGAAGAAAGCATTTCAGCGTTTTCAGCTGGAGATCATCCGTGTGTCAGATGACCAAAGCATCTTTGCCTGGGGAGCAGGTGTTTTCGGAGACGGTGGGCGGACTGGCAGTATCCTTGCCGACGACCCGAGCTTCTTTCGGGATTGTGGTAAGATGGAGTTGATGGATCGCGACGAGTTCATCGAAGAAATCGTGAAAGGGAAGATCCCAGAAGAAGCGCTCCACTCAGTCGAGGATCGCTTTGGTGTCTTCCCCGTCACCAATCGCGGCATCCACATTGGATGCTCCTCTTTCCCTTGGAAAACTCAGACTCGGTTTTCGAAGCCTGGCTGCCTTGCGGGGATGCTGGTGACCCAGTGTAAATTAACTTGGTTTTGTGGGATTCCAACTACTATAGATATTGCATGCGGGGCGGCCATGACTCTCATACAGACGATAGCGCTGCACAATTCCGCCAGATCTACCTCAGATATCAAGACCCCTCGGCGCAATCTGATGTCACATTTGAAATCGATGACAGTGCGATCACCAACAATGGTTTCACCTGCTGTAGCACATACCGAGTCAATGATGAAGCTGAAGACGAAGGTGGAGACGACAGACACACATTCACGCTAACTAGCATTGATCCTCTTTGCATTAACGTCTATTCTGATCATCGAAATGACTGTTGCTTTGCAGTGGGCTTTGGACAATGCCTTGGCCAGGATTGGATGCACGTCTTCTACGAGCAGCCCACCGAGAAAGGTCAACTGGCACGCGACCCCTCCCTTGCATTCTTTGATATGCTGTCGAGTGGACCAGACTATGCCAAATCCATGGCTGAGGCGCGTCGTTCCTATGGTCATCATGTCTGGGTCAAGCACTTCTGTTTCCCTGGATCAACCTGGACCATACGGACTTCCTGCATCGTGTGGGACAGGTCAAGAAACCGTGGAGCTAAGATCGAAGTGTTTCAGCATCCTTATAGTGGACCTGAAAAATGGATTGGCTTCCTTGTTGAAGTGGGTGGATTCTTCCTTGCATATATACATTATCTCATTAGCATTGATACTATCGATAGGGTGCCGATGATCCCAACTGTGACATGCAGAATCTTATGATGTGGCAGACTAGTTTGGATGCGTATTGGCTGAAGGTGGATGGGATCCACTTCAGATTCTCGCGAGCACCTGATGGGACAAAGGTGAGCACGCCCACCTTTCAGACTCGGTTTGCTCTCACAAGGGCAGCTGGGAGATTACGGTTATCTTACGGATTGTGAGGACTTCCGCTGCGAAGGAAACATCTTTGATGACCTCAGGTCCCTTCCTTCGAAGCCAGTCGTCACCCCCAAGAAGGACAGACCAAAGGACGATACAGATTCTGACGGATGTGTGATAGCCTTCAACTTCAGGCTTCTGGGGGATTTCCGTCTGTACGACCCAGTTATGTTGTCACTTCCAAGTAACGACGATGTCAACACATTACTGGCCTCCCTCTCTACTCGGTTTATCAACAGATATCTCATCAACAGGGTTATAGAGTGTCCTGTACCTCCCGATGAATTTTCCAGTTCAACAATGCTCTATAAGAGTTCAGATGGATGTGAGTCAACCATTCCATACCTTGGGCACAACATTGATTATTGGATTAGCCATCACATTGAACTCTACGACCCCTCTGTGCAACTTTGTGATGCCATTTGTTTGGTACCGACATGAGGTTGTTGATTCTGGGTCAGGAGCTGTAAGGCGATGACATGCCGTCGTCAGAGTCAGAGGATGAACATGACAGTTCTAATTCTGCGTAGGAGTTGTCGAGAGAGTAGTTGAAAGCCGAGACGATGGATGATGAGGCCCAAGGTTAAGTGTATATGTCAACAAGGTCGGCTCGACGGTTTCGAAGCGCGAGTTTAATTCTGACTTGTTGGTTCGTCTGCCCATGAGGTCTGCCATGAGTTTTTTCATGTGTATCATATTTTATGATGACCGCTCGAGCCTGTAGGTTGAAACGTGTTGTCATAATACTCTCTAGACAATGTATGCGTGCTTTACTATTGCATCATGACAACACTAGCACTCGACGCTAACTCTCAACCGTTATCTCGCACTCGGATTCACATCCACAATGCACCTACTACTCAGTCGATCCAGGCGCAGAGCACATCACCGATAGAGAAATACGTGCTGTATCATAACTTACATGATAAAACACGCTCGTTCTCTTGCAAGATGCTTCTAGTACATGCCCCACACTTCCAAGTACGCTGAGAGTGAGCGAGAGAAGACTATTCTGGGGTCCGCTATAACAGAAGAACCTGTCTTTCCTGGATACGTGACGCAGCGACAGTCAGTCTCCCTCTACATTCATGGTATAAGAGCCTCAGAACTCATCCAAAGCAACAGCTCTATACACGGCCATCCTGGTGAAGCAAATTTAATGTGTCAGATGTTGTACCAGAGTTGAGACTCGAGACGCTCGTCATTTTCGTCGTCGTCGTCGTAGTGATTGAATAAACTAGCAGTGTGCATGCATTGACATCATTTGAACTGTCCGCTCTGTTATGGACACACTCCATCACATAGAACCACGTGAAATGGTATTCCCCGCGGGAAATTTGAAATTTGAAGCAAAATATCATGGAATGATACTTTCTTATATGCGTCTGGAATAGTTTGCAGACACGTCTCCACATTAGATTGGTTTGAGCCAGCTTACCTGATAGCTTGAACAATACAATGTGGTATCATGCATTTATCAACTGCTATGGAAGTGGTAGACTCAGCCCATGAAGATCAAGCTTGACAATGCTATGATAATGCATGTCAGAAATGATGGAACATGCTAGATAGGATGCCATATGTTTATAGTATGCTGTAGAACTACTGGAACATGCTATGTACTTTGTTATTGATGTCACTGAGGTTTGTCTTGTTATGTACATATAGAACCTCTGAATGTTGACTGCATCATGGCCTGCTATAACCTTGGCAGGACTGGCAAAGATAACATCATATTGACATCTTCTAACTGACCTCCTGCACAGCTATCATGAATATGTTCAGTACACAAGGAGACACCCTGTGGCATGTTTGATTTGGATGGTGTTGACACAATAGCTATTCGCATCTACAGGTCATCTTATTTGACCATCCATATTTTAGTCACATTTAAACTGACGACTTACATCACACATGACTGGCTATCTCAGATACCCAAGTTATCATATGAAACCATTCTATTGGTATTCTTCTTTCATGTTCTACAATGTTCTATCTCAGAATAGAAACTTACTCCTTCTTTAAGTAGTAGTTGTAGTTACAATGCTCTGGAGATTCTCTGTGTGCACAGACCATGTACAGTAGGTATATATACTGTACCCTAGGGCTTCAATCCCTAGGTTCAAATCATATATTCTCTCATCTCTACTGAGCTCTCAAGTCCTTCAACACTTGATAGCTTCATTAGCAACATACTTGTTCTTCTAACTCAAAGTACAAACCTCCAGGTGAGCCAGAGTCACTGCACCCTTCCTGCCCTTAGTTTGTTAGATGGGACAGCAGGGCTCTCTGCAGAGTGAGGTGGAGTGGATGGTGAGCTCTGATCAGAGTGTGGATCATGGAACAGAGAACCAGGAATGAGGATGGCAGGTAAAGACATACTGGCTCAATGGCATATTCTTTCTGCATGATGGGATGGACCATATGGGACCCTGCCTTCTGAACAAGATGAATTGTGGCTCAGGGTGGAGCCCTGCTGCAGCTGAGCAAGTAGTGTGCAGATCTGCTAGTGATCCCATTTTGTGAACCTGGAAGGTCTAAGTTTTGAGTTCCAAAGTATTCAGGAAACTTATGCAGAATGAGTGCATCAAAACCTGGCATCTTTATTGTTGCTAGTGGCACCATTACCATCTTCCAAATCAACCCCACTATCTTCAAGTTCATCCTCATATTCTGCTTCACTGGCAGTCCCAAACTCCAAACTGTCTTCATCCTCTTCCAAATTCCAGCCAATGCTTGCTCAATCTACAACTGTGTCATCCATACTACACCCACTGGTACCAGCACAGTTACCTTCATCATCCCAGTCCAGTTCATCATCTCCCTCTGAATTGCATTCATTATTGACAATAGGAACTCCAGAACCTCATATTGGATATTGTATCTTGTGGCCAACACCTATTCTGGTGAAGCAACAAAACATATCTCAATCTGCAAAACTGTGAGCTCATTGTCAGCCTGTGACTGATGCTAGTAAAGATATGGAAAACAGCATACATGTTAACATAAAATGAACACTGATCATCTTCTTCTGCTGGATGTCTTGCAACAGAAGGCCCTTGCCTCATTAGTGTAGTTGTATGGCCATCAGAAAAAGATGGGATGAGGTGACATGCACAAATCACCAGTGAAGGGTCCAGAAAACCAAAAGCACTTTTGTCACTCTCCAAAACAACACCAACCTTGGGAAGCCATGCCTTGTGAAAGCCCCAGCAGTACAGGGGTTCCACTCCCAGCCAGTGAATCCACAATAGTTCCATAGTCTGTGAAGAGTGACATCATGCATTCAGACCAACATGAAGAACCTTAATGTGGAATGTGTGGAGCACCTGGGCATACCAGAATGGATGGGCATTAGGTCTGTCTTCCTGTGAGAGAGTCATAACAAAGCATTTGCAACGTGGTCACATGATGTCCTGTCTGCAGTGGATGCCATAGGTAGTATAGTTAATGCATAATATGGTGGATTGAATAACCCAGTTCAAACCACCAATGATCTAGAGATCATTGTGTTCATTATCAGCGAAGGAATGTTCACCACCATCATACTCATAGCCATGTAGTTAAGATAGTAAGTGGTCTTTCATTTTTGGTATAAAATTCTGCAGGAGTGAGAACCAGAGGATATCAGACATATTGCACTTTTACCCACCTTCACTGCAGAATCTGATCAGTTCTCTCCAAGGAAACTTGCAAGGTTGAATGCATTGCATGGTAGAGCATGCATGATATGGTGATATTCTGGCAATGAATCATCCAATATCTCAGCTTTGGGGATTCTTACTTGAGCTGCAAGACTATCAAGCTGCTTCTGAATGCACACAACCTGCCTCTTGTGCTTTGTAAGCCCCATAGCAATATTTTTCTTGTTTATGTGCCAATAAAATTTCTTGATGAGTCAGTGAGCAAGTTCACCCAAGGAGAATTTATTCTGAGTCAGGAATTGCACATCATGAAAAGCTTACTCACAACTTGTGTAGTATAAGAATCAGTTGTCCCAAACATCTGGATGGATCTTGTGTAATCCCTAAGCACATGAAATTTGTATGTGAGGATGTTGAATGACTTGAGGTGAGTAGCTGATGAGGTAGGTTTGACTGGGTGACCTGATTCTGATTGGGCCTGTTGCCAGCAATATCATGCAACAGCTTCACTGGGTAATTCATATGTCTTGAATGCTTCACAAGTCTTTTGCTGGAACCTCCAAACCTGGGCACTGAGCTTCTTCAGAGCATGGTCAAGTTGAGCTAAAGAATCATTGGAGTGCAATTGAAGTTTTGCAAGGGCATGCCATTCAGAAAGGCAGAATAGCAGTGTCCTGATGATGGCATCATGTTCTGGAGGGAATAGCCCTTCAAACAATGGGATTGAACACTGGAAATTTGGACTTATAAGCTCCATGAGCAAATGTGAGAAGCAGAGTAGTGCCAACCTGTAGCATATCCTTGAAATGTCTTGCAACCTGGGGTCTCATTTCTGCCATGTTTTCCAGAAAACAGCAGATTCCATCAATTCCAAATGGTAGTTTTTCAGAAAATCTATTGGTGAGGTCATTGTTAAGTTGAAACCAAACACTTCAGTTAAGACACCAACCTTTCATTTAGTGTAGTGACCAGCCCAGGGTCTACAGTGTAAAGTATCTAGATTAAGCACTTGAGGATGGACTTCAACACTTCAAGTTTGAATTCATGCAGAAGATCCATGACAAGAGTTGGGAATATATCAAAACCAAATGGTGAAAGATGCTCAGAAAAAGTATTCTGGAAGTCTGATTCAGCATGAGGTACAAACAGAGTTGACAATATCTCTCTTACCAATGTAGGCACCAGTGAGTGCTCCTTCAGAATTCCCTCAACAGCTGCACACTTGATGGCTTTTCCACACTGGTAGATTGCATGTCTCACAGACTGTATCTTGTCCTGTAGATAATTGTGTGCTTTGGAGAGCCATGCCAAGATATCTGAGGTAAATCCAAGGCAAGTGAACAAGGGCTTTGGAACATAACATTGGGGACAAGGGCACAGCCCATTGTTGCAAATAGTCACAAGAATAATTCTGTTAGATGAAAATAAATTTGTGAAGGTAGAAAGAGTGCATAGCTTACTTTTTTGGATAATCTGCTGAATATGTGAAAATGTGAGGGTAGACACAGTGGAACACCCCATCATAACATCTGATAACAATTCCATTTTGGTAAGCCTCAATGAACTCATCATCCAACAGGAGCATTCAGATTGCATGAATAAGTTTGCACTTGCACTGTGCAAGCAAATCTCCATGACTCTTGGTCTTCATGAAGGTATTGATGAAAGCAGTGAGCAACTTTGGAAGCTGCATGTCACATTCATCACTGCTGAGTACAATAGAGTGTGAAAGCTCACTGGCAGAATGAAACCAACTGGATGGCATGGTCCTGAGACAGTAGATGTATGTCTGTACTTGGAGAGATTTCCAAAGAATAGATAGATTGGCCATGCTTTTGCATAACAAAACTGAGCAAGCTGCATACTATTTGACCAGAATATCAGGCAAGCAATAACTTGTTTGAGTTTACACTCATCATCCCTTCTCTGCTTTTGCACATTGTTGTGAGCTCAGTTCCAGGCATTGATCATATAGAGCTTGTTGTAAAGGTGCTGCTCTTGACCAGTTACAGGAGATATCCAGATGCATTTAAACAGAGTAAAATGGAACCACTTCACAGCTGCCTCCCTGAATGCAGACCATATATAGTGGCTCAAAAAACTGTCCACATGTTTGCATGTTTTACATTAGTTATGACTAAATGCAATAACCCCTAACCCTAGCCCTAACCCATGAGTGTATGAAATAACATACTTACTCTTGGCTTTCTATTGGTCCATGAATCAAGTGATTTAGATAGGAAATGATAGAGTAGCAGCCATTTGGAAATGACATGTCATGTGGACAGTTGTTTAACTTAAAGTTTTGATTATATATATTGACTCTGGCATGCTGTGATATCATTACATACATCCATCAAGGGTTCTATTATGTTACCTTTATGTAATGAGTATCATCCAACATATATAAACCCCACCACCCTCTGCCCATTTTCTCATCATCACCATGAAATCCATTTCCACCTCTCAAAGACAAAACATCATCTCTCTTGCCTCTTTTGGCTTATCTACTAGGAAGATTGCCTCACAGACTGGTCTAGGGAAGTCTACAGTATCCCAGGTTCTTCAGGAAATCCAACCAGAGAGGCCTAGGCTTCATGGTGGTTGCCCTTCCAAGCTTTCCTCCATCAACAAAAGGGCTATTGTCCAGCAAATCCTTACTGGCAAGGTCAAAAATGCTGTTCAAGCCACTCATTTCATCAACTCTATTGTTGACAGTCCTGTTTTTTCTCAGACAGTGAGGAATACCCTCAAAGAAGCCTCATTGAAGGCTGTGGTGAAGAAAAAAAGTCATTGCTTTCTACTAGTTACAAGAAGAAGAGGTTAGCCTTTGCTCTCAAGTATTAGCATTGGACTATGGAGGACTGGAAAAGAGTTATATGGTCAGATGAGACCAAAATCAACAGGATTGGGTCAGATGGACAAGAGTATGTGTGGAAAAAGAAGGGTGAAGAGCTTATTTCCAGAGAGGTCAAAGGTACAGTCAAGTTTGGAGGAGATTCACTGATGGTTTGGGGATGTATAGGGTGGAGTGGTTTTGGGGTCTTGAGTGAGGTTGAGGGAAGGATGAATGCTGAACAGTATGTGGCCATTTTGGAGCAAGGGTTGCTTCAAAGCATGGAGGAATCTGGAATTCCAGAAGATGACATTATCTTTCAACAAGATAATGACCCCAAGCATACCTCTAAAAGAGCCTAGAAATGGTTTGAAGAGCAAGATATCAAGCTTCTAGACTGGCCTGCACAATCTCCAGACCTCAACTCAATTGAACACACTTGGAATCATCTCAAAAAATCTCTCTCAGGTTACAAGAGTGCTCCTACAGGAGTTTATCAATTGTAAAAAAGGGTGGTAGTGGAGTGAGGGAAGATTTCTATGGAAGAGTGTCAAAAATGGATAGGAAGTATGCCTGGAAGGGTTGAGACAGTTATCAAGGCCAAAGGAGCTCATACCAAGTACTAGATAGTTGGATTTTTGTAAAGTCAAAAAACTATCCACATGACATGTCATTTTCAAATGGCTGCTATTCTATCAATTCTTATCCAAATCTGTTGATTCTTGAACCAATAGAAAGCCAAGAGTAAGTATGGTATTCCATATACTCATGGGTTAGGGCTAGGGTTAGGGGTTATTGCATTTAGTCATAACTAATGTGAAACATGCAAACTTGTGGACAGTTTTTTGAGCCACTGTAACAGGTATAAGAGGCTGAAATGCAAGCCCAGGAATAGTGAACTTCTGTTTGTTACTTGAGTGCACTTCTCACATGAAGGCACTTGAATGTCTACCCCACATCTGTCTTCCAACCATCCTAGTCAAAGCCATCAGATTCAAGCACAGCCTCTGCTTTGTCCAAGTTTCTCATTGCCATCTCTGCATTGAAGCCAGAGAGATCTTTGAGCCTGAAATCATCTGCATGAAGAACCTCATCAATGAGCCACCTCATCTTGTGGCAAGATTTCTTGTCATTTCCTGTTATTTGCCAAGTCATCATCCTTCATATCAACATGTTTGACCATGGCCATGGTGCTGGTTTGTGGTCTGCATCTGAGCCCAATGCTGTACCACTGCTGTTGCCAAAATTGGTGAGTTCCTCAGTCAGAACACTACATTCAGGGTTGTAAGAGGGCTGATGTCAATATTTGCAGGCAATGCCAAACTTATTGAAATTGGTGTGGAATGAATCAAAGACATGAAAAATTATGCAGGGTAAAATGGAAGAGCTAGGGGTTGGGTCCAAGTCTGAATAATGAACTTGGTGAGGTGTCTCTGGAAGTTGATCTCAATACCAAGCAGATAAGCACTATGTCCATGGCTAAAGCACATGTGGGTTGCCTTGAAAGGATGATTGCTGCAATAAGCTCTGGTGTTATGGTGGCAGACAACGACACCATTACCAATTGACTTGCTATGCTACTCAGTTGAGGGATGACCAGGAGGATACTTCCGGTGTCAACAGAGGAACGATACAGAACCTCATTGGTGGATGACTTCTAGAAGTGTAGCCTTGAAGTAGTCTTCAAGTGCTGGCACAAAGTATGTACAAGGAACCAAGTAGAATTTAGACAGGGAGACTACTCCTTGTCGCTACCATATATATACATGGGGAAGGTATAGTACAATGTGTGGGGGTCATCCACAGTAAGAATTTCCACAGCTGAGGCCAATGGAGCATGGAGTGATGGGAGTACAGACCCTTACATGATGTATGTGGATCGGAACACACTGGAAGGTCCTCAAAGAGTCTGTTGGATGATGTAAGCATGTTACAGTGAGATTTGGTGTGAGGACGGGATAGGGGAAAGTCCAAAAAAAGGTGAGAAAACCATAACATTACCCCCCCCTCTGTTAAAGTCTGAACATCCCGAGAGGGAGGTCATCGGTGATAGTAGTCCCTGAGCTCCAGAGGAGCAGGGCCACAGTTGGACAATGTCCAGCAGGGCTTGCTGGGGTCATGGTCAGTAGACCAGTGGCTGAGATACCCACAATGGTAGCAGGCGAAGAGGCGGAGGGGGTGATTGGCAGGAACCTTTGTTCGCCCACACAGCAAGACCTTGAGTGCAGTAGTGTGCAGAACAGGGAGGAAAGTGTCATGGGGAAAGGGGAGGGTGCACCCGAGGGAAAGGGGGATGTTCTTGCTTAGTGGTAAGTCCTGGAGTTTCATGAGGAACAGGAGCCAGTACCTGATGGATCCTCCGGTTGTGTCATGAAGGGTGCAGGTGAAACTGTAGGCGCACTGAGAGAAGGAGGGGGTAGGGGTACCAGTTGAGTCTGATTCAGGCCTAGGACCTTCTGGGCTTGGGACATCCCTTGCAGAGCATATGAGTGCAGCTCTTGCAGCTGTTCCTGGGTGAAGCGGGAGGTTGGGAACTGCGGAGAGTGGTGATACATTGTGTTTCTTCGTCTTTCCTTTGCGAGCAGCCACACCTGTCAGGCATGTAGGAGATGGTCCTGGACTATAGTGATCAAAGTTGGTAGTGTCCAATGGGACCATTCTCCTGGAAAGAAATGATAGAAAGGACTGGATTAGTTTCACCCTGAAATTGCAGTGCATGATGGAGACTATGGCAGATTGGGTACTCATCACTTTGATAACAGAACTCCCCATCATCTCATCTATCCTTAAGCCAGTGGTCTCCTCCCACATGCTATCGGCCATCTCTGCCAACTCCACCAATCGCTGTCCTATATTTTCGGCATTGCAGAAGACTGAAGACAGCACCTGTAAGCAGTGGTTGTCTGGTCCAACGTCCCATCCTGATGCCTCCCATGTTGGATAGCCCACAAGGATCCTGCTGTAACTGACAAATTCATTGATAGATGGTTGGCTCATGGGAGAGATGAAGCTAGATAAGGGGGCACAGGTGGCAGCAGCGATGTCCAGTAGGGGGTCATTGTCAGTAATGATAATGGCAGGAGGGCATGTTGTGGACGAGCCAGGGGTGGGCCATAGGTCATCTTGTGCAGCTCTGGCTGTTGGTCTTGGAGAAAGGGGTTTGGTGGGAGCTGGGAGAGAGGGGAAAGGGGTCTTGTGTCTTCATGGAAGTGAGGTCAGGGTGACCAAAATCGAATGCTTGGGGGATGTGCAAGACTTTCCTTTGGGGAGAGCAGGGGCAAGAGATACCAAATGGGTCCTGGTGGCATCTGGAATAGGTTGGGTTCCCCAGCAGAGGGATTCCACTGAGAAATTGGAGAAAGTGGGTGAGGGGGAATGGGAGACAGGATCATAACAGAATGGGTTTGGGGGCGTTGTGTAGCCTGAGCTCATTTTGAGGTGGAGAGAGGTAAGTGGTGGAAGTGTTTGTAGTCATTCAGGATGGACTCAGCATTTTTTAAGTTTTCCTCTGGTTCCCAAGTATTTTCTGAATACAGATATCCTCTCCACTTAACCTGATATCAGGTTTTCCTACTCTGCTTGTCCACCTTATGGCCAAGGATACGCTCCACTTCCCACTCATTTATGCCATCAATAAGATCTGGGGGTGGCAGAGGGGGTGGAGCTCCATTGATGGCCATATCTACATATGGGGTTAGTAATGACACATGGAATATGTCATGTACCTTCCAGGTCCACAGTAGCTCCAACTGATAGTTCACTGTGGAGAGCTTTTCTGTAATTGTGAAGGGCCCCACTCTTCTTGGGGACAGTTTCCTGGTGGGAGCAGCCAGGTTTAAGTTCATTGCATCGAGCCAGACCCTGTTTCCCACAGAGAACTCCTGATAAGCTCCATTGGAGTACTGCCATGTTACTTCCTCTTGGGCCACTTTATATGTCAGCAAGGCTGCATCTCACTTCTCTGTGAGGAGTTGGAGTTGTTTGCCTGCTAGTTCAGGTGAGTTGGCTACATCCAACAGGTATGGGGTAGGTTCATAGCCATAGAGGAGTGAGAATGGTGTCTTGCCCATTACTGAACTGATCTAACTGTTGTGAGTGAACTCCATGTTGGGAAGGAACTTTGCCCAATTGTCAGGGTCAGCAGAGGCAAACATTCTGAGGAAAGTTCTGAGTTCTTGGTTGAGACACTCCACTTGTCCATTCGACTGAGGGTGATAAGCTGTCATTGCATGTAACTCAATACCCAATGAGGAGTAAAGGTTGCAGGTGAAAGCAGACACAAACTGGGGGCCTCAATCGCTTATCACTGCATCGGGGAGGCTGAATTGTGAGTAGATGTGGGTATGGAAGAGTTGCATGACTTCGTATAAGTTGGCCATCTTGACTGTAGGTATGAACATTACTGCTTTTGTTAGCCCCTGGTCCACCACCATTAATACCAAATTGCATCCTCTTGCTGGGGGAAGATCCATTACAAGGTCAATGGAAATGCTTTTAAATGGGAGCTGCCCTGTTTTCACCAGTATGGGGACAATGGGAGGCCTTGTCGGATGGGTGTTTACCTTGTTTGCTTGGCAGGTGGCACACCCTCATATGTATTTGCAGATATTGGCATGCATGCAGGGCCAAAACACATGTTGGTTCATTTTCTTGGTCATAGCCTGTACTCCTGGGTGACCATTCATCTTCCCATCGTGGTACTCCATCAACACTTCTTTTCTCCTATCTTCAGGTATGTAGATAAGTCCATTGTTGTTTCATTTATTTTCTGTTTGTTTTAGTATTTTTTCTTTTAGAGGGTTGGAAAGGATTTGTATGTGAGTATTTTTTGGGTAAAATGGAGTGGCAAGGGGATTTAAAGTAGAAAAAGGCTTTTTTGTTTTACATGTGAATGAAAGAAAAGAATGAGTGCTACCCCCCTCTGCCGCTGCCAGGGAAAGAAAGAGGGAATCTGGCAACAGGGTTTGAGGGAGCAGGACCTCCTCGCCAAAATGAGGCATGTGGAATAGAGTGTCCAGGGGAATGTTCCGCTTGCCAGGGAGGTAGGAGAACCAAAGCAGGTATTCCTGAAGGGTCGCCTGCCAGCAAGCCTGGCAGGGGGTGAGGTTTTGAGGTTGGCAGAAGTAAAGAATATTGTGGTGGTCAGTGTACACCATGGTAGGGGAGACTGGGGAGAGCAGATACAGGTGCCAATGCTTCAGGGCATGGATGACTGCCAAAAGTTTGAGGTTGTAGACTTGGTAGTTTTGCTCTGTGCCAATGAGTAACTGGGAGAGGTAGGCGCAAGGGTGAAGGACTCTGGTGGCATTGGCCTGAGAGAGAATTGCCCCTGTGCCTAGCTTTGAAGCATCTGTGTGGACAACAAAGGTTTAGTAAAGTCAGGAAGCAAGAGCACTGGTGAGGCCATCAGCTGTGCCTGTAGCTCTTGGAAAGCAGTGTCCTGGGGTTGGCCCCAGACAAAAGGTGCCCCCTTTTTGCTCAAGTTGTGAAGTGGGCAGGTGATTTGTGAGAATCTGGGAATGAACATCTGGTAAAAATTGCAGAATCTGAGGAAACTGCGTACCTGTTTTAATGTCGTGGGCATGGGCCAATCTTGTATCATGCTGGTCTTGACCAGAGAGAGTTCATACTTTCCCTTGGAGACAATGTAGCCGAGGAAATCCAGCTTTTTGGTTTCGAACATTGACTTCGAAAGCTTGAGTTGGAGCTCTTCCTTTTGTGTGATGGTGAGGAACTTGTGGATGCGAGCCCATAATTCTTCCTTAGTCTTGGCATGAATTGTGGTGTTGTCCATGAAGATTGTGGCTTTCTTGTCCTGCCACATGTCCACAAATGTGTGGTCCATGTACCTCTGGAAAGTCGGGGGGGAGTTAGTCTGTCTGAAAAACATTACCGTCAGTTCAAATAGCCCCTGAGGTGTCATGAAAGCCGATTTCCACTTGTCACCCTCTTTTATGCAAATATTAGTGAATCTCCACTGTACATTGAACTTTGCAAAATACTTAGACTCAGCTAGCTCATTGAGTAGGGTTTTGATGTCAGGTAGGGGGTACAAGTCCAATACCGTATTCATGTTAAGGTATTGGTAGTCTTGTATGAGTTGCTTTTTGCTGTCCTTCTTTCCAACGAAAAAGACTGGGGAGGCCTGTTGGCTTTTTGAGGGTCTGACCTTTCCACAGGCCAGATTTTTGTTGAGGAACTTGTTGAGCTCAGGGAGCTCATCTAAAGCAAGTTGGTAGGGTATTGCTTTCTTTGGGATAAACTCAGGCTTGAGGTGGATTTCATGGTCCAGCCCTGGACGGTGTTCTGGCAGAGGGATACCTTCCTTGGAAAATACTAGAGAAAAGTCAGCATACTCCTCTGGTAACCCTACCACCTGGTGTGACTGTTCAGCCTCTAGCCAGGTGGAGATTGAGGTCCTTTTGACGTCGGGACCATCTGGATGTTTCTTTTGGAGGTCTTCATCCTTGAGGTCAAAACCAATCAGCTTGTGAGTCTTCCAGTTAATGATTGGGTTTTCTTCCCACAACCAAGGCATTCCTAAAATTAGGCATTCCCACCCTGTTAGCCAGGACACATACACTCGCAACCTCATTTCTTTCCCCCATATTTTTACCTTCATTGTTATGATATGTGTGATCATTTGTCCCATGGGGCCAGTGATTCCATGAACCTCAAATGGGTCTTCTATCTGCTGCCTTCTAATGCCATGATGATCCACCACTCGTTCGTTGATGAGGTTGGTCTCCACTCCTGAATCAATGAGCGTCCATATTGCTGCATTTTCATGTTCTGTTAAGTAGACGATGCCTGTGAGGGAAGGGACAAAGTAGTCCCATTCATATTGGCATACTTTATTGACGATTCCTACTTTACAAGAATTAGAAATGGGGGAGCCAGGCATGGCTGCCTGCTCCCCTAAAGAAAATCCTTTGAGGATGCACCTGAAGATGAAGGAGTTGGCATGTCCTCGCCTTCTAATTCCTTCAACTCTTCTTTTATCCTCTTGATCTTGATCTTCTTTTCTTTGGGACAGCTGTCCTGGAAATGCCCAATCTTCCCACAACCGTAGCACTTCTTCTGTGCTGAATTGGCATGGGGTTGACATTGTCAGGACTTGTCGACATCCATAGCATAGGGATCCTTGACCAGTTCTTCCTTCTTTGAGTTTTTCCATAAGAAACTCCTATCTTGAAGGGTACTTGATTCATTGAAAACCTTCCAGGTGGCAATACTTGCCCACACTGAAATGGTGGTGTCCTTCCACTGTTGCACGGTTTGGGAAATCTCTCCTCAGTCCAATATCTTCCTACTTATCCCAGGGTCTAAACCCTTTCCGAAAAATGTGGCTGCCACTGCATCTTTGGTGGCAAGCCCTGCTTTGGCTAGGCAGTTATTGAAGTCAGTGACATACTTGTCTAGTGTCCTCTTTCCTTGCTTGATTACTGACAGGTGGATGAGGGCCATCACTTTGATGTCACTGATCTGGAACTGATTTTTTAGTTTCACTTCAAAAGTCGACCATGTATCAATGATAAAAAATCCCATCTTGTCCATCCAATTGTCCACAACATAATTTTCTCTGAACCCCATCATGCTTCCTTCCATCATAAAGGACAGGGCGAAAGTGATATGCTTGGTGTCATCATTGTAGATGTGGCAGTTGACACCAAGATAGGTTTTAATGGATACAAGCCATCTGCTAAAGGCTGCATGGTTGCCAGTGAAGGTTGGGGGTTTATTGATCAATATCTCTTTCATTGATGATGGTTTGTACTCATTGTCATCACTGGGTAGCATAGCTTTGGCTTTTCCTTTCTTTGGTGGAGGAGGGAAGGGACCTCAGACCATGCCAGGGCATTGGTAGGTACTTTCATACCACAAGGCTAACTGAGCAGCTGTTGGCTGCTGTCCAATGAAGGGATCCATGAGGCCCAAGGAGGACATAGCTTGTGCTAGCTGTTTGGTCATCATTTCTTCAGCTTCTGTTTGGATGATGATATCTTCTGAGGGGTTGTCTGACAGAAGTCTGAAATCGGGTTCATCTCCAGATTTGCTAGGTATTGTGGTAGGTGGGTTACAGTAGCTGGTGGTTGCTATAGGGGTGACTTCAGGCAATAGGGAGATGGTGGGCACTGAAGGATTGATTAACGCAGGAGGAGGGAAGTGTCTGGGGAATGCTCAGGTTTTATTCTTGTAGGTGGATGTTCTCACAATTTGTCCTGGTCTAGGAGGGACCGGTGGTCTATCCTTGGACGTGATGGATGTGGGTAACTGATGAGGGATTGATGGCCCGTCATCAGTAAGATATAATGATTGGGATACTACGAGCACGAGGCATCGTAGGGAGGTCAGGGTAAATGAGTAATAGGGATTCCTTTGGGGTAAGGCCAAAGTTGCTTGGTTTTCTCCGAAGGGTGGTCTTGGTTTGGAGTGGTAAGCGTCATTCGTAGGATGATAAATGTACTGGTAAAAAGAGGTCTAAATTCTTTTGTTATGGTAGCGGACAATGATGCTGTTACTGATTGACTTGCTATGCTACTTGGTCAAGGGATGACCAGGAGGATACTTCTGGTGTCAACAGAGGAACAATACAGAACCTTGTTGGCAGATGACTTCCAGAAGTGTAGCCTTGAAGTAGTCTTCAAGTGCTGGTACAAAGTATGTATGAGGAACCAAGTAGAATTTAGACAGGGAGACTACTCCTTGTCGCTACCATATATATACATGGGGAAGGTATAGTACAACATGCAGGGGTCATCCACAGTAAGAATTTCCACAGCCAAGGCCAATGGAGCATGGAGTGATGGGAGTACAGACCCTTACATGACGTACATGGATTGGAATGCACTGGAAGGTCCTCAAAGAGTCTGTTGGATGATGTAAGCATGTTATGGTGAGATTTGGTGCAAGGACGGGATAGGGAAAAGTCCAAAAAAAGGTGAGAAAACTGTAACATCTGGTATGTCAGGGCAGAAGAGATGGATGGTTCCAAAGAAAGTTACAGTCTGCTAATGCCAATGGAACAACTGGGCCTGTTGAAGAACTTGTTGATTCTTTCACAGGAACATTTGTAGTTGGGTTCTGTACTTGAACACTTAAGAGGGCTTGAGAGCCAGGTTATGTGGTTCTGAGTTCACATGCTGGTGGTGCCCATGAAAAACTGACTTACTGGTGTTGTGCTTACCAGGCTTGGACTTGGAGGGCTTGAGGATGGCACCATGACCTTCAGACACTTCACTGGCTGTGAGTCTTCCACTGATTCATGTAAGATCCTACTGGTATTGTCTTGCAGGAATTCATGGCATTTTTGGAATTGTTCTTGATAGTGCTGACAGTGCTGGCAGTGCTGGGTCAAACCAGCAGGGGTTGTGAAGGTGTTACTTGTGTAGTTAACACTGCCACATCAACAAGCAGGGGTTGGCATGATCATGAGTAAAGCAAGGCACCAGAGAAGAACTTGCAACCTAGTCCTCATCAAACACTGCTAGTAGTAACTTGGTAGTTTGAGAAAAGCCTGACTTGTATCAAGTTTTGTTGCTCCTCTGACTCAAGTCATCTAGAGTCAATGCTTTTCCCAGCTTGTTGTGCCATCTCTGTCCACTCTTCATTTGTCATTGCTGTTGGCCATCTCATGCTTGATGTCACTCAGGCAGTTGGTGCTATCAATTCTCTCAACTTGCCTGAACACAAACATTTCATGTGTGCTTCAATTGGTGCATTCCACAGTGCATATATGCAGGCATTTTCAATACTGACTAGTCTCCATTGGCTTGGAGGCTCAGACAACTTAATATCATGCCCATTAGGTGAGTTTTACATGTTTAATTTTCTTGCAGTGCATTCTAATGCTCTTAGAATCATTTGCAGGTGTTTCCACATTCTCCATAATGCTTTGGCACTGACTCTCTGTAACTAGCTGTCCTCTGTCCACTTGGTCAGAGTTGGCATTGCATGGCTTGTTGTACCATCTCTGCAGTACAACAAAGATGGTGATGAGATGAGCCTGTGCTGTAACAATGAAAATGCAACATACCTAACCATTGTCAGCATGATTCAATGAGGGCAGTGAGGCAACACCCCTGGCCATTGCCAGTGTAGCATAACAATGATGACAAGGATATGGGCAAGCCACCAAGATATGGTGACCACCTGGGTAGAAGTACCAAGAGGAAGCATGATGACCTTTCTGATAATGACAGTTGTGGCCATAGACAAACAGGATGGCAGGTACTGAGTAGGAGTGCTCTGTGGATCACTAATATTGACTGGGAGAATTGTTTCAATGTGGCAGAGGTGTAGGTGTATTTTTACCCCTGTTCTGTTATGTTCTCAACCAGTATTAACAGGCTGCACTGCAAAATGGTAGCCTTCATACATTATATGTTGCCCACCCCCATTGAAGATGAGATTTGTAATCTCATTGTCAGGCTCATTTCTAGAGAAATCACTTCTGCATTTCCCAGTGCACAGATTACCTTTCAGCAGCTATGAAACCAAGTTATATCTACTGAGTGGGTGTGTACATAGACTCTTATGGACTTGTCAAGGGGCTAATGAGCAACAGTGACATCAATTCAGCATCATATGTCTTGCCATCAGTTTCCTCCATACACAGGGTAACATTTTGAATTCTTGTTCAGAGAATCATAACTATCCATTACACCAGGGCTATGACCCTCAGGATATGAGCATTTATCAACTATCCTTGATGCTACTCAGAAGGTATGTTGTATGGCTTGCTTATAGTGCTATGGAGATCTGACAAACTGCTCCCAGATGATCAATAATCAATGACTTCTTCAAGAGGTATATGACAACAGAACATTGCATGAGTTGCTTGGTGTTGTTGAAGTGTGCTCTTTCCACCCTCCACCAGGTATCATTGACTATGTATCAAAAGATGACATGGACATCAATTACTAATAGTAACTTGAATGGTGGCCATGGTGCTTCCTGTAATCAAGAATTTTGGTAACTAGTTTACAGTGGTAAGCCTGGAGATGGATGTGATGTGGCAGTAGGTGTGTCAAAGAGTGCTGTGACCATTAGTAAGTTACAACTTCAGTAAGTTATGCTACAAGGAGTATCCAAAACATACCATGATTAGCCTCCCTGCATTAAATCTGACAATTCTGTGATCTGTGAGGTTGTGTTGCTCCAAGTCAGTATAAATCTCCTGGGCTTGCTGGTACTCCATTTGCCATAAAATCACCACCTGGAGCTTTGAAAAGTGTTTCAGGATCTCATGGAGTACTTCAATGTACATTGAGTTTTTCCCAGGGGGGCAGACATGAAAAGTGAGATGAGACAGTTGCCAAAGGTCCTGAAGGCCAATAAAAAGACTGCACCTTGCCACCCAAGTATTTGTAAGGTGTAGGTGTTCAATGTGACACAGTAGATGAAGGTTGGGAAGAAAAATGGTAGGATCATGGAAGACAGACACAAGGTTCAGAGATAATGTCTTCAGCCATTGGAGAGCATTGAACAGCCTACACAAAGTATTCTGGTCACAAGGTGAGTTGACAACAATTTGTAAGATCAGTTCTTCCAGTCCTTGGCAAAGTTGAAGAATCTCTGCCCCCTGTGCAGGGAAAACTGCAGGCTGAAGATATAGCACCTTGACTGCCATCCTGGCAAATTCAGGCCAACTTCATAAGGATGATATGAATAGCTCAGCAATTTTCTGATGGTGAATGTCAACCACCTGGAACAAGATTGGTTCTAACCTAGAGCAGAGAGTAGTAGGATCTGAATAACTGATGAAGAATGGTATGGCTACTAGTACCTGTACTTACCAGTGGTAAACATGCTTCACAACAAGTAGGTATTAATGGCAGTGTGGTGTAGTCACTGTTGGAAACCTGGCTAAGCTTGTGGCTACCAGAAAGAAGATGTACTGCTCAATTTCATCTGGAAAGCATGAGGGGTGGTGTGATTTGAAGATGACAGAACTCATCATACCCCTAGTGAATCCCACCATGAATGAATGACTATGTACAAATGAACAGTGGGCCTGTGCCCACTAAACCCCACTGTGGAATATGCTTACAGACTTGGAATGAATCTGTGCCACTGTAGCATTAGGTTGTACTAGTAACTTCAAACTGTCTTAGTAAACTACTGGAGTCCCTGTTCCCTTGCAAGTCTGAGTCTTTGCTGCATGTGCTCCATCTTCTTCCACTACCTTCTTGTTTGTGCACCTAATTCATCTAACCTGTGGGAAGTTTCTCATTGAAGTCATGCAGAACTTTCAGTGTGCTACACAAGGGGAATATGTAGTACTCCAAGTAACTGTGGAGGTGCCAAAAGCCTAACCACCACTCCCCAACACTGGGTTGGGTGTTTAAAGCAAACTTTCCTGTGAGTGTTGCTCACCAGTTCTGCTAGCCAATTTCACAAATGCAATGTCATGATCAGTTGATCTACACTCAGAAGTCATGGGCATTGTGGCCAGTGGCTTCATATGTGGATATGACTCAGCACAACAATGCTGGTTTGAGCAGTGCAGGTGTGAGTGGGACAGGCCCCCACTGTGAGTTGCAGGCAACTTCTGTGATGCATTTGGTACATTAAAACATAGTACAATATTGGTGGACAGTACTATGGACATTTGATTTCAAGAATTGTAACTATGGTACAGAATTACTTTTACATTGTGTGAGATTCAAGTTATATCCTCCAGTTATTGATGTCCATGACTTCTTGAGATTCCTGGGTGAACTGAGGGAGCTGCTGCAATGTGAGGGGCACAAAAGCTGGGATGTTAGCTGGGACTAAGCCAGCTGGTGTGGGACCTTTCAGGTGTGGTGAGTATTCACCACCCAGTTGAATGTCATGAGTCACATCAAATGCCCAATTGGCAATATGATGGATTTTGATGGCTTTCACAGTGCTTTGAAATTTACTGGGAGGACAGATCCTTAATAAGAATAACATCATCCAATAGGCATCACCAGCATCTATTGGATCACAGGCCCAATTGGAGTATTGTAGCTGGTGAAAGCCACTGCACTGCAATTTCCTTGCCACTTCATTATAGGTCACTGCTGTAAATAAAACATCAGCCAGCCTATCTAGATATCTTAAGATCTTAAGAGTTTCAGAGCTTACCACAATAGGAATTCCAACCTGCAGGTAAGTTGTCTTGTGTTCTTCAGGTGTAGATGTCATAAGAGATTCCATAAGCTCTAGGTGGTAGCTCCAAAAGCATAAGCTGGGTAGCTACAGGAATCAGAATTTCTTCATCATCCATGTCACTGATTCACAGAGTTGTCAAATGCACTCTCATATATACTAGCATAAAGGCTGCTCCATTTCTTATTTCCAAGCATAGTTATTTGATCAAATCTCATGCATGTGATCATGGAAGCAGCTCCCAACTGAATTGAATGTATTTTCAATTCAGTTGGGAGCATCACACTTGACACATCATGCTTTTTTAGACACTACAATTTATACCTCAGTGTCAGATTGACATGGTCTTATGCATACCAACTGGGGTAATCAATGACATAGTTTATTGTCTGCATATACTCTGTCCCTACCCCATGTGATATGCTACCTGACTCCACATATAGGGGTGACCTAACTGTTTGGATTCATATCATGTACAGTTCAATCAGAGGCTATGTACCTATATCACATCCAGACATAATTTAAGTCATTTTTGCAGTGATTGACTACTCTACTGTGATCACACAATTTCCACTGTGGTTCCACTGTGGCAGTGTATTCAGCAAATCCCAATCCCAACACCATGTGCCACTGCAACCACCCAATTTCCACCAATGTCATGCCTCATACTACATCCAGCCACTTCAAGCCCCATCACACCATGTCTCCTCACTGAGTCAACAAACCTCAGCTCCTGCACCACCCAGCCAGTGTGCCCCTTTCATGCAGTGGCACTGACATTGACATTGATGAAATGGCTGCCCAGACTCTCATTTATCTAAACATGCTTGAAGAGCATGCATGCATTATTTGAGGCCACCATCAATGTGCAGATGTCTATAAATGTATTTTGAATCAAAAGCAGACCCTACCACTGGGAACAAAATGGCCATTGCTTGACAACACAGGACAGAAAAAGTTATGGAGCAAGATAGAGGATATTCTTCAGCATCCTGCTATTACTATAGAGGAGTAAGTATCATGTCAATTTCTTGGCTCATGTATACTAGTACTGACAATGAGAATCTAGTCATTTCAAGACCTGTTTCACTGCAACTACTTTACTATGTTTACCACACAACATTATCAGCCACCTGCCATATCCTAAGGCTCTTGAAGTTGAGACAAGGATTGATAAGCTTAGGTCAGATTTTCTTTGACTGCTGAGGCATAATCACATCATGATGTGATAGGTGTGAACAAAGGCAGGCAAAGTATACTGCACAAGCACATCAATTTCATTCTCTTGTATCAAAACCCTCACCAATGTTTCAGAGACCATAGCTGGACCTTTGCCAATGTGACATTATGAAGGACTCCATGGATTCTATCCTCAACTTATCATCTCTTCCCCAAGTTATTGGCCAGCAGTTCTGCCTCAGACAAGATGATCTCTTCTTCTGTGTTCATGCCATTGAGGTACAGTGGCTCAAAAAACTGTCTGCATGTTTGCATGTTTTACATTATCTATGACCAAATGCAATAACCCCTAACCCTAGCCCTAACCCATGAGTGTATGGAATACCATACTTACTCTTGGCTTTCTATTGGTCCATGAATCAACTGATGTGGATAAGAACTGATAGAATAGCAGCCATTTGAAAATGACATGTCATGTGGATAGTTTTTTGACTTTACAAAAATCCAACTATCTAGTACTTGGTATGAGCTCCTTTGGCCTTCATAACTGCTTCAACCCTTCTAGGCATGCTTCCTATCCATGTTTGACACTCTTCCACAGAAATCTTCCCCCACTCCACTACCACCCTTTCCCACAATTGATGAACTCCTGTAGGAGCACTCTCATAACCTGAGAGAGACTTTTTGAGGTGATTTCAAGTGTGTTCAATTGGGTTGAGGTCTGGAGATTGTGCAGGCCAGTCTAGAAGCTTGATATCTTGCTCTTCAAACCATTTCTGGGCTCTTTTAGAGGTATGCTTGGGGTCATTATCTTGTTGAAAGATAATGTCATCTTCTGGAATTCCAGATTCCTCCATGCTTTGAAGCAACCCTTGCTCCAAAATGGCCACATACTGTTCAGCATTCATCCTTCCCTCAACCTCACTCAAGACCCCAACACCATTCCACCCTATACATCCCCAAACCATCAGTGAACCTCCTCCAAACTTGACTGTACCTTTGACCTCTCTGGAAATAAGCTCTTCACCCTTCTTTTTCCACACATACTCTTGTCCATCTGACCCAATCCTGTTGATTTTGGTCTCATCTAACCATATAACTCTTTTCCAGTCCTCCACAGTCCAATGCTGATACTTGAGAGCAAAGGCTAACCTCTTCTTCTTGTGACCAGTAGAAAGCAATGGCTTTTTTTCTTCACCACAGCCTTCAATGAGGCTTCTTTGAGGGTATTTCTCACTGTCTGAGAAGAAACAGGACTATCAACAATAGAGTTAATGAAATGAGTGGCCTGAACAGCATTTTTGACCTTGCCAGTAAGGATTTGCTGGACAATAGCCCTTTTGTTGATGGAGGAAAGCTTGGAAGGGCAACCACCATGAAGCCTAGGCCTCTCTGGTTGGATTTCCTGAAGAACCTGGGATACTGTAGACTTCCCTAGACCAGTCTGTGAGGCAATCTTCCTAGTAGACAGGCCAAGAGAGGCAAGAGAGATGATATTTTGTTTTTGAGAGGTGAAAATGGATTTCATGATGATGATGAGAAAATGAGCAGAGGGTGGTAGGGTTTATATATGTTGGATGATACTCATTACACAAAGGTAACATAAAAGAACCCTTGATGGATGTATATAATGATATCACAGCATGCCAGGGTCAATATATATAATCAAAACTTTAAGTCAAACAACTATCTGCATGACATGTCATTTCCAAATGGCTGCTACTCTATCAATTCCTATCCAAATCACTTGATTCATGGACCAATTAAAAGCCAAGAGTAAGTATGTCATTTCATACACTCATGGGCTAAGGCTAGGGTTAGGGGTTATCATGTTTAGTCATAACTAATGTAAAACATGCCAACATGCAGACAGTTTTTTGAGCCACTGTATCTTTGGAGGGGTACCAGTTTGCCATTTAATATGAAAACATCAGGTATGTACTGGGATTTACCACCAACTTACTGTTGCTGTACTCACTTGGTATGCCAGAGACCCTGATCATGTTAGTCTGGAGGAGTTGAAATGGATGTTGGAGAATAGCAGCCTTGTACAGTAAATCTACAATGCTTCTGCAGGTCACCTTTCTTTTTTTAAATCAAATTACATGTCACATTATATGCATATTCTGTATGCTCATGGCCCCAATTGATCTATGTTCAGAGTCACTGCCACAGCTTGTTGAGTTGTGCTGTCTCTGTCTGCTCTTTATTTGCCATTGCCACCTTTGGTCATCTTGTGCTCAACCTTAGTGTCAACACTCTCAACTTGCCTGAATGCACCATTTGATTTGTGCTCCCTAATACTTCAATTGGCACATATATGCTAGCATCTCCAAGTCCATTTCCATGGACTGTATCAACTTTGGGTGGCTTGGCTTTGAGTCTATCTGGTGAGTCTTGCACCTTCAGCTTCATGTACTGTCAGTGTTCTGATGTTCTTCAACTTGTTTGCAGTGGTTCTCATATCATCTTAAATCTGTGCACCCACTGGATGCACTCACATGATTCCCATGCCCTGCAGTGAGAGAGGAGAGAGGCTAGAGGGGGTTTAGGCTGTTGCTTTTACTGTTGCAACCTCATCTTCCATCATGCCTTTAATCATTGGTGTGCTATTCAATCACATTTTCTAACATGTCTGATTGGGACTATGCAGAACAACACTGGTATACCCCTGGGTGTTCATAACATTACCCACACATGCAGCATCAACCTCATTGTGCCACACCATAACACCACAACACCACTGTCACAACCACCCTACCATCACTATCACTTGTCCATGGTCTTCAATCTCCTATTGGCACTCCCCCTGTGTCCTACACTCATGTCTCAGCATTCCAATTTGGTTTTGAGGGCTCCAAGTTGATCACAATGAATTATCATGTCCCATGCAAGTACTTCTGGCCCCCTGTGTTCATCTGATTTTTGTAGGTCCAAATTTAATGTGTCCATGTTGACATCTTGGCCCATAGACTGCATAATGATGCTTTGAAGACCTGGTGGGTGGCCCAGACAACACAGGTACATTGTATCTTCTATGATAAGAATTAACTTGGGCACATATGCTGACTATCTTCAGTCAGCAGTGTCTCTTCCACTTGTTTCAAGTTGAACACCACTAGTTGTGTCATCCATGCCATTGCTTCATCCATTGCCATTGCCACTGGCCATCTCACACTCTCAATGCTCACCACCATCACCTTGTCTCCACTCTCAACTCATCCAAAGATGAGTCTTCAATACCTCAATTCAGTGGTGCATTCCACCATACATACACATCAACTTCATCAATGCTGACCCTTCTCCTTTGATTGGAAGGCTCAGGTTGCTTGATTTTGCACCCATTGGGTGAGTTTAGCTGTTTCTGCATATTTCAACTTGTTCCAATGATTTCTGGCATGTTTTCAGCCATTTCCATGTCATACCCAATGCTTTGTATGTCTGTGTGCCTGCTTGGGGCATTCATATGGTTTCCAAAGCTGTCTGACTCATCTGCAGTTCATCCTACAGCACTACAGTGGGTGAGTCTGGTGGTTTTCTCTTCCTTTGGTGTGTTCTAATACTTTCTGGTACATTTCCAGTCATATTCACATTCATTGTCAATGCTTGGGGTGTCCATGGGCCCATTCAACATGTTTGCAGTGCTCTCAAGTCATGTCTATTACACATCCCAAATTCAGTGGTGTTTTCCTCTTTCAATGCATACCAATGTTCTTTGGTGTGTTTTCAAGTGATGGCCCCATCATACAACCACAACTGCAACTGCAGACAATGACTATGGCACCTCAGACAAACCAGGGTCATCTGTGGCAGAGCCTTGCTCTGATAACACTTCCAAACATTAAGTGAGCTAGGCACTGTGTTATGTTCAGACATACAATGACACCATTGCAAGACAGCCCTTCTTATGCAGCAAAGTCAAAAGACTCAGTATATTAAAGTTCAAGGGACCAGCCAAGGGCCATTACACAAAGTGTGCACCAGTCAGCAGTTGCAAGACACTTGATTTGGATTCAGAGAACTCATGCAATGGGTAACACAATCATTCTGGTAATTCAATAACTGCTGTTAAATGATAACATAACTCAAGGTCCTTTGAATCTCTGTGGTAGTAGTAATACTAGTACATTCATGATGATTATCTAGCACAAATGGCTATCTGAGGTAGTGCAAGGAGTACCATCACTATATCAGAGGCACACACCTGGAGCTCTGCTGAGCCATGCAATATCTAAAGGCTAAGCACATTGGACTTGAATGGACTGGACCATATCATTGGCATGTGCAAAGAGGTCCATAATGGAGATTGGTGGGAGTCCAAAAAAGACATGAAGGCCCTCCAGCATCATCAAATCCATATCATCCAAAGCTGCAACTCCCATCCTTCTCAGCAGAATGAGGAATTGCACCAACCAGCCTTGATGTAGTTCCAGGAGGTCCATTTTCTCTGGAAAATCTTCTAGCAATGGATAGTCAGTGTAATGTGAGGAAGGTGTAATTTTGTAATCAACCAATATGGAAGGATGTTGATGCATGATTTGTAGCAGGTGGCACAAGAAACTGATTGCATCTCTTTTTCTGTTTATTATCACTGAAGCTGGCAGCATTTTAGATCTTGATATATCCACAATGATGATGCATTCCCCTGATTGTGATGTAGTATCATGATTATTGGAGCTCAGTGATTCAGCTGATCACAGGACTGTCTCTTTTTTCTCCTTGTAGTATTATTGCTGAAAGCCTAATGGCATTTTAGGTCTTGAAACACTCCACAATAGATAAGTTTCCCTGATGATGCTGGTTCATGACTCTTGGAGTTCATTGACATGGCATTGTAGTCAAGAAAATGTAAGATTGCCTACCAAAATTGATGGCTGCTTTTTAAAGTTATGGTTAGCATTTATGATTGACAGTTTCTCCAAATGCCATCTGAATCAGCTCCCTCAGTGACTGCCAATCAAAGAACATTGTGACTGGCAGGGGAATTACTCTATTGGAGTCAGCTGGAACCTATGTGGGTGCTCCATCTTCCTGTTATAACACTGACTCATCTCCAAAATCTCACTTCAAATATAATATTTTCCCATGATGGACTCAGTCACAGGGAGTTCCAATACCAAAAGCAGGCCATGGAGACCAAGGCATGAACAATGGATCCTAAATTTGTGATGTATGATGGAGTCTTTGTCTGCATAGGATGATATGATGCCAAAGGCTGGAGTTGGCTATAAAGACTGTGTTCAAGTTGAGTCCTGATATATCTGATTTGCATGCTGGTGGTTAGGCTCTAACATCATGGCTCTTCCAGATAGCATCACACATTCTGTTAGCACTTTTAAGTGTTGAATCTGCAGCCTAGAAGATGAAAACTGAGTACTACAAGGTATTCAAGCATCTAGCCCCAAAACATAAGTGCATTCTTTCCCCTTGTGTTTATTGAGACTTGTGCAATTTATCAACCCTTGTTTACTACTAGACATTATAATAAGTACCTTGGTGCTGGATGGGTAATCAGGCAGGTTGTTACACTCATCAACCAAGTTGAGGACCTGATCAGTGAAGCTGACCACTGAGCTTGCATGGAGCAGGCCAACTCAGGTGATGATCTGACTCATTCTGAAGAGTGCATTATCTCAAAGTCAGTCCTGACATACCAATGTACTACATTCAGGGAAGATTGCTTGTACTGCAACTACAAAGAACTGTTGCAATGGATTTCCTCCTTGAAATCAGATCTTGCAACTGAGTTGAAATATTTACAAGGTAAGACAGATCATGAAACAGGTGAGTGCACCTTCACTCTTTCTGACTGTGGGCTGACCATCTATTAAGTGAAACAAAGGTGCACATGGTGCACATGGTGATGATGCTTCTGGACTGAAGACTGCCATCATTGAATGGCTTATGGCCAGTTGGCCAACCCAAGAACCTGCACTCAAACCTCAGTATAAAACTGGGCATGGCTTCTATCATGACACAACTGCCCAGCTAATCTGTCCAGTTGACTACAATTGGTCTAATCCTCAGTGCATTTGTTCACTCCTGTGGATGTCACATTCACTCCTCTATGTTGTAACTGCAGGCATAGAGCATCCATCTGCAACTATCATCCTAATTACCCTGTTACCACTGACTGTTGGCCTTACTTTCTCCACAGAAATGAGCATTACAACCCCAAGAACCCAGTGAAGGGGCTCTTCAAGAATGCCCTCTTGGTGAAGGTCAGACATCACCTTTCTATTGAATAGGGTGCTTAACCCTTCTACAGGCCTTCAAACATATTTTCACCTCCCTGAGTTCAGCTGATTTTGATAGTGTGCCTAATGACACTGATAACAAAGCTCAAGCATCAACCTTAGAACCATCCCAAAGTGCCAGAAAGAACCTGGTGACAAGCACAGCCATGCTCATGTAGCCTTCCTCTTGGGGATGAAATCTGTATCTCCTTGTGTGATTGCATATGTACAGTGACTCCAAAAACCCTTTCCATAACCAATCCTAATGGTAGTGTGTGAAGTGCACTGCCAAACACATGAAAGTTGATGCTAAACTTTGGTGGAGTTATAAATAGTACATACTCTTGGCTATAATATTGCCTCTAAGTCATGTGATTTCATTCACACAGTCCAGGGATATGGGCATTTTAAAACAGCAAGTCCATGGAAAGAGTTTTTTTACTTTTGAATTAGTAACTAGGATCTTATTCAAAACATTCTATAATTGCTATTGTTTGTTGATACAAACAAAGATACACATGTAAACAATATGTCTGAGTTTAAAAAGTTCACACACTTCTTGTTTTCAACAACCATCATGGTCAGATCCCTCTCTCTTACTCAACAAAACACCATTCTCTCTTTGATTGACTCTGGCCATTCTGGTGAAGCTATTGCCAAGCAAGTCAGTGTCAGCCCCTCTGCTGTATCCAAACTTTGCTTTAAGAAGTGTTCTACCCTTTCTAAGGTCATTGGAGGGTGTCCTTCCAAGCTTTCTTCTGTCAATATTTGTTATGCTCAACATCTTATCACCTCTAGCAAGGCTGAAAATGCAGTTCAATATCATTGACCAGCCTCTCTCTGCCAATACTGTTTGTCTTCACTTGAAGAAATCTGGTATAAAGGCTGTAGTTAAGACCAAATGTTCTATTCTCTCTGCTAGACATCACAAGGCTTGCTTGGATTTTGCTTATATCCACAAGGACTGGACTATAGATGACTGGAAAAGGGTTGTATGGTCTGATGAGATCAAAATAAATTGCCTAGAGTCAGATGGATGCAAGTGGGCTTGGAAAAAGGCAGGTGAGGGGCTTAATGATAGGCTGGTACAGGGAACTCTCAAGTTTGAAGGGAGTTCCTTGATGATGTAGGGTTGTATGACTTGGGAAGGTGTTGGCTATGCTACCAAGATTGATGGTAAGATGGATGGGGGCCTTTACCTTCAGATTTTAAAGGATAAGCTTCAACAAACATTGGAGCATTATGGTTTCAATCCATCTAATACCATCTTTTAGCAAGACAATGATCCCAAGCATACTTGCAAAAAGGTTAGAGATTGGCTAGAAGGGTAGCAGTTTGGGACCATGGTATGGCCTGCACAATCCCCTGACCTTAACCCCATTGACCATCTCTGAGGTCACCTGAAAAGAAGGCTTGCAAGGCATGAAAACCCCCCTAATGGAATTCATAAGCTATGAGAGAGAGTTTAGGTGGAATGGGAGGGGATATCAGTGGAGGAGTGTCAGAAACTGATTGAGAGTATGCCTAGAAGGGTTCATGCAGTGCTTAGAGCAAAAGGTGGATATACCAAGTACTGATAATACAGGTATCCAAATACCCTTGTAAATTCAAAAGTGAAAAAACTCTTTTCATGAACTTGCTGCTTTAAAATGCCCATATCTCTGGACTGTGTGAATGAAATCACATGACTTAGAGGCAATATTATAGCCAAGAGTATGTACTATTTATAACTCCACCAGAGCTTAGCATCAATTTTCATGTGTTTGGCAGTGTGCTTTGCACACTGCCATTAGGGTTAGTTATGAAAAGGGTTTTTGGAGTCACTGTATACTGCAGTACAGGTGAGTAGCTACTTGCAAACCTATTTTGAAGATGGCAACTGATTTGATGTTAAGTTACAGTTCACTCTATTGAGCTGTACCTCCTGGCATGTTATTGATGGCAATTTTGACTATGAGGCACTCTATTACAATATCACTACTTTCTTTGAAGATTGTTACACAGAAAGAGAGGAGGAAATTGATGAACTTCTCCTGTGGTGGAATTAGTGAGTGCTGTCCTGAGAGTACCTTCAAAATATCTAATGCAGTATTGCTTGATAGCTCTTTTTTTGGCTGCAAGAATGCATCCACATACTGTCCACAGGCAACTGAGAAGAAGTTGGTTGCCTTGACTCTGAGGAAGTGGCATGACAGAGTAGCTGCAAGTGGATCATCTTGTATTTCTGTAAGGAAGAGAACAGGCTTGAGCCAAACCTAAGTATCTTGTAGTTCTCCTATTTACTAGTTTGTAGTATGCCCCCACAAAACAAGTGATGAATATAGATCATAGGACCAGGTTATGCATGTGTACCCACAGTCCATACCCACTGCATACCTATGCTGATCACTATCAGCAGAAAGTGAGATACATGTTGGAATCAAGGACCATTATTTTACTGTAGAAAATAGAAAGATTATACTGCATGTAATCACATCAAGCAAGGTTGTTGCCACTGTCAAGTGGCACTTCCACATTCTATATATTTGCAACCATCATTTGTGTGGTGTCACATGGAGATCATAACTTAATATTGCTTGTAAGCTGCAACAGAGTCTCTTTACCACAGATTCCTCATCTGCACCAACTGGAGGTATTGATTACTGTATTTCCCCTACCTACAAAACCTCACTCATTGAACTTGCTGTAAAATGTAAAGGCCATTTTGAACCTTTCCCCTCCCCATAGCAAGTATCAACATGCCACAGCAGCATTAAAATGCAAGGTCAGTTCAGTCAATCTCATCATGATGACAGATACCCATGATGGTCAATCTGCTGAATGTATTAAAAACTCAGCCAGCCTATATCCTTTACAGTTGTCCAGTACTTTGCTTTAGATTTTCACAAGGTCACAAGATTGTGTCCACTGGCCAGAGGGTCTGGGTTTGTAATGTTTTGTAATGTAGCATGTAATAATTGTGAGGATTACAGCTTTTCCAGGCATTACAAAGGTTGGTAGCAAAGATTGAAAACCCATGATGTCCTATGACAGCAGCCAAGTCCAAGAGTGATCATTGGGGAGTGGAGTTGTTGTTCATTGCCAGGTGAGTAAGGGAATTATGTGCAATTGAATGGCATCTCCTGTTGAGCAAATAGTGTTAAGTGCTCTAGTCTTATGTAATAGGCACTGACTATCTGCTCTAGGAGATTTGTCATGTGTGACATTACTAACACAATACACTTGCATGTGATTCTATGACCAGCTATTGGACATTACTGGTATTTTACCCATATGAAAGTGTTCCAGACACTCATGACATCATTGTTCTATGATGTTCCATTCCATTCTATGCTTACTCAGTACAATACTGAAGAGACACTTATATGGCAACTCATACCTACCATATGTAGCTCAACCCACCAGTTGAAGCAAACTCATGTACTGCACACAGACCATGTCTGAAGCATATACATATATACCAGACCCTTAGATCCACAAATAGTATCAGTTTTAACTCAACAGTTGAAACAAGTGTTCAAACCTCCCAACTAGAAGATTACCCCAAGTAAACACTAAGTAAGTCTTAAGGTCCTTACCTTAGAACTTCCACTGCATAGTAGAAGTAGTTCAGGCTTAGCCCAAGCCTAACTGAGCTGAGTGTATAACATTTGATTTGGTCCCTCTGACTACCATACTTCACTTTATCTCCTTGGTAAAAGTCAAGGGCAACAGAGATAAGGGATAAACCCTTTATAGACCAAAGCAGGTTTCTGAACTGCAGAAGGGTATACACAGTAAGTTGATTTGGTGAGCAAGGAAGAGGCAGGGAAAGTGCAAATCCAAAGAGAGCAAAGGTTTGATGGGATGAAAACTTGCTGCATTTTAAATTCCTCAATTGCTTTGAGTAGTGTATGCTAGCATAACAGATGGTGGAGAGAGACAGAGACAAATGTCATTCATCAGGTGAATTCAGCATCTTCTGTTCAGTGAGCCATGCAATTCAATGTCAGCTCCTCACCCAACTTGGATTTGGCACATGCATCTACCATACACATGCAAGAAAACACTCAACCAACAGATACTCTCCCTTAAAAGCCACTTCCAGCATGGCAGACTCATAGACATGCAGGTAAAGAGCATGAGTTTGTTTGTACCCAAGGAGCCTGTGCTGCCAAGATATTCCATCTTGACAAACTTTCTGGACAAGATATCTGCTGTCACTATGAATCATCAACACTCAACCAGGTGTTCATGGGCCTGATGCAAGGCAGTCATTAATAAACATTCATCAGCATTATACACTTGTCTTCATGCACTTGTTTGCACTTACTATGCAGGGTAGAGAAGTGCATATTGAGTAGTGCAGCAAAGGAGGTAGAATGAGCATATGGTGATGTATGTATAGGAGCACCTCAAAAAGGCATGCTGTCACTCTTTGTGTTCATCACCCATACTAATCTCTTGTCACAATAGGTGAATGGATGGACAATGCTTTGGGGTTGCACCACTCCCATCCTGTCTATAGACACTGGCTAACATATCACTGCTTCACATCCTCTGCTTCTCTTTCTGCATTCACATTCATAGCCATGATAGATTACCAATCTAACACACTTGCCAAAACCAAAGAGTTGGCATCCATCTAAGCAAATGTTACCCCCTTACAGTTGAAGTGTTCCACTTGACCTTGAGTTCTTGAAGCCATTGTGGAATGAGTATTGCCTAAATGCAGTGAGTCAGACAGAGTGTGTTGATATCAGTGTGTGCATGTCCTCTTGAATTTGAGAGTAGGGCTAATAGAGTCAGTGACACAGAGCCAGGAGGAAACCATGCATATGCAGTGTTGCAAAGAACAGGTCTGCATCAGAGGCTGAGAGTGCAATGCACAAGACATACAAGACACCATGTGCTGCATTTCCACCACTTAAGAGACAGGAAGAGAAGTCCTCTTTAGTAGGCTATTTCATTGTTGTCTGTACACTGGTTGGTCACATCTACTCATACCATTATGCTGTTGTGGTTGCAGCACATAATTCCATATACTCCAAATGAAGATCCCCTCAGTAATGTGTACCCCCAAAGCAAAGTGAATGTTGCCAGGATTGCAGATAGCCTTTTTGTCTTGTTTGAAATGTGCTCAACTGCATCATCTTTTGCTCCTAATTTTGGTCCAGCTGTACCAGTCCTGTACTCACATGGACCAATACCATTAGATTGACAAGATGCTGTACTTGATGCTGATATACCATTGGACACTTCAGCTGCTAGCTGTGCTGGATATGCATTGCCAGGATTAGTGCTGATGCTGTTCAGCCAAGAAACACATGTTGTCCTTGTGCCCTTACCACTATCCTTATTTGTCAACACTGCAATGTACACTAAGTAGACAAATCTTCCTGTGAGTCATGTCTGCCAGTTTTCATCTGTCTTCTCAATGTGGTCCACTAACTAAAAAGAACCAACACAATCTGTTATCACAACTACACCTACATTGTTTGTTCAAGCACTTGTGTCTGATTTAGTTGTCACCAGTTTGTCTAAAGGAGGTATGGATATCATTTCACAACCACCCATCATGTCCTAACATAGAGGTAGCATGCAGTTGGTCAACATACAGGCATTTATCAGGAGGGAGTGGAAGACAAGTATGGGATACAAAATGGATCATCAAGTCAAGGTTCTTAAGTTTTGTGATGATGAAGCAACAGACTATGCAATTTTATCTCACCAGTGGATTGATCAAGAAGTCAACTATGATGAGATCACCAAGCTCACAAAGATGGAAAAAGACAAGCAGCATGAAATTTGCCACTGTGTCAGCTATCAAAAGATCCTTGCTAGCTGTGGGCAAGCTAAGAGGGATGGGTATGAGTGGCTGTGGGTCAACACTTGCTGCATCAACAAGCAAAGCAGTGCAGAGTTATCTGAGGCAATCAATTCCATGTACCAGTGGTATCAAAACTTGAAAGTATGCTATGCATACTTCCACAGTGTCCCTGGTATATCCTTTCCTACTAAGGGTGACAAGGGGAGGTATCCCAATTCCAATGGCTGGCCAGAGTGGTTCTCACATCGGTGGACCCTACAGGAGATGATAGCACTGGGGAATGTCCAGTTCTTCAACAAGGATTGGCAGCCCATTGGTGACAAGAGGTCACTTGCATCTACCTTGGAAGAAATCACTTGAGTCTCAATGCATATATTGAGGGTATTGAGGGATGGACTTTCCTCCAATCATCCCTGTGTTGCTCAAATCATGTCATGGGCTGCCAATTGGATGATGACTCAAGTTGAAGACAGAGCATATTTGCTATTAGGTCTGTTGGATGTGAACATACCAATGCTGTATGGAGAGGGGAAGAAAGCATTTCAGCATCTTTAGCTGGAGATCATCCATGTGTCAGATGACCAAAGCATTTTTGCATGGGGAGCATGCTATGGTGGAAATGAGCAGACTTGCAGTATCCTTGCTGACAACCCAAGCTTCTTCTTGGATTGTGATGACATGGAGTTGATGGATCATGACAAGCTCATCAAATATGAGGTGAAAAAGGTCACCCAAAGAGAAGAACACCACTCAATTGAGGATTTCTTTGTTGAAAGTAGGGATTGCCAGCTTGAACAAACACTAGAGAATAGTTCAGAGGACCTAGACCAAAGTCCATAAGACTCAGTACTTCATATTGTGAAGACTGAGGTGTTAAGACTCCAAGCTAAGAACATAAGTCTGTGCTTATGTAAGGAATGCTCATTGGACAAAAGAGGAAAGGACAGTAAATATAGGGATAAAAGTCCAATATTCCAACATGCTTTCTCATCATTCTTGAGAGACATGTGATATCACTTTTCCTTAGTCTCCAGGAGCAGACAGCATGGTTTCAAGTCCACTCACTTGATGTTGGTGATGTCAGACAACAGGATGGAGCTCTGTTGAGGTGCAGACTATAATGGCAGAAGCCTGAGTTTAGGGTTGAATGTGGCCAGTATGAGGGGGAGAGGAGATCACACACCTCTGCTTTGTGAATAGCCAAGGCATCCTCCCTGAGAACAAGCCACTTGCAGAGGAACATGAAGCTAGCAAAACCCTCCTCCTTCAAGCTGACAATGCCACATCAGATGACATTTGAACCAAGTCCTAAGTCTGGATGTCAGAGAGGGGACCCTCCAATGTCAGTATAATCAGGTGAATACAATGAACCAGATGAGAAGGTTGCACTATAACCTGAATTCTGTAATTTATTGTTGTAAGGAGAAGAAGAAGCAGTATCTGTTGCTCTCCATACTGGTACTTGGGGAGTGGGTCTAGAAGGTGTGAGGTTGGTTGCCATAATCTGATTGAAGGCCATTGAGCAGCCAATAGATATGTGCAGTGGGTTAACCCTGGTATGTATGATGTCAATGTTGTCATTGATGGCAATGGTGGCAATGTGAAGTTGGACATTGAAGTGGACAATGGTGGTGATGAACCATTTCTTGTTCATGGCTTTAACTTGGATCTATCTGCCATTCAACATTACTACAGTAACAAAACACTACATAATGACTATGACTACTTGTTCTTGGTCATGCTGTCTTCTACTTGAGTGTTTTATTTCTCAATGACAGTGAATGTGACATACTGGTAAATAAACCTCTTCTTGGTAACAGTCACAGGAATATAATCTTTACCATTGTGCACCATGAAATGAATGCTACAAACTATGGCATGAAATTTGCACATTTATTCTCTGTGGTCCCACCACCACATCACCATGCTTGTCTTGCCACACTCATCTCACTGTGCTCATCTCACCATGATTTATTCCACTACTGTATTTTACAATACACATCTGTTTGACTAGCACACTTGTTTATTCATATATGTCTAACAATGACATAGAAATACTTGATATGAATGGTCATGTGGTCAAGAAGGCAAACCTAATTAGAGTACATCTTGGTGCCTTTGCTTCAACTCAATGCACTGCTTGCAGATAGCCAGTAAGGAAGAAGGGGGGGTCAATGATGTGTTAAGGACAGTTCAACAAAAAAAAACAAGTTTCTCAAAGATGTCTGTGTGTACATGAATATAGGAAAGGATGTCATGCATGCAAGTAAAGAAAAAATCAGGGAAAATAGCTCATCCTTGTCTGCACAATTTCTTCTGCTTCTTGTACCAACTATGATATCATTGATATGCTGTATCCCAGGCACCATCTGCAAGTGAATGACTTAATACTTTTGGATCCAGAAGACAAGCAGGTGGAGACCATTGTTCTACATAGTCAAAGGACACTTTGTCAGCAAGCAGCTTGTGGAGGATGGCCTCCTTTGTGAGCTGAAAACCATGCCAGAAAGCCTTGTCAACATTATCAAGATCAACTGTTGGGAAGAGTGTCTGATCAAGGAAAAATAATCATCAGCACACCATACATATATGAAGTGAAACAATGCACTCTGGAGGCATATCCATCACCATCTGGACAATTTAAACCAACCTTGGGGTCACTGTGTTGACAGACCCAGACATGTATCTCAGCTGATGACAATGAGAACCACATATGACCATCAATGATTATTTCTGCAAACTCCTGGTTGTTCCCATAGTTATTTGACCATTTTCCACACATCATCAATTCTGATGATCAGAGCTGCCAAGCAACAGAGGCCTTCAAGCCTGGGCTGCAGTATTGTGTTGTTTGCTTCATGAGAATCTTCCTGACAACCAACAGATCAGGGTGATTGCATATGTAGGCCTTCAGCTTTCACATAACATCATGGTCACTTTGGGTAAAAGCATTCTCCATGATCCAAAGCACTCACAGCACATGAATACCCTCCTTGCCACCCTTGCCATACATTATGATGGATAAGTCAGGGATTCCACATATTGAGTCTTCTTCAAAATAATGGCTAGATCTGGGTTGAGGCAGTGTGATTTGCAGTGCCAGAATAGTCCTCAGAGTGCTATCAATATCTGAAATGATGACAACTAAGATGGACTCATGAATAGGGCTGGGTGATGAGACCATCAGATGTTGAGAGCCTGGGAAAAAGGTCAACCTAAGGATGTTGGTCACCTGGCTGCATGTGATGGTAATGAGTAACATACCTCTTCCATATTTTCCAATCCCTATTACTTTTCAAACAATCCAAGATATGATTATAATTGCTCCAAGATATATCTTCATACTGCTCTTAAATTTCCATTAGACTCTTGAAATATGTAGAATACTACCAGCTTACCACTAAGTATTCTTGTTCAGCTCTAGAAAGAGCCTTGGTGATTTCTCTGCATTTCACTTCACACATGAGAGATCAGTTACAGAAGACCATAGTTATATTTGTTGTGGCCTTACCACAATGCAGTGAATTGTTTGAATGTACAAGTGGGGGGCAGGAGGTATTGTGCTGTGTGACCATGGCACCAGGTTTGACAGAGGGTGAAGTTGAATGAGTACAATTCTGGTGTGAGATAGGCAGCCTTTTCTGCACAGTGGATAAATGGGAAGGTGGTCCATTGGAAGGCTTTCAGGATATTTTCCCCATTCTTTGTTGACTCCTCAACACAAGCTGCACACCCTTGTCCCTTGTGTTATTAGCTGTAATGAGATTCATAAGCCTTGCAAGTGTGCTTATCTCAGCAACCTGAAGGCAATGATTGTCCAGGAACACCTTGCATTATCACTAGCATAGAAACAAATCAAACATGCTAACTACCAACATCAAATCATTACCAAGAATGATGCAATGAGTGGTGAGAAATGATTGGGGGTGAATTCACAAATTAACATCAGAAATTTCTTTGTTCCTAAGCATGGATGTTTGTTCAAACAGTGAAACCCATGGATTGGGTGGGACTGGGGCATCCTCATCATTCTTGGCTGCAACTTTATTCACCTCCAAAGGCCCAGAAATGGGTCCCTCAGACTGATGAGGCCATGCAGGTTGTGCCTTTGCATTTACTATGAAAGGTATAGTCAGTTAGTATGTTATGGGATCACTGAGACACATTAATATACAGCCCTTGCATTTCTTGCAATAGGCCTGGCTAGAATTGATTGACTCAGGTGAAGACAAGATGGTGATATGACATGTCCTCTTGCCTAAGACATGTTAGCTGCTGGTGAGGTAAAAGTAGTATGACAGTACTTGTCTCTGTTGTGATGGCAATATCCAGGTTGATAATAGAACTCAACAAGTCAGTGATGACCTCATCCTCACTGCCTTTATTGTGATCTTTGTTGATAAGAGCCTTGATGTCTGTCCCCACAATGTCCCCACCAATTCTCCAGGACTTAAAAATACAACTTGGAATGAGGTTTTGAGTTACTACCCCAAATATATATATTAGTGATGTTATGGTGTACTAGTCACATACCAAACCATAAATTGCTGTCAGCAACACTGGCCTTTGGATGTCCCTTGAAATGAGTGAGGACAACTCCATTCAGGTGTGAAGCAGTGGAAAGTTTGAGTTTCCCCTGGTCAGAAACAAGGAGCTGCCAGTCTGGCTGAATCTTGGGTGTATTGGATTCCACCCACTGAGCATCAAAATGACTGAAAACATGGGGAAACCAAGTACAAAGCTGACTTGTGACATTGTCATGTGTCCATGCTGTGTTGATCTGAATCTGTCTTTTGAGGTAGCAGCTGTGGTTTTCTAAGTTTTGAATGAACTTCCTTCTCTCTCCAGAAGCTCAAGGCACTAGCTCCTCCAACAATTTGCCATTTGCCTTTATCATTCAATATTAAGGAGTAAGGGTCTACATAGGTGAGAATAAAATAACAAACTCACATCCAGTCCACATATCATGATAGCAACAGAACTGACATGGAATATTTGACCAGATGAAGTCTGAAGCTGATCAGAGAACTAGATGATGTGTGATCCTGGGGCACCAACAAATGCACTTACCTTGTGGTTGTTAGTAGTAGCATTGGATGTCATCTGTGATGCCTTTGTTGCCTTTGTTGCCAATGCCTCCTGACAGGGATTGGGTTGAGACAGGCCAGACAGCTGTCTAGCAGTCAACCCCTCAAAAATCTTTGCCATGTTTGATGAGCCTGGTACAGTGGCAATAGTAGCTGGCTGCATTTGGGTCACCTGGGTATCATCAGTATTTGGGTGCTTGCTCAACCCATGTGAACATTCCAGGCAATGCACAGCATTCTCTACCTTTGGCTGGAAATGCTCACAGTCACAGCCTACATCACCACCCCTGCACAAGTGCTCCCTGCTCAATCTTGACATGAGTGTGGAGCTTCAAAGAACAGAATGATAGGTCAATGGTCAAACACATCAATGGACTTTATAATGGCAAACTAGCTACAATCATATCAGTCTATGCTCAATAAGAAGAATGACAATGCTGATAATGCTTGGTACCACAAACATGCCTGAGAATACCAAATGGGATCTGCTAATGAAATGTTAATGTCCTTTGCTGCACAACATCCAATACATATGGTTTCAAGCATCAGATATTGTTCTGAGCCACACTCTGCTGGTGTCAACCTGAAATTGTCCAGTGTAAAATCCTGTGTGACTACCTCATGAAATCCAGTAAAGAATATAGCTTCCTCATTTCTCCTGAAGGGATTTTGATGTGATGGTATGTGTACAGCCTGGTAATTGATGTGTTCTTGCTGTTGACATGTGATTGCATCAGCCACATCAGTCATCTCATCACCTAGTTCCAGAGCTGGGTTGTGTTCTCTGTGCTCTTGATAGACACCAAATTATGTCTGGCCCAAAAAGCACAAATCCTGTATCTTATACCATGATGTAAACAGTAAACTAGTAACAATTAATGTTTACCTTTGGGCTCTTGTTATTAGTATCTGGGCCACTGATAGAGTGGCAGTTCCATTCCTCCTGAAATGCCTGACAGTCAAGGTTAATGTTATTGAGGAAAAGTAGATGCAGCAACCAAAGATGCATTGGATTCTGCACATCAAGCATGTGCATTCTTTCAAGTTGAATGAAAAATGCATGCCAGTGTCTGGCAAACTGTGACCTGACCTCTACCCACAAATGCTCAATACAACAGTTTCAAGTAGAACTACAAATATCATTAGCAATGACAGATACAAGAGTAATGTAATGTATACATATGTGCCCCAAATAAATGAACCTCTGTGATGACCTTTGTTCATGATCATGTACATTGCAATGACAATATTCTCACCACCACAATCACCCTGTGCACAGGATGGTATGCCATACTCCACAGTTGCTTGTCTGAATAAAGCAAGCATGGTTGCTGACCAGTTGTTATTGCTAGCTTGCATTGCAGTAACCTAAGGACAGCATCAACAGCTATTATTAGTTCATGAGGCAATCAATACACACTGTTCAGCAGAATCCATCCATAAAACCATGAATAACAATGCCCCACTGAATTAGCCTGTGGTGTCCATCAATATGCCATAGGGCATTGGACCATTTGACATGATACTTCCATCTAGTTTTCACATGGCAGTCTCATAAAGCCTGACCCAGGCAATCAATCCTATGAACTGACTGAATTATTCAGCAATACTGCACATGGACCCCATGTGTCCACATAAACCCAATGATATACTGAACTCCAGATTCTGGCCATCTCTTCTTAAATTCACTGATGAGATTGTCAAGGTCCACATCACTAATCTTGGTATATTTTCATTCAATATTGTGGTACTGCATGTAAATGCACAGTGTGTTCCTGTGAACACCCAAAGTGCATGCAAGCTCTGTGCATGTAATTTGTCTTGAATTGGAGAACACCTTCTGCAGAAAGTTGACATCAATAATCTTACTTGGGTGTCCTCATAATCTGGTGTGAACTTCTGTTACAGGCTGTGGTATCTGTACATTTTCATCTGAGCTGATTACAGATTTCTATGTTAGTGCTGGCAACCATTGGCATTTAGCCTACTCACCAGTTCTGAATGCTATCTCAATAATGTGTGATGACTGTGTACAGTTTTCCAATCAACTCTGTGGTCTGTAGTAGCCACTGTGACAACTTAGTACCAATGGGGTCACCTTCAATTGCCATGAGGAGATGGATTGCTTTGCTTTCTAAGCAGCCAAGATGATATTCAAGGTGAAGTGGGTCATTCTCCTCTTGGGTCCACACCTGCAGGGCATGCCAATAGATATCAGATAATGCATGATGGGCAGTGAGGAGATTTGCTGGCCACAATGTGGCACTTGAGGGGAGTTAAGGGATAGCAGGGGGAAATGTGACCATCAATGAACATTGAACTTCAGTAGAATTCAGGTCTGTCTGGCATGCTGCATTCAGCTTGCTTGCAAATCAGTTGTCTGATCACATGCTGCTTGGGTCTGTTCATTTTCTCATTTACACATCTTCATGCTCACTCCATATGACCACTACTAGTGCTTCTGGGACAGTTACCCACCATCCTGAGTTTTATTTCCAAAATGGCACATGTCTTCCAGGTCAAGAATACTCTGTACAAACTCAACCATGATATCTTGGTAAATGAGTCCCCAGTCTTTGCTGACCTCTTTTCATTTAGTGTGTTTGTGCCAGAAACTATGGAGGGAAAAAGTGATGAGGAGCCAATTCATGTGGACCCAAACCTGAGTGTGGAGGTTTTTGATCTGTTTGTTGAGTTGAAGTTTGCCTGGTGAGTCCTTGAGCAATTGATCCCAATTAACTCAACTCAATTAACTTATTCCAGTGCCTGTCCTGCAGCCAATTACTCCAAGCAAGACCTTAGGAGATTACTCAAATTTATTGACAAGTATGATTGCAGTGCTCACATCCTTGGTTTCATTACCTCTTGCATTATGGAGAAATCATATCACTTCCACCTATCTGAGCTCATCTATTTCAGTGCCACATACAAAAATTGAGTTCTCTTTGAAAAGGGATTCAGCTCCCTTTGTGAAATCCAATTGACCAAGATCAAGAGGTCTCACTGCAAACAGATGGGGATGGATGCTTATGTTGCATATGTTAGAATTTGCAGGTTGGGGCAATCAGGTGACCACAATGGATGGATGGGTGTGAACCAGGTTCAAACATGATACCAGTACAGGTAAAACTATGATCTATTTGTCTGTAGGTAGAAATCTCATATATCAAAAGATAATTACTGTCAATCAAAGGTGTCTTGTGAGTTTGACAATAGTAACTAAATATTCTGACAGCATATGTTTATGTTAGGGCATGCCTGGATGAGTACATCTGCACAGTCACTGTACAGTGGCCCCCTGTTGAACATGCTAATAGTTGTCAAAACCACAAAGGACATGCTGAGGATTGGGCTGCCATATGGTGGAATGGTATGGGGCAACCTCTTCTTGACCCTAGGAACTCACTTTCATTTGATGACACTGTGGACCACTTTAAGTCTTTGCAGTTTGGTCAGGTCAGTGACAATTGCAAGCAGTATATGTATGTTTTCAAAGGTGATGCATATAAATGTGCCACTCACTCATTCACATCATTTTATTACTTGTATTAGGGATTGCTTAGTCCAGAAGTTGATACCTACATAGATTATTATTTTGCCTTCTGTCATCACAACATGGACTTCCTCATACCAATTGCAGTACATTATCTCCATGTCATTGTCAGACATATATGAATAAACAAGTGTGCTAGTCAAACAGATGCATATCATAAAAATACAGTAGTGGAACAAATCACAGTGAGATGAGTGCAGTGAGATGAACATGGCAAGACAAGTATGGTGATGCAGTGGCAGGACCACAGAGAATAAATGTGCAAATTTCACGCCGCGATGTGTAATGTGGACACAGCCACCGCATCCAGGACTCCTGAGTGTAAGTGGCACGCTGGCTTACCTGAGACCGGATTATCAGCTTATGTACTGTCTGTGGTACTGACCATTAACTGCTCAGTACTTTGGCCTTTGATGTAACAGTTAAGTGGACAGACAGTCTGACCCTCTTACAACTAGCCAGAACTGCATCGAAGGTGGTGACATCTATCAGATAAAATAATGAATGGATAAGTCCTTTGTTGAAGAAAGGTACTTGACAATATGCATTGCCTTGTCCAAGTGTTGCTGTGTCGGGTTAGACATATATATAGCATTTCAATACTTTCTGGACGTAGGGTTGTTGGTGAAGAATCATGGTTTTATCCTTTCGATTTCGTGAAACCTGGATGCCAAGATGTTCTTTCACTTCTCCCATATCTCATACTTCCCATATCTTCATAAATGCTTCCTTTCTGTCTCTTAATAGTTTAGCAGAAGATGAGAGGAGGAGAACATCATCGACGTAGATGACAAAGATGACTAGGCCTTGTTTAGTCTTGTAGACATAAACTCCCGCGTCTGATTTGGTTCGATAAAAACCTAACTTGAGTAGGGATTTGTGGAGTTCCTTATTCCATGCTAATGCTGCTTGCTTAAGGCCATAAAGTGCGCGCAAAAGACGATAAACCTTGTTTGTTTTTTCCATATATATTTCCGAGGCAGTGAGCCTCCCAATCCTGAGAGCAGGTATAGGCCATGAGTAGTCGTACTGTCTCAAACCTTGCCACAGGAGAGAAGGTTTCTTCATAATCTTCTCTGTAAATTTGTGAAAAGCCCTTTGCTACTAAGCGAGCTTTGTATCTTCCGTCCGACTTTCTTGCAAAAACCCAACGACATTTGACGGGTTTACGATCAGGGGGACAATCTACTAGAGTCCAGACGTGTCGATCATTTATAGATCGAATTTCATCCTTCATAGCTTCCTTCCATTTATCTTGTTCTTCCTTTGGTAACCGAAGAACATCCCTATACTGTTTAGGTACTTCCGAAATTGCCTGAGCCAATAGATAGTAAAGAAAACCATAGCCTTGTTCGCGAACTAGACCATTGACGTCTCCCCCTTCTTCAGAAGGTGGTAAAGGATTCCTATCCTCATAGAGATCATCTATGTTTGGTCGTTCTGGTACAGGTGGCAGGTTTTCAAGGTTTCTTTCCCACTCTCTATCTGACTCCCTTTCAACCTGAACTGGTGGTCTATCTCCGTAGACACTGTCAGGAATTACCCTCGGAACAGGTACGCGAGTTGACCTGTGTAGTGCAGAAGGGGCAGGAGGATAAGATGGGTCAGGGGCTTCAGTTGGATGTCTTTCGAGGAACGGTGGAAGATTTCTTTCGAGGAATGGTGGAATAAAGGATGGAATTGGACGAGGTTCATGTCTTCTCCTACTGGGAAAACCTTGACTAGGGGTTTCTCTCACTGGTGGAGACGGTGGAGGAGATGGTTGTAGGTAAGCAGGGTTTGGAATTCGTACACGATCCAAATGTTCACGTCTTGAAGGTAAAGCAGGTGAAGAAGGTCCTGGTGCAGGACCTGGTCGCTCAGGTTCCGGAGAATCTGGTTCTTCTTTGTCTGAATAATCCTCTACCGTAACGGGAGGTGGACGCTGCTTGAGTTGGGGTGGACTCGGAGTTGGAGGCCTGGGTGGATTGTTGTTATTAAAATCTGGAGTGGGTGGTCTAGGACCTGGAGCGGGATGATCAGTCTTGCTTCCATCCTGATCGTCGGAAGAGTCCTCTGAGGGACCGGATGCCGGGAGAGGTATATCGATTTTGTCTCGTAACTTCTCTATGGGACAGTTGGGAAACACATTCTTGACGAATGTAACAGTGGTGGAGGTATATATCGTTTTATTCTGGCGTAAGAAAATGTATCCTTTCGTCCCTTCAGGGTATCCAAGGAATATCATTTCTTCGGCTTTTGGAGAGAGTTTGTCTTTTCGCTGATCTTTCGGAATGAAGACATAGGCAAGACAACCAAAGACTTGAAGATAGGAAATAGTAGGTTTCTTCTTGAAATAGAGTTTGAATGGTGTCTTCCATTGTATTCGTCGAAGTGGAGTGCGATTATAGACGAAAACGGCCGTGAGTAAGGCAAAGTTCCAATAGCGTTTGGGTAAACAAGCTGCATGACGTAGAACTTCCTCTTTCTCCATTACGGTTCTGTTAAAGTGTTCTGCTCAACCGTTTTGCTGAGGAGTGTCAGTGACTGATAACTGGTGAGTTATACCTTTAGAGAGTAAAAACTCCTTGAAGGTGGTCGCCATAAATTCCCCCCCTCGGTCAGAACAAACCGATTTAACAGAGAAGCCAGATTCATAGCCACTAAAGTCATCAATGATGGTTAGGCAGTAAACATGACGATAATAAGATTCCGTGGGAAACTGTAAGAGGTCCATATGGATTAATGCAAGAGGTTCTGATGCTTGAGTCCAAGAAGGAGAGAACGGACAACTATGCATTTTACCAATGAGACATTCGCCACAGGGAAAAGGTTTAGGTTGAGGTGGTATATGATCAAGGCCAGTAGTATGGCTGGGAACCTTCCGCATTACCTGATCACTAGGATGGCCAAACCTTGAATGCCAAAGTTTATACACGTCGGAATATTTGACAGCAATTGAATCACTTTTCCCAATTGGTTTTCCTGTAAACCAGTGAAGATTGGGGGTGTGGAGTGACTAGTTGCTCCTGAATCCATTAGCCATAGATGATTGTCCTTTTCTTTTCGTCATTGATGACATCCTTCACAGTCAGACATATAAGCATAAAAACCTGCTGCGCCATAGCAGTCAGAATCATATTCGACAGGTGCATATGGTCCATTGTTACAAGAAGCATTGTAAGGGTCTTTATAGGTTCTAACACTATTCCAGACTCTATCACGCTCCATCTCCTCTCGAACCTTAGTTCGAATAGCAAGAGAAGAACATTGAGCTGATGAGGGGAACATATTAGACCAGCCCACTTCTGCGATAGTGGAGCTTGCGTACGCTTGTCCGATGGAGGATTCGTCGTCAGAAGTGTAAGGCTCTAGTCGAGCCTCATTGACTTCTTGGGTGGAAGCTTTCTGCTTTCCTTTGGCCTTATCAGAGGGGGCCTTGCCTCCTCCTCCCTTTCCCTTTCCTTTTGCCTTCTTTTCCTTCTTCTTTTCCTGCGTCTTCGGTAGGTTAACGGTGGGGGGTTTCCCTCCCTCCCAATGATCCTCCGTGCGATGTCCTTTCCCGCACTTGCGACACTTAGGTTGCTGGTTCTGTTGCGCATGCTGGGCAGAGCTGCCCACAACATTATTGGTAGTTCTGGGAAGTTGCGTTCTTCCATGTCTCTGTAAGTACTCTTCCTTGATACGAGGAAGAATTGCGTCAACTGTCAGGGTTTGACCCTGCTGACCTGCCGGTAAAGTGACTGGAAGTGTAGCGAGTGTGGACGTCACAAAGTTCTCCCAATTGGACGGGAGTGCAGCCATGATAATCATAGCACGAGCTGACTCAGGTAAAGGCATGCCATTTGAGGCAAGGAAACTGAACAAGTTATTGATTTCGGTAATCTTCGGGAGTGGGTCCTCCCTGTTACCAATCGATATTTTCATGGCGTGCTTAAACTGCACATAAACTCCGGCTGTGCCAGGTTTTCCATAAGTGTTCAGTAACGACTCCCATACCTCATGGGAAGTAGCAAACTGGTCCATTTCGATCTGGACAATCGGTTTTGTCGGAGGTCTTGTGGTGGTACCATTAACGACCAGCCATGTTCCTTGTATGCATAGAAAATTCTTAATTGAGATTGCCCAGATTTGTTTTTCATGAATCCAGCCTTCAAAGAAAGAATCGTCCGTATCTGGAATCATAACAAATGGTTGAGGAATGATAACTGGAGGTGCTACCACTGGGATGACTCTAGGAGGAATCCTAGGTCGGGGAACTATAGGTCTTATAACCAGAGTTGGATCTGGAAGCCTAAGTTCAAAAAATTGTCCTAGATCATAGTTGGGACAATAGTGGTAGTTGGGGAGTTGGATCCCCAACGACTCCAAGTTAGTCATATCCAAGAGAGAGACAGGAAAAATCTCATAAGGAAAATGTATCATAAGATATGAAGGGTTTGAGAAAGTATGTAAAGAGACCGTTGATAAGTCCAAAATATCGTCATAAGCCCTTCCTCCCCCGGAATATGGCTGTTCTATCCAGACTGGACTTGGATAGGCATAATGGAAGACCATGTTGAACGCCCCCTCCATTTCTCTAGGATTGACCCTAAGAGATGTAATCAGAGCCATCAGCTTCCGGTGTAGGAAGGAGGTTGATTCTACAGAGGTCCTGTTGCCAAGACGTGAGTCCATAAGGATGCTGCACGGTGCAGTTCCCTGGCCACCAGACAATTCCATAGACTGGTGAGAGAGACTCGGCTTCGAGAGAGTCCAGAGTGGCTTGAACCCTAGGATCAGACCGTGCGTTGACGACCTGTGAAAGCCAGAGACCAATTCGAGCATCAGGCTGTTGGTTCAGGCACGAGGGCAAGTAAGGGCTTTTGTTTGAAGCTCCTTTCTTAAAAGCTGCCCTAAAGTGTGACTCAAGGTACTTGTTCCAGGTGTGGATGGCAGGAACTGCTCCTCTAAATGGTCTAGGATCCCAAAGAGGGTGAACCCAGATTGAGTTTGGTGAGTACTCGTTGGGGTGAGTGTCGATCCAGAAGGCTGGGACAGTGAGTAACGAGGGGTCTTCATCATTCAAGGCAGGTAAATCGAAACCCCAAAAGTTGGCGATGCTGTGCGGGGTAGAATACCTCATCAGTTTAGCCGATGGTGCCTCATAGGAACCGTGGAAAAGCCAATGAATTTCCATAAAAGGGTTTTTGGGCGCCGAGAAGGAAGAGGTGATAAAGGGAAGGGGGGACTGAGCAGCTTCACGACAAAAGGCCCGGGAGAAGATGCGATTGGTCTTCTTTCCCCCACTAACGATACCTGCTATGAGGTAATCTGGTTCCGTCACGTCTACAAAGTTAGACCAGCGAAGTCCGTGCCTATAAGGCACGTCCTTTGCCCTTGCCCTCACCTCCTCGTCTCCTAATCCCTGCTTCTTCCTCCAATCCGCTGTCGATAGGTCCGTCGAGTTGGAGATCGTCCAGATTCTCAAGGGGATGCCCACTCTGACATGCATCATTCTGAGTCTCTTCAACCCACGATTCTCCCTGATTGCCTGTAGGGGCATAAAGTCCATTCTCATGACTGAACTCGGCGACCAGTTCCGTGAATTGGTCGTCGAAGAACCAGAGATCATTTCTAGACAAGCGATGCCGCATGAGAAAAAGATCAAAGGGAGTGATGTCATTAAAGAGGACATGATCAGGCAGGGCTCTGCAAGGGGCATAGAACATATAAGTTCTAAAGGACTTGGCAAAGCCGATTCCAAGCCGCTGTGCAACCGAGAAGGTTCGCTGCATGTAATACTGCTGCGGTAACCAGAAGTCCGGTTGTGGGAATACGAATCGTGCAATGACCGGAAGATAGTCATAGAAACGATCAAAGTCATAATCCTGGAAAGCATGTATAGCCCAATTGAAGAGTGGTGGAGCCCAATCAAAGTTTCTGGGATAACCATTTTCCCCAAGAGGGAATGGTTCAAGTCCCTGAAATGCTGGATGGAAATCATGGTCCTCTGGTAGAGCAGGTGCGATCGGATGTGGAAGTGCCACTGGGGCATCTCTCCACTGGAGAAGGGATACAACGCGAACAGCCAGGTAGACCGTATAGGTGAAGAGGGGTATGACTCCGAAAGGAACGTTGTCATTAAGTGACCAGTAGGCCAAAGCTATAGTAAGAGTGAAGGCTATATACTGTAACTCGAAAGTAACTGCAAAGCACAAGTCTGCCAGCCAGCTAAACATGATAGATTGGATTGGGGAATTGCCCATTAGGCTGAATACAATCGTCTACCAAGTCAGAGCCTGGCAGGGCTCATAACCTAACAAACTAAAGGCAGGAAGGGCACAGTGACTCTGTGCTCACCTGGAGGTTTGTGCTTGAGTTAGAAGAACAAGTAAATTGCTAGTAGAGTAATCAAGTGTCGAAGGACCTGATCACTCAGTAGAGATGAGAGAATATATGATTTGAACCTAGGGAGTGACGCCCTAGGAGTACAGTATATATATGTACTGTACATGGTCTGTGCGCACGGAGAAACTCTGGGGCATTGTAACTACAACTACTGCTTATAGAAGGAGTAAGTTTCTATCTAGAGATAGAATGTTGTAGAACATGAAAGAAGGATACCGATAGTACGGTTCCATGTGATTCTCGGGTATCTGTGATAGCCGGTCACGTATACAGTTAATCGTTATCAATGAACGATGAAAATGTAGTGGTCAAGTAATATGACCTAGAGGCAGGATAGTCATCCTGTCAACAATAGGTTCCCTTTTCATTCTTTCGTCAGACACTATCGTTGGCTGGACCAGCTCAGGAATGCTTCAGCACCTGTCCCCAGGGATAGTAGTGGCGTGTGCAGTTGAAGGTAAATTTTATAATACACTTCGTTAACTTATATGTGTAGGTGGCTCTAGCAAATGGTCTCCGGTGGTTTCCATACCCTCAGTTTTTGTCTTTGGGTATGGTGCTACTCTCAGTGCTGGTTAGACAAGGTGCTCTCAACCATCCTCTCCTCATTCACATTCGCGGATGCACCTTGAAAACTATATCACGCTCGAAAATAACATACGCAGATAAATTACTCAACTGGCAAACATTCTCTTACGCTTGCAAGCGCGGCAGCATCACACGACTCATATAGGCATCCAGGGATTGCGCTTGCGAAGGCCGTTTCAGGTTTTCCTGTACTCCAAGAGTCAGGTGCTGCCTACGGACATGGTAAGTCAAAACCACTTGACAGGTTTCTGAGAAAGAAGTACTCGCCTCCCTACTGTACTCCAATCTCTGCTTCTGCTTCTGCACCCATGTCTGCATCCCGTTGGATGGCGAGTTGTTGGGGCGGGGGTCATGAGGCGACCAATTGGCCCAGGTAGAGCTGTGAATCGCAGGTCTACGTCAGACACTTGCCAGAAGTGAGAACGCCATGTATGAGACGCCACTGGATGCATTTCTACCGCTTAAGAAGACAGGAAGAGAAGTCCTCTTCAGCAGGCTATTCCATTGTTGTTTGTACATCGGTTGGACAGACCTGCTCGTACTACTACGCTGTTGCGGTCGTAGTACATAATTCCTGGTATACTCCAAATCGTGATCCCTTCAGTAATACGCATTCCCAACGCAAAGCGAGTGTCTCTGGGATCGCAGATAGCGGAGGAAGGTTTCATCTCATTGGAAATGCGCCAGATTACACCACCTTTCGCTCCTAGTTAGTCCAGTTATATCGTTTCTGTACTCACACAGGCCAATACTATTGGATCTACAAGATGCTGTGATGCCGATATGCCATTGGACACTTCAACTGCTAGCTGTGCTGATGCTCTTCAGCCAGGACACACGTGCCGTCCTTGTGCCCTTACCACCACCACCAGTCGTCCACGCTTGGTTGGGGATTAAGCAGACAAACCATTCTGTGAGTTATGTCCATCAGTTTTCATCTGCGTTCTCAACACGATATAAGTCGTCGACTAACTAAAGAGAACCAACACATACTGTTTGTTCAAGCACCTGCTTCTGATTTAAGTTGTTATCAATTCATCTAGAGCAGGTATGGGTACCATTCCACAGCCGTCCATCACATCCTAACATACAGATAGCATGTGGTTGATCAACGTACAAGCATTTATCAAGAGGGAGTGGATAGTGAACATGGGGTGCAGAATGGATCATCGACCTAAGGTTCTCGAGTTTCGTGACGATGAAGCGACGGACTACGCGATTTTATCCCACCGGTGGATTGACCAAGAAGTCCACTATGATGAGATCACCGAGTTCGCAAAGATGGAAAGGGACGAACAGGATGAAATTCGCCACCGTGATGGCTATCAAAAGATTCTTGCTAGCTGTGAGCAGGCTAAAAGGGATGGGTACGAGTGGTTGTGGGCCGACACTTGCTGCATAGATAAGCGAAGCAGCGCAGAGTTATCCGAGGCGATCAATTCCATGTACCGGTGGTATCAAAACTCGAAAGTATGCTATGCGTACCTCCACGACGTCCCCGGCGCCTCTTTTCCCACTGAGAGTGACAATGAGAAGTACCGCGAATCCAACGGCTGGCCAGAGTGGTTCTCGCGTGGGTGGACCCCACAGGAGATGATAGCACCAGGGAATGTCCAGTTCTTCAACCAGAATTGGCAGTCCATCGGCGATAAGAGGTCACTTGCACATACCTTGACAAAAATCACTCGAGTTCCATGGCATATATTGACAGGTGGACTCTCCCCCGACCGTCCCTGCGTCGCTCAGATCATGTCATGGGCTGCAGATCGGAAGACGACTCGAGTCGAGGACAGAGCCTATTCGCTGTTGGGTCTACTGGATGTGAACATGCCGATGTTGTATGGAGAGGGGAAGAAAGCATTCCAGCGTCTTCAGCTGGAGATCATCCGTGTATCAGATGACCAAAGCATCTTTGCATGGGGAGCAGGTCGTTTCGGAAATTTTGATGGGCGGACTGGCAGTATCCTTGCCGACGATCCGAACTTCTTTCGGGATTGTGGTGACATGAAGTTGATGGATCGCGAAGGTTTCATCGAAGACGTCGTGACAGGGTTCACCCCAGAAGAAGAGCTCCACTCAATCGAGGATCGCTTTGGTGTCTTCCCCGTCACCAATCGCGGCATCCAAATTTGGATGCTCCTCTTTCCCTTGGAAAACTCAGACTCGGTCTTCGAAGCCTGGCTGCCATGCAAGGATAATTACCAGCCAGTGCGAATCAACTTGGTTTTGTGGGATTCCAACTATTATAGATATGGTATGGGGAACAGGGGCTATCCTACAAAAAGGACTGCACAATTCCGCCAAGTCTACCTCAGATATCATCAAGACTCGCTGCATTCTGAAGTCACATTCGAAATCGATGACAGTGCGATCACCAACAATGGTTTCACCTGCTGCACCACATATAAAGACTCCTACGATAGGTATGACAGGTATGACAAGGATGATGAAGTTGGAAACGACAGAAATACATTAACTCTAACTAACACTGAACCTGTTTATGTCAGATTCTATTCTAATAGTCAACATGACTGTTACTTTGCAGTGGGCTTTGGACAATGCTTTGGCAAGGATTGGATACACGTCTGCAAGAGCCTTAGCGAGACAACTGAACAGGCGCTCAACCGCGACATTATATTCCGTAATATGTTGTCAAGTGGGCCAGACTATGCACGATCCACAGACAACATGCATTATCAAAGTAGACAATATGCCTGTATGGTTAAGCACTTCTGTCTCCCTGGATCAACCTGCACCATACGGGCTTCCCGCGTCGTGTGGAACAGCTCAAGGAACCGTGGAGTTAAGATCGAAGTATTTGGCCATCCCTATAGTGGACCGGAAAAATGGATTGACATCCATGTAGAGGTGGGTGGATCATATATATCATCTCATTGGCATTGATACCATTGATAGGGAACCAATGATCCCAACTGTGACATGCGGGGTCTTACGATACCTTGGCGGACGGGGGATCCGTATTGGGTGAGGGTGCATGAGGTCTTCTTCAAATTCTCGCGAGCACCTGATGGGACAAACGTGAGTATGCCTGCTTCTCAAACTCTGTTTGAGCTCTGACAAGGACAGCTGGGGGATTACGGCTATCTTACGGACTATGAGGACTTCCGCTGCGAAGGAAACATCTTTGATGACGTCAGGTCCCTTCCTTCGAAGCCAGTCATCATCCCCAAGAAGGACGGAATATGGAGAGATAACGATAGTGACTATGCGGAAGCACACAACTCCAAGGATTCCATCCATCTATACGACTCAATTATGTGGTCTCTTCCAAGTAACGACGGTGTCAACTCATAATTGGCGTCCCTCTCTACTCGACTCATCAACAGATACCTTGTCATCAGGGTCATAGAGTGTCCCACTGTGCCCCCCGAGGGATTTGCTAGTCCAGAGACGTTCTATAGGAGCTTAGATGGATGTGAGTCTATGTGCACCCAACTATTTCATACTTCTGATCAACGTCCAATTATTGGGTTAGCTACCACATTCAACTCTACAACCCCTCTGTGCGACTTTGCGAAACCATTTGTATGGTACCGACATGAGTCCATTAATTCTGGGTCAGATGAGTTGTCAAGCGAGGAGTTGAGGGCTGAGATAATGGATGTCGATGAAGAATGATGCTTTGAGGCCTAGGGTGAAGGGCGTCGACAAGGTAGACTAGGTGGTTGTAAAGCGAGAGCTTTTTGATTGGGTAAATGTGCTCAACTCAGTGAACTGACGCAGATAGAATGATACTCACTAGACCATGGCATACACAAAAAATACTCTCTTGCTCTTGTAAGACCCTGATAGCACATGCACATGATTCCAAGTCTGCCGGGAGTGTTGAACAAATGAAGTATTAGCGCTGGCCTTACGTAACAGATGCTCGCTATTTGTTCTTAGGAGATTTGTCATGTGCGCTTGACACTGACACAACACTCACACGTGTTTAACCACTGCATGTGGTTCTATGACCAGCTATTGGACATTACTGGTGTTTCACCAATATGGAGAAAAGTCTAGGCTTTATGATGTCAAGATGACATGTTTATGACATCATTCCTTCTATCATTTTCTATGATGTTCCATGCTTACTCAGTATGATACCTGAGAGACTCTTTTATGGAAGGTATTACTTACCATATGTAGTTCAACCTACGAGTTGAACAAAATTCCATGTACCATGCACAGACCATGTCTGAGCATATATATACTGGACCTCCAGGTCCACAAATAGTAACAGTTCAACATCTGTTGTTCTTGTATTGAAGGCTAGCAAGCACTCAAATACCCAACCAGAAAGTTACCCCGAGTAAACACTTAAGTAAGTCTTTAGGTCCTTACCTAAGAACTTCCACTGCATTGTAGAAGTAGACTTCAGGCTTAAGCCCAAGCTGTGTCTCCCGACTACACTACTTTGCTTTAGGTTATGAGCCCCGAGCTCATCATCTAGGTTCGACATCTTTAACCTTGCAGCAGCTGAGCAAGGGATGCAACCAAACGATGGCTCGCAGTTTACTTGGAGAATTTTGTTGGGTCTCCTCAACACCCTCTCATTTCTCCACGGAATACAATGGGTTTATTTGCAACTGCCATTTTGGCAAGCTGAATTTTTCTTTGCTGTTTCAGCTATTGCCTTTTTCACACTCTGTGTTGAGATGCAGCACACACCTGCTCATCATCGCACTTATAGAGTGGCAGCTGAGGCAAGTGATCGGTTTGGGTCATGGTGAATCCAGGTGGATCGGACCATTCATCCTCCTCCTGAGGATCTTTCAATGCTGGAAGATCTTGCAGATCCTCCTGCATATTCTCTGTCTACTCCACTGCCAAGATATGAGTCTCAAATGACCAAAGAGTCAGTGGTGTTGCAATTCATTGATGCAAATCCAGGGATTTCCTTGGTAGAGTTACATTTGTGTCTTGATAGAGCTTTCATTGAGGCTGCTGAGAGAATCATAGACTCTGTCAGGCAACAAAGACTCATAGAGTCCACAAGAGCTCGTCTTACTAACAGTCGGATGAGGAGTTGTCTTGACCTGACCCCTGTACAGCCAACTTTTCTTAGGCTAAGGGGACAGCAGATGAGTGCCATGACAGCCTCATTACCATCTTCTGATTGCAGTAGTGGGACATTCATTGAATATATGGATGCTGATGGTAATCCTATTCCAGTCCCCTATGAGGTAATAAATTTGCAAAATGATCCCATAATTGAATCAAACCCATTACCAATTCCTTCACCTGGTACTGACTCCAATGAATCCATCCCATACATCCCAACCACTCTCTCTCATCCATCACTGAGACCACTGTGTCAATGAACATCTGGTCTGGAATTTGGGACCATCGCAGACGCAGACGATCGATCAGCATCTGGTGACACCTTCACCCTCACCAGCTCATCTCCCTCCAGGTCACCTACTTTGACCTCAGACACCCTCTTTGATCCCAACCAGGCCTAATACACCTGCTCAACTATCCCCTCCTCACTGGTCCAGGGTGCATACTACTGGAACAGAGGACATGAAAATCAAAGAAGAGTTCGAAGATTTATACGTCCCCCAAGATGTGGTCTTCATGAAGAAGCAATCACCACTTGAGGAAGGAGAGTTCACTCCTGACCTTGCCTATCCAGAATTGCCAGAGGAAGGCGAGGTGGTTGAGTTTTTACACTTCAACTTTAATGAAACAGGAGATGAAAACCCAGATGATTATTGGTTGAGTGAAGATGAAAAGCAATGCATTTGCAAACGAATCAATTGTCCAATTATGGACTGAGAAGATTTTAACAGCACAAGGAATGTCCCAAACTATGATATGGAGTGGTATGTAAGTCGCAGGGATGCAGCCCATGTCAGGGATTTTCACCCTTGGCAAACAGAGTATGGGCATCAGTATCCAACAGGGAATGGAGTCATGGTGGTAGGGAAGAGACCAACCCCAGCTGAGATTTTCACTCCAGTTTATGGTGACATTTTCTCCCTATTCTTCATTGCCCATGATGTCTACCTCCCATGGATGAGGGCCTTTGGATTAGAGGTGATGAGAAGTCCTTACAGGTTCTTGCTTGTCAATCCAGGCAGACTCCACAATATGCATCCCTTCTTCTGCACTTACTATTCACATCCTTTCACTGTTATGCAATGAGAGTTCTCACATTTCCTTGTTAAAGTACAGGATTATGTTGTCATCCCTTCAGACCCATGAGGCAAGGTCAAGATCCTTATCTTGAGGCGCTGTGCCCTATCCTCAAGATGGGCTATGATGACAATGGAAAACCGGTGTTGCCTGAGAGTCTATCAGACTATTTTGACACACCAAACGCATCAGACATACCCCATGCCATACTACATTCATGAGCTGTATGCCGCTGACTTGAACTTTATCCTTTCAACATCACCTTTTGATGATGAGAACTATCACAGTGTATCTCTAAAAAGAAGTATACATAAAAATCACATACGCTTTACACATATGCTTCTCCCTTTCATATTCGTGCAGAAACTTGATTTGTCTGTTTCCCAAATTCCTTTTACCACACACCCAGTGTACTACCATGGTCAAATTGCCAATAAGGAATTCCATCCTTCTGTTTTCAAAACACCCTTTCCATCTTGCGCAATCAGGGCTTGGGAGCTGGATAGAAGTGTTTCTTTTATCGACTCCATTCTTGGAACAGGAGAAAAGGTTGATAGAGTCAACAACCCACACTACTTTCCTGCATTAAACTTCCAAACCTTAGAGACTCCTGCAGGATCAGGGTATAAGGGAAAAGGATGGGCATATTGGGAAACCTCAAAGAAAGGAGAAAAGAAGCAAAAGCAGAGAGAAGAGGTGATAGAATGAAGAAAGGATAAAAGAGCTGACAATGCTCTTCAAAGGATGATGGGAAATATGCCTCCTAGGAGAAAACCAGGAATGCATAATGGAAAACATAGAGTGGGACCAAAGCCCATTCCACCTAAGCCTTTCATTCCCTTCCTGATAGAAGAGGAAAACATGTTTGCTAACTGGTTTGCTTTCAATTGTTTATTCTAGGAAAAATGTCCACAAAAGACGTTCTCACTTTTGTCCCTCTCCTGAATGGAAACAATTACAAGTTATGGCATGATTCCATTGACGCCTTTGCCATGGCTATGGGTTTCTACTGAGCCTTTACTGAAGACACACCTGCTGTTGGAGCTGGAGTTACTGCCAAACAGGTTCAGGCCTTTGTCAATAAAGATATTCAGGCCAGAGGTGTCATCAAACTCTGGATTTCCCCTTCCTTTTACCATCACATGAAAACCACTGCCAAGCTGACATTGGCAGATATTGAATCTGCCTATGGACAGCCAGGTAATATTGGTGCCCTATCTGAAATGAGGTCACTCTTTTAGCATAAGATCAAGGGAAATGTCAATCCTGTTGACGAAGCTAACAAGCTTATTGCATGCACCGAACACCTGACAGCAGCTGGTTTTCCAGTCAATGACAAAATAGTCACAATGGCCATTCTCATGGTTTTACCCTCAGACTGGGAAAATGTAGTCTCCCTTATTACTACCACAGTCGAGGATGCAAACTTCAAGCCATCAACAATTATCCTGCATATTCAAAAAGAATACCAGTGGAGAGTTACTGGAAAAGGAAAGAGTACTATTGACCAAGAGCAGTATGAAGGACCCCATCATTCACACCAAAAGTCCCTCATTCACCGACTCTCTAATGTCAAACCTGCAACCAATACTCAGTTTGCTCCACGAGGAAGCTATCCTCAGTGCGGGAATGGTTCCTGCAGAAAAAACCACTATCTGGGCGAGACTTGCCACATTACAGGCCAAAAAGTATACTATACTAGTGGCAAGCAACAAATTTGCTGTGTCCCGGAACTCATCTGTGCACCTCAGGTACCTCCACAGAGGCAGTTCCCTAATAAGGGAAAAGGACAAGGAAACCAAGGAAACCAAGGTACTTGCAGGGGAAAGAACCTGCAAAGCCAAGGGCAGAGACCTCACCCTAATAAAGGCAAAGGAAAGGCCAAACAACATATGATTCAAGACAACGAATCAATGGCCTATGAAGAAGCTCCGCAATACAATGAACAGGATTTCACGTATATGCAGGCAGAATACCTCCAACAGGAGGAGTCAGGGTCTCTGGATCAAGTGATGAATCCAGAACAACCCATTGTGAGTTCATCAAAACTCACTGTCCAACAATTGGATCAGGAGTTAGAACTCATCCACCAGGGACATTCAGAACCATTTCAAACTGTTCCTGAGATAGACATCCCTGAGGAGCTGTATGAGGACTCGGTCAATCCTCTCACTGCAGAGGATTATGACTATGATGATGGTCCTATGGTGATGTGTGAGTCTACCACATCTAAGCTGTCATACAAAGTCTCTTACTCTCTCCTTGATCCTATTCCAGAGTATATCAGAAAGGAATCTGAAGGAATGAGCAATGAGGACTTGTATTATCAAGTATGACAAGTTTTGCCATGAGACATCATGTGTTCCAATTCATCCTCTTATAAACCTTTCAATCAAGATTATCATGACCAAGTGCCAACTTTTCAGTTGAAACCAGGAGTTACAGTGCCCGATGCACAACAAAGACCTAGAGAGTTTCAGATCTTCTATTGGTCTCTCGATTATACAACAGGTTTGTGGGCACCAGCCTACTATCATCCATGATATAAACTCGATGGCTACAATATTGGCAGCCAAGCATTAGACGTCTTTGTCTACAATGGAGAAGATGATTGTGACGAGTGTGGCTCACACCACCCCAGATATCTCTGGAGTCATGATTTGTTGGATGGAGATCCACTTGGATATGGAGGATTTGCCCAAACCACTCAAAAGCTGGCTGAGATTTGTCCTCCACTCCCTTCCACTGAAAACTGGCCTGGTGACACCAAGTACCCTCAAATGATGGCAGATGGACTTGGGAACACAGTCCTCATGGACAAAGACCATAATGTGCTAAAGATGTTTTATCATCATCCCCAGTGCTCTGATTGCACAAAGCACAAACTACTTGTTTCACAGGATAAGGAAAAGTGCATCTCATGCCATTTACCTATGAATATGAAAGCAATCATGTGTCTAACTTGTAAAGGCAAAAAGAGTCAACTAATTCTTCTTGACTTGGGTGCCTCAGTGCACTGCACTCACAACCTTGATGACTTTGTGTCATATACTGCATACCCCACTCCAAAACTGTTGCAAATGGCAGATGCAGATATGGTTGTTGAGAAATTGGGGAATGGTACCATGATATTTTATCATGAAGGAGAGCTAACTAAACTTTCCAGAGTGGAGTTTTGCCCAAAACTTCATATGTGAGTAATTTCGATGACTCAGTTGACCAATAAGAGCTATACACTGACGTCGAATGTTGATGGAACTCAAATCTTTGCACCTAATGGTGACCTTTACCTGCAGTCATGCCTGATAGCATCTAAAGGGTCCCTTCATTATATTTGAGTATCTTTACAGTCTATAACTGATTGGATTCAAACCATTAGTTCAAAGGAAACCTCAGACCTTTGGCATGTGCGGATGGGACATTGCTCATACAATGCTGTGCACCAGCTACCTAAAGCAACCAATATTCCTCCATTTACCACCTCCATGGAGACCAAACCATGTCCTGGTTGTGCTCTTGGGAAGATGACTGAGAAACCCTATCACATCACTTACAAGTGTGCCTCTACACCACTCAAACTTATCCACACTGACTTGTGTGAATTCCCTGTTGAGTCTTATTATCACAAATGCTACGTTGTCACCTTTGTTGATGACTTCAGTGGCTATGCCTCCATCATCCCCCTTTCTTCTAAATCTGACACTTTTGATGCCTTTCGTTCCTGGCTTGCCTGGGCACAAAATCATGTTTCAGGACGACTTCTTCAGCTCCATTTGGATTGTGGGGGAGAGTTTAGATCTCTCGAGTTTGCAGCTTTCCTATGTGAATGCAGTATTGAGCACCATATGACTGCTCCTGATACTCCCCAACAAAATGGTCATGCTGAGCATTTTAATCACACCATGATAGAGAAGGAAGAAGCTATGAGACATTCAGCCTGTCTTCCTCCTAACATGTGGCAACATGCCCTTGAGACCTCAGTGCATGTGTACAATCGCCAACCATTTTGACGATCACAGTGGAAAACTCCAGTAGAGTTATGGACTGGTAAAAAACCTGATGTTTCATACTTCAGAGTTTTTGGTTGTCTTGCTTATGTTTTTATCAAAAAGGAACATTGGATGAAATTACAGGTAAAAAGTGCTCCAATGATATTTCTAGGCTATGAACCTGGATCCAAAGCCTACCGGTTCCTCGATAAAAATCAATGGGTCGTCATTAGCACTAATGCTATCTTTGACAAAGAGGTTTTCCCACAATGTGCAAAGACTGGTGGAAAAGACCAAATGCCAGAGGAAACTCAAGACCAACCCCATGAGGATGCTCCAATGGAGGTTGCCCCTCCAGAGGAACAGATACCTATCAATATCCTGCAAACAGTTTGTCCAACTGTCTCTCCAAACCACCTGAAGGAACTTGCAACTCCAATGGAAGTGCGGATGGAACCATGAACAGAGACTTCTAAAAAGACTGTCAAAATTCCCTTAAAGACAGCTTTACCCTCTCAATATACACCCTATCCAGACTCCAGTGTCTGTCGGTCCACTAGAGAGTGAGTAATTCCTCTTAAACCTGAGAATACCTATGGAGAAAGAACACATCCTGTTAATGCAGAACAGCAAGCATCAAAGGAAATGACCTTTGAGGAGATGAGAGAAGCATTGGACATGGGAGAGCCGATGGTCGACTTGCACAAGCTCAGTCAGGAATGTGGTACTGACTTCATCAACTACTTGCTTATGCAGAAGGTCGAGGAGAAGTCGAAAGTACCTGTTCATTATCGGAATACTCAGAGATTACCAGCCAATGACAGAAAGGCTTGGGAAACTGCCATGTGCAATGAAATTGCAGTGCTAGGCAAGAGGAAAGTTTGGGAACTTGTACCTCTACCTCATGGGAGAAAACCTGTAAAGTGTAGGTGGGTCTACACTGTTAAATCTGATGGGCGGAAACATGCCCGTTTAGTAGCCAAAGGTTTCTCTCAAGAATATGGAGTAGACTTTGAAGATGTCTTCTCTCTGGTAGCAAGATTTGAGTCTGTTTGAATCATTTTATCCCTGGCTGCCCAATACAATTGGGACCTAGAGGCACTGTATGTCAAAACTGCATTTCTATATGGAAAATTGGATGAGGAAATTTATATGGAACAGCCAGAAGGCTTCATGCAAAAGGGAAAAGAGCACTATGTCTATCGACTCCTAAGAGCTTTATATGGTCTGAAACAAGCTGCTCTTGCATGGAATGTTGAACTAGACAAATCCCTCAAAGCACTTGGCTTCACTTGCATCCATTCAGATGCTGGAGTGTATGTGTTGTGGAAGAAGAAAGGACGAGAAAACATTATCATCATTCTCCTCACATACGTTGACGACGTACTCTTCACTGGCAACAATCACAAATACCTTCAGGAACTGAAGAAGAAGTTCATGACAGTATGGGAATATTGTGACTTGGGACAAGCCAAGGAATATCTTGGAATGCATCTCCAGATAGATTGTTCATCAGGTCTTTTGATTGTTGATCAGGTCACTTACCTGGACAAGATCATCTGAAGATTTCAAATGGAGAATTGCTGTCTGGTGAATACTCCACTCCCATCTGGATACGAGCCAGTTAAAAATGAGGGAGAGACTACCCCTGCGTTATGCTTGAAATATCAATCTGTGATAGGCTCCCTACTATATCTCACATTGGGAACTAGACCTGACATAGCATTTGCTGTTATCAAAATGTTGCAATTTGCATCAAATCCCACTGAGGATCACCTAAACCATGCTCTATATATCTTTCAATATCTTCATGCCACCAAAGAAAGAGGACTGGCATATAGAAGAAAAATTGAGTATGCTGTAGAAGCATATTGCGATGCTGATTGGGCTTCAGACAAAAATCACCAGAAGTCTACCACAGGAATGGTCATTCTGGCAAATGGAGCACCTATCACTTGGTTATCACGCAAGCAGAAGACTATCACTCTGTCGTCTACAGAAGCTGAGTATATGTCCTTATCCGATACCTCTCAACAGGTCATGTGGATCCATTCTATGTTCACAGAACTAGGCTTCCACCCAGATCTCATTCCACTATATGGAGATAATATGGGATCGATTTTCCTTGCCCAGAATCCTGCGCAAGAGAGATGAACCAAGCACATTGATATTCAATATCACTTTATCAGGGAGTGCATTGAGGATCAGAAAGTACTAGTTGTCAGACACATCACAACTGACAAACAACTTGCAGATATCCTTACAAAGAATCTAGGATGCATAAAATTCCATGCCTTCACAGAATTCCTCCTATTTGATTTGGCACATACCAAATCTGGGGGAGTGTTGAACAAATGAAGTATTAGCACTGGCCTTATGTAACAGATGCTCGCTATTTGTTCTTAGGAGATTTGTCATGTGTGCTTGACACTGACACAACACTCACACGTGTTTAACCACTGCATGTGGTTCTATGACTGGCTATTGGACATTACCAGTGTTTCACCAATATGGAGAAAAGTCTAGGCTTTATGATGTCAAGATGACATGTTTATGACATCATTCCTTCTATCATTTTCTATGATTTTCCATGCTTACTCAGTATGATACCTGAGAGACTCTTTTATGGAAGGTATTACTTACCATATGTAGTTCAACCTACGAGTTGAACAAAATTCCATGTACCATGCACAGACCATGTCTGAGCATATATATACTGGACCTCCAGGTCCACAAATAGTAACAGTTCAACATCTGTTGTTCTTGTATTGAAGGCTAGCAAGCACTCAAATACCCAACCAGAAAGTTACCCCGAGTAAACACTTAAGTAAGTCTTTAGGTCCTTACCTAAGAACTTCCACTGTGTTGTAGAAGTAGACTTCAGGCTTAAGCCCAAGCCATGTCTCCCAACTACACTACTTCACTTTAGGGAGTAAGCAAGAGAAGACCATTCTAGGGTTCGCTATACCAGCAGAACAAGTCTCTCCTGGACATGACATTACGTAGTCTCCTCAAGACTCAAGAGGGTTGTTCATTCTCGATATGTGTCACCCATCTGAGCATGTGTGATCCATTGCCACAGCCCCTCTATAAACTTGGTGGATACTGGATAAACTACAACATGACGTGCCACAACACCATAATAATCACAGCCAAACCTCCCAGAGTCTTTGAAAGCTGGTATTATGGATAGAGTTGAGGACCTCACAGGTACCGTGACAGGCATACATTGACCTGTACATTCCATTTCTCTGCAATCAATGTCGTGCATACGACAGACCCAGGACAATCCACCAAGGTTATGCACTTCATACAACACAGTCGTCAATCCAATTATCACTATAAACTTACTCACACTCTCCATGCAGGGTACAGAGATGTGTGTTCATACAGTGAATGGATGAATAATAAACAGGAAGGCAAGAAGGTGCGCTCTCATTCCTTGTATCCACTGCTGCTGCAACCATCATACTAATTCTACCACACGATAAGCAAGATGAATGGAAAATGCTGTGGGGTTGTATCATTCCCATCCTGTCCATGGATGCTGGCTAGCCCACCACTATCTGTCATCCTCCAGCCCTGTTCCTACCTCCGTTTCTGCATCCATATCCATATGCACAATCTCAATCTTATTCCCTCTCCAGAAATGAATATTTAGTCCAAGTAAGTCAGTGCTATCCCTTCACAGTTGAAGTGTTCTGCTCAGCCTTGGATAGTGAGTTGGTGTTATGCCTTTGGTAGTAATATCTTCTGGGATCGCAAATCTTTGAGTGTCCTGATGCAATTAGAATAGGGAATGTGTGTGAAGTAGCTACAGAGCAGAAGATACTGAACAGACAAATGTGTGGGCAAAGGCGTGAAGAAGACAGATCTGGATGTTGACATGATAACTATTCATGTCTATAGGTCATATTATTTGACCACATTATTTCAGTCACATTATTATTGATGACTTATCTCTCACATGATCGGCTATCACAGATACCTGAATATCACATGGAGCTGTTCTATCGGTATCCTTCTTTCATGTTCTACAACATTCTATCTCAGTATAGAAACCTACTCCTTCCTTAAGTAGTAGTTGTAGTTACAATGCTCTGGAATTACTCCATGTGCACAGACCATGTACAGTACATATATATACTGTACTCTAGGGCCTTTGTCCCTAGGTTTGAATCAACTGTTCTCTCATCTTCACTGAGCTCTCAAGTCTCTCAACACTTGATCACTCTCCTATAGCAACTACTCGTTCTTCTAACTCAAAGTACAAACCTCCAGGTGAGCCAGAGTCACTGCACCCTTCCTGCCCTTAGTTTGTTAGGTTATGAGCCCCACCAGGCTCTGACTTGGTAGACAATTGTATTCAGCCTAATGGGTGATTCCCCAATCCAATCTATCATGCTTAGTTGGCTGGCAGACTTGTGCTTTGCAGTTACTTTCAAGTTACAGTATAAAGCCTTTGCTCTTACTTTAGCTTTGGCCTACTGGTCGTTAAATGACAATGTTCCTTTCAGAGTTGTACCACTCTTCACCTATATGGTCTACCTTGCTATCTGTGTTGTATCCATCTTCCAGTGGAGAGATGCTCCAGTGGCACTCCCACATCTGATCGCTCCTGCTGTACCGAATGAGGACTTCCATCCTGCCTTTCAGGGTCTTGAACCTTTTCCCCTTGGGGATAACGGTTACCCTACAGGCTTTGATTGGTCTGCACCTCTCTTCAATTGGGCCCTGCACACTTTTCAGGATTATGATTTTAATCACTTCTATGACTATCTTCTGGTCATCACGAGATTTGTATTTCCTCAACCAGAGTTTTGGTTACTGCAGCAGTACTATATGCAGTGAACCTTCTTGGTTGCACAGTGGCTTGGAATCAGCTTTGCTGAGTCTTTTAGAACATATATGTTCTATGCCCCTTGCAGAGCTTTACCTGATCATGTCCTCTTTAATGACACTACCCCTTTTGATCTATTTCTCATGTGGCATCACCTCTCCAGAAATGATCTCCAATTCTTCAACAACCAATTTGTGGAACTTGTTGCCCAATTTGGTCATGAGAACAGATTTTATGCCCCTTCAGGCAATCAGGGAATGTTGTGGTTCCAAGAGAACCAGGATGATGAATGTCAGAGCAGGAGTACCCTCCAGGATCTGGATGATCTCAAACTTGATGGATCTGTCAATCAGGGATTGGAGGAGGAGGCAGGGATTAGGAGAAGAGGAGTTGAAGGAAAAGGAAAAGGACATGCCTTATAGGCATGGCCTTAGGTGGTCCAACTTTGTGGATGCTACTGAACCTGATTACCTCATAGCAGGTATCATTTCTGGCAGAGCAAAAACCCATTGCATCTTTGCCAAGGCTTTCTATCAAGAAGCCACTTAGTCACCTCTCCCTTTCATCACCTCCTCTTTCTCAGCACCAGAAAACCCTTTTATGGAAATCCATTGGCTTTTCCATGGTTCCTATGAGGCTCCATCAGCCAAGCTGACACAGTATTCCACTCCCCACAGTATTGCTAACTTTTGGGGATTCAACCTACCAGCCTTAAGCAGTGAAGACCCCTCATTACTTACTGTCCCAGCATTCTGGATCAACATGCACCCTGACAAGTACTCACCAAACTTGATCTGGGTTCACCCTCTTTGGGATCCTCAACCATTTAGAGGAGCAGTTCCTGCTGTCCATGCATGGAACAAGTACCTCAACTCACATTTTAGGGGAGCTTTTAAGAGAGGAGCTTCAAATGAAAGCTCTTACTTACCCTTGTGCCTGGACCAACAGCCTGATTCCTGCATCAGTCTCTGGCTTTCACAGGTTGTTAACACATGATCTGATCCTAGAGTTCAAGCCACTTTGGACTCTCTTGAGGCCTGCTCTCTCTCCCCTGTCCATGGCATTACCTGGTGGCCTGGCAACGTCACCAGTGATCATCCTAATGGACTTGCATCTTGGCAGCTTGACCTCTGTTGAATCAACCTTCTTCCTGTCCTGGAAGATGATGGCTCTGATTTCACATCTTAAGGTTGATCCCAGAGAAATGGAAGGAGCCTTCAACATGGTCCTTCATTATTCCTATCCCAGTCCTTACTGGATAGAACAGCCATATTCTGGAGGAGGACAAGTGTACAATGATCTTTTGGACTTATCAATGATCTCTCTACATACTTTCTCAAATCCTTCATATCTAATGATTCCTTTTCCTTATGAGGTTTTTCCTGTTTTGCTCTTGGAAATGACTAACTTGGAGTCATTGGGAATCCAACTTCCTAACTATCACTATTGTCCAGACTATAGTCTAGGACCTTTTTTTGAACTTAGGCTTCCAGATCCAACTCCGGTAGTAAGACCTATTGTTCCCAGACCTAGGATTCCTCCTAGAGTCATACCAGTGATTCCACCTCCAGTTATCATTCCTCAACCTTTGACTTTGATTCCAGATATGGACGATCCTTTCTTTGATCTATTGCTCTTACACAATTTGTAGCCATGGCAGATGAAAAATCTGGCTTTATGAAAAATATCCTGATTTTCAATACCACCAACTATCCTATCTGGGCAATATCAATTAAGAATTTCTTATGCATTCAAGGAACATGGTTGGTAGTTAATGGTACCACCACAAGACCTCTGATAGCTGCACCAGCAGCAGGTCAACTGGACCCTCCCCCAACTGCAGAACAACTCGCTTGGGATGCTCTCAACTTGAAGGCTCTAGGAGCCATAATGGGCCATTGCAAGCTGATAGTTCAGATTGAAATGGACAGGTTTGCAACTTCTCATGAAGTGTGGGAGTCATTACTGAACACTTATGGCAAACCTGGTGCTGTCAGAGTTTATGTGCAGTTTAAGCATGCCATGAAAATTTTGATCAGTAACAGGGAAGACCCTCTCCCTAAAATTACTGAGATCAACAATTTGTTCAGTTTCCCTGCCTCAAACGGCATGCCCCTACCAGAGTCAGCATGTGCCATGATCATCATGGCTGCTCTTCCATCCAACTGGGAAAACTTTGCGACTTCAACTCTCGTGACTCTTTCAGTTACTTTACCTGCAGGCCAACAAGGTCAAATGCTAACTGTTGATGCAATTCTTCTGCATATCAAGGAAGAATACTTATGTCACCACAGAAGAATGCAACTTCTGAGGACTACCAACAGTGTTGCAGGCACTTCTGCCCAGCATGCACAACAGAATCAGCAACCTAAGTGCTGCAAGTGTGGCAAGGGTCATAAAACAGAGGATCATTGGGAAGGAGGCAGACCTCCTACTGTTAACTTACCAAAGATTTAGGAAAAGAAGAAGGAAAAGAAGGCAAAAGGGAAAGGAAAGGGAGGAGGAGGCAAGGCTTCCTCTGATAAGGTGAAAGGGAAGCAGAAAGCTTCCACCCAAGAGGTCAATGAGGCTCAACTTGAGCCCTATACTTCTGACAATGAATCTTCCATTGGACAAGCATATGCAAGTTCAAATATTGCAGAAGTGGGCTGGTCTAATGCTTTCCCCTCATCAGCTCCCAGTTCTTCTCTCACTATTTGAACTAAGGTTCAGAGAGATATGGAGTGTGATAGAGTCTGGAATAGTACTAGAACCTACAAAGACCCTTATAACACTTCTTGTAACAATGGACAATTTCCACCTGCACAATATGACTCTGACTGTGAAGGAGCAGCAGGCTTTTACACTTATATGTCTGACTGTGAAGGATGTCATCAACAAAGAAAAGAAAAGGATGACTATCTTTGGCTAATGGATTCTGGAGCAACTAGTCACTCCACTCTGTTCAAAAAGGATTTCCTTAGCTATGTCAAATTTAAATGACCCATCCCAGTAGGAACAGCTGGGAGCAAGAAGATATACTTTCCAGGTATAGGGACTGTTTCATTCAATGTTACACTAAATGGAAAACAAGAATGATGAACACTTTGCAATATCTTCTATTCGCCCTCAGGAGCGAAATGAATCCTATCCATACCTTCCCTTACCACTGGATTGGGCTACACCTTTCAAGGTGATAAGACCCACACTTGAATCTACGACATGTGAAAAAGACTCTTCCTCAAAGGCACTCATGTGTTTTGTGGCTCCAATCTTCACTGGTTTATAGGAAAACCAATTGGGAAAAGTGATCAAAGATTGGTTCTTCTAGCATGTGTGGACAACAAGAATATCAACACATTCTTATCCCTATTTGCCATCGAGTATTCCGACATCTATAAACTATGGCATTCAAGGTTTGGCCATCCAAGTGATCAGGTAATGCAGAAAGTTCCCCACCATACTACTGGTCTTGATCACATACCACCTCAACCTAAACCTTTCCCCTGTGGCGAATGTCTTATTGGCAAAATGCATAACTGACCATTCTCTCCTTCTTGGACTTGAGTGACAGAACCCCTTGCATTAATCCATATGGATCTTTTACAGTTTCCTACAGAATCTTATTATTGTCAAGTTTACTGCCTGACCATCATTGATGACTTTAGTGGTTATGGTTCCACTCTTTTGCTTTGTGCAAAGAGCAATACTGCTAAGTCTTTCATTGATTGGGCTTCTTGGGCAGAGTGCCAGACAGGTTTCTCTATAAAATCAGTCCATTCTAACTGAGGGGGGGAATTTATGGCAACTACCTTTAAGGAGTTTCTTCTCTCTAAGGGTATAACTCATCAGTTATCAGTTGCAGATACTCCTCAACAGAACAGTCACACAGAATGATTTAATAGAACTGTCATGGAGAAAGAAGAAGTACTCTGTCATGCAGCTTGTTTACCCAAGTGCTACTGGAGCTTCACTTTACTCACAGCAGTATTTGTCTATAATCACACTCCTCTTTGAAGAATTGAATGGAAGACTCCATACGAACTCTTCCTGAAGAAGAAACCTACCATTTCTTATCTTTGAGTCTTTGGTTGTCTAGCCTATGTCTTCATACCGAAGGATCAGTGAAAAGACAAACTCTCTCTGAAGGCTGAGGAAATGCTTTTCCTTGGATATCCAGAAGGGACCAAAGGATACTTATTCCTGCACCAAAACAAGATGATTTATACATCCACTACTGTTACATTTGTTGAGAATGTGTTTCCCAACTGTCTCATAGAGAAGTTACAAGACAAAATCAATATACCTCTCCCAGCATCCAGTCCCTCAGAGGACTCTTCCAACAATCAGGATGGAGACAAGCCTGATCAGCCCACTCCAGGTCTTAGACCACCAACTCCAGATTTTGATAATGACAATCAACCTAGGCCTCCTACCCTGAGTCCACCCCAATGCAGGCAGTATCCACCTCCAGTTACTGTAGAGGATATAATGGATAAAGAAGAACCAGATTCTCCAGAACCTGAGCAACTAGATCCTGCTCAAGGACCTTCTTCACCTGCCTTACCCACTAGACATGAATGTTTGGACTGAATTTGAATTCCAAACCCAGCATATGTGCAGCCACCTCTATCATCACCTCCACCAACTTGAGAGACCCCTAGTCAAGGTTTTCCTGGCAAAAGGAGACATGAACCTCATCCTATACCATCATTCATTCCTCCAGTTCATAACTGCAATCTTCCATTGTTTTTGGAAAGACATCCTACTGAAGCTCCTGACCCATCTTACCCTCCTGCCCCTTCTGCTTTAAGAAGATTGGCACATATACCTATCCCAAGATTAATACCCAACAATGTTTATGGAGATAAACTGCCTACTCAAGTAGAAAGAGTCAGATAGAGATTGGGAAAGAAATCTCGAAAATCCTCCAGTACCAGTACCAGAATGACCCAACATAGATGATCTCTATGAGGATCTACCACCTTCACCACCTTCAGAAGAAGGGGGAGATGTCAATTGTCTAGTTCATGAACAAGGTCATGGATTTATCGAATATCTTTTGGCTCAGGCTATTTCAGAAGTACCTAAGCAGTACAAGGATGTCTTGTGACTACCAAAGGAAGAACAGGTTAAATGGAAGGAAGCTATGATAGACAAGATTAAGTCAATTTACAACAGACACATCTGGACTCTTGTCGATTGTCCCCCTGATCATAAACCCATCAAATGTCATTAGGTTTTTGCAAGAAAATCAGATGGAAGATATAAAGCCCACTTAGTAGCAAAAGGGTTTTCACAGATATATGGAGAAGATTATGAAGAAACCTTTTCTCCTGTAGCAAGGTTTGAGACAGTGCAACTGCTCATGGCCTATGCCTGCTCACAGGATTGGGAGGCTCACTGCCTCAATGTCAAGACTGCATTCCTTTACAGAAAGCTTGACAAAGAAATTTATATGGAACAACCTGAAGGCTTCGTAACTCCAGGAACAACAAACAAGGTTTATCATCTATTGTGTGCACTTTATGGCCTGAAGCAAGCAGCATTAGCATGGAACAAGGAACTCCACAAATCCCTACTGAAAATAGGTTTTACTTGAACCAAATCAGACATGGGAGTTTATGTCTATAAGACTAAACTAGGCCTGGTTATCTTTGTCATTTATGTTGATGATGTTCTCCTCCTTTCATCTTCTGCTAAACTTCTGAAAGATAGGAAAGAAGGATTTATGAAGATTTGGGAAGTACAAGATATGGGAGAAGTGAAAGAATATCTTGGTATTCAAATCTTGCAGAATCGCAAGGATAAAACCATGACTCTTCATCAACAACCCTATGTCCAGAAAGTGTTAAAACACTTTCAAATGGAACAATGCTGAAGCATACGAACTCCACTCCCAAGTGGATATATCCCTACTCCTACTCCTTCTGGATATACCACTACACCAGCAGGTTATGGGATCTCTGCTTTATGTCATGCTTGGAACTCATCCAGATCTAGCTTTTAGCATTATATGCATGTCTCAGTACATGTTGAATCCCATGCAACAGCATCTAGACAAAGCAATGCATATTGTCAAGTATCTATCTTTGATGAAGGATTTATCCATCCATTATTTCCAGAGTGAGTTATCTCTGGATTGCTATTCCAACTCAGACTGGGCTGGAGATAAGGAGACTTATTGTTCTACCTCTGGCTATTCTATGTTCCTTGGATGAAACCTTGTTTCCTGGAGATCTAGGCAGCAACCTACCATTGCACTCAGCTCTACCAAAGCTGAATATATGTCCCTCTGTGATGCTGGACAACAGATCAAATGGATCACTACTTTATTCCAGGAGTCCAATCTTTGCTTCACCACTATCATTCTTTTTGGTGACAACAAGGGTTCTATTCATTTAGCTAATAACCCAGTCATTGAAGGTCATTCAAAGCATATCAATATCAAGTACTATTGGCTTCATGAGTCTATCAACAACAGAGACTTCAAATTGGACTATGTGTCCACTGACTATCAAAGGGCAGACTCCATGACTAAGAGTCTAACCTGGCAGAAACATGACCATCATTGCTTGTTACTTGGCCTTTATTGAGCCAGTCTAAAGTGAGGGGGAGTGTTGACATGATAACTATTTGTGTCTATAGGTCATATTATTTGACCACATTATTTCAGTCACATTATTATTGATGACTTATCTCTCACGTGATCAGCTATCACAGATACCTGAATATCACATGGAACCATTCTATCAGTATCCTTCTTTCATGTTCTACAACATTCTATCTCAGTATAGAAACCTACTCCTTCCTTAAGTAGTAGTTGTAGTTACAATGCTCCGGAATTACTCCGTGTGCACAGACCATGTACAGTATGTATATATACTGTACTCTAGGGCCTTTGTCTCTAGGTTGGAATCAACTATTCTCTCATCTTCACTGAGCTCTCAAGTCCCTCAACACTTGATTGCTCTCCTATAGCAACTACTTGTTCTTCTAACTCAAAGTACAAACCTCCAGGTGAGCCAGAGTCACTGTGCCCTTCCTGCCCTTAGTTTGTTACTGGAGATGAGTGTTAGCTGTGATTCCCAAAGATGTAGCCTGACATGATATAGCAACACTCGTCTCCCTGACAGTAGGAGGGCTGTAGAGAGCAGGGCTACTTACTGGTTAGTGCACTGGAGGCATGGTGATTCTGGTGAATTCCAGGGCTGTCTTGGCTGGCATAGCTTGCATGTATGGTGCTAGGATTTGGTTATGCTTTCTAAGATAGAGTTGAAAGGCATCACTAGCCCAACATCCTTTGACCTTCATTACTTTGAAGGGGACATCTCTTAGGAGGTATTTGAGAGTAGCACTGATTCTGATGCCATGTCCATGTATGCCATGATGACCTACAGCTTTTGCAAGCTTTTTGAGTCTTGAGATGAAGGCAGACTTTGTAAGGGGTCAGTGACCTTGACCTTTCTTGTAAGCAAAGAGAGGTCCATTCATGGGAGGGCCATTCATGTTGAGGTGTTTGAGAAAGGCCTTGAGAGGGTCTGAGGGGTCATCTTGTCTAGCCCAGTGCACTTCTTCACCTTTCCAATTGGATTTTGTGTGGGGTATTGAGAAGACTTTGGTGTGAAGTCCATTCTGGTTGATGTCATCACACACTTGTTCTACATGCCCATTACAGCTATATGTGCCACAAACATCAAAAATAACAAATACTTCATTAATATTTGTAAAATGAGTAACACAGGGTTGTCACATGCCATTCAAGAAATAGAAAAATAGTTGGTGTGATGAGCACAGTGTGCCTGTAACCCCCAAAACAATGCTGCTATGCTGGATAATCATAGTTGCTATGTTGGCATCATGTCTTCTTTGGTGTCTATGTGTGACAACTTGTATATACAATCACTGCACATCCCAGTGCAATTGTTACTAACATGTCCAGTGACATATGTTTATACCATGTACATAGTACAGTGTGTGCAGTACATCTCATCTAGGACATGGAGAACACCTTGGCAGCCATGCATTTGGAGTACATCCATAGTGGGTTTGGGATATGTCATAGTAGTTCCACCTTGATATCTTGTACTCATTGAATGTAGAATATTTGGTGATAATCACAGGCACATTCCAGTATTGTGAAGAAACTGGCTGAACAGAAAAATGTCCAGATACTATGTATTGATGCATTGAACAATCATAAATGGATGACTATTAGTGGTGCATGGCATGCTTATAAAACTAGCTTGTGATAAAACATGATACAAACTACCACTCTATCATATCAACTCCTTCTGAATGGTCTCTTGCCATGCAGGAAGTGAAATGGCCCCCATCTGGATGGTCTTAGTCTTACAGCAACCAGAGGCAGGATAGTCTTGGAGGTTGACTTGTAAAATGTCTGTTAAGAGTCTACATGTGTGTATTAAGTTGACAATGAGAACTGAAATATAAATATATGCACATATGATTTGTATATTTTGAGGAATCCAGCCTTGCTCCTCAAGACTTTGAGTGCAGCCTCACAAGTCTCTTTGAGGTTATGATCAATGTATTTCCAAAAGTGCTGCTTGGTCCAATGAATCTCTGAATAAAGATCCAGAATGCTCTCATTTTCATCGAAGTCATCATCAGGGATACCCTTGGCATCCAGATCTCCACCATAGGCTGTGTCAGTCTTCAGATTAGAACATCCAAAATTTATTGTGATTGCACTCACTGTCATTTCCATTCACATTGTCATGATCATTGTTCTCACCATCAACTCTACTATCCTTGTCCTCATCTACCTCCTGACCACTGTGGTCATCATTTGTGAGTCCATGATCCAGCTCCTCTGATAACTGTGTGATGTCAATATTCAGTTCTTTTTCAAGTTGACCATGGAACTTGTCAGGAATATAGGTAAGAAGTTGAGGAGAAAAAATCTTCTTGAGGGGGATTTTATCATAGTCCTAAACCTCAATAAGGAAGAGGTGGAGACAAAAATGCTACATCATGGTTGGGTCAGGAGTGGAAAAAGGCAACATGGTCATTGCCTACCAAAAATGCCAATCTTGTCCAGTGTGAACTGTCAACTTCCATTCCATTATTCACCAATGGTGCCAGTGTGTCCCTGATGCTTGTACCCTTAAGGACTGAATTGACCAGCTAAGGTAACCTATCAGTAGTGAGTGGAGGCTGATCAAAAGAAAATTTACTGCCAATTTAATCTGACCACAAACATTTGATAAATGCCATGTCACCATCTTGGCCAAAGTAGCTTTCAGTTCCACATCCTCAAATATTTCTGTTGGAAGCTTGAACAAATCTGGATATCCCTGGATAAAGACCTATTGGAGAGATGGTCATGACAGCATCAACATGAGTAAGTGGATGGCACAACCATGATTTGTCTCTGAGTATCTGCCACATAGGCAGTGAGATTTGGGGATAGAAGGCATGCAGCCAAGCAGTTCCAAAGGCCTAACTGAGTAAACAACAAATAGTCATGATCAATATGATTGGGAAAGAAGGCAGAACTTACATCAAAATCCTTCAACATGAGGAGTTTTTCCATATCAGAGATACTGTTTGCTTCCATCTGCTCACTTGATTGGAGTTGTCCAGCTCTAACAACAACCAGCATTTCAGGGAAATCTAACTGTAATCAATAGTCAGTTGCAACATATAGAGTGAGAAATACACATTAATGTAGATCAACTTACCTTGACAAATTCAAGAAGTTGCTTTGGTGAAATGCCAGTTTGATCAGCAACATTCTTTGCAAATACCTTCAGTGCCTTCTTGTGTCTGGGGCTAAGTTCAAGGGAACTAAGGGCTTCTGAAGCTACCCTCTTTTGTTAAACACCTTTACTGATTGGTAGCTCCATTGAAGATATGCTTTCTGTGGGGGTAGTTGCTTGAGCCAACTCAGAGAGGTCATTGGTGGTGTTGTTCAGAGTATGACTAGTGTGTGAGCTGCCCTCAGACTGTGCACCTGGAATCTGGCTGGTGGGTTTTTGTGCAGTCCCTGGGACAGCATAGGAGTTTGAACTTGTTCACTCATGCCTGCTCCTTGTTCCCAGTTGCAGGGCTTGGGATGGTCTTGTACCACTGGCACTGGGTGCCTGTGTGCCTTCAGATGTTTTATGCAGTGGATAGTGAATCATCATCCTGAGTGACATGAGCAACTGTGGTGGTTGCACAAAGTGAACAAAGTTGAGCACAACTTCCAAGTTTGGTCAACCCATACCAAGTGGCATTGTGCAAGCTCACTTCCAAATCATAAGAGATAAAAACATGTCATTATGTGCCATTACAGTGTGTGATTAACAGGGCTATAGTATGACTGAAAATGCCCATCAAACAAGGGATTTGAAGAAAAGAAGCCTGGTCCAACAACACTTTGCAGCTGCTGCAAATTTGGCAGTGTGAAAGATGCTGTGGGATGGTTGTTGGCATGCATCACATGGTTGTTCATATATGAGTATTGGGGGACTTGAATGATCAGGGAAAGACATTGGCATCCCAGCATCTGGCAAGGAAGGCACAACAGTGGGAACTGGTGTATGGTGAGAGTGGCAACCAAATCTGACTGGCTGAGTGCTTGGGTAGTGATTCAAGAGGTGATTTGATGGGTGTCTCAACAGGTGGTTTGATGGATGGATGGAGGGGCCAACTTCCACACTGCCCCATTAGTTCAACAGGTAATTTGATGGGTGGTTTGATGGATAGTTCAATGGGCCAGCTTCTGCATCACTCCTGGGGTGGGCCTACAAATTAGATCCACTCAGTACCATACCTGCACTTGTGCTTGGGTTGGTGCATCTGGCCATAGCTGTAGTCCCTGCTCTCCCCTTCCCCTTCCCCTTGGCTTTTGTTGCCAACACACTTTCCTGATTGAATGCTGGTTGAGGTTGACATTCAAAGGGAGGTTGAGCATCAGCTCCCAATTTTTTGGATAATCATTTGTTCTTGAGCTGTTGGTGTCAGAACTTGGAGCCTTACAGTCTGAGAAATGTCAAGCATGACTGCAGATATGTTCACTTGATGTTGTTTCACTTTGATTTGACTTGACTGATCCAATCTACTATTCATTTGTTACAATGTACCTTGCTACGTAGTTCTGGTATGGCTCTTCAAGCTCATTCCATGTAGGATATTTAGTTCATCATGTTCTGACTTGAACACCTCAGCCTTCATCTCCAAAGCTGAGGTGAGACCTTTATCTGTCATTTACTACAAGTACAATACTAATTATGTTGTCTAGCTTCACTCATTGTACTTGTTATTAGTGTTCCACTGCACCTCATAACTCTGATAGTTGGATCACATTTTCCCACACAGTCTGGACATCAGTGACTCAGAGGGGTGTCTCAAGTAGTGTGTCAGGTAATAGAGCAGATATAAGGGCATAATTATGAATGGAGAACATGTTGAGGAGGTAATCAGGTGTTGGCTTATGGAGGACAATGCACTTTGTTTGTGTAACCTGAATCCCTTCTTGTCACAGATGGATTCATTCATTTGTCTCACATTTTGAGTCAATGCAGTTATGCTGTACATTTGCCAGTGCAATTACAGTGGCTCAAAAAACTGTTCACATGTTTGCATGTTTTACATTAGTCATGACTAAACGCGATAACCCCTAACCCTAGCCCTACCCCATGAGTGTATGGAATGACATACTTACTCTTGGCTTTCTATTGGTTCATGAATCAAGTGATTTGGATAGGAATTGATAGAGTAGCAGCCATTTGGAAATGACATGTCATGTGGACAGTTGTTTAACTTAAAGTTTTGATTATATATATTGACCCTGGCATGCTGTGATATCATTACATACATCCATCAAGGGTTCTATTATGTTACCTTTATGTAATGAGTATCATCCAACATATATAAACCCCACCACCCTCTGCTCATTTTCTCATCATCATCATGAAATCCATTTCCACCTCTCAAAGACAAAATATCATCTCTCTTGCCTCTCTTGGCCTGTCTACTAGGAAGATTGCCTCACAGACTGGTCTAGGGAAGTCTACAGTATCCCAGGTTCTTCAGGAAATCCAACCAGAGAGGCCTAGGCTTCATGGTGGTCACCCTTCCAAGCTTTCCTCCATCAACAAAAGGGCTATTGTCCAGCAAATCCTTACTGGCAAGATCAAAAATGCTGTTCAAGCCACTCATTTCATCAACTCTATTGTTGACAGTCCTGTTTCTTCTCAGACAGTGAGGAATACCCTCAAAGAAGCCTCATTGAAGGCTGTGGTGAAGAAAAAAAAGCCATTGCTTTCTACTGGTCACAAGAAGAAGAGGTTAGCCTTTGCTCTCAAGTATCAGCATTGGACTGTGGAGGACTGGAAAAGAGTTATATGGTCAGATGAGACCAAAATCAACAGGATTGGGTCAGATGGACAAGAGTATGTGTGGAAAAAGAAGGGTGAAGGGCTTATTTCCAGAGAGGTCAAAGGTACAGTCAAGTTTGGAGGAGGTTCACTGATGGTTTGGGGATGTATAGGGTTCAATGGTGTTGGGGTCTTGAGTGAGGTTGAGGGAAGGATGAATGCTGAACAGTATGTGGCCATTTTGGAGCAAGGGTTGCTTCAAAGCATGGAGGAATCTGGAATTCCAGAAGATGACATTATCTTTCAACAAGATAATGACCTCAAGCATACCTCTAGAAGAGCCCAGAAATGGTTTGAAGAGCAAGATATCAAGCTTCTAGACTGGCCTGCACAATCTCCAGACCTCAACCCAATTGAACACACTTGAAATCACCTCAAAAAATCTCTCTCAGGTTATGAGAGTGCTCCTACAGGAGTTCATCAATTGTGGGAAAGGGTGGTAGTGGAGTGGGGGAAGATTTCTGCGGAAGAGTGTCAAAAATGGATAGGAAGCATGCCTGGAAGGGTTGAAGCAGTTATCAAGGCCAAAGGAGCTCATACCAAGTACTAGATAGTTGGATTTTTGTAAAGTCAAAAAACTGTCTGCATGACATGTCATTTTCAAATGGCTGCTATTCTATCAGTTTTTATCCACATCAGTTGATTCTTGGACCAATAGAAAGCCAAGAGTAAGTATGGTATTCCATACACTCATGGGTTAGGGCTATGGTTAGGGGTTATTGCATTTGGTCATAGATAATGTAAAACATGCAAACATGCAGACAGTTTTTTGAGCCACTGTATTAGACTTCTACCTACAGATAAATAGCTTGTAGTTTTACCTGTACTGATATCACATTTGGACCTGCTTTGCACCCATCCATCCATCATGGTCACTTGATCACCCCAACCCACAAATTCTAACAGCTGTCTGGAGTGATTTGAGGGAGGGAAAACATACCTGCTCTAGGCCTGATTGTATGTCCCTTGAGCCTAGCTCCTGGGCAATTTTGTTCATGAGTTCCTCATTTATAATGCTGATGTTGTAAGCCTTCTTTAGCACTGCTTTGTTGTGCCAGTCCTATCAGACTTTGGAAGTGTACTGTAGAATTGTGCATTCACCTCTGTCTCCAGTATCTCACAAGGGGTGGTTGTTCAGATTGTGGAAAAACCAGTTGTAGGAGTCAATGACATCATTACCCCACTTGGCATTTTCTATGGCCATCAGGAAGTGGTTCTTCATGAACATGTACTCTGCATAGGTTAGATGGTGATCTAATTTTGCATTCTTGGATGCAATGAGTGAGTTCACAGCTCTGACAGCTATGTTTCCTTTGGCAGCTTGAGTGATTGCCAGTGTTTTGTTTTTGTCTGAGTGCTGGACTGTTTTGGCTGCCTCATGGAGACCATCCCTAGTGAAGTACCACATGTGGATGAATTTGAAGTTTTCAAGATGCTTTAGAGCTAGTTCAGGAAGAAAGTCCTGCAATAAACCTACCTAAAAAACCTGCAAAAAAAAATCCACAGCACTCCTGACATAAGTGGACCCATTCCAGCAGAGTTATAATTACAGTACTGTAGCTTTGATAATCGGAACAAATAATTGACAGAGATCCATGGCTGAGCACTCAGAAACTGATATTGATGCAGATTTTATCAAGTGGGATACAGTGGATATGATGTTGGACTGCAAGGAAGACTGCAAAGGAGAAGTTGAGGAGACAGATGATGATGAGATGAAGGAATTCAAGGACAGCTGTCATATGGCTGACATTTGCACCTGATTCAAGTGTCAATTTGAGGCTTTGTATGCTGTATCCATGACTGTCATCAAGGCAGTCACCCTAGCACTTCAAAGGGCTGAACCTATCCTGTACCACACTTCCATCCTCTCTAGTGCAGGATGGATTTTAGAACTCATGAATGGCCACCCCAAAAGGATCTGCACCAAGCTTGGGATTCATAAGCATGTTTTCAAGGTGCTATTGAACAAACTCCAGCAACACAGATACATGCATTCAAAGTATGTCACTCTTGAGGAGCAGCTGGGTATATTTCTCTACATGGCTGTTACTGGCCTGATGATCAGGCATGTCAGAGAGCATTTCCAGCAATCCAATGATATGATTTCTAAGTAAGTACTTACTTTACATGTTTATGTACTAGTGATCACAATTGATAGATACTTCAAGCTGATGCTCTTTGCATTCTCTTCTCCCAGCATTTACACCAAGTATGTGTGACTACCCCATAGCAATGCTCCCATCCATTCTTCCATTTGCAACAACCTCAAGTTCTATCCCTTCTTCAAGGATGTGATTGGCATGATTAATGGGATGCACATCACATGCACCCCACCTGCTGATGGAAGGGATGCATCATGAAATTGCAAGGGGGTTCATGTCTCAAAATTGTCTTGTCTGCTGTAATTTCAACATGCACTTCACATATGTGCTCAGTGGCTGGAAGGGTTCAGTGGTGAATGCATCCATTTACCATGACGTGCAGTTAACCAATCTTGCCATTCCTGATGACAAATATTATCTTGCTGATGTAGGCTTTCCAAACTGTCACCAGTTACCAGTTCCTTACCATGGGCAATGGTATCACTTAGTGGAGTGGGGCCATGCACAAAGCCAGTGAGTATCTTCAATGATTCTTTAACTTATAATGATTGATGCTACATCTAGGCCTGTTAACCCACAGGAATTGTATAACCTCTGCCACACTCAGCTCTGCAACATCATTGAATGCATCATTGGTGTACTGAAGCATCACTTCCAAATCCTTGTCATGCCCCCCAAATACAGCATGGACATTCAAGCCTGCATCTCAGCTGCTTTAACTTGCATCCATAACATTATCCACACATGAGACCTGGTTGAGTTGGAAGATATTGAGGGCTCTGGAGCTGCTTCATGGCCACATGAATCCACAGACATGTCTGGCTTAATTGCCAATGGTGTCCCCACCAACACAGATTGGGAGTGGATGTCTACAAAGTGGGACAGGATTGCATAAGAGATGTGGACTAGTTACCTTGTAGAATGAGCACAGAGGGGTGATCCTGTCATACTTTGACTCAATACTTGCATGTACCCACTCTCACAATTTATACATCAGATTCAAATAGAATTGGTAGTTACATGCACAAAGAGGCATGGAAAGTATAGTGCAGGTGTGATATAAAACTAATTTTCCATCCCTTTGAGTTCCTGGAGCCACAACTTGATCCACACCTTTCAACCAGCAGCAAAACAGTCAGGATCCTTCATAAGTGATAGGTATGTATCAGCAAAGATGACATTGTTCATGAGAAGATTTAAAATACATGCCAACTCATGAGGTGAAATGAGGGTGATATTGAGCTTCAGAAACTTTTCCCTCACCTTCCAGGATAACAGATGAGTTGGAATTTGTGCCATTGTTGAGGAGTTGCTGGGTGCAGATGCTTCTGAGGTAGTAGTCCTTTCACTCTTCCACATCTCCCTGAATTTATCATGCATATCTTCCAGCTGGTGCTCTAGATGCTTGATCACCTCATTATTCCCTGCACATCACTTTTGAGCTGATGAGGTGGAAGTCTTCAACACTGACAGAGAACTTGAGATGACTGAAGAGTCCTTGCCATCTGCCTTCCACTTCCTCAAGCACTCAATGCAAGCAGAAACACTTGATGACAGCTTGATGGAGCTGATGGCCAAACCACTAAACAAAGAGGGGGCAGTAGGAGGAGTGAAGTTGGTCAGTGTAGTAGGAGGGCCAGCAGATTGGTCTGATTGCCAATTGAAGATTGCTTGCATGTGAGCTGAAGCAGTGGATGGTGGCCTGGAAGAACTGGCATATGATGCAGTATAAGGAGTGATGGGGGGGGGGAACTTGCTGGTACACAACAAGTGCCAGCAGGTTTAGCTGCAGATGGAATAAATGGCTCTATGAGAGGATAGGACATCTCTATGTCATTAGTACCAGTGCATAGAGTACTCTGACCATTGTTAGAGCACTCCACCACAGTGCTAGTACTTCCCTCACCATGCTCACTCTTGCTGGTGGAAGCACTCAACCTATTGCCACCAGTAGAATGTGATTTGCTGAGGCTTAATGCCAAAAAGCAATTCAAACCCTTGCCCTTAGAGGGCATGAGCTGCTTCATTTTTTTGTAGTGTAACCAGCCCTTGTTGCAGAAAGGGCTCACATTCTTGTATTTCTGTTGACATCACCATTAGCCCAGGATAGTGCTGTTTTATTAGGACATACCTTGGTGAATTCATTCCACATGGCCTCATTTTCAAGACTGATATTAGCCCCTGACTGAAGTGAATATGCAAATCCAGATGTATTTGCAATGTGATCAACAACATCAAACATCTTTCTCAGCTGTAGGCAATATCAGCTGGCTATTCTGTTATTTAGGCCAACAACTTACTTACCCTTTTCCATTTCTCCATACACACTTTGGCAGTCTTGGGTCCTCCTTTGGTGGGGTTGGCAAGAGTAGCAGAAACTGTGTTCCAAAAAATGGCCTTGAAATTCATGCCCTCACCAGCCAATGCCTTGTGAGTGATCACTAGATCTAAAAGGGTATCAATATCCCCATCCATCCATGATGCCTGTGGCATGGCTGTGTGATGTGAAGTGAATGTACCCTTGGTGGGCAAATGTGATGACTTCTGGGGGGCCATGACAGAAAGAAAGAGAGTGATGTGTATGCCATACTGTGCAGTGTTGATGCTAACCCCACCTCTGCCATGGCATCTCAGCCTGAGCCTTACCTAGTTGAACTCTGCTGGAATATCTGAGCTTATGTCAGGAGCACCATGGATTTTTTTTGTGGGTTTTCTAGGTAGGTTTATCACAGGACTTTCTTCCTGAACTAGCTCTTAGAGTGTAGTTGGCTGGGTTGTTAAGCAGGACAGAGGCTACCTGAGCTTTGGGGTCATAATTGAACAGGTTTTCTGTTGCAGGGTGTGGAGCATTGATGGGGTTGGGGAGATTGGCTGGTGATGGTTCATGGTCTGGTTGGGGTGGGTGTGCTTGTGGGTATTATTGGGGGTGAACCAGGAGGGCTACTCTAACTTCATTGTCTCCTTGCAAAGGGGGAGCCTGACCTCCCAGGTCATGGTGGTCTGCTTCTCTGTTTCTTTCTGGTTGATTTTCTCTGGGTTCACTGTCTCCTTCCTGGTTGTTGTATCCTGCCATCCCTTCATGCCAGTGTTGGTTTAATGCTGCTAATGCTTCTTCCATGTTGAATTGGCCTTGGGCCATGATAAGATCAACCAGGGCTGTGAAGCCCAGTTGGGCAAAGTCTGGGTGTTGTTGAGGGTCCATTTGTCCAGAAGGGCTAAATAGAGAAGGAAGTTATGGGTTGTGTCAGGTAGCCTAGATGCAAAAGTGAGGCTGAGGGACAAGTAAGCTGGGCTGCCTTGGCCTTTGGATGAGGAAGGAAACAAAGGAGCATGCAGCATCACAGCCACTCACTCAAAGACAATATTCTATTGCTACTTGTATCTCCTGCATAATAGAATGCCAATAGTAGAGAAGGGTTTGGGTGCTTGTTGGAAATGTGCTTGGTTATATCTTTGCTGCTGCTGCTACTATTTACTCCAATTGCAGGGAGAATCAATATATACTATGGGATCAATAAGATGGTTGACACTAGTGGTACAGTAGCTGAGTTAGATCTTTCAAATGATCTCTTGCCAATGGGTTACTAGATGCCAGTATGTCATTGGGCACTCAGTTGCTAGCCATGCTGACTATTCATTCAGTCAGAAAACCCACAGCTTGTCCTTGTACCTTTACCACCACTACAGGTCATCAACACTGCATGAAAGTTCAATTAAGCAAATAAACCCTTGTGTAAGCCTTGTTCACCAGTTTTCCTCTGCCATTTATGTGTGCATTTAACATTCCATCATCCAGCCAAAGAGAACATGCACAACCCCATCACCCTAACCACATGCATACTGTTTGATTGTGCACCTGTATTCTGTGGCAGTTCACCTGAAGGAGGTATGAACATCATTTTATAATAGTTGACTCAGTCTGAGACAGACATAGCATAGACTTGTAGCATGTGTCTGATCAACATACAAGCATTTATCAAGAGGGAGCAGAAGATACACTTGGAGTGGCCAGTAAATTGTTGAATGAAGATCCTCAAGTTCCATGATGATGATGCCACAGACTACACAATTTTATCCCACCAGTGGACTGATCAAGAAGTCAAATATGATGAGATCACTGAGCTCACAAAGATGGAAAAGGATGAACAAGATGAAATTCACCACTGTGATGGCTATTGAAGGATCCTTGCTAGCTGTGAGCAAGCCAAGAGGGATGGGTACAAATGGCTATGGGTCAACACTTGCTGCATTGACAAGCAAAGCAGCAGAGTTATCTGAGGTGATCAATTCCATGTACTGGTGGTATGAAAACTCAAAGGTATGCTATGTGTACCTCCATGATGTGCCTGGTGCCTCTTTTCCCACTGAGAGTGACAATGAGAAGTACCACAAATCCAATGGCTGGCCAGAGTGGTTCTCACATGGGTGGACCCTACAGGAGATGATAGCACCAGGGAATGTCCAGTTCTTTAACCAGGATTGGCAGTCTATTGGTGACAAGAGGACACTTGCATGTACCTTGGAAGAAATCACTCAAGTTCCATCATATGTATCGACAGGTGGACTCTCCACCTACTGTTCCTGTGTTGCTCAGATCATGTCATGGGCTGCAGATCAGCAGATGACTTGAGTTGAGGATAGAGCCTATTCACTGTTGGGTCTGCTGGATGTGAACATGCTGATGTTGTATGGTGAGGGGGAGAGAGCATTCCAGTGTCTTCAGCTGGAGATCATCTGCATGTCAGATGACCAAAGCATCTTTGCATGGGGAGAAGGCTATGATGGCAATGGTGGGCAGACTGGCAGTATCCTTGCTGATGACCCAAACTTCTTTTGGGATTGTGGTGACATGGAGTCAATTGATTGTGATGAGTTCATTGAAGAAGTCATGAAAAATGTCACCCCAGAAGAAGAGCTTTACTAAATCAAGGATTGACTTGGTGTCTTCTCCATCACCAATCATGGCATCCAAATTTGGATGCTCCTCCATCCCTTGGAAAACTCAGACTTGGTCTTCAAAGCCTGGCTGCCATGCTTGGATGCTGGTAATCCAGTGCAAATCAACTTCGTTGTGTGGGATTCCAACTACTATTGATATTGCATGTGGAGCAATGACTATTCTACAAAAAGAACTGCACAATTCCACCAAGTCTATGTCAGATATCATCATGACTCACTGCATTCCAATGTCACATTTGAAATCAATGACAGTGCAGTCACCAACAATGGTTTCAAAGATGAAAGCAGAGACAACAGCAGCAAATTAACCCTAACTAGCACTGATCCTCTGTGCATCAAAGTCTATTCTGATCATTGAAATGACTGTTGCTTTGCAGTGGGATTTGGACAATGCTTTGGCCAGGATTGGATGCACATCATCTTCAAGCAGCCCACCAAGAAAAGCCAGTTGGCATGTGACCCCTATATTGCATTGCATGATATGCTATTGAGTGGACCAGACTATGCCAAATCCATGGCTGAGGCATGTCATTCTGAATCTTTTCCTCATGTCTGGGTCAAGCATGTCTGTTTGCCTGGATCAACCTGGACCATATGGACTTCTTGCATTGTGTGGAACAGCTCAAGAAACCATGGAGTTAAGATTGAAGTATTTTAGCATCCTTTTAGTGGACCAGAAAAATGGATTAGCTTCCCTGTTGACATGGGTGGATTCTTCCTTGCATATGTGCATTATCTCATTAGCATTGATACCATTAATAGGGAGCTGATGATCCAAACTGTGACATGCAGAATCTTATGATATGGCAGATTAGTTTGGATGTGTATTGGCTGAAGGTGAATGGGATCCACTTCAGATTCTGGCAAGCACCTGATGGAACAAAGGTGAGCATGCCCACCTTTCAGACTTGATTTGCTCTTACAAGGACAGCTGGGAGATTATGGTTATCTTACAAGCTGTGAGGACTTTTGCTGTGAAGGAAACATCCTTGATGACCTCAGGTCTCTTCCTTTGAAGCCAGTTGTCACTCCCAAGAAGGACAGACCAAAGGATGATACAAATTCTGATGGATGTGTGACAGCCTTCAACCTTAGGCCTCAGGGTGATTTCTGTCTGTACAACCCAGTTATGTTGTCACTTCCAAGTAATGACAATCTCAACACATTGCTGGCCTCCCTCTCTACTCAGTTCATCAACAGATATCTCATCAACAGGGTCATAGAGTGTCCTCCTGTACCTCCCAATGGTTTTTCCAGTTCAACAATGCTCTATACAAGTTCAGATGGATGTGAGTCCAGGTGCACCAACTATTTCATACCTTAGGTGCAACATTAATTATTGGATTAGCCATCACATTGAACTTTACAACCCCTCTGTGCAACTTTGTGATGCTATTTGTTTGGTACTGTCATGAGGTTGTTGATTCTGGGTCAGGAGTTGTAAGGTGATGACATGCCATCATCAGAGTCAGAGGATGAACATGATGGTGCTAATTCTGCATAGTAGTTGTCAAGAGAGTAATTGAAAGCTGAGACAATGGATGATGAGGCCCAAGGTTAAGTGTATATATCAACAAGGTTGGCTTGACAGTTTCAAAGTGTGAGTTTAATTCTGACTTGTCAGTTTGTCTGCCCATGAGTTCTGCCATGAGTTCTTTCATGTGTATCATATTCTATCATGTCCACTCAAGCCTGTAGGTTGAATATTTATAATACTCTCTAGACAATGTATGCATGCTTCACCATTGCATCATGTCAACACTAGCACTCAACATTAACTCTCAACCATTATCTTCCTGCACTCAGTCAGACTCACATCCACAAATGCACCTACTGCTCAGTCAACCCAGGTGCAGAGTACATAACCAATAGAGAAATACATGCTGTATCATAACCTAAACAATAAAACATGCTTGTTCTCTTGCAATATGCTGCTAGTACATGCCCCATACTTCCAAGTATGCTGGGAGTGAGTGAGAGAAGACTTTTCTGGGGTCTGCTATAACAGAAGAACCTGTCTTTCCAGGATGTGTGATGCAGCAATAGCCAGTCTCCCTCTACATTCATGTTATATGAGCTTCAGAATTCATCCAGAGCAACAGCTCTATACACAGCCATCCTGGTGAAGCAAATTTGATGTGTTAGATGTTGTACCAGAGTCAAGACACTTATCATTGTCATCATCATTGTTGTCATAGTGATTGAGTAAACTAGCAGTGTGCATGCCTTGACATCACTTGAACTGTCCACTCTGTTATTGATACACCCCTATGGCAGTAGCATCCAAGAGTGACCATTGGGGGGTGGAGTTGTTGTCCATTGCCAGGTGAGTAAGGAAATTGTGTGTGACTGAATGGCATCTCCTTGGTAAAAGCCAGGAATATGGGATAAACCCTTTATAGACCAAAGCAGGTTTCTGAACTGCAGAAGGGTATACACAGTAAGTTGATTTGGTGAGCAAGGAAGAGGCAGGGAAAGTGCAAATCTGAAGAGAGCAAAGGTTTGATGTGATGCAAACTCACTGCATCTTAAATTCCTCAATTGCTTTTGGCTGTGTATGCTAGCAAAACAGATGGTGGAGAGATGGAGACAAATGTCACTTGTTGGGTGAATTCAGCATCTTCTGCTTGGCAAGTCATGCAATTTGACATCATCTCCTCATTCAACTTGGATTCAGCAAATGCATCTACCATACACATGCAAGAAAACACTCAACTGACAGATACTCTCCCTTGAAAGGCACTTCCAGCATGGCAGACTTGTAGACATGCAGGTAAAGAGCATGGGTTTGTACCCAAGATATTCCATCTTGACAAACTTTCTGGACAAGATATCTGCCATCACTATGAATCATCCACACTCCACATAATGCAGCTAGATTGTACCCTATGACATGATCAGATAAGGTTGACAATTGGCTGTCTTGCACTGGCCAGTGGAGTTGAGCCCACCTATGGCTCATCACCCTGCTATATGGACTAGCCCAGGATTCTATTACCCATGATATGCAGGGCTGCAAAAGTTAGAGCACAAATGGGTTGTCACCATAATGCTTTGAGTAGCCCAATTACAGGAGTCATGTAGGGGTGAGGAGTTAATGTAACTAATAGGCCTGGCTTGAGACCAATCTGCCCAGCTCATGATGAAGTTCCCTGGCTCATAATCAATTACCCATCACTGACCATTATTCGGCTTCCTAAAGTGTGCAACAAGTCCTGACATTGACTACATAGGCCTGGCTGTTGATCAGGGCCATACCTAGGTGTGGCTTATAATGAATCATCCATGCACTTGGCTAGCCAACCATCCTAGTCCAATGAAGAATTGTCCCAGCACAAGATACATAGGTGCTACATCATGTGACTGGTCCAACACAAAGCCTAGTGTTGCATGCCAGCACCAATTGGTACACCACTATTGTTGGCATACCATGTGATGGGTATGGAAACAGGGTGGCCAGTATGCTGGCATGGTAATGAACATGCTGGCACTGCCATCAGCACATCATTATATGGTTCTGGAAACAGTGTGAATGACAGCATAGTTTATGCCAACACTGACTGATACCAATATTATTGGCACGTCATGATATGGGCATGCTGGCAGAGTAATGGACATGCTGCCATTGGCACCAGTATTGACAGAACATGTTATGTACACAGTAACAGTGTGATTGGTAGCCTACCATTGTATGCCAGCACTGTCCCTAGTACAAGCAAGTCAGTAGATCATCATAAACTTAACAAAGTCATTGGCATCATACTGGGGACAGGGCAAAGTGTAACACCAGTGAAAAGGCCAGCATATTTATTTGCATGATCCCAAGCAGCATGATGGACCACCATACACAGCAACATCTGATACATGGCCTTATACATGGTAGGGCCCAGAATATGCTATCCCATAGGCCATAGTGCTGCCCACCATCTAATACCACATTAAATTCAGTGGGGCTCTGAAGGCATAATACTGTATGGTACAGGTGGGCTGGGATACTGACATCATGTTACATAAGGATGGCCCTGATACCATCATCTCAGGGCCTATGGTTTGGCCTATATCTGCTATGTCATGGGACATAGGGGGGCATATACTTCATGGCAGGCAATGGTGGGGCTCCAATCCCATGAGTTGGATGCATCCAGTGGGCCCCATTACTGGCCTGCATTGGTGACAGGTGGCCCAGATTAAGTCATCCCAAGAGTCACTTCCTGGCCTACACTAGTGGTGTTGCTGGGTAATATGGGTCAGCCAGTGTCCCAGCATAGCACATCATATGAGATAGCTGCCATATATTTGTCCTGAGGGGCACAGCCTGGCCAATGTCAGCTTTATTGTGGTACATGGGGAGGCTTGGAATTGACTGCCTCTGGTCTCAGGATTGGTTGTGGGCTGATGATGGTGTACCAGAAGGCTGGCTGGAGACATATCATGGAGCATGGCACTGGTGGGCTTCATAGTGCATATGTAATCAGGAGGCCAGAATCCTAACATCCCATGGTGTGTGGCCAGCCTGGTATGCACCACTCCATAGGACATGGCCCAGCCCAGATCCTAACATCTTGTGGTGCCAGGCTGGCATGGGACCCCACATCCAGTAATACCTGGGCCAGCCTGGCAGCCAAAATTTTTATAGGGCCTGGTGGTGCATCTACCCTGTCATATGCCCTGGCTATGGGCACTATCACCCCCTGCCATGGCTGGGCTGTGATCAGGTGGTGCCATAGGCAATGAGTGGGCTGGGGTGTTGATTTGCCATGTCCAGGTGTCACAGGTCATATGGCAGGGCTTGGCACAACAAATAACATAACATGGGTGAGGGCTGTTAGCCATCCTCTGATGACAAGGTGTGGCAATGAAATGAAATAGACCTGAATCCTAGCTAACAAACTGGACAACCTCCAGTACATTTTCATCCACTCATGATCACTTACAAACTATCAAATAAGTTCACAACAATTACAAGATGGGTCCAACTATGTGGTGCTGGACCAACACAATGAAATTTGGAACATAATGCTATTAGATAGACATTAAAGCATTCTGGACTGTGTGAACTCTCATCCAATCTCCCCTTGGGACATTGAGCCAATTATGTACATTGTCTCTCATGTAATATGCCAAGGAATATCTATTCCCAGAGATGGCATTGACCCCATGCTGAAGCAACCTGCCAGAGAATGCTACTACAGTGCCAGGATGGTAGTCAAATTGAAGGCCAAGAGTTGGAATGTCCAGTACACAGTCTGTGTATTCACCAAGGCTGACAAGAAGATTGTACCAGTCTGCATGGGAATGTGGGTCATGATGAAGAGGTGCTGAATGGTTGGCTATGACAGAAACATTAGTATAGACTGTAGGCCATTGGAACAGTGCATCAGAAATGGCATGATAAGCCACAGCAGACCATTGCCTGAGTGCTTTCATTGCCTCAAGACCAGCATCATACAATGGAGGATGCATGATGGAGAGTGTGCCAGAAAGGATTCCAGCTGGCAGACATATATGAGGGAGCCACTGCCTGCTGGCATTGGTGGCAAGGGCAGACAAGATGGCTGGATCATCCTCCCATGTCTGCCAGATGATTAAGTGTGATATTAAATAGATAAGGCAATGACTCACAGCATGACCCAGTTCATGCCTGGCTGGGGAGAATTCTAGGCAGCCAGAAAGCCTGTGGTCATCCTGTCTGAAGAAGCTGCTTGATGTGTGCCAGGATTACTCTGAGATACTTTGCTTCAGAGAATGCTCAAGTGGGTAAGTTGCACCCAACACATGCTCCTTGCAGAGAGGTCTATAGCCAGCCATATAGGGGGAATGGGCACTTACCTGCATTGGCCAGGCAAGGCCACCAGGCAGATACCATAGGGCAATGGTGTGCCCTTTACCTAGAATAATTGCTGGCATGTCCAGATACCCAGTGACACTGGATGGATGCCTAGACAGTAGCAAGGCTTCCATATCAACATTCAAGCCAGTGAATCGTCGAATGAAGATCCTCAAGTCCCATGGTGATGACACAGACTACACAATTTTATCTCACTGGTGGATTGATCAAGAAGTCAACTATAATGAGATTGCTGAGCTCACAAAGATGGAAAAAGACGAACAGGATGAAATTTGCCACTGCAATGGCTATCAAATCCATGGGCCCAAGGCTCTCAGATAGCCAGATAAGGTCAATGCCAGATTGAACTGAACAAGACTCAGAAGCAAATAAGATAAATAATGTTGGAAAGCTGACTTGGGTTATGGTATGCCTTTACAAGAGTAGACACCATTTGATCCATGCTGACTGATGCATACACCAGAAGATCAAGGCATAGTGCAGGTGCAAGGGTTGTGCTGGGGAATGCTTCATAACCAAAGTACTTGCAAATATATGCTGCCACCTTTTCAGACAGTCCATAGTTTGTTGGGGTATAGATTGGGGTAGCCATTTTACAGTTGTTGTGGTAAATGGTGTGGGGGCATATCCAACAAAATGTAGGAAAATAAAGATTTTTACAGGCTGGGCTGGGCATTGTCAGCATGGCACTTGCCTTGTCAGGTGGACATATTGGGCAGGTCAAGAAGAAATCAGTGGCAAAGTGTGTGTGCCAGCTCACTCATGACCAATTCATAAATTGGTGTATGACATATCTCAATATCATGATGTAGCAATGCCAGATTTAGCATGCCACTTGGCCCATTCATTGCCTCCAGCAAATCTCATCACTGATAAGGAGAAAAGATTCAACAGAATGTCCTAAACTACTTTGCTAAATTGTTTAACCACTGGTCCTGCACTAATGTGGCCCAGCCATCCTGCAGTACATCCCTAGACTTGGTGACCACTTCCAATGATCTCATCTGCTCCTCACTGTGTAGAATTACCCTGGCAAGCCAGTTCAGCTCAGCATCCATCTCTTCCACACACTGCATGCAGAATGTGTGAAGGGCTTCCCTATCAGCCTTGATTGTGTGCTTGGAGTAAATGAGAAGTGGCATAACCAGATTATCATTCTGAAAATAGATGAATATCCTGTAGCCAATAGGCAGTGACCACATACCCCAACACCTGTGAAGAATTCCTTGGCTTCAGCAATAATGGCCTTGAGTGGCTGCCACTCATATCCCAATTCAACAGTACTGGTATCCTTCCTCCACCAGCAATTAAGCATTGTGTTTGGAAGTTGAACATTGCACTCCAAATGAAGGGCCTTGAAAGGGTTGATTGTGCTCATGCATTGCAGCAGATTGCCAGGGGTCATGTTGTCTATATTCACATATGACCTCATGGCAGAAGCAGCTAAAGGGACATGAAACACCACAGTTGTTAATGCACATGCCCCAAGTACATGCTCCAAAATAGCCTAAATCAATTGTTGGAAGTGTGGATGCACTGGCAAGCATGCCACTCACCACTTTGGCTAGAACATATTGATACCAATCATCCAGCCAGCATGATGGGTTATCCTGCTGTTGGATGGTGTGTACAACATGATGAAATTGCACACCCAAATATTACAGGGCTAGAGATAGCTCAGGTGCCATGATGGGTGAAGACATGATGAAGTGACCTTGATGGAATGGCCATATATATCTGATGCTACACATTCATTGACAATGGCCATTCACACACTCTCTGCAGCATTGCCATTGTTCCTACAATATTGGATGCTGGTAACATGACAGTCAGCCTGCAAGTTTCTTGTTCCCTCAGCTTGCAGGAATTACATCAATGATGTGCTGGCATGGTGCATGAGAGTGGATCACTTATGTGGATAGGATGGAGGAAGCATCACCATTATCTAGTCACTTTATTCACATGCTGCTGGGTAAGCCAGCTGCACACAGGCACTCAGAAACATACATCATGCCCTGATTATTGGCATGTCTTTCCCCTGCTAATGCCATTCTCCAATATACCTTCTTTATCTCATAGAATGTTTGCAATTGTGTAGCAACACCCAACTGTGCAAAGAATTAAGGCTGTCAGCCAGTGCCTGCAAGCAGAGGAGAACACTACTGACCTGAGTATGGATCTCCAATCTCCATCATGTTAAACCACCAGTTCTTAGAGAGGGTTGCCCAATCTGCCATACATCTGACACTGCTTGGCTGAATAGCATGCCAAGCTGGCATTCCCCTCTAATATTGCTTGAGAATGCCAGTTGGTCCAAAGCTGTACCCTGTGATCAAAGTAATTCCTAGTCCATTGCCTCTCACAGCTGAGCAGCTGTACCTCCTCCTTCCATTGCTCACAGAGGGCCTTTGTTCTGAGCCAATTGACACAGTAAACTGTAAAACAAAATTATTGCATGTGATAAAATTGATGGGCTGGCCAGATTGTACATATATTCAGACATCCAATTTTCTGTGGCAGTATCCCAGGGCACATCCATTGTCCAAAACCACACCAAAGTGTCATCCCTGTAACCTCTGGCATTAGGGTCTGTGACAGCTGTGCTGACCTTCAAGTCAGACCTATTCAACTCCTTGTATCAATCAAGAATGTCAGGCCCAGCACCTAATACCATCATTTGGTCATGGCACCAACTATACATGGCTACATGCTATTGAATGCCAGCTTCTACTATGGCAATCTTGCCCCAGGCTCATGTAGTCAATTTGTAATTTCTGCCATGTCTGATATCAGTGCAGAAGATAACTGCTTTGTCAGCCAGTGCAAGCTGCAGTTCATGAAGACAGTCATTGGCCTGCCCATGTCTCAGTTCCAGTTCTTGATTGACCATGAAAGAAAATCCAAATCAATGGAAATGATCCTTGCCAATATTGGATAGTAGTGGCAGGATGATTCCCTCAGTATCACCTAGCTGTGTCAGCATGAATACATCACCATTGGCATCACCCCCTCCCAACAATATCAATGGAGCCTGATGGAATAGATCATCCCAATCATCCCCAAAGACCTTGGCTGCAGATTCTATGAGGCTATTGATTTGTGACTGTAATTGATCATGCCAGTGGGCTATTGAAAGCATTTGGGTTTCTGTTACCCTTGTGTCAGTCCTCTGAGAATCCATTATGAGCTGGACTTGGGCCTGCTCAATCTTCAAGGCCCTGGCTATCCATGTAGCTGATCCCCAGTGCTGGCTGGGCCCCTGGCTGTATATAAGATTCATCTCAATCAACTTTGCAGTGGGAGCTTTACTCATCAATCTCAGTAATATGCAAAACATTGACAATCCTTATCATACCTTTCTCCAGCTGCACTTCAAATATGTCCATGGCCTCTGGCTTGGATGCTCACTCAGCAAATGCCCTTTCTGCTTGGTCAATCCACACCTGCTGGATTGCATCCAGCACATTATTGTCCAATGCTGCAAAGGCTTCTTCTGCCACTTCAGGCAAATTGGCTGAATAGTTTGGTATTGTGATTCAGCCAAAGAGCCCATGAGACCATGGTCATCTCAGGGATGGTCTCCTTCTCACCTGGGATTTCCCATTCTGTTTAGTATTGATTGTCATCCCATCCTTGGGATGGGATGTTGTGTTGGGATGGCCCATACATGCCTAGGATATCAGGGGTCCTTATTCAAACTTTTTTATCACCCCTCAGGCTACACAATAGCCACTTTGAATAACTTGTAGCATATCATATGCTTGACTTATCATTGGATCTACAGCCCTCATTGGTGATGGAAAAAACATGCAGATAGGGGACCAGGGAATTCTTCAGACTCTGCTATTGTGCATTGATGATCAATATCTAGTGTTTAAAAGTTCAGTTGCTGGACCACAAAATACCAGCAACTGGACTGGATTGAACTGACAAACCAGTCTAGTTCACTTGCAGGTTGCCTACCTTTGAGGATAAAAGGCTGCTAAAAGACCACTCTGATTGGGCTGGTTGCAACTGGTCTGCACTGGACTTTTAAACACTATCTTCAAATACCTAAATCAGTTTCTTTGTCTCTTAATGTGTTGGAATAAGAAAGATAAATAAGTAATCTTCTCAACTGACTCACTATTCATGGCTGATAACACATTTAAAATTTTTTGAATGAGTTGTCATATGTTCAATGTACATGCCTGCATTTTTAGCATCATTCTGTTCAATCAGTGTAACAGTGATTCTTGTTAGCTCATTCAGGACATCTGAATTCTCAATTACATGGCTCCAGTTGCCACCAGTCTCATTGATTTATCAATGCATATTGTCAACCCATGCACCTCTATATCATTCTGATAGCCATCTGAACTCACTTTCATTAGTGTCTGTAAGTCATTGTCACTTGTATGAACTGTCTGTACATCTTGTCCCTGCTTTTCACCTCTAGCAACCTGTTCAATGTTATGGCTTTCCCATTTCCCACTTATGCCTCTCACCTTTTCTACTTATACATACAGCAGACACTTTGTGGACTCAGTACATTTCCTTTATCTCTTTGTTTTACCTTACCAATGTACAGGAATCCACCTTTCCCCCTTTCTGGTGGACTACCCCTTTCTTGATCATGTGACCTTGCATGTTGCATCACATTGACTTATTTTCTCCTCTATTTCATATAATGGATGTGTCATAGCTTACATGGACTGACTCATTCCTAGTATGATAACTAGGTGTACTATTTGCACAGTAGGCTTATGTGTACAACAGATTGTACCAGTATATAGAGTGATGGTGAAAGATGGATTCCCCATCTTTCATCTCCTTTGCAATCCATGTCATTCTACTTCTCTTGTACCTACTAGGACTTAGGAGCAAGCAATAGCCTCTGGGTGAAGGGTTCCACCACAAGAGTAGTTGCCAAACCTTTGTGTTGAGGTCTGGGACCTCTAGGGTTAGGGTTAGAACTTAAGTGCTGGTTCTGAAGGCATTACAGGCTTTTTGAGCCTTAACATTCAACAGTCCATTTGGCTCTTCTTGTGGTTGCTATGGGTGTATTGGCTCTTTCAACTTCCTGAAAATTGTTTTGAAGGCTGTTGCATAATGGCCTGGTTGTACCACCAAACACCATATTGCCAACTGTCTTCTTCATGCTAGACTTAGATTTCTTTGAATACATTGGTTGGAGGTGTGAGTGCTGACTAGACAAGCTTCAAGGATACTGGTTGGAAGATGAAGAATCATCCATATGAGGACTGGGTGCACTTTGGATGTTGTAGGGCAGGTGCATACCAACAAACCAGGGAGCAGTGAGTTATTCTTTGTATTGGATTTTTTGCATCAATGGAAATATGGGTATGGGGTGCCAGAAATCTTGCAAGCAAGGTGACTTCATATTTGATGCTTTGCTGTACAGTTGGGTTACAAAGGGATTCAAGGATGCTTTGTCTTCATCACCACACCTCAAACATGGCTGTGACAATAACCATGAATTGTCAAAATTACCACACTGATGCTGCCATGTACCTGTTGCAATGGAGTGGCCATAACCATGGTGATGGACTTCATTCATTGTCATGTACATCATGTAAATGGTTGTTGGTCATGATCACCCTTACTGTGCTTTTATCATGACATTTATGGCTTAGTGACCACTACAAAAGCAGCTTCTTCAATGCCAACTGGACAGCCAGCTGCTTTAACCACCACCATCATATAGCTTGATCATCTCTTGTTCCTGGGCCTCTAGTACTTTGTGTCCTTACTGGCCCTCTGTTCTCCACAGTTCTTTCTCCTTTACCTATTGTTGAATTTTGGTCCTTGGGCCTTGTGCATCAAACCAGAAGGCATCCATCTCAATCCTATTCCTTGTGAATTGCATGAGATTAATTACTTTGGTCCATGGTTTCAGCCTCTCACAATGTGTTGTGGATGATCATGCTCTTTCCTTGGGCAGGTCAGGTAGCCTAATCCTGAAGTGCTTGGTTTGTGACTCAGCCCATATCTTACCTTCTGTCAATCTTATTGTTTCTGTGTCTGGTACACTCTCATTTTACATCATGTACAATATGTTGATAACTTATCTCCCTAGTATTGTCTCTTGACTTGAATCACTGATATTTCTATGCATTGTCTCATGTGTTTTATTTTCACTTCCTCTACTTGAGTGTCTTGATCCAATAGGGCAGCAACTATCTTGTCAACTGAGCAACTGAACATTCTATGTACCACCACTAGTTAAATGTTGACTGCACTGCCTAAACCCTTGTTTGACTCAGAATTCTGAGTTAGACAGGGAATTGGCATCAAGTTCACATAAAGTCATAATCATGGAGTACAACCACTCATCCTATTTGATGTTTTCCTTGAACTGTAGTGTGTCTGAGACCACTAAGGTTTGAAAGCTGTTCCACCTGTATACTAAGAGAGTAATGGGATATGTTAGAGGCTATGAGGAAGGAACCCACCTATATAAAAAGAGAGAAATGAGATGTCTAAAAGGTGGTTTGAAGAATGACCCACCTATATAAAAGAGAGCAGTGGGATGTCTCATAGAGTATTATTGGACATCTCACCTATATACAGAAAGAGCAATGGGATATCCTGGAGAGCTTTGGAGGCTATTATGGGACATCCCACCTATATAAAAAAAGAGCAATGGGATGTCCCATGGGAGCTTTGTAGGCTATTGTGGGACATCCCAACTATATAAAAAGAGAGCAATGGGATGTCCCATGAGAGCTTTGAAGGCTATGATTGGACATCCCACCTACATAAAAAGAAAGCAATGGGATGTCCCATGGGAGCTTTGGAGGCTATTGTGGGACATCCCAACCATATAAAAAGAAAGCAATGGGATGTCCCATGGGAGCTTTGAAGGCTATTATAGGACATTCAAGCCATATATTTAAAAGCAATGGAATATCCTAAGGCAGGCCCTATATATACATTCACCACTGGTTTTGTGAGGACTGAATTTGAGACACTGGATGAGAAATAACTTCTCACCTAATACAATGTATAATTCAAGTATATTTTTCTCACACCCCCAGTGATAGCTGCAAGAAAATATCAGTCACAATAACCAAACTAGCAGCCAGTTAAAATAAAGTCTGCTGGGGTTAGAGTATTGGCATTCTTCTCAGTCTATGGCAGCATGGTCAGTGAATTCATTTAGTTTTGGTCAATTACAGAATCACAACAAGTTTCAAATATCAGAGAAATTATATGGCAGTGAGCAAGGTCAAATTAATTGATAATGAGATGATACACCTAAGCATAAGGGGATTCAAAAAATACCTCAGCCAATAAGTTGTGTGATCATTTATAGTCATCTAGTAACAATAGAAATATGACCAGTTGACCCTTCTGGTAGGCATCCTGCATACTTGATCACTCAATAGTCTACACTCAGTGGTCAATATTTGTATTTCATAGGGAAAATCCACAAACATGAGCTAATTTACAATAGTACACATAATAGACCTTCCTGGGCCATGATGGTTATAGACAAAAGGTAGCAGTAGGAGGAATTATCACCACCAGGGAAGACAATGAACATGGTGATGGCAGGAGTCCTTGTCTTTGCTATCATGTTGAAGGAGATAAAGAACATTAACACAATATATGCATGAAATCTCACACACATTGACAAGCTTACATGTTGTATGGGTGTTGCTTTTCATCATTGTCATGGATGTGGTGATTATTATGTACATGAGGATGGTATGGTTGTTGTCATTGATGGTAATATCATGTATGTAACATGTAATTATGTATACAAGTGTAGCTGACTGCTATAGTCTAATTGATACATAATTTGAGTTCAAATCTTCAAATCTCCTTCACCAACTGTTCACTTGAGCCATATTGATTGTCTGACTGTGCTATTGTGGGCTGTGGAAAGCACACTAATACTATGGCTGACTCACAGTCATCACTGAGTGTGATGGAAATGAAATTATGTTGAATTATATCTAATTTCTCATTCAGCTCTCATACCAACAGCAACATGTGTGTAGAAATCTGGTCCCAAATATGCTTTGGAGGCTATGATGGGACATCCCATCTATATGAAAAGAGAGCAATGGGATGTCCAAAATGTGCTTTGGAGGCTCTGATGGGACATCCCATACATATAAAAAGAGGGCAATGGGATGCTCCAAAGGTGCCTTTGAAGGCTATTATGGGACATCCCACCTATATAAAAAGACAGCAATGGGATGTCCCATAGAAGCTTCAGAGGCTACTATGGGATATCCCACATGTCTACAAAGAGAAATGGGATGTCTTGGAGGCTATTATGGGACATCCCATCTATATAAAAAGACAGCAATGGGATGTCCAACAGAAGCTTCAGAGGCTACTATGGGACATCCCACATGTATACAAAGAGAAATGGGATGTCTCACAAAGGCTTTGGAGGCTATTATGGGACATTTCACATATATATATATATATATATAGAGAGAGAGAGAGAGAGAGAGAGAAAATGGGATGTCCCAAAGGTGCTTTGAAGGCTATGATGGGACACCCTACCTATATAAAAGAAGTAATGGGATGTCTCACAGGAGGCTTGAAAACTGCCATGGGACATCCCATATATATATAAGAGCACTGCAATGTCTCATGAGCTTTGAAGACTATTATAGGGTATTTCCTCTATATAAATAGATATCCCATGGGTTGCCATGAAACATCCCATTCATATAGCAGAACTGATCAATTTTTTCATTTATATAATGTAGCCCAAGACAGGATGACAAGTAGCAATACAGCCACAACAACTCCACACAAATTAAACTAGAACTACTAGCTGAACATAGTCACCATAGGCATCAAGGCTGTATATTGCAAAAATTTCAACTTCCCTGTATTGTCTAGGTCACTCACCAAGCTCTCCAAGAATATCTGTAGAGTTATAATACTCTAGCAGTAAATACATTTACACCAAAATATATTCTGTACAGAAAATGTGATTTGCTTGATCTAACACTATCAGATCATATGTTATCAATCAAATAAATACCAAAGCACAATCACACATAACTGTCAGAACTTGGGGTAGGAGGTGCAGGTTTACAAGATAGCAATAAACAAGGGTGGGTTAACAGGTACATAGCATGGTAGTAATCAGCTAGGTGCAAGCAAGGCTGTGCAAGTTGAAGAGACATCATCAAATGCCTGAAGAGCTGAAGCTATGGCTGTATGACAACAACTTACATTACTTAAGTTTCTATCTTGTTTGAGCCATCACCCTTCTCCTGTTCCTCTACTCTTTTGCTTGCCATGCTTATAGTAGGTTGGCAAAGATCACAAATAGACATGAGCAGGTACTGATAATGAAACACAATCCATGAAATATGATGAAGATGCTAGCACAGTACTGTCTGCTACACAGAAACTGACAACAATGTCCAAGCATATAGCATGCCACAATCTCATCATGGCCACAAAGTGACCTCCCATATGTAATAAATCAACTATAAGTGATAAGCACATTGCTTAATGTGCCAGCATCACTGGCTGAACCATCATTCTACTTGTTAAAATAGACAAATCAATTCATGATATATGAGGGCTAGATTATGCAGGTACTAACTGACTGTGAGGGGGGCACCATCATGGCCATGGTAACAATGGTCAGCCAACAAGAATGCATGCTCTATGATAAATGGGGGTTGTGATCTGTATGATAATCAATTGATAACTAAAAGCAAGTGTATGATGTGTAGCCTGGGGGATGATGAAAAAGTTTGAATAAGGACCCCTGATACCCTAGGCATGTATGGGCCATCCCAACACAACATCCCATCCCAGGGATGGGATGACAATCAATACTAAACAGAATGGAGAATCCCAGGTGAAAAGGAGACCATGCCTAGGATGACCATGGTCTCATGGGCTTTTTGGCTGAATCACAATACCAAACTATTCAGCCAATTTGCCTATCAAAAATGGTTGCCTGAAGTGCTTCTGCAGTGGCACATGACTGCTGTGCACCCTTGATTTTCTTGTTCAGTGACAATGCTGTAGACACTTCGCCATGTCTCATGTGCCAATGTATTATGTGTGCTCATGCATTCAAACCATTTTGAGAAAGTTATGGTCATTCATTTGGAAGTCAAACAACTCTTGCTGATGGGGTGTTGCCATACCTTGAGCTGATGGAGAGATAATGTTCAAAGATGACCACAGTGTCTCCATGATTTCACCATCCACATGACCTACCCCAGGGATGAAATTGGGTGCATACTGGACAAAACATTCTGTTTGATGACCATGCATGTGCCAAAGTCCAATGCCAGGCTGAATGGTCAAGCCAGCCAGCATGGAGATGAATTGGTTGACTTTCAGCTGGTGAGCCAGGTTCTTGCTATATTGACAGTTAATGTCATAAAAATGGATCACCCTCTGATCAGGTTCCAAGCCATGCCACATGGCATGCACCAGGGCATAGTCCATGTTAACCTGCCTTTGATGTTTGTCAGCTGAGTGATGAGGTCACTACCAAGTTTCATACTGTTCTCCCTTCTGGAAGTCTACCATTGCATGGGGTACAAAGCACCCATGCCTTGCACAGGCACAACCACTGATGCCAGTAGATGCTAGTTGATTTCTGTTGGCATTTGCATGATTGACAGCACAGTGATTGCTGCAGTCTGACCTCTGCTGTCACCATCAGGCCATATGCAATTTTCCTCATACTGTGTACTCACCTCCACCACATTTGTGCTTCCCTTCAGATATTCCTTGTATGGCATGGATTCCACCATGAAACCCTTGCCATCCATCAGCCATACTTCATTATTAGGGTCTGTTGGATGCATATGCTCAGCCTTGAAATTCCCATCCATCACAAGAGTTCTTGCAAATGTCCATCTGCAGTTACCAGTGTGTACATGCTTGCCCATTAGGGAAGACATTACTCACTGTGACAAGTCTATGCCTTCCTTGGGTATATTGACCCCTGGCTGCAGGCATGCCAGGCAGAACAGAACCAGTTCACCTGGCCCAGCATCCTTTGAACTTGTATGCAAGCCTTGTCATTTCAAAAGTTTGAGAAGTCTCCACATTCTAGAAACTCAGAGGAGTTCTCTGTATCTATCCTGTCAGTGGGCTCAGCATTGATAACACTGATGTGACCAAGTAAAATGTACTCACTGGCACAAGGTGTGGAAAACCATTGGAAGTAATTCTCTGAAGCTTGCTGTAGTAATTCATTGCTGAAGTCCCACATTCTACATTATCCCTAATGAAGTCATCAAGGACATGGAATGTAAAGGCTGTCCTTGGCTGTTTTGTGAGTGGAGGTAAGAGCCCAGCCATGGTGAGCTGGAGATGTGAATCCTCTGCACCCACACATGTACAATACTTCGCATTGCAGTAGTGTATCCCATTGGTGTGCACCACCACAAGACAGCTTCTGTCCTTTGGTGGCCTTAGATGTGTTGGCCCTCTGTCTTCCTCCACATCTTCCCATTCATCTTCATCATTAGTAATGACTTCCTGGGTGAAGTCACCACCGTTGGACAGGGCTGTCCTGCATGCCCCAGATGGATCACAATGCCAGCCTGTACCATGAATATGGTGTGTGAATTATACATGGAATGACTTACAAGCCTCAGGGAGGACTTCTCAAAGAAAGTCCCATTTCATTGTTGCACCCTGTGAAAGGGCCTTAACTTGTGTTCAGCCCAGCAACATGAAGTGCAGAAAACTGGCCAGTAGGCACATTCCCTGCACCTGTAGATTCCATCACCTCCACATGACATGCAAATCTGTGGTGCAGGTGGTGCCTCCATGTCCAGGAGGATGGAGAGATATCTTTGTTGGTGGGGCAACCATTCCTGCAGATACTGATTCTGGAATTCCACAATAACAACACTGAAGATCAGACATTACTTTGGCAGACACACCTGATTTTTCAGTATTTTCAAATGTCTTGGAGGACACAAATTGTTTAGGTAGGGGTATTGGGTCTCATCATCATTCAGCAGGTGGTCTGTCTGCTCCACTGAAACACATGCAGGCCTGGTAGGGGACTGATTCAAATTCACTTCAGCATATTGTGTCTTCTTTCTTGACATGATTTTGACCATCTTATCTCTTGATCCTCTGGTTGTCTTCACTCTTTTCCAAATCACATGGGTGACTGGGGTAGATGGCCCAGCTGGAGCTATCTTTGACTTACCCATAGCCAGTATATGGTGAACTTGTGGGATGAGAGCTAGTTGGGCTGGCAATATCTCAATCCATCATTCAGCTATCCTTGTGATCTGTGGATCTGGTATTGTGCCAGATCTGAACAAGGATCAGATACATAACCTCAGTGGAAGGAGATCTCCAGATAGATGAATAACCTTACCCATTTGTGTAATGTAGCCAATCAGCCAGGTTACACCCTAACCCAGAATAGAAAGCAGCATGTATTATAACCTTGATTGACATGAGAGAAATCTGGCTGAGGGAATTTGATTCAACAAAGTTCCATACTTGAAGTGTGGAGGACCTGTCCACAGCAACCATATCACCTCCAGTCATGAGTTCCACCAGCTTGTCAAGTGACTCTCCCTCTGATCACACAAATTCTGACCATGAAAGTGACTGCTCCTCTGAACACACAGAATCCCCACTGGCACAAGGGGGCAACCTTCAGGAAGAAGAGATTAAGATCCTGGAGGCAGACATTGATCAGTGGAAAAGTGCTAACAAGAACAAGAGGATCACAGTAGTGACTTGCATCAGAAGCAAGATAAAAAACCTGGAGGCAAACAAGACCCTGAAGACACATGAATGGGTCAGGAAAAAGAAGGTGAGTCAAAGCCAATACTACTACAATAGCTTCACCTTAATGCTTGGTAGGCTATCCAATCATGGTTGTACAACCACAGCCAGGGTCACACACAAAAGGCCTTGCTGAGATATGGCAGGGCATGGACAACAAGGACAGTGATCATGCATCAACAAAAGAAGGATATCAACCTAGTACTTGAGAAGGCTGGCATCAAGCAAGGATCTGCTCAAATGATCAAGGGGTATCAAAAGGTGGTGGACAAGGTCATGGAGACACTCACAGAAGAGGAGAAGGCAGAGGCAGAGGAGTTGGCCAAGAAATGGAATAAACAGCACCCTCCACTGGATGTGCAAGTCAAGTATCTATTGGAAAAAAGTAGATCAGTGCTCATCATATTCAGAAATGCCAAGAAGAAGGGTCAGCAGTATGCCAAGGAGTTTGCAAAGGAAATGTGGAAGTGGTGTGGAGCCAGGGTGGTGGTAATGGCAGCATTAAAGGATAATCATGGAGAAGTGATAATCACAGCATGAGTCCAGTTTCTGTTGCATATGATCAGACACTAATCCACTATTAGCCATGACTTCAATGATGAATTAGGTGACAGCAGGTGCTTTCCTGAGTTGGAGCACTGCTGGCAAAAGTTTGCACAATACTCAAGGATCACCTTTGACACTGATAATGATGGCAAGGAGTCCAACACAAATAACAAACCAAGGAATCTGATGAGAAAGAGCAAAGCCAGGCCTCAGGTCTCACTCCCAACCCATGACAATGGCACACCATACATCCCAAGCATTCTGGACATGCATGTGCCAGAGATGAAGGACATCATGAGGGCATTTGTGACATTTCATTACAGTTTGTGGCCCATTATTATGCTTGTGAGTGTCTGACAATTGTAACAGGAAAGGCTAGTGGCAAGCCAACTGCTACTGTTCCTTGGGGTGCCATTGCTGGCAACACCTCAACTTATGTAGCCTTCAAATATTTGCCACATGATGTCACTTTCAAGGAACCAACTTGTCTTACACAGGATGAAGTGACCAGAATGTTGGAACTGTGGAGGGATTGAAAGGAGAACAACCCTGACAACACATTCCACTTTAGCCAGTGGCAGGATGCTGATGGGTCATTACAGATGCCAGTAAATCACACCAAAAAGGTTGTATCTCATAGGAGTCATCACAACAGGTGCAGACAATCAGGTAAGCCAATGCTAATTGACTATGAATAGAAGCAGAACTGATTTCATGTCCTTGCCAGACCATTCCAAGTCTAGTGATGATCAACATGATAGCACAGGTGACAGGCCATCCACCCATAACCAGCAGGTTCAACAATGCTGGCCAGGTATGTGGACTTTTGTGATAATGTCAGCACTCATACATTGCCATGATATAGTGGGGCCTGTGGTTGATCAGTCTACTAAGGCCCCAGCCACATCAACATCCATGAATGCTAAGCAGCCCTATACTCCAGGTAATACAATTAATATTGATAACATGTTAGGCTAATATGGAAAAGATATGGAGGTCTCCAAGATTAAAATGGCATCCAATGCTGAACCAGGTGCATAGCATACACTGCACCCTGAGGTATTTACAAATGTTCCATAGTACCATGAAGAACCTCATGCAACAAAACACCATTCCCATCATCCATTCTTCAGCCAAGGAGAGTTGATGACCAACTGGCATTAACAAACCAAAAGCCACTGCCAATAACCTATCACTCAGTGGCAGAGCGCACCTCTGAGGATGGTATAAGTAAGGTATCTGCCACAATAAGAAGTAAGCAAAGGGCTCTTGGGGTTATATCACACTGACATGGCACTTCAGACTCTCCAGGTATATCAGGTGGTCATTCAAGGAGTGCAATTGCCAAGCATTATGATGCCAGGCATGGCCCAGCACCACCATTACAGGTGGGTTGTAGAAGCAATGCTGCTGAGTCAGATGGAAATCAGCTACAACCTGCACACAATGGTATGAAAAAGCTGTATAGCAGATATATTTCTGACACCACTGCCACTCCTGGTCCTGCAGCATTGCAGCAGCTGGAACATATGCATCCAGGGCAGCAGGGTGATACCAATTCTGGCATACAGTGGCTCAAAAAAATTTCTGCATGTTTGCATGTTTTACATTATCTATGACCAAACAAAATAACCCCTAACCATAGCCCTAACCCATGAGTGTATGAAATAACATACTTACCCTTGGCTTCCTATTGGCCCAAGAATCAACTGATTTAGATAAGAACTGATAGAATAGCAGCCATTTTAAAATGACATGTCATGCAGACAGTTTTTTGACTTTACAAAAATCCAACTATCTAGTACTTGGTATGAGCTCCTTTGGCCTTGATAACTGCTTCAACCCTTCTAGGCATGCTTCCTATCCATTTTGACACTCTTCCACAGAAATCTTCCCCCACTCCACTACCACCCTTTCCCACAATTGATGAACTCCTGTAGGAGCACTCTCATAACCTGAGAGAGGTTTTTTGAGGTGATTCCAAGTGTGTTCAATTGGGTTGAGGTCTGGAAACTGTGCAGGCCAGTCTAGAAGCTTGATATCTTGCTCTTCAAACCATTTTTGGGCTCTTCTAGAGGTATGCTTGAGGTCATTATCTTGTTGAAAGATAATGTTATCTTCTGGAATTCCAGATTTCTCCATGCTTTGAAGCAACTGTTGCTCCAAACCATGAGTGAACCTCCTCCAAACTTGACTGTACCTTTGACCTCTCTGGAAATAAGCCCTTCACCCTTCTTTTTCCACACATACTCTTGTCCATCTGACCCAATCCTGTTGATTTTGGTCTCATCTGACCATATAACTCTTTTCCAGTCCTCCACAGTCCAATGCTGATACTTGAGAGCAAAGGCTAACCTCTTCTTCTTGTGACCAGTAGAAAGCAATGGCTTTTTTTTCTTCACCACAGCCTTCAATGAGGCTTCTTTGAGGGTATTCCTCACTGTCTGAGAAGAAACAGGACTGTCAACAATAGAGTTGATGAAATGAGTGGCTTGAACAGCATTTTTGATCTTGCCAGTAAGGATTTGCTGGACAATAGCCCTTTTGTTGATGGAGGAAAGCTTGGAAGGGCAACCACCATGAAGCCTAGGCCTCTCTGGTTGGATTTCCTGAAGAACCTGGGATACTGTAGACTTCCCTAGACCAGTCTGTGAGGCAATCTTCCTAGTAGACAGGCCAAGAGAGGGAAGAGAGATGATGTTTTGTCTTTGAGAGGTGGAAATGGATTTCATGGTGATGATGAGAAAATGAGCAGAGGGTGGTGGGGTTTATATATGTTGGATGATACTCATTACATAAAGGTAACATAATAGAACCCTTGATGGATGTATGTAATGATATCACAGCATGCCAGGGTCAATATATATAATCAAAACTTTAAGTTAAACAACTGTCCACATGACATGTCATTTCCAAATGGCTGCTACTCTATCAATTCCTATCCAAATCACTTGATTTATGGACCAATAGAAAGCCAAGAGTAAGTATGTCATTCCATACACTCATGGGGTAGGGCTAGGGTTAGGGGTTATCGCGTTTAGTCATGACTAATGTAAAACATGCAAACATGCAGACAGTTTTTTAAGCCACTGTACATGATAACATGTCTAAGTGGCAGTCCAAGAGGGAGCAAAAGGTGCCAAAAAGGCCAGATGATGATGTACCCACACCAAGCCCATCAAAAAAAGAAGTAGGTTACATCATACCATCAGTAGATAGGCAGCTTCAATGGTGCCAGTGTTCACTTTCTCATAAGAATGTTCATCACTTCAAATATAGCAATCATATATACAAGACTGATTATATTTACAAGTTATCTAGTTCTTTAGTCTCCATGCCTGTGATACTGTCATTCTGAAATTCTTGCATTATAGCCTCCAATTTGGCCCTCCTTTCTAGCAGAAGCTGGTATTGCTGGCTGGCCTCTACCAAAGTATTAGTGTAGTGGTTGTATGCTGCAATGATTGGCCCATCCTGTGCCAGATCTACTGTGGCTGGTGATGATTTTGACACATCAGTTAGCAGCAGTGCCAACTGCCATGCCTTGTCCACTGATGTACATCAGTGACAGAGCCAGCATAGTGTGTGGTAACTTACATTGGGTTGTTGGAGGTTCAATATTCATCCATGTGGTCTTGAAATCACATGAAAATTTACTACTTATGTGTGATGATTGTGCAACTGAAGGTTACATTGGACAGTACAGTATTGCTCTGGCTGGATACTTACCATGGGAATTAGGGTAATGTAATGCCAGGGGTGTGGCAATACTTCTGGAGGATGCTGGCAGTGGAACACATACTGAGATTTGTGGGCCTGCCAACATAGTCACTGGGTGTGGTAACTGGAGGGGTGATACCACATTGGAGAGTTGTAGAGGGGCTGTAGAAGGTAAGGATGGGTCTAAGGCTGGAGATAGGCTTGGTGATTGCCATGCCAGAGCCAAAGATGCCAATGGTGGCTGTGCTGGTGTGGTGTGTACTGGCATTGAGGCTGGTGATGCAGGAGGCAATTCCCACATTGGGGCAAGGGCACACAAGGGTGGGAGAGTATGAGGGCCAGTCAAGTGTGCTGCCACAGAAATCAGTATGTGCATGTGAACTCCAGTGCTCTGGATTGCCATTCACTCACATGCCAGTGACTCCACAGTTTGGGGGATGGTGACTGGGGTTTGTGATGATAGTTCCCAAGTTTGACAGCTGGCAGTGAGGGATGACAGCCCAGGTAGTGGCTCATCAATCACCATTGCATCATTGTTATCAAAGGTGGGAAGCAGCTTGGATATGACCCTAGGTGAAATCACTGCCAAGAGTTAGCCACTGTTGTCTAGCCTAACAAGGACATATCTAATGTATCTGGGCTGCTGCTTCTAAACTGGACAGACTTTGCAGTTCTTGCCTTGGGTGGCATGCCTGGAAGATTAGCAAGCTTTTAGAAGCTGTAAACTGTGCTTGGCATCACCATGCAAAAATGAGGTGCTTATATAATCATTTCTGGTTGTGGGCCATACATCTGGCATTACTTCCAGATCACTATTATCAATCTTTAAAGGCAATGAGTGAAATAGATGTGGTTTCTGGTGTGCAATTATACATCACATAGTTACTCTGGGTCCAACTATAGCCACTAGTACATTGTCATTGGTCTCCACATTCATGTGGCATGTGTGGTATCTGCTGGCATGTCTTACTGGTCATTGTTGCCCACCCCACTTGTGTGAACCCATGTAACATCCACTCAGTCTGCCATCTGATAATACTGGGAGACAATAAATCTGCCACCTTCTTAACCTTGCATTGAATGGACTGGCACACTCCTATTGAAACCTTGTAACATGTGTGACCAATGCATTCATTGCCAGACAATGCTGGGCAGTCCAGCATCCATGGGAAATGATTATGTCACCATTGGCATTTATTTGACATGTTCAGAACACCAGTTCTGTTACGGTCTCACCGAACACGTACGCTTTTTCTCTTTATCGTATACGCGTTCATCCAACAGACACTTCGTGGACATTACGAGTATGTCTCGTTGTATTTCTTTCTTTCCTTTCGCTTCTACGCTACCCATGTACCGGGATCTCTCCTTTCAATTACTTTCAGGAGAGTTACCCATGACTTGTCACATGACCTAGTCACATGACCGCGATGCGTCGCGACATGGACATCATTCATTGCCTTGTACAGTATTCCCTTGTGTTCTCCCTGTACAGACATCTGTCCAATCATGTCTCTCTCTATTCCTAGCATACTATGATCGCAGTCCGCAGTATGTACGCATGCGGACAAGCCTGTAGTATATAGAGTGTGGGCAGAAGATGGAATCCCCATCTTTCGTCCCCTTTGCAATTTGCTCTTCTCTGGCTTCAACCGTATCTCTGTGAACGACAAGCTTCGAGGAGCTCCGGACCAAGGGTTCTCAGTTGCCTGTCTAGCCAACGAACCTTGAGCGACATGGGTGCATCCCAGCTAGGGTTAGGGTTAGTATTTAGGCGCTGGTTCCGAAGGCGTCATGGTTTCCAACCATAACAGAGGACAAAAGATATCGTCTCCAATGTCGCCGTCCTCCTACAGCAACACCTGACATCCTCCTATGTCAGTCACCACCCCACGGCTCACCCGCCATGCGTCAACACTCTGTCGGCCTTGCGCCACAGTCAAGCCCCTATACTGGTTAAGGTGTAGTAACCCCTAAACAATTCTACCAACACCTCTAGTGCTACTTACCCACACGGGCTGTACCCACTAGTCACCCCTCTTACTAGCCCACCATGGTTAGGAAGTTTTATGTCAGGTTGAGCTCTTCCTCAGGAAAGTTCTGACCCCCTGTTCCCAAGCAGACCAGTCAACCGTCCAAAGGTTTCGGCCTAGGACTCTCCACTCCCCTGCCTCCGCTGTCTCACGACTCGGAGGACAACACTACCAAAGAGCCACATGTCCCAGGAGTGTTCCTCACGGGGACATCCTCTCCCATTCACGTTGACGAAGAAGTAGTCACCCTCTCCCCTGTCAACCTCGTTAGCTACCAAGAGCCGAAGGAAAGCGACTCGGATACGGACTCTTTAGAAACACCTATCGCTGATCCATTGTCCCACTCTATCATCTCGGATATACCAATCCCGGATTTGAAGTCACACAGCATGGCGGACACTTTAGCGGAGGCCTTGTGAGGCAGCTCCATCAAAGACCCCTTTGTGGGGCATCAACCTTCTCCAGCCGAAATAGTCTATTGGTACCACACCAAGATATCGGCAATGGCCCAAAAGGGTAAAGGCTGCGCTCAAGGACCCAGAGGAAGTGGTCATGACTCTACGAGCGACGGTAAGGCCAAGGGCAGAGAGCTAGGAATGAACAAGCCGGCCATCTTTGATGGCAACCATCAAGCATATTCCGGATGGGTCACTTCGGTAAAAGTCTATCTAGGAATGAATGCTCACATCTACGATACAGACGAAAAGTGGATAGGATTCGTCCTTTCGTTCATGGACAAGGGTTCGGCCTTGTCATTTAAACAATCCTATGTCACGAACACCACCGGAGGAGACCTCGGTTTCCATTTTTATGACTCATTCACAGAGTTCGAAAAGAAGATGGAAGGGTGCTTCCAGATCGGCGACATCAAGGTGATGGCGTTAATCATGCTGTCAAGTATTCAGCAGGGAAAGCATTCCCTGGACGAGTATATCACTAACTTCGAGAACTTACTAAATCAGGCTGGACTTCTTGAAGATGACACCACAGCAGCCACCTTCTTTGGCAAGGGGCTCCACCCCTCAATAAGCCGATGAATACTAGGACTGGGATTAATCCCATCAACTGTCTCCGAATGGAAAGAGGCAGCAACAAGGGTAAGAGTGTCGTTGGTGACGCTACGGATGTACGAAGGCAAGGCCTCGGACTCCAACAAAAATTTCCTATGGAAAAACGAGGGGTATAACACTAAACCTACTCACTACACTCCTAGGAAAGACCCCAACGCTATGGACGTTGATTCCGCCACCAAGGACGGTAACCGGAACAACAACTACCGCCGACAAAGAGAAACACGAGCGTGTTTCAATTGCAACAAAGAAGGACATCTCGCAAGGGATTGTTGGGCACCCAAAAAGGAATGGGCCATGAGAGTGGAGGAACTAAGGAAGGAGTTGGCGCGTCTAGAAAGCAAGGATGCACCCCCTTCATCTTCTGGTGCGCCCTCAAAGGATTTTTAAAGGGGCAAGCTTCTGCCGCAGCTCATGCCCCCAATACTAAAAATTGTACACTAAGAATAGGAATCGTTGAGGCCGAGGTATTCACAACTTACAAGTATGAAAGTGACTTATGTGTATCGTCCATCAACAGGTCTGCCTATCTAGTGGAATGCGGCAATCACGTGGTCAAAACCCTAATCGACTCAGGGGCTGAGACCAACATCATCGACTATCGGGTAGTCGAAAACCAAAACTTATCAACAAGAAAAATTGAGCAGGCGTGGAACCTGCGGAGCGTCACAGGAAAGACCAATCAAATGATCGACAAGGTAGCAACCTTCGTCGTAAAAATATGGGGTAAGGAAATGAGGGTAAGGGCCTACGTGGCCACGATGGGCAACGGAGAAGGCCTGTTGTTGGGTATGCCATGGTTGAAAGAGCACAATCCCATTATCAACTGGCTAACCCGAAAACTAATATCTTGGGGACCTGTAGAACCCATACCGCCCAAAATTTCTAGAACCTCAATATCAACAGAGCTCGAGGCCGCCACCGAGAAAAAGGAAGTCATGCTTCCAAAAGAATATGAAAACTTCGCGGAGGTATTCTCCAAAGAAAATGTCCCGCTCCCAGAACACTGCCCCTTTTTAGACCACGAAATAAAGTTAAAGGAAGGGTTTGTTCCAAAGAAAGGGAAAATTTACAAGCTGACACCGGATCAACTAACGGAGCTTGATAAATTCATAGATGAAAACATGGCTTGCGGAAAAATTCGCCCCTCAAAGTCGCTGCAAGCTGCCCCGGTTTTCTTTGTCAAGAAGAAGGACAGCAAACAATGTCTCATTCAAGACTACCGGTATCTCAATAAGCATACGGTCCTTGACTTGTATCCACTCCCCGACATCAAGGAATTGCTAGACCAACTGGCCAGTTCCAAGTACTTCACAAAGTTCAATATTCGGTGGGGGTTTACAAATATACGAATCAAGGCCGGCGATGAGTGGAAAGGAGCTTTTGTCACCCTGCACGGACTCTACGAGCCACTGGTAATGTTCTTCGGTCAGACAAACTCACCACCCACTTTTCAGAGATACATGAACACTACGTTCGGGCAAATGATCCATGGGCAACAATGCATCATTTTCATGGACAACGCAACTATTCACGGAAGGATGAAACAAGAACTTCAAGAAAGAACTCAAGAATTCTTGTCAATCGCCAAACGAGAAAATCTTCGACTAAAATTGTTGAAGTGTACTTTTCAAGCAGAAGAATTAGACTTCTTGGGGTATGTGATCCGAGAGGGTTCTTACGAACCTTCCCCCATCAAGATGAAGGCTATTGATGAATGGAAAGTACCAAAAACGCTAAAGGAATTACGAAGCTTTCTAGGTTTTTGTAATTTCTATCGAATGTTCGTGCAGGGCTTCTCGCAGATTGCCTGCCCGCTGCACAATCTCAGCAAAAAGGATGCCCCCTTCGTCTGGGGCCCCGATCAAGAGGAAGCTTTCGAAGCCCTCAAAAAGAAGTTGACTTCGGAACCAGTGTTGCACCTACCGGATCTCCAGAAGCCTTTCGTCATTCACACTGATGCCTCCCGGCTCGGCACCGGCGCGGTCCTTAGTCAGCAAGGGCCAGATGGAAAGTATCATCCTTGTGCTTTCCTTTCTCAATCCTTAAATGGAGCTGAACAAAATTACCAAGTCTATGACTTGGAACTACTTGCAGTAATTCACACTCTCAAGGAGTGGCGAACTTACTTGCTAGCGCCCGCGGCGCCTACGATGGTTTATACAGACCATCAAAATATGACGTATTTCAGAGAGCCACAGCGGCTCACGCCTCGCCAGTCAAGGTGGCAGGCAACCCTACAGTCGTTCCCCTTGCAAATGGTATATATCAAGGGCAAGACAAACATCCCGCCAGACGTCCTTTCTAGGATGTCAAATTTCGAAGCCAAGGAATCCCTGCCCATGGTACTTCTGCTGGAATCTTTATGGTTCACAGCTGAGGGGGGGTGAATATCCAAAACCCGTGCGTCTCACACTGTTTTGGTGTCCTTTTGCCGACCAACCATAAAAATCCCGACCACCCACAGGTTCTCCCAAGAACTGCAGCAGACAGGCGCCCGACTGAGGAATCATCAAAGACCGCCGCTGCAGGCGCAAAGAAGGTTTACACCCTCTCCAGAGAACTGATGAGTAGTATACTAAAGGATACGGAACATCTGCGTCTAAAAGAACTAAACAACCGAGACAGAAACAAAGGAAAAATCTATGTAAACAAAGAAAGAAGAAAAGAGGTATTAAAGGAATATCACGATCTCCGACCCTCTGGACATCCCGGAGTAAAAGCCATGATGAAGAAAATGACAAGACACGTTTACTGGCCCAGAATGCATGCCGACATCAGGTTGTATGTCAGAGGCTGCATGGTCTGTCAAGCTAACAAAGTCAATACGCATCCCACGACACCACCCATCACTCCGCACAACGTGTCAAAGTCCCCCTTCCCCTTTAAACAGATCTCGATCGACCTCGTGACGGATCTCCCTGATTCCCGTGGAAGTGACGCCATCCTTACTATAGTCAACCAAGGGTTGACTAAGGCTGTGATATTCCTCCCGACAAACAAAACTGTCGACTCCGTGGGAATTGCTAACCTTTTCCACACACACGTGTACCCTAGATTTGGCATCCCCAATGCAGTGATCTCCGACAGAGGCCTGCAGTTTGTGTCAGCTTTCACTAGAGACCTCTACGCTGCCATAGGAATCGAAATGAAGGCAACAATGGCATACCGACCACAGTCCAACGGTGAGGCTGAATGCGTTAATCAGGAAGTAGGAACCTTCCTAAAAATGTATGCCGGACACGATCCCGACAACTGGTCGCGATACTTAGCGGATGCCGAGTTTGTCCACAACTCCCAGATTCACTCCACCCACGGGCAAACCCTGTACTACCTCCTCTACGGGTACGAGCCGACTCCCTATCCCACAGACCTGATTGGACACGCTCCTCTTTCAGAGGAACGACTTGAAAAGTTAGCCACCGCGTGCGACGTGGCCATCATCTCTCACAAAAATGCGCAGGAGGTGATGCTGAAGAAGCACGGAGGAAAGGGATACCAGGAATTTGAAGTTGGAAACAAGGTTTGGCTGGACGCCGGAAACCTCCATTTGGATGTCCCTTCGAAGAAGCTCTCCCCAAGACGGTACGGACCGTTTGAAATAACTGAAAAGGTGTCTGCCGTCACCTTCCGATTGGAGCTTCCCAGAAGTTGGCGAATCCATGACGTTTTCCACGCTAGCAAGTTGACTCCATACGTCACAACCCCGATCAACAAATCTACCCCTGTCCCAGAACCTCCCGAAATCATTGATGGCCATAACGAATGGGAGGTCGAGGCTATTCTGAAGCACAAAACCCACCGAAAGAAGCAAAGGTACTTAGTCAAGTGGAAAGGATATCCAGACTCGGAAAACACCTGGGAGCCCACAGAAAATCTTATAAACATGGCCCAGTTGTTGACGAGGTACCAAACCACCCATCGCCTGCCGATATCTTTCCCCAACAACTCAGCTTCTTTGTAAATGTCTTCAGGCTACCTCACCCCAGACAACCTTCATGAAGACGTTTACCAAGGGCTTTTTGATGAGTTACCCTCCACCGATGACCTCGCATCCCCTTTCCCCACGTTACTCCTGCTTCCAAGAGTCAGATCCACACGGCGCCCCCGCGCTCAACCCCTTTGCCACTCCAGTACACCTGCTGCAGCTCCCCCGGTCACCGCCCCTGGCCCATCTAGGCCCCGGCATACCAGGCAGTGTGAAACTCGGGTCGTACCCCCTCTCCCCCTTACTGTCCCCCTCTCTGCGTGCGGCGAGCCAACACCGTATTATATCAGTTCCTCTGACTCCTCATCCTCCAATGACGGCTTACCCACCGCCCCATCTAACCGTGTTCCTGCCCCAACCCACAACCCCAAACCTACCGTTGACGAGTTCGTCAGCTATGTTCGGGTGCTTAATAACTTCGAGTCATGGGACTCATTCAGATGGCAAGCACCAGTTGAACATGAATGTCTATGGATGCTGTCCCAGGTCTTCTGGGACATGGAACAAATCGCACGCAGAGTCAGCAAGACGGTGATCTCAGAACTCACCAACATACCGCTTAGCAACGGAGAGTCTAAGGTCACAGGTGAAGAGGTGGTGAAAGCGATGAAGGACCAGAGTGGAATCATCCGTACAGTGCATGACGTCTATGGGCCAGGACTGCTAATAACCTTCCAGTCCTTTCTCAATCAATGCGCCGGAAGAGCCTTGGCTCTTCCCATTGGTCATCCCACACTACTGAGGCCTCCTACGCCAACTGTTAGACAAACAAGATGCCCTCACTGCCAGAAACGGTCCCACTTGGGACAGCGTTGCCCATCCCGCCTGGTGGACCAGTCATCAGACGATGGAAGTCCTTCAGGCCCTCGAGTCCGATCCACACGCCCCTGTCCTCTACCCACCGCCCCCAGGGCCGCCTCCATGATGGTTACTCCCGCGACCGCCATGGGTACCACGTCTGATCTCCCCACCCGTCCTCCCCTCGCCGACATTACCCCTGTTCCATCCAAACTCGCCAATAGCCTCGGGTATGTATGGGCCATGTCCGTCATGGCTGACGCCATCGTGGCTAGAACCCGGGACACCCGCGCCGTGTGGAGCTGCTTCTTCATGGCCATCAAAACGGACACAGTAAATTGGCATCTCTACAATGCCACGGCTACGGTTTCCCCTCTCCCAGACGAAGCTTTTGCGCCCGTCCCAGTCATGCTGGATCTCCGGTATATGCTGGCTGGCAAGAAGGACGTACCACTGGGTCATCCACTCTACGGATATCGGTGCTTTGAGTGCAACCACTTCAGTCACTGGAAGTGGGACCATGACCCCAACAGGCCTTATTGGGAACTGGGCATGCCGTTCACTGGTAGGCGGAGCAACGAGCAGGGCGCTCACACTTAGAGGGGGGGGTGATGTTACAGTCTCACCGAACACGTACGCTTTTTCTCTTTATCGTATATGCGTTCATCCAACAGACACTTCATGGACATTACGAGTACATCTCGTTGTATTTCTTTCTTTCCTTTCGCTTCTACGCTACCCATGTACCGGGATCTCTCCTTTCAATTACTTTCAGGAGAGTTACCTATGACTTGTCACATGACCTAGTCACATGACTGCGATGCATCGCGACACGGACATCATTCATTGCCTTGTACAGTATTCCCTTGTGTTCTCCCTGTATGGACGTCTGTCCAATCATGTCTCTCTCTATTCCTAGCGTACTATGATCACAGTCTGCAGTACGTACGCATGCGGACAAGCCTGTAGTATATAGAGTGTGGGCAGAAGATGGAATCCCCATCTTTCGTCCCCTTTGCAATTCACTCTTCTCTGGCTTCAACTGTATCTCTGTGAACGACAAGCTTCGAGGAGCTCCGGACCAAGGGTTCTCAGTTGCCTGTCTAGCCAACGAACCTTGAGCGACGTGGGTGCATCCCGGCTAGGGTTAGGGTTAGTATTTAGGTGCTGGTTCTGAAGGCGTCACGGTTTCCAACCATAACAAGTTCCTCTCATCACTCCATCCATTGCACATTTTCCACAACTCTGCCCATCCATACTCAACACTTCTATACCATGACAGATGCCCATGGATCATACCCTATGCTGGTAGCAGTCTCACCAGTCCTTGACACTGCAGATATTGTTGCCACTGCTACAGGAGTCATCAAAGCAAAACTCCACAGCTTGTGGGAGAATCATAATGCATGCTACTGGAGAGAGGTTGTTCATGTTGTATGGGAGCAATTGGTGAGTCATTACCCATCCATTTGATCTGAAAATTGATAGCCCCTCAGTGCCATGTGCACCCTGTGATTCAGTGGCTTCCACCTGGCTTTGTGATGCCCAGCCATGTCATCATCATCAACCACTGGATGCCTAGTCCAGCAATGGTGGAAAAGACAAAAAGCTGGCCAGACTGGGACAAAATCATTGATGCACCTAATGTAGATTTACCAGATCATGCATGGTACCAACTGCAATTCCAAGGTGAAGTTGAGCAAGTGGCCACGATGGACAAGGGAAAGGGTAAAGCAGTTGACCCACCATTTGGCTGTGGAGAGGATGTCACCATGTCAAGTGATGTCCATGCATCCAATGATGCTAGGGAGGAGCACAGGGGCCAGACAAGAAGTCACCCAGCATGCAGGGAACAGTGTGGCTGCAGTCAGTCCCAGAAGTGCCAAAAGGGTATGACCTCTACATCAACCCTCAACATGGATGACAATATGCTAGCAGCCATGAAGTTGGCACCAACCCCAGCAGCCTCTATGGGGATCTGTGGCTGCTGCATGGCAGCTATTAACAGTCCTCCTGATGGTTTTAGCATTGTGGAGGAGGGTCAGAGGTGCAATAGGTGAAGAGACAGGAACTTGGCCTGTTCAATGAAGCCAGGCCAGGCTTGCTGGCAGTGTAATTGCAGTAAGTATAAATGCAGCCTTTCTGGATCAGCTAGGGCCAGATCAACCTCACACTCACATCATTCTCAATGCCACTCTCCCCCACTCACCACACTAGAGGGTGGAGAATCCAATCCCCCTGCACATCCATCCTGCCACTGTCATACCCCCAGCAAAACCCCAACCACATTATCTGCCCATCCACCAACTCCTGGCCCATCCTATAAAAGGTGTGCATCAAGCCAGAGTGTCACACCTGGCATCTCAAGGGGATCAAGCAGCAATCACCCCAAGTCCCACTGGCAAAGTAAGTTCCTTTCTGTTTGCATTCTGATATGCTGATCAAAGCTAACAGTACTTGATGGAGTGGTTATAGTCACTCCATCATGGCTGACAACCACCAGCTGGCCCTCCACCCCTGGGTCTGTGGCAGCAAATACTGGGTCCATACCTCCAACTACACCATCTGGCACAGGATCAGCCAGCAGTGACAACACAGCAAGGATAGACACTCTGGAGGCCAAGGTCCTGGCACTGAAGAAGGAGCTTGTGGTGAAGTCACATCAACTTGATGACACATGGTGCAAGGTGTCTAGTCTCTGTGACATTGTGGAAGCTCTTCAGCAGGAGCACTATCCTCTAGCACAAGGCTTGATGGGTCCCATCCAGCACACCACCACACTCCAGCCAGGTCCAATGCTGCGCTCTACATGCCATGCCATTACCCCAGCCATGGTCACTCTTCTGGGCTATACATGGCAAGTTGACCTAGCTCCAACCACAATGGTGGAGGAAGTACCCTCCCATCCAAACACCCCAATAAATGATATGTTAGAGATGCAACAACAGCTCCCTGCTCCTGCATCAATAGAAGATGCCCCCACTCATACTGATGGTGCCACTGCACCTGATGCCCCACTAGTGCTGGCAACCCCAGCAATCATTGTTAGTACTCTGGATGATGCTGTACTTATAGGGAGTGGTGAGGATAATGGGGCCAATGACATGCATGTAGATTAAACTATTGTGTATATTACTTACATGTGAACATTTTCTGTTTTTTACATTGCAATTATATCTTGTTGATGGTGTCATTTGCATGCACCAGTTAGATGGAGAAACCATACAGGTAGTCCTAAACAGGCTGCTGGTAGTTGGATGGTGTCAGTGGCATGGAATCACCACTCACCTGCAAATGGCATTCACACTGCTGGTTCACATCATATACAGCCAGCTGGTATCATATACCACTGGCATAGACATTACTGCAGTCTGGCATCATATGTTGCCAGCATTGACATTACAGCCAGCCAGTGTCATATGCTGCTGGCATTGACATTACTGCCTGCTGGCATCATAGCTATTGTCATGAGATGATTTTTCCAGAATGTGAATACCAGCTGGACTACAAATCACCATGGGCTAGCAGTCATGATGCTGTGCCTATACTGCCAGAAGTCATTGTATCCCATTGGCATACAGTACATTGCAGCATTTGTCTGCTTGGTCTTCTGACCATAATGCTGGTAACAATAAGCATTGCTGCCCTATTATTGTGCAATGGTATTAACTCCCAGCTGCTGCATCTTCTCCCCAGCATGCAAGAATCCACATCAGCTGTGGGACTAGATTCTTACTGGTGATGGTTGTATGGCTATCATTGTGCCAGTTAACCTTCTGGTACTCACATGATGCTGCTGGAATGTGAATCACTTGACTGTCATTTGCTGAGCATCCTAGTGCCATACTGGCCACATTACATGCTGTCTGTTCCATGCACACTTTTTTCCTGCCAATCCACTTCTCAGAGCTCCCCCAGCCCACCCAATGAATATGTATCTTACATATCCTAGCCTACTCATATCCATGGAATCATCCACCTGAGGCTACAATGTACATGTTAAGACTTGGAGAGTCTGTGATGCCTTCAGAACTGGCACCTAAATCCTAACCCTAACCCTAGAGGTCCTGGACCTCAACACAAGGGTCTAGCAGTATGTGATTCCTCTTGTGGCAGAACTCTTCACTCAGAGACTGTTCTTGCTCCTAAGTCCTCAAGTGGGTACAAGAGAAGTAGAATAGCATGAATTGCAAAGGAGACAAAAGATGGGGATTCCATCTCTTGCCCTGGTCTCTATATACACTAATCCTATCTGTACACATAAGCTTTTACTGTAGTAATAGTACACCTAGTTATCATACTAGGAACAAGTCAGTCCATGTAAGCTATGACATGTCCATTGTATGAAATTCAGGGAAATGAATTGACATGATGTGACACATTTGGTCATGTGATGAAGAAAGGGGTAAACTGCTGGAAAGAGTCAAAAGATGGTTTCCCATACATTGGTAAGGTAGAATATAGAAGGGAGAAATGTACACATGTCCACAAAGTGTCTGTTGTATGTGTAAGCAAGAAAATGAAGAGGAAAACATAAGGAGGAGAAAGCCATAACATCACCCCCCCCTTTATGCACAAGTGGCTTGCTTGCCTTGTTGCCCTGTGAAAGGCATACCTGGTTCCCAGTAAGACCTCTCTGCATCATGTTCCCACTTCCAGTGTCTGAAATGGTTGCATTTGAAACATTTGTACTTGTGTAGCAGATGTGATGGTGGGACATCCTTCTTCCTGGCTAGGTAATACCAGAGGTCCAGTGTTACAGGGATCAGGGTGAAGGCAAGGTTGGGGATGGGAGCCATGGTAGCAATGGCATTGTAGAGCTGCTGGTCCATAGTGTCTGTTTTGACTGTCATGAAGAAGCAGCTCCAGACAGACTGGTTGGTCCCATTCAGAGTAACCATAGCATCTGCCATGACTGAGGCAGCCCATACATAGCTGAGGGAGTTGGCAAGGGAAGATGGGACAGGAGTAATGTCAGTGAGAGGGGTTTGAGTGGCTGTCTCACAACTGACCACTGTGGGGGCAGGCCTGGAGGTGGAGGGTACAGCACTGGGGTGTGTGGATCTGACTCAAGGGCCTGGAGGACTTCTGTCATCTGATGAGTTGTCCACCACTGGGGGTGGGCAATGTCAGCCCAGGTGTGCTCTCCTCCTGCAGCTCAGGTATCTTGCTTGTCAAGGAGTTGGAGTAAGAGGTCTCAGTAATGTGGGATTATTGTTGGGAACTGCCAGGGTCTTTCCTTGATGCTGCTCAAGAAAGAAATTGAAGGTTATTAGTAGAGCTGGCCTGAAAAGATCATGCACCATTCTAATTAATCCCTTCTGATCCTCCATTGCTGTTATCATGTCCTCTCCTGTCACCTTAGCCTTGCCATCAGGTAGTGGGATGTTTGTTAGCTCTGAGATCACTGTTGTGCTTACCCTCCATGCAATTTGCTCTGTGTCCCAGAAGACCTGGGACAGCATCCATAGACACTCATGGTTTGCTGGTGCTCACCATCTGAACATGTCCCACAACTCAAAGATATTAAGCACCCACATGTAGCTGATGAACTGGTCAATGGTTGGTTCATTGACTCATGCAGGAATTGGAACAGGGTCATCAGCAGGTGCCTCATCAGAGCTTGAGTAACCATATAGGGTTGGATCTCAAGGAGCAGAGGTGGTGACAGAAGGGGGAAGAGGGGGTATGACCTGTTCCTTGTGCTGCCTAGTCATCTGGGCATGTGATGTGCTGGTGGAGGTGACTGGGGGAGTGGCATGGGCCATAGATGGTTAGGGGTGGTGAATGGGTTGTTGCTGAGCATGGCCCCTCCTTGATGAGTGTACTCAGGGAAAAGGTGGGGTGAGATAGGATTCTGTGAGGTTGTCGGTTGATTTGAGAGTGGATACACCCTGATATACATCTTCATGAAGGTTGTCAGGGGTCAGATATCCAGATGACATTTACAACAGAGATGGGCTGGTGGTGGGGAAAGAGACAGGCAAGTGGTGGGTGACCTGGTACTCAATGAGGGCCTGAGGAGCATTTATAAAGTTTTCTGCAGGCTCCCAGGTGTTTTCTGAATTGGGGTAGTCTTGCCACTTGACCAGATACTTCCTTTTTTGCCACACTGACTTGTGTTTAAGCACTTTTTCAACTTCCCACTCATAATGACCATTGATGACTTGGGGTGGAGGGGAGACAGGGGTGCTTCCATTGATAGGGGTGATGACATATGGAGTCAGTTTGCTGGCATGGAAGACATTATGGATCTGCCAAGATCTTGGAAGCTCCATCAGTAGTTGACTTGGAATACCTTTTCAGTAATCTCAAAGGGGCCATACCTTCTGGGGGCAAATTTCTTTGATGGGACATCAAATGTAGATTGGTCCCTTCCAATCAAACCTTATCTCTGACTTCAAATTCTGAGTATCCTCATCCACTGTGTTGTTTAATCATAGCCTCCTGCATGTTTTTGTGCACAATGATCACTGCATCACATGTGGCTGCAAGTTTTTCTAGGCATTCTTCTGATAGGGGGGCATGACTGCATGGGTCTGAAGGATAGGGGGTCAGTTCATAGCTGTATAACAGGTAATAGGGGGTTTGTCCATGAGTTGAATGGATCCACAAATTATGGACAAATTCTGTGTCTGCCAGATATTGTGACCAATTGTCAGGGTCATGTCCTGCATACATTTTTAGGAATGTGCCAACTTTCTGATTGACGTGTTCAGCTTCTCCATTCAACTGTGGGCAATAAGCAGTTGTTGCCTTCATCTCAATCCCAATGGCTGTGTAGAGGTCTTTAGTGAAAGTGATATGAATTGCAGTCCTTGGTCTGAGATGACTGCCTCAGGGACTCTGTGTCTAGGGTAAACATGAGTGTGGAAGAGGTTAGCAACCCTCACAGAGTCCACACTTTTATTTGTGGGAAGGAAGATAGCCACCTTAGTCAGTCCCTGATCAACAATCATCAGAATGGCATCATTTCCTCATAACTCAGGCAGATCTGTGATCAGATCAATGGATATTTGTTTAAATGGGAAAGGGGAGTGGGAGATGTCATGTGGGGTGATAGGCAGGGTTGTCAGGTGGGTGTTCACCTTATTGGCCTGACAGACCATACAGCCTCTGACATACTCCCATATGTCAGCATGCATTCTTGGCCAGTACATGTGTCTACTCATTTTCTTCATCATGGCCTTTACTCCTGGGTGGCCTGATGGTCATAGATCATGATATTCCTTTAGTACTTCTTTTCTTCTTTCTTCATTTATGTATATTTTTCCTTCTTTGATATTATGTTGTTCAAGCTCTTTGATCTGCAGATGCTTGGTATCTTGTTGTATTTTACTCATCAATTCTTTTGAGAGATTAAAGACACTTTTGCTGTTGACAGCAGTCTTTGGTGATTCCTCAAGTGGGCACCTATCCATCAACATTTTCAGGGAAAACTGTGAGGTGTCAGGATTTTTAGGGTTTTCTGGCTGTGAACTAGTAATACAGCATGAGATACATGGATTTTTGTGGAATCCTACCCCCCCCTTAGCCAGGAACCATAAAGATTCTGGGAGAAGAGTGACCAGGGCCTGATCTTCTGCTTTGAAATTCACCATCTGTGAGAGGATGTCAGGCAGGAGATTCAACTTGCCCTTGATATAGATGAGTTGCAGCAAGAAAGCTTGCAATGTTGCCTGCCAGCATGACTAATGTGGGGTGAGGTGCTGTGGTTCTCTAAAGTATGTCATATTTTGGTGGTCAGTATACACCACCATTGGCACCACAGGCACTAGCAGGTATGTCTGCCACTCCTTAAGAGTGCAGATGACTGCAAGTAACTCCAAGTCATACACTTGATAGTTTTGTTCCACACTGGTTAGGGACTGAGAAAGGAAAGCACATAGGTGTAGCTTCCTATCTGGTCCTTCTTGACTGAGGACTGCCCCAATTCTGAGATGCAAAGTGTCAGTGTGGATTATGAAAGGCTTTTTGAAATCCAGTAGCTGCAAGACTGGTTCTGAAGTTAATTTGCTTTTTAGGCATTTGAATGCTTCCTGTTGCATGGGGCCCCAGATGTAAGGGACATCTTTCTTGCTAAGATTGTGGAGTGGTCACACAATCTGGAAGAAGCCCTGAACAAACATGCAGTAGAAGTTGCAAAAACCTAAAAAGCTTCTTAGTTCTTTTAACAAAACAGGGACCTTCCATTCATTAATTGCTTTTGTCTTTACAGGAGAAGGTTCATAGGACCCTTCTTTGATAATATAGCTGAAGAAATTGAGTTCTTCTGTTTCAAAAATGCACTTTGACAGTTTGAGTCAGAGGCCCTCTTTCTTGGCTATTGCTAGAAACTCAATTACTTGGCTTCATAACTCTTCTTTTGTTTTTGTGTGAATGGTGGTGTCATCCATGAAGATTATGCTTCATCTTCTGTGGATCATTGTTGAGAACTTCATGTTCATATACCTCTGGAAAGTGGGAGGGGAATTAGTTTGTCTGAAGAACATTACCAGTGGTTCAAACAAGCCCCTTGGAGTGACAAACACTCCTTTCCACTCATCACCTTCTTTGATGCATATATTGGTGAAACCCCACTGGATATTAAACTTTGCAAAATACTTTGATCCAGCTAGGTCATCTAGTAGTTCTTTGATGTCCAGTAATGGGTAGGAATCTAGGACAGTGTACTTGTTGAGGTACCTGTAGTCTTGGATCAACCTCTGTTTACCATCCTTCTTTCTGATGAAGAAGACCAGAGCTGCTTGTGAGGATTTTGATGGCCTGATTTTTCTGCACACTAGATTCTCATCTAAAAATTTGTCTAACTCTATTAGTTGATCTGGCATTAGTTTATATATTTTCCCCTTTTTGGGCACAAAATCTTCTTTTAGCTTAATTTCATGATCAAGGAAAGGTTGGTGTTCCAGTAGGGATACTTCTTTTTCCAAGAAGACCTCCACAAACTCTTGGTATTCTTCTGGAAGGGTTACTTCTTCCTTTTTTGTCATGGCTTCTAGTTCTGTGGAAATAGAAGTTTGCTCTACCTTTGGTGGTGCTGGCTCCTGTGGTCCCCAGCTAATCAGTTTGCAGGTTAGCCAGTTTATAATTGGGTTATGTTCCTTTAACCAAGGCATGCCAAGCAGCAAGCCTTCCCCATTACCCATAGTAGCCATGTAGGCTTGGACATGCATTTCTTTGCCCCAAATGCAGACTACAAATGTTGTGATTTTGTCAATCATTTGATTGGTTTTGCCTGTCACACTTTGTAGATTCCAGGCTTTGTCAATTGTTCTGGTCAACAGTCATTCTCTTCCAACCATCTGGTGATTGATGATGTTCATTTCTGCCCCAGAGTTGATCAAGGTTTTGACCAGGGAGTTGCCACATTCCACTAAGTAGGCTGATCCATTGATTGATGTGATGTGTAAATCTTGTTCATATTTATATGTTGATAATACATCTTGTTCAACAATCCCTGTTCTTAATGTACAATTTTCAATAACAGGGGCATGAGCTGCAGCAGAAACTTTCCCCTTTAAAAATCCAGAGAGGGCACACCAGAAGATGAAGAAGATGCATCTTCCTTTTCAAGATGTGCAATCTCCTTTTTCATTTCCTCAATCCAGGCCATTTGGCTTTTTGGATACTGCTCATGCTTAGGCTTGAGACAGTCACAGGTGAAGTGCCCTTCCTTATTGCAGTTGTAATAGAGCTGAGCTCTGTGCATGTTGTTGTTTCTCCACTTGTCATCTTTGACTGCAGTGTCTATGTCCATCACATTGGGATCTCTTTTCTTTTTATGGTAGTGATTGGGTTTGGTGTTGTACCCCTTGTTCTTCCATAAGAAGTTTTTGTTGGAGTCAGAAGCCTTACCCTCATACATCCTCATTGTGGCCACTGATGCCTGGATGTGTAGCTTCTTTCCACTCTGTTACCATTGATGGGATCAAACCCAATGTTAATATTCTTCAGCTAATTGAAGGGTGTAACCCCTTTCTGAAAAAGGCTGCAGCTGCTGTGTCATCCTCAAGGAGACTGGCTTGTGTTAGTAAATTCTCAAAGTTAGTAATATACTTGTCAAGAGAATGCTTTCCTTGCTGTATAGATGACAATGTGATTAGTGCCATCACTTTTACATCACCTATCTGGAAGCAGTCCTCTAACTTCTTCTTGAACTCCTCAAGCAAGTCATAGAAGTGGACCCCTTCTTCCTTGGTGGTCAATGCTGTAACATGGATTGTTTGAATGACAGGGCAAATCCCTTGTCCATGAAGGAGAGGATAAATCCAATCCTTTTCTTGTCCATGTCATAGATGTGTGCATTCATTCCTAGGTATACCTTGATGGATATGATCCATCCTGCATATGATTGGTGGTTGCCATCAAACACAGCTGGCTTATTAAGCCCTAATTCTCTGCCCTTGGACTTACCATCACTCTTAGAGTTGTGACCACTTCCTCCTGGTTCTTGAGCACAGCCTTTACCCTTCTTGGCAGTGGCAGATATCTTTGTTCAGTACCAGTAGATAATTTCAGCCAGCGATGGTCTTTGACCCATGAATGGGTCTTTGATTGTAGACTCACAAAGAGCCTCAGCTAGTTGATCAGCCATCACCTGTTGCTTAATATCTGGGATAGGAAGATCCAATATTATAGAATGTGATAATGGGTCAACTGTCAGTGTTTCTAAAGAATCATTGTCCAAATCTGGATCCTTCTTTTCTCTATAAGAAGAGAAGTTAGAACCTTCTTCTGACAGATCAATGTCTATTTGTATAGGGGATGTTGTACCAGCAAGGAATACTCCTGGGACATGCTGTTCAGTTTCAGAGGTAGAGTCATCCTTGATCTCTGACAAGATTGGAGGCAAGAGAGTTGTTAGTCCTAAGCTGAAGCCTTTGGATGGGGCACTTGTTCATTTGGGGACAGGGGGTTGGAACTTCTCAGAGGAAGAGCTTAACCATACATAGAACTTTCTAACCATGGTGGGCTAGAGAAGAGAGACTAGTGGATGCTTTTTGTTGACAGAGCAGCAATGCTAGGGATGTGGGGGCACTTTAGCTGACTACCCAAAGATAGGGGGTACTACACCTGAGTGGTGCAGGAAGTTTATACTGTCACATAGACAGGGGGTTAACAAAATCTTTTGTCTTCTATTAAGACTCAGAGAGTCTGTAATGCCTTCAGAACTGGCACCTAAATCCTAACCCTAACCCTAGAGGTCCTGGACCTTGACACAAGGATCTAGTGGTATAGTGATTCCTCTTGCAGCAGAACTCTTCACTCAGAGGCTGTTCTTGCTCCTAAGTCCTCAAGTGGGTACAAGAGAAGTAGAATAGCATGAATTGCAAAGGAGACAAAAGATGGGGATTCCATCTCTCACCCTTGTCTCTATATACACTAATCCTATCTGTACACATAAGCTTTTACTGTAGTAATAGTACACCTAGTTATCATACTAGGAACAAGTCAGTCCATGTAAGCTATGACATGTCCATTGTATGAAATTCAGGGAAATGAGTTGACATGATGTGACACATTTGGTCATGTGATGAAGAAAGGGGTAAACTGCTGGAAAGAGTCAAAAGGTGGTTTCCCATACATTGGTAAGGTAGAATATAGAAGGGAGAAATGTACACATGTCCACAAAGTGTCTGTTGTATGTGTAAGCAAGAAAATGAAGAGGAAAACATGAGGAGGAGAAAGCTGTAATAGTACATGCCAGAGACAACATAATACCATCCCAACTGCCTTACACATTGATGTTCATCACATGCCCCACTGCTTGACCACAGTGCCCTCTCAAAAAGCAGCCCTCCATATAGCACAGGGATAACTCATAGGTCAGCTTGACCTCCACTGGCCTGTGTGACACAGCCAATTGTCAGCCTCCACTGGCTGTGTCCTATGGCCTAACTAGCTACATGGGCTCCACACTCAACCAGGTGTTCATGGGCCTGATGCAGGGCAGTCATTGATAAACATTCATCAGCATCATGGACTTGTCTTCATGCACTTGTTTGCACTTACTATGCCAGGTAGAGAAGTGCATACTGTGTAGTGCAGTGAAGGAGGCAAACAAGTATATGGTGATGTCTGTATGGGAGCACCTTGAGAAGGCATGCTGTCATACTTTGTATCCACCATCCATACTAATCCCTTGACATGATAGGTGAATGGATGGACAACACTTTGGGGTTGCACCACTCCTATCCTGGCTATGGACACTGGTCAACATATCTCTGCTTCCCATCCTCTACTTCTCTTTCTGCATTCACATTTGTAGCCACCATAGATTACCAATCTAACCCACTTGCCAAAACCAAAGAGTTGCCATTCACCTAAGCAAGTGTTATCCTCTTGTAGTTGAAGTGTTCCACTTGACCAGTTCTGGGGGCCATTGTGGTGAGTCAGAGTGTGTTGATATCAGTGTGTATGCATCCTTTTGGATTTGAGAGTAGGGCTGATGGGGTCACTGATGCAGAGCCAGGAGGAAACTGTGCATACACAGTGTTGCAAAGTGTAGGTCTGCATCAGAGGCTGAGAGTGTGATGCACAAGACATACAAGATGCCATGTGCTGCATTTCCACCATTTAAGAGACAGAAAGAGAAGTTCTCTTTAGTAGATTATTTCATTGTTGTTCATACACTGGTTGGTCAGATCTACTCATACCACTATGTATGACATTGTGGTCACAGCACATAATTCAACATACTCCAAATGAAGATCCACTCAATAATATGTATTCCCAAAGCAATGTGAATGTCCCTGGGATCACAGATAATAGAGGAAGGTGTTGTCTTGTTTGAAATGTGCTCAACTGCATCACCTGTTGCTCCTAATTTGGTCCAGCTGTACCAGTCCTGTACTCATGCAGGCCAATACCATTAGATCAACAAGATGCTGTACTTGATGCTGATATACCATTTGACACTTCAGCTGCTAGCTGTGCTGGATATGCATTGTCAATATTTGTGCCAATGCTGTTCAGCCAAGATACATGTGTTGTCCTTGTGCCCTAAGTAGACAAACCTTCCTGTGAGTCATGTCCACCAGTTTTCATCTGCCTTCTCAATGGAGTCCACCAACTAAAGAGAACCAATGCAATCCTGTCACCACAACCACAACTACACTGTTCATTCAAGGACTTGTGTCTGATTTAGTTATCATCAGTTCATCTAAAGGAGGTATGGATACCATTCCACAACCATCCATTATGTCCTAACATAGATATAGCATGCAGTGGATCAATGTACAGGCATTTATCAGGAGGGAATGAAGGGCAACCATGGGGTGCAGAATGGATCATCAAGCCAAAGTTCTCAAGTTTCATGATGATGAAGCAACAGACTATGCAATTTTATCCCACTGATGGATTGATCAAGAAGTTAACTATAATGAGGTCATCAAGCTCACAAAGACAGAAAAGGATGAACAGGATGAAATTCACCACCATGATGGCTATCAAAAGATCCTTGCTAGCTGTGAGCAGGCTATGATGGATGGGTATGAGTGGCTGTGGGTCAACACTTGCTGCATTGACAAGTGAAGCAGTGCAGAATTATCTGAGGCAATCAATTCCATGTACCAGTGGTATCCAAACTTGAGTGCATGCTATGCATACCTCTGACATTGCTGGTATCTCTTTTCCCACTGAGTGTGACAAGGGGATGTATCCCATTTCTGATGGCTGGCCAGAGTGGTTCTCATGTGGGTGGACCCTACAGGAGATGATAGCACTGCACACTGTCCAGTTCTTCAGCCAGGATTGGCAGCCCATTGGTGACAATAGGACACTTGCATATACCTTGTCACAGATCACACAAGTTCCATGCCATATATTAACAGGTGGACTCTTCTCTGACTGTCCCTGCATCTCTCAGATCATGTCATGGGCTGCTAATTGGATGACAACTTGAGTTGAACACAGGGTGTATTCATTGTTGGGTCTGTTGGACATGAATATGCCAATGTTGTATGGAGAGGGGAAGAGAGCATTCCAGCATCTTCAGCTGGAGATCATCTGCATGTCAGATGACCAAAGCATCTTTGCATGGGGAGCAACCCATTTCAGAGATGGGGGGCAGACTGGCAGTATCCTTGCTGACAACCCAAGTTTCTTTCAGGATTGTGATAAGATGGAGTCAATGGATCATGACAAGTTCATTAAAGAAGTCATGAAAGGGAGGATTCCAAAAGAAGTGCTCCCCTCAGTTGAGGATTGCTTTTGTGTCTTCCCTGTCACCAATTGCAGCATCCAAACTTGGATGCTCCTCATTCCCTTGGACAACTCAGATTCAGTCTTTGAAGCCTGGCTGCAATGCTCAGATTGGTATGGTGTAGTGTGGATCAACTTGGTTTTGTGGGATTCCAACTACTATAGATATGGTATGGGGTACAAGGGCTATCCTACAAAGGCTCTGCACAATCCTGTCAAGTCTACCTCAGATATCAAGACCTGCTGCATTCCAATGTCACATTCAAAATTGATGACAGTGCAACCATCAACAATGGTTTCACCTGCTGCACCATACACCAAGACCAGACTGAAGACAAAGGCAGAGATGATGGAAACACATTAACACTAACCAGCACTGATCCTCCTTTCATCAAAGTCTATTCTGATCATCAAAACAGCTGTTGCTTTGCAGTGGGCTTTGGACAATGCCTTGGCCAGGATTGGATCCATGTCAGCTATGAGTAGCCCACTGAGAGAGGTCAATTGGCATGCAACCCCTCTTTTGCATTCTTTAATATGCTGGCAAGTGAACCAGATGATGCCAAATCCATGGCTGAGATGTGCTGTTCTTATCTTGATTGCTATTATTGTCATGTTTGGGTCAAGCACTTCAGTTTCCCTGGATCAACCTGGACCATACAGACTTCCTACATTGTGTTGAACAACTCAGAGAACTGTGAAGTTAAGATCAATGTATTTTGACATCCTTCTAGCAGACCAGAAAAATGGATTGACGTCCATGTTGAGGTGGGTGGATTCTTCCTTGCATGTATGCATTATCTGATTTCAATTGATACTATTAATAGGGAGCTGATGATCCCAACTGTGACATGTGGAATCTTATCATAAGGGAGAATAGTATGAATACATGTTGGCTAAGGGTGGATGAGGTTGACTTTGGATTCTCATGAGCACCTGATGAGACAAAGGTAGGCACACCCACCTTTCAGACTCAGTTTGCTCTCACAAGGACAGGTGGGAGGTTATGGTTATCTTATGGACTGCAAGGACTTCTGCTGCAAAGGAAATATCTTTGATGACCTCAGGTCCCTTCCTTTGAAGCCAGTCATCACCCCCAAGAGGGACAGACTGAAGGACAGACTAAAGAACTCTACATATTCTTTGGCATATGTGCCAGCCTGCATATTCATGTATGGTGGCAAGCACCATCTGTATGACCCAATTATATGGACACTTCCATACAACAATGATCTCAACTCATTGCTGGCCTCTACTGGAATTGTCAATGGATGTCTCATCAAAAGTGTCATACAGTGTCCAACTGTGTCTCCTGAGGGATTTTCTGGTCCAATGACATTCTATAGGAGCTCAGATGGATGTGAGTCCATGTGCCTTCAACCATTGCATGCATTGTGCTCAATGTCTGATTGTTGGATTAGCCACTGAATTTCACCCTCCACCCACTTGATGTGACTTTGTGAAATCATTTTCTTGGTACCAACATGAGGTTGTTGATTCCAGGTCAGAGGAGTTGTCAGGTGATGATTTGTCATCATCAGGGTCAGAGTATGAACATGACAGTGTTAATTCTGGATCAGAGTTGTCAAGAGAGGAGTTGAAATCTGACATGATGGATGATGGGGCCTAGGGTTAAGTACATATGCTGATGAGATTGACTCACTAGTTGCAGAGCACAAGGTTTTGGTCAGGTAATGCTGACTCACTGGTTTGTCTGCCCATAAATTCTACTGTGTGTGCTTTTACATGTGTCCTATCCTATCCTATCTACTTCAGTTTGTAGGTTGACTATTCATAATACTCTTGAAACAATGTGTACATGCTTCATCATTACATTGTGTCAACACTAGCACTTATCAATCATTTCCAACTGCCATCCCCCCATACTCAGATTTACATCTATATGACTCAGTTGGCCCAGGCACAGAGGACATAACCAATGGGGCATTACATGCTGGATCATAACCTACACAATAAAGCATGCTCCTTTGAAGTCATTCTCTTGCAAGACTCTGCTAGCACATGCACCACAATTGCAGGTCCAATAGGGATGAGTAAGAGAAGACTGTTCTGGGATTCACTATAACAGAGGAAATAGTCTTTCCTGGATACAGTGGTCAGCACCTAATTGCTGAGTTCTGGGTGGTGCTGAGTAGGATTCTGCATGTCTGGCTGCACAGTATGTAGGTGTGACAAAGGGATGTAGCAGTGTGTAAAAGTTCTATGTGGAAGCTACAGCCTAGTGCATTGATGACACTTAAGATCTAGAGGATGAGTGACCCTGTGTACTCCACCTGAATGAGCATGCCATCTAACACTGGTAGTACCCAATGGATGTGATGATTACCTCTGTCCACAGCAGTATCCCTGCCAGCTAGTGAGCATGCTGGATCACCAGGGTACATGATCACACTGACCACTGTCAGGCATGAAATGTCTCCTGGGAGGCCAAGAAATGAATTTCCACCAGATATGATGTAGAGACATGATTTCCTGAGGGAGATAAAGATGTGGTTCTGAGCTTCAGCAGCCTAGCGACTCACCTAGGTGCAGTTACAGTACTGAAATAGGAAATCTGTAACTAGGGTAGTTGAAGCTCAATGGAAATGAGAAGTTGGGAGAGTTGGTACAAACTGCATTGGGTGATGCAGTTGAGTCTAGAAACTCTGTCTGAAAGTGCAACACAATTCAATGGATGAGCCTTGTGTATGCTCAGTCAACTATAGCATGACCCATGATGCTTAGCTAAAGAACCTATTATATGAAAAGAAAACTCATGTAGTGGAAAGTCTTGATATAGCCCCTGCTGTGAAATGTAAGGTTGCCACCAATTTGATCCACTTTGCCTTACTTTCCCCATTCATGTACCCATTCAACCTCCTATGTACCATCTTTGTCCTAATAAAACACCTACTCTTTGTCATGATGCCCATGCCAGAAGTTCTCTTGGCAAGCTTCTCCAGAGCACCCTTTACAGACCACTAAGTCCATACTTCATTTCTTGGGTCATTTGCCAATCATTCAAGGAGCACTTGCATAGCCTCCTTAGAGGGTGTAACCATCAGTCCATTTCTGATCTGCATCACCTCCATCTTGGCATGCTTTGACATATTGCAGACCCAGTTCCAACCCTCAAATGGGGTGAAAGGCAGAGGTGTCAGTATTTGAGGAGTAGCTGCATGGAATCAAGGCATGAGATGAACAGGGGGTCAGTAGAGAACAGATGTGTTCAGTGGTTGGTTGGGGAAGGAGGGCACATGAAGAAGCCTGGATTATGTCAGAGTTGCAAAGGACTTGCCAATGGGACATGGTCAAGGCCCATTTAGAGTGAGTCACATAAAACCAAGAGCAAGTACAACACACTGACCTGATGGAGAGCCTTTGCCATCCAACATCTATCATTTGAGCTGACAACAATACACAAATAGAACTTGTACATTACACCTGTATCAGCATCCCTGAAATTTAAGAATAGATGTGACCTACCAGCTCACCCCCATTCAATATTGGTGTTCTCTTTCTCTACTGATATTCAATCCCACAATATGTTCAAGGGTCTATTCCTTCCCTCCAAACTGGTCACCATGTATGCATCAGCAACAGACAAAAGGCAGAGGTACTGGCTGAAGGCCACCTGCTGTGTATGCAGGACTACAACAGGTTGATAGGCAAGCATCAAGAACATGGAATTGGCCCATGTGATGACAAGATGCCACCCATGAGTTCACTGGATTGGAAGGTTACCTGGATAAGAACAACATGTATGAATGTGAGGGTGTGCTGAATGTGAAGATAGGGGATACTCTGCAGGTGTAGAGATTGGGTTGGGTGTGGCTCCTGACTGAGGACTGGTCCATGTCAATGAACTTTATAAATGGAGGTAAATGGAGTACAAACATCTGATTTGGGAGATCCAAGAGGAATGCCAAGAAATATCATTGAATATGCACAAGGTCCAAATTCTGAGATTGTCAATGATGGGCTTGAGGAGATATTTCAACAATCACTAGTTGAATGCAGGCCATCCTGGGACTATGCAACTGGACTATGACCCCAGGTCTGATCAGCACTGAGGTCTGGAGTAGGTTGATTAGTTGAGAGTGATGATGGTGGTGGTGAGCAAATGTCTACAAATATCAGAAACCCAAAGACATGGTGGGATTTAGTCAGGTTCTCTGGATGACATGCAACCAGGGATACCTTTCAAGTCTGTGATGTGTAGCACACACCTAAGAAATTTGACCACCTAGGTATATCAGCACTAGCCTCTTCACTGTGTTGTGGTGATGAATGGCTGAGAAGCTTTCTCAATGTTGATTCAGTGTGACATTTCTGTACAAGATCATGATGAACATGCTGTATAAGAGAATATACTAGAATCAAGACACCCCTTGTTGCAGTGATTAGCAAAGTAGCAATGGAGGAATCTTGACACAGGTTGAGAAATCAGGTCTGATCTTGTGTTGTTGATGCACTCTTAAAACAATGGAATGCCAAGTCTGTGAGGGGACACTTTGGATTAATAACTTGTCCCCTTGACCCTTCTGGTAGGCATCCTGCATACTTGATCACTCAATAGTCTACACTCAGTGGTCAATATTTGTATTTCATAGGGAAAATCCACAAACATGGGTTAATTTACAATAGTACACATAATAGACCTTCCTGGGCCATGATGGTTATAGACAAAAGGTAGCAGTAGGAGGAATTATCATCACCAGGGAAGACAATGAACATGGTGATGGCAGGAGTCCTTGTCTTTGCTATCATGTTGAAGGAGATAAAGAACATTAACACAATATATGCATGAAATCTCACACACATTGACAAGCTTACATGTTGTATGGGTGTTGCTTTTCATCATTGTCATGGATGTGGTGATTATTATGTACATGAGGATGGTATGGTTGTTGTCATTGATGGTAATATCATGTATGTAACATGTAATTATGTATACAAGTGTAGCTGACTGCTACAGGTCCTTGCTAGCTGTGAGCAAGCCAAGAGGGATGGGTACAAATGGCTGTGGGTCAACACTTGCTGCATCAACAAGCAAAGCAGTGCAGAGTTATTGGAGGTGATCAATTCCATGTACCAGTGGTATCAAAACTCAAAAGTATGCTATGCATACCTCCACAACATCCCTGGGGCCTCTTTTCCCACTGAGAGTGACAAGGAGAAGTACCACGAATCCAATGGCTGGCCAGAGTGGTTCTCACATGGGTGGACCCTACAGGAGATGATAGCACTGGAGAATGTCCAGTTCTTTAACCAGGATTGGCAGTCTATCGGCGACAAGAGGACACTTGCATGTACCTTGGAAGAAATCACTCAAGTTCCATCATATATACTGACAGATGGACTCTCCACCTACCGTCCCTGCATCGCTCAGATCATGTCATGGGCTGCAGATCGGAAGACGACTCGAGTCAAGGATAGAGCCTATTCACTGTTGGGTCTGCTGGATGTGAACATGCCGATGCTGTATGGAGAGGGGAATAGAGCATTCCAGCGTCTTCAGCTAGAGATCATCCGTGTGTCAGATGACCAAAGCATCTCTGCATGGGGAGCAGGCGATGACGGCGACGGTGGGTGGACTGGCAGTATCCTTGCCGACGACCCGAGTTTCTTTTGGGATTGTGGTAACATGGAGTCGATCAATCGCGACGAGTTCATCAGAGAAGTCGTGAAAAATGTCGCCCCAGAAGAAGAGCTCCACTCAATCGAGGATCACTTTGGTGTTTTTCCTGTCACCAATCGCGGCATCCAAATTTGGATGCTCCTCCGTCCCTTGGAAAACTCAGACTCGGTCTTCGAAGCCTGGCTACCATGCTTGGATGCTGGTGACCCAGTGCGAATCAACTTAGTTTTGTGGGATTCCAACTACTATCGATATTACATGCAGGGCAGCTATACAAAAAGGACTGCACAATTCTGCCAAGTCTACCTCAGATATCAAGACCCGCCGCATTCCGATGTCACATTCGAAATCGATGACAGCAACACATTAACCCTAACTAACACTGATCCTCTGCATCAAAGTTTATTCTGATCGTCGAAATGACTGTTACTTTGCAGTGGGCTTTGGACAATGCCTTGGCCAGGATTGGATGCACGTCATCTTCGAGCAGCCCACCAAGAAAGGCCAGTTGGCACGCAACCCCTATATTGCATTCCATGATATGCTGTCGAGTGGACCAGACTATGCCAAATTCATGGCTGAGACGCGTCGTTTTGAATCTTTTCCTCGTGTCTGGGTCAAGCACGTCTGCTTCCCTGGATCAACCTGGACCATACGGACTTCCTGCATCGTGTGGCACAGCTCAAGAAACCGTGGAGTTAAGATCGAAGTATTTCGGCATCCTTTTAGCGGACCAGAAAAATGGATTAGCTTCCCTGTTGACGTGGGTGGATTCTTCCTCGCGTATGTGCATTATCTCATTAGCATTGACACCATTAATAGGGAGCCGATAATCCCAACTGTGACATGCAGAATCTTATGATATCGCAGATTAGTTTGGATGCATATTGGCTGGAGGTGAATGGGTTCCACATCAGATTCTCGCGAGCACCTGATGGAACAAAGGTGAGCACGCCCACCTTTCAGACTCGATTTGCTCTTACAGGGACAGCTGGGAGATTACGGTTATCTTACGGACTGTGAGGACTTCTGCTGCGAAGGAAACATCTTTGATGACCTCAGGTCCCTTCCTTCGAAGCCGGTTGTCACCCCCAAGAAGGACAGACCAAAGGACGATACAAATTCTGACGGATGTGTGACAGCCTTCAACCTTGGGCCTTGCGGTGATTTCCGTCTGTATGACCCAGTTATGTTGTCACTTCCAAGTAACGATGATGTCAACACATTGCTGGCCTCCCTCTCTACTCGGTTTATCAACAGATATCTCATTAACAGGGTCATAGAATGTCCTCCTGTACCTCCCGATGAATTTTCCAGTTCGACAATGCTCTATAGGAGTTCAGATGGATGTGAGTCCAGGTGCACCAACTATTCCATACCATTGATCGTTGGATTAGCCACCACATTGAATTCCATGGTCCCTCTGTGCAACTTTGTGACGCCATTTGTTTGGTACCGACGTGAGGCCGTTGATTCTGGGTCAGGAGTTGACATGCTGTCGTCAGAGGATGAACATGACGGCGCTAATTCTGCATAGGAGTCGTTGAGAGAGTAGTTGAAAGCTGAGACAATGGATGATGAGGCCCAAGGTTAAGTGTATATGTCAACAAGGTTGGCTCGATGGTTTCAAAGCGCGAGTTTTTCAATCAAGTAATTCTGACTTGTCGGTTCGTCTGTCCATAAGTTCTACTATGTGTCCTTTCATGTGTACCATATTTTATGATGACTGCTCGAGCCTGTAGGTTGAAACGTGCTATCATAATACTCTCTAGACAATGTATGCGTGCTTCACTATTACATCATGACAACACTAGCACTCAACATTAACTCTCAGCCATTATCTCGCACTCGGATTCACATCCACAATGCACCTACTACTCAGTCGATCCAGGCGCAGAGTACATAACCAATAGAGAAATACATACTGGATCATAACCTACGCAATAAAATATGCTCGTTCTCTCGCAAGGTGCTGCCAGTACATGTCCCATACTTCAATGTATGCTGGGAGTGAGAGACAGAAGACTATTCTGGGGTCCGCTATAACAGAAGAACCTGTCTTTCCTGGATACGTGACACAGCGACAGCCAGTCTCCCTCTACGTTCATGGTATAAGAGCCTCAGAATTCATTCAAAGCAACAGCTCTATACACGGCCATCCTGGTGAGGCAAATTTGATGTGTTAGATGTTGTACCAGAGTCGAGACACTCGTCATTGTCGTCGTCGTCGTAGTAGTAGTGATTGAGTAAACTAGCAGTGTGCATGCCTTGACGTCACTTGAACTGTCCACTCTGTTATCGACACACCCCTACGACGGCAGCGTCCAAGAGTGACCATTGGGGAGTGGAGCTGTTGTCCATTGCCAGGCGAGTAAGGAAATTGTGTGCGACTGAACGGCATCTCCTTGGTAAAAGCCAGGGATATGAGATAAACCCTTTATAGACCAAAGCAAGTTTCTGAACTGCAGAAGGGTATACACGGTAAGTTGATTTGGTGAGCAAGGAAGAGGCGGGAAAAGTGCAAATCCGAAGAGAGCAAAGGTTTGATGTGATGGAAACTCGCTGCATTTTAAATTCCTCGATTGCTTTGGGCTGTGTATGCTAGCAAAACAGATGGTGGAGAGAGACGGAGACAAATGTCGCTCGTCGAATGAATTCGGCATCTTCCGCTCGCCGAGCCGTGCAATTCGACATCGTCTCCTCACCCAACTCGGATTCGGCAAATGCATCTACCATACACATGCAAGAAAACACTCAACCGACAGATACTCTCCTTTGCAGACCACTTCCAGCGTGGCAGACTCGTAGACATGCAGGTAAGGACCATAGGTTTGTTTGTACCTGAGGAGCCCATGCCGCTGACAGAGTTGGTGAGCCGAGATATTCCATGCCAGTTCTTCTTGACAAACTTTCAACCATGTGCCGAATTTGGAGCCAAGCTTCATTATTCCCAATGCAAAGGGTAAACCATACCCCAGTCTTCTGGTTAAATGACTCCACCACAAGTACAAATGGGCTTGAACCTATCTTCTGGAGCATCTGCTCGTGAACTACGTTAAGGGTAGGTTTGTTGATCAGACCGACGTTGAGCCCCTCTTGGTGACATTGCAAAACTGCATCCAAAGAGTGGTACAGCATTTCACCAAAGGATATGACATAACCGGCCGTGCCCTCGACAATCGTTTCATCTTTTGCAGGTACAAACCCATAACCGCTTTCGAAATATCTTGTTCCATCCTCTTTCAAAATGTACGGGACCTTTGACCGTGCTGAAAAGACGAATCGGAGATCACATTCGAAGAGTACGCATTGAACAACTGCTACCATCTGGAGTGGATCTGCAGGGAAGTACAGCGACGACGTACGTCCGAAAGACCATTGTCTGCAAAGAAGTTGTTGATACCAAAATGGCATGTGTTATCCGCCATCTGCAGACATAGTCCTGAAGGTCAGATAACCTGTTACCAGAATATGAGTAAAGGACAAACATCGTCAACTGATCAAAGAAATGACCTCAGCCATACGAATCGATATCTAATGGTTGGCATTACCTCCTGCGTGCGAGAAGTGACAAAGGACATTGCAGTTATTCAAGCGGCCCATCGTGATTTCGGAGATCATCATCTCAAGGAAAGCCGAGAAGGTGGAGAAGACACCAAACTTGTCAGCGTCGAAACCGAAACCTGCAGTGACTGAGAAGTTGCTTCGCTCCATGAAGCCACCAGGAACAAAAACTTCGGGATGCCTTTGATAGATAACCTTCAGACCCGTAGATCCCTCCAGGTAGCCTATGTGAATTAGTCCCGGTAAAAATACACAGGAGGAGTACTCACTATCATTTACCGTAACCTTTGCAGCTTCTTCTTTAGAAAGCTTGTCCAGCACCAAGTTGACTGTGTCGGCAAAGATAGCACGGTTTGCCCCAACCTCTTTCGTCGAACCGAGATACATATTAGTAAGTAACAGCTGTGGGCTTGATGGAAAGGAGGATATCAGATGCGACATTCTCTGGGTATCCTCGTGCTCCAAAGTACTTTATGGCAGACTTGACAGAAATCACATCATGTCCGTGTGGGGTTCCCTCTATATCAGGGATTCCAGGTGCCATAACATGCTTGGAAATGACTAGGAACACATTAGATAGGGATATATGAAACCACTGCAGAGCACACCTGCAGCAGGTCCATTGTGTGTCACAACGGAGATCGCTGCCCGGAGACAATCGATGTCCTCGCCCTGAGTAGTAAGAACCTTCAGACCATATCCCTCGAATGTCTTGGTTAAGTCGTAGCCCTTGAGATATCTGGAGGGGTGTCCCGCCAGACTCCAGAGTGACGTCATTATCATCAATCAACGGTTTGATGTTGAGATTCTGGGCGACGGCAAGCCTGGCGGCTTCAGCATCATTTCCCTCCTGCTGGGAACCGTCTGAGTCAGAGTGCGTTGATATCAGTGTGTGCGCATCCTTTTGAATTTGGGAGTAGGGCTAATGGGGTCACTGACGCAGGGCCAGGAGAGGGAACCGTGCATATGCAGTGTTGCAAAGCGCAGGTCTGCATCAGAGGCTGAGAGCGTGATGCACAAAGACGTATGAGACACCACACGCTGCATTTCCACTGCTTAAGAGACAGGAAGAGAAGTCCACTTTAGTAGACTATCTCATTGTTGTTCGTACACTGGTTGGTCAGATCTACTCGTACCACGGTCCACTTGTCAGAATATTTAGTTACTATGTGTCAAACTCACAAGACACTTTTGATTGACAGTAATTATCTTTTGATATATTAGATTTCTACCTACAGATAAATAGCTCGTAGTTTTACCTGTACTGGTATCGCGTTTGGACCTGGTTCGCACCCATCCATCCATCGTGGTCACTCGATCGCCCCAACCCGCGAATTCTAACACCACTACGCTGTGGCGGTCGCAGCGCATAATTCTGTATACTCCAAATGAAGATCCCCTCGGTAATACATATTCCCAAAGCAAAGTGAATGTCGCCGGGATCGCAGATAGCCTTTGTTGACAGAATAACTATTCCCGTCTACAGGTCATATTGCTTGACCATATATTTCAGTTGGATCATTCATGATGACTTATCTCTCACGAGACCAGCTATCACAGATACCTGGATATCACATGGAACCGTTCTATCAGTATCCTTCTTTTATGTTCTACAATGTTCTATCTCAGTATAGAAACTTACTCTTCCTTAAGCAGTAGTTGTAGTTACAATGCTCCGGAATTACTCTGTGTGCACAGACCATGTACAGTACCTATATATACTGTACTCCTAGGGTGTTACTCCCTAGGTTTGAATCATATATTCTCTCATCCTCACTGAGCTCTCAAGTCCTTTGACACTTGATTGCTCTACTAGCAACATACTCATTCTTCTAACTCAAAGCACAAACCTCCAGGTGAGCCAGAGTCGCTGCGCCCTTCCTGCCTTTAGTTTGTTAGGTTATGAGCCCTGCCAGGCTCTGACTTGGTAGACAATTGTATTCAGCCTAATGGGCAATTCCCCAATCCAATCTATCATGCTTAGCTGGCTGGCGGACTTGTGCTTTGCAGTTACTTTTGAATTACAGTATATAGCCTTCACTCTTACCATAGCTTTGGCCTACTGGTCACTTAATGACAACGTTCCTTTCAGAGTCATACCCCTCTTCACCTATACAGTCTACTTGGCTGTTTGTGTTGTATCCCTTCTCCAGTGGAGAGATGCCCCAGTGGCACTTCTGCATCTGATCACACCTGCTCTACCTGAGGACCATGACTTTCATCAAGCCTTTCAGGGACTTGAACCGTTTCCCCTTGGGGAAAATGGTTATCCCACTGGCTTTGATTGGGAACCCCCACTCTATAATTGGGCACTGCACACTTTTCAGAATTATGATTTTAATCACTTCTATGACTACCTTCTGGTCATCTGGTGGTTCATATTTCCACAACCAGAGTTTTGGTTACCACAGCAGTACTACATGCAGTGAACCTTCTTGGTTGCACAGCAGCTCAGAATTGGCTTTGCCAAGTCCTTTCGAACTTATATGTTCTATGCCCCTTGCAGAGCTCTCCCCGATCATGTCCTCTTTAGTGACATCACTCCCTTTGATCTGTTTCTCATGCAACATTGTTTATCCAGAAATGATCTCTGATTCTTTGATGACCAATTTGTGGAACTTGTTGCCCAGTTCGGTAATGAGAATGGACTTTACCCCCCTTCAGGCAATCAGGGAACACTGTGGCTTGAAGAGAGTCAGAATGATGAATGCCAGAGCAGGTATCCCAACAAGGGTTTGGATGATCTCCAACTTGATGGATCTATTGACCACAGACTGGAGGAAGAGGCAGGGATTAGAAGACAAGGAACTGAGGAGAAAGGAAAAGGACATGCCTTATAGGTGCGGCCTTAGGTGGTCCAACTTTGTGGACGCTACTGAGCCTGACTACCTCATTGCAGGTATAGTTCCTGGCAGTGCGAAGACTCATTGCATTTTTGCCTGGGCCTTCTGTTGAGAGGCCACTCAGTCACCTCTTCCTTTCATCACCTCTTTGTTTTCAGCACCCAAAAATCCCTTTATGGAAATCCATTGGCTTTTCCATGGTTCTTATGAGGCACCATCGGCTAAACTGACATGGTATTCTACCCTGCACAGTATCACCAACTTTTGGGGTTTCGATCTACCAGCCTTGAATGATGAAGACCCCTCATTACTTACTGTCCCAGCCTTCTGGATTGACATGCACCCTGATGAGTACTCACCCAACTTGATCTGGGTTCACCCTCTTTGGGATCCTAGACCATTTAGAGGAGCAGTTCCTGCCATCCACGCCTGGAACAGGTACCTTGACTTGCACTTTAGGGGAGCTTTTAAGAGAGGAGCTTCAAATGAAAGCTCATACCTACCCTTGTGCCTGGACCAACAGCCTGATTCCCACATTGGTCTCTGGCTTTCACAGGTCATCAACACATGATCTGATCCTAGGGTTCAAGCCACTTTGGACTCTCTTGAAGCCAAGCTTCTCTCCCCTGTCCATGGAATTGCCTGGTGGCTGGGGAATGTCACCAGTGACCATCCTAATGGACTCACATCTTGGCAGCTCAACCTTTGTTGAATCAACCTCCTTCCTGCACTGGAAGATGATGGCTCTGATTTCACATCTTAGGGTCAATCCCAGGGAAATGGAAGGAGCCTTCAACATGATCCTTCATTATAACTATCCAAGCCCTTATTGGATAGAGCAGCCATATGCTGGAGGAGGACGAGTGTACAACAATTTCTTGGACTTATCAACAGTCTCTTTACATACATTCTTGAATCCTTCATATCTAATGATACATTTTCCTTATGAAGTTTTTCCTGTTTTGCTCTTGGAAATGACTAACCTGGAGTCTTTGGGGATCCAACTCCCCAACTACCACTACTGTCCTGATTATGATCTAGGACACTTTTTTGAATTTAGGCTTCCAGATCCAACTCTGGTTGTAAGACCTATTGTTCCTAGACCTAGGATTCCTCCTAGAGTCACACCAGTGGTATTACCTCCGGTTATCATTCCTTGACCATTTATTTTACTTCCAGATATGGATGATTCTTTCTTTGAATTATTGCTCTTACACGATTTGTAGCAATGGCAGACAAAAAGTCTGGGTTCATGAAAAATATCTCAATTTTTGACATGACCAACTACTCAATCTGGGCAATATCAATCAAGAACTTCTTACATGTTCAGGGAACATGGTTAGTAGTTAATGGAACCACCACTAGACCTCCCAGTGCTGCAGCAGCAGCTGGTCAACCTGCTCCACCACTGACTGTGGATCAACTTGCTTGGGATGCACTCAACTTGAAGGCTCTCAGAGCCATCATGGGCCACTGTAAACCAATTGTCCAAATCAAAATGGACTGGTTTGTGACTTCTCATGAGGTATGGCAGTTGCTACTGAACACTTATGGCAAACCTGGCACAGCCAGAGTTTATGTGCAGTTCAAGCATGCCATGAAGCTCTCTATTAGTGGCAGGGAAGACCTGCTTCCCAAGATCACAGATCAACAATTTGTTCAGTTTCCTTGCCTCACATGGCATGCCCTTACCAGAGTCAGCGTGAGCTATGATTATCATGGCTGCACTCCCATCCGATTGGGAGAATTTTGCAACTTCCACCCTTGCAACACTCCTGGTTAGCTTACCTGCTGGTCAACAGGGTCAAACCCTGACTGTTGATGCAATCCTTCCACATATCAAGGAAGAATACTTATGCTGTCACAGAAGAACTCAACTTCCAAGGACCAGCAATAACATTGCAGGCACTTCTGCCCAGCATGTGCAACAGAACCAGCAACCAAAGTGTCACAAGTGTGGTAAAGGCCATAGGATGGAGGACCATTGGGAAGGAGAGAAACCTCCTACCATTAATCTACCAAAAGTGCAGGAAAAGAAGAAGGAAAAGAAGGTGAAAGGGAAAGGAAAGGGAGGAGGAGGCAAGGCCCCCTCCAATAAGGTGAAAGGGAAGCAGAAAGCTTCCACTCAAGAAATCAATGAGACTCACACCAAGCCATACACTTCTGATGACAATTCCTCTGTTGGACAAGCATATGCAAGTTCCAATATTGCAGAAGCAGGTTGGTCTAATTCATTCCCCTCATCAGCTCTCAATTCTTCTCTCACTATTCGAACTAAGGTTTGAGAGGAGATGGAGCATGATAGAGTCTGGAATAGCATTAGAACCTATAAAAACCCTTATAACACTTCTTGTAACAACAGACAGTTTCCTCCAGTTCAATATGACTCTGACTGCGAAGGAGCAGCAGGCTTTTATGCTTACATGTCTGATTGTGAAGGCTGTCATCAATGAAGAAGAGAAAAGGACAACTATCTTTGGCTAATGGATTCTGGAGCAACTAGTCACTCCACACCCTTCAAGAAGGATTTCCTTAGCTATGTCAAATTCAAGTGGCCAATACCAGTAGGCACTACTGGTAGTGAAAAGATATACTTTCCAGGTATTGGGACTGTTTCATTTAATGTTACACTAAACAGAAAACAGGAACGCCAGACACTTAGAAATGTGTTCTATTTGCCCTCAGGAGTGAAACATATCCTATCCATACCATCCCTTACCACCAGATTGGGCTACACCTTTCAAGGTGATAAGACCTACACTCGAATCTACAACACATGAAAAAGGCTCTTCCTCAAAGGCACTCACATGTTTCGTGACTCCAATCTTCATTGGTTTACAGGAAAACCAATTGGGAAGAATGATCAAAGATTGGTTCTTCTAGCATGTTTGGACAACAAGACTATCAACACATTCTTATCTCTATTTGCTGTCAAGTATTCCAACATCTATAAATTATGGCATTCAAGGTTTGGCCATCCTAGTGATCAGGTAATGTGGAAAATCCCCAACCACACTACTGGTCTTGATCATATACCACCTCAACCTAAACCTTTTCCCTGTGGCAAATGTCTCATTGGCAAAATGCATAACCAACCATTCTCTCCTTCATGGACTCGAGCAATGGAACCCCTTGCATTGATCCACATGGATCTCTTACAGTTTCCTACAGAATCATATTATCATCACGTTTACTGCCTAACCATCATAGACAACTTTAGTGGCTATGGATCTACTCTTTTGCTTCATGCTAAGAGTGATACTGCCCAGTCCTCTATTGATTGGGTTTCTTGGGCTGAATGCCAATCTGGCTACTCTGTTAAATCAGTTTGTTCCAACCAAGGGGGAGAATTTATAGTGACTACCTTCAAGGAATTTTTACTTTCCAAAGGTATCACTCATCAGTTGTCTGTCACTGACACTCCTCAACAAAACAGTTGAGTGGAATGCTTCAACAGAATGGTTATGGAAAAAGAGGAAGTACTCTGTCACACAGCTTGCTTACCCAAGCACTATTGAAACTTTGCTCTCTTAACAGCAGTCTTTGTCTATAATCATACTCCACTTCAACAAATTGAATGGAAGACACCATATGAACTCTTTTTGAAGAAGAAGCCTACCATTTCTTATCTTTGAGTCTTTGGCTGTCTAGCCTATGTATTCATACCGAAGGATCAGCAAAAGGACAAGCTCTCTCCAAAAGCCAAAGAAATGCTCTTCCTTGGATATCCAGAAGGAACCAAGGGATATATTTTCTTATGCCAGAACAAGACAATCTATATTTCAACTACTGTAACATTCGTTGAGAATGTGTTTCCCAACTGTCCCATAGAGAAGTTATGAGACAAAATCGATATACCTCTCCCAGCATCTGGTCCCTCAGAGGACTCTTCCGATGATCAGGATGGAAGCAAGACTGATCATCCTGCTTCAGGTCCTAGACCACCCACTCCAGATTTTAGTAATGACAACAATCAACATAGGCCTCCAACACCAAGTCCACCCCAATGCAGGCAGCATCCACCTCCAGTTACTGTAGAGGATATAATGGATAAAGAAGAACCAGATTCTCCAGAACCTGAGCAACCAGGTCCAACTCCAGGACCTTCTTCACCTGCCTTTCCTACTAGACATGAACATTTGGATCGTATCCAAATCCCAAACCCTGGTTACTTATAACCTTCACCCCCACTGTCTCCTCCAGCAAGAGAAACCCCTAGTCAAGGTTTTCCTGGACACAGAAGACATGAACCACATCCTGTCCCATCATTTATTCCACCAATCCTCAATAGGAACCTTCCACCATTCCTTGAAAGACATCCATCTGAAGCTCCTAACCCATCTTATCCTCCTGCCCCTTCTGCACTTAGAAGATCAGCTCATGTACCTGTCCCAAGGGTTATACCCAACAACATATATGGAGACAGACCACTGACTCAGGTAGAAAGAGAGTCAGATAGGAACTGGGAAAGAAACCTCAAGAATCCACCACAACCTCTATCTGAATGACCTAACATTGATGATCTCTATGAGACACCTCAGCCTCCACTGCCTTCAGAAGAAGAGGGAGATGTCAACTACTTAATTCACAAGCAAGGTCAAGGATTCATCGAATATCTTTTAGCTCAAGCTATCTCAGAGGTACCTAAGCAGTACAAGGATGTCTTATGGTTACCAAAGGAAGAACAAGACAAATGGAAGGAAGCAATGAAGGATGAAATCAAGTCTATAAATGACAGACATGTCTGGACTCTAGTCGATTGTCTCCCTGATCATAAACCCATCAAATGTCATTGGGTTTTTGCAAGAAAGTCAGATGGAAGATACAAGGCCCACTTAGTAGCAAAGGGCTTTTCACAGATTTATGGAGAAGATTACAAAGAAACATTCTCTCCTGTAGCAAGGTTTGAGACAGTACAACTGCTCATGGCCTATACCTGCTCTCAGGACTGGGAGGCTCACTGCCTTGATGTCAAAACTGCATTCCTATATGGGAAGCTTGACAAAGAAATTTATATGGAACAACCAGAAGGCTTCATAACTCCGGGAACAACAAACAAGGTTTATCATCTTTTGCACATGCTTTATGGCCTGAAGCAAGCAGCATTAGTGTGGAATAAGGAACTCCACAAATCCCTACTTAAGTTAGGTTTTACTCAAACCAAATCTGACACAGGAGTTTATGTCTACAAGACTAAACAAGGCCTAGTTATCTTTGTCATATATGTTGATGACGTTCTCCTCCTTTCATCTTCTGCTAAACTTTTGAAAGACAGAAAGGAAGCTTTTATGAAGATTTGGGAAGTATGAGATATGGGAGAAGTGAAAGAGTATCTTGGTATCCAGATTTCAAGAAATTGAAAGGATAAAACCATGACTCTCCACCAACAACCCTATGTCCAGAAAGTCTTAAAATGCTTTCAAATGGAACAATGCCAAAGTGTATGAACACCACTGCCTAGTGGATACGTTCCTACTCCTACCCCATCAGGATATACTGCTACATCAGCTCTACGACAAAAGTATCAGCAGGTTATTGGATCCCTTCTTTATGTCATGCTCGGAACTCATCCAGATTTAGCCTTTAGTGTCATTTGCATGTCACAGTACATGTCTAACCCAACACAACAGCATCTAGACAAGGCAATGCATATCGTCAAGTATTTATCTTTGACAAAGGATTTATCAATCCACTATTTCCAGAGCGAACTTTCTCTGGATTGCTATTCCAATTCTGACTGGGCTGGAGACAAGGAGACCTATCATTCTACCTCAGGCTACTCTATGTTCTTAGGATGCAATCTCATTTCCTGGCGATCTAGGTGACAGCCTACTGTCACACTCAGCTCTACTGAAGCTGAATACATGTCCCTCTGTGACGCTGGACAGCAGATCAAGTGGATCACCACACTTTTCCAGGAATCCCATCTTTGCTTCACCACTGTCATTCTTTTCAGTGACAACAAGGGTTCTATTCATTTAGCAAACAACCCAGTCATTGAAGGTCATTTGAAGCATATCAATATCAAGTACTATTGGCTTCATGAGTCTATCGAAAACAGAGACTTCAAATTGGACTATGTGTCCACTGACCATCAAAGGGCTGACTCCATGACTAAGAGTCTTACCTGGCAGAAACATGACCATCATTGCTTACTACTTGGTCTTTATTGAACCAGTTTAAAGCAAGGGGGAGTGTTGACAGAATAACTATTCCTGTCTACAGGTCATATTGCTTGACCATATATTTCAGTCAGATCATTCATGACAACTTATCTCTCATGAGACCAGCTATCACAGATACCTGGATATCACATGGAACCATTCTATCAGTATCCTTCTTTTATGTTCTACAATGTTCTATCTCAGTATAGAAACTTACTCTTCCTTAAGCAGTAGTTGTAGTTACAATGCTCCGGAATTACTCTGTGTGCACAGACCATGTACAGTACCTATATATACTGTACTCCTAGGGTGTTACTCCCTAGGTTTGAATCATATATTCTCTCATCCTCACTGAGCTCTCAAGTCCTTTGACACTTGATCACTCTACTAGCAACATACTCATTCTTCTAACTCAAAGCACAAACCTCCAGGTGAGCCAGATTCACTGCGCCCTTCCTGCCTTTAGTTTGTTAGCCTTTTTGTCTCATTTGAAATGTGCTCAACTGCAACACCTTTTGCTCCTAATTTTTGTCCAGCTGTACCAGTCCTGTACTCACATGGACCAATACCATTAGATTGACAAGATGCTGTACTTGACGCTGATATACCATTGGACACTTCAGCTGCTAGCTGTGCTGGATATGCATTGCCAGGATTAGTGCCGATGCTGTTCAGCCAAGAAACACGTGTTGTGCTTGTGTCCTTACCACTATCTTCAATCGTCAACACTGCGTTGTGCTCTAAGTAAACAAATCTTCCTGTGAGTCATGTCCGCCAGTTTTCATCTGCCTTCTCAACGTGGTCCACTAACTAAAGAGAACCAACGCAATCTGTCATCACAACTACACCTACACTGTTTGTTCGAGCACTTGTGTCTGATTTAGTTATCACCAGTTTGTCTAAAGGAGGTATGGATACCATTCCACAACCATCCATCACGTCCTAACATAGAGGTAGCATGCAGTTGATCAACGTACAGGCATTTATCAGGAGGGAGTGGAAGGCGAGTATGGGATACAAAATGGATCGTCAAGCCAAGGTTCTCGAGTTTCGTGATGATGAAGCGACGGACTACGCGATTTTATCCCATCGGTGGATTGACCAAGAAGTCAACTATGATGAGATCACCAAGCTCGCAAAGATGGAAAAAGACGAACAGCATGAAATTCGCCACCGCGTCGGCTATCGAAAGATCCTTGCTAGCTGTGAGCAAGCTAAGAGGGATGGGTACAAGTGGCTGTGGGTCGACACTTGCTGCATCGACAAGCGAAGCAGTGCAGAGTTATCTGAAGCGATCAATTCCATGTACCGGTGGTATCACAACTCGAGGGTATGCTATGCGTACCTCCACGACGTCCCTGGTATATCCTTTTCCACTAAGAGCGACAAGGAGAAGTATCCCAATTCCGATGGCTGGCCAGAGTGGTTCTCGCGTGGGTGGACCCTACAGGAAATGATAGCACCGGAAAATGTCCAGTTCTTCAATCAGAACTGGCAGTCCATCGGCGACAAAAAGACGCTTGCACGTACCTTGTCACAAATCACTCGAGTACCAGAGGATATACTGAGGGATGGACTTTCCTCCAACCGTCCCTGTGTTGCTCGAATCATGTCGTGGGGTGCCAATCGAATGACCACTCGAGTTGAGGATAGAGCTTATTCGCTGTTGGGTCTGTTGGATGTGAACATGCCGATGCTGTATGGAGAAGGGAAGAGAGCATTTCAGCGCCTTCAGCTGGAGATCATCCGCATGTCAGATGACCAAAGTATCTTTGCATGGGGAGCAGGTCGTGACGGAGATGGTGGGCAGACTGGTAGTATACTTGCCGACGACCCAAGCTTCTTTCGGGATTGTGGTGAAATGGAGTTGATGGATCGCGACGAGTTCATCGAATATGAGGTGAAAAAGGTCACCCAAAAAGAAGAACACCGCTCAATCGAGGATCGCTTTGGAGTCTTCCCCGTCACCAATCGCGGCATCCAAATTTGGATGCTCCTCTTTTCCTTGGAAAACTCAGACTCGGTCTTCGAAGCCTGGCTGCCTTGCTGGGATGGGGTTGGTGACCCAGTGCGAATCAGCTTGGTTTTGTGGAATTCCAACTACTATAGATATCCCATGTGCAGCGACTATCCTACACAAAGCACTGCACAATTCCGCCAAGTCTACCTCAGATATCAAGACCCACCGCATTCCAAAGTCACATTCAAAATCGACGACAGTGCGATCACCAGCGATGGTTTCACCTGCTGCACCACACACCGAGATAATGATGAAGATGAAGGCAGAGATGACGGAAACACATTAACGCTAACTAGCACTGATCCTCTGCGCATCAAAGTCTATTCTGATCGTCAAAATGACTGTTGCTTTGCGGTGGGCTTTGGACAATGCTTTGACCAGGATTGGATGCACGTCATTTACGCAGAGCCCGGTCAATTGACACGTGACCCCTATATTGTATTCCATGATATGCTGCCGAGTGGACCAGACTATGCCAAATCCATGGCTGAGGCGCGTCATTCTGAAGAAGACCACTATGATCGTCATGTCTGGGTCAGGCACTTCTGTTTCCCTGGATCAACCTGGACCATACGGGCTTCCTGCGTCGTGTGGAACAGCTCAAGAAACCGTGGAGCTAAAATCGAAGTATTTCGGCATCCTTATAGCGGACCAGAAAAATGGATTGGCGTCCGTGTTGATGTGGGTGGATTCTTCCTTTCATATATGCATTATCTCATTAACATTGATACCATTCATAGGGAGCTGATGATCCCAACCGTGACATGCGGAATCTTATGGTAAGGCAGAATAGTTTGGATGCGTATTGGCTGAGGGTGGATGGGGTCAGCTTCAGATTCTCGCGAGCACCTGATGGAACAAAGGTGAGCACGCACACCTTTCAGACTCGGTCTGCTCTCACAAGGACAGCTGGGAGATTACGGTTATCGTACGGACTGCAAGGACTTCCGCTGCGAAGGAAACATCTTTGATGACCTCAGGTCTCTTCCTTCAAAGCCAGTCATCACCCCCAAGAGGGACAGACTGGAGGACAGACTAAAGGACGATACAAACCCTTACGCATTTGTGACAGCCTGTGAATCCATGTGTGGCAGCGAGCACTATCTGTACGACCCAATTATATGGACACTTCCACACAACAACGATCTCAACTCATTACTGGCCTCTACTGGAATCGTCAACGGATGTCTCGTCAAAAGTGTCATAGAGTATCCGACTGTCCCTCCCGTGAGATTTCCTGGTCCAGCAACACTCTATAGGAGCTCAGATGGATGTGAGTCCATGTGCCTTCAACTATTGCATACATTGCGTTCAACGTCTGATTGTTGGATTAGCCAACGCATTTCACCCTTCAACCACTTGGTGTAACTTCGTGAAGCCATTTGTTTGGTACCGACATGAGGCCGTTGATTCTGGGTCAGAGGAGTTGAGAGCTGAGGTGATGGATGTCAATGAAGAACGAGGTCGTGAGGGTTAGGGTGAAGGGCGTCGACGAGGTTGACTAGGTGGCTACGAAGTGTGAGTTTTTCAGTCGGGTAGCTAGCAGGCTTGTCTGCCCGTATTCATTCATCTGTGTCATATCCACTTGCATCTGCAGGTTGAAATGCGGTGACTATTCATAATACTCTTCGGACAATGATATGTACATTGATCAGAGCACTTGTACTCGGCCATCATCATCCCGTCCAATGTAGATCCACGTTCATAAATGCAACTATACGACTCAAGAGCAGAGGAAACTTGACAGAACGGTACACACTTGATCATAGCATATGCGAAAAAACACTCTCTCTGACACACACCATGGTTCCAAGTCCGCTGGGAGTGAGCAAGCGGAGATCATTCTGGGGTTCGCTATATCAGAGGAATCGGTCAGTCTTCCCTGGATACAATGGCGAGCACCTGATCTCTGATTTCTGAGTAGTGCTGTATTGCGTTACTTTGGATTGTGCATGTCCGGCTGCGCAGTATGCGAGTGTGATCTGAGCGAAGAGTTGCCAGTAATGCATAAATCTTCTGTTCAGGAGCTAGGGACTGTGTTGACGATATTGTCGACCCTGAGGAGTGTGATTTACTGACATCCGTACTACATCTATGACTATGGCGGATGTTGGCTTGGTAGCAGGAGCGAAGCAAAGGAATGTGTTTTTATTTTCATTCGATGGAATTGGGCAGGGCCAGTGAAGCTGAGAGTTGGCCTGTGTGCTCTTGATTTGGCTCGATTGGATGATGTACTCGACGATGACATATTTTACACGAGCGGGCATCATACGAGTGTCGTACCCTTCCCACTCCATGTTATGCATACTACCCTAATGTTAATGATACATGGCTTGCAAGCATCAAGCACCTCGGCTAAGTAGAGCAGCCCCATGATGCCACATCACTAGCGGATGGCAGCGATGAAGTGCGCGGGTAGCCAATCCGTACTGCTTCGACGACGACAACGCTGAAGTGCAGCTCGCGGCTCCAGCCGCTACTTCGATGACAACAACAAACGATAATTGCTGCTACGTGCCAGCCAAGAAAGAGTGATGCTGTACTTACAATTAACAAACAGGAGCAGCTCGACATCGACCTACCTTCGATGTGTCCATAGGATAGTAAGATCTTCAGCATCATCGAAATTAAGCCTAAAAATAAGTCCCTAGATGTGGGTGCTGATGCGCTTCTCGGGTTTCTCATTCAGCTCGCGCGTAGCCTCAACTACGCCCAATTTCTCTGCATCAGTAGCAGTTACTGTCACCTCAAATGTAGGGTCCTTATTTGGCTGCAAAGGCTTGACGGGCATTGGGCCGGGTAATCGCAGGGATGGGCTTGGGTGGAACCCCATGAGGCCACTATTGTAGGTTAACACCAATACACGTACGGAACCCAGAGTAACCATATAACTTCGTTAACTCCACTTGCATTAGTATCATCCCAAGTCCCAGACAGTGCCATACTCACCTCGTTCAGAATCATGCTCTCTTTCTCTCAACCTGACACTCAGCACACTCGTGTGTCTGGAGGGCCATTCCCTCTCTCAGACTGTCATCACAAACACATCAGCAACAGTTAAAAGGGTGAGGTATTGGCTGAACGTCACTAGAATCTTGCATGCGTAGGAACATAACAGGTTGGCAAGTCAGTGTCCAGAACACGCCATTGACACACGCGACGACGCCCAAGGAGCTGCCTGTGAGTTCGTTGGATTTCGTGGTTTAGAGGGCTACTTGGATGAGAACAACCTATGAGTGTGAGGGTGTGCGATAAACTGGAAGACAGGTCATACCTTGTGGGTGTGGAGGTCAAGCGGGATGTAGATTCTGGTTGAAGATTGGCGATGTTGGGAAACTCAGTGAATGGAAAAGGAATATTGAGCAATGGCCCGGGTCTGTAAGAACGATATGGGGACGGCATAGGAACATACCGTGGGAGCGTCAATGATGCTCTTGAGAGGAATATTTCCAGACAGACGTTTGTAAAATGCAGGTCTTTCTTGGGCCGAGCGGAGTTTCTGCATGATTTGAGCCTCTGTCATCATGCTGATACACTTTTCTTTCTCCTCGGGCTTCTCGTTCAGCCTCGGTTACGCCCAGGTCTTCTTCATCGGCGGCAGTTACTGTCACCTCGGGTGAAGGGTCCTTCTTGTTGGGCTGCAAAGGATTGACGGGAACTAGACCAGTAGTTGCACCAGCACCAGGCTGGGTAACCAGAGAAGTAGGTTTGGAAGGAACCACCGGAGGCCGCAGTTGTGGGTCTGCAGGCTCCTTCAACTGCCTCTCTCGTTCGCGCTTCCTCTCCCTCTCCTCGCGTCTCTGCTGTTCCATCTGTTCGCGTACCTTCTGTGCAAGAGAATCCATAGATGGCCCCTTATCTATAGAAGGCCTCAGCGTCCCTTGCTCGGGGATATTCTGTTTGTGCACAAGCGCGTAAATCAGCAGAGGGTATATGATTTGATATAGGCTGCTTGGGTGCGGCGGGAGCAGGTCTTGTGGCCGTCAGGAGGGGACAAGATAGAGCGGGTTAGCTCGACTGCAGCATCGGCGCAATCGGTTAGCGCAAACTGCCTCCCTGGCCCGAGGACATTGAACTGGTGTGCTGGGTATGAGAGCTATTCACAAGTTCGGCAGCTCGGATTGCTGCAAGGGCAGTCTGTGATGGCGAGCTGTTTGCGGGCATTTCAGCAGCAGGCGACTGTGCCACGGCGGAGTTGAAATACTATAGGAGATATATAAACAATGACGAGTGAAAGAGGGGCCAACCTCTGAGCTCATATGGGACAGGTTCGCTCTTCCTGTTTTCTTTTGCCTGCACGCCCTGTTCAGGCAAACCTCTCTCGATACAACTTCTGGGAGTCTTTCGTACAAATCCCCCTAATCACACAGGCGCTGCTTTTTCTGGTATTGAAAGCTGAGAAATGACAGGCCTTGATGAGGTTATTGCTCGCCAACGGGAAGTTTTGAAGCGCCGTCCCCCCGGACATTCCTATCATGTCGATGCGTTAGAGGATCTTGCGCGTTCCCTTTATGACCGGTCCAGGAAAGAAGATAAGATTGTAAACTTGGAGAATGTGGCACTCAGCGGACCTTTGTCCACCTAAATACCCGGATCAGTCGTCCGGACTTACCAGTAACCTTCAGCACAGATTCCAGGAGCAGGCTTCGATATACGATTTAGACGAAGCCATTGAACTGTTTCAAGCTGTATCAAAACTTTACCCGCCGGAGAGTCGTATTTGGGCCTACTTTTTCCACATGCGCGCCAATTGCCTTTGGGAGAGGTATCAGAGGCAGGGTACAACCGATGACTTAGATAAAGCCTTCAACCTCGAGACTGCAGCAGTCCTCTGTCCTCCACATTGTGACATTAACATGACTTTCTCCAACCTCACGACTTTCTTCAATGAACAGAAGTCTCGTGCAATGGCTTCACCTGAGGAAGCTACACCTCCAAGTTGTGGCATCGATCTCACGAAGAAAGCGATCGAAGATGTTGTGTTTGAAGTACTCAATGGCGTCCCTCCTCAACTCCTGAACACGTCGACTGGTGTCTTATGTGACCGAAAGGCACAATTATCGCATTTTGAAAACAGCAAACAATACAACCAGCTACTATCATGGGCTATAAGGGACGACTCGCTCCAAATCGAAGACATTCGTGCAGTGGTGTCGACCTATTTTTGGTACGTGATGCTGTCCCACCGGTGGGATCAGTGCAAGCCAAAGTTGCAGGAGGTCGAAAGTCACAGACTGGAAGCAACAGGTATTGCGAAGCTGCAAGAATTCTGTCTCAGAGCTTGCAAACGAGGTTACGTATAGGCTTGGAGTGATACATCCTGCATTGACAAGACCACCCTCGTGGAACACTATCTACGCTTCCCTGCCTGTCTCCCTGCGCACCGAACGGCACCCTATTCCCAGCCAGCTTCAAGCAATACTGGAGCACAGCCAGGAAAATTAGGCATCTGGATTCTTCGCGCTGTGCGCACATTCTACCGTGCACTAGCAGTCTCGCCCGCCCTAGAGCTCGGCGATCATTGGTTCGGGCTCTCATGTATTGTCTATCCTGTCACGTCTATCGAACTGCGGCAGACGGGTCCCAGCGGTGCGACCTACATCCATGAAATCCATGCAATGGGTGTGGAGCCTGTCGAGATTGTCTTGTCGGAGAAGCTCGAATATACATTAGGCGAAAAGGTACCATATGTGCTGGTGCGCCCATGGCGCTCAAATTTACTCGAACCGTCTGTCGAGGAGGACAGTAATGCGGCTCGGCGGTCGTCCATGAGTATGGAACGACTATCCTTTGCGCTTCAGTTGACACAGATACGTTACGAGCATTACAAGAGAATCACATCGTCCTCCAATATTGCGGCTCGCCCCATCGGTTCGGGCGGTTTATTGATTAGCACAGTTGCTATAATGTAACTTGGTACGATAAGGGTGCTGCCTACATTTATCGGAATACTACGTATATTCACTTAACGTTCGAAAGCAGAATGCAGTACAAATGCCACCACATGCGCTGAAGGTATCCGAGCTCAGCAGTACAGACTAAAGTTCACTTGCCCACATAATCTAGTGTGTACCATCGTGTCTAGGAATGTCTAACTTACGGACTAGTGAGGAAGGGGCGTAAACAGGGAAAAAGGACATCATGAGATGCGCGGGGACTTAGAAAGACATGAGGATACAACAGATCATGAATAAGATGAAAAATGTGGAGACAGATGTAGGGTGTTGGTTTGCGGCGCACGTCACAATCGAAATAAGCCATCAAGAGAGGAGGAAACACGTCCCAACGTTCCGCAAGGAGGCAAACGACCATAGCCAAGCACACGGCCTAGACACCAGCCAACGTCTCCAACACACCAAGCACTTCTCTCGGATCTAGCTTCCACTTTGCATCAGTGCCCTTTCTACTCGTCGACACACTCTCCACGTTGTCCAACTCGTTCAGCCTTCTCAACAACTTCTCATCGCCCCCAATCGTAAGCACCAGTGTAGATTCATCTGTAGAGTTCACCCTGCGTATGCCTCCGCCTAAACCGGCACTCCGTCCAGTGCTGATAGTACCCAGAGGGGCATCATAATCGCCTCCACCCATACCACTACCCCCGCCCCGTGGTGAACACGCCGGCCCGCCAGGGTGCATGATCGCACCGACCGCCGTCGAACGCGAAATGTTGTTTGGAAGGACGAGGAAAGAGTTTTGGCCAGGGATGATGCGGAGACCATACTGTTCCCCGAGGGAGTCGAAGATGTGGTTCTGAGCCTCGGCGGCTTGGCGGCTCGCCCAGGTGCGGTCGGAGTAATGAGAGAGGAAGGTTGTGCTCGGCGTAGTCGAAGCAGGATTAGGACTTGAGGTAGGCGAGGAGCCGGGACAGATGGTGGAATCCCCGTTGGTTGATGTAGTTGAGTCCAAAGGACCCGTCCAGAAGCGCCATACGATAGATGCGACGCGCTCTTCGACGAATGAGCCTGGCGTACGCTCGGTGAACTGTAGTTTGATCCGTTATACTTAGCCAAAGAAATTATATAAGAAACAGATAACTCACGTAGTTGAGGATCTCAATGCAAGGCCCCTTCCATGCGAAATCCAGGTTCGCTACCATGTTAATCCACTTTGGCTTGCTCACCCCGTTCGTATATCCGTTCGTCCTCTTGCGAACCTCCTTCGTCTTAATGAAACACCCGTTCTCTGCTACGATGCCCACTCTAGGAACTTTCTCCGCAAGCTTCTCCAAAGCACCCTTTACGGGAAGACCACTGAGTACCCATATCTCATTTCTCAAATTATCAGCCAGTCGTTCGAGCACCTGTATCGCCTCCTCGGAAGGTTCAGCCATCGGCCCATTTCCGCTCTGCATCATCTCTGTGATGGCACGCTTTGACATATCACGTACCCAGAGGCAACCCTCGAAGTCGACAAAGATGAGGCGAGAGGCAGAGTGGCGGTATTTGGGGATCAATCGCGCGAGATCGAGGCATGGAACAAGCGAGTGGTCAGTGGAGAGGGAGATGTGTTCGGTATGTGCACGGATACATCGGTTGAGGAAGGAGAGTGCAAAGTTTTGGGAAGTTTGGGTTATGACATGGTTATGCAGGTCTTGCCAACGAGAGGAGGCTTCCTCATCAGACATAGTCAAGGCCTATGATTATATGCAACCAAAATCAAGTATAAATGGGAGTGAGTTCAACGATGCATTTAGGAAATACAGGCCACCGACCTGGTGGATAGCTTTTGCTGTCCCACGCGTATCGTATGGGTTGACAGCAATACACGAACGAAACCCAGAGTAACTATACGACCCCGTAAACTGCACTCACATCAGGATCACCCTAAATTCCCGAAACCGGCGTGCTCACCTCGCTTAGAATCAATGCTCTCTTCCTCTCTTCCTGACACTCAACATATTCATGGGTCCGGAGGGCCATCCCCTCTCTCAGACTTGTCACCGCGAACGCATCAGCGACGGTCAAGAGTGCGAGGTACTGGCTGAACGTCACTTCCTGCACGTGCAGGAAGACAACGGGTTGGTAGGTGAGCGTCGAGAACGCAGCATTGACACGCGCAACGACGTCCGCGACGCCACCTGCAAGTTCATTGGATTCGGTGGTTTGGAGGGCTACTTGGATGAGAACAACCTGTATGAGTTAGTAAGGGATGCGTTATGAACTGGACAACAGGTCATACCTTGCCCTGGAACTCGGGATATGCCTTGAGGAAGTGCTCGAAGGCCTCGATTTTGTGGCGTACGCCCTAAATGAGGTATGAGCCGTGCATACAAACACCACTACAGTCAGGTATATAGGCAGGACGCAGACCAACCTGGATTTCATCGAGCTTGTCCCTTCCTACGATCAATTTCATCCCCGCGTAGCGCTGTCTGAGAAGTTGCACCCAGTACTCCACCTCGGGTTGTCGTCTGCCACAACATCAGGTCAAGTTCTACGCCACAAAACGGAAATAATGCCTCACCTCTTCTCTTTCAATGCATTCACATCGATGCCCATCGCGAACACTCCTACGTCCACAAATCGACCATTTTCCTTGTCCTTCTTCTCGTCAGCACTGTCACTCCACTCCCCTTCAGCATCGCCCCCAACACTGACAGGCGGAACGGGCCCCTCGACCTGTATCCCCTTCGGCAGAGCCTCGTAGGCAAGAATTCTAGATACGGTCTGCCGAAAATGTCTGGCGTAGTTGGCAGTTTGAAATCCGACTAAATCTGCCCCCAGTACACCCTTGAGGAGGGACTCGCGTACAGAGAGACATCGGAAGATCTCCGAAGAGGGGAATGCGACATGGAGGAAGAAACCTATTGGCGCTCGAGTAGTTTTGGGATGCGAGCGGAGGAGTGCAGGGAGGAGCATAAGGTGGTAGTCATTTACCCAGACTATATGCTCGCACATAAGAGTTAGAATGAATAAGAGGGTGATTAAGGATGCTACTCACTGAGATCGCCTTCACGGTAGTTTTCAATGATTATATCGGCGAAACGCTGATTGACAGACCTGTACTGCTTAAATGATGCGCTCTCGTAAAAAAACTTGGTTTTGGGTGCATCTGGGACTGCATAGTGCAAGCACGGCCACAACACCTACCGAGCTCATAAGTAACCCCTAACTGCAACTAGAAAAGCACTCACTTGATGACAAAATTCATCATAGCAGCTCTCAAATTCGCCATCGGGGATCCAGACTGGCACACTGTCAGATATTTCTCTCATTCTTTTATCGATGCTTTTGCGCATCTCGTGGCCGAAGCTGTCTGTGCTGCTACCCAGAGTGCCCACCCAGAGCTTATCTGTAACTCTTTCTTTGATACTTTCGACGGCATTCTTGAGGCCGCCATTGCAGTGTGAGTTGGGAGAGATATACCAGGGACTATACCCTCTATCCGAGTCAGTGCTGCGCACCGAAGATGCGGAACGGCGAGATGTCGAGCGTGATTGCTTGCGCTGGAGACGTGCACAGTGCTGGACATCTTGATGGGCGGTTTGGAACTTGCGAGTACGGAACAGAGTGAATGCACGATCGAGGGAGGGTGTGGGGAATAACTTTGAGTCTGAATCAGAACATGATCCGGAGGCAGAGGTGGAGGCTGAGAGGGGTGTGGACCCTGACCGAGGACTTGCGATGTTGACGAACTTGGTGAACGGAGTAGGAATATCTGACTTGGGAGATCCGAGAGGAGCAACGGCGCGGGTCTGCAAAGCAATATGATCGAAAATACGCACGGGGACCGAACAGGAACACACCTTGAGATCCTCGACGATGCTCTTCAGGGGAACGTTTCCCGACAAACGCTGGTTGAATGCAGGCCGTTCTGATACCACGCAACTGGACTGAGATCCCGAGTCTGATGCACTGAGATTCGGTGTGGGTGGGTTAGACTCGCCGAAGGCAACGGTAGTGGGGAGGAAGAGAGAGGCGATGACGACGCGGTTGTTTCGGAAGGAGCTCATCGTCAAAGCGAGGAGGCGTAGGGAAGGGAAGGGAAAGCAGAAGTCGATTATAAGCGAAATGCGGTGAGCGAGAAGACCCGCGATGTGATGGACTGTTTCTGGCAGCGACGGAAGAGAAACCACACAGATCTCCACCGATTCGGAAAGAAAATAGCAGGAAAACAGCCGAATTCTATCCCATCCGAATGTCCATCAAACCTTGGTGTGCTGTCGCCCAACGGTGGAACTTGCTACACAGCGGACAACAGCGGAACGGGTGGTCCCGACCATCCACGGCACCCACGACATCTCCCGGAGATCACCAGCTCGGTAGCTGGCAAGATTTAGCGTATGAAACAACGTCGGTTACACTCCAATGACGGCGCTGGAGAACCCTCTGGTACTCGATTCTCTTCACCCCACGCCGAAGGGGCGTGTTGAGCGCCCACGTGTCCGCGACCCTCCGCGACCTGTCAAATACTCTGCCCCATTGTGGTAGTCTTCTTTCGTGCCGGGATGTTTCTGACCAGTGTCCCGGAAACAGGAGCGAATTAACTACGCTACCAAGTCAGATGCTGTTCCCTTAGCATGTGTAACTCGACTGGCACCACTACCCCTTACTCTACGTCCTTATGATGTCAACCTCAGCAAGGTTGGTCTTGATGCGTTATCTGTGTATGCATACTCCATCCGTCGATAACGAGCGCTTACTCCGTCGAAGCCATCCTGGTCTCGGCCTTGTCCATGCAGCAGTTTAACCATCACAGATGGCACGTGTCCATCTTGTCCCCAACTACTTACGCTTCCTTGGTACGACAGTTGCTTCGAATATTCGCTTGCGATACCACTTGGAGAAATCACAACTAGCCTGTGTACATTTACTAACATCGATCAGATAATCGCAACGCATTTGTGGTGAGAACCGGTGTTATTATATCACTTGGCATCCATCGATGTGTTTGTAGATCGAAGCACGATGCGCCTAATTAGAGTCAGTGTCGTCCTTAACGTAGAGGAGGGCAAGAAAGTCGACCCGGAGATTGACGTCCTCAAGGATTTCTCCGATGACGAACTTGAAGAAACTACCTATGCAATCCTATCGCATTGCTGGGATGAAGATAAAGAGGAAGTCCAGTTTAAGGAAATGCAAGGATTGACCAGGATCACCGGACCTGCTAGGCAAGTGCTTCGCAAGCGTCGTGGGTATCAGAAGATCGTCAAGAGTTGTGAACTAGCCCATAAGGATGGACTCGACTGGGTTTGGGTTGACACATGCTGTATCAACAAAGAGAGCAGCTCAGAGTTGACCGAAGCCATAAATTCAATGTTTCGATGGTACAGCAACGCGAAGATGTGCTATACATATCTCCACGACGTCCAAGCAAGCTGCTTCCCCACTGAACACGACGTAGACAACTTTCCTAACTTCAACGGCTGGCCAAAGTGGTTCTCACGTGGCTGGACGCTTCAAGAACTTGTCGCTCCTGACACGCTCTTATTCTTCAATCGAGAGTGGCAACCTATTGGGAACAAAAGATGTCTCGCAGATACGTTGGAGCAGATCACTTGCATTCCATCTCGCGTTCTGGCATATGGAATGGACTCATATCGTCCGAGTATAGCACAGGTTATGTCTTGGGCTGCGGATAGACGAACTAAACGCGTGGAAGACAGGGCGTATTCACTTCTGGGACTGTTTGGTGTGCATATGCCTATGCTGTATGGAGAGGGGAAGAACGCATTTCGCCGTCTTCAACTAGAACTAATTCGTTTCACGAACGATCACAGCATCTTTGCATGGGATAGACAACATGCAGGGTGGTCAGGTAGCGTGCTGGCTGACGACCCCAGTTTCTTCCGGGATTGCGATGATATTGTTAAGATGGAACCCAATGAATACCTCGCGGCCTTGAAAGGAGCTAATCCAGATGAAGAACTGCACGCTATCCCGCAAGAACCACCTCGTACATACTCTGTCACAAATGCAGGCATTCAAATATCACTTCCCCTAAAGCGCTGCCGCGGATTTCAGTCAGTCTTCGAGGCACGGCTGGCCTGCCGCCATTCCCCCGATTCGTCGCCTATATCTATCGTCTTGGCATCATTTCAATCTACCTATTACAGAGCTTTTGGTGATTTCGAACCCATGCTTGGAACAACAGCCCAATTCCAGCCCTTGTATCTTGCTTATCGCGAAGAAAAACGTCGCAGTGACTTCACATTCAAGTTTGATGACAGTGCTGTCTCTTGCGACGGTTTCGTCCAACGCTGTATCTTCCCAGACAGGGTCATGTCAAATGACAATTCCATCACATTGCGCAATACCAATGATCGTGCCATCATTGTTTATGCGAAGGATAGTGTTAACACTTGTTTCGCAGTTGCTGTGGGGTATTCCTTAGGTCACGAATGGGTGCACGTCGTCTGTGACGATCCACTTGAAGAAAGCAACCCGTCTACTTGGAAAGCTTATGCAGAGCAAGTGTATAAGCGCATGTGGACGGCAAGTCCAGAACACGCACAACGCATGGCCCAGGCATGGCAGACCGCCACCTTCGAACGCCACTCTAGCGTCTTCCATTTGGTTCAGCACGCGCACCTTCCTCAGTCTCTCAGTGGCGTACGTATCGTCTGCAAACAACTTCCACAACCTCAGATGGGTTTGGTAACGATTGACGTTGTACGGTGCACCGGTTGTTGTATAGCCCCTGGTGTGTGGCAGACATTGAACGGGGTTGGTATCATATATGAACTTGGATTGCATGACCTAATTTTCACATTACCTTAGTTTTCCTCGAATGGTCTGGACACACCCGGATTGATGATAGACGGTGCAGCCACTCGTGGTGCAGTGCACCGATTACTTGTAGATGCGGTTCCTACGCCTTTCACATCGTCTCTGGGGGAACCAGGGATTAAGGTATGTAAGTAGCGCATTAAGGAATCATGCTGACACGGGATGAGAACAGCTTGGTGACTATGGTGATTGGGATGGCATAGACTTCGTACCACAAGGCAACATCTTTACGGATATGAAGCCTCTGGCTGCTAGACTTCACATCGACCCAAGGGATCACATCCTTAGACCCGTCAAACATGAGATCCGCTGTCGGAACAATGCAAATAAGGTGATCGACCCTGTGATAAGTATTGAATTTAACAGCCAGCTGTTCCGATGGGAAGGTCTTGCTCTATCTCACCCAAAGGGCTTCTCCCTCCCGACCCACCAACACGTCGTCTCGCTGTTGAAGGCCTTGTCCTATCGTCTCGAGAACAAATGCCTAATAACGACAGTGGTGCATTGTTCAGACTGCCACTTTTCGGAATCCAATAATATCAAGACAATACGAAAAAAGCGACCCAAACACAACCATGGGGATGGTGGGGTTCTATCAGTTCGATTCTCATACCTTCGTTTTCACCTTTGCTGTTAGTTGGCTGCTGGAAGAAGCTCCCTATTACGACCCCTTTGTATATTCCGATGAAACCGCTAGTTTGGCAAGGAGAGAGAGCTCACGAGAACACAAGGACATATTTTGAACGGATTCGGTAAGTCCATCGCATCGCCGTGTGCAGAATGGAACTGAACAGCCGCGATACTATACCGTGTACGTAGGAAACACTTTCATGCGTTACTAAATGCAGTACGTTGCTCCCAAAATTCGTGTCCTTGTTAACTGGTGGTCATCAACATTTAATACAGAAGGCAACAACACACAACGCAAAACTTTCGGTGGGTGCAATCATCTTTGATTTGCATCCTCACACCAACTGTCACGTTCATAGGGTGACAAAGGGGGGGAGGTGACAAAAGATGCTGCCATCCGATTCTTCTCGAACATATTTGGCGGTGGACACTTCAAAGATTATGTGCGTTCATTTGGCCTTAGTTTATTTCTCTTGTGCAACCATCTCTGGATATTTGCAGATTGGTGACATCACTTGTTTCGAATTGACCGCAGTCGCTGAAGGTACATGGGGACCAGTAGATAGATGTGGGGATGAGCAACCGCATATCGCTACTAGCAAGTCGCATCACATAGCTGATGAAAACTCCTTAAGGCTATCTGAACACCGACCAGTGCTTTCTGATGGCTCTGTCGCAGCATTGCAAGTTGTATCTGACGTTGGTGATGAGGGCAAGACAGTACATAATTCCTGCGTTGAAGAGTTGGCCGCAACTTTGCTAAGGAGAATGTCGATCAGTACAGGTGAATCTGTGGACAAACGAATAAGAACTTGCGAAGCAGAGGAATTAGGGTCTAAAAGCTTTGGGATGGAGGTAAGGTTTTCGATCCCAAGTCATAGAACTCCTGTTCCATTCTTGCGCTGCTTAGATATTACAAACTGTCAGTGCTGTCTACCAGAGATCACCGGAGTTCCTTGGTAGTTCATCGTGAGTCCTCCATCGACCTCGCTTGCCGCGTTAAAATGTAATGTGTGTCAGAGGTGAAGAGGGTGACCTAGATATGGATCATGTGAACACAACCAGGTAATGTCATGGAAGATCCCACAGACTGCGTTCTTAGGGCGACATACACATGATATAGGGACAATATTCGATCACTGGTCCAAGATGTGAAGACTCTTGAAGAAAAGCTATTTGCAACCCAAGTCGATGACGAACGACGAGCCCTGGAGGACGATATCACGGGGAAGGTGAGTGCGATTTGAGGTAATTGTCTGTCTTTCGTTCGGTATGGAGTATGCAAACTGTAGATTTTACTGGCGTATTGGAAAGGAATCTGTTCGGAAATCGAGCAAATAGTAGAAAAGGCAAATCAGCCTTGCTATTTTCTTGAATGCTGCGAGCTCATGTTCATATCAACCAGGTGATACGTCGGATTGTAAATGACGGGAGCATAAGCCGTTCTGAGCAAGAAGAGCGAAGCAAGGTGAGTAACCCTACTACTGGACTAAAGTTGTTGTGGACAATATGCACCAGAATTTGCAACAAGACGGGATGATTCTGGAGAAGGCAACTGCAGCGGCCTCAGACGATGATCAAAGTCATTTGCGGCGGTAGGTGTCATCATTTACAAAGGTATCAGGAAATTGCTGAGTCTGTTCTTCTGATAGTATTTTGGCCGATGCAGAAGCTGGTATATCTAAGTATGAATTGCTCCGTGGCAGTTGAGCTGATACATCCCCCACCGTGTCTGGTGGGGTGCATAAGAAAGCATGATAATTCTGGTGTCTCAAAGTTGCCTAAAGGGTGTTGCTTTTCATGACCTTCAAATCGTTTGGGTTGTGACTTACTCGTGGCTCGGGAAGACCGTTGTGCACTGTATAACAACTGTTACCCAAATTCACTAAGACCACCTAATAGTAGTTGTGATTTACATGATGTTTTCGCGTCTGAGAGATGTTCGTATCTGCAATATGTGATGCAGTGGCCACCATGGAGCTTTACGGTATAAGCGCAGTTGGTGTGACCAATTTGAACTTCTCCTTTAGCAACCAGCGACCGCACCATTTGTGACACACTGAAAACGCGTACTCCGACAACCAAGCAACATGTATCACTGCTATTCTACGAGTTGTCATGGCAGGACGCTTCACAGGCTATAGCTGTAGAATGGAAGCTCAATAGTCGACTAACAGTTTCCGTCGGAAAGGACGCGGTGTTGTTTCAAGTACGACCTATTGTACTTGCGAGAAGGAGTGGGCGTTTACAGTCCGCTTGTTTCTTGTAATGATCTTGGAGCGATGCCAAGGAGGTGCAGAAGACAGCGATATGTTGTGTTTCCTCTCTTCGTCAATCGTGCCAAACTCGCGGTAGTACATGCTAGCAAGCGGATCGCGTGGCAAAGCCAACTCCACTTATGAGTCTTCTACTACGTACCACCCTAGACTTGACTTGGAGTCTTGAGTCCGCCTTGCGTGCATACCCCAATGATCGGAGAGTTAGCCTCACTACCATCGTCGGCGTGCTTTGGAACACTTTCCAGATGATATACCACATTAACGAACCAGCCGTGGGTTGTCATCCTGTTGGAATAACTTGAACTTGATAATAACTTGATAATGTCATCAACTCTGGGATTCAAGTACTGGCAGGGTCCAAAGGCGGACCGAAATACAACCGATGCACAACTATGTAGGACACGTGTTAGGTGCACCTGGCCGTCGTATTCTCTATTCCCGCTCAGAGTCTAATTCGCATCCCTTCATTTGTTCTTGTCCACATATCTCTACTCCAACTGAAGGATAACCAGCTTTCCGCCTGCCCGCAGTAAGTAACTCCGCCCTCTCCAAAGTTGTGGTAATAAATCCATTGGCTCCCTTCAGATTGAAACGTAATGCGCTTGATAAACGTCCGTGTCTTCCTTGACATCGAGGAGGGGAAGAGAGTTCCTCCAGACACCAATGTCCTCGAGCATTGTAATGATGAACAACTCGCAAACATGAAATATGCTATCCTGTCACACTGCTGGGGTGCAGCCATGGAGGAGATAAACTTTAGAGAGGTGGAAATGCTGTTGAAGATGGGCTCTTCTGATCGGAAGAAGCTCCGCCAGCGGCGCGGATACCAGAAGATTCTCAAGAGCTGCGAACGGGCGTACAAAGACCAGCTAAAGTGGCTGTGGGTGGACACGTGCTGTATCAATGCGGAGAGCAGTTCTGAGCTGTCTGAAGCCATTAACTCAATGTTTCGGTGGTATGAAGGCTCAGAGAAATGCTACGCCTACCTCCACGACGTAGAGGCGGAAAAATTCCCTACCAGGCGGAACGAAAAGTTGGGCGAGTCTGGTGGGTGGCCGAAATGGTTCTCTCGCGGTTGGACTCTGCAAGAGCTCGTCGCTCCTAGTGTAGTCCAGTTCTTTAACCAACATTGGCAGTTTATTGGTGACAAGAACCGGCACACGCACACTTTGAAAGAAATAACACGTATCCCATCGTGCATTCTCCAATATGGGCTTGATGCTGATCGTCTTAGTGTCGCACAGATCATGTCCTGGGCTGCAGATAGGAAGACGACTCGAGTGGAGGACCGCGCCTATTCATTGCTGGGGCTCTTCGGCGTGCATATGCCGATGCTTTATGGAGAGGGGAAAAATGCCTTCCACCGCCTTCAGCTGGAGCTGATCCGAACGACTAATGATCACAGTGTCTTTGCTTGGGATCGAAAGGCTATGGGATGGTCTGGCAGTGTACTAGCTGACGACCCAGGCTTCTTTCGAGATTGTGACGATGTCGTGAAAATGGAACCTGACGAATACCTTGATGCGCTGAAAGAGGGAGGAGAAGAAGTGCACACTACCCTAGAAGAACCCCTCCGCACATACTCTGTCACAAATGCAGGGATTCAGATATGGCTACCCCTGAAACGCTCTCGCGGTTCACACTCACTCTTTGAAGCGCGACTGGCTTGCCGTCGCTCTCTCGACTCGTCTCCAATAACAATCATGTTGGCGTCATTTAAGTCGAACTACTACAGACACTTTGGCCATTTCCAGACTATTCATGGTGCAACAGCAGAGTTTCGGCTCATCTACCTCGCCTACCGAGAAGAAACCCGTCGCAAGGACTGCACATTCAAATTCGATGACCGGGCTATCACATGCGAAGGGTTCGTCCGCAGGTGTGTCTTCCCAAGGGAAGTGGGTTTGACAGGCAATTCCCTCACCTTGTCAAACATCCACCATTCGGCCAGCATAGTCTACGCCAACAGTAAAACCAATGCATGTTTTGTAATTGCTGTGGGGTACTGTTTGGGCCACGAATGGGCACGCGTCATCTTTGATCCGCCCGCTGAAAAAGCGACCTTACAACGTCCCCCTGGCATCTTGGATCCGTCGTGGTATGCTTATGTCGAACAAGCGTATAGTCCCACAACAATAAGTCCAGGACACACGCATTGCATTGTTCAGGCACGATCCTCAGCTGTTACACATCTGCCTGGTGAAGGCGGGTTGTGCTTAATGAAGCATGCTCACCTCCCGCGATCTATCAAGGGTGTGCAGATTTTTTACCAACGCCTTCCGCAGCCGAGCACTTGCTTGATCACAATTGATATTATCCAGTGCACTGGTTGTTGTGTAGCACCTGATGCGTGGCAAACATTGGATGGAGTATGGTATTTCTTTTACTGGGTACGAGACTGATGTTGACGCTACCACAGATCACTGCGAATGGTCCCAAAACGCTTGGTTTAATGATGGACACTACTCTTTCGAACTTCCAAGTGAAGCAGAATGCAATGCATTGCTTACTCGTTGACACGGTTCCTACTCGCTTCACGTCTGCCGTTAAAGGGCCAGCAATGAAAGTTAGTGGCCAAAGGGAATCTTCCTGTCGTTTGTCTGATGGGGATAGTTAGGTGACTATGGCAGGTGGAACACTCTTTCCTTCGAGCGTGAAGGAAATATATTTGAGGACATGAAAATACTGGCCACTGAACTTCAAATTGATCCTAAAGACACCGTTCTTCGACCTATCGAACACAAGATTCATCACGAAGACAGTGCAGAAACAGAAGTGAATACTGTGGACAGTGTTGGCCATAATCGTCGGCTAAATCAATGGGAAGGTTTAATTCTGCATCATCCGAGGGGCCTATCACTTCCAGTCCGCTCGCATGTTTTCAGTTTAATGAAGGCCCTATCGCGTCGGCTCGACGGTAGATCCCTGATCACGACGGTCGTCGAGTGTTCGGAATGCTATGGTGCCCATGCTCAAGGTATTATCGGAATGCCACCAATGTGGTCTAAACATGGTGACTGTAAAGATAGTGAGTTTTTCTTTCATAGAAACATAATTTATTCTCAGTTCTGCTCCAGATGGGTCCTGGAGCAAGCTTCCCATTACCACGCCTCTGTTTGTCCCAATGATACCGTTGCTGTGGTGCGGAGAAAGAGTTGACACCAACACAAGGACTCAGTTTGAACGCATCCGGTAAGTACGATATCACTATACGTGGTGTCTGCGATCAGCAATTGCTGATACTGAGATAAACTTAGGAGTCACTTTCGTGTGTTGTTGTATTCAGTTCGTCGTCCCCTATCGTATCATAGACCCAAGAACATTGCTAAAATAAGGTTCCAACAGCGTCTACACCCATCACTTGGATGTGACGAAGAACGTTCGGTGAGTGCAATTTAATTGAAGCAGGGGTTGAACTAATTTCATGCAAACAGACCGATAACAGCAAGAGCAGGGCGGAAGAAAGCCAGACAGCCATGCAATTTTTCAGGGGTATATTTGGTGGTGGATATTTTAAAGATCATGTATGTGCTCATTCCGCCATTTTGATGTTCTTGTACCACCTCTACGTGAAACACCCCAGATCGGCGACATATCTTTAGTTGAGCTGAGAAAAGCTCTAGATGAAGCTCACACAGAGTTGGAAAAAGGAGCGAAGGGACCTTTGAGAAGTGCCATCAGCCAATCAGACTGTGTGGATACTGAGGACTTGCATGCAAGACAACGAAGGTTTTCAGACAGCCACCACACGAGCCTTCACCAACCCTCAAGTTCTGAGGACTCCGAGGAGGTCGATATGGAAAATGATTCTCGCATTGAGTTCTTAGTGGGAAGCCTGATGAAGAAAGTGCCGATGATAATGGGTGGGGTTGTAGACCTGAAGATTTGGTCTGTTCTGAAGACAAAGATATACCACGAAGCAGAAGGACTAAGATCCAAGAGCTTCGGTGCTGAGGTAGGTTGCATCCTCGTCACCTAGGAGTCTGACCCCATCCGTGCCGAACAGCTTCTAGATGTCATAAGCGCGATTTACCAAAAATCGTCAGAGTTTGTATATTTCATTGCTGTCACTTTCGTTGTTTTCATGGTTATTGTATCGCAGTGGAAAAAAGCATGCTCATGTGAACGACCTAAGGTGAGCTGAACTGGTACAGAAACACCTTTGGGTATTCTTTGACAACAAACTATTGCTAGGCCCGCTATTAGATTGTTGGTGCACGAAGTAAAGACTCTTGAAGGTAAACATGCCATAGCTAGAAGCGAGGAGGAAAAACGAGTCTTAGAGGAAGATGTCACGGGCAAGGTAAAAGTTCTGGTCAATATTTATTATATATTTCACTGGGTGTTTGCGTGCTATAGATCTTATTAGCGTGTTGGTGTGCGATACGCTCAGAAATCGAGCAAGTCATAACCAAGGTAAGATAGCTGTTTCACTCCCTAATCGCCAACTCACGCAGATCAGGTTGTGCGTCGGATTGTGGCCGATGAAAGGGTAGATCAGGGTGTACGGAAGGAACGGGCTGAGGTAAGGGAGTCCGCATGTAATAGAAGCAAATTGGTTAAGAGTGCCGTCACCAGCGTTTGAAGGAAATTGGAAGGATCCTCAGGCAGGCCACGGTGGACGCCCCACACTGCGACCAAGGACATTTGCGGCGGTGAATATTGTTGTGTCCTTTCGGAGTCAATACACTGGCTGATTATTATATGTGACCTGAATTAGAATCATGGTTGATGCTGAGGCAGGTACGTCCAAGCACGACTTGCTGCTTACAAGTCGGACTGGGCAGCGCACACTCCCGTTCTAGACAAAACTGCAGATGAACTGACCCGTACAAGGAAGAATTAGAAGACACAAAATGGAAGATGAGGGCCACTCACATCGATTCATTGTATGTAGCTAAATAGCACAGTATGTACATACCTATTTAAGTCACGATGGACGTCGACAGGGCCACTTCGATGTCTACTTTACCGTTTCTCGTTTATCCACCAATCAGATAACCAGTCAAGATGGTTTGTGTATAAGTCACAATGGGAAAAGGTCGAGATCGAAAATAGCAGGCATTCTGCCGCGTGTCCATGCAATTATTACTTTGACTTCACCACTACATACGATTCTAATGCTGAGTTCGAAGTTGAAGAACTCGTCGACAAGCAAACCGTTCTAGTCCAGGTTACCAATAAGCCCTCCTAAAACCAAGTCGTCCGATTTATAATGATATTCTTGTCACCACTTCGACTTAAATTCAAGGGCTCGTTTTCTCGTTACTGCGGCAGTTATGTGACAAGTCCATTGAGAACCACCTTATACCCTTTGACACACTGGACATACGATGCTTCACAGACAGAATTTTCCGAGGTCGGTCAAATTCAAACCTTCTACCCCGCGGCCATATGTTAACTTAGTCCCCACAGCATTTCATAGATTTATCCAACCCTAGGTCACGAAAAAGATCATATGAATGTCAACTCCGCAACAAATCTGGACAGTATACTGGCAGGAGAGACCTCGTATGAAGGCAATGTCAGCATATTGGTGTCTGGCAAAGTTGTGAGATGCCCATACCTTCCATGGGACTTCGTGGTTCCATCCGACACCCACGGGTATCGTGGTCGTAGCACAAGGGTCCAAATGGTCAAGGTATTCCCGCCCTTCTGAGGCCGTTGCGGCTTTGAGAAGTCATTCTCGTGTCGTATCGGGTAAATCTCCACCCCGACGAGTTCGCTTCATCAATGCTAGTTTTGCCCATGGACGTCGGTAGGTTTCGGTTCTTTTTCTGATCTTTGAGTGTGCTTCGGTTGCGACGGCCACGTAACATCCCTATACACAGGCAAATAATAGGTGTCTCTATCAGGGACAGGAATAAATGTCCTCGTTTTCCATGGTCAACCGTCGTGCGTTCCTTCCCCCCACCGGCTCTTGGCCAGAACTACTGCCACCTTAGCACCATTCCCTAAATTTGTAAAGTATTGATGAGGCTCCGTGTTCCTTGACACGCTCAGGATGCTCCCTTTTCTTTTCTTTGTCCTATTCTTGTTTACCTCTTCACGTCCTGTTTGGGCTGTCTCACTGCAGAGAGATGCTACCTTATCCAATGATATCCTCTCTGTCCTCGTTGAGGCAACTGATTTGGCTGGCTCTTCTAACTGTCAATCTAGCTGCTTCCCCGCCCTGGGCTTTGTTATGCCGGAACAAATTCCTGAATCCCTCATCAACTGGTGGTGTCCCATGAACTGCGAGCATGCTTTTATGGGATTCAGCTATGAAGTGACTGCATGTGCGTTGTTCTGGCTATATCTTCCGAGGTGACTGATGTGTTTGTACATGAAGGCCAAAGCCTTGATCAGCTTAAGACAGAATTCGCAGACATCAGGAACAACTTCAACTCAAGATACGTGCGTCTGTATGGTGCTTGCGATCGCTATGGCTTCTAGTGAATATATCCCTCGTCTTTCTCACTCTGCTAAGGCTTGATATCTGTGTTCCACAGCGACGACATCATCGAAGCTGCTTGGGAGAATACTCTTGGTGTACATGCATTGATTTGGGTGCGTTTCTATTTTTGTGCCTTTCATCTGCTGGCCTACGCTCACTTCTCCGCAAGTTTGGTTTCGACGGAGGCGATGAATGGATGTCACGACGAGACAGTCTTTTCGAAACTCTGCACACGAACCCCAAAGCCCCCTTCGTGACTCGGGTTGTCCAGTTCGGCTCAGAACCACTCTTCGACAATGTCTTATCCCACCAAGATCTCGCAGAGCAGGTCTTGCTTGCTAGGATTTTACTTGCAGATGTATGGATCCCTGTCACAGTGAGCGAGCTGGCGTATGGGTACCAAGAACGAGGTGGCGCCCAGGATGTGCTTGATGCGATTGATGTTATCAATGTGCACATGCTCCCGTTCTTTTCAACAGACGCTATTACGGGAAGTGCGGCATGGCCACTTGTGCAAACTGATATGGACTGGTTTATTAACCATGGAAAGGGAAAGAAAATGTATTTTGATGAGGTATGTTGCTGTATTGTGTCTAGAAAGAATGAAGTGGAGAAATTGGAGTGGTTTATGAGTACATGCTAATCTTTTAAACGTATTGCGGCCATTTATTTTTAGAATGGTTGGCCGTCGGTGACGTCTCCCAGTGTACAGAACAACACTCCCGATGCTGTAGCTAGCGTGGACAGCGAGCAGGTATGCGTAGCCACAGTAGCCACTCCTCAAGCCTAGACTCTTACTCTTTCGGATTCATAGGCCTACTACGAAATGCTGGACAGCCGATGCGAAGACTTGAAGAAAGCTCCTTTTGGTGGGGTTGGATGGTTTGCACATATATATTCTGACAAGCAAGAAGTTGGGTACGGTATATACGACGTACATGGCAAGTTAAAGTTTCCATTCAAACCGAGAACGTCGTGTTAAGTGGCTCGTGTGCACGAGGGGACTACGTACATGCCTTGTACTGCATGGGTTTCTACGGACCATGTCAGGTATATCGGACTCTGTACTACCGCTGTGGACTCGAACACTCCTATTATTTACAGTACATCATTATATTTACACGTGGTCTCAGATGAAAGGACTAACATGAAGGTAATAGGAAAGCAGACCAACAAGGTAGGTTTAGTACACCAATGGGAACACTTTGTAGGGTACCCGAATCGCCCAGTCTCTCCATGCCTTCCGAAGTGCCTCTCGAGCATTGCATCTTCATCGCTGGTGCGACGGGAGAAGTCCACCGGGGACAAGGAGAATGAAATAGCTCTCAATCCCCATACCAAGCACGTCAGCACATACCCCGGGAATAGGCCTGAACAAGCGACCATCCACGAGTTTTCATCGAGAAACCAAGAAAAAGGCTCATGATCCCTAAGTAGCTGGGATGTTGCACAATAGCGTATGGTCCAGACTTGATAAGTTTATGTTCGTTGCGGATACTCAACTCCAATCGACCCAGCACTCGGTAGCAAAAGAGCCGGAGGAGAGAACCAATGGCTATTAAGCAGCACCCTATGAAAAGTGTCAGAATCAGAGTAACGACAAGTGCGACAGCTAGGTCAGGCTGCTGGGTGTGTGCGAGCAGCCTGACCATACGTCGAGATAAGCTGGAAAGGCATAAGTTCATTGCTGTGGATATCAAGGCGATTTCCGCAAGCATCTATGCCCGTATCATCATCTTGTAAGATAGACACAGAGACAGGATACGGCGAAAGACATTTCTCCGTCCCACCAATGCTATAGACATTCTTGGGCTCCTTACTGCCGTTGATTCCGACTCAAGGGGTATTAAGTGCTCAGTTGCAGGAAGAGCTGGGTGTGGAGGAGTCAGTGCATGGTCGAGAATAGGTGAGATGGAGATCAGACAAAACGGTTTCTAGGAGGGCTGCATGATCACTTATCGCGAGACTCGAAAGTCGGGCCCTTTAATACCCTCATACGTGTGCCTCTGTCCTTGCAGAAGGGGATAATGTATGACGCCAAGGTTCGGGAGGATACAACCGGAAAGGATTCTGAGTGAATCGGTCCGTCGGGACAAGTCGCTCCTCTCATGTAGAATATCATAAGACAGAGCACCGATTGGAGAAACCCTTTTAAGAAGTTCGATCGACCAATTAGCGAGTACGAAGGTGAAACTATACGATTTAAAAGTTGTGCTTTGTTCATAGAAGCTTGGAATAGTGAGCGATGAGGAAGTTGATAAAGTGGAACCTGGAAACCTGCTTATTGATGGGGTAACTACTCGTTGGGCGGACCTAGGGCTTACTGTACAATTAGCGCTGAAAGCGTGCTTCCATCAAGGCTGGGCTGTTGGCAATTGAGTAGTAGTATGATTAGGCCGATAAAATACCTGAAATTGAAATTGGGTTTATATCTGCTTCTCGAAACTACGAGCAAAAGGGACAATGCGTGGACTACGTCAGTTGTCTTATGGTATTCCTTTGACATACCTTGATAGAGCTGACAAATCGTTGGGCACAAAAGACTGTAATGTCTATCAATACGATTAAGAGGCTGAATTCAAAGAAAAATTAACTCTGCAAGTGTAGGGAGGATGTAGCAACAGGGTTTTGGGTCCCGCTATAGGTGTACGCGCGAAAATATCTAGGAGGCGGTGACGGGAAGACAACTTACATGGTGCAAGTCGGGAGTCTCGTCGAATTATTTGACTAATAGTAGAGTGTTGCCTAGGATGGATTCTTTCCCCACCCACGCTCTCTCATAGTTTCCCAGACATCGTCCATGCCAGCAGATAATCGCTCACGCATGCTTTCCATGCTGTCGAGTGCGGGGCGCACATCGAGCGCAAATACGGGTTCGCCTTCTGGTGTGGACGGGGCTGAATAATAGTCAATCACGTACCGCACCTCCTCGCCTGTCCTTGGTCGACGGACTACCCAATCGTGGCGATCAAATGGGGGTTCCGTGCTATCCAATGCCGTCAGAAAGGCCTATCAGACAACAGGAGGAATACATACTTGAATCTTGCAGGAAGCAGCCAGCCCACAAACATCCAGAACCGTGCTTTGGGTGACATCTCTCCCGGTCGCCCCCTAAGCCTTGCGAGGTGTGGCTGGACGTCACCAGGCCTGTGTAAATCAGTCAGACACGTGTCCACGGATGCCAATTGCAGCATATTACGAACTGAGCGACACGCTTCTCCCATCTGAGCACCTCTTCCCATGCTCGCTCGTTCAGGAAATTGTGAATGTCCACCATCGTCTCGACGTGTTCGACGGGTGTCTCCCATCCCTTTCTAACCAATGCGTTGTAAAACTGCTGTGGTGATGGGTACTCCCATGTATGTGTGTTGCCACCCTCCGCATTGCGGGGAATGGATGACATCGTTCTGTCGGTCGGAAGTGGAGCGGATTGTTTGTGTGGATCGAGGGGAGATTGTGACAGAGAGGGCATTTGATTTAGTGGGTTCACATCCATCGAGGCATGGTCGACGGGGCATCCACCTCCGGGCTGTGACGATGAAGTATGTTGGACCGGACACCCGGAACCGGATGGAGAGGTTGACTGGTGCATCGGACAGGTTGAGCTCGTCGTTGAAGACTGCGACTGTCCCATTTTTCTTGGTGTTTGGGTGAAGAAGACAAGTCGGAAATTTGAGTGGACTCGGGTGATCACGTGAAGGATGAAAAGTCTGCCTTTCGTTGTCGCCGAAAAAAAGACCAGCCAAATGCTTCCTCGTCACCTGCGCAGTTTCGTCGTCGCACAGCGAATCCGTTCAGCGCGCGGACCATCCACGGCATTCCCACCGCCGTTTCGGATACCTCATCCATACTCCCCAGGATGTCGCTCGTTCCACTCTTCGCAGAGACGGCGGGATGAACTTCCGAAATCACCCTTCCAGACATTCGTCGAGGTCCTGCGAGAGGAACTCCGCAAGAATCGGGAGTTGCAGGACAACGTGAAGCAGCTCCAGGGTGACGTGGACAAACTCCAGGACTCGGAAGCGTTGAAGCGTGCAAGAGAGATGTATGAGCGCGCTAGGGTATGCACTTCTCATAGGACGAGACGATTCAGTTGATTGATTCGTATTCGTGTAGTTGACTTCGAGCATTAAAGAGAACCCGCGTTTGAGAGCCGCCGCTGACGAGCTCAAGAAGGCGGGGATCAAGGTCGGCGATGCGGTCTCAGAGGCACTCAAAACGATGGAGGAGAGCGAGGTCATGCGAGCCGTCAGCCAATTTCTTCCTATTCACCCCTTTACATACTCATGCTGCGTGTGTCCTTACGTGTATGCACACGAATCTGGGGCATGTGTCCATGTAGATATCTCGTGCGACATCTTCCATATCCACTACCATCGCCCACACGACCGAACCCATACGGAACACTGCCGCCTATAAAACTCTCGCCGAGACCCTCGTTGATGCGCTCGATGACTCTGGTTCAGCCAAGCATGCTGGCTTCGAGGACAAAGAAGCTCGGCGGCAACGACGGCAGAAGCGGCTTGAGAGGGCAGGACTCTCTGGGAGACGCGCCGTTTCTGAGAACCCAGAGTAGGGGCCACTTGTCTCTTAAATTGTCTTTCTGACCGGAATTGCAGGGCTGGTCAAGCACTCGTCACCATAAAGCCGTCTCCACGACAAGAAGCATGGGATAACTTCAAGGCAACGAACCCGTTGATGCAGCGATTATCCTCTCTGCACGCTGCCTACCAAGAATCTGAGTCACCCCTGATTACGCCAATACGTTCCGTCACTTCGACCATCGGATCGTGGTTCGAGGAGAACGAGGTTGCACAGGTCACGAGGATGATGAAGGGAATGGATCCGTACTTTTCCAGGGAGGCGTTCGAGAGAGAACTGAGAGAATATATCGTGCCAGAGGTCGTGGATGCGTATTTGACTGCGGATAAGGAGTCACTGATGAGGTGGTGTTCTGAAGCGGTCAGTATCAATCCCCTGAAACACTGATGGAGACTAACTCTTTTTTTGACAACAGACGTATAATGTCTTGTGGGCCACGATGGAACAATATCTCCGTCAAGGTCTCATCAGCGACAGCAAAGTTCTTGATATCCGACAAGTCGACGTATGTATTTCTACCTTCCAACTATTCTGCCCTACTTACAGCGGTCATCAATAGGTCTCGGACGCCAAAATTCTCGAAAACGAGATCCCCGTGTTCGTCGTGACCTTTTCCACACAAGAGGTTCTCCTCTTCCGGAACCCCGTCTCCCGAGAAGTCGTCATTGGCGCCGAGAACCGTGTCGAGCAGTGCATGTATGCAGCTGTGATAACGCGTATCGCGGAGGAGACTTCTGATGACTTGACGGGCGGGTGGAAGGTCGTCGAGGTAAGTGTCATCTACTCGTTTTGTATCTTTGGCTCACCAATACTTCCTCTTTGCTCTATGCAGATGGCACGTAGATCCTCGCGAGCATATCTCTAGCGTTCTCTGGTCCTGAACCTCAACGGTCATTCCACCACTAGACGCATCTGTCATTCGAACTCTGATATATAGCCAATATTTTCGCAGCATAATCATATCCAAACACACTACATAAACTCACCACTCACATGATCCCACCTTGCGTATCGTTATACCGCGTAAGATGAAGTACGTACACGTTTTGCGAGATCCTTAATGGAATGACACAGGGTTACTGGGGATACTGAGCGCAGACGCTGGATTGAAGTCGGGGGACTGAAATATCGCTCAACCAAGGCTAGGGTGATCACTAAGAACCGAAACTCAGATGACTACATACGTCAAGAATTTCCTTACTCTCCCCACGCTGGTGGACTGTCTGGTAGCCTTGTTCCGTGAATGAAGGATGCAATTGTGCTAGAAGAAACTGTAGCCTCCAGGCGGCATACAGAACAGGTGGGTTAAAAATATCGGAGCTGGACAACAGCTAGTGGGTGGTAATTGTTCTAAGTATAACGAACCGAGCGTCGTTGATAGTACCATCCACGGGGCCAATATGTCTTGGAAGGGAATAGCACCGCTGATGAGGACACAAAGTAGATATCTAGAACGGTATGGTAAATCCGCCGGGACAATGATGAGGTCACCTAACAATCGGGTCAGTTGACAACCTGAGGGCTGGCACGTACGAGAGTCGGGAGACAATTATCTGTCCGTGGCGGGGGGCACAAACATAACAGTAACTATGATGACTCCAGTCCTGCGCAAGTCTTGCGTACGCGAGGATGTGCCACTGTTGGCAGTATCGTCAAACTCACTCATAAGAGACAAATAATTCAGTGAGTAAGATCGGATCTGAAGCAGTCTTTCAGTGAGCATTGTGATGCAGCCTGAGGGCGCTATACTTAGCCGCTGGTTGTATTTTCCAAAACCACACGCTTATCAAAGGAGCATAAGTAGTCGATGGGCCTCGGAAGCTGCGACACACCCATGGTTGGTTCTCACCTTTGCTGACCAGACAACTTGAGTCAGTGTGGGAGCGACGGTGCTGGGAATCGAAGAAGCTCGTTTCTGCTCTCGGTCAGTTGCTGTCAATCAAGCATTCTCGATGGTTCATTTATCACCAACCCGACCATCTTCTGTTGATTGAGTTCTTCCTCTTTATTCCCGTCGGCCCATCACTTCAAGGAGTTAACCATGTAAGTGCTGGTTTCTGGGCTCGTCGAATATGTCAGAAAGCGCAGGGTGAATCATTACTAGCGCCGCAACTTATGTAACCACAAGCCCTCCAGACGAGTGCCTAAAAAGCTACTTTATGTAAATGCCGGTATTCTACTTACCGACATTGTGCTCACATTTATTCCATGTTCACAGTTCTATTCGCCACCCACAGACGCTGGAAGAAGACTAGCAAGTTTTAACTTAGTGACACAATTAAGCACTACAAAGACCACCTTTAAGGCACTTTAGTTCCTGACCTTGCTCTTTGTGACCGGACGACGTCTTATTCTTAGATTTGATGATCACGGTCTTAACGACATCTCTCCGCAGAGGTGGGGAACTGACTCCTGACGTTATGATACCGATACATAGTTCGTCGAACCATGATGCCAATCTCGAGTATTTGTCGCTTCACACCCCTGGTTACTCAACGACTGTAGTTCGGGTATCCTTCGTTTCCAACTATTCGGCATCCATGCAAACGAGACAGGTTACCACCTCCCCAGACGGGGATGAATATATACCCCCAGAGCTCCGAGTCAACCGCTGTGGGCTTCAGCTCCCTAATATCGTCACCTACAAACGCACCCCAAGGGTTGGCATTACCCCTATCTTGAAACATGCTCCTCACCACATTTAGCATGTTTCGTTCAGTTCTCTTCCTTCGGGTCTTGTTCCTCTTTCCTGCAGGCATCGTCCTAGCTAGCCCCATTGACCCTATCAATGCTATCACCTCCATTACCGCTGAAATTGATGCCTCGTTCACGTCCTCTAGTTGTCAAAACTGCTTCCCGGCCTTAGGTTTTTCCATGCCTGGGAACGTTCCCACCTCCCTCAACAACTGGTGGTGTGCGATGGATTGTGAACATGCGTTTATGGGCTTCAGTTACGAAGTCACTGCATGTACGTTGTTGCGGTGATATATCTTTGAAGTCGACTGACTTGTATGTAAGGTCAAAGCTTGGATCAACTGAAGGCAGAGTTCAGGGACATCAGAAATAACTTCAAGTCGAGATATGTGCGTTTGTACGGTGCTTGTGACAATGATGGCTTTTAGTGAATACAGCTCCTTTTATTCTTGCTGGTCGCTGACATATCTCTTTATAGTGATAGTGTCATCGAAGCTGCTTGGGAAAACACGCTCGGCGTACATGCTTTGATATGGGTACGTTGCTATCTTTACGCACCTCCTCTTTTCTGTCGTCGATCACATACTGACATCCCAGTAGTTTGGTTTCGATGGAAGCAACCAGTGGGAATCACGGAGGGACGCCCTCTTCCAAACCCTTCATAACAACCCTAAAGCTCCCTTCGTCACACGGGGCGTCCAATTTGGTTCAGAACCACTTTTTGATAATGTCTTGACTCATCAGCAGCTTGCCTCCCAAGTGCAACAAGCCAAGAGCAACCTCCAGGACCTACAGATCCCTGTAACGGTGAGCGAATTGGCTTATGGTTACCAGGAGCGTGGGGGTGCACAGGATGTGCTCGATGCAATTGATTTCATCAACGTGCATATGCTTCCGTTCTTTTCACAAAGTGCGACGACGGGTGATGCAGCATGGCCAATTGTGCAGAATGATACGAACTGGTTTATCCAACATGGGGATGGAAAGAAGATGTATTTTGACGAGGTATGTGGAGACTTTGGGTCCGGTCACGAAAGAAGGGCCGTCGTGGTTCATGTCGATCAATATTCTTATTGAAACCTTGCCCTTTTCTCTACAGAATGGCTGGCCCTCGCAGACGTCTCCTGGGGTGCAGCCCAATTCCCCTAACGCTGTGGCTGATGTCAGCAATGAACATGTATGTGCTACTATCTGCTCTTTTGAACCTAATCTCGTTCTTATTCTTCTTGACTTAGGCTTACTACCAGATGCTGGACAGTCGGTGTACAGATCTGAAGAATGCACCTCGCGGTGGAATCGGGTGGTTCGCGCACATCTACTCTGACAAGCAGGAAGTAGGGTATGGGATTTATGATGACAGTGGAAATTTGAAGTTTCCGTTCCAGCCCCGCACATCGTGTTAAGGGTCTCATATATACGTACGGGAGGGACACGTATCTTAGTTCATTCAATAGTGAATGACTACCTTTTGCATATACTAAACTTTTTTTGAGTTGTTGTATCAGTATTCCGCGTATCGGCATTAAGTCCGTTGTCACATCGCAAGAGCAAGGAGGTCCCAAAGTTAAGGCTGAGGATGGCTGGGGTACTGAGCTCGGCTAACATCATGCCAGTGGTATGGTGTTAGCCGGGCTGCTGTGTAGACTTGAGTTGTACTGGAGATGGTAGTGAATGCATAGACGTAGGATACACGACAAACATCATATATATGAGGTGAGGTCCCAAGATTAAGAGTGGGCTATGAGGTGGAGATTTGAGTGGGACATATGTGGATGTGGAAAATGCACAAATGACTTTGTGTATAATTTTATATATTTCTTTCCCCTCAGCACAACACCCAACATAATGTCCACAGACAGTGAGGAGGAAGCAACAAAGCTATTGGTACCATGAAGGAGAGGGAAGGGCTGTTCTATGAGGGTTGCATGTGAACGGAGTCAAGATACAGTAGACTACCTCACAATGCATATCAATGGGACCACAAAAGGTTCATGCATTAGGTGGTTTATGCAGATGTAGTGTTGGCTAGGAGCTCACTTGAGGGCGGAGTAAGAGATAAAAGATAAAATATTGAATGTACTTAGTGCCCTTTATCTACTGGGCTTATATACATGTTGTAGCTATTTTACTAGAATAGTCTATACTATTCTCTTTCCTTCTCGGGACACCCAGTACCGACTCTGCGATACCAACACTCCCCCTCAAGCCGAGGTCATACCCATCTCTGCGGTATGTCTCTCGTGCTTGTCTCTAGGTAGCACTTTAGTTAGTATATCAGTGGTTTGGTACTTATCTCTACAATGACACACTTCAATCCTCTTTTGGGTGATCTTCTCACACATATAATGGTGAGATATGTCAAAGTGCTTAGTTCTGGCATGGAACTGGGGACTGTATGCTAAAGCTCGAGCTCCTTCAGTATCTGTCATGATTTTAATTGGCTCCTTTTGTCTGTACCCTAGCTCAGCATATAGTTTCCTTAACCATATGCATTCTCGAGTACATTTGGCCAATGCAGCATATTCCGCTTCTGTAGTAGATAGTGTGATTAAGGTTTGCTTCTTCGAGCCCCAAACAATGGCTCCCCCTTGAGCCAGGAACACGTAACTGCTTATGGAAGTGTGGTTCTCTGTGTTGGCAAAGCTGGCATCTACATACCCTGTAAATATTTGGGTGGTAGTATTGCCCTTGTCTGCCCTATACATTATTCCATAATCCTTTGTGCCCTGTAGATACCTTAGTACCCTTTTGGCCACAATCCAGTGTCTGAGGTCTGGATTTGAGGTGAATGAGGCTAGTCTATTTATGGAATAGGCAATGTCAGGCCATGTGGCAACCGCAGCATACATCAGAGATCCAATCAAAGAAGCATACTTATTTTGGTCATATGATGCTTCTTTTTCCTGATCTGGAAACATCTGAACCTTCGTGTCCACTGGTGTCTTTGCACTGTTTGTGCCTTCAAGTCCTTGCACCCATAGGACAGTTTCAATGTACTTAGTTTGTCCAATGAATAAAGTCCCTTTGGTACAGTCTCAAGTGATTTCTATTCCAACAATTTTCTTGGGATCTCTGAGATCTGTAACTTTGAACATAGATTGTAGTTGTGATTTCAATGATGTCATAAGCCCCTGAGTTGACGTGAAGAGGAGGAGATCATCTACCCATATGGTAATGATTTCTATTCCCTCTGTGGTCCGTTTGACATATGCACAGGGGTCTGACCACAGGTGCTTAAAACCTGCATCTATTAATCACCCATTAAGTTCTAAGTTCCATTCTCTCCCAGACTGTTTTAACCCATATAATGTTTTTATTAGGTGGCAAACACGTTGTGTACCATCCTCAAAACCTTTGGGTTGCCTCATATACACTTCTTCTTTTAGTGTGCCATTTAGGTAAGCATCTTTGACATCCATTTGTTGGATTTCCCAGTCTTGGGACACTGCTAATGCTAATATTGCCCAGATTGTTTCTAGTCTCACTACTGGTGAGAATGTGTCTGTATAGTCCATTCCCAGTATCTGTGAGTACCCTTTTGCTACTAAACATGCTTTGTATTTTTCTAACTTTCCTTCTTTGCTGTATTTCCAAACTAGGACCCACTTATTGGAAACTGGTATCCTACCCTTTGGTAAGTCCACCAATTTCCATGTCCCCATTTGGTGTAGCTGATCTATTTCAGTTTTGACAGCTTTTTCCCACTCCAGCCATTCTGGGGATTTGTGCGCCTCCTTGAGTGTCTTTGGGTTATCTGGTGAGCTGACACTTTCATTTAGTGCCACATATACTAACTCTACTTGTTCTTCAGAGCTGTCTGTGGGTTCATCCTCATCAGGATCCTGGCTTAATTCTGGTGAGTCATCAGTCTCTGTTTCTGACAACTCTGGCATAGGATCATTCAGTGCCTGGTAGTTCTTTACTACCTTGGGTCTGCTGCTTTTCCTTGGCCGGTAAGTGTCTCCTTCATTTGTTCATTTCTGTTTATTGATGCTGACCATTCCTTTGCTAGACTCTTTGTTAGTTACGGTATCTGGTGTGTCACTAGGCCTCAACTCCCCCTCGCACGGTATGCTGTCTGGTGAGTTGTTCATGCATCCTGTCATACTGACCAGGTTGTTTAGGAAACAGAAATTGTGTGAGGCCTTGATAGACCTCATGCATGTGTCATAGAACTTGACGGCATGTGGTCCATCCAAAAACCCTACAAAGGTATGTTTTTCTGATTTAGCATCCAATTTGTTGATACTAACTCCTTCCTTCATTATCCAAACAGGACAGCCAAACTCCTCCAGGTGAGAGACGTTGGGCTGGTGTCCAGTCCACCGCTCATAGGGAGCCGCTCTGTCAAGAGCGCGAGTGTGTGACCGGTTGCATACATATGTGGCATGGGCAACAGCCTCCAGCCACAGGAAATCAGGTAAGTTGTTTGCAATCCTCATTGCATGGGCTAACTCTCCTAAGGTTCAGTTGAAGCATTCAGAAATGCCATTCTGTGCTGGAGAGTATGGGACAGTGACTTGTAAGTCAATCCTGGTTTCTCTGCACCATGCTAACATTTCATTATTAACATATTCCTTTCTGTTGTCAGCCTGCACAACCTTTGTCTTGCACCCTAGCTGGTGCTCAAGATAGGTAAGATATTCTTTTAATTTATTTGATGCTTCCCCCTTATTAACCATGAACCGGATTTCACAGTATCAGGTCACATCATCTATGAAGGAAATATACCAATGTGCACACCTGCTTAAGGCTTCTGTCCTTGCAGGTCCCCATACATCGGTATGTATCATTTCCCCTGGATGTGTATTTCTTTTTTCTGATGTTAATAGAAACAGTATTCTAGATTGCTTAGCTTCAATACACGCAGAACAATCTACAATTGGAGATGGCATTATGGTAAGTCCATTGACTAACTTATCATGTTGGAGGCGTTGGAGTCCTTTAACTCCAATGTGTCCAAAGCGCCAGTGCCAGTCTTCCCAGGTAACGTGCCTGGTATGTGTGCTCTTCAGGTATGTGCCTGTGCATGTGTAGTTTGTATATCCCATTATGTAGTTTAGCTATAGCGAATAGATTTTTATTTTTGTCATATAATTTCACTTGTCCTCCCCCTGAGATAGAGAAGCTGCCATCTTTATCTAGGCATGTTAGCGAAATTAAATTATGTACAGCGCCTGGAGTGTACAGTACATCACGTAAGGTAATGACAGAAGTCTTATTACCCATGTGTGCCTGTAACTCAACAGTGCCAGTGCCATGGGCTATTATGGCATGGTCTCCTATTCCTCAAATTGACTTCTGTAAAGGGGTCATATCCATAAATAGTTTTTTATCATTTGCTGGGTGTACTGTACTTCCAGAGTCAGCCACCCATGTGTAAAATTCAACACGCTCATCTATTCCCTTGTAGGATACATTGTATGAGCTATCATATGTACTTCTACTGTTGGATGTCCAATTCCCATCTGCGAGCAGTACTTGCTCATCCTCCTGTATGTCATGTGAATTTAGTGTGTGGTCTGGTCTGGAGACAAAATTAGCCTGCCCAGACTTGGCTTGTTTAGCTGGGCCACCGCTGTTCTTCTTCCAGCAGTTGTCTTCAGTGTGACCAGGTTTGTGACAATAGCCACATTTGGGTTTCCCCTTATGACAACATTTGTCAGTAGTGTGGTTATCTCTACCACAAATACTACAAGTTGATTTAGTAGATTCCTTCTGCTTGTTGTTTACTTTCTGTTGAATAAATAATGTTTGATCTTGCAGAGTTCCCTTCCTATGTTTGAATTCATCCACGAGTACTGCAGTAAGTTCTTCTACAGTGACTGATTCCACTCCTTTACCAGCAATCCAGCCTGCCATATATGATGTGGTAAATGTGGTCCAAGACTCTGGCATGTTTAGTAATAGAATGTCTTTGAATTCATCATCAGGCATGGGCTTTCCCATGGCTGATAAATCATTCCTCATTCTCTTGAGTTTATTGATGTGGGCTGGGATGCTATCACCCTCAGGACATTTAGCATTCAGTAGTTCTCTCTTTGCAATAAGAGCTGTTTGAATGCCTTGTGTCTGATGAGCTAGCTTCAGGCTCTCCCACATCTGAGCTGCCGTCTTGGCATGCATGACGTGATCCATTTGCTGGTCATCTATATTTGTTAATATCAGGGTCTGCATGATTAGATCTTCTTCTTCCCACACTGCTAATTCAGTTTTGCTATTGGGGTTGTCCTCTATTTCCTTTGGCTTTGGGCAAGTGCCCTCAGCATACTTAAAGACCTTGTGCAGGCATAGAAACTTTTGCATTCTAATTTTCCATGCATGCCAATTATTGTCTTTAAGTGTATCTACTTTGTAGGACAAGATTGTGCCAAGATTTCTTACTTGAGTGCTTGCCCCTTTCATGTCATTGGTCATGGGATTGATGATTATGAAATCATCTGCTGCTGTCCTGGACATAGTTGTGGGATGGTAAGGTTAATTCTTTTTAGTAGGTAGATATAGATGGTGAGCTCTTGGTTACAGTGCAAAGGAGGGGCTCATAACCTGTTGGCTAGGAGCTCACTTGAGGGCGAAGTAAGAGATAAAAGATAAAATATTGAATGTACTTAGCACCCTTTATCTACCGGGCTTATATACATGTTGTAGCTATTTTACTAGAATAGTCTATACTATTCTCTTTCCTTCTTGGGATGCCTGGTACTGACTCTGTGATACCAACATGTAGGAGCCATTTTGAGGGGCCTTGGGCAACTTGGGTTCATGCATCACCTGTTTTATGCATGGCTATGTAATGCATTTCAAGGCATTCAACTGTAACCAATATTGACCAGAGCCTTTGAAAGTGCATGTGATATTATTGGGAGGGGTTCTGGTACAGTAGTCAAGGCCTACTGGCTATCCTGGAGTCTGACTGGAGTGCAAGACTTATATAACACAAGATGAATTCCCTTGCTTGACCACTCTGGGACTTGCTTGATTTGTGGTGAAAGTGACCCACCACAGAAAATTCTGCCTCACAAGGTAATGTAGGGAAAGGGAATTGTTCACTAACTGTGGAGTGCAGGTGGCTCTGGACTATGCTGTAGCAAATATGGGTGCCTGCAGCACTCCAGTGATGCTGTGGGTGCAATAGTGACCAATCCTTTCTATGTCTGAAAAGACAGCAGAGGGGAGGGGCTACCAGCACAACCAGAATTACAGCTTATTCTGATGTGCCATGCCATCAAGCAAGGGTTCTGCCAGCATTCGAGTTTATTTACATAAGTCCATGATAGACAGGTCTCCAAGATGACCTTGAATTTCATACAGACAACTGAGAAGATGGAGTGAGGGTGAAAAGAAAGAAGGTAAGCTGGTCACAATCATCACATGTAAACTGCATGTAGTGGCATCTAAGTAAATACATGAGAATAGTGAGTAGGTTAAGCAGGTTTATGTCCTTCTTTGTGCCATTCAGATCAGTAAGATAACACTACTGAAAACCAAGGGGATTTCTTTGTATTGGTCTTAATCAAACTCACCAAACATAGACAGCATTTGGGGCCACATCCTCCATTGAAAGTTGGGCCCAAACCAGAGGTCAATCCAGTTATCACATCAAGTTGACAGCTTGAAAGTACATTGTATGGCAGAAGGTTTGGGCACAGTATATGGTACTACCTGGGGATCTCTGAAGGCCTGGCAGCAATACCACAAGTACTGAACATGATGACACCATCAAATTCAACCAACATCTTCCATGGCCACTTAGTCTCCCAAAGCCAAACTCTAAAGCCTGAAGGTCTGATAGAGGAAGATAAGTCATTTCTCTAAAATATCTGCCACTATTGCTGATGTTGTGGATGATAGCCTCCATACTTGTCCCCCTGCAAACCTAGTATATTAAATCCTGACATGTTTCAAGAGAGTGACATGTTAGCTCTCCAGGATGCTATCATGCTTGACTAGGAGCAAAGTCACTCACTGGATCAGTATTTTCCTTTTAGCAATCATGGCAGTTGCACAAGTCCATCTGGCATCTGGCATTATCTACCCTCAAACCCACAGCATCACCTCAAATGCTACATGTACTCCTGATTTCAATTGGATGAATAATCAAGAGCAGAGCAGTCCCTGTCTGGTAGTAGCATACATTTTAGCGGTGTGCATTGGAGACAGTAAGTTGCACTGCTGTCTTCCTGTTGAGTGGGGTAAAAACCTTTACTTCTTAAACAGCCTGGGTGTAACCTGCATTACCTCCAGGGGATGAGTATGATCCACCAAATGCAACAACAATAACACCTTGTTATTGGTATGTTATAAATGTTCAGTGTTCATTATCTACCCCTTTCATCAATGCATCAAAGTTCGTGGTCCTGCTATAACCTGATGATGGCATGTACATTGTGCCAATACATAAATGCATCATTGTCATTGTGTGTGACTATGAAACACTGTAGTGTAATTGCTGTGAGAGCTGACATGTTGTAATCAGATGGAGTTATTTCTCCCAAGTTTGTCCCTCAACCTACTCTGACAAGTTGGACCACATTCTAGTCTTGTCTATTTCAATGCTTAACATTCACCAGGTACTTTCCCACCAGTTATGCTTTGTTTGCAAATGAAATGATCCCATACTGGGCCTCTATCAATTGTAAGTGTGTATCATTGGATGTGCACCAGATTGTCATGTTTTATGCAGCCACAACATGGCCATTTGGAATCTTCAGTGTACTCCAAGCTCAAGACTATGCTAACAAAGGTGCCACACCTTTCTTCTTCTCTCCATGTTACTGAAGCAGAGCAAATAGGCATGCAGGATCTCACACCAAGTGTGTCCTCTACATCAAAGCTCAGTAACTTGGGTCCTATTGTTGGTAGTATTGTCGGTGGCACTACATTCATCATCCTTGCGTTTGGCGTCTACTACTTGTACAGACATCAGGGATGTGGCCACCTCACAAATGCCTCCCTAGAAGCTGATGGAGGGGTGAACCCTGTTTTGCAATTACCATTCGATCAGTCTATACTCTTGCAGTCTGAGGTATTCTCCCCTGCACATGTGTTGTACTCCACTGGAAACAGTTCACAGCCCATCCCTAGCATGACTGCTGGGGCACCATCTATGCTTGTGTCCTTCCTGAAAATGACATGTCCTCGCTGGACAGATGCTAGTGTAACAGGGAGTCAGTGGGGAGAAAGTGAATGGAGGACAAGGAGTAGTGGGGAGCAGTATGCCAGAAGTTAGAATATTGCAGGTTGGAATGTCCAGAGGACAGGCAGTGTTTTGCAGCAGAACAGGGAGTAGACACAATGCATGGTAGGCAGCCAGTGGGCCTCTTAAAACTGGGGTAGGTTGGACAACAGTGGACATCAGCTGGCAGCTAACACAGCATATTCCTGGACACTGTAAGCATTCCAGGTTTTATAAAGCACTTTTGTCAACTCAGTTCATGCAGACCAGGTTTCCCTGATCAGTTGGGCTGTTTTCCGTTCACCTGTTTGGGACTTGGAAGACTGGGGTTGTAGTTTGCAGTGCTTCTGTCCTGTTCTTCTTGACATGCACTTATTGCTGCTTGTACTCAGAGCCCTAGCATTGGTGACTTTGCACTTGGAGAAATAAACTGTTTTCATGCATAAATAGCATCCAGGGGCACCCACCACCCAGAGGGGGTGTATAATATTTAGATACACTGTACATATCCTTTGCACACAGCCATACATAGCCAATACCATGAACTTCTGGAAGTGAAGGTTACAGTGGCCACATCTATTCCCCTGTCACCCTCTGGTAGCTCTTGACTCCTAGGTAGTTCACTCCCATTTTCAAGGCTAACAAGTGTGGTCTTTGTCTGTCTTGTTTCATTTCTTCCCTCATTGCCATTACAGGTCAACATCCAATTTGATATTGTGAATTGCCCACATCTCAAGTCTTTGACCCACCTGTATGCTCCATGTTTCCCAAATGAAGCCTGACTTCCATGTCATTCAAACATTTCACATTTGTCTCAAAAGAAACCTTTGGTGAGCCCCATTTGGTTCCTCTTCCAAGCATTGTGCCCAAAGACCAGACATTCGCAAACTGATGATGTCCTGTACAGAACCCCACCAAGTGATGACCAGCTTGGACAAGAAGGTCATTCACAATCAGCAGGAGTTGCAACATTACCCCAAAGGAGATGCTGATCGGGCTGTGGCCCTTTTCATGCTCACAGACTCCTTGAATGACCAGTACTTGGAGAAAGGTCAGATGACCAACTTAGATGAGGCCATTTTCTTGCATCAGTTATCATTGGACCTCTGTCCAGCAGGTCATCCTGATTGATCAAACACTCTCTTTGACCTCACACATGGCTTAACCAGCCGCTACAATAAACAGGCCACCATACCTGACTTGGAGGAGTCTATCATACTCTACTGAGCTGCATTGGAGCTCTGTCCCTCGCACCACCCTCATCATGCCACCACTCTCAACAACCTTGCAGATTGTCTGAGGAAAAGGTTCATGAAACTCAGTGCAAATGACAATCTTGATGAAGCGATTTTGCTGCATTGATCAGCATTAAACCTTCATCCAGAGGGTCATTCTGATCGGTCGATCTCTCTCTATAACCTTGCACTATGCTTGAGCAACTGATATGACAAACAAGCTACTATACTCGACCTGGAGGAGTCCATCATGCTCAGTTGAACTGCATTAGAACTCCATCCCTTGGGCAACCCTCATCATTCTGCCACTCTCAACAACCTTACATATTGCCTGATGAACAGATTCATGAAACTTGATACAAATACTGATCTCGATGAGGCAATCTTACTGCATCAATCAGTATTGGAGCTCTGTCCAGCAGATCATCCCAATCAGTTAGACTCATTCTTTGATCTTGCACATTGCTTAAGCAACCGCTACGACAAACAGGCTACCATACCTGACCTGGAGGAGTCTATCATGCTCTACCGAGCTGCATTAGAGCTTTATCCTTCAGGACACCCTTCTTATACTGGCACTCTCAATAATCTTGCAGATTGTCTAAGGAAAAGGTTCATGAGACTCAGTGCAAATGACAATCTCAATGAGGTGATTTTGCTGCATTGATCAGCGTCGAACCTCTGTCCAGAGGGTCATCCTGATTGGTCAACCTCACTCTATAATCTTGCACTTTGCTTAAGTGACCAGTATGACAGACAAGCAACTATGATTGATTTGGAGAAGTCTATCATGCTTGGTCAAGCTGCATTAGACCTCCAACCTTCAGGCCACTCTCGTCATGCCACCACTCTCACCTTCCATGCTAACTGCCTGAAGGACAGGTTTAAGAAACTCAGGACAAGTGCTGATATTGATGAGGTGATTTTGCTGCATTGATCAGCATTGGACCTCTTTCTGGTGGATCATTCCAATCAGTGAACCTTGTTAAACCATCTTGTGTATTGTCTCAGTTCTAGGTTTGAGAAGCAACATACGCTGGCAGACTTGGGTGAACTCATCAGGCTCCATTGTGTTGTATTGGATCTTCAACCACTGGGACATCCTGATCACTCTACGTCTCTTGAAAAACTTCTCCTTCATGTTGGACAACAGCTCCAGCAACTTCACTTGATGGCTCCTTTGCTTGAGCAAACCGCATCAGCATTTCCTGAACCTGCACCCCTACACCCTGCCATGTCCATCCATGATATCATGATATGTGTGAGGGATCTGCTTGATGGTGAAGATATAGTAGACATGGACAAAATTGTGAACCTTGCACAGGCTTCATTAAAGCTCTGTCCCCCAGGTCATTCTGATCATATTACATTGCTTACCACTCTTGCAAGATCCCTTCAGTGCAGGTTCTGACAATGGGATGTCATCACTGATTTGGATGAAGTTATTATCCTGTATCGAAGGATATTAGATGCTTGTCCATCAGAGAGTCCTGCCTATGCACCATCTCTGCACACACTTGCATGTTGTCTGGCAGACAGGTTCACTAAACTGGTGAGAATGACTGACCTGGATGATGCTATCAAGTTCGAACAGGCTGCATTGGAGCACCGTCCACCAGGTCACCCCAACCATATCGAGTTTCTCAGTAGTCTCACCTACTTTCAACAATTGAAGATGAAAAGGCAGGATGCAACTCCTCAATCAGCACATGACCCAACCACTAGTTCATGGATAAAACAACTTATTGGAGATGTTGTTTCTGAGACTCTGAAGGATATTCCTCCCCATTTGCTAGACACCCACACTGGTGTGCTGTGTGACCATGACTCCTGGGTGTCACATTTCAAGAAAAGCCAGGAATATCATAAGCTCTTGTTATCGGCTCCAGCACTCAACACCTTCCTCCCACCTAGTCATATATGTGATGTGGTCTCTACCTATTTCCAATATGTTACACTGTCCCATCGGTGGGAAAAATTTGAGCCATTGTTATGGGATATCAAAGGTCAGGTCATTTATGACTTGGATTCTGTACATGGTGTCTTGAAATTGGAGGGTTTCTGTCTTACCTCCGGTCAACATGGATACCTGTGGGCTTGGAGTGATACCTGCTGTATAGATAAAGAAAGCAGTGTGGAACTCCAAGAAGCAATCAGGTCAATGTTCTCATGGTATCAGAGGTCAGCCCTCACTATGGTCCATCTTGCTGACATCTCAGATACTGATGTGTTGAACAGCAGTGGGTGGTTCAAATGCAGTTGGACTCTTCAAGAGTTGTTGGCACCAGCAAATATGTTGTTTTTCAGACAAGATTGGTCACTCTACAAGGATGGTACCTCAAATCACAAGGAGAATAGCACAGTAATCCATGAATTGGAGCAGGTGACTGGCATTGTATCAGGACATCTCACTCATTTCTGTCTGGGCGTGGATGATGCACAATCAAGGCTCCAATGGGCATCCATGCATTGTACTATGCAGCCAGAAGATATAGCATACTCTCTTATGGGAGTCTTCAATCTCCACATACCTGTCCTATATGGGGAATCTGTGGAGACCACCATTGGACATCTACTCACAGAAGTGATTTCAAAGTTGGATGACACATTGATCCTGGATTGGGTTGGGCAAGCCTCCTCATTTCACAGTTGCTTTCCTGCCACCCTTGCACTGTATCAAATGCTTCCTGCTTTTCACCCATTTTTGGCAGATCCTATCTCATGCTCATCCATGTGGTGTTACGACCAAGTCTCACATGTATGCTTCTTTTCCTCTCTGTTTCATTACCATCCAACAGACACTTTGTGGACATCCATTGTACGTTTTCCTTTCCATTTCTATTATGTTTTACTATACACTTGTACCAGGAAACTGCCCTTCTCACCTTTCTGGCAGTTTACCCCTAGCTTGTCATGTGATCACAATGTGATGTGACACAGACATCATACTTACCTCATAGAGCAATCCTGATGGCCTAGTCATCATGGGATGGACCGATTGGTTTCTAGTACTGTAACTAGATGTATTCTGACCACAGTAGCCGCAGCACGTCTACATATGGATTTTGCCTTGTAGTATATAAACCTGAGAGTGGAAGATGGAATCCCCATCTTTTGTCTCCTTTGCAATTTATCCCTCTACACTTACTCATACCAACTGAGGACAACAAGCCTCTTGAGGTTCTGAACCAAGGGTACTCAGTTGCAAGGCTAACGGAACTCTAGACTCTAGTATAATGGTTGCTGACTGTCTAGGGTTAGGGTCAGAGCATTAGGTGCCAGTTCTGAAGGTGTTACGGGTTTCCACCATAACAGAAGATGAAAGATCATTGTCAAACATCACCATCCTCCTATGGTGACCCTCTGGTGTCTTCCTACACCAGTCACCCCTCTATGACTCTTCGTTGTATGTCAAAACCTCTGTCAGCCCTGTGCCACAGTCAAACCCCTATACCGGCAGTAAGGTGTAGTCACCCATTAACAATCACAACAAACCTCTAAGTGCTACTTACTCGCACAAGCCATATGCACTAGTCACCCTCTTCCTAGCCCACCACAGTTAGAAAGTATTACGTCCAGTTGAGCTCTTCCTCAGGAAAGTTCTGACCCCCTGTCCCCAAGCAGACAAGTCACCCATCCAAAGGCTTTGGTCTAGGACTTACCACTCCCTTGCCACCGATCTCACATGAGATGGCTGACAACTCTACTCCCGAAACCGAGCAGCACATACCCGGTGTTTTCATTGCTGGTACTTCTTCCCCTATCCATATAGACATTGATCCAGCAGCTGGATTGGACTTCTCTTCTTACAGAGAACCGAAGGAGCCCAACTTGGATAATGACTCCCTTGAAACGCCTACCATTGATCCATTATTGCACTCGATAATCTCTGATATTCCCATCCCAGATATTAAGCAACATGTTATGGCTGACCAATTAGCAGAAGCCCTCAGGGGCACTGCCATCAAAGACCCCTTTGTGGGGCAAAGGCCATCACCAGCTGAAATTATTTACTGGTACTGAATGCAGGTATTGGCAACTGCCAAGAAGGGTAAAGGCCACACTCAAGGACCCAGAGGTAGTGGTCACGACTCTACGAGTGATGGTAAGGCCAAGGGCAGAGAACTGGGCATGAACAAGCCCACCGTATTCGATGGCAACCACCAAGCGTATTCCAGATGGATAGTATTGGTAAAGGTATACCTTGGAATGAATGCTCACATCTATGATACAGACAAGAAAAGGATCGGCTTTGTCCTTTCCTTCATGGACAAGGGCTCAGCCCTGTCTTTCAAACAATCATATGTCACCAATGCAACTACCAGAGATTACGGTCTCCACTTCTATGACTCATTCAGGGAGTTCGAAAAGAAGATGGAAGACTGCTTCCAGATAGGCGACATAAAGGCACTGGTGTTAATCACACTGTCATCCATACAACAAGGAAAGCATTCTCTCAATGAGTACATTACTAACTTCGAGAATCTGCTAGCGCAAGCCGGTCTGCTAGAAGATGATACAGCAGCTGCAACCTTTTTTGGCAAGGGGTTGCACCCCTCAATCAGCTGAAGAATACTCAGACTGGGGTTAATCCTGTCCACTGTCTCTGAATGGAAAGAGGCAGCAGCTAGGGTAAGAGCATCAATGGTGACGTTGAGGATGTACAAAGGCAAGGCCTCTGACTCCAACAAAAATTTCCTGTGGAAAAATGAAGGCTACAATGCCAAACCCAACCACTACTCACAACAGAAGGACCCAAACGTGATGGACATCAACTCTGCAACCAAAGACAGTAACTGGAGTAACAGCAACAATTACCAACAAAGAGAAATGAGGGTGTGCTACAATTGCAACAAAGAAGGCCACCTCGCCAGGGACTGTTGGGTGCCCAAAAAGGATAGAGGAGCAAGGATTGAGGAAATAAAAAGAGAGTTGGCATGTCTAGAAAGCAAGGACACACCCTCTTCCTCTTCCAGTGCATCCTTGAAGGATTTTAAAGGGGCAAGCTACTGCCATGGCTTGGGCCCCCACTTCTGACCAAAATTGTACACTAAGTATAGGAATTGTTGAAACAGATGTGAATGTTGCCTACAAATATGAAAACGATTTGTGTGTCACATCTATCAATGGATTGGCCTACTTAGTGGAACGTGGCAACTCACCAATCAAAACCCTAATTGACTCCAGTGTGGAAACAAATATTATTGATCAAAGAACTGTAATGAAGGAATGCCTGTCAACATGAAGAATCAAAAAGATGTGGAACCTAAGAAGTGTAACGGGTAAGACAAACCAAATGATCGATACTATCACCACCTTCGTTGTGAGAATATGGGGAAAAGAAATGAGAGTTTGCACCTACATGGCTACAATGGGTAATGGAGAAGGGCTCCTCCTTGGGATGCCTTGGTTGAAGGAACACAACCCCATTATTAATTGGCTAACAAGAAAACTCATTTCTTGGGGAGTACAGGACCCCACCCCACCAAAAGTAACAAGGACCTCGATTTCCACTGAACTTGAAGCGTCCACAGAAAAGAAGGAAGTACTACTTCCAGAAGAATACCAAGAGTTTGCAGAGGTATTCTCTGAGAAAGATGTCCCCCTACCAGAACACTGACCTTTCCTAGACCACAAGATCAAGCTAAAGGAAGGGTTTGTACTGAAGAAAGGGAAAATCTATAAACTGACCCCAGACCAGCTCACCGAGTTGGATAAGTATTTAGATGAAAATCTGGCTTGCGGAAAAATTCGCCCATTGAAATCCCCACAGGCCACTCCCGTCTTCTTTGTAGAAAAAAAGGACAGAAAACAAAGACTAATCCAAGATTATAGGTACCTAAATAAACATATGGTACTTGACTCCTACCCGCTCCCTGACATCAAGGAGCTGCTAGACGAACTTGCCGGCTCAAAATACTTCACCAAGTTTGACATTTGGTGGGGGTTTACCAATATACATATCAAAGAAGGAGATGAGTGGAAAGGAGCTTTCATGACTCCTAGAGGGCTTTTTGAGCCCCTGGTGATGTTCTTTGGACAAATGAACTCACCTCCCACTTTCCAGAGATACATGAACACCAAGTTCGGTACCATGATCCACAGAAGAAGAAGCATCATTTTCATGGATGACACCACGATCCATGGAAGGACAAAACAGGAACTCTGAGAAAGAGTCAGAGAATTCTTGTCGATCACAAAAAAGGAGAACCTTTGGTTAAAAATATCCAAGTGTACTTTCAAAACAGAAGAACTGGATTTTCTAGGGTACGTCATTAAAAAGGGATCATACAAACCCTCTCCTGTGAAAACTAAGGCTATTAGCGGATGGAAGACCCCATCCACGCTAAAAGAGTTACAAAGTTTTCTAGGGTTTTGCAACTTCTATAGGATGTTTGTACAGGGCTTCTCCCAGATTGCCTGACCCCTTCATGACCTTAGCAAGAAAGACACTCCCTTTATTTGGGGAAGAGAACAGGAAACCACTTTCAAGTCACTCAAGGCCAAACTCACTTTGGAACCAGTTTTGTGCCTACCAGATCTCAAGAAGGCTTTCGTAATCCATACCGATGCCTCCAGGCTCGGCACTGGAGCAGTACTCAGCCAAGAGGGACCAGATCAAAAACTACATCTGTGTGCTTTCCTCTCTCAGTCCCTGACAGGGGCAGAACAAAATTACCAAGTTTATGACTTGGAGCTACTAGCAGTAATATGTGCTCTCAAGGAGTGGCAGACTTACTTGCTCACACCCGTGGCACCAATGATGGTCTATACTGATCATCAAAATATGATGTATTTTAGAGAGCTGCAGAAGCTAGTGCCTCACCAGTCCCGCTGGCAGGCAACCCTTCAATCTTTCCCCCTACAGATGATCTACATTAAGGGGAAGACCAACATTCTGCTGGACGTTCTGTCCTGCATGGCAAATTTCAAAGCCAAAGACCAACCCCCAACCATTCTCTTACTGGAGTCTTTGTGGTTCGTGGCTAAGGGGGGGGTGAATATCCAAAATCTGCATGTCTTGCACTGTTTTGGTAGCTTTTCGCCTGTGACCCCAAAAATTCCTGACACTCCACAGGTTCCCTCGAGAGTCATGACAGACAGGCGCCTGTCTGAGGAATCACCAAAGACCACTGTCACAAGCAGTAAAAAGGTCTATACCCTCTCTGGAGAGCTGATGGGTACTATACTAAAAGAAACAGAACATCTATGGCTGAAAGAACTATGAAATGAGAACGATAAAAAGAACAAAATATATGTAAATGAAGAAAGAAGAAAAGAGGTCCTAAAAGAATACCATGATCTATGACCAGCCAGTCACCCCAGAGTAAAAGCAATGACAAAGAAAATGACTCGCCACATCTATTGGCCAAGAATGCACACCGACATATGAGCCTATGTCTGAGGATGCATGGTGTGCCAGGCCAACAAAGTAAACATGCACCCCACTGCGCCACCGATCACACCACACAACATGTCAAGGTCCCCTTTCCCTTTCAAACAGATCTCCATAGATCTGGTGACCAACCTCCCCGACTCATGTGGCAGTGACGCCATCCTCACAATTGTCAACCAAGGGTTGACTAAGGTGGTAATCTTCTTACCAACTAATAAGACCATAGACTCCATGGGAATCACCAACCTTTTCCACACCCACATGTACCCGCACTTTGGTGTCCCTGAAGCAGTAATATCTGATAGAGGCCCTCAGTTTGTCTCGGCTTTCACCAGAGACCTCTATGCGGCCATCAGTATCAAAATGAAAGTGACTACTGCTTACCGACCACAGTCCAATGGAGAAGCAGAGCAGGTAAACCAGGAAATCAGAACTTTCCTCAGAATGTATGCTGGTCACGATCCAGACAACTGGTCCTGATACCTTCCCGACATGGAGTTCATCCACAACTCCTGAATCCATTTGACTCACGGGCAAACACCCTATTACCTCCTCTATGGATACAAGCCAATGCCTTATCTGACCAACCCAATTGGCCACACACCCCTATCAGAGGAACAATTGGAGAAGTTAGCAGTGGCATGTGACGCAGCCGTCATCCACACAAAAATGCTCAAGAGGCTATGCTGAAGAAGCACGGCGGAAAAGAATATAAGGAATTTGAAATAGGAGACAAGGTGTGGCTCAACATGACAAATCTACATTTAGACATGCCTTTGAGGAAGCTTGCCCCAAGAAGGTATGGACCATTTGAAATTACCAAAAGGATTTCCCTGGTCAACTACTGATTGGAGCTCCCGAGAAGCTGGTGTGTCCATGATGTCTTCCACGCCAGTAAATTAACCCCCTATGTCGTCACTCTGATCAATGATACCACCCCTGTCCCAGCACCTCCTGAAATCGTTGAGGGCCACAATGAATGGGAAGTGGAGGCTATTTTGAAGCACAAAACACACCAAAAGAAGCACAGGTACCTAGTCAAGTGGCAGGGATACCCTGATTCAGAAAACACTTGGGAGCCCACAGAGAATCTTAAAAATGCAGCCCAAGTCCTGACAAGGTATCAATCCACCCACCAACTCCCGCTGTCTTTCCCCAACACTTCCCCCTCATTGCTGTAAATGTCTTCCAGCTACACCACCCCAGACAACCAACACAAAGACATATACCAGGCTTTCTATGATGAGTTACCCTCCAATGACCTCACCGATCCTTTCCCCCCGCTACTCATGCCTTCCCCCCAAGTCCACTCCTCCAGGCATGATAGGGGCCAATCCCTTCATAACCCCTGAACATCTCAGACCTGCACAGCTCCCCATGTCTCCTCCTTGAACCTACCAGCTGAAAGAGAGACTCGGCAGTGTGAACAATGGGTCGTACCCCCTCTCCCCCCTGTTATCTCCATCACCGCTCCCTGCGAGCCCACGCCATATTATAACTCAAGCTCTGATGAGGCACCTGCCTATGCTCATGCATCCACCAGTCCCCACATTCCTGCCCCCACATGGCCAAACAAACCAACCATCAACCAGTTCATCAGCTACATGTGGGTGCTTAATAACTTCGAATCATGGGACACTTTGGGATGGAGAGCACCAGCAGAGCATGAGTGTCTATGGATGCTGTCCCAGGTCTTCAGGGACACAGAACAAATCATGCAGTGGGTAAGCAAAACAGTAATTTTGGAGCTGGCAAACATCCCCATGAGTGATGGTGAGGCTAAAGTGACAGGAGAAGATGTGCTAAAGGCGATGAATGACCAAAGGGGTCTTATTAGAATGGTGCACAATCTCTATGGTCCCGCTCTATTAATTACTTTTGATTCCTTTCTCGAGCAGTGAAGAGGAAGAACCCTGGCACTTCCTGATGGTCATTCCCCACTACCACACCCTCTTACACCATCTGCTTACCAAGCAAGATGCCTGCATTGCCAAAGGTGGGACCACATGGGATGAGCTTGCCCACCCATACTGGTGGACAAGTTGTCAGACAGAGACGATTCTCCAGGCCCTAGAGTCCAATCCACATGCCCCGGTCCTTTACCCACCACCTCCAGGCCCTCCCCTGCAGCAGTTACTGCCACAACCGCCCTGGGCACCTCATGCAGACACTCCACCTGCCCTCCCCTCACCGATATCACCCCCATTCCATCCAAATTGGCTGATAGCCTTGGGTATGTACAGGCCACATCCACAATGGCTGATGCCATCATGGCTCAAACCAGAGACAAATGGTCCAACTGGAGCCATTTCTTTATGGTGCTGAAAATGGACACCACAAACCACTGGCTTTACAACACTGTCACTACCACCATGCTGCTCCCAGACCTGGCTTTCACTCCAGTCCCCATCATCCCAGACCTCTGGTATTACCTTGCCAGAAAGAAAGACATCCCAACCACGCATCTGCTACATGGATACCAGTGTTTCAATTGCAATCGCTTTGGACACTGGAGGTGGGATCATGATGAGACCTGAGCGTACTGGGAGCCTGGGCTTCCTTTTGCTGGACAGCATGGCGAGTGAGCCACTTGAACCTAGAGGGGGGGGTGATGTTATGACTGAGTCTCACATGTATGCTTCTTTTCCTCTCTGTTTCATTACCATCCAACAGACACTTTGTGGACATCCATTGTACATTTTCCTTTCCACTTCTATTATGTTTTACTATACACTTGTACTGGGAAACCGCCCTTCTCACCTTTCTGGTGGTTTACCCCTAGCTTGTCACATGATCACAATGCGATGCAACACAGACATCATACTTACCTTGTAGAGCAATCCTGATGGCCTAGTCATTGTGGGATGGACCGATTGGTTTCTAGTACCATAACTAGATGTATTCTGACTGCAGTAGCTGCAGCACATCTACATACAGATTTTGCCTTGTAGTATATAAACCTGAGAGCAGAAGATGGAATCCCCATCTTTTGTCTCCTTTGCAATTTATCCCTCTATGCTTACTCGTACCAACTGAGGACGACAAGCCTCTTGAGGTTCTGAACCAAGGGTACTCAGTCGCAAGGCTAATGGAACTCTAGACTCTAGTATAATGGTTGCTGACTGTCTAGGGTTAGGGTCAGAGCATTAGGCGCTGGTTCTGAAGGCATTACGGGTTTCCACCATAACACATGGTACATTTGGAACTTTTTCACTCCCACATCTCCCCATTCAGTGCAGAGAATGCACCAGGCACTCTCTAATCTGCCATGCATACAATTCGCTAACCCTAGGCTTGTCCTGCCATGTATCATCCATTGAATCCAAACCATCACAGTGGCCCAGGGGGATACCAATATGATGACTCACATCCACCGAATTCTGGCAGTGGGCTTAGAACCCATCGAAATCACACTGTTGGAGAGGCTCAGAAATATGTCAAAGATAGGAGTGCCATATGTCCTGGTATGCCCATGGCACTCCAGTTTACTTGATCCAGCTGTCAAGATAGACAAGGCATCTGCTCGCCAATGGCTTGCACAACTGGGAGAGCCTTTCTGCACACTTCTATTAGTGGCATTACCCCACAACGAATACTGCAGAGTTGCATCATTTTGTAACATTATCACCCATCCTACAGATTTGGCTGGCATATTGAAAGGTGAAGTTAGTACACTGACTATAATATAGATCTATGACACATGTCATGATGATGACGACAGTGGAAATTTGAAGTTTCCATTCCAGCCTCATACATCATGTTGAGGGTCTCATATGTACAGGATGGACATGTATCTTGGTTCATTCAGTAGTGAATGACTACCTTTTGTGTACACTGAACTTTTTTTTGAGTTGGTATATCAGTATTCCACATATCAGCATTATGTGGAAATGATCACATGTCACATTGCAAGAGCAAGGGCTGGAGTACTGGTATGATGCTAGCCAGGTTGCTGTGTAGACATTAGCTGTACTGGAGATGGTACTGAATGCACAAATATAAGATGCAGGACAGATATCATATATATGGGGTTTCAGAATTATGTAAGAGTGAACTGTGAGGTGGAGAATCCGTGTGGATATGGAAAGTGTGCAAATGATTTTGTGTATGATTTTACATATTTCTTTCCCCTCAGCACAGTGTCCAACATAATGTCCACAGACAGTGACAAGGATGGAATGAAGCTGGTATCATGGGGGGGAGGGGCTGTTCCAAGGACTGTCACAAACTTATTATGAATGCACATGATGGAAATGACATCATCTTCGATCCATATTGTCACTGTACTTAGGGGTTTGCAGTTCATTGTTACATACCTTAGATCACTGTAATGACTTATGAATCTTAATGCCTTGGATTTACTTAGTTCTCTTGTTTCTTTGTTCTTCTTCTTTTAGATGTTCATTGATTCCCCTGCTGTACATAGAAAGTATATAAGGACATAGATACTTTCTGTATTTTTCCCCAGTCTACCTCATACAGAGATTTTTGGCAAGTTCTTCCTGAGTGACCTGAAAACAACCTCTAATCAAGAACAGACTACTGTGTGGCTGAATGCACTAGCATTCCATCACAATCACAGACCAGGATGAGGAGAGAGCCATTGTCCACACACTTCAACCCAATACTCCACATGGTCTGGATATGAATAGAGTCAAGATCATCAAGATTGACCAGAGCCCTTAAGGCACAGTGAAATTATTAGGAGGGGTGGTGTTATAGTAGTCAATACTGAGAGTCTGATTGGAACTAGAGTCCTGATTGTGGAACAGGACTTGAGAGGGTCAAATATATAACACAAGATGAATTTAAGTCCATGATAGACAGGTCTGATGACCTTGAATTTCATACAGACAACTGAGAAGGAGGGGTGAGGGTGAAAGGAAAGAAGGCAAGCTGATCACATTCATTGCATGTAAACTGCATGTAGCAGCATCTAAGCAAACACAGGATGATAGTGAGCAGGTTAAGCAGATCTATGCCCTTCTTCATGTCATTCAGATCAGCAAATGCAAACCAAGGGGATTTCTTTTGTATTGGTCTTGACCAGACCCACCAAACATGGGCAGCATCTGGGACCACATCCTTCTTTGGAGGTTGGTCTTGAACCAGAGGTAGTTATTGCTGCAAGTCAATAAGGAAAAGCAATGGATGGTGGAAATTTCAGCTACAGTATGCAGTATACAAGCATTACCCTTGGGCAGGAGGGGAAGGGTTACAATGAACTATGTATAGTAGTTCCCTTGCTTGTCTGCAATATAGTTTTGCTGAGGAATCAGAGCTTATTGGTGGTTGGATTGACATGTCTGTGCAAATCTGCAATGGCTTCAAATTTGGAAGATATACATATGAAGAATTGATACTATGAGGAAAGGAAAACACTCAGCACTGGATTATACAAATTACAACAACTTCACAATTCTGACATATCCACATGAGTGAAACAACACACCCCTTACATAAAGAATCATGTTGGATCAAGCTCTGCTAGCTTGCTGGTTTACAAGTTTAAATCTGTTGGCTGAGGCAAAATATTCAACATTTGAGTTGTTCTTAAAGAATACCAACTTACACATGTGATTTGCAAGGATGATATCTATAATGACCTGCCATAGGTTACCATGGGATTGATGATATTGCTGGATAGCCTGCTGAAGGGCTTTGAAAACAGTAGCTTGGATTCCAGAGTCTTGATATTCCTTGGAAGCAATTGCAAAAACTTGCTTTGGATTTCCTTGTGCCTGTAAACAGAAGTAGGAATACTCAAAACAAGAATACATCCTTTTACATCTTCAGTGAAGATAGGCAAGAAATCACTGTGCCATACCAACACCATGGATAATTGTCTTGGATTTAGAGAATGCCATGGACAAAGGAAACATCAAGGGTAGTTTAAGGGGATCCTCAGTGTTAAGTTGTTGCTATAGGATCACAGTAACCATAAGCTGAGTAAAATAAAACATCATGTTCCAACTTACAGTCTAGAAAAAAATGAAGTCAAGATGTAAGGCATGGATGTTTGTGACATATCAAATGCTAAGGATACAAGTGTGAGACAGGGTGAAAGTGAAGGAAATGATGACTCACATGCTAGAAAATATGACAAATACATGTGAGGGAGAAAAGAACAGAGGATGTGGAGGCACTAACAACCTGAAGGAATTATATAAGAAAGACACATACAGTGGCTCAAAAAACTGTCCACATGTTTGCATGTTTTACATTATCTATGACCAAATGCAATAACCCCTAGCCCTAGCCCTAACCCATGAGTGCATGGAATAACATACTTACTCTTGGCTTTCTATTGGTCCAAGAATAAACTGATGTGGATAAGAACTGATAGAATAGCAGCCATTTGAAAATGACATGTCATGTGGACAGTTTTTTGACTTTACAAAAATCCAACTATCTAGTACTTGGTATGAGCTCCTTTGGCCTTGATAACTGCTTCAACCCTTCTAGGCATGCTTCCTATCCATTTTTGACACTCTTCCACAGAATTCTTCCCCCACTCCACTACCACCCTTTCCCACAATTGATGAACTCCTGTAGGAGCACTCTCATAACCTGAGAGAGATTTTTTGAGGTGATTTCAAGTGTGTTCAATTGGGTTGAGGTCTGGAGATTGTGCAGGCCAGTCTAGAAGCTTGATATCTTGCTGTTCAAACCATTTCTGAGCTCTTCTAGAGGTATGCTTGGGGTCATTATCTTGTTGAAAGATAATGTCATCTTTTGAAATTCCAGATTCCTCCATGCTTTGAAGCAACCCTTGCTCCAAAATGGCCACATACTGTTCAGCATCCATCCTTCCCTCAACCTCACTCAAGACCCCAACACCATTCCACCCTATACATCCCCAAACCATGAGTGAACCTCCTCCAAACTTGACTGTACCTTTGACCTCTCTGGAAATAAGCCCTTCACCCTTCTTTTTCCACACATACTCTTGTCCATCTGACCCAATCCTGTTGATTTTGGTCTGATCTGACCATATAACTCTTTTCCAGTCCTCCACAGTCCAATGCTGATACTTGAGAGCAAAGGCTAACCTCTTCTTCTTGTGACCAGTAGAAAGCAATGGCTTTTTTATCTTCACCACAGCCTTCAATGAGGCTTCTTTGAGGGTATTCCTCACTGTCTGAGAAGAAACAGGACTATCAACAATAGAGTTGATGAAATGAGTGGCTTGAACAGCATTTTTGACCTTGCCAGTAAGGATTTGCTGGACAATGGCCCTTTTGTTGATGAAGGAAAGCTTGGAAGGGTGACCACCATGAAGCCTAGGCCTCTCTGGTTGGATTTCCTGAAGAACCTGGGATACTGTAGACTTCCCTAGACCAGTCTGTGAGGCAATCTTCCTAGTAGACAGGCCAAGAGAGGCAAGAGAGATGATATTTTGTCTTTAAGAGGTGGAAATGGATTTCATGATGATGATGAGAAAATGAGCAGAGGATGGTGGGGTTTATATATGTTGGATCATACTCATTACATAAAGGTAACATAATAGAACCCTTGATGGATGTATGTAATGATATCACAGCATGCCAGGGTCAATATATATAATCAAAACTTTAAGTCAAACAACTGTCTGCATGACATGTCATTTCCAAATGGCTGCTACTCTATCAATTCCTATTCAAATCACTTGATTCATGGACCAATAGAAAGCCAAGAGTAAGTATGTTATTCCATACACTCATGGGCTAGGGCTAGGGTTAGGGGTTATCACATTTAGTCATAACTAATGTAAAACATGCAAACATGTGGACAGTTTTTTGAGCCACTGTAATACATGGATGAAAGGGAAATCATTGTAGGAATTGACTTACTTGCTATAAAACAAGATAGAATGACAAAATGTGAACAATCCAGTGACATGACACTACTCACTTGCTGTGAAGGTTGTAGGATTAGAGTGAAAGTGAAAACAATAAGAACATGTGTAGCTAAATTTGACACGAAATTACCCACTTCCTATTAGGGGAGCAGAATCAGAGAATGAGTGAAGACCATAAGAATAGACCCAGCTACACCTAGCATGAAATTACTCACCCTCTATTGAGGAAACAGGACCAGAATGGGAGTGAAAACAATGAAAGCTGTTCTAGTTGGACTGGGATTAAACAACTCACATTCTGCCAAGGAAACAGGACCAGAATGAGTGAGAACAGACCCAGTTGCACCTAGTATCAAATCACTTACTTGCTGTCAAGGAAACAAGACCAACAGTGAGAGCACACCCAGCTGGACCTGACATGCAATCACTCACTTGCTGTCAATGCAATAGGAGTAGAGTGGAAGGGAACACAATAAGAATAGATCCAACTGCACCTAACATAAGATCACTTACTTGCTGTCATGTAACAGGACCAGAGTGGAAGTGAAAATAGTGTGAACAGACTCAACTGCACCTCATCTGAAATTACTCACTTCCTGTTAAGGCAAGAGTAAAAGTGAGGACAATGAGAACAGACCCAGTTATACCTGACATTAAATCACTCACAAGCTATTAAGCCAAAAGAATCAGGGTGGGAGAGAACAGACCCAGCTAGACCTGAAATGAAATTACTCACAAGCTAACAAGCCAACAGGACCATGGTGGGAGTGAAGACAGTGAGAACAGACCTAGCTGCACCTGGCTTGGAGTCACTCACTTCCTGTGAAGGCAATACAACCAGAGTGGGAGTGAAGACAGTGAGAACAGACCCAGCTGGACAGAGCATGAAATCACTCACTTGCTGTCAAGGAAACAGGATTAGAGTAGGAGTGAAGACAGTGACAATAGACCCAGCTGGATCTGTCATGAAATCACTCACAAGCTATTGAGGTAATAAGACCAGAGTGGGAATGAAGACAGTGAGAACACACCCAGTTGGACCTAGCCTGAAATCACTTACTTCCTGTTAAGGAAATGGAACCAGAGTGGGAGTAAAGACAGTGAGAACACATTCAGCCAGATCTGGCATGAAATTACTCACAAGCTGACAAGCCAACAAGACCAGAGTGGGAGTAAAAAAAGTGAGAATAAACCTATCTGGGCCTGGTATGAAATCACTCACTTCCTGTCAAGGGCACAGGACCAGAGTGGGAGTGAAGACAGTGAGAACAGACCCAGTTGGACAAAGTATGAACTCACTTCCTGTGAAGGCAATATAATCAGAGTGAGAGTGATGACAGTGAGAACAGACCCAGCTGGACCTGGCATGAAATCACTCACTTCCTGTGAAGGAAACAGGACCAGAGTTGGATTGAACACAATGACAACAGACTTAGGTGGGTCTGGCATGAAATTACTCACAATCTTTCAAGGTAACAGGACCAGAGGGGGGGTGAATACAGTGAGAACAGACCAAGCTGCACCCAGCCTGAAATTACTCACTCCCTGTCAAGACAACAGGACCAGAGTGGGAGTGAAGACAGTGAGAACAGACCCAGCTGGGCCTGGTGGAAATTACTCACAAGCTGTCAAGGCAGAAGCACCAAAGTGAAAGTAAAAACAATGAGAGCACACCCAGCTAGACCTGACCTAAAATTACTCACTTCCTGTCAAGGCAATAGGACCAGAATGGGAGTGAAGATAATGAGAATACACCCAGGTGGACCTGCCATGAAGTCACTGACTCTCTGTCAAGGAAATAGGACCACAGTGGGAGGGAAGACAGTGAGAACAGACCCAGCTGTACCTCACATGAGATCACTCACTTCCTGTCAAGGCAACAAACCAGAGTTGGAGTAAAGACAGTTAGAATACACTCAGCTGATCCTGGCATCAAATCATTTACCCACTGTCAAGGAAATATGACTAGAGTGGGAGTGAAATCAGTGAGAACAGACACAGCTACAACTGACATGCAATCACTCACAGCCTGTCAAGGGAATAGCACCAGAGGGTGAGTGAAGACAATGAGAAAAGACCCAGCTGCATCTGGCCTGAAATCACTCACAACATGTCAAGCCAATAGGACCAGTGGGAGTGAAGACAGTGAGAATAGCCCCAGCTTCACCTGGCATGAAATCACTCACAAGCTGTCAAGTCAGGAGGACCAGAGAGGGAGTGAAGACAGTGAGAACAGAACTAGGAGCACCTTGCCTGAAATCACTCACTTCCTGACAAGCCAACAAGACCAGAGTGGGAGTGAAGACAGTGAGAACAGACCCAGTTGCACCTAGCATGAAATCACCCACTTGCTGTCAAGGCAACATGACCAGAATGGGATCAAAGACACTGAGAATAGATCTATCTGGACTTGGCATGAAATTACTCACCCACTGTCAAAGCAACAGGACCAGAGTGGGAGTGAGGATGGTCAGAATAGACTTAGTTGCACCTGGCTTGAAATCACTCACCCACTGTTAAGGTAACAAAACCACAGCAGAAATGAAAATAGTAAGAACACACCCAGCTGCACTTGGCATGAAACCACTCACTTGCTATTAGGGAAACAAGACCAGAGTGGAAGTAAAGATAGTGAGAACACACCCAGGTGTACTTGGCATAAAATCACCCACTGGCTGTCAAGGCAACAGGACCAGAGTGTAAGTGAAGACAGTAAGAATAGACTCATTTGAAACCAATCACCTTCTATCAATGCAATAGCAACAGAGTGGGAGTGAAGACAATGAGAATAGACCTAGCTGCACCTTGCATGAGATCACTCACAAACTGTCAAGGTAACAGCACCAGGGTATGAATAAAGACAATGAGAACAGACCCAGTTGCATCTGATATGTATAAAATCACTCACCCACTGTCAAGTAACAGGACCAGAGTGGTGAGAACAGACCTAACTGGACCTGGCATGTAATCACTCACTGTCAAGGCAACAGGACCAGAGTTGGAGTGAGAACAGTGAGAACAGACCAACCTGCACCTGACATGAAATCACTCACTTGCTATCAAGGGAACAGGACCAGAATGGGTGAGAAGACAGTGAGGACAGACCCAGCTGCACCTGTCATGATCTCACTCACTTTCTGTAAAGGCAAAAGTATCAGAGTGGAAGTAAAGACAGTGAGAACAAACCCATTTGTATCTGGCATGAAATCACTCACAAACTATCAAGACAACAGAACAAGAGTGCAAGTGAAGATAGTTAAAACAGACCCAGTTGCACCTGGTATGCAATCACCCACCCACTGTCAAGGCAACAGGACCAGAGTGCAAGAGAAGACAGTGAGAACAAACCCAGCTGCACCTGGCATGAAATTACACACAAGCTGTCAAGGCAACAGGCCAAAGTGGTAATCCATGGAAAATACTATCATCAGAGACTATTCATGCTTTAGATTTACAAACTGAGCACCTATAGGGAGATAGTTTGTAATATGATAAGCAGGAGACAGCAAGAGACAGCAAGAGACATGATTTTCTAACCTTACTGTGTGGCATCCATCCTAAAATGGCCAATTCCAGAAATTCTTTGTGGAAAGGACTGTCCATTTTTTTCACTATGAATCTGCAAATTAACTAAGTCACAACAAATATGTACATGTCAACATACTCCTCTTACTTGACAGCATATTCAATGTTGAGCACAAAATTGACCTGCTGTGTTGATATGACAAGCTTTTGCAGCTCCACCTCATCATCAAGTGCGTTTGTTGTGCACCTGAGAAGTGGATTGCAATCAGCATGATCTTCATTCATACCTCCATGGAAAGGTGTCAACACAACTCATTAGCATAACACAATAATGGCTTCTTACTGGCCAGTGACACATAGTCCTTGGGAGGGTACTTGCACCCAGCCAACTGGGTTTCAATTCTTGTCTTCAGCTTACCCAGTATTTGTATTGCAACCTCTCCAGCCCTTGCCTTTGCCTCTTCAATTTTCATATCTTTGTCTATCAGTTGCTCAATTGCCAAAAACTCCAAGGTATCAGCCTTTGTTAACACCACAATTACAGGAACTCCATACATATTTCAGAATGAGGGGAAGATCAAGTACAGTAGCTTAGCTCACCATTTGTAGTGTTACATTCATTGAAATAGATTTCTTCTGATGCCATGATTAGCCTTTCATAATCTGTCATTGAGATGCAAAACCTATGTCCCAGCCACTGGTTATTAGTCACTCAAAGTAATTTGGGGATACAGGTTTACCAGATAGCATGGATCCGTTTTGCTAACTTCGTTGCAGTTGCTCGTTCTGCGACAAACTTCTTCATTACCATCAGCTCGCCATCGGAGCCAGCCTCGAACCCTCGTGAGTCATGAAAGATGAAGCCTGGGTTGCTCCGAAATATCAGTTCATCCTCAATGTTGTGATACCCCCGCTGAGGATACTTGGTAAACTGGTGTTGTAGGATGGAATAGTGAGCTCACCTCCAGAGCTCCTTGCACGATGACAGGATCGATCTGGGAAATTCCGCGCATCAATAATTTATGGTATGATGCAGTGGAGCACCCCACCTTTTTGCCCTCAATATTGAAATTTTCGGGTAGCTCTGTGGTATTGCAAACACGTTGTAAGATCGTAGTTTTGCCTGCGTTCGATCTGCCGATGACAAGGATTCTAAAATGACCAATACCATCAAAGTGCTTTCTGATGTCTGCAGAATCCATGCGAAATGTATCACCTGCAGAATCGTTGGTCACCACATAGTTAACAAGACTATCCGATGATAATGAGCTACACTGACTCGCGCTGGAATTCGACCCAGTACTTCTGAACGGCAGAGAAGACAGAAATTTCCCGATGGATTCCATACTAGTTGCGAAAAAGCGTTGTGTCGAGAGGGGCGCTGATGGTGAGAGAAGCTGAAAGCGTCACAAGGACAACTGCAGGAGGTAATTTATCAGAGCGCTTATCAGCGCATGCTCGCCTATTTGCCCAAAAAAGGCCACGGCGCGGGCGCCAGAGGAACGCTTGGTACAACATATATGTAGAACGAAAACATACCCTTCAGTGAGCCTTGTAATCCACTTTCTTGTTGTAGGTCCGATCCAGAGTACCGAGTAACAATGTGTGATCCGCTTTTTGGGATCCCTATGTGCTTTGAAGTGAGTTATATCGAACTAGGGAACATCAGTGAGCTGGGTGGTTGGTAGCTGATGGTAGCCGATGGTAGCCGATGGTAGATTTCCTGATGAATGGGAAAACAGTGGTCGTTCTTCAGCACGGTAGCTTCTAACGCTGTATCCACTATGCAACGTGTAAACCCCACAAAATTGAATGCACACTAAGGAGAAGAGAAATCCAATCTTGGAAATGAGTCGGCATACTGTTTTTCCTAGTTTCTATGTATTGGTCTTGATCAGACTCACCAAGGATGGACAGCATCTGGGGTCACATCCTTCGTTGAAAGTTGGGCTCGGACCAGAGGTCCAGCGAGCTATCGCTGAAAGTCTATAAGGAGAGTACAATGTACAGCGGAAGGTTTAGTCACAGTATACAGTACTACCCGTAGATCTCCTAACGGCCTAGCAGCGATACCACATCGAACATGATGACACCATCAAATCTGTGGCCACTTAGTCTCCAAAAGCCAAGCTCTGAAGGCCTAGGTGCCTGAGAGAGGAAGATAAGTTGTTCCTCTAAAATATCCGCCACTATTGCTGATGCTTGTGAATGATAGCCCCCTCTGGGATTGGACCTCCCGCAAACCCAGATAATACACCTTGGCACGTTTCAAGAAGGTGGCGTGCTAGCTCTCCAGGGTGTTATCGTGCTTGACTTACTCACTGGGTCAATATTTTCCTTTTGGTCATCATGGCACGTATGACGTCTGCCGCAGCATCGCCTCGACTCACGCTACATCTATTCCCGATTTCAATTGGATAGATAACCAAGAAAAGAGCGAACCCTGCCTGGTACTAAGCTGTCTGCGGCGATCTGCTTCCGATGAAGTAGGCCAGAGTATATTGACTATACGTACTATGCAATTGTGACTTTCCTGAAGAATCTCACCCATGAGTCGGAGTTACTATGTACGTCTCTTTCGCTGTGGTTTTGACTAGTATGCATATGCAAACACCTGTGACCAGGGACCCGACCTATACCCAGTGACTCAGGTGGGTACAGGTATTATTAAAGTACACTCATAACATCTACGCCTGGCCTAGTTCAATTGTTGAAACTGAGGTGGTAATAGCATCTATGACTACATACGTCGCTGCGCACCCGGTACTGTGCCGCAGAGGTGAGAGTTCCAAGGAAACAGCGTTTGATGCAATGTTGAAATCGTCGCCGACGGGCCATCTAGTCCTGTATCTTCATCGCATGCTCCACACTTTCCAATTCTCTAGAAACCGGTTTTCAAATGGATATGGCGCATCTTTCCCTTTTCAACACCAGGTACGAGGTGAAGTGGGTACGGGCCATTTCATCTTTCGACCACTGCTATCCCCTGGTACTTATCACATCCAGAGGACTCACCTCACATTAAAGGACGGCAGTTCTATTACCTTACCTTCATCACATCAGATCCGAAAATTGGATCCGAGAGTAATTCAACCTGACAACGATTAGCCTTCGATCATGGCTGTGAGTTGATTTGATGCAGAGCACGACCCCCTCTGACCTCTAGATTACGCTTATGCTGCCCTTCGGGCAATGCTCACCGCAACCTGTCTGACCCTATCATTGGCGTCGGATGCCACCTCGCTGTCACAACTGCGGAATGCAGGTGTGATGGCACACCCCAACAACAGCCCTCTCTAGGCTAGTAAGAAACGGCGCAGTACATACCACGGCAATCACTTATGTACCCTGCAGGTTCACCAAAGCTGATTCCGGGACAGGTCCTGGCGTTGGACGACTCCTTTTCTCATCCAGACCACGGTGGGGAACCAGTATAAATTTCCGAATCAGGCAGCCTATACTTGGAGCAAGATGAAATGTTGTCCTTACCGATGCTATGCAACTCAGTTGGTTTAGCCGATTTGAAATTCTGCTGTCCGACACAAGAATAGCTGGCTGGATGGTGAGTAGTACAGTATATAAAGTACAACCTCATAATCGGAATACCCCAAAGAGCAATCACTTCGCTTTTCCCGCTTTTGATTCCATCACACCTTTCTCGCAGTCCACACTAGTTGACCCATTGGCAGCCCAAGTCAAGATGTTCTTCGTCAAGACCTTGCTTTACCTCACTACGTTGTTCACGTTTGTGTTCGCTCAGACCGCACAGATCCTCGCGCCCCCTCCTGGTACTACACTCACGGCCGGCACCAATTTCACCGTTGAAATAGGAATGGGGGTACGTGCATATTTTCTCTCTCTCGAACCCTTATGCATTCCATGGTACTACTTTGTAGAGTTACCCTGAGAACATCGACGTCGTTGCCATCGTGATCGGTTTGATGCACTGCAATGGGACATGCACCCCTCCCAACCAGTTCATGGGGAGCATTCTTTATCAGGGTCCATACACCCCTGCATCGGGGACCTTGTCTGCCAACTATACGGTGACCGTTCCAAGTGGATTCCAAAGTGGCACTGCACAACTGGGCCTAATCGATTTCTTCATGGTCGGGGTGAGTGATCATTGCCTTGAACGTTGCACTTTGGTTTGTGAGGTGGATGCTGACATATGTGTTACAGGCTAGCTACGTGCCCGTATTTTACTTTGCGAATGAAACCGTGACCATTGCCTAAGGCTATGCCTCGGCTGTGTCATCAGGAATACAAACGGACAACACACCATGTATAGCATCCTTGTTTCGGCTTCAACTCTTTCACAGAGTTCTGTTTGGACCATAGACACTTTGCCACTAATAGCACTTTATCATGTAGACATTCGCACGGTGTATTCATGAAAGACTACGTGTGGCCTTACTTAAATGTTATACTCCAATCAAACACTTTGTCGCGGATTGATAAACCAACCTGCTTCAGAATAATGAAGATGTGTGATGCGGGTGCCCAGCACTCGCCCAGAATGAGTGGCGTAGAGAAGAAAACTTAGTCACAAAAGAATGAGACAAAGCATGTCCACAGGTCTCGGCCAAGTTGCTACTAGCCACGACTTCAATGCCGCTGCTTGTGCAAATCGGCAAAGCCGGAAATGGCAGTGCTTGCTGTGGACACGAGCACCACACGAGCTTCAAATCTAGTGCCTGGCGAAGGGGCATGCGGAATGTGGATCCAGGGCATTGGCTGTTTGAAGACTGGCCGTGCCAGTGAAACGCCCTGACTAAGAGACACTGGAGAGCAACATCGGCTTCTACCTAGGGTGTAATCACAGATTGGACACCACTTCTGTAGATGATGTTAGTATAACCTGATACTTCATCTGATAGGAAGGACGGATCACCAGCCTTGCCACAGGACAAGATGAGACTGGGGAGACTACGAGGAATTCAGATGACTGGGATAATTGTTCCCCTCCCATTGAGGGGCGCCTTCTTTTGGGTGCACTTGAGGAACTCGGCCACTGCTTCAAGAGTTTTTTTTTCATTGATGAAGGAGAGGTTCTCTTTTTCGAAAGGACAACCCTGATCGTGCTTGTCCGAGAAATCAGTGGAGAAATCCAACAATTCCTCAGACAAAGTACGATGGGGAAAAAGAGAACCTCTGACTCTATTGAATTAGGGCACGGTCGGATAATGAGTGTCGATGAGGTGGTCCAGTGATAAGGAATTTCGTCCATTATATAGCAGAGGCTTTGGATCTCCGCTCGAAACGTCCCATGCCAATTAGCGTCGTGCAAGGCTCTACAGAATACAGGCGTAGTCGGCTATAGTACGAGAGTTCGAATACAGTAATGACGAAAGATTGGCAACAACACGGAGTATGTTCACTAAAGTTATGCTATGTACTTTTTTATTCGTGGATACAATCGGCGCGGTGGTATTCGTCTGTTTGTTAAATGCCTTTATTTCGTTGAGCAGTTGGGGGGGATGCGTCCACTCCTGGCGAGTTGTTATGCTCATTCATGAGCACCACAGACGGATGCTGCTGTTGTCCGGATGACGCAGATGGACCCATCACATTATCCACAATCGTGCTCAAGTCAATTTCCTGACTGTGCAAGAGTGGATCAATCAGTCTACTCCGCTCACTTGGTGGGGGCCACACCTCTTCATGGAAGAGTGAGCCGGCTTCCGACCTGCGAGCCTGATAGAGCGTCGGAATAGATGGGTTAGAGGCACCCGATATTGATCCACCGAATGTGGGTGCGAGAGGACTGGGAAACCCCGGCGGGATAAACGAGCGGTCGCTCATACTCCCCTGTGGACTGCCCGTGTCCCAGGGAGTCTCATAATCACGATATCTACCCGAGGGAGGGTGGTGTGACAGGTCTATGTCGTCGAGGTCCTCACCCGCGAGTAACATCGCGCGCTGGCGTGCCTGATTCCTGCCCGACATGATTGCATCCATGATACGCAGACGCTTGAAGTGTTTTCGTCTGAAGTAGAATATGGTGGCGATGAGGATAATGATAAAGACTGCTGCGCCTGCCGCTGAGCCGCCAATAATGGCGGCACGTTGGTTGGAGGTGGAAGATGGCTGTGTGGGGATTATGCTAGGGATGAGGCTTTGGGTCTGTGGTCATATGTGAGGATGGTGCTTATATGTGAGTATATGCATATAGGACACACCGTGTATGTCGAGCCACCAGCGACGGTAACATATGACGAAGTAATCATTATTGTTGTGCCAGGAGGCATCACAGATGACCATGTTGTAGATGTTGGCGAGGTGGTTGACGTCGGTGTGGGGATGGGGGTGGGGGTGGGTGTGGGTGTAGGTGAGGTTGACGAGGATGACGAGGATGATGAGGATGTATGCAAAGAGGTCATCGATGGTCGAGTGCTAAAGGGTGGTCAGATGAATGTACGATATGGTGCCGTGGACATGCCTCGTCGGGGTAATCGTTGGTATGATGGACGTGATAACCACACTCGTTGTGAAGAGCAGCGAAGTCGACGGTGCATCGCTGGTGGAAAGGTCAGCCGATGTTGCACTGGCCGTGTCTGAGATAAACGACTGTTCTCGAGTCAGTCAGTCGCGTCTGTCCGTCGCCATTGCACTTACCAGAGAGTCGGACATCCCCAAGGAGGAACGCGTCGTCGTTCAGAGTGAAGAGGATGATTTGGTGCCGCCGGAAAACATTGGCGTGGACATTGCATCCGTTGTCAAACTGTCGTTGCATGTGTGTGGAGTTGCAGCGGGTTGGAGGACCTCAAAGCGATAAAACTCACATCCGCAGTCGACCAACCTGATCTCTGGTTTGCCTGTCGCTCGTTACCTTCTCTTTCGTCGAGACGCGTACTGATGGACTGGGTTCCTCGCAGACTGCTTGGCCCCTTCGCTAGAGGATTCCGTGACTCAAAGGAATACTTTTCCCTCTCGACCAACCCTCACCGACCCTCTCGACCAGAACAACCTCCACCGTATTACAACCGTCGCCCAACTCGCTGTGCATGGTTATGGAGAACGCTCACTCTTCGCAATATTCTCTTTTCTATAGCCATGACGCCCGTATACATCCTCGCATTCATCCTGCTCCAGGGCATCCCGCCCACGTACGATGACATCCGCACATTTGAGCGGCGGCTACCACAACATTCCATATCCGCATGGTCCTCTGTTGACGGGACCCACCACCACCACCAACCTCGTTACCTCCGTTTCCCCGGACATCTCTGGGGACACGGTCTCAACAACGTGCTTCAGGAAGCGTGCGTACTCTTCTGATCGCCATTTCAGCGACTGACCGCCCACTCGGGCATATGTAGGTTACTCATGTCCCACCTTGCATACGTGTCTAACATGTCGTTCGTCTTCGAAGACTATACCTGGTCGCATACCCCCTTGCCATGGGCAGTGCACGACTTTGCACTGCGTCCTGCGCGTATACCCCTCAATGCCATTATATCTGGCCCAACTGCGGGTGGGTCCATGCCGAAAGGATCACAGTCACCTATGGCAGTCAGTGCGGAGTTCTACGAGCGTGTGTGCACTGGACCAGATGTTCAGCCATACGTGCTCAGCTCTGCACACGCTCCTAACGACGAGAGTGGAGATGTCATCGTCGACTGGTGGACACGGCAACTCGTCTCTGTTCAAGATCGATGCATAGAAGTGGATTCTACAACTCATGACCTCTTTGACAGATTGTAAGCACCGCCCTTATGTCACTAGCAGAAATTAACATGCTTGGTGCATATAGCCTATTTGGAGGACCCAGGATTCTATCCCTCTGGGAATCACTCGTGTCTTCGCCCATTCTAACCGAATTCGCATGGTCACCCCTCGTCCAGTCTGCCGTAGCACGTAACTTTGCACTTCTCCAGCCCGACACGGCCAAGGACATCTATGCCGCCTCTACACCCCATCCTACCCTTCACGGGCTCGTCGCCATCCATCTCCGTCGAGGCGATTACAAACGCCACTGCCCCAACCTCGCCAAATGGGGAGCTGAATTTATGGGCTTCAACCAGCACCCATCGCTGCCTGATCGCTTTGATCCATCACCGTATGCGGACGACAACGCGCTCAAGGAAGAGTATTACCTTGCACACTGTCTCCCTACGACGGACCAAGTCGTGGCGCGGCTGAGGACAGTGAGAAGGGAACACCATACGCAATGTGGGGAAATGCTGAGACGGGTGTATGTATTGTCGAATGAGTGGGCGTGGAGTCTGGAGGAACTCAAGAGCGCACTAGAAGAGGACGACTGGGAGGACGTGGTGAGCAGCGCCGATTTGCAGGTGGACGCAGAGCAGTACTATGTAGCGATGGCAGTAGACATGGCTATTGCCGAGAAGGCAGAGGTATTCGTTGGCAACGGCGTGAGTGTCTCTGTTCTTTTATCGTTCCGGGCCAGGGTCTAATGCATCCGATATAGTTTTCAAGCCTGTCGTCGAATGTGGTGATACTGAGGATGGCAAAGGGGATGGACGTGCGAAGCAACCGGTTCCTGTAAGCCATTTATGTTGATAACTTGAGACATTATTATACTTCGGTGTAAGTAATTCTAGGCCTTAGATGGACAGGACATCTTGTGCTGTCTGTGTTGCATTACACAGGCTGTATTTAATAACAATATTATGTGGAGCGCTTGCCTTGTACATCAGAAACTTGCAAAGGCCGAGAGTGTGAAGTACACACTGCATTTCCACCTAGAAGAGAAGTCCTCGTTGGTAGGTTATTTCATTGTTGTTCGTACACTGGTTGGGCAGATCTATTCGTACCACTATACTGTTGCGGTTGTAGCACATAATTCCTTGTATTGTCTAAGCGGTGATCCCTTCGGTAATACGTATTGCCAGAGCAAAGCGAATTCTCTGGGATCGCAAATAGTAGAACAAGGTTTTATCTCGTTGGAAATGTGCTCAACTGCATCACCTTTTGCTCCTAGTTGGTCCAGGTGTATCATTTCTGTACTTGCACAGGCCATATTATACTATGGGATCTAAGAGTGAGCTGATTTTTTATCACCTTCATTTCGGCAAAATCCACCACCAGTCGTCCAGTCGTCGGCCACACCCCTCCTTTCCTGGACGACCACCGGGCCTTCAAACACTGCCTGTAGATACACTCCATTACCTGGAGGTTTACCCGTGCAGAACTCTATATCTGGGCGCTGTGCTTCTGAAGTAGTAACACTAGACGAGAGCTGAGGGTGAGGATGATTGCTGGACACCATTGCTGACCAAGGTATGTCAGTACGTGGTAAATAAGCTGTGTACTCATTTGTCGAGCCTGGTTCATCGGCCATGCTCGAATAGAAGGTCCCCATGCTCTCATTCTCCTCTGTAGAGGTGGCTGAGGAACCTGGCTCAAATGCCTGGGAGACGAAAACGGTAGTTTGGAAAGAACTGGCTGAAGGCAAGCTTTCCTCCACTGTATACGATAGCTCGTGGTGCCAGCTTGGAATGGACGTATGTGAGGACAGTATGATATCGCCAGGGGTGTCATCAATACTCGATTGGTATAGAGTAGACGGGAGGTGAGCTGCAGAGAGCTCCATCTCGTATAATACGTCGGACGGGGAAGGGGAGCGTTGCCCAGAAGTAGTTTCACCGCAAGGGTGATGGCTATATTTGGGAGAATGCGAGCGTTCACCATTTCCGCGAGTGATGGACTGCGGATGCGGGATGGACAGGTAAGGATTATCGAGGGAATTCGTGGATTGGTTAGGGGATAGGGGCATGGAGAACGAAGTAAAGAGCAGAGGAGATGAATGTAAAGGTGAAGAAATAGGACGTTTGTCGAGTGAAGAGCCGATATGGTCACGCAAGGATCGGTCTGCGGCGGAAGGCGAGTTCAATGGATGTTCACTGTGGCTATTTGCTCCTGCTACGCGGTGAGTCGTCGCACCCCTGGTGGAGCTGGAATTCCGTGCTGACTTCGAACGCAAGTGGGTACGGGCATAGCTGAACGCAGACATTACATCCTTGCATACGGAAATGAGGGCATAGATACTCACTGTTGTTTGAGAGAAAATATTTTCGAGTGTCGTTTGTCGAATCCACGGATGAGGCGCTTGCCACCGTGGTTGCTTGCATTATAGCCTGCATGCAGTTTGCCGGTGATAATACCACGGTTGCAGAATTTGCAGACGAACTTCCTCTTTATGGCAGTTTGAGATAGATTTCGTGGCTGAGACTTGATCAGCGGTCCTCCCGTAGAGGACAACTACAGAGATGTGTCAAACCTTGAAGCGGTGACGATGGGTCCATCAAACACAAACCATCATTTCATCGAGCTTCTGAATTATATCTGGCACCCTGGGACGTGACAATGGTTCGCCTTTCCAACACGACGAACATACATCCCACCATGCATCCGTCAGGCGAAAGCACGTTGATTCCTCGGATGGCCGATCAGGTGGCCCTTGCACTATTCTTACCATGATGCTCGCCAAGTTCGGCTTTTCATAGAATGGTTGCAACCGGGTAAACAACTCCTATGGAAAGATGGAGAACGCCAAGAAAAACACCATGCCAGAAGCATACCAGTGCAGTCATTCCAAACCCCCATATATCACTCGCAACAGATGCTTCCTCTCCTTCAAGAATTTCCGGGGCCGTCCAAGGTAGTGTACCTCCGCAGCGCAGTTCAACAGTCATGCTAAAAGTGCACGCTCTGAGGGTAGAAAAGCCGAAATCAGCGAGGAGTGCTCGGCGATCGTTAGAAACCAGGACATTTTGCTATCGACAAAATTGTCATCGACATGCTAGGCAATCCACGAGTAGACTTGCCCCTTTCAAGTCGCCGTGCAATATTGGACCAAGTTCATGGCTATGAAGATAGTGTAGCCCATTTGCAACATCCACGAGCTCAACAAGTGTGTCAACTAGTGGATGTACATGCAGCACTCCCTTAACTCACCAGTGGACGAGGGTCATTCTCCTGATTTTGTACGTAGGTAAACGCATCTCCCATCCCCATCCAATCAGATATCACAGAGATAGTGTCCTCGAACTCCGTGCAGATTCCATGCATACGAACAATATTTTCGTGTGATAGCTTGGACCATAAATGCACCTCCCGAAAAATGCGCTAACAGTGATCCAGAGTTGACGAAAAGCTGGACATTGAGTGAATAACACTACCTTCAGTGTGTTCAGATCCTCTGGAGGTCCTGATCGGAAGGTTTTGATCGCCACCTTGACCCTCGTTCCCTCCCGGCGTAGAATGCCTTGATATACCAGAGCGCTGCTGCCATGAAAAATACCTTTTCCTTTGTGCAGATCCACTTGACCATCAAGATTGATGCTGTATCGTGCGGCTCGTTCAGATAGTTCCTTCAACATAGAGCCCTTATCCATCGTCAGCGACATTATCACGAACCAGGACGAAAGCTATCGTCTTTAAGCGTCAGTGAATGGTAAATTTATTGCCTCATTCCCGTGGTTACTGCTGGACGTTGGTGCGTGGAACCCACATGTCAGTGAAAAATGAATTAACCGTACCATGCATTACTAAGTAATGTTGCAGCGAGGTAAGGTTGCCTTGGGGTGAAAGTGGCGATGCACCTCAAAATTCGAGGTGAGCAAGGTAGCTGCCCCAAAGCGGCACTTCTCGCACAGCAATTTCTTTGAAGCCGCGCCATAGATCATTAGGCGTTATCAGTCATGTCACTGGTCAAGCTGAGGAAAAAAGGTGAGGTTCAATCGAGGTGAGGTCATTGCCACCTCACTTAATCAATATGGCAGTGAGGTAAACCTCACCTCAACTAAAAGGTGACCTTGCCTCGCGGTAACACCATTACTAGTAAAGGGTTGGCGATTGGGCGTGAAAGTTCCGAATAAAATGCCTATATACGTTGGTCAGCTGTGAAAACGAAACTTGGTTCGTCGTCACTATAAAACTGGGACATGAGACTCTCCGCCTAGCCAACCATGAATGTACTCCTGTATTTGAAGAGTCAACATAGAGCACAGTATATCATATGAGTGGAATGGTCTTCCATTAGAGAGTATGAAATGAGTTCTAAATAGTAAAGTCTGCCCGTTCCTGCTGGTCGAGATTGTCTTTCGTGTCATCTACGTAGTCTTCGTTGTCGGCGTGCGTTGTGTCAACATAAGACTCATCCATGCGTTCACCATCCGGATAATTATCGTCGTCCTCGACCAGTCCTTGAAAACGTGTTTATTCCAGCATACGGCCAACCAAACACTTTCGAACAGTTTCATTGTGACTGTCGTTCGATTCATTGTCTGTCTATTTAGTTCAACCGCTCAACGGGTGTGTGCGCGTACAACTGATTGTGTAACTCTTGCCGTTCAGCGTTCGGTCGAAGGGTGCAGCGATCTCACAAGCTCCCGTTGCTCTGTATCCATTATCCCTGCATGCCTTTATCACAGTCACCAATGCTACACCCCCAACCTTCGTCCATCCCCCCTCTCATTGATCTGGACTCTCCCATTTCTTCGCCGCCATATGTATCCTCATCATCCTTGCACACCGCCCGGCGACCGCCTTCTAGTTCCGCTGCCCGACCCGCCTCTCACAGACCATCTCCACGATCGATATCAAGAATTGGAGACCAGCCTCGCACCCCACCTCCCCTACCCCGGCACCACCTAGATGAATCTGACATCGATCGATACGCTATACTCTTCTCGCCCGCGACACCTCCAGGCACACCCACTCACGACAGTGAGCAGCGAAAGGCGAAGCCACCATGTCAGAACCGCCTCACACACACAAAGAGCGGATCTTCAGATTCGGAGTTTGGTCCGTTTATATCTGTCCCTCCTAACCAAGACCCTTTGGCCCCCTCTTCCTCCGGATCTGCGACCCCAACGATGGCGATGGCATCCCCCACGGCGTCAACGACTCGGAGTTCTGTGACGAGTTCGGTGGTCGGATCAACGAAGACGGCGAACACGAGTCTGGACTATTTCGGACAGTTCACGACGAGCGCGAGGGTTGCGTCTGAGCGAAGCAGGAAGGGTGTGCTAGACGAGTTGTTGGAACATCAGGACGATCCAATGTATTTCTTGTGTATGCAGGAGCAGGACGACTCCGCACCGACGGTGCTGGATTTGCTCGATGAAGATGCTGAGTTACGAGCTCAAACTTCGTCTCCATCACTGCTTCCCCTGTCTACGTCGACATCAGCTACATCTACCCCTCACCCGCACTCTCCTGTACCGTCGCAGTCCTCACCGCCACCGCAGGCACCCGACATACCAATGTCGCAGCACGAATCCATAGCAGACGCACTCGCTTCTGAGCTTGGCATATCGCCCCAACACCATACCTCTTCTACTCATACCCTTCACACGCATGCATCCACATCCACCCATACAGCACGCCCCTCATCCACATCCCCGCAGCATCAACATCATACCCACCACACTCACACATCCAAGTATACGCACACACACCCATACGAAAGAACCGCTGACGGTCTTCTGGCTCGCAAACAGAGCCTGAGCAGTCTAACTGGGTTCCCACGCACTGGCGCACCGCTCCCACCACGATTGAGTTCAACTGCCACTCCGCCTTCTGTGTCCTCTCCTAGCGCGTCGGGGGTGTCGTTGCCGTTGCCGATTGGACAGGAACAGGAGGACGATAGACTGCGGGCTGGGAGGGAAAAGGGGAAGGAATCCGTGCATCAATCGACGTGGCCGCCCGCACACGCTACGCTATCAAGACTCTCTTCAAGCTGGGTATCGGCCTTCCTTTCAGGGACAAGACCTTCGCGAAGCAATACATCGTCATCGACGTCATCTACTCCGGCGATCACACCGTCCTCTCTCCCTTCTCACTCGAACAGCAGCTTCTTGCATTCGTCGGCGTCGGACTACGCCGGACCTTCTTCGTCTTCATCGTTCACGTCGAGCATGATCACACATGGCTCGCCATTTGCATCGACTCCGTTCATACCACCATCGGGTGCGCCAGGGTTTACAGGTGATCGGAACTGGGATAAAGGTTTCTCAGATGCGCTCCTGAGAGAGAGGGACAGGGGTACCGTCGATATAGTCGGCCTTGGCCTTGGGGATGAATTTCCGTTTGATGATGGAGACCATGACGCCGGATATGAAGATGGTCCTGGCACGGGCATAGAGAATGGGGGTAATGTCGTCCTATCGAGGAGCAATACCAAACTGAGTGCGAGCGACGGTGCGGGTGGGACGAGGCTGAAGGTGAAAAAGAAGGGTGTGAATTTGTGTGGGAGGCGCGAGGGGACTGCCGAGGTGCTCATTGAGGAGCTTGCAAACCTGGTACGTTAACCTATCTCTTCCTCCTTCCCATCGTTCACGATCTGCATACGCGGATACTCTACCTACTTCCCTCATTATACAGATTCGACCTCGCCTGCCCGCGCTGGTGCGCCTCACCCGGTCGTGGACGCTCCTTTACTCCATCGACCAACACGGCATCTCGCTGAATACGTTGTACGCCCGATGCGAACCGCGCATACCGAGTAAGTCGGACCCGAATCCGCCTAAGGGTGCAATAGTTGTGGTGAGAGATAGCTTGGACGGCATGTTTGGTGCGTGGGTCGGGGAGGGTATTCAAAGAGGTCGAGGGGGGTATTATGGTAGTGGAGAGGCGTGAGTGTCTTTATTTCTTTGTGGGATACGCTCGAGGCTAATGACTGATCGATTGATGTTCTCAGCTTCCTCTGGCGATACCACCCAGACGCGTCTCCGCCGCTTGAGGTGTACAAGTGGACAGGAAAGAACGACTACGTGGTTCTGTGCGAGCCTGAATTCATCTCGTTCGGAGGAGGGTGTGTTTTTGTCCTTCACCAATGAAGAGGCTTGTGCTGACCCCACGCTGATGTGCACAGAGACGGTCATTACGGTCTGTACATCGACGCGACCCTCCTGGACGGATCGTCTGCGCCATGTCCGACGTTTGATAATCCTGCATTGTGCACACAGCCGCCGTCGCAGTCGGTTTTGGGAACGGGAACGAAAGATGTGCCTTTTGAGTGTGTGGGGTTGGAGGTGTGGGGTGTGGGACCTGGATGAAGGGGATGAAGGGGATAAGTACAAGGATGCCGAGGGGGGTGGGGAGAGGATCTTGTATTTAGTAAGTAACGAATGATGTGTCTGGTGGAGTCGGATGTGTTCGGTCTTCTTGTGCTCCAGCATCCGTATCACTTTTGGAACCAAAAACTGTCATTAGCTTCCTGCCTTTGCATGTGTATCGTATTCACACTGATCGTCGCGTTTTGTAATCTGCATTGTCTCTGGAATACGTGCAAGTGTAAAACCAAAGCAGACTTTATTTGATTGGTAGTCCTGCAGATTGACGCCCGAATATCGATCATCCTGTACGCTCATCGAACTGGCCATCATTCTGCTACTTCTCTAAATAGTCTATCTCACCCACTGATCCATTACTTCTGCATTCATATATTTCCCCGGAATTCAAGCTGCCTTTTGGGAAGCCCTCTTGGAAGACCCCGCCCCTAATCACAGGGTCCCCCTGCCGCAGGTGCTGTAGCCACTTTTGAGAATGTGATCCAAGAGGTGCCATTTTAAGTGTGTGGAGTGTGGGGCCTAGATGAAAAAGTACAAGTACAAGGATGCCCGGGGGAGGGACCCTGCACTTAGTAGCGAATGCTGGTGGAGTCGGACGTGTTCGGTCTTCTTGTGCTCCAGCTGGCATCCGTATCACCTTTGGAACAATGAAAACTGTCAAATATATTAGCTTCCTTCGCATGCGTATCGTATTCACAAGTGCTGGACGTCGCGTTTTGCAATCTGTATTATCTCCTATCTGGAATACGCGCAAGGTTAAAAGCTTATTTGGTTAGTAGCAATCCTGCAGATTGACGCTAGTACTCTCATCGTACCGACCATCATTCTGCTACTTCTCCAAACGGCCCATCTCACCCGCTGATCCATTTCTTTGGCATTCAGATGTTTCCCTGGAATTCAAGCTGCCTTTTGGGAAGCCTTCTCGAGTAACCCTGCCCTGGACCACATGGCCCTCTGCCGCAGGTGCTGCAGCCGCTGTTTTTGAATGTACTCCAGCCCATTGAGCACTCAGCACAGTTAATTGCGAGAAGAGCCTACAATAGCCTCGAGAAATCATCGCAGACGACGAGCGATCGATGACAAGAATGGGTGAACAATAATAACCATGCATCGAGGACGGCGACGTGACAACCCGCGCATACACGTGCAAGCACGCTGGCTTACCTGGCTTTGGATTATCGGTATATGGTACCAAGCACCAACTACTCAGTACTTTAGCCTTCGGTTAACGGCCAAGTGGACAGACGGCCTGACCCTCTTACAGCGCACTAGTATACTGGCTCCTATATGGTTGGTATGTCACGAGCGTGGGTCACGATTCACCGCTCGCATCATCAGGACGACGCCCCCTGCACCCTAATGTATCCCCCGCATTCATACGACGCAACGTACCAACTATAGTCTATTCATACCATGTGCATCGCACGTGCTGTTATCACCATCTGAGTTACATATACTTTGTGACTAGTCACCCACTTGCCGTCTCAATGGCAGCGTCCATCTCTTGGTCGCATTAGCTGCGAAGTAAAGTAAGGCCCATCCTTTTTCTGACACTCACGCCACCGCTGCCTTTGTTCCAGTATCGACGCGAAAAACTTCCAGGATTGTTCCAGGTTCGAGGACGTCTGTTTCATTATGGTTCGTGGGCATCCTATTGCCTTCTATCACTAAATGACAGGATTAGTGATGTACATGAAAACTCTCCCTTGACTATGTACATAAGTTACTTCATCTCTCCTGGTTTGGAAAGTGTCCTCACGCTTGCGTCTCTTTAGTGCACGTCGACCAGCCAGGCTGCTCTGGGTTCGTATCAGCACATCAAAGTCATTATAATTACTTCCAGCTGAAGAAAAGCTGTTACCATTGCCGTGGCTTATCACTCCAAAACCTCGCTGATAAGCCCACCCGTGCATCTGTGATTCGTGTCTTCTCGCTGAGTTGATGGTACCGCAAGATGGGCGTTTGTCCATAGCGTGGCAGCAAGCCAACTCGGTTGGCTAACTGCATTCCGAAGCGCCCATCCGTGGGGTAAAATGACTTATCCCCCAACCCACGTGTAGGATGCCGGGGTTGATCATCCAATTATATCTTCGGCACTCATCATGCCGATATGACGCATCTTACGTAGTCGAAGTTCGTCTTCAGGCGTTGTGGTACGAGCTGGAAGCAGTTCGCAGCACGTTTTCTACGTCTGGCCCGAATTCTGGCCCTCGGTATTATCACTGACGCTTGTACAAATAGACAGCCCATGGGCAATACCAAGGACTCCGAGGCTTGGTCCAGTAGTACACAAGCACTGTCAAATTAGGCATGCGCCGAGTCGGATGACAAACTCACAAAGTGAACTGATTCCTCCCTTGATCAATCAACTCATTGGATATTCACAGCACCGATGCTTAAACTTGTCTACTTCCCAGCCACTGAGCCGAGATACCCGTGTGGACAAGATAAGAGCTTTACCAAGGATGGCAAATCTGGGTTCTATCATGGGCAATAGTAGTGATGGCCAAGCAAATGCACTGCCAAAGAGAGTGGCAATGCATTAATTGGTAATTTGAAACGGGCACTGCAGCAATGTCTGTCGATCGGACGATGACCCATACCGCATGATTATGGTCCGAAACAGGCATTATTCGAGCTGCGGACACGGTATATGATTGTGTTCGCCGCCTCACCGAACAAAAGCAAGGAGTTATTTTATGACGGGGTGTTGACCATACCGCAGAATTAGCATTGCTATGGCACTGAAATGACAACTTTACGCCTTTCATCGTCGTTTGTGGTCATGCGGCACTAGTTTGTGGGATAAATCGACTGAGCCTGTCCAAGTTTATACATAGCTCCACCTCGAGGCCAGACCAGAGTGCCTGCAGGGCCTGTCATAGAAAGGGACGCCAGTGATTAGTGAGTTGACAGAGGCACTTTCTTGGATTTTCACGTTGGATCGTTGTGCTGGGACGTGGATGAATCATTGGGACAACTCTGAGCCGTTACGTTGCTGAATGTTTCCGACTCCGCCATGTGTTCGGGTGACGGTATTATTAACTATCCGGTCAGTGGTGCACTTGGAGTGAAGGCGCTTGTGCCGGTGAATGGTGGCCAGCTGGAGCATGAATGAGATAACCATGGAGCTCAGACTGCAGAGGGGAACAGTTGAGGGGGAATAGTGAGAGGGGGAGGGCAGCCCTGAAACTGGAATCTTCGGCGACGGGGACGGGTTCGCTGGCAATAAATAGGCCCACATGCGTCGTCGAGCTGCGCATCGCAACTTCCCCTCCGACGCCTCCCCAGTTTCCCTCTGTCCTCGACGCAACGAACAGTGGCAACAGTAGCCTGCGATGGCCACAAACTCGAGCGCTGGTTAGTTCCTCTTTTTGTCTTTCACGCTGGCTTGCGGTGGTTCGCCTCGTTTCCTACTCCTAATTAGATCATATTTTGTACTTTGCCTTGTTCGTACTGCGCCTCTTCCTCTTTCCCTCTCTGCCATCCTTTATTTCCCTCCCTTCTCTTCTTGATCTTGCCTTTCCTCCCATGTCGACCTCCCAAGGGGGACAGAGTCTCTCGGCGACTGTTCCGTCGTCGCCGACGACATCGACGCCAGCTCCTCTGTCGTCGACCAACCCTGGTACCTCTCTTTCCTCCGATCAGTCTAGTACTTCTCTTTCCATCGTCTCATCTTCTTCATCCCTATCGAATTCTGTCATCGGTACCTCTCCTTCCTCCGTTTCTTCCTCTTCCACCCCACCCACCTCTTCATCCACTTCTTCTCCCACCTCCGAACAGATTACTGACCCTTCTACACCTACAGTATCTCCTACCACCTCGACGACAGCCAGTCCTACGTCTGCGACGACTCCTACTACGACTTCCACTTCTGCTACCACTCCGACAACCACCCCGACCTCTAATGACGGCGGTTCCAGCCCAACGACATCACCCTCATCTGGAAATGGGTCTTCCTCCCCCGGAAACGTTGCTTCATCGACCGCAGTGGGTGCTACATCTGCGGCGTCAACTCCAGCATCGACCCAGGTACCATTGACAGTGACCTCCGAGGTATCTTTAACCTACCTGTAAGCATCCTGTTCCCGTATATCCCTCCGCTCTTGTTTATCTGCTTCTTAGCTCGACGGATCCGGCTGGATCGACCGTCGTCATCGTGACACAAATTGCCACTACTGTCCCAACGACTACCACAGTCAGCACCCAGTCCAGTGCATCTTCAAGTACACCCACGGCTGCTATCGTCGGTGGTGTTGTTGGCGGTGTCGCGGGTCTCCTTGCTCTCGCTCTTCTGCTATATTGCTGGAAGAGGCGTTCGAACAAGGATGAATTCGATGGAATCTTTGACCCCGATCGTGTCATTCATCACTCAACGGGAGGTGGGACGCTACCCCAGCTCGACCTGGCAGACGAGTCCAATAATATTACGCCCTTTAATGCCTATGCACCCGATGCGGGCCAGGGAATAGGGCAGACACCCTACAATGCCTATGCACCTAATGCAGAACAAGGCATGAGGCAATATGGACAGCCCGCCTTTGTCCCAGGTGGGCAAGGTTCTGTGGGTACGGCTCCCACAAATGTACAACACCAGCAATCCAATTCCCCTGTTCCTCCAAGCTCGCCGTCCCATTACTCAGACAACCAGTCGTACTTCCACGGATCAAGCGGACATTCACCACAACAGTCATTGTCTGCCCGTCCACCACCAGGCGCAGGGGTACCGCCCCACCCACAACAGCAGCCATTCAGCATGTACGGCGCTGCGCCTGCTGACTGGCATACTCCTCGACCAGGGTCGTCACCACCACCAAGCACGGTTCCAAGTGCGAGCGTAAGTTCGAGGAGTGCTAAGGAGAGAGAGGCTCTTGGTGGAAGAGGCCCATATGGTTTGGGATTGGCAACACAGCATGAGGCTCCAGAGGGTAGCAGCATTCGTGGGAGTGTTGCTAGCGCCACTACACCCGCTGCTGGACCCGCATCCGCACCGGCACCCGCGCCTACTGGAGGCAGTGCAGGGGTGGTCGTACATCAGGATGCAGGAAGGGCTCCGGATACGGAAGAGCCTCCACAAGAGATCCCACCTTCCTACGACTCGATACGACAGTAAAGATATGAAGGACATGGTCAGTTTGATGTTCATATGGTAAGTCCACGGAAGGGAGGATTCGGAAGAGAGGAGAAAGGCAAGGAAAATGAGTGCATGTGGATGAATCCAATTTACGAAAAAAAGAGACGATTAGGGCCATGTGCGGTATGCGAACAGACCCTTTCTCTCTCGTTACGACGTCGATGAACGTTGGTCAACGGTACATCAACTTCTTAAGATCCCTTCACTCTCCACCCCCATTGTACTTTCCAGTTTATTTTTCCGTTGCTTTAGCTTAGTCTCATTCCCCTCCAATTTCATTTTCGCTGACGACCACAATTTATCCTATTTGCATATCCGCCATACTCTTACTCTTACTACTACGAGAACACCATTCGTGATCAGTAAATCCATTGGTTTCTGTATATTCCCTAGTGCGGTGTGCTGTTTCGGTTCGGTTTGATGTATTCGCTTGGGGGCAGTACATCATTCTCATTTTTCCTAGCTTGTCCGTGCCTTCCTCATTTCATCCATCAGACATGATGTTCCTGGTCCCTTGTCTGGAACGCTCATCGATGACGCCACTCATACGCCACCCCCTCTACTTTCCTCGCCTGTTGATGTTGGCCGTTACGATCGTGCCTTTCACTTATCACAGGTCATCGGTCCACTCTCAAAATGACTGCTTCTGTATGCTCGTGCACGTGGGGCCTTTGGGTTTGTTTCATGGACTTGGACTTGCGGACAGGTATATACATTTGACGGACTCCACTGGACTAATTGTACATACGACCTATCTATTAAAGTGGGATTTGACTTTGGTTTTGATGTGCCCATCGGGTCCGCACTTGGGATGAAGGTACTACATACGTACGTGATGACAGGAGCTGACACTCGCGAAGGCTTAGTCGGATCCATTAGACGTTTGGCGTTGATTTGATTGGCAGCGAGCAAAGTGGTCAATTTCGTGAGTGAACGTTTCCGATTTCGCGGCCCGTGGTTTCCTGTTTGCGCGCTCTGTCGGTGAACTCGAAGTGCCATCTGCACTGACAGAACCCTTGCTTAGACATTTTCACCTGCACATTGGACTAACAATTAACAATGTCCGAATAGCAGTTTCCACATATCCACATTCTCACACAACAGTGGTAGTACACAAAGGGCCTTGATGCCAGCCAATCTAGTAGCCCCAGACATTCCAGTCGGGTCAAAATAATAATCCAAGTTGCCCCTTCAGAGGCAGCCTGCCACAAGAAATCTGGCACAATATCCTCGGTGCAAAGCAATGGACAACTTGATTACTTAACTAGAAGGTTACTTCACTGCCGAACTCACAGTCCTACGGATCCATATAAGGCAATTTTTTCCGTCGTCACACGAAATAGCGAGCTCCCAGCCTTGCCAAGCAAGGGAATGTTGTCTTTGAGTCTTCCGCATGCGCAGTCGCAGCGCTTCCGTATCTATATGTGAGTACGTGCGCTCTAACGTGATTCGAGAACCAAGATCGTATCTCCCTGCGATTCTGAACGACCAAGAAATCTCCTTTGTACCATCACTTCACGACTAAAGACCATCGACCTGACATCTGTAGAGCACTCGCAGCCGGTAGGGCACGCAGCTCCTGCAAGACACCACGATGGATTGCAAGGAAACGGCTAGTGACGCCCAGTCAAGTGTAGCCTCCATTACCTTTCTCTCTCCTCCACCCATCGGGGCCTTATCGGCTGATCTGAGCAATAAACTCAAGGAGCACACCGAGCACTCGCTAGCCAGGCTTATTAAGAGGAACAAAAATACTCGATATTTCTCCGAGTCCCCGATCCTCGGTGTCTTCCGCCAAGCATTGGAAAGCCTTGGACCGAAGGAAGGTGATGATGAGGTTCGGGATGATATACTCCTCGAGAGCTATTGCAATACAGTTCCATTGACGACTTATGACGCCTGTGAACCGTTCGTTGACAAGTTCCTCGAGGACAATTGTCAAATGAGCGATGTCCGAGACATATTTTGTCCTGGTTTGCCTTATCATATCGCTATATCTAGCTCGACCTCGGGCAAGAAGCCAAAGTACTTCCCCAAGTACAATCAGCCTGGCTCACAGCCCATTCGATGGCGTTTGAGTGCAGGGAAAACATGCTTTGTGTATTCCCTCCGTTCTCACAAGGTGATTGACGTGCAGAATGAGGATGGGGAGACGATCGAGAAGATCACTGTTGGTTTGGGTTCGTCTGGTATGATGCGCCAGGCGATTGGATTGGATGTCAACAAAGATCACTTCAATATCCGGTTGGCGGGTGCGTGCCGTGCTCTGGGTTCCATAATGCCTTCAGACTAAGAAGTTTCATGGTAGGTTTTACGACTTCTCCCGTTGCTGTTAGCTTCATTAGCGACTACCGGTCATTCATGCTCATGCATGCGCTTTTTGCGTTGGCGGACAACGAGATCGAGTCGATCAGTACACTCTATACCACCTACTTCAACGACATGATTGGGTATATAGAAGACGAGTGGAACAACCTTATTGTATGCATCGAGACAGGTAAACTGCCGGACTTGGATGGAACAGCCCATGTACAGGAATACCTTCAGGTAACTTTATCTTCCCAGTCGGAGCTACGGCGTACTAAGATATCCCTTAGCCCCACTTCCCTCCACGCCCAGAACGGGCTGCTGAGCTTCGTTCCATTAGTAGCGTAAAAGAAGAACCCGGATGGGTATTGAAAGTCTGGCCGAGGCTCAAGAATATAATGACTGTCGCCAGTGGGGTCTTTTCAATCCTTATATCCAAGGTTTATACTTATCATAACAGTCCTATAGCGAGGCACTTAGTACTTGCTCCAGATACGTCGCGATGTAGGTGCAGAGGTGAAGTTGTGGAGTGGCGGCTTTGTTACCAGTGAGGCCATTGTTGGCAGTGCCTACGGTCTTGCAGAGGAAAATCTCTTCAAGATATGGCAGGACGAATTCATCGAATGCCTCGATATCATAGAAGAGGATCAAAGTGCATCAAACCTTATCCCCCCAGTAGGTTCTTCACACGATTTTATCACCTATATCTCTGATCCTGTGTTCAGTGGCAAGTTAAGGTCGGGAAACGGTATGAAGTTGTTGTGACCACGCGGAACGGGTTGTGGCCTTACCGTTTAGGGGATGTCGTCAAGGTTGCAGGATTCCATCCCATTGACGGCACGCCCATTGTCCAATATGTGGAACGCCGCAGGTACATGTCACAATCGCACGTCTGTTTGGCATCACTAACGAAAGACTAGTGTCATCCTACATATGGCTAGAACTGTGCTAACTGAGAGTCAAATTATAAAGGCTATCTCGGCGGTTCAGGGGACCTTCGGACTATTGACAGAGTTCACTGTAGTTAACGACGACCAAAGCGGACGTCCATCCATCACATATCTTGTAGAGGTGCACGGTGAACTTTGTAAGTTCCCCCACCCGTCTTCCTGTGTATACCTGTCTGATACTAGCCGCATCAAGACCCCACCGCTGACGAAGCCCCAGTGCAACTACGCACAGTACTGTCAGAGATTATCGGATGCAATGATGAACAGAATGTAGAGCCTCCCGCCATCAAGATCTTGAAACCTAGGACATTCAGGGAATACAGACAATGGAAGACAGGGGAGGCCAAGTCAGGGGTTGGACAGGTGAAGGTACCCATTTTGATGGTAGATGATACAGCTGGGCAGTGGATATGTGACCGGATCGAGAGGGTGTTGGGGGTATCGGCCTGTTTAGAGGGACTCTGAGTCTTTGGCAGATATGACGGGTGCCCTGTAGTTTCAAAGTTCAGACCCTTTCGGTGTATGCGATCGACGGGAGGCGGCGATCAAAGGAAGGTCCGAGAATATGACTCGGGCGCAACTGTGTCCCCTGAGGGAACAGCATACACCATATGTATGTTGTACTCAACCTGTGCAAGCGTCGTGGGGTTTCCCTGACACTAATACATATCAGTTCTGCATTACATCTCAGATGATTCTCAGGTGGAATGCACGGAACTCCTTGGTTTCTCAACAAATCCAATGGCTGCGCATGATCAATGCTTCTGACTTATTTTGGGATGAGTCTGATAATAGGTGTATTATCAGGGATCTTATCACGATGGTTAACGACATCAACCTGACCATCGCAATAGGGGGTTTTGCCTGATCAATCATGTGGTGGTGGGATCAAGGGTCTCATTCACATCGGGGCAGTGTTGAAATTCAAAGGTCACTTCTATCAGATTAAAGGGAAGCAAACAGTAGCTATGGCTACTTATACACACAACCGGAGGAGATTGGAAGCTGGTGTGGAGATAGGCGTCCGACAAGGTGGCACATATTGTTCAAGATGATTACGTAATGACCCTTTGGCTAAGGATACACCCTTCGCGCTATTCCTAGCCGTCGGGCGACGTCATCGGAACTTTCCCGGTTGTTCTGATGGAACAGACCGCAAAATGAAAATGCCAGGTGAGCTGTGCTTTAGATAATTGCGTTCATAGCGCGCTCTGTCTCTCTATACATGGCATGTGCGGGCAATTAACCCTACTGAGGACCACCGGACAATGAACTGTGCCGTGCCACTAATCACTTCTCGGGATAGTGTTTTTTTCCGCTGCTAGTTTCTCTCCACCAGACTGTTTTACGGAAGCGAGGACGAGTATGAAGTGTTTGAAATACGTTATTCTTGTCAGATTCCTTTTTCATTGCGATGGGTTCCCGTAGTGCGGTGCGTCACTGTCTTCCAAGCCTTCCTTTTGAATCGTATCTGTTAGTAGTTGCGCTCACTGATGTCCCCCTGTATCATGACTATTGTTCGACAACTTCGGCTCCAGTCCAGCCGCTCACTTGCCTACCGGCTGGTACCTCCTCTGCATTTTTGGTAAATAACAATGGCCCCTTTGTGAACATCCCTGCAAATGCGATGTGGCCTCACGGTTGCGTAAAGATGCTGCGTACGCTCTCAGGAGCTCGACCCAAGCCTGCGATTCCCAATTCGTAAACCGGCGCTTGCAGGGTGGCATAAATGCCTCCTTTTGATCTAACACCTTCTCAATCGATCCCCAACATCACTTACTCATAAACACTACTCCCACCAGCTTGACATTACACCTTCAGCTATGGCAGATCCCAAACACGATACACGTGGGAGGGGCACTTACTACTACCCCATCGTAGGACGCAAGAACACGGGTGGCGCCTTCGACCGCATCCCCGTCGAGGATATGCAGCAGAATCATCCCCGCCAGTTCACGCTGTTTGTCCTCGGATATGCCGCTGTGCAGGGTGTGCGTAACCTCCCTGTCAGCACCGCTTTCCCTGGCATCGAGCTACCAGCAACGACGTACATGGAGATCGCCAGCATCCACGGGAAGCCTTACAAAGAGTACGCCGGTGATCGTAAGACACCGAAGGAGAGGGAGTCGGACTATAGCGAGGACTCTCTCAAAGATACCTTACCTGTTCCTTCCAGGTTTGGAGGTAGGGACTGTGACTTCTGGATAGCTTTCCTTACTGAAGTGTGAACAATGACTTTTAGGTTACTGCAAGTATGTCACTTACATTTAACAGCTCGGAGGGCTGTCTAATACCTTTTCCTGTCAGCCATGGATCAGTGACTTTTACAACTTGGCACCGCCCGTACATGCTACTTATCGAGGTTTGTGATTCAACTGTACTAGTTGTATCTGCTATTCTGAGAGGTCCAATATCTTAGCAAGCAATCGGTAGTGTCGCCGACCGTATCGCAGCGGATATTGAAAGGACAAACCGTAGTGAGGTCGGGAAATGGATCCCAGAGGCCAAGATGTTGCGCTTTCCGTGTGTCTTCTTACAGATCTTTGTTCCCTCGCTAAGATCGTACACGACAGTTACTGGGACTGGGCCGACCCGAAAGTGGCTACTAACGGGCTTCCTGCTCTATTCTACGACGACAAATTGACTATTACGGTAGCGGGTGGCAAAACGACGACCGTTAGCAACCCCTTCTCGTACTACACCTACCAGACTGGCATTCCTTCCGACTTCGTAAATGAAACAATCTCGACGGTGTGTTTTAAAGGAGTGGAACCTTTATTGTTGAAGATATTTACTGTCGCTATATCTAGACTAACCCTCCCCAGACCGCATATTTTGCGGATTGGACAAGGTCCTATCGACATGCTCCAAGCGATCCGCACCCAACGGGGAGTGACATTGCAGGTGTCCAAGCGTCTGTATCTCCCTCTTATCCTGCCTGGATAAGGATTGATTATTGGCCACAGGTCACTCAAGTCTCAGGCGGCCAATATTCGCCGGGGCATTGGGCTGTTGTTTACATTCCCAGATGGCGAAGATCCCGCAATTGCGTAATAACATGTTCCCTACATGGTGCTAAATTTAATTCTTACCAGTGGATCATTCTAGTTACGACGAGTTTTCAAACCAAGTCAATGAGTCGCGCCGACAAGAAGACTATCGTAACGTCGGTTCCCTCGAAGCAATCCATGGCATCATTCATGGTGTTATCGTGTGTCCTATCACATTATGACTTGAGTCGACACTAATACACATTTGTAGGGAGGAAATGGGCATATGGTGAGTGATCGTGTTACTGACTTTTGTCTTGTCTAACACCCGCAACTCTTAAGTCCGACCCTGACTATGTGAGTTGCTTAGAGGACGAGAAGACAAATAAGCTGACGAATGATGTGTATGCAGGCTGCTTTCGATCCTATCTTCTTCTGTGTGTTGTCCCTTCCCACTTGGCCAATTTTTCGACTGACTAGTTACTAGTCCATCATAGCAACGTCGATAGGCTTCGTGCGTACAAAACACTCATGTTCGGAAAGGCTATTTGTTAATCATCCAGTCCAGTTGCTTTGTGGGAATGGTGCTACCCGAATTATTGGATGGGTGACGGATACGTCAACAATGGCACGAGTTACCCTTGGACCCAGGTTCGTACATTACTGCGGCTTGGAACTGAGCTCTAAAACTCGTTTCTAGGAACGCGGAACATTTGCTCAGGTATACAACGAACAAATCCTTCCTACCGGCGCTCGCGCAGCTCTCTATCCGTTCAGGGAGGAGAATGGCGAGTACTGGACAAATGATCAGACCCGGTTCTTGACCGCAAAGGCCTATCCAAAATGTAGTCATCTTTTATACCTGTTCAGAGTATTTCTTATGATGTTATCTTTCTAGACTACTCCTATCAAGAATTCCAAGGTGTCAAGGTTGACCAGGACGCCGCAGACGCAGAACGAGTTGCAGCACGCGCGAGGATTGCCAAGTTCTACGGATTCGACCCTCAGACAGCCGCGACACAGATCGACTCGGAGGCATGGGCCCACCTTCCTGTTACTCCAGCCAAAGATGCCGGTTTACCTGAGAGTTTCAAAGAGATCAAGGGCTTCCGACTCTTCATCGTGGTCGTCCGACTCCCGGAACATGCGTTCAACAGGTCATACAGCTTCGAGCTTTACTACAACCGCAACAACGAATCTCAGTTGATCGGTAGCGTTGCGGTGTTCGCTCGGTCGGATCACTCGCCCTGCAAGGCGTGTGCCAAGCGCCGAGAAGCGGGGTCGGTTATCCGAGGTGTTATATCCCTCCCAACTGCGCTCGTGAATGAGATCATCGTCAACAGCGGCATAGATAGGACTAAGGCAACACTGGAAACCACTACGGCGGAGATCACGGAGACTTTATCTGGAAGGTTGTTGGATATGTCCGGTGTTCTGCTCGCGACTGCAGAGGGCGGGGCAAGTGCACCTCCAGTTCCAGATAGGAGGGCAGCATCCTCAAAGATCGTTCCCGTTGAGACGACATTGTATACTTCTGGAGTCGCAGAAAGAACGGCCGACGAAGGACGCCCCCCTCATTTGTATGATTGGCAGCCGCATAATGACTTGTTCCCGGTGAGTCGAACGTTTAAATACTGTGTGTATGGTGACTTATTCGCATATAGAATGGGTGGAAGGCTGTTTCTCCCGAAGCTTCCTGAACTTTGCCTTTACAAATGATATGATTCTCGAAAGCTGTAAGATTTCAGAAGGAGCTCCGTGAATGTGATTCGTCTGATTGTATACATACGGTACCTACTGTGATACCATTCCCAGCCTCTAACGACCATTTATGCTATGCACCTTGTACCTGCGAGATCTGATATGTACGTATTCTGACAATGCAGACTGTTGCTTTACTTGCTACGTCTAATTCTGGCCGACCTTCTGTGGTTCTTCAGGCTGCGTGAGGCGGGAACCCAACTTGGAGGCTAGATATATACCCTCGGATGATAACGACACAGCGACCTATAGTCGTAACGCGCGCTTGAAGTGGGAGCGCTTGTAGAGTACATACCGAGGAAATTGTGGGAACATGCAGCTACCTGGTCCTGTACTCCAAAGCACTGGTACAATAAAAGTTGGATAGTAGAGAATACACCTAATTCCCCACGTAATCACCAACAAATCCAAGCTATCTAGACCGAATTTGTCAGTCGAGTTATGGTGCCAATCAGATGTCATATTTGAAATGGTCCCCCATGACCCATCAGGCCAAACGTTGGCGAGTAACATGTCGTGCATGAAACGTCGACGCGGATGTTGCTTTCAAAAGACCTGAAGAAGTGCGTGTGTAACAAAATACATACTACGAAAGCGTAGATAGCATGGCGGCTGTCTGGCAGCAACTTACCTCTCTGTAGTATGTTCGCGTACAGGATTGGATACTCGAGGTTCAGGAAGGGTTTCGTTGGGAGCATACTGAGAGGGATCCGGCCTAAAGGAGAATTGACCAGAGTATCAACAAGTCGATTCGAAGTCTGGGACTCCCTTGCATGTCATTCAGGGAGAGTGATTGACGACAGAACTTTAGCGGAATGTAGGGAAAAGGGAATCATTCACTAACCGTGGGGCCGACGTGGCCTTTGAATTGATCTGAGAACAGTGTACCCTGCGTATGTAGTATATGTGTATATAGCCAGAAGCCGAGGGGCAAGATTAGGACATGTGAATATATCTGTAGATGATCAAATGACAAAGAAACCCTAGGAAGGTTTGTCAATCAACTTGTGAGGCGTTGCCTAGACAAAATACCCGTCATCCAAAAGATGGCTCATACAGCCGAAAAAAACACATCTCCAACAGCAGCAAACAGGGGCTAATGGTATAAATACTTGGACCAGCAGGAAAGTGGATGCCCAGTTCCAAACCAAATTTGAACACTGTTCAACCAACATGATCTCCGTACGTAGCCTTGTGCTCATCCGAGGTTGTGCTGCTCACCCACGCCTTGATGCACGTATCGACCTTGCAGGTTAACACTATCCTCGTCAACGAACACGGTGGCTGTGGCAATAAAGGCTGCGGCTGCGGTGCCTCGTAAGTTTCTGCATGGAATTGTTGTGTTATGTCTGTTGAATGTATTTCTTGACACAGTTGCCAATGCAAGCCCGGAGAGTGCAAGTGCTGAACGTCTTGGGACTCCGTCGTTCTACACAGCTGCATGCTGTGATCATACCCATTGTTTTGTGTAACCATTATTTGTGGTCCGTGCTATCGTAGCGGCCTCCTATGCATGTATGAATGAAGAGTGTCATTACAAGTTGGAGCAACTCGACATGCTCTGGTCCACTTCACGCAAACTCCAAAATGCGCTATAGTTTCTTAACTTCCCAGCATGCTGTGACGTCGTCTTGACAAAGGAAGGAGTAAGATCTTGGTACCTGAACGTTGAACGGTGAGCACTGGCCCAGCCTGTCAGCCTATCATCCGAACGCCGAAGATAAGTGTCAATCATGACACTTGAAGGGAAACGTGTCTCAGTGCCAGTTTGGAATCTCAGTATTATACTTAACATTTCACTAACTGTGGATTGTATACCCGTTACTTGGCTCCAGGTGATGCAAGGGGGAAACACCATCTGATGTACACTTTACTCCGTTAGACCGTGCCATCAAGCAAGGGTTCTGCCGACACAGGCAGCTTTCGAGTACACTGAATCAATTTAAATAATGGAAAAAAAATATAACATATCGTCTATGTCACAGGATGATCCTCTGCTAAGATGTCAAGGTCTCGCAACCTTCAAGAGACAGATAAGTACCCCGAATTCTTTCCATTCCTACTCTAAGTGCCTCGACGATTTCCAGGTTCTTCTTCCTCTGCTCCTCAATAGGTCCACTGAGCGCTTCCTCCCACCACCTCTCACCAACAGCCGTTTTGCTCGCGTCCGCACCCTCTGCGTGCCCATTAGAACTTGGAACCTCCTTCCAGCCGCCTTTAAGGAACTCTTTGAAGTGTTTCATGGAGCCTGTGGGAGGAACACGGATGTCCCGGACCTTGGCCCAGTGGGGTGGTGGATTCGAAGGTGTATATCGGGCCGGCGCCTTGTGCGATCCATTCAACTCCGATTCAGATGTGGACTCAAGTGCACAGGGTGGGTGCTTAGAGAACCCTTCACTAGCGAGCGCAACGGCTGGTGGGACGGATATCCGGTCTTGCTTGAAACAAACCTGGGAGATGGCGATACAATGAAGGAGGGAGCCATCTGGCTCGAGGATCGGTCGTCTTGTAGGCGTACGAGTTGCGGCGAGAGCGTCGGCTAGTGTCTTCTCCAGATTGTCTGCATTATTAGCCACGCCATTGAGTGTAGGGGTGCCGTTTGACTGGGACGATGAGTCCGTGTTAGTGTCCATGTCGGTAGGTGAATGACTGGGGAGGGTAACGTCTCCGTTGGATGTAATAACAGCTTTCATAGCACGACTACCTTTAGGACGCGTTATATAACGGGCAATAACATACATCTACGTCGAAGTGTAAAGTATCAGCATATGCGTTAATGACAATGATGCTCGGATACGTGGAATACATACCCATTTATTGTCCCATGAAGCAATTGAGATCCTGACTTCATATCTCGCGAAGAGGGGTATCTCTCGTATAAAATGATAGTGCGTAGCTATGGCGGTCGATTAGCGAAGTCCCGAAGAACATATCACCTAAGCCTACCACCAAGCGCAATGAACCCTCCGCTCACGGCCCATGCAGGAAAAGCTTTCCATAATATCCGGAGACGAGCTGAGTCAAGAGCCTACCCTCGCATGGTTGGAAGTCATTGACAAATAGTGAATAAAAGGATAGGCAATACGGGTTACAAGTAATAGGCGTACCTTTGCGTAGCTGGAATTACTGAGATGTATCCCAAACATGTCCGCGTCGTCAATACCTAATATACCGAGTCAGACCAACACAAAGTCACGGTTATGCAACATCGAAACTTGAGACGCACTCGCCCATCGTCTGTAAACCGTTACTTCAAACGGATTAGCGCCGATGGGGCAGAGTGCTTCCACGCGCTCGGCAAGAATCTGTTTCCGCTTTTCAGGGGACTTGAACAGCAATACAGGGCGTAGGAGGAGGAACCGAATCCTTGTCACGATGATAGGCCAGAATACACGGACTGCGGATAGAACGCTTAAACCATGTCGTCAATTGTCTTGAACTCCAGAAAAGACATACGGTGCCACACGAAGGGCAAAGAGCCCGCGTTGGAAAGCATGACAAGGAATGCACATAGCTTAAGGAACGAAAGGTATGATTGAGCCCGAGGAAGGCTATTGAGCGTCCTTCGTAGCGCAGCAACTAGCTTCTGGGCATCGTGTACACGTGTCACCACCGCGGGTATAGCGGGTATTGTGGTTAGGATGTTGGCTGCCCGTGAAGCCATTTCGTACCAGGGAAGTCGAGCCAGTCGGTGTGCCTATGAGAGTCTTTTGTATGACCGAACAAGATCACAGCTATGACTTACTAAATGGAGCTAATCAAGTTTCAAGTTTCACCTCCTCGACGTTGTGTCTCAAGTACTCGTAACAAAACAAGGTTCAGGCCTCAGTCGTGGGTCTGGGTATAGACAACTTCTGACACTAGGAATAATGCACAATGGAAGCCACATAGCGCACGGTTACCCCTTACTATGACCCTAGAGTCTAAGTCCAACCTACATTGCTATCGCCCTCGGTCGATTGGCACGAGGCCATTTACATACATCTACAAAAGCAACAAACAATACAGCTCTCGCTCTCTTTGCACTTGAGTGAGCGCTCTCATTGGTCCTTGGCAGTTTATCTGAAGGTACACTTGGCCTAATTCATCTTCCATGGAAAATGTCTTCCAGCTGGCACATTCAGTTTCAAAACTGTTTCAGCCAGGGACCTTGTCATTCCTTCAATAATGGCACTGTCCCGACGGCAGGCAAGTTTGAACCGGTGGTCGAAATCGAGTGAAATCGCATCGAAACCGGGGGATGTCAAAGTTGGAGACCGATTTCGGCCTTGGCCGAAGTCCCAAATCCAAATCCAAATCGACCGGGGAAATCGAACTTTGAAGGACCCTATTAAATGGCATACGAAGATTCCCATGCAAGTACGTGTGGCTGGACTATAAAGAGTGTTCACTAAAACCCCTCAAGACACATGACAAACCGGCGGCATTAAAAGGAGCCTGAGACTTCGAATCATCCCCCTTAGGCTCTCTGTCATCCTCTATCAATCCTCTATTGCCTTATTATGAAACCGTAATGCCGGCACAAAGGAACAAAAACAAGGCTCGCTGGCAAGTTGTCCTTTCAACTTATTGTGATTGTGAACACAGGTCCACCTACACCCGCTACACCACCACTTCGTCGCTATCGTCGTCCTTCCCCTAGCTTGATGAACAGCTGCTCGACAGTATACGGCAGCTCGACGATGTACTGAAACAGTATAGAGCCTTCCGTGAGGACTGGAAAGACATAAAGAAAGGCATTACCATGTACGACAAAGAGGTTGAGAAGGTGAGTATTTTGTAGTGCATTTGCTACCTCAATAATAATAACGTACCATTAGTTGAAATAGTGTCTCGCATCCTACGAAGGAGTATGTCATCTATTCTTGAATTTGTTGTGACCTGCTCACACATCCATACTACAGTCCTCCCTGAGGACTTTGCTCATGGTAACATGGCACACATTGAACCACCGGGCGAGCACCCATATACGTAAGTCAATGTGGACCTAACTATTTCATACCTGGAGTTTGACATCCAACTGTTGATTAGCCTCCATGTTCGACTGGATAGTTGTGAAGCGTGAGTTTCTCCCCGACTACTGGGTTCTCTTTGACTTGCATCATATCCGCAGGTGTTAATTACATGGCTTGCCTACATGATCATGTCAAGCCTGCAGAACATTAGGAAATTTCCTGGGGTCCACAATTCACAAAGGGCAATACATTTCTTTTAAAAGAAGGGCGTCAGCAAGTCTATCGCGTCCACTAGTAATACATACCGTGCATCAAGGAGTAGGACATTCTATCAAATAACAGTAGAGAGGGGGTTTATGACCACGTCAGTGACGAGACGGATCCACTCGACTATGCTAAATACACCTTTGTCCTCGATGATCTCCTCTGCCACCGGATGACTTATCCCTCAGAAATATTCCTCGACAGCATGTGATGCCTGGAAATTGCTGCATTCCCACTTTTGATCACGCCAATCTAAGCTCAAAGCACAGTGCAAGAGAAAACTTTCAATCTGCAAATGAAAGACGCGACGGATGATGAACGTTATCTAGCTGAGCACGACACACTCTGTCTGACCTTCTCCGCATGGGTGTCCAATACTCCGATAGTGAGGCAGCCTTTAACTTACCGAAAGGTCTGCCGCAGACCGGGACCTGAGCTATTATCCAGCTGGTGCTCCGGCTTCCATCTATTCCTCAGCCGTAGCAACTCCTACACCTACTTCCACCTCCGCCTCTCTGCCTTTGTGAGGCAATTGTTCTTCTGTCTCTGGGCTGCTGGGAAGGGCAACATATCCTTCGAAACCGTCTCGATTCGCAAGCAGCCGAAGCCCGTCGCTTATCCACAGAGTCATCTCTCCATCTGTATTAGTAGACTCAGAGTACACAACTGCACCTAGGGCGAGTCGGCCTTCAGGGAGTATTAACCCATCGACCAGTCTCCATCACACGAAGAACAGCCCCAGTGGAACTTATTGCGACACGCCACTAAAAGGTAGTAGAACTTGTGGTGGAAGTAACCATGACCACTCACCATATTTACTACATCAACACGGGTCTCTTTGCCCGCACGGTAAGCGCAAACAAGTCCCATGATAACAATTGCGTTACCGATGACTTTGGTTTGCATGAGGCCCATGAAACACCTGGTTGGGCGTGCGTGTGCGAGCGAGTAAGCGAGATACCTCAGAACCATGCCAAGTCTGCTCAAGGCTGGCGTGAAATTACCTCTACTCACCGTAGTCTGTAGACGATACTAGCTGCTCTTCAGGGGCAGAATCATCGTAATAGTATTCGCCTACGCATTCCTTACATGCCTACGTACTACCGACATGCTGCGACTCTGCCGCACCGGCGAAGCCTTGCGAGTAAGAAATTGTCGGTCAGTTAGGAGGTTTTTTGCACGTTGGTCATTTTCGAGTGTGCGGCATCATACTCAGGTTATGCGCTCTGCTGCGAGTACGTCCACGTATATGTTGGATTAGTCGACGGATCGAGAGCAATATTAACTTATCCTCGGGACGCCTCTCAAGGACAAGATGACCTGTGGCTGTGACTTTATATGTTCGGGATATAACTCTGATGAGCCGATAATGCAGATGCCACCTAAAGCACCACTCCAAGTCATCAGAACGTGCAAGTAAAAACACTTCACGGGTAGTCACGATAGAGGGACAATAAATCGAAGGGAGGACGCACTGGATAGAAAGAAGCTGAATTTGATAGCGAAGAGGAGGGATTCCATCTCAGTAGTCTAGATGATACGAAATGTTTGTCAAGACTAATGCCACTGCAATCCGTTAGTTGCATATCCACGGTTTTGTCCTCTGATGCAGGAAAAACGATATTTTAATGCATGCCCTGTGCATTGAACAACTTGGATGGACAGTGAACGTTACGATTGTACATGGTGACGGGCATAGATTTGCCATATCACTACGGCAGACAGTCTCCACAAAACGCAGCTGCGATGAGCCGGCGAGAGGAAACAGTGTCCACGAGACTAACTGGGTATGAATATGAACGGGTCGGAACAGTACGAGTGGGTATGTATCATGAATACTGCAACGTTAGCAATCCCTTGTGGTCCTGTGATGAAGGCCTATACCGATACTTCTTTGGACTTGTCATTTAAAGTAAGTTCTAGCTGGTGCTCGCTACGTGCGTTTACCGCACTCAAATAGGTGTCTGCGTTGAAAAGAAACAGATAAGATCACCCACGGGAAAGTAAGTTGTAAGCCACCTACTCCAAAATAAGCTAACCACGCTAACCACTACGAAACGCAGGTGGTGAGGGACAAGAGCAAAGTTGACGATTTGAGTGGGAATGAACACGGCCCTGTGACATAAAGTACCATAAGCACGAGGAAAGACCCACGACGCTCTCTTACCAGTTACGTATTAGGGTCGGCTCATAAGCCTGTAGATTGACTGAGAAATACATTTCACATCTCTATCGCAGGCTTACAGTGCGAATGCGCTCCACAGCACCGGGAAGACCTTTCCCCTCTAGAATGCTCATGGTACCGAAGAAGAACGCCACAGCAGCTGAAATAAAGTAGTTATATTTCTGATAGTACAAGAAACACCACTATACCTGGTGTAAGTATTGCTTGATCAAGCCACACCTATGAGCCCCATTTATCAAAACGCAGCTCAGAAGTGAAGGAAAACGTGCCCACCCGATAGATAACTGCTTTCGTAGGATTGGAGAACTTGATACGATTGAGTAGCTGATACCATTTGGTCAATGCGGGTCCAAAGATGGCACCTGTTGTCATCATCAACCCAGCACTCAATCCACAGCGAAAATGTGGCGGATATGCACGAATACGGACCTCCGTAGAAGGTAAGTCTGGCAGTTCGCATAAACTATTCCAAGTGAAAGGCAAGCCGTTCCCGACTTAGAACATGTGGTTGGGATACCGAAAGTCTAACCCACATCATGATTCTTTCCTCGTTCCTCGATGGCTTGTTGAGCAATTATGTCTCCCGCACCGAATAGGACGGCCGCTGTCAATGACTGTGACAAGACTGGTCGACGGATCAATACTGCACTGAGGGATGAGTAAATCCACGGAACGTTGAAGAACACTCTTTAACGGACTTGTAGAATCTCAAGAAGGATGCCATGTCCAGCCAGAATTACGATGCACTTAAACTCGGGAAAGAGATAGATGAAAAACTAGGATCACCCAGACTCTCAAAAACAAGTTGGAAGAGACGGGTCGTTCGATAGTCGTGGAGAACAGCAAAAGCAGCGTGACAAGGAGTAGAATCACACTTGTGACAGGCAACCAAATTCTGGCTTAAGCTTGCTATTGGTCACCGTGCGGGACTTCAAAACTGCAGTGTGACAACACGTTACTTTCTGTGACATTTTGTGACAACCAAGTTAGCGTGGCCATAAGTGATAGTATATAAAACTGAGTGCTTGCTCTTGACCATACGACCCACACCCTGAACAGACCATAGGTGAAGACCTATCCTCTCGGGAAACATCTGTACCAAGAGGTATATGCATCACGTGCCTTCCACATTCTGGTCTCATATTTACTCAGTAACAACAAAACCACCCATGCATTTGGATGATGATGTAATGGCATTGACTGCCAGCTGTATGTAGCGTCCAACATCATTTCACTAACTTTGATCCATGCTATTGTTAGAATTCGCGGGTTGGGGCAATCGGGTGACCACGATGGATGGATGGGTGCGAACCAGGTCCAAACGCGATGCTAGTACAGGTAAAAACTACGAACTATTTATCTGTAGGTAGAATCCAATATATCAAAATGTAATTACTGTCAATCAAAGGTGTCTTGTGAGTTTGACACATAGTAACTAAATATTCTGACAGCTATTGCAGTCCAACCAATGACCATTGAGAAGGCATTTTGCAACTTCTGCACTAGGCTCTCCAACAATTTTATAGAATGTTCCAAATGTGGTGTTTATGTCTGTGAGATGCCTGGGCCAGGTAGACCTGGCTGTCTGATCCAAGGCACTATACCCCCCCAACTTCAACTTCAATTGTCCGGATTGCAAGAAACATATCAGGATATCTGCAGGGCAGTCCTCTTTCCCGGTAAGGTTCCCTGGATGGTTGTTTGTCACACCAGGATCGACCGTGCGCCTGACCTCCAGTACCCATTTGTCGGATACTACTCCCGCAGGTCAAGAAAGCTACTGTGGCCACTTGTTCTTATCACAGGCAGCGTATGCAGAGAGTTGATATCTGAGTATGTTGGTCTCCACATCACTTCCGAATATGCCAGTCAAAAGAACAACATGCGTGCCCTAGTCGGACTGAATCCAACAGTGGTTATCTCATCACCATGACAGCTGTATCACTGCCGCATCGAATTGCAAAGTCGCATGAAACGGAAGATCGTTTGCCAAGTGGAGGAGGCAATCCCTTTCTTCATTTTGGACTCCCGTTTTGATGGGTTCATGTGCGGGATGACAATTACAGATACTAAACCGACACAGAAGCGGCAAGGTATGCTTAAGGTCTTGCAGTCTTATTTCGGAACTAGAATACTGAACGTCGCCCGGATGGTGTCCAAGACAGCCAGGGCGATTGACTTGGAGGAGATTGGTTGGTACACCGTATCTCCCTCGACGCGAGGTGGCTGGAGAATCCTACTGACGACCACGTGTGTACCACCGACTCAGATCGAGTCTTACTTTGAAGAGGCCACGTCTCTTGTGCAGGAGTGCGTATCATGTCGGAGTTTATTGTCCAATGTTGACTGATGTACGTCACAACGACAAGTTTGACCTTGTTCTTGGTTTCCGCGGGTCGTCCGCATTGCTCATGGATGCGAAGGCCAGCATTCTGAATGTGATTCACGCCATCACCATCGACAAGTCTGCAACACTATGGGATGCGGTCACGTCTTCGGTGGTTTATAACGCTCTTCTTCTTCAAAACGCGAATGTCGTGGCCGTGTTCAAGGAGAGGACAGCAAATGCTCAGGTCGAATGTCGTGAGATTAGTTTGCACAATCCTCCTCGCCGCGCATTCGGCTTTGAACTTCTGACATGTGGAAAGGAAGGATGTGGAAGAATACCGTACAGTATGCCTGTAATAGGCCCCGATGGTTGGGGTCGTTTCAATTTTGAGTGTTCGACTTGTGGTTGGACATCGCGTGCCGTGAGCAGCAAGGAAGTAGAAAGCTATGTCCATCTAGTCCATTCCAGGTATCCGTTTGTATATTGGCACGATTACCCTCCCCACGTCGCACTGTCTGCATTGTTTCTCTAGTCGGCCTGTACACTTGCACGTCGCAGCCTTCAAATGACCGATCCTAGATGTTAGGGTATGATGCCCGACACAGTGGCCTTGTATGATTCTGGCTCTTTGTCTCACTGGTAACCACCTAGAGGTTGTACACAATCAAGTACGTTCAGGCTCCTTTGTGCATGCGAAGATGGGCATCCGCTTTTGTAGCTTTGAACATGCACCTCGCGGCCTAGTTACTTGCACACTACACCCATACCTCTAAGTACCAAATCGAATTTAGTGTCTAAGAGAAACGATCTGACTCAAAAGGATTATCTTGTTTACCAGGGTCACTGGAGCCCCGTAATCGTGGCTTACTGTGGTTCGCTATCATTTTACCATCATCATTGGACCCCAAATTTGAACTATGTAGGGTATCTGCGAAGGTGTGAAAGTGTAGGTTGTGTAACATGTCCGTAAAAACATCAGGTTACAAGAAATCACGACTAAATGTCTGTTACTAATGTAAGTTCCAAGACGTAGAAATGTGCAAGAAGTGATGCTGAGCATTACAGTTTCCCAAACGAATCGTATGCAGGGTAGCAAATAGTACCAACTCACGTCTATAACCCAGTGTAGGATGTTATCGAAAATAAAGGTGTGTAGTGTCAGCCAGAAAGAACACCTCCCACCAACATTGCCATGACGGCGAGCCAATTCATCCCGTTAAAGGAGATTCCGCTAGCAGCATTTGCACTTGTGGTGCCATGAGGCGAAGCACTAGAGGAACTTGTGCTCGCTGGTCCATTTGTAGTGGTCGTGGTTTCAGATGTCACGTTAGGACTGTCGATGCCAACAATTGATCCAACATGCGTCCCGTTGACATCTACGGAAGAGAAAGCCAGATTAGCGCATAGTCAACTTTCATTAGCAAGTATGCATACACTCGGCAAACGTGGGCAACGTATACCCGTCCTCGACGTAAGGTTTGGACACGTTAAGAGCAACACCAACCGGAACCATATATTTGAATGCAGATGCTAAGGTATCGTACCATTTGATAGCTTCGGACATCGTGAAATTGCTCAGCTCGTGAGTAAGGAAGATCGTGCCAACCTGTCCGATGTGGATGAGTACGTGAGCTTCGCACGGGATTGTGTTGACGGTCACATACATCATCGAATGCACCACTCTTCGCGGTGTCGACGAGGCTCTGGTAGTTGGCATCTGTTACGTTAGCAACACCTTCCCAGTCGCTGGAGTCGTATTGCCACACGATATTTCGCAATCCAAGTGCATGGGCAATTGCCCTAATACGATCATCGACATCCCCGTAAGGTGGCTACACGTGCATCCTATCAGGCAAGTCGTTAGCCAATTGAGTAACACGCACCCTCCAGCAAGTCGGTGTCACGCCGATAACTAGCTTGATGACTTGTATCTTAATCTAGGGTCAGCAGTTGCTAAACCAGTGGAAATATCTAGCATACAGCTAAATGTACGTGAGCTAGGAGATCAGAACACAGGAAACTGGTTCCTCACTGTAGTAGAGCTCCGCAAAAGCTTGCTCATTTGTCAAAGCGGTCACTGCACCAAGCTATATGAGAAATGGCGAGATCCCGGGATCTATGAACTACGAACTATATCGGTGGGACCAAGTATCTGGGCACAGGCTTTAGTCGTCAGCATCTGGTTCAATCGAGATACTTACGGACACAAATTTCATGACCGTCGGCCAAGGCACGTTGCGCTTCCAAAGGAACGTTCATGACGTTGGTACCAATATAGAACATAGCTACGAAATGAGTGGTTAGTAGCTTGGTTCGTCACCTTAGACGTTGTTACTCACTAGCTGTTTGGTCCTTCGACTGCAGATAATCATAGAACCCATTATGCCCACAGTATGGACCATCATCGAAACCATATCCCAAAGTACCCGGCTAATTTCGTGAGAGATGCAGTAATAAATAAATACCCAGTGAAATGATTTACCGACCTCTGGAGCGAAGTAAGTATCGCTTGGAATGCCTGCAAGTTTTGGGGTCGTGCAGTGTGTGGCAGTCCACCAACAGTCTGGGTCATCTGAAGGGTACGAAAAGCCGGCAAAATTCCCAGTGAGCGACTGTGGTTGAGTACCCTTCGGGGGGATATTCGGAATCTGGCCCTGGATGCTCTGGTACTTGGCCTGTGCTGCAGCGTCATTAGGGAGGATGCTCGCTACAGTCCATAGCGGTGGAAATTGGGCCTGGGCTTGAGTAACTGGCGGGTAGTTGTACGGCGTGCATTCCAGGTTGGGATCTATTTCAAGACATCGGTGAGGAATTCGCAGTGAAACGTGTTATAAAAGGAAATTCGGTGGGAATGAAATATGGACACGTGCTCCCAAAGCCTCTTCTGTGTATGGAGCGCGTTTCACCGCTAAGTGTGCATCGGAGAGCAGCTGCCGTTGTGACAGCGATCCCGTGACGCGTAAGTCGTCATCATCACTTATACTTTCCCCTGAGGTGCTACATTGCGGAATCCGGATGTCCGCAACGAGTTCACGAGATCGACCACCGAACATCAACATGCCCTCGACAGATCACAAAACGTAGAGGTCCCTTCCCATACCGCCGAAAGCGAGTCCAAGACAAACACATACCTGTGATCTGAGCCTCCGACTCCTCGTCTGTGTGGTTCTGAGAGATCACAGAAGGCACAATAGTGAGCAGGGTAACTAGAGCAGTCAGTGCTGACCACGAAGCACAGAACGACGAGAAACGCATATCGCTCGTGTACCTGGAGGTCGCAGGACGTCAGCAACTGTGGAAGACACCCAACAAGGAGCCTCGGAGGGGTGGGGAGACGAAAGATGGATGGTGGTGAGACTAAAAGAAGGTGTCCCTTAAGCCCTGTCACCAGTAGCATACCTGTCTGGGATAAATTTGAACGGCGTGACATTTGCGGTAAGCACTGAAGTTCACGGCTTGGTGTGAGTGGCATCAACCATCATGCTATTATTAGCTGATCGGTTCCTTGATGGACCCGTCAGCCCTGGGCACTTGACGAGTGCTCACTTCATGGAGCCACAAAACATAGGCCTTCGAGGGTTGCAGTGCGTCTGCACGTTGCACGGATAATGTGCGACGGACTCTCCAAGCATTCCTTCTCTTCCCTTCGAAGCCGAAGCGATGGTTGACTAGCGCGCCCATGTGTCTTATTTACGTGGTCGACAGGTGTGTATCGTTATTTTGTTGAACACGATTCGCAGCCTTTACAGTGCAACCTGAGACCGCAAGTTGGTGTTGCCGCATTAAGTGGCTCCGGGATATACTATGTATTCCGAGTAGCAGAGAGCTTTCCCAACAAACTCCAGACTACGGGCACCTTATACCCATCTCGCAACATTTATGAATGCGAAGCAGCCTAAATCTATCGTAAGCACTCGTGCTTCGATTCACAAGGGGTCGTTTCCCTTTCTGAAAGCTCTGCCTTCGATTTCCACGTAGAATGCCTCACTAAGATTTCTGTCGCGTCTAGACTTCAAACCTTGGAAAAAAGAAGACACTTGGATTATCACCATTTATTTCCCTGTACGGTTTCAATTTCTAGGATTGGTATGTATTTCCTCCCACCAGTGACAGTCCTGTGGTGTATCAAGAGGGGCCAAACAACTTGGCGAAACGTCCGTTCGACTTTGTACCGTCAGGAATTCCACGACTGGACACTCCCCGTCGGTTTATCGGCCCACCACTGTCCATCATAGCCACCTTCTGCACAGATGTATCACAGAAACATTGCAATTTCGACGCGGACACCGCGGCAATGCTTTTCTTGAGCAGGAATAAATACTAGACCGCCCGTACGGAAGAACTCGATTATCAGCCCTTTTCGGCGGGAAGAGATTTGAAATAATTCATTCTCACAGCTCCTCATGACTTTTTACCCGTCACGGGCAGCTCCTGATGGCATCCAGATGCATTCCGCCTTTGCGCTTTATCGGCTGTTATCGATCTATTCCTGTCGATCGCGTGAATGCTTGAACGCACGTGTATCCGAAAGCACAACACGATGATACACAAGACTTGCCATAAAATGGGATCGAAGCAGGAATCGTTTGCATGAGACGGGCACACTACATGTGGCAATGGTACGTGGTAACCTTTACCACTTTACAACATGCATAGAAAGGGTTATTGATGCCAGTACTAATTCTAGACCACAACATTTTGCATAGATACCATACTGCTTTCTTCTAGTATTTTCTTTCCCAAGGAGGACATGATGACCTACATATCTGATACCATGATGCTAATTACATATTGTGATTGTGACCTGTTGCCCGACTGGCAACAAACTAATCTGGTGAGTGACAGACAGTGAGTTATTGAACTCTAAGGTCAAGGACTGGAACAAACATAGACCCAGTATGATCACCCGGAAGACATCGTATGCAGAGACGAGTTCTAGAAGTGGTAAGGACACAGTGACACCTGTGAGCAGCATGATAGAGACCTTTGGTGATAATAAGCACCCAATGCTGGAAAGAGGGTTTTTATGTACAATGAGTATGCTGACTCCAGCTTGGTGTTTTTCATATGGGGATACATGAAAGTTGCACCACAGCAGACGAGTCCAGTGAAGAGAATGGTGTTTATGCTTGGAATGCAATGAAAATCCTTTTCCAACCCTACAGCATCACTCTCAGTAATATGTGCAGTTGAAACGTCTGCACCGCTGGTCTCCTAAGGATCGCTCCGTATCGTTCTGCGGAAGTGGATGTTTGACCCACGTGTACAGGGGTAGATCGACACCAAATAAGGCAACTCACAATGGTTTTGAAAAAGTTTGCCTCGACAAGGTTGTTCTGTGCGGAGGACAAGAGCCACATACGCTTGGGGTGCCCCGCATCAGCCTCGAAAGACAGCCTCTGCAGCTCTTTCTCAACACTGAAGCTGGCCTTCCTGCCGCATGTTGGCTTTTCGACGCTGTCTCGTCTCTCACCGGAACATTCTTGAGGAACTGTGCTAAAGATGGCAGACCACTCGATGCAGCGCTCGCCGGCCCATTCTTTTATACCCATTGTCACCCCCCGCGCATCCCGTAGTTCCGTCTCCAGCGGTCTTCCAGTCCCACAGGTGTCTCTTGGTCCCCAACCTCGTCGCACTTCAGAAAGCACTCTGCACGCCAGTCCTGCTACCACCGCTTCACCAGTTTTGGGCCCACAGACCCCTCAGTCCTCCATACCATCCTTTCGATCACTGCGAAACCTACTCCCCTTTGGGCCCAACAAGAACTCTAACTCCGCTACCCCCAGTCCCAATACTCCAAAACCATCCTTCGTGGGCTCACTACGCCGCTCGATAACTCACGAGAGGAAGGCTTCAGCTTCTTTTATCCCTCCAGATGACCCAGAAAAGTTTCCCGTCATCGCCATCGCGCGGTCCAGTCAAGCTTTTGAAGAAGAAATGATGGCACGCAAACGTAGTCGTGACCTATCAAGGTCTGTTTCGGACTCGACGACACCCTCGCGAACTTCGGCGCTCGATCAGGATAGATATGGTAGGGGAACTGGTCCTCTTTGTTGGTACCAATTTTAAATGCGTTATAGTGTTACCCGCGCCATCACCTGTACCCCCGCTGGGTGCCGATTTGTCTACTATCATCGAAGCGGAGAACTCGGGCATATCAAAGCATTTACCATGTATCGATGATTCGGCACACCCGGATAGCAACGCAAGCTCACCAGAGTCACCTTTCTGCCTAGACAAGCATGACGAATATCGATTCTCGCCCCCAGACTCCAGAGATGGATCTGTTCTTGACTTGTCCACGTCAAAGCTAAATGCCGAAGTGATGGATGCACTGATGGTCAAAGATGCTGCCGCAGCTACCGAATGGCTAAAGGGCGTAGATGGTGTGGTAGTGGAGGAAGGCATCGATGACCTGCCGCAGAGGATACGGGATTTGAGAGGTGAAGTAGATCCCGACGCAACACTTGAATTTGGTACCTTGGACCCAGAGCTTGCGCAGCTCCTCAGCCCCCATAAGCTGAATGGAAAATCCCACCACCTAGCCTCTACCAGCAGCATTAGACCACCACGAACACATTCTCGAAGTCCAAATTCTCTCCTTGCGCCATCTCATATCGTTCCTGGGACGGAACGCAAAACACCGACAAATTCTCCCCGAATTGGAGCCGTTATCCCTCCGTCACCAGGCCCTCGTGCCGCTGCTCAGTCGTCTCCCCAGAGACGATCAATGTCTTTGTCTAGGTCATCCATTGCACGTCCCGCAGCATCATCTCTTCCGCGTCCTACACGTTCGGTGTCAAATGCACCGCCCACAGCTAACTCGTCACCGAAGGAGACCTCTGGACCACCAGTTCTGCATGAAGCGCCAAAGAAACGTCACCAGCCTTCTTCACCATTGTCTTCGCAAGCACATGCGACAAATGGTATACCGCCAGCAAACTCCCGTCTACCCACTGATCTACCTCCAAGACGACCTCATGGCTCTCGTTTGGGAACAGCGAATCGCCACGCCTCGTCATATACACCCAATAGTTCCCGCACGAATCTCCAACCCGCACTAGATAATGAATCTCCCTCTCCAGGTTCCCAAGGCTCGTCCAGAACCGTGTCCGATAACTATCGACAAGTGCCAACCCGGCCGAGCCTCGATTTGGGGGGACCTTTAGAGGTGAATAAACGGAGGCGAGCACATCTGTTTTCAAATCGGAAACGGAGCATGAGCGTTGAGGAAGCGCGTTTGTCCCCCACATCTGGCTCCTCAAAAGCGTCGCCAATACGACCGTCGTCGTCGCTGTCAAATCGCCCCCCAGTGATGGAATGGTTGGGACCACGGACAGTCAAAGCCTTTGCCGCAGCAGGACTCTTGGATATTGATCGGGATCGAACGAGTCCTCATGGGAGATATAGTTCTCTTAGGGGAAATAATGAACGTGAGGATCGTTATGTTCCCTCCCGGATGGCGTTTTCTGAGGCGGCGTCAACGTGTTCATGGGGTCGGAGCGGCAGCATCTCCCGAGTGATGACCCCTTCCGAGGGGGGTGTTACGTGGGCTGGGAGCCCTACCTTTTCGGCACCGCGCACCACCTTTTCTGGAGGATCTACAGCGCCAACGTCGATATCGGCCTCATCATCGGTGCAACAAGCAACAATTCAGCTGATGAAGGAAAAGCACGACCTCGAAACGGAAGCATTGTTAGCTGCACTATCCGATTCGCAGCGAACGACTAAGACATTGCGAGAAGAAAATAACCAACTCCGCGATCGCATCCAAGAGCTCGACGATGAACTGGAGGGACTGCGTGATCAACTCCGGCGATTAGCTAATGGCGTTCAGGCTCCTCGATCTGCTACTCAAATCACGTATAGTAAACCTCCACTTGATCGAAAGATCGCAACTCCGAGCCCTTTGAATACGGGTGCTACTTCCCGTCGTCCTACTCTTCAACGATCGCATTTGAACGCCAACGCAAGGTCCTCAGTAGATCTGAACATCCACAACCGCCAACCGTCGCCATCTCGGAGTCCTGCTTTCCTCGATACGCTACCACGTTCGAGCAACCAGCGACGGGCAAGTACAGCGTCTTCTATCTTCCCCAGTGTTCCGAACAACATGTCGCTACTCATGCTCGAAGAAGCCGTGCATGATCGTGCCCTGTCGTCAACCTCGGTGTCGCCACCCTCATCAAACCGTGGTCTGCCAAAACGACTGAATGGAAGTAGCACGATGAGCGGACACAGTAGCCAGCAGTCGTTGGTCTCTGTTCCTGTTTCGATAGGCAACATCTCGCCTGCCACCGCCGACTTCTCGATGACGGAGGTCCCTGGATCTCCTACCAGCCTTCAACTCCGGCCAGAGCACGAGCTCCATCTTGGAGATATGGCCAGTCTAAGTTTATATGCTATGAGTGATGACGAGGGACTGACCTATGACCTATGACATCTCTATTTTTATGCTTGATTACTACACTTTTTTGGGCCACATACCATATTCCCCGACATCTTCTATTCACTTCGCTTTCGTTTGTGGTGGAATACCCCTTTTGTCTTTACTTTCGCTATCCGGATCGCCATTTTCGCATTCTCTTCTTGGTGCCTATTTTTTGTTCGCCTTATACTCTTGACAGTACTTTACACCTAACAACGCATGATGTATCATACCTGCGCAACTTTTCGCATTCCCTCACCGTCAATACAGTTCATAGATACAACTCATCTGTCTGTTTTTACAGGACCGCCTTGATGTAGGCTCCGTGTCAAGAGTAGCCTGACGATAATACAATGCGGATTAGACTAGAAGTGATGCATGTGCGGTATCAGGCTTTCAAGCATCATGTGCTGTTTGTGTTACCGTCCCAAATTCAATCACGAAGTAGTGGTACATACCATGTATCAAGGTGTAGCGCCATTCCATCAAGTATTAAACAGTAGTTCTTGGAATCCGCTCAGAGCAACGAGCTGTAAAGAATAGACAACTTATGGAAAGGTTTGTAACAACTAGTCAAGATGGCTCTCTTGCTGTCTGTCGAAAGGGGCATAATACTTAGAACTCTAGTCGTTTTATGCAACCTAGAAAGACGTAAAAGAAGTACATGGATTACTGGTGCAGTACCTACTTGGCAGCACTCTTCTCAAGGATGATGGGTACATGCATTTCAAGAACAAACTAGGTTACATTGATGATTTAGGACAGCTATAGCATTATGAGTGTTGGTTCTTACCAAGAATAACAGCAGGCATTCAGTAGAGGTCCACATGATACGTCTATCACCAATATATATGCTATGAAGCGGGGTAGGGGGAATACCGGCTGCAATGGATTAACCTGGTTGATGAATCTGAATTTATCAGCTTACAAGAGAATCATTACCCAGAAATCAAAGGACCAAGGACCGTCCCAAGGAAGGGTGAGCTAGCAACTGTCAGCATTTGTGACCACAGGTTTTTGGTGCTCACATGATGTACATGACCCATGACAGGATTAATCTTTTGGTAAGATGATTGTACATACCAAAGATGGCATACACACTCCAGTCACACACACCCCAGGAACACATGAGGAAGTGGAACCAAAGAGGCCCGTGAGTAGCTGGAAGACGGCTAAACAAGAAGAAGTTGGCCATCAATAGAGAGAAGTAGGGGCGCAGCCCTTTTGAGACGCCCGCACACGAACCCAGGTAAAACCCGTTCCAAACGTTCTCGGCCCTTGACTAGGACTTTCCAATGCCATACATGCGCTCTAACGTCCAATACACATGATATATCATACCTGCGCAATTTTTCATGCGCAATTCACCTCCCGTCGGTGGAAACCCGAAGAATGAAAAACTAGTTAACGAAATCGTTTCGAATGAAAGCTCCTTGATCTGCAACAACTTGGGAGTGTTGCTCTTGTTGGGACTGATCTAAACTCTGTGAGAACGTTGGGTGTCCTAGCTCCTTTCGACCCAGGATTTTTGACATTTGTGGCTTCTTGGTCGGAGTGGATTGTGGGTTTGGCACAGACCCGAAAACCAATGCCTTGTCTTTGGCAGGGCCTTTCGTATTTGCCAACCATCCTCACAGTCAATACAGCTCATAGACTAAACTCATCTTTTGATGGGAGCGGCCGTTATCCAGGCTCCGTGTCAAGACTAGATAGCCTGGCGATAATATCAGACTAGAAATCTTGCATATGTGGTATGAAGTTTCACATGCTATTTGTGGCCAAACGTCTCTACTTCAATGTGGGTAGCTTCGTTAAATTCTAGGTGCATGTGCCGGTGTAACGAAGATAGGGGGACATGATGACTTAGGTCAGTGTGCAGCGAATGGCGAATTCCTCCGTAATCGTTCACCAATATGATAGAAGATGAACCTGGAGGATACGGGTCAGTGTGTTCTGTCACAGAATTCCGGTAATAGCACTAGTACGTACGGTAAAGGAGCCATGAGGGCTGTAAGACCTGCCAGGAGTGCCGTTGCCCCGACTGTTCCTAGACGATTGTACATTGCACCCGCAAACAGTGGAAATGCAGCCGCGAATGCACATCGCATAGCAGCGTTGCTTGCCATGGCTGAAGCGGCAATGGGCCGGTACGCAGTCACGAGGTACGTGAATGTCGACGCGTAAGAGAAATAAATGCCAGAGCCAAAGGGGATTGATGCAATGATAGGGGCGACCCAATGAACGTTAGAATAGGTGGTGAACGCGAGCCAGAGGAGACCTGAGATGGGTCAAACAGTCTGATTCGACCAAAGGTGGAGAGTTACACACTAATTGGTACCAGAACTGCGCCAACCTGGCCCACGATGAGAATAACTTCAGGCGGCATTTTCCCATTGAACTGTGCAGATTTACGTGCGAAAAACCTGATGCATTGGGACTGGTCATGAACCTCGACATGCCAATGACCAATAGAGACAACAAACCTGTTCCACAATGGCTGGGTTGAAATAGCAGCAATCATCCCGATTCCAAGTCCGAGAAATGAGAGGCCCGTCATTTGAATGCTGAAATGATGCTTGTCCTCGAATATAATAGGGAAGACCTGGAATGCTAGATACAGTACACCAAGAAGTAATGCATTCCTTTCGAAAAATGGGTATCAGCAAATCTATCACGACCACTAGTGGTACATACCAAGTATCAAGGAGTAGGGCCATTCTATCAAACAACAGTAGTTCTTGTAACACACTTAGCTCAGCGAGTAGCGCTGTAAGACACGGAAGCTTACGAAAAGGCTTGTAACAACTGATCAGAATTGCGGAGGCGATACTTCCTTCCCTTCTGTCGAGAGGGGCGTAGTAGTTTGGATTGCCGGTCACTTTGCGCAAACTAACGATATGTGAAAGGAGCACATGGATTACTATTGGAGTACTTACTTGGCGGCTTTCTTCTTGAGGATAACGGGTGCATATGTTTCAGGGACAAGCTAGATTACGCTTGGTGAAATGGGACGATTATAGCACCATCGGGGTTGATCTTACCAAGAACAGCAGCAGGCATTCTATGAAAACCCAGCACAGGTCCACACGATACGTCCATCGCCAGGATACGTGCTATAACGCTCAGACAGGGACAAGATACCAAGTGCACTGGACCAACCTGGTTAATAAACCTGAATTTATCAGCACGGAAATAGGTCATGAGAGGAACATTACATACCCAGAAATCAGAGGCCCGATAACCGGCCCTATGAATGGTGAGCTAGCAACTGTCAGTGCTTGTGACCCCAATTTCCTTGGCCCGCTTACATAGTGTACACTGCCATGGGACTAGACTCTTGGTAAGACGACAGTACAAACCAAAGATGATCAATAGCATACGCACTTCGCCACTTTCGAATCAGGAAACATATCAGTCACACTTCCCCCAGCCACGCTAAGGAAAGTGGAACCAAAGAAACCCGTGAGTAGCCGGAAGATAAGGAAGACGACTAAAAACGAAGGGGTCGGCCATCAGCAGAGAGAAATGGGCGGTGCACTTTACCAATGTTGGGTGCAAATGCCACAGGAAATGTGCATATAAAGAATAAAGCATATGATGCTCGATATATAATATTTCGACCTTGATATCAGGAATCTGAGAGAATGCTGAAGAGGCATGATGGTCTCACTTACCGTACACTTCTGAAAGTGGACCTACAAATAGTGGACCTACGCCCAGCCCTGCAACAAACAAACTTATACCGAGAACGGTCACTTCATGCGAAACGTGGAAAGTTTCAGCAGTACTCTGCTCGGTGAAAGCCGCCTGGAAAGTCTTGAGAACGAAAACAGGGGACAATGGGCCTACTCACCACAGAAGATGCGGATGTAACGCAAAGAGCCCCAGAGCTGATAACCAGAACAGCTGCCCAACGTCTTAACGCGGACATATTTTGGGGATTGTCTTGAGCATCGAGAGGAACGAGGTATGGATCCATTGATTTGGATTGCCTGATCTCCTCGGCTGGGACTGTTTCCGCAGAGATCACGGACGTTCTCGCAGATATTTCCATGGGCATAGTGCTCAGCACAACGTACAGTAAATGGGAACACGATGGCAATGGACCATGTTTTGAGGAAGACAGACAACCACGAGACTGGAGTTAGAATAACCCGAGAAAGGATTATCTTTATCACGTATTACTCATTGACAGCTGGGGCAAGACAGACGTGCGACCACCGCTCAGTCAGCTTGCTTCAGTTGCAGGCAGAAGCTGACTGCAGATGAGTCGTGGTCGGCTATGACGCAAATGTTTATGAATGAAATTGATAATGGTCCGGATCAACCCGAACCGGAACAGAAGGGTAACGTCGAATCACGGCGTGTGGCATATGCTTTTACCTGAACAGTGAAGTCGATAATCAAAACCGTGGTATGCAATCCTTGGTGCTGACGCACCTTGGGGTAGCATGGTAATTAGACAGGTGAGCGCTAATAGGCACTTTGCTTACCCGGACGCAGAGAACTTGCATGAAGAAAGACATGCGTTGAAGAGGGGACCGTGCACGGTGCAGCTACGACACCTCTCGGTGAATAAGTGCAAGAGTTGATCCCACCCAAGCAGGCGCTCATGTTGCTTCTAGTAGCAACCAAGCTGGTCATTGTTTTTCCTCAACCAATTACACAGCCTTCGAAGAATTCTCGGAATCCAGTTACTGGGCCTCACTTGCCCCGTCTTTCTACAAAATAGCGTGATTGGCTTGAATCCACGCTAAGATTCCAAGAAGTTGTGTTCGTTAACCTTACGAGCACAATTTCGGTGACACACGATGTGATTATACCTTGTGGTAAGGTTATCCGACCTGAGGTGGACAGTAGTCCCGTAAAATTTGACAGTGTTCGGTAATCTTCGCTATTAACAGGAAACACATTCTAGGTGTTGACATTCAGACCGCCGCAGCGGCATAAGGGCCAATATCACATGGATCCAAAAAATATCCGAGTGCACCGCCCAAGCTTCACAAGCAAAAGTCTAAGTATAGGCAAATTATTCCATCGCCCCGGTAATTTGTTTGTTTTCCGTATTGCGATCGGTCTCCCAGAATGTGCAGGGTGAGCCATGCGGAGCTTAATATTCTTCGATTTCTGATTAGACGGCACGAGACCTTTGCGTGACGCTGTCTTAAATGAAAGCCGGAAAGAAAAGAATACCCGTGATTTGCCCTTTCCGGATGGTCGTAGGTAATGGTAACATTTTACAAGGGTATCCAAGTGATACGCTTGAAGGGTATGTGTCGATAAGATATTGGTACATTTCCTGGAGTTAGATCTTCCAACATTCGATGCTATCGGCAGCCCTTTCAAAGGGGAATTCACCACCCCAATTCTTTACGTCTCTCAAACTTTCCTGCACGCTGTTCCAAAGTTTGCCCACAGTGTCTTGAGCAGATGTGATGTCGTTCACACGACCACCCTCGAGTTCTTCCCTGCAACTCTACTTTATAAGTTACCGACTGATCGAACGCTCGAAGCAAGGTGTACCAACCTGTATAGCCTGACTGATATCTGTGTCTATGACCGCGAGAGTAGCGGCCATGCACCCATCCCATTCCCACCTTAATCCCACAGTTGCACTTACAATGGACGTGAGGAGCCCCAAGCTTGCAAAACCCATACCAGCTCCATAGAGAGAGCGGCAGCGGGCAAGTATGTTGTCGAGGTTAGTGGTGGGAATGGCATAGATACCGTCTATTCCTGTCTCGAAGAGTCCGTTAGTGTTCGCTATACGCTTTGCGCTAGTCTGACGCAGGCGGGTGCGTGCCGCATCTGTGAACGCAGATGCCAGACTAGGGGTCCCCGTTGCTAGGAGATTTCTAGTGATGGCTCGCAAGCTAATGAACGATGTGAGCCTGGAGTGCTATTGCGCAAACGAGAAAGACTTGCTCGTCGATTGTGGCATTCGCTATAAGCGTATCGACCTGCATGCAACTCGTATAACAATGTGGGTGCCCACAGCGTTTGAATGGTGACGTACCATGAGATTTCTGGAAGAAGCCTATATCAGGCGCGGTGAAGGGGCAATGTTGACACAGACACGTACATATGTCCCAAGGCCTTTCCACCGTTCAGTGACTGAGTAGCGATTTCTGGGGCTGGCATGACTAGAGAGCTAAGCGCTTGGCACCGAACTGGGAGGGACGAAATATCAAGAATCGAAGTTTGCACTCCAACTGATATATTTGCGGAGCAAGTAGTTTCGGAGTCAACGTCAGGTGCGCAGAACGCTGTGTAACAGATTTTCTCGACAGGAGGTGCTCAACCCAGGCTATTTATCATGCAAAATGGTAAGCCCAGCAGATCATCATCTCTGATCATTTCCAGTGCTGCTGTCATCATTTATTCAAATTGCGGGTGTCACACACGATGACCTCAGTGAACCTGGGCGGCATCTTTCAATTCACCGATGCTGGGCACCCTTGATTTGCAAAATCGCAGTCACAATCAGGCATAGCATAAAGGTCGGCCTGAGACCTCCATTTCAAACACACAGTCCGAAACCAGGGTCATAGGAGGAGGGTCCTACTCCTGCCATAAGCGCGTCTCTAGCTCAAAAGCATTTTTGGACGGAGCTTGATACATCGTCATTATATAGACACGCGAGTTTCTCTCGAGCTGCCTGAACCCCTCCCCACTATGTCAAACAGTAAGCCATCATTGGAGACCTTCGAACTTGGTCCGTTCACTGTTCCGAAAATCTGGGTTGGACTCTGGCAGCTCTCCAGCAACGCCTGGGGTAGTGCGCCGACAGCTAAGATCCGTCGGGGAATGGCGCGGCACGCTGAGCTGGGCTACAATGCATTTGGTGCGGCGCTGTTTGATCTGATGATATTTGGTAATCTAAAATCTTGCCCCATTTCCCTCAAGATATGGTGGGTTTCGTGCACTGAAGTTTCTCATTAAGCTCACTACTCATGTGTCCACTACTCAATGCATAGGGTAATTCATGCCCCTGACCTGTTGCCATCGCTAATGTTAAACCCCCTTAGCCGATCACTATGGTTGCGCTGAGATTCTCTTTGTATGTCGTCCAACTTGGTGTCTGTAGGGGCGATTCAAATACCCAACAATGTAGGGCCAATTCAGAGAGACGCTTCCAGACACCAAGAGTGTCATTGGCGCTACGAAGTGGTGCGTATTTCGACAGGTAGAGCCGTCTCGGTCTATTGTGGAAGCTGCTGTCCAAGAGCGTATGAAGCGCATGCGAACGACAACTGTTGATATACTCCAGGTACCTTAGTTTCTTATTACACATCACGTCAATCACATATGACCCTTTTCATATCCAGTTCCACTGGCAGGACTATTCAGACAAGGGGTATCTTACGGCTCTTCAGGTCCTTCAGGACTTACAACATGAAGGCTTGATATCCGCCGTGGGTCTTTGCAATTTCGATGCTGTCCGGACGGACGAGATCTGCACGCAGCTCGGACCAGGATTTATCGTATCCAATCAAGTACAGGTACAGATCTTCGTTGAATTGTTCGAAATGTTTGCCTCATTGCTGTGCAGTTCTCCCTCATCGATACTCGGCCCTTACACGGCATGTCGGACGTCTGCGAGCGACACAATATCAAACTTCTGACATATGGCACATTGGTAGGTCTTGTACCACTAAAGCAATATTATGGCATCCAATAATATCATCCATGCAGTGTGGTGGGTTCCTGTCCGATAAATGGCTTAACCAACCGGAACCAGATCTGTACGCCGGGGATTTGACACCATCCCAGCGCAAGGTAAGGAGAAGAATAGATGCGCTGGCTGTCACTTATGAATTCATTCCTGTGTTCTTAGTATCTTGATATGATCTTGAAGGTCTGGGGCACATGGATCCTCTTCCAATCTCTATTAACAGTGCTGCGCGAGATTGGCGATCGGCATGGACGGAGCATTGCCAACATTGCCACACGATGGGTTCTTGATCATCCGTTTGTCGGAGCTGTGATCATCGGTAGGTGCAACATGTGCATACTCCATTTTTCGTCGGAGCGGAGATTCATTCATTATCTCTTTTGTACTAGGTGCTCGATTGGGTATCTCTGAGCATGCAGATGAAAATTTGCAGAATTTTGGGTTTACCCTGTCGGAAGATGACAACAAGGACATCGAGGCAGTACTCGCCCAATCCAATGGACGTCAAATGATCACTACGATCGGCGACTGCGGCGCGGAATATCGATAACGTTGTTGGTAGTGGAATCATGTTTTAGGGTTAATGCCACCACACCACTTGTTACTACCAATTCCAGGTCCATATTACTTACTCTAATTCCATTTGATTCGGACCTTAAACCATTGAACGGGCACTGCACCAAGAAAAGTCGAGAGAAGTTTTACGAATATAGTAATCTGGATATGATCCTTCCTGATCATGATTATGATCATCCAGAAATGTCGAACACCAGCAAAAAGTCTATGTACTGCCTACATGATAGATAGACTTTCCAAACTACTGGTACAGGGTGGGGTATGCAAAATGATTGATGTACATGTTGACTTGTGACAATGCAGGTGCCAGCAAATTTCTTGCTTAAACAGGGACTCTAGGGAATTGCAAGTAATAAAGAATGTAAACCGGTCAATGTCGACTGCACCGATATCTGAAGCCCTGCCGTAGCGCTTGCGCACCAAGGATTCATCAGAGTTTGCTCCTCGAATAGCCTCGAGTAGTGATCATCTCGACTGATAGACGTTGGATGGGCTGTAACTTCCGCTTGACTTCCCTCAAGATGGCCGTCTTGGGATGCCAATCACGAAACGCATCTCGTAAACTAACCAATTCCTCGGAGAACAATTGCGCAATCCTATCGTCAGCAACCAAGTCGCGGAGTGCCCATGGGATCTAGCACGTGAGTAAATGAAAAGCACCATGAGGTTAATTGACTCAAAACACGCACTTCATAATCATTCTGCTCTGTCAGGGCATTAAAGGGCTCTGTCGTTAATTCAGCTTGGCCCTCACAACCGCTGTTAGCGAGGAAAAGGTAGTTTATGGCCAAGCTAAGTCCCCAATGAGGCATGGCATAGGAAGAATGTCAGGGAACGACTTACGTATATGTAGCAAGCTCCTCATATGGTGTAGAATGGCCGATTCCGCTCAACGATCCCGCAGTTGCCTCTGATAGGTGCGTCAGCAATCCGCTGTCCGGTAGGCCAGCATTCCGAATACGGAGTATCAGTACAAGTAACTTAGAGAGGAAATCGGAAGAGCTTTGAATGATGTCAACAGAGAACCCGGAACGCTAAAAATATACACACTGGTATGCATCCCCGTCAATATAGAGAGCGCGAAGAATCAGCGGATGTGATACTGATGTGAACAATCCAGAATACAGCCCCACGACTTGGTCATTCAAAGATGCGACGTAGACCATTTTGATCTGTTTCAAAGTTGGTACTGTGTTACTAGTTACAGGGAAGTACGTACCCCGTTGTCCAGGACATTCCGCAGTGCCTTCACGTAGTCCTTGGATATCGCACTCTCGGTATTCTGTGACGGCATTCAGTTCCGGGCGCGTTACTAGATCATAGGAACGGGATACCTGAAACTCAAATAGCTCTCGTGCTGCCGTAGACTCAAAATACTACCAGGCCGGTAAGTAACAAACTAGGAACAGTCAATACTCGATAGCCCTTACATGGATATATGGCGAAAGTAAGGAACTAGTGTTCAGGTACCGAAGTGGCCCTAGATGAATGCCACAAAGGGCCATGCAACAGATCCGCTGCGGCGGTCGGGTGGCCTGAACCGAACCTGATGCAACGCCAGTGGCAAGAACAGTTGTATCGGTGTTTAGTGTTGTCCGAAGGTGGCGGTCCGCGATGAGACGGTCCAGGATATGCGTCGAGACGACGGACCCCTGGGAATGTGTTGCCACAAAGATGGCATCTGCTTCTCGGAGATCATTCATCCATTCCTCGTTTGAGACCAAGATTTGATACAATCTACGCATTAGATATAGTTGGAATGGGATCCCCGAAAGGAACGGACGTAAACATACTTCTCAACACGACGATTGATGGTCCCTTCGCCTTCCAGAGGAATTTTTGTGATCTTAGTCAGCTTGACACTATGCTTATCCTGGAACTCGTCAAGTGCTTGCACAACTCGGTTGACAAACTTGTCACTAGTGCCTGTAGGCTGTAAAATGCACTTGTTTCGATAAGGATAGGTCTAGGAAGGGGAAAACTAACCTCGCCGATGAAAGTGCGTGCTACGGCACCTTCGGGTCGTATTCATGAGCATTACCTTTACTGGCAGTGAGCAGTGGCATACCAGGAAACCATCCGTGAACACCAATGACGACAATTCGTTGGCAACCTCGCAATACATCATAATTATCACCCTCAAGAACGTTCCAAGCACGTGGAAGTGCTTTTTCATGCGGCGAACACGGGGCATCGATGACCTTTGCTTTTGCCTTACCCTTGTTCAACACAGGTTCCTCCCGGACGAAGAGAGCCCCGGTGACAAAATTGAGTGCCTTTGATAGGGCTGAAGGGGGTTCTTCAGGGACAATGGATCTCGGCGGGGATAGAAACACATCATCCCAGGTTGGGAGGACTACGTTAGGCGGAGGAGGTGTAGTCGGCGTTTTCACACCGGATTTCTTCGAAGGTGTAGGGGATGGTTGACGGATCATCGCATCACGAACAACGGCTTCCGAGGTAGTCGCCGCAGAAATTTTCGGAAGGGGCTTTCCATCTGTTTTCTTGATACTGGGAGCAGATGGACTTTGATTAACTGCCAAGATCCGTTGACTCAACTGTGGTGGCGGTCTCATCTCCTTAGCCGAGGAGGCTTGGGCTGCCGTGGAGTCCGGTGATGAAGAAAGGCCCACACTCTGTGCAGTATTGATACCCTCATCAATTTCCATAACTTCCATTTCGCCATTTTCCTTCTCGTAAGTGATACCCTTCATCGCCATAGCCCGAGCAGAGAAAAAGGATATCCAACCTGCCCGGTTATCCGAGATAGATGATTGGATAGGGTTTATAGGTCCGGTGCCGGAAATGTTGGTGTCCTCAGGGCTTGATAGCTGTGGCATCTCATGCCCAACGGGCGCAGCCCGCTGATCAACAGTTGGCTGAGAAGCTACATTTATACTGGCATCGCCATCTGGCGGAGCACCCACAGAGGAAGAAGTTTGATACCATGTCCATGGGGCGTACCAAGCAGAGCCTTGAGGCGTGGCCGAGTCATTCGAGACAATGGAAGTATCTTTATCGGTAATTCCGTGTACTCCTGTTCCGTTGTTCTCCGACTTTGATATCGCATCGGACTCGCACTCAGCCTCTAGCTGTGTATCGGGCAGGGTTTGAGGCTGTGGCGGTGCCCCCCTGAGTTGTTGGGCGCTTACAGGGTCTGCATGAATCCGGGGTTGGTTATGTTGATTACTGGGGCTATGCCCCCACCACAGCCACCAAGAGCCCACGTGGTGATCGGTGCTAGCCTGTGTGGTAGGTTCGTGGGGTTGATCTTGATCTCTGTCTTGTAAGGAGTTCGACGCTGGAGGCCGAGAAGGTTCTGTCTCTGATGTGACTACGACAGTGGGTACATCCCTTTCTGGGACTTGGATAGCGGTTGCAGCTCCTAGAAGCGCTGAGTCGAGCAAACAAATTAGTTTGCAGGGAGTGACTCACCTTGCTCCATAATCCCTTTGGGAGGAGACCCACTCTGCTTCTTCTGTACACCTCGCCCATCTTCTTTCTGCGCGTCTAAAATGGCTTTGTCGACCGGAGCCTTTGGCCTGCCTAGCAGTGGGATGCCCAGCGTGAATTTCGTCGAAGCAGGACCTAAGGGAGCAGTGGAGCCTGATTTGTCTGTAGGCAATGTGTCTGATTGTGGTGTGCGTGATTCCGGATTGTCCTTGATAGTTTCGGGAACAGGGGCTGACGAAGACACATCTCGCGATTGACACGTGGTATCCTGGGGTCGAACGTCTTCCTGGGCTTCTGACCCGGTTGCGACTGTATCAATGGGTACCGATGGAGAAACGCGCGGATCAGGGTGCACCTCAGGCAATCCACTACGGGTCGGGGTTGCGTTCTGTGCTTTCGGCACGGGGGCCTTGATCTCGGGTTCTTGAGGATTACGCCAGGCGAACGCAGTGAACCATGACCGTTTGTTAGACAAGGGCTGTTCCGCTTCCCTAGGCGGTGACTGCGGTGGAGGCGCAGTCGTGGCCAGATTTGGATCATGACCTACGGCCGAAACCACTTCGGAGCCATTGGACGTCGTTTCTACAATGCCAACTACATGAGCAACATGGCGATAAGCTGATGGTAGGACCCAGAAAGAACCACAACTCTACCTGACGAAGAATCCTGACTGGTGGGCTCGTGGCGTGGTTCCGGCTCTTCACTCCTTTGTGACTTATCCGTAGGATGGGTCACGGGCTCGCATAGAGACTCCTCACGGGCTTTAGAGGTCATCGAGGATGTCTCGGATTGAGAGCTCAAGGGAGAGGCGCTGCGGAGGATGCTGGGTAACTTGGACGCGGCTGAGTGCAGTCCAGATGCCTGTTTGGGTTCTGCCAACACAAAAGTCAACGTAGGAGGATGTAGAGACTTGTTATTTGTATTATAAGGACGTCTCCAGCGAGGTGTAGACGAACGCGAGGACATGGAATAGTAGACTGTCAGTCAGACATGTGGCAGCAGCCAGGCTGCCTCCTCGAAGCCGCCAACTACCACTGCGTACGTCAGGCTTAGTCACGTGATTATTACATTTGGCTTGCTCAGAAACAAAGCCAAAAGGCTATGCTGCGTTCTTTTGATGGCCATTGGGCGATCGTGCTAGACACAGTAGGACACGTTTGTCTTACTCTTACAACACGCACGTTGTTATTGCAAAGAATCTGTTCTATCTCCTTCCGTGCAGAGGTTGGAGACCTTGGATGGCAGCCAACGTTTCCAAATTGTTTTGTTAGCTCGATAGTTCCTCTCATGATGAAAAGGAACGTTTGCGGATACTTGGATGAGATGGATCCCACGTGGACACATTCTGTATGAATACTCTGATTATCGATATGATAACTGGTGCAAATATGATCTGATCTGGCAGGCAAATGAACCGTATCATTAGATGTTGTTCGCGGAACAACTTGGAGTTTCCAGCAGAAAGATAGAACGCCGTCATGGAGAGTATTTGTGGATTGGCTCCGAACACCCCGGAAGACTGGTACATACTTCGTTCATGCCAGACCCGACGGACCCCCGTATCATAGGGTACGTACGGTAACACAAGGTTCCGTATGTTTCCCGGCGTCGCCTGTGCAGATATCATGAGAGGTGTAAATATAAGTTATATGGGCGTTGTTTCGCGGAACTGCTCTAAGTTGCCAGAGCGAACGTTGGGAAAGATAACTAGTACTGTATTGAACAGCGGGCGCCGCACACCTTGGCAGACTGTCAAACCTGAGTGCCCCTGTGTGGGTGACACAAGCTGTATTTCAGACTCAAGATTTTGTTCTGATGCCCCCCGGTCTTCTACACAACATGTTATTCCCCTGCATACATTTTGTGTTGCCCCTCGACACCTCAGTTGCTGACTGCGGCGGTGGCGGCGGCGCTTGGAGGATTGATTTCCCACTAGTATAACACAAGGTTTCTTTCGAACGAGTAACCGACGGTATGTAGTATGAAAACAAAGTCGACATGTGGTGTTTACCATGGTATCACATGGGGTGACAATAAATCACCAAACAACATCTAAATAAATCTGGAACAGAGATCGTATTAGACAGTCATGAGAAGGATGTGTGGTCAGTTTAATATGAAGATGTGTGTAACTTCTCCTAATTGGCATTGTCATCTCAGTTGGTATCAATGTTGTTTGTCCTGAGTGAGCGCATCCACGGCAGCGTGTGTCCGCATCAGCAGGGCATTCTATTGTGAGACCGTATTTCGGCGATGGGAAGAGGAAGTTGAGTGAGGGATGAGACGGATAGAATAATACCCACCTCGAGGCTGTATTTTCCCTTGCGCCCCGCGGAATTAGTTTCAAGTGATTTCCCACTAAGAACCATGTCGAAGTGTTTTCTTGCTTCATCTTTCCTACCCGAGGATGCTAGCAACTGGCCGTACTCGAAATCTACCCGCGACAAACAACCAACATTAACGTCAAGACAAATCAAAAATAGGAAGCAGGGGCGGAGCGGCTCACGAGAGTAGTACACGAGATAATGGTCCAACTCTATCTTGGGTCCGTGTTCAAACACCGCCTGGAATGCGTGTTCAGCCCTTCGGCTTGCCTCCTCGACTGGTACAGAGCTCCTTGCACTCTCATCAAGCTCGGCGTCTGGGTTCTATGAATGAATCGGTCAGCGTCCAATACATCCAATGTCTTCGCAGCGTGATGTGGAGTGCTACGTACTGGGTATGCAAGGTATCGCCAGCACACGCCTTCAAGGAACCGTACAAGACACACGTCGTCCCAATATCCCTCACGTGCCGTATTTGCAGTGCCGTTTCTGGCCCCTTTCTCGTTCGTAGATCCTTGGCGTTGTCCATCGCATTCAACCGCTGAGCCATTCTGAGCCTGTGCAGCATCAGATCCTGCCTCTGGGAGTCTGAGCTCAGCAAGTGCCCGCCGCACATCTGGGACCATCTTCTCTATCACGATCTTCGGTGGTGCCTGAGCGATAGCAGAAAAGAAATAACCAAATTCTAATGCAGGTAAGAGTGAACGGTTGTTGTAAGCAATGTACTTGCGTGCTTTCCGCGCGGCAAATTTCTATCGCGGAAAATCCAATGTTAAGTGAGAGATAGGACTAGGTTACAACTAGACGCACCTCGAGAGGAATGCTCTTGCCAGCAATGCGTTGTCTGAGACCAGACACCTTTTCCATCAGCTTCGCTGCAGCAGCATGTTCACCGAGTTCCGCAAGACAAGCGGCCTGCGCATAAGCGAATGTTGCCTTTGACCACTGCATACGGCATCCAATGGGTTATCTGATACGAACGGAAGGCATTCCACCAACCGTTGATTCTGCAACCAATTTACTCCAAAATTCTATACTCGCTCGGACGTCCCACAGGGCTAAGTTGGCAATTGCGCTGTCCCACCAACTGATATGGTTCATGTTGCGGTACTGAGTCTGACATTGTGATGCCTGTGCATAGTACTCCAGAGCACGTTCGGGTTGTGAGCGTGCCAGAGCGAGACGACCTGCGCCAAACAAGAAATATGGGCCTGCAAAGGAGACTCAGTTGAACAATCCCTTGACGCAGATTGACACTCGCTCAAACGAGCGGGACATACCATTCGGGTAAGTCTTCAAGTTCCATTCGACGATCCTCTGGGCCATATTGACGTCTACTCCCTCAAAAGTGTACATTGAAAGCACGAGGTGGAAGATGAGTAACACCATGTCGCAAAAGGGACGACGGACGCCCTCGTCCTCTGTAATAACGCTCAGACCACATGACAGGAAATCTCACGCAGACATGCGTCATGGGTGGAGAATAGGCTGACCTTGCGAGACGACGTCCTTAGCATTACCACTACTCCAACCCCCGGGCTTCTCAAGATACCGAAGGCCCTCTTTACGATCAGCTCGGTATCCAAACATCTCTACGATAGTAAGCACCCTTCCAGGCATGAGGGAAAGGGCGAGATGGGACATGCCAAGTCCAAGGTATACTCCTGCCCGAAAGTGACGGTCTATGGATGGGTCTTCGAGCAGCGCATGACAAGAGGAACCGTCTGTTGACGTTGATTGTGCCTGTTCGGAATTCTGGGAATGTGAAGCAGTATATGAGGCATCAGCTGCCTCGAGGTATCGTCCAAGTTGGCGGTATATTGACATAGTTGTACGCATATTTAACCTGTATTCATGTGAAGGGAAGAGGGGAGTGATCGTGCCGGGCAGACTTACACTTCCTTGATAAAAGTGAGCCAGTCCCCGGAATACACGATGCCCAATAGACTCTACGAGAGAGAATGTTTATTAGCGTCTGAAGACTCTGCAGTGGAAATAGCACACACACCTTCTCATACAGACTCTCCGCATAGACGAGTTCTGCGTGCCTCTCCAAAGGCGTCATTTGTGCGATCCATTCGGGACCTGAATGAAAGCCTGGAACGATGTAGGTGGCCAGTCTGCCCGCAAGCGACGGCGGCTGTTTTCGATGGGCTGCAGCAACGGCGTTTCCACGTTTCGTATGGTTTATGGCCGAGAGAAGATCCTTACGGACGTATGAGTATGAAAATCAGATGGACGTGAAACCCTAGGATACCTTGTCCTCATACGACATCAACCCTTTGATGGACTGAACGAGTCCATATCCCGTGGCAAAGTACAACCTCTCCCTCGAGGATTTGGTATTAGTCCATAGACGTAGTAGCGGGAATTCTTCGCTCACTTGTTCGGGTCCATTCGATGGACATACTCTTCGGACTCGAGCATACGCGAGTGCAGGAATTCGTGTACTCCCCAGTGTATTCCCGGGATATCATCAAGGGCCTTTGCAGGGTCGTACGTGGTTGGCACAAACGGCGGAGGACGGCTCATAGCGTCGCGAAGGGCAAAGTGGTCGACTGCGCTGGGGGTGCACGGGTTGGAATTGACTTCGCGTGGGCGCTAGGAGAAATAATCTGTCCGTTAACTTGTACTGTCAGCGAGCCTCTCAATCTCCGAACAACGGTCTCTATCAGAGCAAGCGGGGCCGCGTTGGGAACGAACAGTGTAAACTCACAACTGGTGCACGCGACTATATCAATACGCTATCTAGTCAGATCTTTACAGTCCCTTATTATGACATCTACTAGCGTATGAAGGAATGATGGACAGGGAACATAAACATAGGTCTATACACACCGGCGAAAATACCTAGGCATAGTCCAACCAAGCCCTTAGCTGCTTCGCCAGCTTCTTCGCAGGGACCTCGAGCCTCTCATTTGCCACCCGTATCACCTCCAAAATCGTTCTTTTTCTTCCCGAGTCCAGAAGAAGCAGCCCAGCTTTTCTTTGGGAAAACGATATAGACAATGCAGAAAACGGGACAGAAGTCTGTCTATGAACTTTGGTATGTCTGCGCATGGACCCGCTAGACGCATGGCCGCTGTGCGTAGATGCCGCAGACGAGGAGCTGGGTGCATTTGGGGAGGTGATGTACACGGCGCCTTCGCGCATGCCATAGTGACGTACGAGATCTTCAAGACGGCTGCGGGGCTGCATGAGACCAAAGAGATCTTTGAACAGCTCTTCACGACTAGTATGAAGTTCCGATGCATCCATGAAGAAGTCTTCACGTGCCTTGAGTGCGATGAATATATCGAACACTCGTGTCTCACGTTGGATCGTGTCCAGAGAGCCGTCGGAGGACGTAGCACAAGAGGACATGGGGAAGGGATCGGACGTATATGGTGCACGGATGCGTGATTGGTATGCTGGAAGATACGTAGAGCGGAGAATGTGCATGCACGCTAACATAGTTGGTCAATTGCTTCATATCTTTGCATCCATAAATGGCGCGTACCAAGGTAAAAGGCGTGGTTGACGAGACGCAACTGATATGTTAGCCAATACAAAGTACTTCTTTGACGTTCCATGGCAACCTCGTCGATGCCTGGGGTCCGAGGGAACGTCAGATAAATGACATGGAGAAGCAGATTCGGTGGTAAGGCTGATATGCCAATAGGCTGCGAGCTACTACCAGCAAAAGGTGGTGGAGCAAGCGATCCAGGAGCATATGGCGGAGGTGGACAAAAGGCCTTTTCATCGATGACGACCATCGCAAATTGCTTCAAATCGCAGCAATGAGAAGTGCAAAGATAAAGGAGCGAGGGTATCGAGTCAGTCTGGTATCCTCGATATGGGAAGAAAACGTCGTGGACATCATCGAACCGCAGTCAGTCTGACCCTTCCGCAGGTCGGAAATCTATGGTGTTGTACTGCACCGCCACCCTTCACTACACCGTGAACTGCACCTACGCCTTGTCGTCGATGGTACCAAGTGGGGATAAGTTAACACAGCAGTAGGGAAACGGCATTAGAGCATCTCGTATTGTATGGACGACAGACCCCTCAAATTCGTGGAGTACTTGATAGGTCTCCTTGTTCAGGGTTCGATGTTCAGCGGGGTACCTACATCACCAGACGCACGCGAACAAGTGACCCCACTTTGCCTTGTGTAGCTTTTACTTCTGCTCCCTGCGCCAATTTGCATGTCGTACGTATACTGTATACCAAGCTCCATACAAAAGTGATAGTCTCAACGCTTCTGGATCCATAAAGCCAGCTGGCCACTTTCCTACGGCATCCACCAATCCTTTGTCCATACCGGAAGTATTCAGCTAAAGGACGATGGCCTCTTCAATGAGCTCAAGGCCGTTCCGGAAAATCCTGTCTACGTCATTGAGATCGGTAGTTGGGTATAGGGTCTGCACGAGTGAGAATGGATAATCATTATCAACATATCCTTGAGCCACACACTCCGGATGCATAATTATTGCCATCCGAGCGATCTAAATCGATCACAGAATTGCCGGGCTCACGAACCCAGACGTGGATCTCCACACGAGAAAGCGAGAACTATGCATGACCATCCACGACCACTCGTCTGAGCTCATCCTCGTCGTCCTTGTAACCGATCCGCTCATTCCTTCTCATCTACGATGACGACCGAAGCTGCTTAGCAAGATCGCCATTCGAGCCGGGGCTGCGGTAGTCGTTTGCTTCTTTGATGAGAATTTTTCCAGCGACCAACGAATCGGGGATGCCAAGGATGTAGGCCCGTAGCTTTTCCATAACGTCGTGATCACTTTGGGGAAACGTACTCTCTATAATATAAGGCTGGCGGGAAAAGGATCTAACGTGATCACGACCATTATGTCGGGAAATGCGCATATCGATTCCTTGTTAAGATAGTTCTTGGCCCTGACACTACAATACAGTGTATACTTGAGGATTTGGATGGTCTTCAAAGTGCAGATAAGACCTGCGATGATGTCATGAACGGAGGTAGGTGATAAGACCATCAGACGTTCAGAGTGCTGGAAAAAGGTCGACCTGTAGTTTAAATACGACAGTCAGTCACCTGACCGCGTGCGATGGAAATAATGTGCAGTGCACCTCCTCCACATTAGATCCTCGAAACCTGTAGAATAATTGCAACCTACTATTAAGTATCCTTGTTCGATGATACTCTGGCATTCCTCTTGATCAACCACAGAAAGATTGGTTATCATTTTCGTGACTTTACCAAGATGCACTGAATCATCTGAGTCGTCTGGATCCAGAGGTTAGAGAAAGATATTGCAATTTGCGCTGCCCGACCATGGCAGGCTCTCTTTGTTTGTAGTACTTGTCAAGGGGCACAATAATGCGTTTGCTTATCTCAGCAACTTGAAAGCCTTGATACACCCATATTAATTTTTGGACAACGTGCACCAGATATCGTTGCTTACTGGCTTCAGAATTCCACAGACACAGTGAGGTTATATGCCATACGAAGGTTCAAACAGTTTTTGATGGTCTGAAATACCAGAAGCTCGCAGTACATACGAGGGTATCCGCTCTGAATATCGTGGATTTCAAGCTCAAACCTCCAAGTGCGTTGCATGGTTCCAAAGTCCTCTCGTTCCTCCATGCGGTCATTTTGTAGCCTTTCGATTGAAAGGTTGCCGAATACCCTTATATCACTTCGTAAACGGGAGCATTGACAAGAAGTACACTGCACCCATGATTGGGTACGATGAGAACAGGAACAGCTATGTTACGACCCACGAGATGTCTCATTGGAGGTCTGCCGGTTGTAAATACCGTCTCCGGATGCAGGTCAGTACTGGACAGCCGTCGCATTAGCGTCTCCGAGTCCCACGGAGATAATACACCTACCACATTCCACAACTATTTTGGCTCCTCTAACATCCTAAAGGCGGAATTGCGAATAAGCTGGGACATTGAAATCAGGTAAACGGTATACTCGCATTCTCTGGCAAGGGGTGAACGTATACTGGGCGTCCAACTGCTGAGGAAGTTCTCGAGATCTCCCGAAAGCGTTGCCGGAAATCTATGCGATCCCATGATTCAAACACCAGTCACATACACACAAGAACCGATACGCACATCACATCGCGGTGTCAGTGTCATTGGTCCGGTCACCAAAGCCAGGGACATAGTGTTTTACTGATACCCCACGTTGAATCTTATCATGTAGAGCATCACAACCAGTGAGGAGAAGTACGATGTCTGATTTGGCAAGGATGCTAGACGAGCAAATGGTGCGCCAAAAGCAGAAACTGTCTTCCAAACAATTCACCCTGCAGTCTTCCGATAATTGTTCGTCGAAACACGAGATTGAGGACCAAAAAATGACACCATCCACATCATCAAAAAATGGTGCCCATGACAAACGCTGCGAGAAAGTTGACTTCGTAGGAATCCCGCTGCCAACGAGTGGAACACCTACTGGTGATTTCATGCTTGCAATGTCGTAGAAAATCCACTCCCTTTCACAGTCTAATGCGTCGTCAGGGAAAATCGAGCTGAAAACCAAGCTCTACACTAACCTATTTTTAGTATAAAGCTGTGTTCCTGAACGGCCATTGTCCGATATCTTGCCTCGATAATATCGGTGTTGGATGGCTTGTAGTCCAAAGAAGCAATGCGATCAATGTCAGCATGGTCACTTTGGAGGTGGATATTAGCACAGATCGACGAGAATGATACAATGATCAGACTGATACTCACAAAGTAGAAGTCTTGAACTTCTTACAAGCCAGGATCTCGTTCACCACATCATCCCTCCACAGGCTTTGAATGTACTCTTTGCAACCCACGAGGACCTCAGCCGCATCGTCCACCCACTGTTGAACCAATCTGGTATGTCCCCCACTGAAACCAACACCAAACTCGCGTTCCTGTGTCAATGGACCTGACACTGCTACACACTCTTCGAGCATGTCTCGGACACCCCTCAAGGGGGCCAAATGGAGCTTCAGCAGACGATGTTTCTCGATAAACTTGTATACCTCGACCTGAAAGTGGTGTCCCTCATCGAGGTCGGGTGCATCCATTCTGACTGCTTGTGCCATAGCGCCATCGAGAAGGTCCAGCACGTTTATGACATCGCGAATCAGTTTGAGGTATATGATGGCTCTCCATGATAAAAGTTCTTCCGTTCTCCGTTCTTGGGCATACAAGCCCACCAAAACTGAAGCCCATATCTTTGTCATTTATGTCGATAATGCATGGGAACAAACTAACTTTTCAGGAAGGCAACTTTGTCTTGGGGAAGTCTCTGCTGTTAGGCCAAGGAAAGTGACGGTAAAAGCATTGGGCGCATCACTCTCATTCTGACCAATCAGGAGGACCTTGATAGGTTTCTTGCTCAGACGGGAAACTTGTTCTTTGTAGATTTGTTCGTTGATGGACCGGCTAATCCTACCCGCTGTCATCTCTGCACGCTTCTTGGTCCTCCTTTCTAAGAATGTCCCATTGGGAGGTGATGCATGAATCAAGGATAGGAGATTATTCAAGCCGGAACATCTCATGTCCACAGCATTGAGGTCTTTCTGAAAATAATTAGTGATAAAGTGGAAGGTTGTGATAGAGAAGGAACGTACTGCTTGACCACGAGTAGTTTCGATAACATTAGACATTGACCAGCGGAATATATTCTGAGCAAAAAACCGCTGTAAAATTCTGCAACTCGTGGACACTCCTGAGGCTAGTTTGTGGTCGTTCGTTTGCATTCCGAATGTCCTTAGTCTCTGGTAGTGACTGAGTGGGGAACTTGGGCTCCAGGGTGGATTATATAAGCAGGAAAATGCCGTCAAGATTCGATATGTATCAAGGGAGTACACACATCTTCTGAGTGCTCCCTGATATAGACAGTCACTGAAAGATGCGTCTTCATACTGCACTCGAATATCCATTATACCCTCGAAATCCGTAAAATAATTGCAGCATACCACTAAGTATTCTTGTTTGGACCCAGAAATATCCTGGATGACGCTCTGGCGCTTATTTCCCTTGAAGATTAGCTGCAGAAAGACTGATTTAACGTTATCAATACCAAGATTCACTGAATTATCTGAGTCATCTGGAACTAGAGGTGGGGGAAAAGGTATTGCGCTGCCTGATCATAGCTCTCTTTGCCTGTAGCACTTGTCAAGGGGCACAAAATGGTGCGTGTGCTTATCACGGAGATGATATACCATACGAAAGTCTAAACGGTTTTTGATGGTTTAAAATTCCAAAAGCTTGCAGTACGTACAATAAACAAGGACGTCTGGGCACCATGGATTGCACGTCCAAACCTCCAGCTGCATTGCATGGTTTCAGGGTCCTCTCCATAGTCTGTTGTTGCCTTCAACTGACAGCCCGGTGCATACCCTTATATCACTTTGTCAACACGAGCAGGAAGCTCACAGAGCCATCGGGTACGGTGAGAACAGGAATAGCTATGTTACGACCATCAAGCCATGAGCTGTACGAGGGATATCCTATTCCAAGAGGCCTGCCACCCGTAATGTCCGTCTCAAAATGCCCTGCCGTACTAGACAGCCGTCACATTAATGGCTCCGAGTCCCATAAAGAAAATGCACCCACCAGTACTTACAACAACTGCGGCTGTTGTAACATCCTAAAGGCGGAATTGCGAATAAGCTGGGACATTGAAACCAGGCAAGCGGTATACTCACATTCTCTGATGTGAAATTGACATAGACTGGACGCAGCACTGGTGAGGAGATTTTTGAGATCTCCCGGAAGTGTTGCAGGAAATCTGTGTGATCCCACAATTCCAACACCAGTAACGTGCACACAAGAACGATACGTACATCGCAGCACAGTGTTAGTGTCATTTCTCCGATCACCAAAGTTAGGTACATGGTGACTCACCAACACCCCACGCTGAATCTTGTTGTTTAGAGCATCACGACCAGTAAGGAAAAGTAAGATCTGTGATTTGGCAAGGATGCTAGACGAGCAGATAGCACGCCAAAGGCAAAAACTGTCTTCCAAACGATTCATCCTGCAGTCCTCCGATAATCGTTCGTCGAAACATGAGATCGAGGAGAAGAAAACGATTGTATCCACACCATCAAAAAATGGTGCCCAAGACAAACGCTGAAAGCAATCTGACTTCGTCGGAAATTCCGCTGTCAACGAGAGGACTTACCGATGATTTCACGTCTGCAATGTCATAGAAAATCCACTCCTGTTCATCGCCTTCATCATCTAGTGTGTCGTCAGGGGAAATTAAGTTGAATACCAAGCTCTACACTAACCCATTCCTACTATAAACTTGTGTTCCTGAACAGCCATTGTCCGATATCCTGCCTCGATAATATCGTCGTTGGATGGCTCGTAGTCCAAAGAAGCAATGCGATCAATGTCAGCATGGTCACTTTGAAAGCGGATATCAGCACAGACCGATGAGAATAATACAATGATCAGACTGATACTCACAAAGTAGAAGTCTTGAACTTCTTACAAGCCAGGATCTCGTTCACCACAATATCCCTCCACAGGCTTTGAATGTACTCTTTGCAACCCACGAGGACCTCAGCCGCATCGTCCACCCACTGTTAAACCAATCTGGTATGTCCCCCACTGAAATCAACACCAAACTGGCATTCTTGTGTCAATGGACTCGACACTGCTATACACTCTTCGAGCATGTCTCGGACACCCCTCAAAGGGGCCAAATGGAGCTGCAGCAGACAGTATTTCTTGGTAAACTCGTATACCTCAGCCTGAAAGTGGTGTCCCTCATCGAGGTCGGGTGCATCCATTCTGATAGTCACTGCTCGTGCCATAGCGTCACCTAGAAGGTCCAGCACATTTATGACATCACGAATCAGTTTGAGGTATATGATAGCTCTCCATGATAAAAGCTTTTTCGTCCACTGATTTCGCGCATATCGAAACGCCAAACCTAAATTTTGAAATCCGCATCTTGTCACAGTTGTTTATAATGCTTGAAAACAAACTGACCTCTCAGAAGGGCGACTTTGTCTGGGGAAGTCTCTGCTGTCAGACCGAAGAAAGTGGCAGTAAAAGCATTGGGCGCACCACTCTCGTTCTGACCAATCAGGAGGACCTTGACGGGTCTCTCACCTCGACGCGCAATTTGTCCTTCATAGATTTTTTTGTCGATAGATCTACTAATACAGCGCGCTGTCACCTCTGCGCGCTTTCTGGTTCCCCTTTCTAATAATGTCTCATTGGAGGGTGATGCACAAGCCAAGGATAGGGGGTCATTCGTGCTGGAACACGTCGTGTCCACAGCATCAAGGTCATCCTGAAAATAATATGCGATGAAGTGGAATGTAGCGATAGAGAAGGACTGTACTATTCTGTAACTCGTAGTTTCGATAGCATTAGACATTGACCAACGGAACGTGTTCCAAGTAGAAAACCACCACAAAATGCCGCGACTTGTGGGCACTCCAGAGACCAACTTGCGGTCCCTCGTTTGCATTCCCAATTTTCTTAGTGTCTCTGGTAGCAGGGCAAAGTGGCGAGTGGGCGAGTGACATTTTGAGCTTTTCCAAGTTCTGGCTGCATTTCTAGTGGCATGAGATGACGGTACTCACGTAAATCGTTACATACTTCAACTGCTGGCACATTGAAATGCGGGCCCGGCGCCCGGGCTGTGCCATGTGTAGATCGTCAAGGTGGGTGTCTCCTTCACCTTGGGCGTCCACTTCGAGTGATGTCCACCTGAATTCCAATTCGGAGGATAGCTGTTTGTATTGGACTGACTGTGAGCTATGAGGTCAATTTGTCGAAAAGGGTTCCAGACCCAGATTCCATAGCATCTGGGTGCCCTGGCAGAGCATTGCTTGTCTCTCGACCCTTAGGGTAACCGCAGGACATGGGTAGGTTATGTGCAGTCAAGGGCAAGCACTCAGTTTTTTTTACATATATACTGTCGCTTATGGCCACGCTAACTTGGCTATCACAAAATGTCACAGAAAGTAACGTGTTGTCACACTGCGGTTTTGAAGTCCTGCACGGTGACCAATAGCAAGCTTAAGCCAAAATTTGATGCTCCGCTTCGGCTGCCTGTCACAAGTGTGACACTATTCCTTGTCACGCTGTATTTGCTGTTTTCCACGACCATCGAACGACCCATCATTTCCAACTTGTTTTTTGAGAGTCTGAGTAATCCTAGGTTTTCATCCATCTCTTTCCCGAGTTTAAGTGCATCGTAATTCTGGCTGGACATGGCATCCTTCTTGAGATTTTACAAGTCCATTAAAGGGTGTTTTTCACCGTTCCGTGGATTTACTCATCCCTCAGTGCAGTATTGATCCGTCGGCCAATCTTGACACAGTTATCGACAGCGGCCGTCCTATTCGGTGCGAGAGACATAATTGCTCAACAGGCCATCGAAGCACGAGGAAAGAATTATGATGTAAGTTAGACTTTCGGTATCCCAACCACATATTCTAAGTTGGAAACGGCTTACCTTTCACTTGGAATAGTTTATATGAACTACCAGACTTACCTTCTACGGAGGTCCGTATTCGTGCATATCCGCCACATTTTCGCTATGGATGATTGAGTGCTGACCTGCTGGTGATGACAGGTGCCATCTTTGGACCCGCATTGACCAAATGGTATCGGCTACTCAATCGTATCAAGTTTTCCAATCCTACGAAGTCAGTTATCTATCGGGTGGGCACGTTTTCCCTCACTTCTGAGCTACGTTTTGATAAATGGGGCTCATGGATGTGGCTTGATCAAGCAATACTTACTCCAGGTATGGTGGTGTTTCTTGTACTATCAAAAATATAACTACTTCATTTCAGTTGCTGTGGCGTTCTGTACCATGAGCATTCTAGAGGGGAAAGGTCTTCCCGGTGCTGCGGAGCGTATTCGGACCGTAAGCCTGCGATAGAGATGTGAAATGTATTTCTCAGTCAATCTATAGGCGTATGAGCCGACCCTAATACGTAACTGGTAAGAGAGCATCGTAGGTCTTTCCTCGTGCTCGTAGTACCTTATACCACAGGGCCGTGTTCATTCCCACTCAAATCGTCAACTTTGCTCTTGTCCCTCACCACCTGCGTTTCGTAGTGGTTAGCGTGGTTAGCTCATTTTGGAGTAGGTGACTTACAACTTACCATCACAGGACCGCAAGGGGTTGCTAATGTTGCAGTATTCATTATACATACCCACTCGTACTGTTCCGACCCATGTATATTCATACCCAGTTGGTCTCGTGGACGCTGTTTCCTCTCGTCGGTTCATTGCAGCTGCGTTTTGTGGGGACTGTTTGCCGTAATGATATGGCAAATCCATGCCCACCACCATGTACGATCGTTCACTGTCCATCCCCGTTGTTCAATGCACAGGGCATGCATTAAAATATCGTCTTTCCTACGCAAGAAGACAAAACCGTGGGTATGCAACTAAGATTGCAGTGGCATTAGTCTTGACAAACATTTCGTATCATCTAGGCTATTGAGACAGGATCCTTCTTCACTACCAAATTCAGCTTTTGTCTATCCAGTACGTCCTCCCTTCGATTTATTCCTTCATCGTGGCTACCCATGGAGAGTGTTTCTGATGACTTGGAGTGGTGCTTTGGGCAGCATCTGCATTATTGGCTCGTCATAGTGGTATCCTGAACATATAAAGTCACAGCCACAGGTCATCTTGTCCTTGAGCTGCGTCCCGAGGATAGCTAATATTGCTCCCGATCCAAGTCGACCAATCCAACATATACGAAATGGAGGTACTCGCGGCAGAGCGCGTAACCTGAATATGGTGCCGCACACTCGAAAATAGCCAACGCGCAAAAAACCTCCTAACTGACAGACGCTCTCTTGCTCGCAAGGCTCCGCCAGTGCGGCAGAGTCGCAGCAGGTCGGTAGTATGCAGACATGCAAGGAATGCGTAGGCGAATACTATTACGATGATTCTGCCTCTGAAGAGCTAGTATTGTCTACAGACTGCGGTGAGTAAAGGCCATCCCACGCCAGTCCTGGGCAGACTTGACGTGTTTCTGAATAGGGTGTATCTCGCTTCCCTCCCTCTTACTCGCTCACACACGTACGCCCAATCAGGTGTTTCATAGGCCTCATGCAAGCTAAAATTGTTGGTAACGCAATCATCATGGGCTTGTTCGCGCTTAACGTACGAGCAAAGAGACCTGTGTTGATGTAGCAAATATGGCAAGTGGTCGTGGTTGCTTCCACACAGATTCCACCACCTTCTAGTGGCGTGTTGCAATAGGTTCCACTGGGGCTGTTCTTCGTACGATGGAGACTGGTCGATGAGTTAATACTCCCTGAAGTCCGACTCGCCCCCAGGTGCAGTTGGTGTACTCCGAGCCTACAGGTGGAGCTAGAGATGACTCTGGATAAGTGATGGGCCCTAGCTACTATGCGAATCGAGACGGTTTCGAAGGACGTGTTGCCCTTCCTAGCAGTCCAGAGACAGAAAAACAACTGCCCGACACAAAGGCAGAGGGGCAGGAGCTGAGGCAGAGGCGGAGGTGGGTGCAGGAGGTGCTACGGTTGAGGAAGAGATGGAAGCCTGGAGCACCAGCTGTACAATAGCTCAGGTCCCAGTCTGCGGCAGACCTTTCGGTAAGTTAAAGATTGCCTCACTATCAGAGTATTAGACACCCACGCGAAGAAGGTCATGACGAAGTGTGTTGTGCTCACCTAGATAGCGTTCATCCGTCGCATCTTTTATTTGCAGGTTGAGAGTTTTCTCTTGTACTATGTGCTTTGAGTCTATATTGGCGTGATCAAAAGTGGGAATACAACAATTTCCAGGCATCGCATACCGTCGAGGAATATGTCCGAGGGATAAGTCGTCCAATGGCAGAGGAGATCCTCGAGAACAGCTGAGGCGTATTCGGCATAGTCGAGTGGATCCGTCTCGTCGCTGACGTGGTCACAGACTCCCTCTCCGCTGTTATTTGATAGAATGACTTACTCCTTGATGCATGGTATGCACTACTAATGGATGTGATAGACTTGCTGACGCCCCTCTTTCAAATAAATGTACTGCCCTTTGTGAATTGTGGACTACAGGAAACCTCCTGATGCTCTGCAGGCTTAACATGATCATGTAGGCAAGCCATGTAATCGACACCTGCGGATATAATGCAGGTGAAAGAGTGCACCATATGAACCCAGTAGTCAGGGGAGAAACTCGCGCTTCACAACCATCGAGTCAACCTCGTCGACAAAACAATCCTCATCCTTCGATCTTCTGTTTTGGTTCTGAACTCGTCACCACATCAGTGAGCTGAGTGGTTGGTAGCTGATGGTAGCCGAGTGGTCGTGAGCGGTCTGAATGACTTATGGATTTCCTGCGACGCAGATCCAGCACCTTCCTTTCCTTCCATTGTGCATTATTCCTAGTGTCAGAAGTTGTCTATACCCAGACCCACGACTGAGGCCTGAACCTTGTTTTGTTACGAGTACTTGAGACACAACGTCGAGGAGGTGAAACTTGAAACTTGACTAGCTCCATTTAGTAAGTCATAGCTGTGATCTTGTTCGGTCATACAAAAGACTCTCATAGGCACACCGACTGGCTCGACTTTCCTGGTACGAAATGGCTTCACGGGCAGCCAACATCCTAACCACAATACCCGCTATACCCGCGGTGGTGACACGTGTACACGATGCCCAGAAGCTAGTTGCTGCGCTACGAAGGACGCTCAATGGCCTTCCTCGGGCTCAATCATACCTTTCGTTCCTTAAGCTATGTGCATTCCTTGTCATGCTTTCTAACGGGTTCTTTGCCCTTTGTACGGAACCGTATGTCTTTTCTGGCGCTCAAGACATGGTTCAAGCTTTCTATCAGCAGTTCGTGTATTCTAGCCTACCATCGTGACAAGGATTCGGTTCCTCCTACGCCCCGTATTGCTGTTCAAGTCCCCTGAAAAACGGAAACAGATTCTTGCCGAGCGCGTGGATGCACTTTGTCCCATCAGGGCTAATCCGTTCGAAGTAATGGTTTACAGATAATGGGCGAGTGCGTCTCAAGTTTCGATGCTGCGATAACTGTGGCTTTGTGTTGGTCTGACTCGGTATATTAGGTATTGATGACGCGGACGTGTTTGGGATGCATCTCAGTAATTCCAGCTACGCAAAGATACGCCCATTACTTGTAACCCATGTTGCCTATCCTTTTATTCACTATTTGTCAATGACTTCCAACCATGCGAGAGTAGGCTCTTGACTCAGCCCGTCTCCGGATATTATGGAAAGCTTTTCCCGCATGGGCCGTGAGCGGAAGATCCATTGCGCTTGGTGGTAGGCTTAAGTGATATGTTCTTTGAGACTTCGCTAATGGACCGCCATAGCTGCGCACTATCATTTTATACGGGAGTTACCCCTCTTCGCGAGATATGAAGTCAGGATCTCAATTGCTTCATGGGACAATAAATGGGTATGTATTCCATGTATCCGAGCATTATTTTCATCGATGTATATGCTGATACCATCACTTCGACGTAGATGTATGTTATTGCAGGTTCTATAACGCGTCCTAAAGGTAGTCGCGCTATGAAGGCTGTTACTACATCCAACGAAGACGTTACCCTCCCCAGTCATTCACCTACCGACATGGACACTAACACGGACTCGTCGTCCCAGTCAAACGGCACCCCTACACTCAACAGCGTGGCCAATAATGCGAAGACGCTCTCGCCGCAACTCGTACGCCTACAAGACGACCGATCTTCGAGACCAATGGCTCCCTCCTTCATTGTATCGCCATCTCCCAGGTTTGTTTCAAGCAAGATCGGATATCCGTCCCACCAGCCGTTGCGCTTGCTAGTGAGGGATTCTCTAAGCACCCACCCTGTGCACTTGAGTCCACGTCTGAATCGGAGTTGAATGGATTGCACAAGGTGCCAGCCCGATATACGCCTTCGAATCCATCACCTCACTGGGCCAAGGTCCGGGACATTCCTGTTCCTCCCACAGGCTCCATAAAACACTTCAAAGAGTTCCTTAAAGGCGGCTGGAAGGAGGTTCCAAGTTCTAATGGACACGCAGAGGGTGCGGACGCGGGAAAAGCGACTGCTGGTGGGAGGTGGTGGGAGGAAGCGCTCAGTAGACCTATTGAAGAGCAGAGGAAGAAGAACCTGGAAATCGTCGAGGCACTCAGAGTAGGGATGGAGAAAATTAGGAGTGTTTGTCTATCTCTTGAAGATTGCGAGACCCCGACATCTTAGCAGAGGATCACCCCGTGACATAGAAGATATGTTATATTTTTCTTCCCATTATTTAAACTGATTCAGTGTACTCGAAAGCTGCCTGCGTCGACAGAACCCTTGCTTGACGGCATGGTCTACTGGAGTAAAGTGTACATTAGATGGTGCTGCCCCTCGCATCACCTGCAGTCAAGTAACGGGTATGCAGTCCACAGTTAGTGAAATGTTAAATATAATACTGAGACTCCGAGCTGCACTAAATTATATGTGGGACATGTTTCCCTTCAGGTGTCGTGACTGACACTTACTGTTGACTGATCAGCCTGAAATATAGCGAGTATCGGGGAAATCCCCTGACCAGATTATCTGCGACACTTTCCGCTGAGTATATGCTTGCTGAAAAACTTATCCATTGGTCTGCATTTTCTGTTAGTTTGATCAGTGTGACTCTCCTCACGACGAGTTTCCCCTGCTCTGAGTTTCTGGGTGGCTGACATTGTGTATGTTTAAAACCTGATCACAGGGTTCCTTTCACTTTTCGGGAAGTCGTTCTCTCTCTCTCTCCGCTCCTCTTATTTTGTCTCGTCCTGTATTATCTCGCATATACCCTGCACTGTTCGTCTTCTTATTAGTCTGATCCAATCGGCCCTCTTCACGGTGAGTTTCTGCCGCTGAGGGTTTCTGGGTGCTGACATTGTCCAGGAATCTTGAATTGTCCCAGCGATGTTCATACCAACTCGCCCTTCATTTCTTTCTGGCAAGAGGCTGCCGGACTCGGTTTCTTTCGACCTCGATGTATCCACATTGGCCACTTTTTTCGGTAGCGACGCGGCCATCACTGCAATGGCCACTCTTCATCTGGACCCCGCCAGAAGGTGGCTGGGATGGTACAACACCCCTGGGGCACGGGACGTTGCAAAGCATTATGGCAGAGTCACCAACTCCAGGATCTTTCGCAGACTTTTTCCCGGAGTCGTGACCAGCGTTCTCAGACTGGATCTACGCCTCCACGATCACACTTGGTATGCTTGCCAACAGCCTCGCTTGCATCGCCATTGGTGCTGGAAGGTCTGTATTCCAGCGCTCCACCCATGACGATTCTGATGGCTTTGTGAATAGAAATGGAATCCTGGTCGCGGAAAATGATGTCATCGCGTTGAAGGGATCCGTGAAGGTGGTGGAGACCGTTACCCATGGCACCTTTCTACTACGCTTCCCCGGTGAACCAGAGTGCCGATATCTCAAATTATGCATCGCGCTCCTTCTTCTCCTCCCCATAGTGCAAATTCTATTAATCCCACAAGGCTCGCTCCTCGGGCAAATCTGCTTTGTGGTATCCATCACTGTCTCCTGGATCTACAATACATGGCTCGCATCATGGGGTACAGAGACGAGACAAAGAGAAGCCTGCATCCGCAACGTTCTTCGAATACCAGTGGTATGGAGATATAGGTTTGGAACGAAGACAGCGGCAGCGGTGTTCACCTCTCTTGCATTGGATCCCCAGAATCCCAACAGGATCGTGGACGCCATCATCACTAACGACATCCCTGCCTTAGGAAGATTCAAAGATGATATCATATCGCGGATTCGACGCCCACATTTGCCTAGTCTTCGACCCTGATCACTGGACGGACACCGAAATAGCTGGAAATCACGCGAACTCATACCTTACTACATTATTACAATAGATAATAAAAGACTCAAGTAGGCAGTATGATCAAGGACAAGTGGTTGTAGTCATTATGTAGTGTTTTGTTACCGTAGTAATGGCGGATACAGTAGACTTTTTCATAATGTATGACGGTTGCATGGCCATACAGTACAAGAAATATACGGCAACACATTTGTGACCTATGTGACATAATGTGACCATGCTACATGTGACACGTTACTTCTTCCGCTGTAGGAAAGCATCCAACATTGTTTGTTGGTTCTTCAACATCTCTTCTCGACATAGTGAACCATGGAGTTGACGGAACAAACGAGCTAAGTCTAATGATGACTCTGCATTACTGAAATTTACACAAGCATCTTCAAGCTGTTTGCACATGTAGATGAGTTCTGATTGGCTTGGATGTGACTTATCTTGACCTGGTTCTGTCTCGTCTTCTTGGTCTGATTTGTATTACCAGTCATTCAAGGTAAGATTTTCTCATGGACAAATCTCCATGGGAACTACTGATGTTGCAGGGGCATCCTTTTGACTGAGGCTGCTTGGGCTTCTGGGTATATGGTAGAGGCTTGGGCCATGGTTTATGGACTGAGAGAGGAGGCATGCCATGGGGTAGTAGAGTGTTGGGAGTAGTTACCTGGTTCCTACTGTTGAACAAACGGGGTATTGATGCTAGTCTTGTGTAACAGACGCTCATTGTTTGTTCTTAGGAGATTTGTCATGTGCTCTTGTCACAGACATAACACTTGCATGTGTTTACCACTGCATGTGATTCTATGACTGGCTATTGGACATTACCAGTGTTTTACCAATATGGAGAAAGATCTAGGCTTTATGACATCAGGATGATGTGCTTATGACATCATTCCTTCTATCTCATTCTATGGCATTCCATGCTTACTCAGTACGATACCTGAGAGACTCTTTTATGGAAGGTGTTACTTACCATATGTAGTTCAACCCACGAGTTGAACAAAACCCCATGTACCACGCACAGACCACGTCTGTAGCGTATATATGCTGGACCTCCAGGTCCACAAATAGAAACAGTTCAACATCCATTGAATAGTACTCAAACACCCAACCAGAAGATCACCCCAAGTGAACACTTAAGTAAGTCTTAATGGTCCTTACCTTAAGAACTTCCACTGCGTAGTAGAAGTAGATTCTAGGCTCTGCCCGAGCTAGTCTCCCAGCTACACTACTACTCATCAGGTTATGAGCCCCGAGCTCATCGCCTAGGTTCGACGTCTATAACCTTGCAGCAGCTGAGCAAGGGATGCAACCAAACGATGGCTCGTGGTTCACTTGGAGGATTTTGTTGGGTCTCCTCAACACCCTCTTGTTTCTCTGTGGAGTACAATGGGTTTATTTGCAACTGCTGTTTTGGCAAGCTGAATTTTTCTTTGCCGTTTCAGCTATTGCCTTTTTCACACTCTGTGTTGAGATGCAGCATACACCTGCTCATCGTCGCACTTATAGAGTGGCAGCTGAGGCACAGGATCGATTTGGATCGTGGCGCATCCAGGTGGATCGGACTATTGGTCCTCCTCCTGAGGACGCTGCAATGCTGGAAGATCTTTCAGATCCTCCTGCATATACTATGTCTACTCCACCACCGAGATATGAGTCTCGGATGACTGAAGAGTCAGTGGTGTTGTGATTCGTTGATGCAAATCCAGGTATAACACTGGTAGAACTACATTTGCGCCTCGATAGAGCTTTCATTGAGGCTGCTGAGAGAATCGTAGATTCTGTCTGACGACAGCGACTCATTGAGTCTGCTAGAGCTTGCTTGACTGAAAGTCGAGTGAGAAATCGTCTGGACCTGACCCCTGTACAGCCAACTTTCTTACAGCTCAGGGGACAGCACATGAGTGCTATGACAGCCTCATTACCATCTTCCGATCGCAGTAGTGGGATGTTTATTGGATATATGGATGCTGATGGTAATCCTATTCCAGTCCCCTACGAGGTAATTCATTTACAAGATGATCCCATTATCGATCAAAACCCATTGCCGATTCCTTCACCAAGTTTCAACTCTAATGCTTCCATCCACATCCCCTCTTCATCTTCACCAACACAACGACCACTGCATTGAGGAACACCTGGTCTGGAATTCGGGACCGCCCGCAGTGACTCCGAGTCACAATCTGGCGACGCCTTCACACTCGCCAGCAGTTCCCCGTCTGGGTCACCTTCTACAACTTCGAGCACCCTCTTTGATTCCAACTAGGCCTAATATGCCTACACCCCTTTCACCTCCTCACTGGTCCAGGGCGCATACTACCGGAACAGAGGACGTAGAGGTAAAAGAGGAGTTCGAAGACTTGTATGTCAAACAGGAAGAAATCATTTTCATGAAGCAACAATCACCCCTTGAAGAAGGAGAAGTCACTCCTGACCTTGTTTATCCAGAGTCACCAGAAGAAGGCGAGGTGGTAGAGTTCTTACGCTTCAATTTCAATGAAGACGAAAATGAAAACCCTGATGACTACCTTCTAAGTGAAGATGAAAAACGGTATATTCGAGAACGTATCAATCATCCTATGATGGACAGAGAAGATTTTAATGGCATCAGGAACATCCCAAATTATGACATGGAGTGGTATGTTAGTCGCGGAGATGCAGCCCATGTCAGGGACTTCCATCCTTGGCAGACGGAGTATGGGCATCAATATCCAACAGGAAATGGAGTCGTAGTAGTGGGAAAGAGGCCTACCCCAGCTGAGATTTTCGCTCCAGGTTATGGCGACATCTTCTCCCTCTTCTTTATTGCCTACGACATCTACCTTCCTTGGATGAGAGCACTGGGATTAGAGGTTATGAAGAACCAGTATAGGTTCTTGCTTGTCAACCCAGGTCGAGTCTTCAACATGCATCCTTTCTTCCGCACTTATTATTCACATCCCTTCAAAGTCATGCAACAAGAATTCTCACGCTTTCTTGTTAAAATTCAGGATTATGTCGTCATCCCTTCCGACCCATGAGGCAAGGTCAAGATCCTTGATCTTGAGGTGTTGTGCCCTATCCTCGAAATGGGTTATGATGACAATGGAAAACCGGTGCTTCCTGAGAATTTATCAGACTACTTCGACGCACCAAACTCATCAGACATACCCTATGCCGTATTACGTTCACGAGCCGTACACCACTGATCTGAATTTTATCCTTTCTACATCCCCTCTCGATGATGAAAACTATCACAGTGTACCTCTGAAAAGAAGTATACATAAAAAACACGTACACTTCACACATATGCTTCTCCCCTTTATCTTTGTACAAAAGCTTGAACTTTTCTTTTCCCAAATCCCTTTTGTTGCACACCCTGTGTACTTCCTGGATGAATTGCTGATAAGGAATTTCCTCCTTCTATGTTCAAAACACCTTTTCCATCCTGTGCTGTCAAAGCTTGGGAGTTGGATAGAAGTGTGTCTTTCATCGACTCTGTACTAGGTACAGGTGAAAAAGTTGATTGAGTCAATAATCCACACTACTTTCCGTCTTTAAACTTCCAAGTTTTAGAGCAACCAGCAGGATCTGGACAATCGGCAAAGGGATACATGTACTGGGAAAAATCAAAGACAGGAGAAAAGAAGCAAAGGCGATGCGAAGCTGTGATAGAACGAAGGAAGGATAAAAGAGCAGACAATGCGTTACAGAGGATGATGGGGAATATGCCTCCTAGGAGAAAACCAGGAACGCATAATGGAAAGCATAGAGTTGGACACAAGCCCATTCACCCTAAGCCTTTTATTCCCTTCCAGATTGAAGAGGAAAACACGTTTGCTAATTGGTTTGCCTTCAACTGTCTATTCTAGGTTTAAAAAATGTCCACAAAAGACGTTCTCACTTTCGTCCCCCTCTTGAACGGAAACAATTACAAGTTATGGCATGATTCCATCGACGCCTTTGCCATGGCTATGGGGTTCTATCGAGCTTTTACTGAAGACACACCTACAGTCGGAGCTGGAGTTACCGCCGAACAGGTGCAAGCCTTTGTGGATAAGGACATCCAGGCTAGAGGTGTCATTAAACTCCAAATCTCCCCTTCCTTTTACCATCATATGAAAACCACTGCCAAATTGACCCTAGCAGACATTGAAACTGCTTATGGGAAACCAGGCAATATCGGTGCCTTATCAGAAATGAGGTCACTCTTTCAACACAGAATCAAGGGAAATGCCAATCCCATTGATGAGGCAAACAGGTTAATTGCCTGTGCCGAACGCCTTACTGCAGCAGGTTTTGCTGTCGACAAGAAACTAGTTGCAATGGCCATTCTAATGGCGTTACCCTCTGACTGGGAGAACGTTGTCTCTCTCATTACTACCACTGTCAAGGATGCAAACTTTCAGCCGTCAACGATTATCCTGCATATCCAAAAGGAGTATCAGCGGAGAGTTACAGGAAAAGGAAGGAGTACCATTGACCAGGAGCGGTACGAAGGACCTCGTCATTCACAGCAGAAGTCCCTCATTCACCGACTCTCTAATGTCAAACCTGCAACCAATACACAGTTTGCTCCATGAGGAAGCTATCCTCGATGCGGGAATGGCTCTTGCAGGAAGAACCACTATCTGGGTGAGACTTGCCACATTACAGGACAAAAAGTATACTATACTAGCGGCAAGCAGCAAATTTGCTGTATCCCAGAGCTCGTTCGTCCACCTCAAGTATCCCCACAGAGGCAGTTCCCTAATAAGGGAAAAGGATGAGGAAAGCAAGGCCAGGGTACTTGTGGGGGAAAGAACCCACAAAGCCAGGGGCAGAGACCTCGCCCCAATAAAGGCAAAGGAAAGGCCAAGAACAATATGATTCAAGATGACAAATCAATGGCCTATGAAGAAGCTCCACAGTATGATGAACAAGATTTCACATACATGCAAGCGGAATACCTCCAACAGGAGGAGCTTGGTCTTCAGGAGCAAGCAATAACTCCTGACCAACCCATTGCTAGCTTGTCGAAGCTTACTGTCCAGCAACTGGATCAGGAGCTTGAGCTTATCTGTCAGGGCCATTTGGAACCATTTCAAACAGTTCCTGAGATAGATATTCCTGAGGAGCTTTATGAGGACTCAGTCAATCCTCTCACAGCAGAGGATTATGACTATGATGATGGTCCAATGGCGATGTGTGAGTCTACCACATCTACGCCATCGTACAGAGTCTCTTACTCCCTCCTCAATCCTATTCCAGAGTATATTGGAGAGGAATCAAGAGAGATGAGTGATGAGGACTTGTATTATCTTGTATGACGAGTTTTGCCTTGAGACGTCATGTGTCCCAAGTCATCCACCTATAAACCTTTTAACCGAGATTACCATGACCAAGTGCACACCTTTCAGTTAAAACCGGGAGTCACTGTCCCAGATGCACAAAGAAAACCTCGAGAATTTCAGATTTTCTATTGGTCACTCGATTGGCATACAGGTTTGTGGGCACCAGCCTATTATCATCCACACTATAAGCTTGATGGATACAACATCGGTGGACAACCTCTCGACATCTACGTCTATGATGGAGAGGATGACTGTGACGAGTGTGGCTCACACCACCCCAGATATAACTGGAGTCATGATCTAGGGGAAGGGGATCCCCTGGGCTATGGTGGTTTTGCCGAAACTGCACAAAAATTGGCTGAGATACAACCACCATTACCCTCCACCGAGAATTGGCCTGGAGATGCCGTGTATCCAAGGATGATGGCTGACAGTCTTGGGAACACCGTCCTCATGGACAAGGACCATAACATGCTGGAGATGTATTATCATCATCCAAGGTGCTCTGATTGCACTAAGCACAAGATATTTGTTTCTCAAGAAAAGGGAAAGTGCGTCTCATGCCATTTACCTATGAATATAAGGGCAACCATGTGTCTAACTTGTAAAGGCAAAAAGAGTCAGCTGATTCTGCTTGACTCTGGTGCCTCTGTGCACTGCACTCACAACCTTGATGACTTCGTGTCATACTCTGCTTACTCCATCCCAAAACTGTCTCAAACAGCAGATGCAGATACGGTTGTAGAGAAATTAGGGAATGGTACTGTCATGTTTTATCATGCAGGAAGACTGACCAAACTCCATGGAGTGGAGTATTGTCCCAAACTCCACATGAGGGTAGTTTCGACCACTCAGCTGACTAATAAGGGCTACACGCTGATGTCGAACATTGATGGAACTCAAATCTTTGCACCTAATGGTGACCTTTACCTGTGGTTGTGCCCAATAGCATCTAAAGGGTCCCTTCATTACATTCGAGTATCTTTGCTGTCTGTAACTGATTGGATTCAAACCATTAGACCAAAGGAAACTTCGGACCTGTGGCATGCACGGATGGGACATTGTTCTTACAATGCCATGTGCCAATTACCCAAAGCAACCACTATTCCTCCATTCGAGACCTCAATGGAGACGAAACCATGTCCTGGTTGCGCTTTAGGCAAAATGACAGAGAAACCTTATCACATTACCTATAAGCGGGCCACTACACCACTCGAACTTATCCACATGGATCTCTGCGAATTTCCCATGGAGTCCTACTACCACAAACAATATGTTGTCACTTTCATTGACGACTACAGTGGATATGCCTCGATCGTCCCCCTCTCTCTAAAGTCGGACACCTTTGATGCCTTTTGTTCCTGGCTTGCCTGGGCGCAAAATTGTGTCTCGGGACAACTCCTTCAGCTACGTTCGGATCGTGGGGGAGAGTTTAGATCTCTCAAGTTTGCAGCTTTTTTATGCAAACATGGTATCGAGCATCACATGACTGCTCCCGATACTCCCCAGCAAAATGGTCGTGCTGAGCGTTTTAATCGCACCATGATGGAAAAGGAAGAAGCTATGAGACATTCAGCCTGCCTTCCTCCTAACATGTGGCAACATGCTCTTGAGACCTCAGTGCATGTCTACAATCACCAACCATTTCGCCGATCACAGTGGAAAACTCCAGTAGAGTTGTGGACAGGTAAAAAACCTGATGTCTCTTACTTCAGAGTTTTTGGTTCTTTGGCTTATGTTTTTATTAAAAAGGAACATCGGATGAAACTACAGGCCAAAAGCGCTCCAATGATATTCCTAGGCTATGAACCTGGAACAAAGGCCTACTGATTTCTAGATAAAAACCAAAGGGTCATCATAAGCACAAATGCTATCTTTGACGAAGAAGTTTTCCCGCGATGTGCAAAGACTGGTGGAAAAGACCTTATACCAGAGGAAACTGAAGACCAACCTCACAAGGATGTTCCAATGGAGGTTGCTCCTCCAGAAGAACAAGTTCCAATCAATGTCCCACAAACAGTTCGTCCAACTGTCTCTCCGAATGACCCGAAGGGACTTGCAACCCCTGTCGAGGTACAAACGGAACCACGAACAGAGACTTCTAAAAAGGCAGTCAAAATTCCCTTAAAGATGCCTTTACCCTCTCAATATACACCCTATCCAGACTCCAGTGTCCGTCGGTCCACTAGAGAGCGAGTCATTCCTCTCAGACCAGAGAATGTCTATGGAGAAAGGACACACCCTATTGATGCGGAATGGCTAGCATCAAAGGAGATGACCTTTGAGGATATGAGAGAAGCATTGGACATGGGGGAGCCGATGATCGACTTGCACAAGCTCAGTCAGGAGTGTGGTACTGACTTCGTCAACTACTTGCTTATGCAGAAAGTCGAAGAGAAGTCGAGAACACCTGTTCATTATCGGGATATTCAGAGATTACCAGCCGATGACAAAAAGGCTTGGGAAGCCGCCATGCATGAGGAAATTGCAGCGTTAGGCAAGAGGAAAGTATGGGAACTTACACCTCTACCTCATGAGAGAAAGCCTGTAAAGTGCAGGTGGGTTTATGCTATTAAATCTGATGGGCGAAAGCGTGCCTGTTTAGTAGCAAAAGGTTTCTCTCAAGAATACGGAGTTGATTTTGAAGATGTCTTCTCTCCAGTAGCAAGATTCGAGTCAGTTCGAATCATTCTATCCCTGGCTGCCCAATACAATTGGGACCTAGAGGCGCTGGACATCAAAACTGCATTTCTATATGGAAAATTGGACGAGGAAATATATATGGAACAGCCAGAAGGCTTCGTGCAGAAGGGAAAAGAGCGCCACGTCTATCAATTGCTCAGGGCGTTATATGGCCTGAAACAGGCTGCTCTAGCATGGAATATCAAACTAGACAAGTCCCTCAAGGCACTAGGCTTCACTCGCATCAAGTCAGATGCTGGAGTATATGTGTTGCGGAAGAAGATAGGACGAGAAAACATTGTCATCACTCTCCTCATTTATGTTGACGACGTACTCTTCACTGGCAACAATCACAAATATCTTCAGGAGCTGAAGAAGAAGTTCATGACAGTATGGGAATGTTGTGACTTGGGACAAGCCAAAGAATATCTTGGAATGCGTCTCCAAATAGATCGTTCCTCAGGTCTTTTGATCGTTGATCAGGTCACTTATTTGGACAAGATCATCCGAAGGTTTCAAATGGAGAATTGCCGCTTAGCAAACACTCCACTCCCATCAGGATACGAACCAGTAAAGCATGAGGGAGAGACCACCCCTACACTGCGTTCAAAGTATCAATCAGTGATCAGTTCCCTGTTGTATCTCACCCTAGGAACTCAACCTGATATTTCATTCGCTGTCATCAAGATGTCACAGTTTGCATCGAATCCCACTGAGGATCACCTTAATCATGCCCTATACATCTTTCGCTACCTTCGAGCCACCAAAGAGAGAGGTTTGGCATATCGAAGAAAAGCTGAGTACTCTATAGAGGCGTACTGCAATGCAGATTGGGCATCAGACAAAAACAACCAAAAATCCACTACTGGCATGGTTGTACTAGTGAATGGAGCACCCATTACATGGTTGTCACACAAGCAAAAGACTATCGCTCTGTCCTCTACAGAAGCCGAGTATATGTCCTTATCCGATACCTCCCGACAAGTCGTCTGGATTCACTCTATGTTTACCAAACTTGGTTTCAAACCAGAACCCATTCCATTATATGGAGATAACATGGGATCGATTTTCCTTGCCCAAAATCCTGCGCAAGAGAGACGAACCAAACATATTGATATTCAGTATCATTTCATCAGAGAATGTATCGAGGATTGGAAAGTACTTATTGTCAGACACATCACAACTGACAAACAACTTGCAGACATCCTAACAAAGAATTTAGGTCACATAAAGTTTCATGCCTTCGCAGACTTCCTGCTCTTTGATTTGGCACATACCAAATCTGGGGGAGTGTTGAACAAACGGGGTATTGATGCTAGTCTTGCGTAACAGATGCTCATTGTTTGTTCTTAGGAGATTTGTCATGTGCTCTTGTCACAGACATAACACTTGCACGTGTTTACCACTGCATGTGATTCTATGACTGGCTATTGGACATTACCAGTGTTTTACCAATATGGAGAAAGATCTAGGCTTTATGACATCAGGATGATGTGCTTATGACATCATTCCTTCTATCTCATTCTATGGCATTCCATGCTTACTCAGTACGATACCTGAGAGACTCTTTTATGGAAGGTGTTACTTACCATATGTAGTTCAACCCACGAGTTGAACAAAACCCCATGTACCATGCACAGACCACGTCTGTAGCGTATATATGCTGGACCTCCAGGTCCACAAATAGAAACAGTTCAACATCCATTGAATAGTACTCAAACACCCAACCAGAAGATCACCCCAAGTGAACACTTAAGTAAGTCTTAACGGTCCTTACCTTAAGAACTTCCACTGCGTAGTAGAAGTAGATTCTAGGCTCTGCCCGAGCTAGTCTCCCAGCTACACTACTTCTCATCACCTACTGTGATACATTTTTGTTTATATGAAATGAAATTGATGCCAGGCAGCATAGATTCCACTCCATGTCCTAGTTCACTTCTGCAAAACTATAATTTCATATTGTATAAATGCTCTGGTGTAATCATATGTTATACAATATGATAATTTCTGCATAATTCACTGCATACCACAGTGGTCATGATGAGTTTTCCATACAGTACCAAATTTATACAATAGAGCACCATACATTATGAAAAAGTCTACTGTAGATTCAAGTTAAGCCACAAATGAGAAATGATTCATTGTTGCCATCATCCACTTCAATGTCCAACTTCACTTCAGTGCCATTGACATCATGCACACCAAGGTTAACCCACTGCACATGTCTATTGGCCCTTAATGGCCTTCAATCAGGTCATGGCAACCAACCTCACACCTTCCAGACCTGCTCCCCAAGCACCAGTACAGAGAGCAACAGATACTGCTTCTTCAACAATAAATTACACAATTCAGGTTATAGTGCAACATTCTCATCCAGTTTGTTGCATTCACTGGTATTGGAGGGCCCCCTCTCCAACATCCAGACTTAGGACTTAGTTCAAATGTCATCTGATGCAGTGCTGTCAGCCTAAAGGAGGAGGGCTTTTCTAGTTTCATGTTCCTGCACAAGTGGCTTGTACTCAGGGAAGATGCCTTAGCTATTCACAAAGCAGAGGTGTGTGATCTCCCCTTCATACTAGTTGCATTCAACCCTGAACTTGGGCTTCCATCATTATAGTCTACACCTCAACAGAGCTCAATCTCATTGTGTGACATCATCAACATTGAGCAGGTGGATTTAAAACTCTGCTCCTAGAGACTAAGGAAAAGCGATATCACAAGAATGACAGAGCTCTATGGCTGGCAGGTCAATATTTATTCTTGCAGTCCATTGATGGAGGTGAGCAACCCCACCAACTTTGTGCACAAAGTAGATGTTGGCTTTGATCCCATCACCAATGCCTTCACCATATGTTAGGGTCACCCTCATTGTTTGGAGATGAAAGATGATGTATCTCTTAACAGGGCATGCCTGAACAATGGAGCAAACTGCTTGCAAAGTCTGCCATTACCTGCAAGGACTATGCCAGAGACCCACAGTGGGGGGAAGATCTGTTGATATCTTTGAGTCATGCATTTATTTACAATCATGCTCAGCTCTAGCACTCTGCCAGTGGCACATCAAACCAGAGTCCCTCTATGTAAAGTAGAAAATGAAGCATAGATTTGCATTTTGGGGTGTTGAGCAAATAGGTGAAAGCCCCTGATTGCATAATCAGATGCTCACCATTTGATCTAGATGGAGATTTGTCATGTGCACAAACATGTGATAGTCACAGGCTTGTGATATGGCTTGGGAACACCAATGTAGCTGAATAACCAGTCATGGTCTAGAACTACAGATCTAGGACTGACCATTATGCAATAGGATGAGTCATGAGAAGACACATGACTGCAAATGACTCATTCCTTATCTCCTTATCTACTTATCTTCTTATCTCTATTTCAAATAAGTAAAAAGACTCTTATCTTTGATATGTTTATATGGCAGCTGCATACTTACCATATAAAGCTCAACCCATGAGTTGAAGCAATTATGCACAGACCAGTTCCTTTATAGGACAGGTCATTGTTTACCTATATAAACCCTATGGTTTATGGCTGTACTGTAGAATAGTCTTCATGTCTATCTCTATATCAGCATTCATCCTCTTGAGCCTACACAGCTCACATTAAGCATCAAAGTATCTTTGAAGTTGTTGAGTAAACAACTAGGTAAGTTTACTAGTGTCAGCCTAGTGAACTTCCACTGCATTAGAAGTAGGACCTTGTAGCCTTGGTCTGTGCACTCCTCCACATAGTTACTTCTCCAGAGGTTATGAGCCCTGAGCCCATCCTCTAAGTACATGTCTTATCCCCAACCAGCCACTGGGTTGATGGTACAGGATGACAGCTTGCAGTTTACCTGGCAAATTCTGCTTGGTATCCTTCAGTCCCTCTCATTCCTGCATGGAGTGCAATGGGTATACTTGCAGCTTCCACTTTGGCAAGCTGAGTTTTTCTTTGCCATGTCAGCCATTGCATTCTTCACACTTTGCATTGAGATGCAGCATGCTCCTGCTGCTTGCCACTCTTATTGAGTGGCAGCTATGGCAACAGATCATTATGGACTCTGGAGAGTCCAGGTTGATTGAATCATTTGTTCTCCTGTGGAGGATAGTGGCTTGTTGGAAGGTCTTGATGATCCTTGTGCTCTTACAATGCCATCTCCCCCAGTGAGCAGACAACCTCCTCACTATAAAGAGAGAGACTGGTTTTTGGAACTAAGGGCAAGTCATCCCCATCTCAGTGTAGATGAAATCCATGCAAATTTGCTGGATGCCCCTTGAGAGGTTCAAGCAGGTATGATAGAAAGAACCAGGCACTACTGTTTTGCAGCACTAGCAACTGGTAGATCAGCTGCTAGACAGCTTGAGACTCACCTTGAGTTGATTCCTATCAGGGTTCCCCTTGTCTTGGTGATCAATGGTGTTGATACAGGAGTTGAGATCCTTCCTCCTTACAACCATTCTTCCAGGACATTCAGTGGTTACACTGATGCTGATGGAAACCCTGTTCCAGTTCCATACCAGGTAATTCATCTCCAAAACAATCCTGTTTTAGAAAGAAATCCCATTCCTCTGCAACAATCTTCTGCCTCTATTCATTATGAACCAGGAGAACAGAGTATTCTCAACTCAGATCCAGAACCAGCCAATGGTTCATCTGATGTCAGGGAACCAGATCTTTGATGAAGTAGTGGTTCATCAAATGGACACTCAAATGTCATACAATGTTGAAGGGATTGTTGAGGACGTAGATGGACTGCTGAGACACTTCCAGTCCCCATCCCCTGTTCTCCCTCAGCTTGTCAATGGAGACACTGTCCCCATTCCTCCTCAGTCACCCACTTTGTCACCACTCTTTACACAGGTGACCACACTGTATTCATCCCATGTCTCATCACTGGGACTTCTCACAAGTGGGGATGTCTTGGATGCAGAGAATTATCATGAACAAACCTAAGAGGAGTACATGAGGGAGCTCAGAGAATGACTATCTCAGGAGATTACAGAGGATCTCTTCCCTGTTGACCCATATGACATGTTTGAGGCCTTCATCCTCCTGTTTCTCATGTGTCCCATCTTAGAACAACAAGATGTCCCAGACCACAACTACATCAATTACTGGTACATATCTGATGGAGCCTTACCAAACCAGGGAGATGCTACCCTGTGGCAGTACTTCCAAGGACATGATTATCCAAGGGAAGGAGAAAATGAACACTTCATTTTAATCAGCAAGAGACCCACTGCTGAAGAACTCTTCCCTGGAGGACAACATGGCAATATTTTTTCACTGTTCTTTATTGTGAATGACATTTACTGTCCTTGGATGTGCCATCTTGGGCATCAAGTAATGTGCAATGCCACAGTGTTTCAGAGGTGCAACCCTGGTCATGTCCATGACCAGTGGAATTATGAAGGACCAACCTATTATTTTTATCCATTCTTGGTCCTGCAACAGCATTACTCATGGTTTATAGATTAAGTACACTTCCATGTTGTCATACCTCACAACATGACACAGGCAGTTATGATACTTGATCTTGAAGTGTTGCGCCCTGTCCTCTGTATGGATGTTGATGAACTTGGTGACTGGTCTATCCCTCTGAATTTTACAGACCACTTTAATGTCACCAATCCCAGATTGATATCCACTCCCATTCTTTGCTCTGACATCATATGTGAATGAGCTTTGTTTTCTCTTCACTACTATTACATTTGATGAAGAAAATATGAAATCTGTAGCATGGGACTACTCTCTACCTTTCATCTTTCCTATGAAGCTTTCTCTAGCCTTACAGAACTTCCCTTTTGTTGCATCCCCTGCTTATGCACATGAATGCATAGCAGACAAGGAATTTTATCCATCTGTTTTCAGGACCCCCTTTCCATCCTGTGGGATTATTGGCTGGGAAATAGAACTTGAGGAGAAATCCAGTCTATTGGATTCAGTTCTAGGGATCAAATCCAAGAAGGATCAAGTCCTGAATCCTCATTATTTCCCAGACCTGAGATTTTCTACAATCCTAGAAGCAACAGGATCAGGATACAGAGGAATGGGCATTCCTCACTGGTCCATTGATTTGAAAACCTATTAACAAAAAAGGGAAAGGAGAATAGCAGTGAAGGAAAGAAGGTCCCTGTGCAAAGCTCAGAATGTATTAAAGCAAGCTTAAGGACTCCTAGGCCCTCAAAGGGCCCCTGGTACCCACAATGGAAAGCATAGAGGATTTTACATTCCACCACTGACACCTACCTTGCAAGCACTACCATTTGCTCCACCAGCTCCCTGGAACCCTATTTCCTTTGTAAGCACCAAAGAAGAGAATATGTTTGCTGATTGGTTTGCTTTTGTTTCTTTAATGTAGGAAAATGGCAGCAAAGGACTCAGTCACTTTTGTTCCTCTGTTCAATGGTACCAACTACAAGCTATGGCATGAATCTCTTGATTCATTTGCAATGGCCATGAAATTCTACTGCATTTTCAATGAAAATGTTCCAGCCCTCAATGCTGCAGGCACCAATGCCACTGAAATTGCCAAGTTCAATGCATATGACATGCAGGTCCATGGAGTCATTGGCCTTAGGATTGATAGATCCTCTAAGCATCATATCAAAGACACTGCAAGGGAAACCCTCACTGAACTTGAAACACAATATGGAAAACTAAGAAAAATCAGAGCATTAGTGGAGATGAGATCCCTCTTCCAGCACAAGATTCATCCACAGGACAATCCTATTCACAAAGTGAATAAACTCATGGAGTGCTCCAGACAACTAAAAGATGCAGGCTTTCCCATTGACAAAAAACTTCTTCTAGTAGCCATCCTCATGGCTCTCCCACACAACTGGGAACAAGTCATCTCCTGGATTCTTACCAATGTAGAAGACATGAACTTCATGGTCACCCATGTTATCCTATACTTGCAGTGTGAACATCAGTGCAGAGTGGCAGGAAAAGGCAAGGCCACCATCAATTTACCTCATTATGAGGGTCCACAACATGTTGGGGGGTTGAATCACTCATTACCTCTCATCAACAGGCTGTCCAATGTTAAGTCAGCCAACAATCCCTCTTACCAACCAAGAAACTCATATCCCAGATGCATTTTTTGGGATTGTAGGAAGCAACACTACCCTGGAGAGTTTTGCCCCATCAGCCAGCAGGTTTGCTGTGTCCCAGAGGTCAAGACTGCAAGTCAGTCTAGAAGACAGAAACAGACACCATCTTCACCACATCAGGGTAGAGGACAGCAGAAATGAGGATGAGGTAAAGGATGTGGCAATTCTCACAGATGAGGACAAGGTCAGGGACAACTGACCAACAATCATCCTACTGGGAAAGTTCAAATGATTCAAGACTATGAATCAGATGTAGGCTATGAACAACCTCCAATGTACAATGAGGAAGATTTCATGTACATGATTCAAAATGCCCAGTCCACAGAACCAAGATTAGAGACTCATCTCTCTTGGGCTAATCAGGTAGAAGAAGAAGAGAGAGTTCAAGGAGTCAATGGAAAGTGGCTCAATACATTGTCACACCAAGACATACACGGAGAGCCAGCTGCTGAATGGCACCCTTTCCCCCTTGAACAGCAACAGCCAGTTGCAAGTTTCTCCCAAGTAACAATTGAGAAACTAGATTGAGAGTTAGATCTCATTTCTCAGAATGTTCAGGAGGTGCACTCCTCAATGCACCCCCTTGAGAATTTCCCTGATGAGCTATATGAGGACATGGTCAATCCCTCAAACTATGAGGATTATGACTACAGTGGCTCAAAAAACTGTCTGCATGTTTGCATGTTTTACATTAGCTATGACTAAACACGATAACCCCTAACCCTAGCCCTAGCCCATGAGTGTATGGAATGACATACTTACTCTTGGCTTTCTATTGGTCCATGAATCAAGTGATTTGGATAGGAATTGATAGAGTAGCAGCCATTTGGAAATGACATGTCATGCAGACAGTTGTTTGACTTAAAGTTTTGATTATATATATTGACCCTGGCATGCTGTGATATCATTACATACATCCATCAAGGGTTCTATTATGTTACCTTTATGTAATGAGTATGATCCAACATATATAAACCCCACCACCCTCTGCTCATTTTCTCATCATCATCATGAAATCCATTTCCACCTCTCAAAGACAAAATATCATCTCTCTTGCCTCTCTTGGCCTGTCTACTAGGAAGATTGCCTCACAGACTGGTCTAGGGAAGTCTACAGTATCCCAGGTTCTTCAGGAAATCCAACCAGAGAGGCCTAGGCTTCATGATGGTCACCCTTCCAAGCTTTCCTCCATCAACAAAAGGGCCATTGTCCAGCAAATCCTTACTGGCAAGGTCAAAAATGCTGTTCAAGCCACTCATTTCATCAACTCTATTGTTGATAATCCTGTTTCTTCTCAGACAGTGAGGAATACCCTCAAAGAAGCCTCATTGAAGGCTGTGGTGAAGAAAAAAAAGCCATTGCTTTCTACTGGTCACAAGAAGAAGAGGTTAGCCTTTGCTCTCAAGTATCAGCATTGGACTGTGGAGGACTGGAAAAGAGTTATATGGTCAGATGAGACCAAAATCAACAGGATTGGGTCAGATGGACAAGAGTATGTGTGGAAAAAGAAGAGTGAAGGGCTTATTTCCAGAGAGGTCAAAGGTACAGTCAAGTTTGGAGGAGGTTCACTCATGATTTGGGGATGTATAGGGTGGAATGGTGTTGGGGTCTTGAGTGAGGTTGAGGGAAGGATGAATGCTGAACAGTATGTGGCCTTTTGGAGCAAGGGTTGCTTCAAAGCATGGAGGAATCTGGAATTCCAGAAGATGACATTATCTTTCAACAAGATAATGACCCCAAGCATACCTCTAGAAGAGCCCAGAAATGGTTTGAAGAGTAAGATATCAAGCTTCTAGACTGTCCTGCACAATCTCCAGACCTCAACCCAATTGAACACACTTGGAATCACCTCAAAAAATCTCTCTCAGGTTATGAGAGTGCTCCTACAGGAGTTCATCAATTGTGGGAAAGGGTGGTAGTGGAGTGGGGGAAGATTTCTGTGGAAGAGTGTCAAAAATGGATAGGAAGCATGCCTAGAAGGGTTGAAGCAGTTATCAAGGCCAAAGGAGCTCATACCAGGTACTAGATAGTTGGATTTTTGTAAAGTCAAAAAACTGTCTGCATGACATGTCATTTTCAAATGGCTGCTATTCTATCAGTTCTTATCCACATCAGTTGATTCTTGGACCAATAGAAAGCCAAGAGTAAGTATGTTATTCCATACACTCATGGGTTAGGGCTAGGGTTAGGGGTTATTGTGTTTGGTCATAGATAATATAAAACATGCAAACATGCAGACAGTTTTTTGAGCCACTGTATGACAACCCATTGCAAATGTGTGAGTTATATTCTGCATCCACACAGCACCCCCTCACTCCCATCCTAGAGGAAACTCTAGAGAGAAAAAGGGATACTTCTGTCCCAGATGAAAATCTGGAGAGTGTACCAGAAGGAAATGAGGACTGTGTGTACTTACAACAACCTGTTCATCTCATAGATGTCCAATGCACTGAGAGTACTCTGTATGACTCATGGCTTGTGAATGAGGACCTTGACAACCCCACAGTTCACCACAGGCAAGTCTGTCAGGATCTTATATGATATCACCAACAGGAGGAGGTTGTACCCTTCTCCTGGGGAAGAAATTACAGTGGATGGTTTGTCTGCCTCTATCACATTCCCCAGATGTGAATGGATGGGTACCCTCATGATGGTGAAGGGACACCATCAGACATATTCACATCAGAAGGCAACTATTGCTGTGACCACTGCCTGGCTTATCATCCACAGGTCACATGGGCTGGCACTGCAACTGAAAACCCACACCTTCTTTAGTTTGCCATAGTGGCCATATGATGAGCCTCCATTCAACCAGCTGTTGAATACAGTGCAACAGATCTAACCATGCCAATGCTACCATCAGAACAAGATAAGTGCATCTTATGCCATTCTCCCACTAAAGAATGAGCTACCATGTGCCTTACATGCACCAAAGCAAATGAAAAAAGGGGAACTGATCTTACTTGATTCAGGAGCCTCTGTGCATTGCATCAATAACCTTCAGGATTTTGTATCTTACAGGCCATATGATAAGCCAAGGTTATCACAGACAGCCAACCAAAATATGGTTGTTGAAAAACTGGGTGTTGGAACTGTAATGTTCACACAGAATGGAAGAGTTATCAAATTATTTGGAGTGGAGTATTGTCCCTAGCTCTACATGAGAGTAATATCCATGATGCAGTTGACAAACAAAGGCTATTCACTGCAGTCAGGACTGAAAGGTACCAAGATCTTTGCACCTAATGGTGACCTTTATTTGCAGTCAGATCAGATAGCATCTAAAGGGTCTCTTCACTACATTTGAGCTTCATTGCACATTGTAGCTGATCAGATTCAAACCATTAATTCTATGGAAACCTTAGACTTATGGCATGCTCACATAGGACACTGCTCCAAAGCAGCCATACAGCACTTGCCAAAAGCAACCCTTTGCCCTCCTTTTGAGACCTCATTGGAGACCAAAACCTGTCCAGGATGCACCCTTGGCAAGATGGCTGAGAAACCATTTGCCATCAGCTACAAACAGGCCACCCATCCACTTGAGCTTGTTCACTCAGATCTTTGCAAATTCCCTGTGAACTCCTATTACCAGAAGTGTTACATTGTCACTTTCATTGACAACTATTCCAGCTATGCCTCCATCACCCCCCTGTCATCCAAATCTGATACCTTTTCTGCCTTTCATTCATGGCTTGCCTGGGCTGAAAAGAGTACTTCACAGATGATGAAGTGATTCTGTTTGGACCAAGGAGGAGAGTTTAGATCTTGTGACTTTGCTGACTACCTACATTTTTGCAGCATTGAGCATCACCTCATGGCACTGGATACCTCTCAACAAAACAATTGTGCTGAATGATTCAATCAAACCATGATAGAAAAGGAAGAAGCTATGAGACATTCAGCTTGCCTTCCCCACTAACCTATGGCAGCACACACTTGAGACCTCAGTGCACATATATAATTGACAACCATTCAGAAGGGCACTTTGGAAAACACCAGTGGAGTTATGGAAAGGAAAGAAACTGGATGTTTCTTACTTCCAGGTCTTTGGTTGTTTGGCCTATGTTTTCATCAAAAAGGAACATTGATTGAAGCTTCAACCCAAGAGTTCACCAATGGTATTTCTGGGATATGAACCAGGGATGAAGGCATATTGATTCCTAGATGAAACAGGCAGAGTTGTCATCTCATCCAATGTGATCTTTGATGAAAAGGTTTTTCCTAGATGTGTAAAGAAAGATACAATCCATGACATGGAACTTGAGAAAAACAATGATGAAGAGGAATCTCCCTTGGAGGTCACTCCCCCAATGGAGGTGATACCAGTAAATCCTGTCACTCATCCAAGTGATGATCCTCAGCAATCACATGAAGAACCAGCACAACCTCATGTTGAGAACTTGCCAGAAGGATCAAGAACAGGAACTTTGAAACAGCCTATGAGGATTCCCATTAAGCAGGCTGAAACATGCTTCACTCCCTATCCCCATCCCTCTAACATTCAGCATTCTGGAAGAGAGAGAATTATTCCTCTCTGACCCAATAATGTATATGGAGAAAGGACACATCCTGTTGAAGCAGAGAAGGATGCTTCCCAGAGTAATGAGATGAAGGAGTTAGAAGATGAGCAAGAGGAAGCTCCCCTTGACCTGCACAGGTTAAGTTCTGAGCAGAGATCTGACTTTTTGAACTACCTGCTCATGCAAAAGGTCAAACCAAAGTCCCAAATACCTGTTCAGTACAAGGATACACTGAAGTTACCAGCTGAGGGACAAAAGGCTTGGAAAAATGCAATGCAAGAGGAAATATCTGCATTGGGAAAGAGAGACATATGGAAACTCATCCCTCTACCTCAACATCATACCCCAATTAAATGTAGATGGGTCTATGCTGTAAAATCTGATGGTTGCAAACACACACACCTTGTGGCAAAAGGTTTCTCTCAAGAATACAGAGTTGACTTCAAGGATGTCTTCTCCCCAGTAGCAAGATTCAAGTCAGTATGAATCATTCTATCCCTGGCTGCCCAATATCATTGGGACATAGAGGTGCTGGGTGTCAAAACTGCTTTCCTGTATGGAAAATTGGACAAGGAAATATACATGGAACAGCCAGAAGGCTTCATGCAAAAGGGAAAAGAACACATGGTCTACAGGTTGCTATGCACACTGTATGGACTTAAACAAGCCACACTCACTTGGAACATTGAGCTTGATAAATCCCTCAAAGCACTTGGCTTTATCTGCATCCAATCAGATGCTGGGGTCTACATATACGAACAAAAGAACAAAGGAGAGAGATTGATTATTATCCTCCTTATCTATGTGGATGATGTACTCTTCACCAGCAACAATAGAAAACTTTTACAAGAGGTGAAGAGGAAGTTCATGAAGGTCTGGGAATGTAGAGACCTTGGTCAAGCCAATGAATACCTTGGAATGCAAATTCAAAGAGATCATTCATCAGGTCTTTTGATTGTTGATCAGGTCACATATTTGGACAAGATTCTCAAGAGATTTGACATGTGGGCATGCAACCCTGCACACACACCTTTGCCTGCATCCTATGAATCTGTCAAATCAACTGGAGAGTCCAGTCCCAGATTGAGGTCCAAGTATCAGTCTGTCATAGGATTCCTGCTATATCTAATGTTGGGAACAAGGCCAGACATTGCTTTTGCTGTCATCAAGATGTCCAATTCATGGCCAACCCCACAATGGATCATTTAAACCATTCAATGTATATCTTCTGATACCTCCAAGCAACACAAAATAAGGGTATCATTTATTGCCAAAAGGCAGAGTTGAAGATAGATGCATACTCTGATGCAGACTGGGCCTCCAACAAGAATGACTGCAAGTCCACCACTGGCATGGTCATACTAGCAAATGGTTCACCCATCACTTGGGTGTCACACAAACAGAAAACCGTGGTGCTATCTGCAACTGAAGCAGAATATATGTCTATTTCAGATGCTTCATGGCAAGTTGTCTGGATCCACTCTATGCTTACAGAGTTGGGCTTTAATCCAAAACCCATCACACTATACAGTGATAACATGGGATCTATATTCCTTACACAGAACCCAGTGCAAGAGAGAAGAACAAAACATATAGACATCCATTATCACTTTGTCTGTGAATGTGTAGAGCAAAGGAAAGTTTTGGAGTTACACCATATTGGCACAGACAAACAACTTGCAGATATTTTCACCAAGAACCTTGCTAGAGTCAAGTTCACAGGTTTTGCAGAATTCCTCATGGAAGATTTGGCACATACCAAATCAGGAGGAGTGTTGAGCAAATAGGTGAAAGCCCCTGATTGCATAATCAGATGCTCACCATTTGATCTAGATGGAGATTTGTCATGTGCACAAACACATGATGGTTACAGGCTTGTGATATGGCTCAGGAACACTGATGTAGCCAAATAACCAGTCATGGTCTAGAACTACAGATCTAGGACTGACTATTATGCAATAGGATGAGTCATGAGAAGACACATTGTTGAAAAAAATGAAGTATAAGCACTGATCTTACGAAACAGACACTCATAATTTGTTTAGGAGATTTGTCATGTGCACCAACACTGACATGATACACTTGCATGTGATAGTCACTGCATGTGATTCTATGACTGGTTGTGGAACATTGCCAGTGTTGTCCCTATATGGAAACAGTCTAGAGACTTATGACATATGTCTGACATCATTGTTTCCATGATTGTTCCATTATGTTCTATGCTTACTCAGTACAATACTGGAGAGACACTTATATGGCAACTCATTACTTATCATATGTAGTTCAACCCACAAGTTGAACAAAGCTCATGTACCACACACAGACCATCTCTGTGGTGTATATATACTGGACCTCCAAGGTCCACAAATAGTAACAGTTTAACATCTGTTAAATTGTATTGAAGATTCAAGAAGAATATTCAACCTCCCAACTAGAAGATTACCCCAAGTAAACACTTAAGTAAGTCTTTAGGTCCTTACCTAAGAACTTCCACTGTGTTGTAGAAGTAGAATAGGCTCTGACCTGAGTCTCTTTGAAGCTAGTACAAATATAGCATCAGTCCCTGACTACACTACTTTGCTTTAGGTTATGAGCCCCAAGCTCATCGCCTAGGTCAATGTCTTTAACCTTGCAGCAGCTGAGCAGGGGATGCCACCTAACAATAGCTCATGGTTTACTTGGAGAATCTTGTTGGGTCTCCTCAACACCCTTTCATTTCTCTGAGGAGTTCAATGGGTATATTTGCAACTGCCATTTTGGCAAGCTGAGTTTTTCTTTGCCATATCAGCTATTGCCTTTTTCACACTCTGTGTTGAGATGCAGCATACACCTGCTCATCATCACACTTATAGAGTGGCAGCTAAGGCAAGTGATCAGTTTGGGTCATGGCACATCCAGGTGGATCAGACTATCAGTCCTCCTTCTGAGGACACTTCAATGCTGGAAGGTCTTGCAGATCCTCCTGCATATTCTCTGTCTACTCCACCACCCAGATATGAGTCTAGATTGACTGAGGACTCAGTGGTGTTATGATTTTTAGAAGCAAATCCAGGAATGTCCCTGGTGAAGCTACATTCATGCCTTGATCAAGCTTTCATCAAAGCTGCTGAGAGAATTGTAGAATCCATCAGATGACAAAGACTCATAGAATCTGCAAGGATTTGTCTGACTGAAAGTCAGGTGAGAAGTCATCTGGACATAACCCCAGTACAGCCAACCTTTTTGAGGCTTAGGGGTAGTAATATTACTGCCATGGCAGAGTCACTTCCTTCTAATCATCATAGTAGTGAGACTTTTATTGGATATACAGATGCTGACAGTAATCCTATTCCAGTCCCCTATGAGGTAATTGACATTCAAGGCAATCCCATTCTCAAATCACATCCATTACCCATTCCCTCTACCAGTACCAACTCAAATGCAGCTTCCTTCCCATACCTCTCAGTTTCCTCCTCATCTTGTCTATCCCAGCCACTCTTCCATCCTGGACCAGTACAACAAGGACTGGACGATTCACACGCCTCCTCTGACTCAGCCAACAGTGTTACCGATGGCCACTCCTTCACCAACTCCAGTCCCACCTCTTCCCAGACATCTTCTGAGGGTTCAAGCACCCTCTTTGATACCAACTAGACCCAATACTCCTATCCATCTATCACCTCCTCATTGGTCCCAAGCACAGACTACTGGGTCCATTGCAATGAGCATAGAGATTAAGGAGGAGTTTGAGGATATCATGGTTTCTCTCACCCTCATAATGGTAAAGTGACCATCCCCTCTAGAAGAGGGAGAGGTTACTCTGGATCTAGTTTACCCAGAAAGTCCAGAACCAGGAGAAGAAGTCGAGTTTTTACAGTTCAGGTTTGCAGACAAGGAAGGAGATCCAAATGGCTTCCTGTGTGAGGAAGAGAAGTGACAGCTATGCAAATGCATCAATTGTCCTATTATGGACAGAGAAGACTTTAATGGCAATCAGGTGTTGCCTAACTATGAAATGAAGTGGTATGTGAGCAGGGGAGATGCTGCTCACATTAGAGACTTTCATCCTTGGGAAACTCACTTCAGAAATCAGTATCCCACAGGAAATGGACTAGTCATGATAGAGAAAAGACCAACCCCTGCAGAGATTTTCACACCAGGTTATGGAGATATTTTTTCCCTGTTCTTCATTGCCCATGATGTCTATTTACCATGGATGAGGGCCATTGGGTATGAAACCATGAGGAACCAGTATAGGTTTGGTCAAGTAAACCCTGGCCTGGCCTTCAACAACCACCCCCTTTTCTGCACATATTATGCACACCCTTTTTTGGTTATGCAAAGGGAGTTCTCATGATTCCTTGACAGAATCAGAGACTATGTCATCATTCCATACAACCCACAAGGAAAAATCAACATCCTTGATCTTGAGGCAATGCACCTTATCCTCAAAGTGGACTTTAATGATGATGGAGAACCAGTGTTGCCAGCAGATCTGGCAAACTATTTCAACACACCAAACTCATCAGACATACCCAATGCTGTTCTATGTTCATGAGCCATATGCCATAGATCTTAACTTCATCCTTTCAACTACTGTTTTTGACAACAAAAATTACCACAGTATACCTCTTCACAGAAGTATACATAAAAACCATGTATGCTTCCAACATATTATTCTCCCTTCTATCTTTGTACAAAAGTTCAGCCTCTTTGTCACCCAAATTCCTTTTACTGCACACCCTGTGTACTACCATGGTTGAATTGCTGATAAGGAATTCCAACCCTCTGTTTTTAAAACCCCTTTTCCATCCTGTGCTATCCGAGCCTGGGAACTAGACCAAAGTGTGTCATTCATCAACTCAGTTTTAGGAACTGGAGAAAGGGTTGATCAAGTTGAAAATCTACACTACTTTCCAAGTCTAGATTTCTATGTCCTCAAGAGATCTACAAGGATTGAAACCACTGGAGGAGGGATGGCTTATTGGGAGAGGTCTAAAACTGGACAAAGGAAGAAGGATAGAAAAGAAGCAGTGGCTGATCATCACAAGCAGAGGAAGGCTGACAATGCCATGCAAAGAATGCTTGGATTGTTGCCACCACAGAGGAAACCAGGGATGCACAACAGAAAGCATAGAGTTGGACTGAGGCCTGTTCCCTTTCAACCCCTCTTACTTCAGGAAGAAACACCTTTGCTAACTTGTTTGCTTTTAATTGTTTGTTTTAGATAAAATGGCAGCAAAAGATGTCTTGACCTTCATCCCCCTTCTCACTGGAAACAACTACAAATTGTGGCATGACTCCATTGATGCCTTTGCCATGGCTATGGGATTCTATCAGGCCTTCATGGAGGATATGCCTGTAGTGGGTGCAGGAGTAACCACTGAACAGGTGCAGGCCTTTGCCAATAAGAATATTCAGGCCTGAGGAGTTATCAAGCTCTGCATTTCCCCTTCCTTTTATCACCACATGAAAACAATGGCCAAGTTAACCCTGGCTGATATAGAGACTGCTTATGGAAAGCCTGGAAAAATAGGTGCTTTGTCTGAAATGAGATCACTCTTTCAACATTGCATTAGGAGCAATGTTAACCCTGTCAATGAGGCTAACAAGCTCATTCAGTGTGCTGAGTGACTTACTGCAGCAGGATTTCCTGTGGACAAGAAACTCCTTGCCATGGCCATACTCATGGCTTTACCTCTGGATTGGGAAAATGTTATTTCCCTCATCACAACAACTATTGCTGATGCTGACTTCAAGCCCTCTGGAGTAATTCCACACATCCAGAAGGAATATCAGTGGAGGATTTTAGGAAAGGGAAAAAGTACCATTGACCAAGAGTGGTATGAAGGACCTTGCCATTCTTCCCATAAGTCCCTTATTCACTGACTCTCTAATGTTAAACCCACAAAGAACATGCAGTACATTCTGAGAGGAGAGTTCCCTCAATGTGGAAACAAGCCTTGTAGGAAGAACCATCTTCCTGGAGAGACTTGCCATGTTAATGGCTAGAAAGTATACTATACTGGCAGCAAGCAGCAGATTCGCTGTGTCCCAGAACTCATCCATTTGCTTCAGGTATCCACACAGAGGCAGTTCCCTAATAAGGGAAAAGGACAAGGAAAACAAGGTGGTCAAGGTACTGGAGGAATAAAGAATCCTCAAGGGCAGAGACCTTGCCCTACCCATAAAGGCAAAGGAAAGGCCAAACAAAATATGATTTGAGACAATGAATCAATGGCCTACAAAGAAGCTCCACTGTACAATGAAGAGGATTTCATGTACATGCAGGCTGAATACCTTCAGCAGGAAGAGCTCAGCTTACAGGACCAGATGATGGATCCTGAGCAACCAGTGGCCAGCTCTTCCAAGCTCACTGTCCAGCAGTTGGATCAGGAGCTGGAGCTTATTCAACAGGGACATTCAGAACCCTTGACAACAATTCCTGAGATTGATATCCCTGAGGACCTTTATGAGAACATGGTCAACCTGCTCACCATGGAGGATTATGACTATGATGATGGTCCTATGGCAATGTGTGAGTCTTCCACATCCAAAACAACCTACAGGGTGACTCATTCACTCCTCAATCCTATTCCAGAGTATATCAGAGAGGAATCTGAGGGTATCAGTGAAGAGGACTTGTATTACCTTGTGTTACAGTCTCACCATACCACATACGCTTTTCTTTATCTCAGTCTACGCGCATTTATCCAACAGACACTTCGTGGACATTACGAGTACGTTCCCTTGTATTGTTTCCTTTATCCTTTTACTCTACCATTGTACTGGGATCCCGCCTTTCAATACCTTCAGGCAGGTTACCCATGACTTATCACGTGACCAATCACGTGGTCGCGATGTGTCGTGACACGGACATCAACCGTTTCCCTTGTACAGTATGACCTCATGTTTTCTTTGTATGGACGTCTGTCCAATCACTCTCTTCTCCATTCCTAGCGTACTATGATCGCAGTCTGCAGTACGTACGCTTACGGACAGGCCTGTAGTATATAGAGTGTGGGCGGAAGATGGAATCCCCATCTTTCGTCCCCTTTGCAATTTGCTCTTCTCTGGCTTCAATCATATCTCTGTGAACAACCAGCTTCAAGGAGCTCCGGACCAAGGGTTCTCAGTCGTCTGTCTAGCCAACGAACCTTGAGTGATGTGGGTGTGTCCCAGCTAGGGTTAGGGTTAGTGTTTAGGCACTGGTTCTGAAGGTGTCACAGTTTCCAACCATAACACCTTGTACAGAGAGTTTTACCACAGGACATCATGTGTTCCAAGTCTTCCACCTATAAACCTTTCAATCAAGACTACCATGATCATGTACCACCCTTTCAGCTGAAACCAGGCATAATGGTTCCAGACATGAGAAGAAAACCTCAAGAGTTTCAAGTTTTCTACTGGTCTCTAGATTGGAATACAGGCTTATGGGCACCAGCCTATTATCATCCACAATATAAACTGGATGGATACAACATTGGTGGACAACCATTAGACATTTTTGTCTATGATGGTGAGGACAACTGTGCAGAATGTAATTCACACCACCCCCAGTACATCTGGCATGGTGACTTGTCAGATGGGGATCAGCTTGGGTATGGAGTTTTGCTGAAACTGCACTGTGTCTGGCCAAGAAACAGCCACCTCTCCCTCATATGGACCACTGGCCAGGAGATGCCATTTATCCTTGTGTGATGGCAGATGGCCTTGGAAACACTGTCTTCATGGACAAGAACCACAATGTGTTAGAACTCCTCAATCATCATTCCCAATGCTCTGATTGTTCTAAACACAAAATGTTTGTTTTGCAGGAAAAGGGAAGGTGTGTCTTTGCCATACATCTATAAACTTACAAGCAACCATGTGTTTGACCTGCAAAGGGAAATGGAGTCAACTCATTCTGCTTGACTCTGGTGCATCAGTGCACAGCACTCACAACCTTGATGACTTTGTGTCATATACTGCATACTGAACACCTAAATTATCCCAGACAGTGGATGCAGATATGGTTGTTGAGAAATTGGGAACTGGTACTGTCATATTTTATCATGAGGGACGACTAACTCAATTACACAGAGTAGAGGTTTGCCCAAAACTACACATGAGGGTAGTTTTGACCACTCAGCTAACAAACAAGGGCTACATGCTGACATCAAATGTTGATGGAACTCAAATCTTTGCACCAAATGGTAACCTTTACCTGCAGTCATGCTCAATAGCATCTAAAGGGTCCCTTCATTACATTCAGGTGACTTTACCATCTGTAACTGATTGGATTCAAACTGTTAGTTCAAAGGAAACTTCTGACCTGTGGCATGCATGGATGGGTCATTGTTCTTACAATGCTGTGCATCAATTGCCCAAGGCTACAACTGTCCCATCATTTAAAACTTCAATGACTCAAAAACCCTGTCCTGGTTGTGCTTTAGGAAAGATGACAGAAAAACCATATCATGTCACCTACAAACACACCATTAAACCACTCAAACTAGTCCACACAGATCTCTGCAAATTTCCTGTAGAATCCTATTATCACAAATGCTATGTCATCACTTTTCTTGATGACTACAGTGGATATGCCTCCATCGTCCCTCTCACTTCCAAGTCTGACACCTTTGATGCCTTTCATTCTTGGCTTGCCTGGGTTCAAAATCATGTCTCAGGATGACTCCTCAGGCTGTGTTCAGATTGTGGGGAAGAGTTTAGGTCTCTCAAGTTTGCAGCATTTTTATGCAAACATGGTATCAAGCACCATATGACAGCCCCTGATACTCCCCAACAAAATGGTCATGCAGAGTGATTCAATTGCACAATGGTTGAGAAAGAGGAAGCAATGAGACATTCTGCTTGCTTACCCTCCAACCTTTGGCAGCATGCATTAGAGACCTCAGTGCATGTGTATAATAACCAACCATTTGGATGATCACAGTGGAAAACTCCAGTAGAACTATGGACTGAAAGAAAACCTGATATTTCTTACTTCAGAGTTTTTGGTTGTTTAGCTTATGTTTTTATCAAAAAGGAACATCAAACAAAGTTGCAGGCCAAAAGTGCTCCAATGATATTTCTGGGATATGAACCCAGATCAAAGGCCTATCAATTCCTTGATAAAAATCAAAGGGTCATCATTAGCACAAATGCTATTTTTGACAAAGAAGTCTTCCCACAATGTGCAAAGACTAGTTATAAAGACCAACCTCATGAGGACATTCCCAAGGAGGTAGCTCCACCTCCAGAATGAATATCCATCAATATCCCACAAACAGTTCATCCAACTGTCTCTCTGAACCACCCAGAGGAACTTGCAACCCCAAAGGAAGTGCATTTAGAACCACAAACAGAGACTTCTAAAAGGACTGTTAAAATTCCCTTAAAGGCAGCACCTCCCTCTTGGTATACACCCTACCCAGACTCCAGCATATGTCAGTCAACAAGAGAGCAAGTAATTCCTCTCAGACCAGAAAACATCTATGGAGAAAGGACATATCCAGTTGATGCAGAATGGCAAGCATCAAAGGAGATGACCTTCAAGGACATGAGAGAAGCATCAGACATGGGGGAGCCAATGATTGACCTGCACAAGCTCAGTCAGGAATGTGGTACTGACTTCATCAACTACTTGCTTATGCAAAAGGTCGAGGAGAAGTCTGAGATACCTGTTCACTATTGGGATATTCAGAAACTACCAGCCAAACATCAGAAGGCTTGGGAAAGTGCTATGCAAGAAGAAATCACAGCACTAGGAAAGAGGAAAGTTTGGGAACTCATACCTCTACCTCATGGGCCAAAACCTGTAAAGTGCAGGTGGGTCTATGCTATCAAGTCTGATGGGCAAAAATGTGCCTGGCTTGTAGCCAAAGGTTTCTCTCAAGAATACAGAGTGGACTTTGAGGATGTCTTCTCTCCAGTAGCAAGATTCAAGTCTGTCTGAATCATACTATCCCTGGCTGCCCAATATAATTGGGACCTAGAGGCACTGGACATCAAAACTGTGTTTCTATATGGAAAATTGGATGAGGAAATTTATATGGAACAGTCAAAAGGCTTCATACATAAAGGGAAAGAGTGCTACATTTATCAACTTCTCAGAGCACTATATGGTCTAAAACAGGCTGCTCTAGCCTGGAATGTTGAACTCAACAAATCCCTAAAGAAACTAGGTTTTACCCACATCTGCTCTGATGCTGGGATATACATATTGCAGAAGAAGACAGGACAAGAAAATCTTATCATCACTCTCCTGGTGTACATTTACAACATACTCTTCACTGGCAACAATCATAAATTCCTTCAAGAGATGAAGAAGAAGTTCATGACAATATGGGAGTGTCATGACTTGGGACAAGCCAAAGAATATCTTGGAATGCATATCCAAACAGATCATTCCTCAGGTCTTTTGATCATGGATAAGGTCACTTATTTGGACAAGATAATTCAAAGATTCAATATGGAAAGTTGTTGCTTAGCAAATACTCCACTCCTATTGGGATACAAACCAGTCAAAAATGAGGGAGAAACCACCTCTGTGCTGCATTCAAAGTATCAATCCATGATTGGCTCTTTGCTATACCTTTGCAGAGTTTCTCCTTTATAATTTGGCACATACCAAATCTGGGGGAGTGTTGAACAAATGAAGTATAAGTGCTGATCTTATGAAACAGATGCTCATCATTTGTTTAGGAGATTTGTCATGTGCACCAACACTGACATGATACACTTGCATGTGATAGTCACTGCATGTGATTCTATGACTGGTTGTGGAACATTGCCAGTGTTGTCCCTATATGGAAACAGTCTAGAGACTTATGACATATGTCTGACATCATTGTTTCCATGATTGTTCCATTATGTTCTATGCTTACTCAGTACAATACTGGAGAGACACTTATATGGCAACTCATTACTTACCATATGTAGTTCAACCCACAAGTTGAACAAAGCTCATGTACCACACACAGACCATCTCTGTGGTGTATATATACTGGACCTCCAAGGTCCACAAATAGTAACAGTTTAACATCTGTTAAATAACAAACTAAAGGCAGGAAGGGCGCAGTGACTCTGTGCTCACCTGGAGGTTTGTGCTATGAGTTTGAAGAACGAGTATGTTGCTAATAGAGTAATCAAGTATTGAAGGACTTGAGTACTCAGTGAGGATGAGAGAATATATGATTTGAACCTAGGGAGTAATGCCCTAGGAGTACAGTATATATACGTACTGTACATGGTCTGTGCACATGGAGAAACTCCAGAGCATTGTAATTACAACTACTACTTATAGAAGGAGTAAGTTTCTATTCTGAGATAGTATGTTGTAGAACATAAAAGAAAGACACTGACAGTGCAGTTCCAGGTGATTCTCAGGTATCTGTGATAGCCGGTCACATGCATAGTTAATCATTAATAATAAACAATAAAGATATAGCGGTCAAGTAATATGACCTTGTGACGAGGATAGTTATCCTGTCAACACTCCCCCTCACTGTAAATTGGTTCAATAAAGACCAAGTAGTAAGCAATGATGGTCATGTTTCTGCCAGGTTAGATTCTTAGTCATGGAATCTGCCCTTTGATGGTCGGTGGATACGTAGTCTAACTTGAAATCTCCGTTTTCAATAGACTCTTGAAGCCAATAGTACTTGATATTGATGTGCTTTGATCAACCTTCAATGACTGGGTTATTGGCCAAATGAATGGAACCCTTGTTGTCGCCGAAAAGAATAACAGTGGTGAAGCAAAGATGGGCTTCCTGGAATAAAGTGGTAATCCACTTGATCTGTTGTCCCACATCACAGAGGGACATATACTCAGCTTCGGTAGAGCTGAGTGCGACAGTGGGTTGCCATCTAGATCTCCAAGAAATGAGATTTCATCCAAGGAACATTGAGTAGCCGGAGGTAGAATGATAGGTCTCCTTGTCTCCAGCCCAGTCTGAGTCAGAATAGCAATCCAGAGATAACTCACTCTGGAAATAATGGAGGGACAATTCTCTCACTGAGGAAAGATACTTGACAATGTGCATTGCCTTGTCCAAATGTTGCTGTGTCAGATTAGACATATACTGTGACATACGAATGATGCTAAATGCTAAATCTGGACAAGTTCCGAGCATGATGTAGAGGAGAGAACCGATAACCTGCTGGTACTTTTGTCATAACGCTGGTGTAGTGGTGTATCTGGAGGGGATAGGAGTAGGGACATAACCACTAGGAAGGGGTGTCCACACACTTTGGCATTGTTCCATTTGAAAGCATTTTAAGACTTTCTGGATGTAGGGTTGTTGGTGAAGGATCATGGTTTTATCCTTTCAATTTCATGAAATCTGGATTCCAAGATACTCTTTAACTTCTCCCATATCTTGTACTTCCCAAATCTTCATAAAAGCTTCTTTCCTGTCTTTTAGGAGTTTAGCAGAAGATGAAAGGAGGAGAATGTCATTGATGTAGATGACGAAGATAACTAGGCCTTGTTTAGTCTTGTAGACATAAACTCCTGCGTCTGATTTGGTTCGAATAAAACCTAATTTGAGTAGGGATTTGTGGAGTTCCTTATTCCACACTAATGCTGCTTGCTTAAGGCTGTAAAGCGTGCACAATAGACAATAAACCTTGTTTGTTGTTCCCGGAGTTACGAAGCCTTCTGGTTGTTCCATATAAATTTCTTTGTCAAGCTTTCCATAAAGGAATGCAGTCTTGACATCAAGGCAGTGAGCCTCCCAATCCTGAGAGCAGGTATAGGCCATGAGCAGTCATACTGTCTCAAACCTTGCTACAGGAGAAAAGGTTTCTTTGTAATCTTCTCCATAAATCTGTGAAAAGCACTTTGCTACTAATCGAGCTTTATATCTTCTGTCCGACTTTCTTGTGAAAACCCAACAACACTTGATGGGTTTACAATCAGGGGGACAATCTACTAGAGTCCAGATGTGTCGGTCGTTTATAGACCTGATCTCGTCTTTCATTGCTTCTTTCCATTTATCTTGTTCTTCCTTTGGTAACTGAAGAACATCCTTATACTGTTTGGGTACCTCCGAAATAGCTTGAGCTAAAAGATATTCAAGAAAACCACAGCCTTGTTCGTGAACCAGATAGTTGACATCTCCCCCTTCTTCTGAAGGTGGTGGAGGTTGTCTATCCTCATAGAGATCATCAATATTGGGTCGTTCAGGTGCCAGTGGTGGATTTTTGAGGTTTCTTTCCCAGTTTCTATCTGTCTCCCTTTTGACTTGAGCTGGCGTTCTGTCACCGTACACGTTGTTGGGAATTACCCTAGGGACAGGTAAATGAGTCGATCTGCATAGTGCAGAAGGAGCAGGAGGATAAGATGGGTCGGGGGCTTCAGTTGGATGTCTTTCGAGGAATGGTGGAAGATTTCTACTAAGAACTGGTGGTATGAATGATGGAATGGGATGAGATTTGTGTCTTCTACTACCAGGAAAACCTTGACTAGGGGTTTCTCTCACTGGTGGAGACAGTGGTGGAGATGGTTGTAAATAAGTAGGGTTTGGAATTCGTACTCATTCCAAACATTCATGTCTTGTTGGTAAGGCAGGTGAAGAAGGTCCTGGGGTAGGATCTAGTCGCTCAGATTCTGAAGAATCTGGTTCTTCTTTGTCTCTCAAGTCCTCTACCATAGTGGGAGGTGGACGCTGCCTGGGTTGGGGTGGACTTGGAGTTGGAGGCCTGTGTGGATTGTCATTATCAAAATCTGGAGTTGGTGGTCTAGGACCTGGAGCGGGATGATCAGTCTCACTTCCATCCTGATCATCAGAAGAGTCCTCTGAGGGACCAGATGCCAGGAGAGGTATATCGATTTTGTCTCATAACTTCTCTACGGGACAGTTGGGAAACACATTCTTGACAAATGTTACAGTGGTGGATATATATATCGTTTTGTTCTGGCATAAGAAGATGTACCCTTTGGTCCCTTCTGGGTAACCAAGGAATAACATTTCTTCAGCTTTTGGAGAAAGTTTATCCTTTCGCTGATCCTTCAGTATGAAAATGTAGGCCAAACAACCAAAGACTCGAAGATAAGAAACAGTGGGTTTCTTCTTCAAAAAGAGTTCAAATGGTGTGTTCCATTGTATCCACCGAAGTGGAGTGCGATTGTAGACAAATACTGCTGTGAGTAGGGCGAAGTTCCAGTAGCACTTGGGTAGACAAGCTGCATGACGTAGGACTTCCTCCTTTTCCATAGCCATTCTGTTGAAGCATTCTGCTCGACTGTTCTGCTGAGAAGTGTCAGCAACTGATAACTGATGAGTTATACCTTTGGAGAGTAAGAACTCCTTGAAGGTAGTTGCCATAAATTCCCCCCCTCGGTTGGAATGAACCAATTTAACAGAGAAGCCAGTTTGGCATTCTGCCCAAGAAACCCAGTTAATGAATGATTGAGCAGTGTCACTCTTTGCATGTAGCAGAAGAGTCGACCCGTAGCCACTAAAATCATCAATAATGGTAAGGCAGTAAACATGACAATAATAAGATTCCGTAGGAAACTGTAAAAGGTCCATATGGATTAATGCCAGAGGTTCCATTGCTCGAGTCCAAGAGGGAGAGAATGGTCGACTGTGCATTTTACCAATGAGACATTCGCCACAGAGGAAAGGTTTAGGTTTAGGTGGTATGTGATCAAGGCCAGTAGTATGGCTGGGAATTTTCTGCATTACCTGATCACTAGGATGGCCAAACCTTGAATGCCAAAGTTTATACATGATGGAATATTCAACGGCAAAAAGAGACAAGAATGTGTTGATATGCTTGTTGTCCAAACATGCTAGAAGAACCAATCTCTGATCACTTTTCCCAATTGGTTTTCCTGTAAACCAGTGAAGATTGGAGCTGTGAAACACATGAGTGCCTTCAAGGAAGAGTCTTTTTCATGTGTCATAGATTCGAGTGTGGGTCTTATCACCTTGAAAGGTGTAGCCCAATCCAGTAGTTAGGGATGGTATGGAGAGGATGTGTTTCACTCCAGAGGGCAAATAGAAGATGTTGTGAAGTGTCCGTCATTCCTGATTTCCATTTAGTGTAACTGTAAAAGAAACAGTCCCAATACCCAGAAAGTATATCTTTTCGCTACCAGCAGTGCCGACTGGTATGGGTCGCTTGAACTTGACATAGCTAAGGAAATCCTTTTTGAAAGGAGTGGAGTGACTAGTAGCTCCTGAATCCATTAGCCATAAGTGGTCGTCCTTTTCTTTTCATTGTTGATGACATCCTTCACAGTCAGACATATAAGCATAAAGACCTGCTGCTCTGAGGCAGTCAGAATCATATTCAATAGGTGCATTTGGTCCGTTGTTACAAGAAGCATTATAAGGGTCCTGATAGGTTCTAATACTATTCCAGACTCTATCATGCTCCATCTCCTCTCGAACCTTAGTTCGAATAGCGAGAGAAGAACATTGAGCTGATGAGGAGAATGTATTAGACCAGCCTGCTTCTGCAATATTGGAACTTGTGTACGCTTGTCTGACTGAGGATTCGTCATCGGAGGTATATGGCCCAAGTTGAGCCTCATTGACTTCCTGAGTGGAAGCCTTTTGCTTCCCTTTTGCCTTATCCAAGGAGACCTTGCCTCCTCCTCCCTTTCCTTTCCCTTTCCCCTTCTTTTCCTTCTTCTTTTCCTGTGTCTTTGGTAAGTTAACAGTGGGGGGTTTCCCTCCCTCCCAATGATCCTCCGTGCAATGTCCTTTCCCGCACTTGCGACATTTAGGTTGCTGGTTCTGTTGTGCATGCTGGGCAGAAGTGCCTGCAACGTTATCGGTCATTCTTGGAAGTTGGGTTCTTCCATGTCGCCATAAGTATTCTTCCTTTATCCTGGGAAGAATTGCGTCAACAGTCAGGGTTTGACCCTGCTGTCCGGCAGGTAAAGTGACAGGGAGTGTAGCAAGCATAGACGTTGCAAAGTTCTCCCAATCGGAAGGGAGTGCTGCCATGATGATCATAGTGCACGCTGACTCTGGTAAGGGCATGCCATTGGAGGCGAGGAAACTGAACAAATTATTGATTTCAGTGATCTTGGGAAGTGGATCTTCCCTGTTGCCAATCAAAATCTTCATGGCGTGCTTAAACTGCACATAAACTCTGGCAGTGCCGGGTTTACCATAAGTGTTCAGTAACGACTCCCATACCTCATTAGAGGTCACAAACCTGTCCATTTCTATCTGGACAATTGGTTTACAATGACCCATGATGGCCCCTAAGGCCTTGGAGTCCAGGGCATCCCAAGCAACTTGGTCTGCAGTGGGTGCTGGCACAGGTTGTCCTGCTGCTACCACTGCAGTTGGAGGTTGAGTGGTAGTGCCGTTAACTACCAACCATGTTCCTTGAACACATAAGAAATTCTTAATTGAAATTGCCCAGATTGGGTAGTTGGTCATGTCGAAAATCAGGATATTTTTCATAAAGCCAGATTTTTTGTCTGCCATGGCTACAAATCGTGTAAGAGCAACAATTCAAAGAAAGAATCATCCATATCTGGAATCATGATAAAAGGTCGAGGAATGATAACCAGAGGAGGTACCACTGGTACGACTCTAGGAGGAATCCTAGGTTGGGGAACTATAGGTCTTACAACCGGAGTTGGATCCAGAAGCCTAAGTTCGAAAAACTGTCCTAAGTCATAGTCAGGACAATAGTGGTAGTTGGGGAGTTGGATCCCCAACGACTCCAGGTTAGTCATATCCAAGAGAGAAACAGGAAAAATTTCATAAGGAAAATGTATCATGAGATATGAAGGGTTAGAAAAAGTATGTAGAGAGACCGTTGATAAGTCCAAAATATTGTCATATACCCATCCTCCTCCGGAATATGGCTGCTCTATCCAAGTGGGGCTTGGATAAGTGTAATGAAGGATCATATTGAATGCTCCTTCCATTTCTCTAGGATTGACCCTAAGATATGAAATCAGAGCCATCAGCTTCCAGTGTAGGAAGGAGGTTGATTCAACAAAGGTCGAGTTGCCAAGACAAGAGTCCATAAGGATGCTCAGTGGTACAGTTCCCTGGCCACCAGGCAATTCCATAGACAGGGGAGAGAGATTCAGCCTTGAGAGAGTCCAAAGTGGCTTGAACCCTAGGATCAGACTGTGCGTTGATGACCTGTGAAAGCCAGAGACCGATACAACAGTCTGGCTGTTGGTCCAGGCACAAGGGTAAGTAAGAGCTTTCATTAGAAGCTCCTCTCTTAAACGCTCCCCTAAAGTGGGACTCAAGGTACTTGTTCCAGGCATGGACGGCAGGAATTGCTCCTCTAAATGGTCAAGGATCCCAAAGAGGGTGAACCCAGATTGAGTTTGGTGAGTACTCGTCGGGGTGTGTGTTGATCCAGAAGGCTGGGACAGTAAGTAACAAGGGGTCTTCATCATTCAAGGCAGGTAAATTGAAACCCCAGAAGTTGGCGATGCTGTGCAGGGTAGAATACCTAGTCAGCTTAGCCGATGGTGCCTCATAGGAACCGTGGAAAAGCCAATGGATTTCCATAAAAGGGTTTTCAGGTGCCAAGAAGGAAGTGGTGATAAAGGGAAGGGGGGACTGAGTGGCCTCGCAACAGAAGGCCCAAGAGAAGATCCTGTTGGTCTTTGCTCCTCCAGAAACTATTCCTGCTATGAGGTAGTCCAGTTCGGTCGCATCTACAAAGTTAGACCACCTGAGGCTGCGCCTATAGGGCATGTCCCTTGCCCTTGCCCTCACCTCCTTGTCTCCTAATCCCTGCTTCTTCCTCCAATCCACTGTCAATAGATCTGTCAAGTTGGAGATTGTCCAAACTCTCATCAGGATACCTGCCCTGATGTGCATCATCCTGAGTCTCTTGGACCCACGATTCTCCCTGATCGCCTGTAGAGGGGTAAAGTCCATTCTCATTACTGAACTGGGCAACAAGTTCTGCAAATTGGTCGTTGAAGAACTGGAGATCATTTCTGGACAAACAATGTCGCATGAGAAAAAGATCAAAGGGAGTAATGTCACTAAAGAGGATGTGATCAGGAAGGGCTCTGCAAGGGGCATAGAATATGTAAGTTCTAAAGGATTCAGCAAAGCTGATTCCAAGCCACTGTGCAACCAAGAAGGTTCACTGCATGTAATACTGCTGTGGTACCCAGAAATCTGGTTGTGGGAAAACGAATCGTGCAATGACCGGAAGATAGTCATAGAAACAATTAAAGTTGTAATCCTGAAAAGCATGCATAGCCCAGTTGAAGAGTGGTGGAGCCCGATCGAAGCCTGTGGGATAACCATTCTCCCCAAGGGGAAAAGGTTCAAGTCCCTGAAAGGCCGGATGAAAGTCATGGTCCTCTGGTAGAGCAGGTGTGATCAGATGTGGAAGTGCCACTGGGGCATCTCTCCACTGGAGAAGGGATACAATACGAACAGCCAAGTAGACTGTATAGGTGAAGAGGGGTACAACTCCGAAAGGAACATTGTCATTAAGCAACCAATAGGCCAAAGCTATAGTAAGAGCGAAGGCTATATACTGTAACTCAAAAGTAACTGCAAAGCACAAGTCCACCAGCCAGCTAAACATGATAGATTGGATTGGGGAATCGCCCGTTAGGCTGAATACAATCATCTACCAAGTCAGAGCCTGGCAGGGCTCATAACCTAACAAACTAAAGGCAGGAAGGGTGCAGCGACTCTGTGCTCACCTGGAGGTTTGTGCTATGAGTTTGAAGAACGAGTATGTTGCTAATAGAGTAATCAAGTATTGAAGGACTTGAGTACTCAGTGAGGATGAGAGAATATATGATTTGAACCTAGGGAGTAATGCCCTAGGAGTACAGTATATATACGTACTGTACATGGTCTGTGCACATGGAGAAACTCCGGAGCATTGTAACTACAACTACTACTTATAGAAGGAGTAAGTTTCTATTCTGAGATAGTACATTGTAGAACATAAAAGAAAGACACCGACAGTGCAGTTCCAGGTGATTCTCAGGTATCTGTGATAGCCAGTCACATGCATAGTTAATCGTTAATAATAAACAATAAAGATATAGCAGTCAAGTAATATGACCTTGTGACGAGGATAGTTATCCTGTCAACATTAAATTGTATTGAAGATTCAAGAAGAATATTCAACCTCCCAACTAGAAGATTACCCCAAGGAAACACTTAAGTAAGTCTTTAGGTCCTTACCTAAGAACTTCCACTGTGTTGTAGAAGTACATAGAATAGGCTCTGCCCTGAGTCTCTTTGAAGCTAGTACAAATATAGCTTCAGTCCCCAACTATGCTACTTTGCTTCATACATGACTGCAAATGACTCATTCCTTATCTCCTTATCTACTTATCTTCTTATCTCTATTTCAAATAAGTAAAAAGACTCTTATCTTTGATATGTTTATATGGCAGCTGCATACTTACCATATAAAGCTCAACCCATGAGTTGAAGCAATTATGCACAGACCAGTTCCTTTATAGGACAGGTCATTGTTTACCTATATAAACCCTGTGGTTTATGGCTGTACTGTAGAATAGTCTTCATATCTATCTCTATATCAGCATTCATCCTCTTGAGCCTACACAGCTCACATCAAGCATCAAAGTATCTTTGAAGTCATCAAGTAAACAACTAGGTAAGTTTACTAGTGTCAGCCTAGTGAACTTCCACTGCGTTAGAAGTAGGACCTTGTAGCCTTGGTCCGTGCACTCCTCTGCATAGTTACTTCTCCAGATGGGGTGACCGCTGTCATTCTCTAAGGAAGCCTACCATTCGTTAGTAGTAAACCGAGTGCGGTATAGGTCTGGTGCCCTTGCTGACTAATCAAGGGGTGTTTACTCTGAACTTCGACTGACTGGCACGACTCTTTCTATCTCTTCCCTCAATTTATCTGTATAATAATTCTATTCCCACTGAAAAACTGAAATGGTGTGTATCCATGTTTTTCTGAGCGTATCTGTTTCATAACTTGAAATCAGTCTACGAACTGCCGGAGACGCCTCATTCGTGACTTTAAACGTCTCTCGAGTGACCCGCCCAGTGGCGTATCTGGGAGCCCCTGTCCCGATAACATCATGGTATGGAACGCGGTGATTTTTGGTCCAGGTGAGTATTATACGGGTTCATCGTTCTGCCACCTGCTCAAGACCAAAAGCCGATACACCCTTCGAAGACGGTACTTTCAAGCTCCTGCTTACGTTTGATGAGTCGTACCCCAACAAGCCACCGATGGTCAAATTCCTGTCGCGAATGTTTCATCCGAACGTATATAACAACGGAGAGCTTTGTCTCGACATTCTGCAAAACCGGTGGTCGCCTACATATGATGTAGCTGCTATCCTCACTTCCATCCAAAGCCTCCTCCATGATCCGAATCCGAACAGTCCTGCCAATGCAGAGGCAGCACAGTTGTACCGCGAAAACATGAAGGAGTACATAAGGAGAGTGAAAGCGACGGTTGAGGATAGCTGGTTAGATCCGGAGGAACAGCAAAACATGGCAGTAGATAGTGATGCGATGGGGACCGATGGACATGCTCAATGAGGGCAGTCATTTCCTTCCTACAGGCTTTCTGTTTGTTCTGTCGCTTGCTATTCCTTTGGTCTTTGTAGAACCACGCAGTGGCTGTTCTGATATCCGTCGCGTGTATCGTACCCCCCTCTCGTTTGGGAGGGATTCCATTTTCTTGTATACGTCGAATGCTACTACTCTGTGTCCCCGATTATTCAGGGGTGTTTTCTTGATCGATCACAAATGGCCTCGTTCGCATTCACTCCATGCCACCTCGCAGTACACCTTCGAGTGGCCAAGCACGCATACCAGCAAGCACATGGCATCCTGTGCTTGTTGTTGGTTGGCATACAGAGCACGCTGTATTGTATTTTGCACATGTTTGGCTACATAGGGAGCTTCGCCCCATACTGTACCGTGTGCGTAAACTCCTCGATGGCAAGTAGTCCAGACAAAAAGCGTTCACGCGTCTTGGCAGCATTAGATGGCCCAGGACTATTCCCCGAGGCATCGGACAAGCTCACCGCCCCCACCGGGTCACAGGTTCTGGGAAAGCGCTCCTTCGGGGACATTGGCGCCACGCAACCAAGCTCCTCGAGTACTCGCGAAGATGTTTCCGTGGCCCATGGTCCGAGGCGGCCATTCTCAGAACTGTTTAGGAGAGGTCGGTTCAACTTTCATATCCCCACTTCGGTTCAGCCTTGATCCGTGTCTAAACAGGTCGTGCTACCCGAGGTGACGCGACAAACACGGCCTTGCAGAAGCCATACCCTACAGATGCACAATCAAAGCTTGTGGCATCCAAATTCTCTCTAAGGAATGACACCGAGACGCCCATTCGCCGTATCGATGTCGGTGGTCCAGACCAGGAGCAAAGGTACATTTTTGCCCGCGTATCTTACCATGGGAGCATTAACCACCACCTGGTTTATTAGAATGGCTGAATTTGTGTACACCTCCATCAATAATTTGAGTGAAGGACGGACCGTACAGCAGGCTATAAGAAAACTTGGTCTGCAAAGGTTCGTCGTCACGTTCTTCAGCTTCGAATGCAATACGATGCATCTTCCAGCGAAAGGGACGTTCTGCCCGGATTAGAAGTACGTCTGCTTCCGCATCAACTCATTGGTGTCAGTTGGTAAGGTTTGCATATACCTGCAAATAATTGCCCCTAAAGTCTACTGTAGGATGGTCGACCAGGAGAAGATCTCTCCTCATAAAGGTGGAATCCTAGCGTACGTCATCTCGTGTTTTCCAGGTGCTTCTTGACGTCAATTTTTGTCAGTGACGAAATGGGGCTCGGCAAGCTCAAGCTTAATTTCGACGGGGAAACGGCGGGCTAACCAGAAGTGTATCAGGGAAAACTGTTCAGATGATAGCAACAATGGCAACAAATCTTCCAAAAGACCTTGCACCAACCCTCGTTGTGGTGCCTTCCGCTTTGTTGTTCCAGGTATGACACTCTGCTCGGACGCTCATTTCCTCACTACTGACCCAAACCTACAGTGGAAAGAGGAAATAGAAACCAAGACGAATGACCTATTTACCGTTCATATCCATCACGGCCGCGACAAGCTCATGACCATTAGCGATGTGAAATCAAAGGATGTATGCACTGCATCTTATACGCGTCGAACCTCTAATGGAAACCTTGTAGATTATAATCACCACTTACCAAACGCTGTGTGCGGAGCTTTCAGTTCCCTCTGATGTTGATGAGGGAGAAGAGCTCGATTGGCTTGAGAACAATGGGTTCGTTTATTCAGATCGTCCTGAATTAACTCATTTACCCGCATCGATCAGAGGTGTTCTTTCGAGATTGAAATGGTATCGCGTAATCTTAGACGAGGCACACTTCATCCGCAATAGGTGAGGAGCCCCCGTCTAACCTTCGATCTGGTCTAATCTATGCATATACAGAGGGACTCTTGCGAGTCGTAGCGTGGCTTTACTTCGTGCTCACTACCGTTGGATGCTGACAGGCACCCCTGTTACGAATACCCTGTATGTGATATCCTTGTCGGTGGCCGCAGATGGTTCAACTCTCTCAGCGCCGATATATATGGTCTTATCCGGTTCGGTCGATTTAGGCCCTGGAATGATTGGAAGGACTTCAACCAATATATAGTAAGCATGGATAAATCATCTGGTGTGACAGCTGAAGAACATGGTTTGTCGTAGGCGAAACAGCAGCGCCAAGATCCCCCTCTGGCAGGTTCGTTCATGTGATGGTGTCTGTTGTCGGTCTCATAAGTAGTGCTTGTCAGCCATGCGAGCTCAAGAAATTCTCAAACCACTGCTACTTCGCCGCACGAAGAATGCGAAGCTGGTTAGACGCTTCATTCCATACTCGAACACGGCCCTGAGACATATAACAGGACGGCAAACCGATCTTACAACTGCCCCTGAAGCATATTGATCTTGTCACGCTAGAATTTTCGGTGGACGAACGTGAGGTTAGTTCACCCGTATCGTCAAGGTAAAAGGCTATAGGATCTGATGATTTCGCCAAAGATTTATGACAATTTCGAGAAGAGAAGTCGCATCCGAATCAACAGGTATATTAAAGACAGGACATTGCTCAAGAAGTACGTTGCTGTACATTATTCTTCGTAAAAGACCCGTAATATCGTTATAGTTCCACTGCGGTCCTGGTAAAACACATTTTTACCCCATGTCTTCAAATACACTCATCTATGTTGCTTAGGTCATGATGTTGCGTCTACGGCAACTTTGCTGTCATCCCAACCTTATTCTTGTTTGTTGGTTTAGCCACCGAGCTTTCCTTGTACTAACTCCCGAACCAGAGTCAAGCTGGAGATTATGACGACCCCACACTAATCATGTCGGATGACAAGGAGAAGGAACGTGGCCGAGCAGTCAAGCTTATGGGCCCAGCGTGGGTTAATAACGTGTGCCTTGTTCTTTTGTGCTAGCGTTCCTGCTGATATCTCTTTTCTCTAGATCAAGCAAAGGTCGGTTGAGGATTGACTTGCTCATGATGGGCCACACATTAAAATGATGCCACTAGGTTTTTAAAGCGGGCACTTGCTAATGACATGTTCATGTTTTCCGATGAACTCGACGATGATGACAACACTTGTCCCCAGTGCAAAGACCGTACGTCCTTTCCCTTTTCAAGGATACTACATTCGTGAATATACTGCAGTTTACATGAAAAATGCGGGCCGTGTATTGGCATGCGGCCATGAGTTGTGTTTTGGTGAGAGTGTTTATCCTTCATCCGGTATGCTGTGCTGACCCATTATCCGACCCTCAGACTGTTTGTTGGATATTAGCAACGCTCCTATCATGCACAATGGTGAATTGTAAGTAAATTTGCGGACACGTGACCGTTCGAGACACCAAAGTACATTTCTAGCGGTCTCGGCACTGAAACGGAGAACATCCGCGCAGAGAGGGAATATGAAGTTGCCTCTGCGAAAGGCTATCGACCATGTTCGTGAGATTTTAGGCTTTGTAGTCCTTGTTCTGAGCACCTTCATTGTAGGTCCGGTCTGCAAAAAGATGTGTGACCTTACACCGCAAAAGATCTTCCAATCATCTGCCTTCGAACCAGACAGGGAGGAGCTTCAAGAGGCTGTTCGTGGTGCCAAGCACGCCAGAAGGTCTGGACCTTCGAAACCTGAACCGCGGAAACGAGCTGTTAGCGTTGATTCTGACGAGGAAGACGATACAGTGCCGCCAGTGAAAACTAGGTTCCGAGGCGGTACTCCTTTGAGCGACAGTTCGGACGAGGAGCTACCAGATTTTTCCCAGCTAATCGCAAGCAAAGGTAACTTCAAAAAGAAGAAACTGATGAGCGATGTATGACAACCTCGTCGTATCTTGGCTTCACTCTAAACGTCGACCTCTCCACAGAATGAACTCGATCTCGATGACTCTGATGAGGGCTTGTCTGTCTCAGGTGGAAAGGGGAAAGGAAAGGCCGTGAATAGCAATGACAATGAACCGAGTGCCCCATCAGGAGCTGTGCTTGCAATGTGGCGTAAGGGCGACTACGACCTCGAACCAAGTGTGAAAATGCTGGCTCTTGTTGAACAGCTCAGGGAAGCTGATGAACACGGCGACAAGACTATTTGCTTCTCGCAGTGTATGTGGTGGACGCTTCAGGCACACGATATTTAGTTCTTACTTGCTGGTAACAGGGACTTCAATGCTGGACCTGGTGGAGATTTTGTTGTCAAGGTATGGCATTCGAAGTGTACGATACGATGGCAAAATGGACCGCGCTGCTCGTGATAAGGCGTTGGTCATATTCAAAAGATATGATGGTCCCAAAGTGATTCTGATCAGGTACGCACGGACGATCTGCATGAATACCGATGCTTCACAATTGGTTGACAGTACAAGATGCGGAGGAGTTGGTCTCAACTTGGTCGCTGCAAATCGTATCGTAAAGTAAACTGCACAAAGTCTCCTCACCAGCGCTTGCTGACGATCGTGTGTTCTAGCCTTGATCTTTCTTGGAATTACGCGGCAGAGACCCAAGCGTACGATCGTGTCCATCGACTTGGACAAGAAAAGGAAGTGTTCGTCAAGCGACTGATCGTCAAAGACACGATTGAAGAGAGGTAGGGTGGTTCACCTGTTTCACAAACTGTCACCGCATCATCAACGATATTTCAGAATGCTTCGACTTCAAGAAGTCAAGATCGACCTGGCAGACGCAGCGTTGGGTGAAGGAAATGGTGTCAAGCTTAACAAGATGAGCGTGAAGGAAATTCAAGCTGTGAGTATTTCCTTGGCGCCTTTCCTGCGAGTTGATCTGATTCTGTCAAATAGCTATTTGGCATGAAGACGTAGGACGATTTTATGTTCAGTATTATAATGTTGTAATTGGGGGCGAATATCGTACTGTACGACGAATAGAAGAGCTATCGCACCGTCCATCGTTTTGGAGCGGTGCCCGCCAACCAGTGTGAGACTATAGTGAAGATGACTCACATCTTGACTCTGCCAACCATGTCACTCTGACTCTGTCAGCCCCTTGTTTGTACTATTTAGTATGGACAGCAACTTGTCTGGCATATAGCTGAGACACCATGACTACCCTCCGAGATTTCCAAGCAGAGATCCAACAAACACACTCTCGATCACTGGCTAGACAGTGGGCGAAGAGAGCCGCCGGGGAGCCAAACACCGAACACCAAATTGCAGACCCATATATACGCGACAGCCTATATCTTGAAGACGATGACATCCTGGTATGTTCCTGTCTATCATCTAGTAACTTGAAAATCTTGAGCCAATCGACGACATGAAAGGCCTTTTTGTTGAAACACGACCATGAATCAGCACGAAATGCGTTCGCGTCTCTCTTAACATTGAAGAGAGGCGAATACATCTTGCGCATAGGGGTTCGACCGCCCCAGGATACCCTCTTCGCTGGCGAGCCTCTCGATAGTGCGTCCGGTTGGACGGGCATAGCCAGGACGACTGAGGATATCGATGCATGTATAGCAGGAATTGAGCAAGTGGTGGGAGAGATAGGTGGGAAGGTAAGAGCTGATCAAAACTAATGCTTTTGTGTATATTTCATCTCCGCATCATAGATGACCGTCCTATTCCGTACTGGCGAGTCGCATCCTCGAGCGACTCTACTTCTCCGGCTAGCCCCTCCGAGCGTTGCTTCGACTCCAGAAGTACGGTGTGCAGTAGTCGGCAACGTAGATTCGGGAAAGTCAACGACGCTTGGAGTTCTAACGCGGGGTATTTCATCCCAATGGATACCTCCTTAATGCATCTAATGCACTTTCAGGTACCCTTGATGATGGACGGGGGAGAGCTCGTGTTGCGCTTTTCCGACATAAGCACGAGATCGAGACTGGACGAACGTCCAGCGTTGGGATGGAGGTGTGAAAATTTACATTACAAGACCTCGTGGTCTTATCATCACTGTCAGATACTTGGGTTCTCTACGTCAGGTGCCCCAGTATTACCTGGACCGGTTGGCGGTCATGATTCAGACACAGTTCGACTTGATAAACTTGGGTGGGAAGACATCGCTATTCGGTCTGCCAAGATTGTTTCATTCAGTGGTGGGTCATCTTAAGCTCTTCCTGTTAGTCCCGTCGTGGAATTACCCATTTAGATCTGGCTGGGCATGAGAAGTACTTAAAGACTACACTATATGGGCTTACTTCGGGAGCCCCTTCATGTGTGATTTTGATGGTCGGCGCCAATGCAGGGCTTATCGGAATGTCCAAGGAACATCTGGCAATTACACTTGCCTTGAATGTTCCTGTCGTTGTTTGCATAACCAAGGTATTCGGGTTCGTCATCACTATATGCGGATGTTTATGTTCCATAGATTGACATGACGCCCCCAAATGTACTTGCGGAAACTACCAAACAAGTGACGAAGATCTTAAAGAGCCCAGGGTGCAGGTAAGGCGTGTCCTTAAAGTGAGCATGGTCAATGACGAGTATCAGGAAAACGCCAGTATTTGTGAGATCGGTGGAAACTGCAATAGAACTTTCCCATACGTTCGCAAAGAACATGTCAGTCTTATTACTCACCCTTTACTCTGCAGTCGGTTTATCGTCAAGCTAGACTCTGCCCCATCTTTAGGTTGTCTAACGTGACCGGCGAAGGATTGGACAATGTTTGCCACTAAATACTTATCTCAACATTCGGGCTGATCCGACTTTGTAGCTTCGAACGTTCCTAAACCTACTTCCACCTAGCGACTATGACTGTGAGGAGTTTGCAGTCGACCAACCACTAGAGGTGATCGTCGTGCTGTTGAATCTGTATTTTGACTCACCTTATATCAGTACTCTATCACTGATGTATGGTCGGTGCCTTATGTCGGAACCGTCGTCAATGGGATCTTGAACAGCGGTAAAGTCAAGATCGGCGACACAATACTATTTGGACCAGATGCGAACGGCCATTTCCAATCCACTGTGATCCGTAGCATGCAGCGGAAACGGTAAGCGGCCTCTTTCTGGGTGAATTAAAGCACTAATATCAGAACAGGGCAGACGTGTCTGCGGCAGAAGCAGGACAGTGTGTCTCGCTGGCGCTGAAGAGAGTGAAACGTGCTTTAGTCAGGAAGGGTATGGTGATTGTCCATAAATCAGACGCACCGCCAAGAGGTACCCCATATAATGTTTACAGTGTGCTAACACTTAGTCTTGGTGTTTGCAGCAATCCGTCAATTTCAGGGCCAGGTGCTCATTTTGTAGTACGTGTTACCATACTGTTCCGCTTGCCCTTGAAGATGACGTGGTTCGCAGTCATAATACCACCATGCAACCAAATTATCAGGTGTGGAACATTAATATTCTGCAAGTATAGTTTCCTAACCCGCGTCGATAGGCTATGCTCCATTGTGGAGTGAGTGACCCCGACTTTTACATCCTAGCATTTACATTTATGGGTCACAGGCTGTACGGCAAACGGTTCGAATAGTATCCCTGGATCATCCACAAGGGGTTCTACGTACGGGCGATAGAGCCACAGTGCAGTTCGAGTTTATCTCCCGTCCGGAGTTTATCAAAGTAGGAATGAAGTTGCTATTCAGAGAGGGGAAGACTAAGGTAAATGACGCATGCCATGTTACCAATCGTCCACGTCAAGCTAACAAGGAATGTTTAGGGTCTAGGAGTTATCACTCAACTACTATGATGCAGCTGTGTATTATTGTGTTACTTTTCACGGACAGGCTTTGCAGCCACTATAGTTGTGAATTGCAGGGATATCCTTACTATCGACTATGTTCCGTACTCTGCTTCCGAGATGGAAAACTCACGATTTTACTATCTCTGGCCTTGTTTTAACCCTGTGGACTTGTATTGGTAAGTAGTCTACAGTAGGTATGGAAGACCAAATAACAAATAATGTATTGTCTTTACAGTAAGGTTGTGGGCTACAGAGAAACTAAAGAAATTGATTTCTAATGTTATGCGTGCTCCAACATGATATATGGGAAAGTGTGAGTCAGTTAGTTCTAGTGTAGTGATTGACCTCCCAGGTGTGCTTGTGAAGCATGTGGGGTCGTAGGATAAATTTTGTGTGGTGGCTAAGTATGTAGATGAGATGCAATAAGCCACATTTACCGTTGCGAATCTTACCAACCCACTAGTTAAAATAATTGACATAAAAAACGCGCGCTTCGCAACTACCAAGTCAATCTTGACCCTTATTCATCATCTGACCTTTCGACTCGTCGGCTGACCGTTCCACCGGCGAAGAGCCGCCAAACAAATGGGATTGAAAAGGTGCACAAAGGTGTTGGAGGGTCGGGTGGGGGGGCTAATCCAATAGGTGTTAAAACCCAAGGAATGAAATAATTAGGTGTATATGATTCACGTGTATACGACCTCGTACGGCGGCTCAAGTGCCTGGATGACTCACCGGAAGACATATTGGCACATTGTATCACCATTGTAACGAGATATTTGTTGGTGAGTCGGGTGGAGAGGGAAGCCAACAGTGAGTTGACGTCGTAGTTACTTGGAAGTGACAGTCCAAGTGGTTTGTAAAGTGTATAATGGTTGGCGCCCTGAGTGTCCACATAGTCGCGATCTGTATTGTACCATCCATCTATTTTGTGCCGCATAGGGGTGATGTCCGAGTCCGAAGTGAGGAACTTGCCAAAGTCGACAAAGATGTTTCCTTCACGGTGGAACTCAGAGAACGTAAAGTAACCGCCATCCCTGTGAAATTCCTTGGAGACTGTAAAATGACTGCCATCCCCGTGGAATTCCTCCATGGAAACTGTAAAGTAACCATAATCCCCCAGCTGTCTTTGTAAGCTTCAAACAGATTCTGAAAATTACCAGACTAACCTTTATACCATGAGGTGCAGGCGAAAATTCTGTGGATACTCCATCTACACGTAGCCTACAGCTATCTTGGGATTCGTTTATTGAACTATAGGGTACCATAAGACCTCGCATGTCACAGTTGGGATCATTGATTCCCTGTCAACCGTAATATCAGTCTAAATGAGACCTTGCCACATATGCACAAGAATCCGCCCACCTCAGCTTTGAAGTCTATCCATTTATCCAGTCCAATAAAGGGATACTGGAATACATCAACCATAACTCCACATTTCCTTGAGCTCTTCCACACGATGCAGGAAGTCCGCACAATCCAAGTAGATCCAGGGAGACAGGTATGCTTAATCCAGACACGACCGTACCGTCCACCACGAGAACGGAGCTCGGCCATGGATTGGGCATGCTCTGGTCCTCTGACCAGCATCTTCCTGCGCTCTTCTATAGCATATTTCCACCATGAATATTCGCTGATAGGTTTCTCGTAGATGACATGCATCCAATCTTGGCCAAAGCATTGTCCAAACCCCACCGCAAAGCGACAGTCAGCTTCACTGTGAGAATAGACTTTGACACAAAGAGGGTCAGTGCCAGTTAGCGTGAGTCTGTTTCCTGTAAGTTCCGACGGGTACGTGTCGCAGTAGGTGAAACCATTCCTGGTGACCGCGCTGTCATCGATTTCGAATGTCACATCATGATGCGGTGTATCTTGATATCTGAGGTAGATTTGACAGAACTGTAGAGTGCCCTCTGTAGGGAGTTCCTCCCATGGTGATGTACAATATCTGTAGTAATTGGATTTCCACAAAGCCAAGGTGATTCGCACTGGTTCCTTGAATGGATCGGTAATGCAGCATGGCAGCCACGCTTCAAAGACTGAATCAGAGCCTTTCAAGGGACGGAGGAACATCCAAATCTGGATGCCGCGATTGGTGATGGGGAATATACCAAATCGATCCTCGGTCGAGGGCAGCTCTTCTGCTGGGACGTGATGTTCGAGGTCTTGGATGAATCTGTTGTGATCTATTAACTCCAATGTAGAGCAATGCTCGAAGAAGCTTGGGTCATCAGCAAGGATACTGCCAGTTCGCCCATCTTTTCTATCGAAACCCCATGCAAAGATGCTCTGGTCATTGGATATACGGATGATTTCCAGCTGAAGACGGTGAAATGCCTTCTTCCCCTCTCCATACAGCATCGGCATATTCACATCCAGCAGACCCAACAATGAGTAAGCTCTATCCTCCACTCGAGTCGTCGTCCGATTGGAAGCCCACGACATGATTTGAGCAACACAGGGTCGGTTGGACGAAAATCCACCCCTCAAGATGTGCTCTGGAACTCGAGCGATATGTGACAAGGTACGTGCAAGCGTCCTCTTGTCGCCGATGGGGTGCCAATCCTTGTTGAAGAACTGGACATTTCTCGGTGCTATCATCTCCTGTAGGGTCCATCCACGTGAGAACCACTCCGGCCAGCCCCTGGAATTGGGATACCTCCTCTTGTCACTCGCAGTGGGAAAAGATGAGCCAGGAACGTCATGGAAGTATGCGTAGCATATGCCCGAGTTTTCATACCACCGGTACATTGAATTGATCGCCTCGGATAGCTCTGAGCTGCTTTGCTTGGCTATACAACAAGTGTCGACCCACAGCCACTCGTAACCGTCCCTTTTAGCCTGCTCACAGCTATTGAGGATCTTTCGATAGCCGACACGCCGGCGAATGTCATCTCTCTCTTCCGTCTCCATTTTTGCGAGCTCGACCATTTCGTCATAGTCGACTTCTGGATCAACCCAGCGATGGGATAAAATTGCGTAGTCTGTGTCATGATCTTCACGGAACTCGAGGACCTTCATTCGACGATTCACTGGCCACCCTGAGTGCATCTTTCGCTCTCTCTCGATAAATGCTTGTACATTGATCAGACGCATGGTGCCTAAGTGTACGCATGTCTCCGTTAGACCATGGTCAACGATTGTGGAATGGTATCCATACCTCCTCTAAATGAACTGGCGAGCACAGGAAATCAGAACCTGGGTGTTCGAACGAAATAGTATACGTGTATATGGTACTGGGGCTGAGTCGGTTCTCTTTTACTGAACAACAGAATGTTAGATGCGCAGACGAATGACAGGAAAACTAGCTGATACTCACGGGAATATTTGTCTCCTCAAGCCTTCAACCCAATGTTGACAACCGACAGTGGTGGTAAGGGAATAAGGACAATATATGTGGTGTTTCCTGTCTCACAAGACAACCTAGTAGTACTTAGTTCCCAGTGACGTATGGGCGTCAGGTCCCAACAACTTACCGATCCAATAGCAGTGAGGATGTGAATACAGAAATAGTACAGTTGTGCCAAGGTGGCCAAGTAGCTGTGGCAGCTGTCAGCCCACTTTCGGAACCTTCCTGGATCCCAGATATTTTGACCTGGGAGTAAGTGAGAGATCTCCGCTTGGATTATACCAAGGCGACCGTAACACCACGGTGGCAGGAGTAAACCTATTTGACCTGTGTAATCATAGAAGTACGAATCGATCAACAATGAAATAGCATACTAATGAAAACCTCTCCTCTTTAGTTTTAAGCACAGGAAATACAGCACGTCGTGGACTCTCAGCTCTGGTAAATTTCTGATACATTTGTGCAAATTTGTAAATTGTGACACAGGTGTGAACGGATCTACCAAATGCATTACTTACATACCTCATTAGTCCCCACACTCCAGGCATCAAATAAGCCAAGAGGGAGATGCATACACCGAAGTCAACGCACGGGCTCAGCGTGCGGGCATACAGAGGAGAAAAGGAATGGGATAGATGTATGACAACGTATCCTGAAAGCGCGGATCTTTCATACGCATATCGGCATCTATATATGCCCGATAGCCAGTATCTATTGTGAAGATGGAGGTGGTACCACTCCACAATGCTTTCCATCGGCATTAGCACACATGCTACATTATGATGATAGCACTGGGGTGGATACGAGAGACAAGATCGTACCTTCCCAAACTCATTCGCTGCATTAATCCGCTATGGCCTGTACAGGAGGTGCGAACGAGCGCGACTTTACCTCGCACAAGGCCATGACTCCATGTGGTACATCTGAATTGGTGTAGATGATCTGTTGCAGATTGAAGGTGCATACACATGTGAGCAAGTAAATGGTAGGGATACCCACCTAGTGGTACTGCCGCAAGACGACAGTTTCAGACTACGTTCATTACTCTTTGCATTGAATGTGAACATATCGACCTGCGGTGATGTTTCTGATACTGGTTGGCGACTGAGAATGTTAGGAAGAAAACTGTGTGACATGTAATCACGAACCAGACACACCAAATTCCCTTTATCAGCTCTCCAGCATCCAACCCCTTCCAAAACCTCCACGTGTACTCTTACTGCGTAATCCGACTCAAAAACACACAGAGGAGCCTTCGTCTTGATCTGCTGCTTTCTTTGCTCGCATTTTCCCCAAAGCACGCTCTATTTCTTTCGTGCAAACAACGTAGCGTCTTTTTGTCAATGCTGTCCCTCCTGAGGGATGTGGATGAGAGTGGAGTGTATATATATAAGCGCAGACCACCCTCTGGGGTTGACAGTTCTTCCAAGATAAGTTATACATCGTATTGCACAGCCAGACAGCGACAGTCTGCAATGAGTAAGGAGTCAATACTGGTGTAAGTAGGTTTCAGCTCATTGTCACCCGTCGGTGGAGTGTTTCTTTTGTGGAGCAGTCAGTATGTTTGACGGACACACATGTACACCGTTGATCCCTATGCTGTGAACTGTAAGTGCAAAACATTGGTTCTGACCGCTTGCTGCTATCAACTTGGGTCTCTCAGGAACTTTGACTGGTAGTCACAGTCTTTGTTGCTTTGACGGTGCTTCCGCACCCACCACAGTCGAGAAAACCCCTATTTGAAGGTGCTAGGTCCCGCACATTAGATACAGGGTTATGTGGTCCAAGAAAGACCTGCACTCAACTGCTGAGAACATCGTCGACAATCTCAGTATTCCAAATCAGATGCTCGTCAACATCGTCGGTCCTTAGTCAGGAGCTACACCATTATACCCACAGGGTATTTCCTATCCTCCAGTTCACCGCATGCCCTTCACACATGCATACAGGTTTTTCCCATCCAAGTAACCTTCCAATACAACGCACTCGCATGCGGCGTCCTGTACTCTAGGTTCCTTTCATGTATTGTCGTCAATCCCTATGATACACGTTGGACGGCAAAGGTTCTCCATCAGGTCTGTGCGTTGTACACTTGGTTGTATATGACTCACTCCAAATAGGCCTTGACAATGTCCGATGAAGAAGCCTCCTCCCGTTGGCAAGTCCTTCATAACTACGCCGTGACCCAGGCTTCTCAAGGTGCCCACCTTCCTCAGCCAACCACCGAGCACATCTGTTCTCTACCGACCCTTCGTCCCGCCCCTTGATCCCAAAATATTGCCACTTCCGCCTCTCGTGTCATCCCCATCGACTTCGAAGGTCACAGATATAATGCAGATCGGAAATAGACCGATGGTCAAACCTTCTGAGGCGATGCAAATGCTGCTCGAATGATTGGCCAATGACCCGGGAGATGAGATATGGGCTCGGCGGTCTGCCTGTAAATGATACTTTGTGCTGAGAAAATTCCTAGAATGGGCATCGTAGCAAAGAATGGGTGCTTCATTAGGACGAATGGGTACATGAATGGGGTATGTAAAGCAAAGTGGATCAGTATGGTGGCAGCCTTGCATTTCGCAGCAAGGGCTGTGCTGAGACCCTCCACTACGTGAGCTTTTTCATACCATAGGTTCTTCGGCTAAGTATCATGGATCATGCCATAGTTCACTGAGCATACACGAGGCTTATCCGTTGCACTTCTGAACAGGGCTTCTAGCCTCAACTGCATCGACCAATGTGGTTTCCACTAACTTTCCTAGTTCCATGTCTACCTCAAGTCTCAGCCCTTCTTCAGCTACACCAATTACAACCTTCCTGTTTCACCACTGACTATACTTGAACGAGCCGCCAGCATGTCGAAGCTCAGAGCCACATCTTCGACTCCCTCGGAGAATAATACGGCTCTACATCATATCTGGCAGAAACTTATTTCTTGGCCTTCCGAACAACATTTCACGTTTGACAGCGGTCGGTGCGATCACACACCTTGCAATCTGGCGTGCTTACCAGCCTGCGGGGGTACTGTGGCCAGAGGCGATCATCACACCCATCCGGGTGCTACCAGCACTAGACGGCGTGCCCATCCAAGTGGAGGAGTACGCAGGGCCACTTGTTCTCTAGATCGTGAGTATCATCAATGCACTAGGCTGTAGTTTTTACAGAACCTTTTACATACTACTAGCGACCCTTCGTCACACCCACAAACTGCGCAGTCGGACATGCAGAATCCTACACCGTACCACTCAAAACTCGGCAATCAAGTGCTGACCATCGTATTCAGGAAAGACTGGTTCCTCTGTTACAGTGAACCCCAGAACGGTCTTCTCTCGTTCACTCCCAGCAGACTTGGAAGCGTAGTGCTGTGCTGACAGAGTCTTGCGAGAGAACCGTTGAGCGTGCTTTATCCCGTAAGTTATGGTCCAGCGTGTATTGCTTCATTGGTTATGTCCTCTGCGCGCGGGCCGACTGAGTCGTATTTGTGGATGTGAATCTGAGTGCGAGGAGTCAATGGTTGAGAGTTAATGCCGAATGCTAGTGTTGACACGATGCAATGACGAAGCATGTACACGTCGTCTAGAGAGCATTATGGATATTCAACATATGGCAGACTCGAGTGGAAATGATACACATGAAAGAACACGCGGTATAATTTATGAGCAGACGAACCAACAGGTCAGGATTACCTGACCGAAAATCTCCCATTTCACAACGGCCGAGTCAACCTCATCGACATTTGTACTTAATCCTGAGCCTCATTATCCGTCATCTCGCCTTCGGCTCCGCTTGACAACTCCGATCCAGAATTAGCGCCGTCGTGTCCATCCTCTGGTTCTGATGACACCAAGTCATCATCTGACCACTCCTCTGACACAGAATCAACGATCTCATGCCGATACCAAATAAATGGTTTCGCAAAGTCACACAGAGGGATCAAAGGGTTGAAAGTGATGGCTAATCCAACAATTAGATGTTGAATCCAAAGTATGAAAATAGTCGGGGGTACATGGACTCACATTCACCTGAGCTCCTATAGAACGTTGCTGGATTGGAAAATCCCTCGGAAGGTACAGTGGGACACTCTATGACCCTTGTGACGAGATATCCGTTGATGAATCGAGTAGAGAGAGAAGCTAACAATGTGTTGACATTGTCGTTACTTGGAAGTGACCACATAATTGGGTCATATAGACGGACGGAACCCTTGGAGTTGTGGGCTTCCACATAGCCGCTATCTTTATCACTCCGTATTTTGTCCTTCCTGGGGGTAATGTCTGGCCTCGAAGGAAGGGACCTGAGATCATCGAAGACGTTTCCTTCGCAGCAGAAGTCCTCGTAGTCCGTAAGATAACCGTAATCTCCCACCTATCCTTGTGAGAGCAAACGAGTTCGAAAGGTAGGCGTACTCACCTTTGTCCCATCAGGTGCTCGCGAGAATGTGAAGTTGACCCCATCCACTCTCAGCCCATACGGATCCCCCTTATTCTGCTTCATCATAAGACCCTGCATGTCACAGTTAGGATCATCAGCCCCCTGTCAATGGTTCAATGCCGATGAGATAATACATATACACAAGGAAGAATCCACCCACTTCAACATCGAGGCCAATCCAATTTTCTGGTCCACTATGGGGATCCCGAAATATGTCTATCTTAACTCCACGGTTGTTTGAGCTGTCCCACACGACGCAGGAAATCCGTATGGTCCAGATTGATCCAGGCAGACGGAAGTCCTTAACCCAGACACAGCCATAGTATCCACCTTGATAACGCGCCTCAGCTATGGATCGTGCATGGTCTGGCCCACTCTGCAGCATATTGCAGAATATAATGTTGCGGTTGCGCCGCGTACATTTAGCTTTCTCAGTACGGGTCTTGTAGACATGCATCCAATCCGTGCCAAAGCATTGTCCAAAGCCCACTGCAAAGCAACAGTCATTTTGACTATTAGAATAGACTCTGGCGCAAAGAGAGTCAGTGCTAGTTAGTGTCAACGTGTTTCTGTCATTTCCACCTTCGTCTTCGGCTTCGTCATCCTCGTTGTCGTAGTCTTCATATTTGTCTTGGTATGTGGCACAGTGGGTGAAACCATTGTTGGTGACTGCACTGTCATCGATTTCGAATGTGACATTGGAATGCGGCAGGTCTTGATATCTGAGGTAAACTTGGCGGTATTGTGCAGTGCTTTCTGCAGGATAATCGCTGCCCTGCATGCAATATCTATAGTAATTGGAATTCCACAAAACCAATCTGATTCGCACTGGGTCATCATATTCATCGTGGCATGGCAGCCAGGCTTCGAAGACCGAGTACTTTGCATTTGTCAAGGGAATGAGGAGCATCCAAATTTGGATGCCGCGATTGGTGACGGGGAAGACACCAAAGTGGTCCTCGACTGAGTGGAGCTCTCCTTCTGGGACGAACTCTTTCACGGCATCTTCGATGAACTTGTTGCGATCCATCAGCTTCATTTTACCGCAATCCCGAAAGAAACTCGGGTCGTCGGCAAGGATACTGCCAGTCCGCCCATCGTCTCCAAAGTGACCTGCTCCCCATGCAAAGATGCTTTGGTCATTCGAGACACGGATAATCTCCAGCTGAAGACGGTGAAATGCTCTCTTCCCCTCTCCATACAGCATCGGCATATTCACATTCAACAGACCCAACAACGAATACGCTCTGTCTTCGACTCGAGTCGTCGTCCGATTAGCAGCCCATGACATGATCTGAGCAACGCAGGGACGGTTCGAGGAAAGTCCACCTTTCAATATATGGTCTGGAACTCCAGTAATGCGCGACAAGGTAAGTGCAAGTGTCCTCTTATCGCCGATAGGCTGCCAATGCTGGTTGAAGAACTGGATATTGCCCGGTGCTATCATCTCCTGTAGAGTCCATCCACGCGAGAACCACTCTGGCCGGCCGTCGGAATTCGGATACCTCCCTGCGTCACGCTCAGTAGGAAAGGATGAGCCAGCGAAGTCGTGGAGGTAGGCATAGCATACACTCGAATTTTGATACCACCGGTACATGGAATTAATCGCCTCGGATAGCTCGGCGCTGCTCTGCTTGTTTATGCAGCAAGTGTCGACCCACAGCCATTCATACTTGTCCCTCTGAGCCTGCTCACAGCTAGCGAGGATCTTGCGATAGCCGCCGCGCTGGCGAATTTCATCTCTCTCCTCCCTCTCCATCTTTGCGAGCTCGATCATTTCGTCATAGCTGACTTCTGGATCAGCCCAACGGTGGGATAAAACCGCATAGTCTGTGTCGTGGTCATCACGGAACTCGAGGACCTTCATTCGACGGTTCACTGGCCACCCCGAGCGCATCTTTCGCTCCCTCTCGATAAATGCTTGTACGTTGATCAGATGCATGCTACGAGTCTATTCGTGTCCGTCTTAGACTGTAGTGAAATGGTATACAGTTGCGCGATCGAACGGTATGCGTGTGGTTGAGATGATGTGGTTGCGAGGTTCTCCTTTGGCTGGACGACAGAATGTCAGATGCGCATACAAATAGCAGTGGAAAACTGGTGAACAAGGCTCACAGGAAGGTTTGTCTGCTTAATTGAGTCCCTACCCACTATGAGTGATCGATGGTGGTAGTAAGGGTACAAGTGTAAGTGACGACAACCCGTGGGTTTCCTGATCAAACAAATATTCGGCACGGCTACAGAGCGCCCAACTGCCATGTCCTACCAATGACGTACCGGCGTCTACACATAGTAACCCATCGCTGAGGGATCGCTCAAAAGGTTTAACACGGCTGCTGTTGATCATCTCATCGACTCCACAGTGCATATTGATTCACGCGTGCGATTGCAGTACAATTGGACCAAATAGCAGCGACAGCAAAGATGTAGCTAAGCACGTTTCCAACGAGCCCAAAAACCTTTCTCTATTATTTGCAATCCCAGAGACATTATTTTTGTCGTACTACCGAAGGGATAACCCCAACTCGCTATCCAAGGCCAAGCAGAATAATTTGACTGTCGTGGACGTTTGTTGGCTAACCGATCACTGTCTGTCATCCTCCAGCTCTACTTCTACCTCCATTTCTGCATCCACATCCACTGGCGCGATGGAATATCAATCTAACACCTTCTCCAAATACAAATATTTGATCCACGTAAGCCAGGGCTAGCCCCTGCTAGCCCCACGCGGGTTCGACGGAAGGAAAGAAGTAGGTGTGGAAATTCCTAATTTAGACGGGAGGATCGATCATCTCCTGCCAGGTTCGTGGACGCTTTTTGGCAATCCATGGCTTTTGTTTCCGTCGTCGTCTTCACCATTACTGTCTGACATATTTTTTGGACCTAGCATCGCACAATCGGACTATATCCATTTTTTATTTTCAACCACCCGCGCAAGTGAGGGTAAGGTGTCAGCTCTTCTTCTGCCGGGTCCATAGTAAGCTTGGTTCAGTTCACTCATGTTGATCCCTTGTGAAATGGTATCGATGATCTATTTACCACCTGTGCTAGCCTACATATTAGAACATTCAAGTCATGTCACCAATGCATAACAACGATCGTAACAGCATTTTTCGTCCAGGAATGTTGAATTTTCATGTGACTTTCATTTCTGGCCAAGTTGTTCTTAGACTCTCCGGAAGCGCCAAATTTGGTGATGGCCATAGAACGTGCTCCACAGTTGGACATGCGTCCCAGGAGTGGGGTTTCCCTGATCTGATAGCTCCATGTTTAGATCTGTCCCAGGGACATACAACCTATGTCAGTGCGTGATGCCAGGTGAATCCAAAAGTGAACGAGATACTACGCAATGAATGCTTACCTGATTGCTTGGGAGTGCACTGGGTCGCGTTGAATAGTCCACATGAATGGCGTAGACACTGCAACAACTCTGACGCCGTTCGCTGGTGGTCCGTCAATCCCGAGATATTGACCGTCGGCAACTGATTTAATCTGAAAGTTGCCATACCCTTGGTGTATGAATTGCCACTGCAATGTTACGTTAGTATATCAGAGTATCAGGATGCAGACAATGATCACTTGTTGGTTAGCACCATCATGCTTAGACCAACCGATAACTGCAAGAAGTGAGTCCATGAAAACCGACCTCTACTGTGTCATACGTACTGGAATGCCTGTCACTTCCAGAGAGGTCAAGGTAAGAATCGGCCTCGACGTTCTTAAGGGCGTATATTCCATTTGACTGAATGTTGGCCATACCAGAGTTGCTCGCCCAGACAGGAAGACCTCTCTGTGTTCAGTAGCCAAAAAGACTAGAAGTGCTTATCGATATCGGTGGTCTATAAATAGCACTTGGTATTTGTACCAGGGGTAACATATCCACCATCAAAAATCGGTATGGTGTTGATTTCTCCAGAGAAATTCTTCTTGGCGGAGAAGTTTCCAGTTCAGTAACATCCGACGGTTTCATCACTTCCCTAACATCTACACGGCCATGCTATCTTATCGCTGAGTTTGATATCTCTAGCGAATACTAGGAAATACCACGACCGTTTCAGCCACATTTCTGGTACGATATATTTCTTCATGATAACCTTCTTAAAATAAGGTAATGCAGTGTGGGGAGCGGATGTCGCAATTCGAATGTGCGACTTGTCAAGCCACCATCAGATGCCCGGAAAAAACCGACGGACGAAGTACAATGGATCCATGCTTGTCCAGGCCCCAGTGCACTCAGTAGGCATCGCAGGTTTCATTGTTTCTCGTGGTTCATTTTGTTCCGGGTGCGTGCTATACTGTAATCAGCACAATGATACTGGGATAGCTCATACCTCCATGCTAAAAATATAGAGTCCCACATCCGCATGTACATGTCTGCGAGATCCTCATCCCGTCAGCTTCACTTCAATGACTCTTTCCATTTCAATAGAAAAATTGGCATCCCACATCCCACACTGACCGTGTCTGCATGGTCAAGAGAGAAAACTGACTAGCCTCTTTATCCTCCCTCTTCATTACCCACACCGGTTTCAGCGTTTGGTGCAGGCAGGCAAGATCCGGTGTGTGATAACATCGAACCGTCCTCGTCATGATGAATCGTTCTTGTCCTTGATACGTGTTCAGGTGTAGGATTGCAAATTGTCAGAGATAAAACTGGTAAGGGTAACGGTTCTCCCGTGTCGGTCATTAGAAGCACAATATCCCTTATACATGTGCCGGAGCTGCTAATCACCTAGACATCTGTACCACTCACATCAAACTCTGGGGTGTTTACGTAGGGGGGTGCACGGCGAACAGGGAAATGCCTCATCAAGTTGGTTGGGATCGCAAACAACTAGGCGTACACATTTCTAATTTCTACAGTCGACCATGCCTTGGAAGAGCTACGTGGTGAGTGGGTATTCGTCGAGCATCAAACAGATGATCACTCCAAACGACCCCAGGTCACCGATATCTAGTGCTTGAGGCACTGCTTAGTGCAGTGGACCTTTTACTGGGCATGGCAACAGCTGGAGTGCGCAGTTATAGTTCTGGCGGTATCATTCACCTGGGTCAACTACCTTGCCCATGGCCGGAGCTTCCTTGGAGAATCCTGTGTGAACGCACGAGGAACAGATATCCGCATCATGATTCATGTTCTACAAAGGCCAACCACACCAGTCACCTCATTAGCCCACGAAACCAGGAGGCGCACGCACCAAAATCAACACTTATATCATAGTAACCCAAACAGCTCACTATCCAAGGTCGAGCGGGTAGCAATTGCTGACGTGGACCGAAATCTTCAGTGAGAGTCGGTGGCGGTGAGCGAATGTAGAGTTCTTGAGGTATGTGCGATTTGGGTAGATCAGGATGCATGGCGGGGTTGTCGCACAGGCAGCGTGGGGTAAGTCAGCGTGCTGAGTGGTGAGAGGTGAGTCGACGTGCGAGAAATGAGGAAGGAAAGGGTCAGATAGGGAGATGGATGTATGCCCTCAAAGCGCAGCTATTCGTATGCATATCGACATCGATTCCTGCTAGCCACCAGGAATGATAGGAGTGATTACGGTCCCATGATGTTTCATCAATTGTGTCGTGGAATTACACCACCATATGGCAATGGCAGCGGTGGTGAATGCAACGGACGAAATCACACCTTGCACCACTGTGCATACGGTACAACACACATTCGCTTCCATTTGTGTATATTCTCAGTGTTGAACGGGGGCCAATTCAGGTGGAGGAGTGGGCCGAGTGAATTCTACTGGCGAATCTATCTGGGTGCTTGCGATTGGGTGGTGAGAAGTTGTTGCTAAACAAGCTGACAGTGCGTGAGTGTCGGTGAGTAGGATGAGCAGGAAGAGGACTGTCCAGGGAAGGCAGCAAGGTCGTGTGCTTGGCCATGGTCGTTTGCCTGCTTGCGGATGTGTTTACGAATCCCGACGTTCTTGTCGAAATTGTTAATATAACCGAATATTTGGTGAGCGTGTTGTGTCTGGACAAAATGTCAGACTTGCACCTGAATGATCCCAGTAGTTCATTGTCGAGTTCACTCTCTGCGACCCCACATCCATCAGCACTCGATCGTATCGAGTCAAGATCACACAGACGAATTCCCAGCTTCACCAATTCCCCTTCTCGCATGCCTCTCCGTCAGGCCGCACTTTTAATTCATTGATTGTAAACTACACAGTGTCCTTCTGCCTCGCTCCCGATACTGAGCCATCGTCCACTATAGACGCAGGAGTCATTCGGATGTGCGCATGCTATACTTGACCTCTTGGATCGACAGTATCATCAACACATTCCTTAGCCTCTCTATGGACGCTCTATGGACCACTAGCGATTCTTTGCACAGATTCCACGCACATATTGCACAGCCGGCTATGCACTCTGAAGAAACCCAGTACTTGACAGTACTCAGAACTTGATAAATCAAATGCTTGCTGTCACATCCAAGCAGCACTAGTTTCTCGGGTACAGTGAACCCTATTACCTTGTTTTGCACATTACCAGCAGGTTTGGGTGTGTGCTACAACTCCAATGTGCTAACAAAGTTTTTCAAGGGAGAAAGCGTGCTTTTGCCGCGTATGCTATGCTCCAGTGTACGATATCGTTCTGCCAGGTTGTGGCCTCTGCGTCTTAGTCGACTGAGCCATGTATGTAAATTTGTAGCTGCGTCCTCCGACCATCTAGACAGCTTCCATGTCATTGACTAAATATTACGATATTTGGCAGGTTTACTTAACCAGAGAAAGCTCCCATGGATATGGGATGGACAGACAGACCCACTTGTCACTGGAGAATAACCGACCGAAAAACCATGCTTCATAACCATCGAATCAGCGGAATTGTCGGTGACACACTTAATCCTCGTCATCTTTCAACTTATTCTCAACTTTCTTTGGTCGTGTAGGGCTGTGCTTTGTGTACGACCTTACATGCGGCATGTACTGTATCGTAGGGTTGTCTTGGCTGTAATATCAGAGGTCAAAGGCAAAAAGGCCGTGGAAATGGGTAGCTGAGGAGAATTGAAATCAGTTTACAAAGGGTGTCTGTAATATTTTATGTAGTAGGGAAAGCAAGCAGTCATTGAGCAAAACGCAATGCACGCGCAAGGAATCGGGGAAATGGAGGAGGGTCGTCTCATCCGTCAGGGGTTTTTCCAGAGTGGTCTTTCTTCCTATATTTACTTCCAGGAGGCATCGCAGGATCTGGTATGCTGGGCACATGAGAATGAAGTGGCATAATGTTTCGTATTTTGTTCCACAATGGGGACAGGCTGGGGGTCCACCTTTTTGATGGGAGCGAGGTGGCGGAGTGTCTCTGAAGTTGTCACCTAACTCTTGAATGCAGAACCAGCACCCTTATCCCGATACCAAACAAATGGCTTTACGATGATGCACAAGGGTGTTGTAGTCTGCAATATTGTGGGGTCTAACCCAACAATCAGACTTTGAATATAGGGTATGAAAAAGTGTCGAGTGCATATAGACTCACCTGGAAAATATGATATCCTAGATCTCTAACTGGAAACAACCCTTACGACGAGGTACCTGTTGGTAAGTCGGGGAGAGACCACCCCTTCATCAGGGCAGCGCGTCTAAAACGTGTGGCGGGAACGAGGCGAACCTCCGGAGGACCTTAAGTCCTGGCCAGAGGGGCATTTGTGAGCCTGGGGTGTGAGGATGTTTGGCCACGGGGGCCCACGACAGAACCTTACACAGTGGAGTGCAATATGAAGCTTAAAGCCTCAAAGCACTATAATCCCAATAAATAAATAAAGTCTGGGAGAGAGGAGGGCCAGCAACGAGTTTAAATCGCGGTTGCTCGGAAGTGACAGTCCAAGTGGTTTGTGTAGAGTGAGCAAGGGACCAAAGGGGTTTTGGACTTCCACATAGTCACTATCTGTGTTATATCCATCCTTTGCATTTATTATATGTTCCCTGGGAATGATGTTCAGCCCCGAAGCAAGGGACCTGGGGTCAGTAAAAATGTTTCCCTCGCAGTGGAACCTCTTGGAGCTCATATAATAACCGTAATCCCCCAGCTATCCTTGTAAGAGTTCAAACACAGTCTGAAAGGAGCGTGTATTCACCCTTTTCCAATCAGGTCCTCGTGAGAAATCCACGGAAACCCCATCTACGACTAGCCTGTAGCGACCAAAGTAGTTTCCCGGAGGACCGGGTATCATAAGACCCCACAAGTCACGATTAGGGTCATTCGACCCCTATCAGTTGTAATATCAACGTCAATGAGATAATAGGTGTCATGAACAAGGAAGAATCCACCCACCTCAACATCAAACCCTGTCCATTTATCCGGTTCACCATAGAGATCCTGAATTACCTCAATCTTGACTCCGAAGTTCCCTGAGCTCTCCCACATGATACAAGAAGTCCGCAGGGTAGAGGTTGATCTAAGGAGACAGGTATGCCTGACCCAGACGCGGCCATAGCGTCCACCTCCAGAACGCACCTCAGCCATGGATCGGGCATGCTCTAGACCTCTGACCAGCATTTTGTTGTATTCCGTAGCACAATCCAACAAACATCCACTGGCAAATTTCCCATAGACGACGTGTATCCAATCTTGTCCAAAGCATTGTCCAAAACCCACTGCAAGGTGACAGTCAGTAAGAAGATCAGTGCTGGTGAGTGTGAATATGTTTCCTGCGAGTTCCCTTGGATATGTGCCACAGTAGGTGAAACCATTCTTGATGATTGCATCATCATCGATTTCGAATGTGATATCATGATGTGGTGTGTCTTGATATTGGAGGTGGACTTGACGAAAATGTACAGCTCCCTCTGTAGGTTCAGATTCCTCCCTTGATTTAAAATATCTACAGTAATTGGATTTCCAAAAAGCCAAACTGATTTGCACTGGTGAGCCTAATTGATGGCATGGCAGCCAGGTTCTGAAGACTGAGCCGGAACCAACACAAGGATGGAGAGGCATCCAAATCTGGATGCCGAGATTGGTGATAGGGAATGAACCTAGTCGATCTTCCTTGATCAAGCGCAGCTCTTCTTCTGGGATATAATCTTCAATATATTCAATAAATTCCTTTTGATCCATCAACTTCATTTTACCACAATCCCAGAAGAACCCCGGATCGTCAGCAAGGGTGCTGCCAGTCTTCCGATCGGTTGTGGTGCACAGATCCCACGCAAAGATGCTTTGGTCATTGGACATGCGGATGATCTCCAGCTGAAGATGGTGGAATGCTTTTTCCCCCTCTCCATACAACATCAGCATATTCACATCCAGTAATCCCAACAACGAATAAGCCCTGTCCTCGACTCGAGTCATTTTCCGATTGGCAGCCCACAACATGATTTGAGCAACACAGGGATGGTTGGAGGAAAGTCCGTCTGCAAATATATGCTTTGGAACTCAAGTGATGAACGACAAGGTAGGTGCAAGCATCCTTTTATTGCCAATGGGCCACCAGTCCTGGTTGAAGAACTGAACATTGCTTGGTGCCACCATCTCCTGTAGGGTCCACCCATGCGAGAACCACTCTGGAAACCCATTGGAATTGGGATACTTCTGAGGGTCCAATTCAGGAAAAGATGCGCCAGGGACGTCGTGGAGATATGCATAACATACACTTGAGTTTTCATACCATCGGTACATGGAATTGATGGCTTCAGATAGCTCTGCGCTGCTTTGCCTGTCTATGCAGCAGGTGTCGATCCACAACCACTTGTACCCATCCCTCTTAGCCTGCTCACAGCTATCGAGGACCTTTCAATAGCCATCATGTTGACGAATTTCATCACCCTCGTCCGTATCCATCTTTGCAAGTTCGACCATCTCCTCATAGTTGACTTCTTGATCAATCCATCGGTGGGATAAAATCGCGTAGTCTGCAGCGTCGTCACCACGGAACTCGAGGACCTTGGTTCGATGATTCACTGGCCACCCCAAGCGCATCTTCCGCTCCCTCTCAATGAATGCTTTTACATTGATTAGGCGCATACCACGTAAATCCATGCATGTCACCCTTAGATTGCGACCAACGATTTTGGAATGGTGTCCATACCTCCTCCAAATGGTCTGACGACTAAAAATCAGACAAACTAGGTACTTAAAAGGAATATGGTGTGCGTGTAGTTGCAGTGTGGATTGCGTTGGTTCTCTTTAGCTGAACAATAGTGTCAGACGCAGAAAAATGGCAAAGGAAAACAGGAAGTTTGTGAGCTTAAACCCTCAACAGAGTATGGTCCACTTGTAATGGTGAGAGTGCAAGCAAAACACATGGTACTTCGAAGCTGAAAGGAGGCCTGCAATCTTCGGCACAGCCTGCTGAGCGCTGATGTGACAAGGTCTAATATGTTATCCATACAACCCATCCGATTACGACTACATAGCAGCGATAGCAATATTTGGTGAAGCAGTTAAATCCATGCCCGAAACTCTCTTCTGCAAGCAAGAGAGGAAGGAAGGACAGGAACGGAGAGGGAAGATGAACCTATATGTGAGGACTGCAACAAACGGGTCTTGAACCCCTGATTGTTCATTTCCCAGTAACCAATAACCAGGACCAAGACGAGAGTAATATGATCCTACCATGTTTTCCATCCGTTTCACCTATCATGCAGTAGACCATTGTATGACGATCGCAGTAACGTGATACGAGAGGAGAGAGCACACCTTCTCGCACTGCCGTACGTAAGTCATGACTCACGATACACAATTCGCCACCTCTGTTGTCATTAACATGCATCTGTGTCCTGTACAAGAAGTGCTTATGAGGATGGAGGTGTTATCGATGACTTTGCCTCGCATGAAGCCCATGATTTTGGATATGACACTCAGTTAAGTATAGATGACCTGCAGCGGACAGTGAGCATGCGTGAATAGGGCATCTCTAATCCTTGTCCATCCGCCTTTCGTTTCAGCTCTACAACTCATCATCAGATTGCTCCACCGATGCAGCGCCAACTCCCTCATCTCGGTGCCAAACAAATGGCTTGCTGATAGTGCACAAAGGTGTTGTAGGGTCGAATGTGGAGGCTAATGCAACAAACAGACATTGAGCCCAAAGTGTGAAATAGTCAAGTGCACATGGACTTACGTGCAAAAAAGTCCCTCGATACCCAGGTTCTCTCACTGGAAATGACCGTTTCGATGAGATATCTGTTGACGAGTTGCGTAGAGAGGGAAGCCAACAATAAGTTGAAATCGTGGTTGCTTTGAAGTGACAGTCCAAGTGGTTTGTATAGGGTGACCGAAACACCGAAACGCTCGGAGTCGTGGACTTCTATATGGTTGCCATCTGTATTGTACCCATCTTCTTGTTCAATTTTGTGCTGGTTGGAAGTGGCGTCTGACTGAAAAGCAAGGGACCGGAGTGCAGTGAAGATGTTCCCTTCACAGCAGAACTCCTCGGAGTCCGTAAGATAACCGTAATCCCCCAGCTGTCCTTGTAAGAAATTCAAACAAGGTCTGAAAGGTATGTGTAGTCACCTTTATTTCATTGGGTGCTCGCCAGAATTTCATGGAAACCCCATCTACAAGTAGCGTGTAGCTACTCCGGAACGTGCAAGTTCTCGGACTAAGGGGTATCATAAGACCCCGCATGTCACGATTAGGATCATCGGTCCCCTATCAATGGTAATATTAATGCTAGTGAGATAGTGCACGTGCACAAGGAAGAACCTACCTACCTCGACATTGAAGCCTATCCATTTATCTGGTACACTACACGGATGCCGAAATACATCAATCCTAACACCACGGTTCCTTGAGCTCTTCCACACTATGCAGGAAGTTCGCACGGTCCAAGTTGAGCTGGCGAGACAGGTATGCCTGACCCAGACACGGCCGTAATGACCACCTTGAGCATACATTTCAGGCATAGATTGGGCGTGCTCCAACCCTCTTGCCATCATTTTATCATATTCAAATCTTGAATAGTTCTCCAATGAATGTTCATTGGAAGGTTTCTCAGAGACACAGTGGATCCAATCCTGGCCAAAGCATTGTCCGAAACCCACTGCAAAGCGACAGTTAGCTTGAGTATCAGAATATACTTTAATGCAAAGAGGATCAGTGCTAGTTAGCATGAATGTGTTTCCTCTGAGTGTCGATGGGTACGCGCCGCAGTAGGTGAAACCATTTTTAGTGATGGCACTGTCGTCAATTTCGAATGTGGCGTCACGATCCAGTGTGTGTTGATATCTGAGGTAGACCTGACGAAGTTGTAGAGTCCGCTTTGTAGGAAATGAATCCAACGAAACGTATCTATGGTAATTGGATTTCCACAAAGCCAAAGTGATTCGCACCGGTCGTGACAATGGATAAGAGCGACATGGCAACGAGGCTTCGAAGACAAAGTCAGAACCATCCATGGGACAGATGAGCATCCAAATTTGTATGCCGCGATTGGTGATGGGGAATGTACCAAATGGATCTGCCTCGGTCGAATGCAATGCTTCAGGGATACGATATTTGAGAGCGTCGATAAATTCATCAGGATCCATCAATTCCATTTCATAACAATCCCGGAAGAAGCTTGGATCATCAGCAAGGATACTGCCAGTTCGTGGCTTCGCTCCAGTGCGACTTGCCCAGGCAAAGATGCTTTGGTCGTTCGACATGCGGATGATCTCGAGCTGAAGCCGGTGGAATGCTTTCTTCCCCTCTCCATACAACATCGGCATGTTTACGTCCAGCAGTCCCAGTAACGAGTAAGCTCTGTCCTCGACTCGAGTTGTCACGCGCTTGGCAGCCCACGACATGATTTGAGCAACACAGGGACGGTTGGAGGAAAGCCCATCTGTCAATATATGCTCTGGAACACGAGTAATGTGTGATAAAGTTCCTGCGAGAGACCTCTTGTCGCTGATGTGTTTCCAATCCTTATTGAAGAACTGGACATTGCTCGGTGCTATCATTTCTTGGAGGGTCCACCCACGTAAGAACCACTCCGGCCAGCCATTGGAATTGGGATACCGCTCATCATCGTTCCTCGTAGGAAAAGATAGACCAGGAACATCATGGAGGTATGCATAGCATACCGTCGAGTTTTGATACCACCGGTACATGGAATTGATCGCTTCGGACAGCTCAGCGCCGCTTCGTTTGTCTATGCAGCAGGTATCGACCCACAACCACTCGTACCTGTCCTTCTTAGCCTGCTCACAGCTATCGAGGACCTTTCGATAACCGTCACGCTGGCGAATTTCATCACCCTCATCCGCATCTATCTTTGCAAGTTCGACCATCTCCTCATAGTTGACTTCTTGATCAGTCCACCGGTGGGATAAAATTGCGTAGTCTGTGGAATCATCATCACGGAACTCGAGGACCTTGGTTCGATGATTCACTGGCCACCCCAAGCGCATCTTCCACTCCCTCTCAATGAATGCTTTTACATTGATTAGACGCATGGTACCTAAATTTATGCATGTCACCCTTAGATTGCGACCAACGATTGTGGAACGGTATCCATACCTCCTCTGAATGGTCTAGCGACTACCAAAAATCAGATACACTGGGTACTTGAAAGGAATATGGCATACGGGTAGTTGTGGTATGGATTGCGTTGGTTCTCTTTAGCTGGACAACAGTGTCAGATGCACAGAGGAAAACCAGTGAACATCACTCACAAGAGGTTCGTGAGCTTAAACTTTCAAGATGCCACTTGTAGTGGTGCTAGAGCGCGAGGAAAACACGTGGTGTATCGAAACTGAAAGGAGACCTGCAATTTTCAGCGCAGCCTGCCAAGCATCCATTGATGTGTGACAAGGACCAATATCTTATCCATACAACCCATCCGATTACAACTACATAGCAGTGATAGCAACATTTGGTGAAGCAGTTAAGCCCATTTCCGACGAGGACCGAAACTTCTACCATTCGCGACGAGACATATATTTTACCCTGAGAAAATGTATTACGAATGAGTCGCCATTTGGAGGATGCCAAGAATTGTGCTCTGCGACCATAGGTAGATCTATCCAACCAGTATTAATCTTAAAAGTACAAACCAATCAACAACGAGCAGCCTTCCAAGAAGAGCCTTTAAATGGTTGAAATGCACCGCATGGTGCCATACCCCATATCATATTCCTACCTCTAACATGCTTTTGATGCAGATTTATGATCTGCAACACTGTATATGGGGGTTTCTATCTGGGCAAACTGCATCAGCCACCTCATCCGCCCCTCCCACTTCTGAAGCAGGAGGCACATGCACTAAAATCAATACATTCTAACTCAATGTATTGACCTGATACTATTCTATAATAACCCCAATAACTCGCTATCTAAGGATAAAGTCAATATTTTGACTATGAGGGGCGGCACTGGCCTCATTGACGCTAAAATTTTCGACTCTGGGGTCAGGGATAGATTGGTGGTCTGATGAGGCTGTGGGCTTGGATGCAGAGATAGAAGACATGGAAGCACAGGTGGAGGATGAGAGCAGGGGTAGGGTGTGCAGGTATAAATTCTTCTGGATATCATCAGCAAAGCCGTAAGTCATCCAGACCAGTCACGACCACTCGTGATCGTCGGCTAACTACCACCTAGCTCACTGATGATGTATGAATGCACCAATATTGATTTCTGGCTGATATTGATGGTGGGAGTCGATCTAGATGCATACCGAGAGTGACATGCAGAGGGTGCAGAGTGGCTCAGCGTACATGCAAGAAAGAGAGAGAGGAAGGATAGGAATGGAAAGGGAGAGATGGACCCTTGTGTGAGGACTGCAACAAACGGATCTTGTGTTCATTTCCCTGTAACCAATATCCAGGGCCAGGATGGGAGTAATACGACCCTATGTACAATGTTTTCCATCCATTTCACCTATCATGCAGTGGACTTAGTATACACCACCATATGATGATCACAGAGACAGAGATACTGGAGGTGAGAACACACCTTCTCGCACTGCCCTGCATAAATCATGACTCACCAACATAATTCGCCTCATCCACTGGTATTAGCACGCATCTTGCACAAGAAGTACCTATGAGGACGGAGGTGTTATCAACGACTTTGCCTCGCATGAGGCCCATGATTTTGGATAGGACAACTATACTAGTGTCGTCGAACATGGGGCCTGGTGGATTATGAAGGATCATAAGACCCCACATGTCACAGTTAGGATCACTGATGTCCTATCAACGGTAATGAGATAATGTATATACGCAAGGGAAGAGCATACCTACCTCAACAATGAAGCTCGTCCATTCATCTGGTCCATGATAAGGATACTGAAATACATCAAGCCCAATTCCACAGTTCCCTGAGGTCTTCCACACAACGCAGGAAGTCCGCATAGTCGAAGTTGATCCAGGGGGACAGATACGCTTGGCCCAGACATGACTATAGTGACCATCTCAAGAACATAACTCGGGCATGGTTCGGGCATGACTGGGCACTCTGACCAGAAAGTCCTTGCGTTCTTTCCACCTTGAATAATTAGTAAGTTCATTATGGGCAGCACATATCCAATGCTGGCCGAAGCATTGTCCAAAGCCCAATATAACACCAGAGTGGGATTGATTATGATGATAGTGTTTGAAGGCAAGCTCATCAGTGCAAGTTGGCATGAATGTGTTTTTGATTTCTGGTGGGGATGAGTCAAAGTGGATGAAACTAATCTCCATGATCGCATCATCATCGACTATGAATGTGGTTTTTCCATGTAGCGTGTCTTGATATCCAAGGTAGATTTGACGGTACAGTGGATTTCCGAATGTAGGAATTCCCGAGAGCCAAGTATAATATCTATAATAATCGAAATCCCACAAAGCCAAAGTGATTTGCTTTGGATCCCACATACACTTGCGGCAAGGCAGCCAGGTTTCGAAGACCGAATCAGATCCAGCGTAGAAGTTTTTCTGGGATGAGCTCTTTTTCTTTGAGATGCTTATGACTTCGTTGTGACCCATCAGCTCCATGTCATGGCAATCCTTGAAGTAGCTTGGGTCGTCAGCAAGGATACTAGCAGTCCGCGTATTTCCTCCCCATGCAAGGATGCTTTGGTCGCTCGACACACGGATGATCTCCAGCTGAAGATGATGAAAATCTTTCCTTTCCTCTCTACACGACATTGGCATGTTCACGTCCAGTAGACCCAACAGCGAGTAAGCTTTGTTTTCGACTCAGATCGTCTTTCGATTGGCACCCCACAACATTATTTGAGCAAGACAAGGACGGTTGAAGGAAAGTCCATTTGTCAATATATGCTCCGGAACTAGTAATACACGACAGGGTATATGCAAGCATCCTCTTGTCGCCAATAAGTTGCCAATCCTTGTTGAAGAACTGGACATCCCCCGGTGCTATCATCTCCTGTAGGGTCCATCCATGTGAGAACCACTCTGGATGACAGTTGGAATTGGGATATGACCCCATGTCATACACAATGGGAAAAACATCGTGGAGGTACGCATAGCATACCCCGAGTTTTCATACCACCGGTACGAGGAACTGATTGCTTCAGATAGCTCTGTGCTCCTTCGTTCGTCTATACAGCAAGTGTCAGCCCACAGCCACTCGTACCCGTCAATCATGGCCTGTGCACAGCTAGCGAAGATCTTTCGATAGCCATCACGCTGGTGGATTTCATCTCTCTCCTGACAAATCTACCGGTGGGATAAAACCGCGTATGGTGTTGCTTCATCATCTCGGAAGTTGAGGATCTTGGTTCGACGATCTACTCTGTCCCCCATAATCATCTTCCACTCCCTTTCGATAAATGATTTTACATCGATTAGACGAATAGCATCCATACCTCCTCGAAGCGAACCAATAATAGACACAGCGTTCAAAAAAATGGTGTGCACTGTGTAGTTGTGGCGATGAGGTTACGTGGGACCTAGCTGGATGACAGAGTGTTAGATACGCAGATAAATAACAGGAGGGTTTATCTAAATCTTCAACCCAATGTTGAGACGTTGACGAATGGTGGTGGTAGTACGCACGCAAGGACAACATGCAGTGCTTCAAGCCGAATGTCTTCGGCACGAGACTCGCGGTCTTTTGGAAACCCACTAAGCGGGAGTTACACTCAATCAAACCGACAGAGAACGTAAATTAGCGCGTGATGAGTTAGCTAGCGTATACGCAGATAATAAATACAGGTGAGACAAGGAGAGTGAGTGAGTGAGTGAGTGAGAGGGGGGAAAGAGAAACTGCATCTATACTCTGACCTCTCCGGTACATAACTTTATGTGACCGTGAAATGGTGAATTGTCCCAAGTTCAACGTAGTAAAATAACGTTATGTTCAAAGTAAGTGGATGCGACTCAGTACTGGACCGCAGGAACGGACCCTCAACGTTCAACAACCAATCGGTGTTGCAGAGGAAAACTCTGATCCTTAGCCTATCTAACAATTAAGGCCTTTGAACACTTCCTAGTACCCCGAGTCCCGTGGTCAGGTATGTCTCATTTCTTCCAGTTTACTATATGCCCCTCACACTCTCATGCATGTTATTCTCATCCAAGTGGCCCAAACCACTGAATCTGATAAATTCATGGATAGTATAGATGTGTGCAAGTCCTTCATCCTCCGGTCTCGGCAGTGTCGACAATGTGCTCTGTATCTTCTCTATGAGCGTTTCATACACTGCTAGTTGCCTTTTTTCATTTGCACAGATCACACGTATGCATTCGGCGCAGTAAGCTGACATGCAGCTCTAAAGAAACGCAGTACTTAGCACCATTCAGAACCTGGGAATCAGCAGTTCACCATCGTCTCCAAGCAGCACTAGTTCCTCTGGCAGAGTGAATACTGAATCGGATTGGTCTCCTCGTTCACATTCCCAGCACACGGTACTGTACTGACAAAGTCTTGCAACCACAAGGTTTTTGTGTATATGCTATTTTCGAATCTGTAATGTGGCTTTGGCAAGTAATCTCCGCTGACTGAGTCTTCTAGGTACATTTATGGATGTGAATCTGAGGAGGGTGAGGAGAGGATGATCGAGTGATTAGCATGCATATCCTTATCTGACGATTATGATTAGGTGCATCCAACCATGCTGTCAACCAGAATACAGAGGCAATCAGATATGATACACATACGATAATACACAGTAGTGATGGACAGGCGAACTCAACAACTGACCGAAAACGCCTCCTAACACTCAGTCGACCTCATTGACTTACTTACCCCTATTCTTCATCTTTCATTTCAGCTATCAACTTGTTGCCATCCCTCCACCATGCAGAACCATTTTATCACAATCGCGGAAGAAGCTTGGGTCATCAGCAAGAATACTGCCAGTCCGGTTCTTTCCTCGCCATGCAAAAATACTTTGGTCATTCGACATGCGGATGACCTCCAGCTGAAGACGGTGAAACGCTCTCTTCCCCTCTCCATACGACATCCGCATATTCACACCCAGCAGACCCATTAGTGAATAAGCCCTGTCCTCGACTCGGGTCGTCTTCCGATCAGCAGCCCACTGTTGAACAAATGAAGTATTAGCACTGGTCTTACATAACAGACGCTCACCATTTGTTCTCAGGAGATTTGTCATGTGCATTAGTCACAGACATAACACTTGCACATGTTTATCACTGCATGTGATTCTATGACCAGCTATTGGACATTACCGGTGTTTCACCAATACGGAGAAAGGTCTAGGCTTTATAACGTCAGGATGATGTACTTATGACATCATTCCTTCTATCTCATTCTATGGCATTCTATGCTTACTCAGTACAATACCTGAGAGACTCTTTTATGGAAGGTTACACTTACCATATGCAGTTCAACCCATGAGTTGAACTAAACTCCATGTACCATGCACAGACCATGTCTGTAGTGTATATATACAGGACCTCCAGGTCTGGAAATAGTAACAGTTCAACATCCATTGAATAGTACTCAAGAATACCCAACCAGAAGATCACCCCAAGTGAACACTTAAGTAAGTCTTAATGGTCCTTGCCTTAAGAACTTCCACTGCGTAGTAGAAGTAGATTCTAGGCTCTGCCAAGAGTCAGTCTCCCAACTACACTACTTCGCTTTACCCACGACAAGACTTGAGCAATGCGGGGACGGTCGTGGGACAGTCCATGTGCCAATATATGCAGTGGAACTCCAGTGATGAATGATAAGGTATGTGCAAGCACCCTCTTATTTCCTATATCCTTCCAATCCTGGTTGAAGAACTGGACATGTTTCGGTGCTATCAGCTCCTGTAGGGTCCATCCACGCGAGAACCACTCCGGCCACCCATTGGAGCAGGGATACTTCCCATCATCCCTCCTTGTGGGAAACGAAGGACTGTTGACGTCGTGGAGGTATGCATAACATATCCTCGAGTTCTCATACCATTGATACATGGAATTGATCGCTTCGGATAACTCTGCGCTGCTTCGTTTTTCTATGCAGCAAGTGTCAACCCACATCCACTTGTACCCATTCGTCTGGGCCTGCTCGCAGCTACTGAGGATCTTTTGATAGCCACCACGCTGGCGAACTTTATCCTGCTCGTCTTTCTCCATGTTTGCGAGCCCGAACATCTCTTCATAGTTGACTTCTTGGCCTCCCCACCGATGAGACAAGATCGCATATTCTGGGATTTCGTCATCGTAGAACTCGCCTAGGACCTTGGCCCGCAGATCACCTTTCTCCTTATTACGCATGACCCACTCCCTCTTGACAAATGCATGTACATTAACCAGACGCATGCTATCCACGTCCATGCATATCTCCCTCAGATCGCTGTACTTGATGATTGTGGAATAGTATCCATACCTTGTCTAAACGGACTGGCGACAACCAAAGATCAGACACAGGTGCTTGAAAGAAATGGTATAGGTGTAATTGTAGCGATGGGGGTTGCGTTGGTTCACTTTAGCTCGTCGATTGAATGTTAGATTTGCAAATAAATGACAGGAAAACTGCCAATTATCACTCACGGGTTTGGGTGATTAAATCCCCAGTGTCGACAACTATGGTGGTACGAGCGCAAGAACAACACGTGGTGTTTTAAAGAAAGCTTTTGGCACGAGACCTTTGTGGGCTGGCAGCTAACCAAGCGCCCATCGATAAACATCTCATCAATACAACCCATCCGATCATAGAATGATGGAATGATACAGTGAACTAAATAGCAGCGATAACGATGGTGAAGCAGTTAAGCCCATTTCCAATGAGGCCCGAAGCTTCCTTCCCCCACTATTCGCACAGATATTCGTTGGGAAAACGTTCGACCAGACCCATGGTTTCGTGTGGAATACCTGATCGGGTATGGGTGACCTGTAGCGAATGGTGAGTGTGCGTGCGTGAGGGAGCAAGCAATACGGAAGCGGGGTGAACCACATTAGTCAGTTGGTCGGTTTTACGAGAAAGAATGCATGCTTTTTTCCGGGTACTACTACGAGCCTAGGTGCGACTACGTTGTGTACGTGCGATGTACAAGGCTCGTGGATCTGACTTGGGCGACGCGAGTAATCCCGCCAGAGGAAGATGGTCAAAAAAAGGTCAGCGTGTGCGTCGTCATCAAAGGGTATTACAATTATGTAGTCAGCGTGGTTCAACCAGACTATATTCCATGGATAGCATAAACGTGAAAGAAGAGACAGGACAGACAGACAGACAGACCCATCAGAGAATACCCAACCGAAAAATCCGCGTTTCACAACTATCGAGTCAACCCCATTGACATACCTAACCATCATGCTCGACATCCAACATCGTCTCTGCTCTGAACTTGTCGCCCAGCCATTCCCACCGATGCAGAAACAACGTCTACATATCGGTACCAAACAAAAGGCTTTGCAATAATGCACAAAGGTGTTCTGGGGTTCAATATCGAGGCTAATCCAACGATAGTAAGACATTGAACACAAAGTATGATGGACTCACATTTATCTGAACTCGCAAGATAGCTCAATGTCTTGGACGACTCACTAAAAGACACGGTGTCACATTGAATGACCCTTATGACGAGATATCTATTGGTAAGTCGAGTAGAGAGGGAAGCCAACAATAAGTTGACATCGTCGTTACTTGGAAGAGAAAGTCCGCGTGGTTTGCATAAAGTGACCCAATCACCGTAATCCATGGTGTCTCTGGCGTGGACTTGGATGCTAGAATCGGCCTTATACCCATCCAGGTTTTGTCCTATTTTGTGCTCCCTGGGGATGACATCCGGGTCCAGCCTGTGGGCGAAAATGTTTCCTTCGCGGTGGAAATCCTTGGAGTCCGTAAGATAACCATAATCCCCCAGCTGTCCTTATAAGAGCTCAAACAGAATTTGGGAGGCATGCGTACTCACTTTTATCCCAATAGGTGCTAGTGAGAATTCCATAGGGACCCCATCTACATCGAGATAGTAGTTACTCGAGGACAAAGGCTTTCTCGAACTATGGGGTATCATAAGACCTCGCATGTCACAATTGGGATCATTGGTCCCCTATCGATTGTAATATCAGTGCATACCTGGGAACGAGGAATCCACTCACCTCGACGTTGAGGCCCATCCATTTATTCGGTCCACTATAGGGGTGCTTAAATGCATCAAGCTTGACTCCACATTTCCTTGAACTCTCCCACACGACGCAGGAAGTCTGCACGGTCCATGTTGACCCAGGAAGACAGGTATACTTGACCCAGACACGGCCATACCGTCCACCTCGAGAATGCAACTCAGCCATAGATCGGGCATGCTCAGGCCCTCTAGCCAGCATTTTCCTGTGTTCAACTTCTTTGGTATAGTCCTCCCATGAATATTCACCAGCAGGGTCCTTGCAGACGATGTGTATCCAATCCTGACCAAAGTACTGTCCAAGGCCCACTGCAAAGAGGCAGTGAGCTTGACTATGGGAGTAGAATTCGACGCAAAGAAGATCAATGTTAGTTGGCGCGAATGTGCTTCCTGTCATTTCCACAGGGTATGCGCCGCAGTAAGTGAACCCATTCTTGATGATCGCAGTGTGGTCGATTTCGAATGTGGCATCAGAATGTGGTATGTCTTGGTATCTGAGATAGATCTGACGGAAGCATAGAGTTCGCTTTGTAGGGAATCCCCCACCCGACAAAAAATATCTATAGTAATTAGAATTCGACAAAGCCAAAGTGATTCGTACTGATCCTGACTCCGGATGAATCCGGCATGGCAGCCAAGCTTCAAAGACTGAATGGCTTTCGTTCAAGGGACGGAGGAGCATCCAAATTTGAATGCCACGATTGGTGATGGGGAATACACCAAAGTGATCTTCCTCGATTGAGGGCAACTCCTCTGCTGAGAAGTACTCTTTGACATCCTGGATGAATTCGTTGCGATCCATCAGGTTCATTTCATCACAATTCCAGAAAGAGCTTGGATCGTCAGCAAGGATACTGCCAGTCCTCCCATTTCCTTTGAAGAGACCCATTCCCCACGCAAAGATACTTTGGTCGTCCGACGTGCGGATGATCTCCAGCTGAAGACGGTGAAATGCCTTCTTCCCCTCTCCATATAACATCGGCATATTCACATTCAACAGGCCCAGTAGGGAATAAGCTCTGTCCTCGATCCGAGTTGTTGTCCGATTGGCAGCCCACGACATGATTTGAGCAACGCAGGGGCGTTTGGAGGAAAGCCCCCCTGTCAATATGTGTTCTGGAACTCCGGTGATGTGTGATAAGGTTTCCGCAAGCACCCTCTTATTTCCTATATCCTTCCAATCCTGGTTGAAGAACTGGACATGTTTCGGTGCTATCAGCTCCTGTAGGGTCCATCCACGCGAGAACCACTCCGGCCACCCATTAAAGTTGGGATACCTCTTGTCATCCTCAGCTGGAAACAATGTGCCAGGGACGTCGTGGAGGTATGCATAGCACACCTTCGAGTTTTCATACCACCGGTACATGGAATTGATCCCCTCTGATAGCTCTGCGCTGCTTTGCCTATCTATGCAGCAAGTGTCGACCCACAGCCACTCACAATTGTCGTTCTTAGCCTGCTCACAGCTAGCGAGGATCTTCTTGTAGCCAGGGCGTTGGCAAACTTTGTGTCTCTCCTCCATTTTTGCAAGCTCGACCATCTCATTACGGTTGACCTCTTGACCAATCCACCGGTGGGATAAAATCGCATATTCTGGGATTCTATCATCGTAGAACTCGCCGAGGACATTGGCTCCAAGATCCACTTTCTCCCCATTACTCATGGCTAGATGTCTTTTGATGAATGCTTGAACGTTGATCAGATACATATTTCCTGTGTCTATGAATGTTTCCCTTAGCCTGTTGTCGAGGATTGCGGAATGGCGCCTATACCTCCTCTAAACAAACTAGTGATCACCAAATTTATAAGACACGAATGCTCCAAAGAGATGGGAGGAGTATGGTCGTCGTGATAGGGTTGCGTTGGATCCCTTTAGTTGGACGACAGAAATGTTAGATACGTGCAGATAAATGGTAAGGGAAAACCAGCGAACATCAAGTATTCCAGCGAAACTTTATATGTACATATAACCTGCAACCTAGCATCGACGGCTTATAAGAGCGCAATTTCGTATGAACATCCCCATCCTAACGCTTCCTCTGCTTTCCCGACGGATGATATACCTGTTATGTTGGAACCACGATCCATCTTAATGTCGGGTGTTGTCAAAAATATCAGAATGCTACAGGTGCACAAATGCTACAAAGTGTAATCCTAGACATTCCCAACTCCCAGCTGGTGTTATTCATCAGGAAATCCATAAGTCATCCAGACTGCTCACGACCACTCGGCTACCACCGGCTACCATCAGCTACCATCAGCTACCAACCACCCAGCTCACTGATGTTGGATCTCCAGTAGCACATCTATAACTCCCTGCTGGGATCCTGTACAGTGGATATCTCCTCCATATCAAAAGAACCTGGGAATCAATATGCAAAGTTTCATGGAGTAGTACTCACCCGGGCGGTGCATACTTGCATCAAGCAGTCTTTGAGCATTCATACCCACTAGGGATCCTTTAATCCAATGTTTACTGCTAGCTTCCTCGAGTCTCTGTACTTAGGGATATCGATGACCATGACAATTACTTGGCTCTAACATGGACACGTGTGCGCACAACGACAATATCGACGACATTGATCTTCTGCGGGACAATGACAACGATACGGACGTTGGCATGGGTCATTGACAATGATGGTGACAGGGAATCAGGACATGGTTGAGGACTACACATATATAGTCATTGCTGTTGGACCAATGATAGTGATGACAAGTGCACAGCGATATATTGAGTACATTGCTTCATATCGTAATGCACGTACAACAGGTCTAAATTATAGTCAGCGTACTAACTTTACCTTTCAACACACCTGCCGACTCTGTAGGATAAGCAGTAATGCCACAAGAGGATGCAACCCTGCGATATATGGGGCCTAGTACCATCAATAGAAGTGCGCGGAAGGGCTGATTCATTCATGTGAGCCATCGGTGAGCAGAAACATCGTCCGTCTCGACGGCTGGATCAAGTAAGTTGGGGTCCCATGCACGTATCAATACGTAGGGCACTTTTTCCATCTGCGTATCTTCAAGCCTCTCCAACAGTGCGATCTTGATGGGCTGAAGGCCTATTGCTTGAATTTGGTGGACGTGAGTCGAGGTACTGGTATCTACCTGAGCCACCATAATAGTCTTGGTTTGATAAACAATACATGGCAGGATGAGCCTATCAAGAAAAGTGAATTGCGTGCATGGTAGATCCGAGAGTGCCTGGTGCATTTCGTGTGCTAAACGGAGAGGTGTCGGTGTGAAAGAGTTCCGAGTGTATGATGGTGATGTGTCTGCCCATGATGACTGAGAGAAAGGAGGTGCTTCATATGGATGGAGCCTGGTAGGGAAGCAGCTGTGGAATGCCAATGGTTGCCCAATCCAATCCAGAATCGATGTATCGCCTGACTTTGAGATAACTGCCACGAGCAGACGGCCAATAGCAACCATCCTACATTCCCTATATGTGATAAACATATGGAGATCGAATATTCCGAGAAGCGAGTATGCTGCGTCTTGTGGCCACATAGTACAACGCATGGATGCCCACCGCAGAGTCGATCAAGCATTTTCCATGCCTGGATGGAAATTAGCTAAATCGTGTGATGTGATGCCGGTCGCTTGTTCCAATCCATGAACTATGGTGCTATTGTCCTTGTGATTTGAAGGACTGTCTGCATACGGTGACCAATCATGTCTGAAGAACATAATATTGTTAGGTGCCAACAGCTCCTGAAGACTCCAGCCACATTTGAACCACTGACTACTGCTCAATGGAGTAGTATCCAAGACGTCAGCAAGGTGAACAATGGTGAGTGCTAACTGCCGGTACCACGAGAACATGGACACGATGGCCATTTCGACTTCCATACTGCATTGTTTATCTATGCAACACATATCAGCCCAAGCCCACATGTATCCATGGCAGCAGGAGACGAGACAGAAGGATTGAAGTTTCCAGAGACTACCGTTGGAGTCTAAGTCACAGATAACTCGTCCTTTAATGTCCTCTAACAACGGTTCATCTGTTCCCCATTGATGGGACAGCATACCGGAAATAGGTCAACACCACCGTGTGAATATGACTATTTAGTTGGACAGTGTCGAGTGTCGAGGCCGACGACTCTAGCTCGGCATATTCCGCACTCTTTTCGAAAGATGACATTTGGGAGTCACGGTCGCAGAGCATACCAGTGTGGGTGTTGAACAACCGGGGAGGAAAATTCGTCAAAACCGTATAAACAATGCCATGGATTAGTTGCTTGATCCGTGGATTGGGGATCGGGCCGCCCGGATATTGAGGAAATGCATCTGACGCATCGATTCTCAATAGTCGGTACTTGGCGAGACTGAGGATGGACTCGGTATAATTGGGGTGGTGTTGTGGACAGTGCTGTAATACAGCCTTTTCACACTGGATGGCATCATCCAGGTCGATCGTCCTCCATAGTTTGGTGAACCTTTCGGACAGATACTGTGCAAGTGTGTGCAGGGGTGGTGCACGGTTCGGATTATCTGGTGGATAGGCATCCAATGCCCTTCGACACAGGGTAATGGCATCATCGAGATCGGTGATATCACCCTGTTGTTGGAACCTGCGGTAAGGGAGGTTGCGAGAGTGGTAAGAGACATGGTGTGATCAGAATGGCCAGGGGGACAGAGCTGAAGTGCGTGCGAGGTTCACAATCTCATCCACATCTATTATCTCATCTGGGCATTCATCAACCTGCGCCTTGATACAGTCCATGACATCCGACATGGTGGAATGGAGGGATGTAGGATGGTGTGACGGAACACACCGGACTTCTGTGTCTTGTCTCCTATTTCCCCCCTAGTAATCAGCAGGGGTAAACCCGCAGATACCTGTCACCCGTGGGGAAATTGCCACTTTGCTTCTGCTAGCTGAGATGACCCCACAGACACCTGACCCATCGACAACTAGCTCACCGTCGACTGTCCCCCGCACGATTCAGGGAACTCAACCTGGCCTTCTGGACCCCTCACAATCCTCCCGCCTGTTGCGCTTCACTGGCTCAAGGCTCATTTTTGCATCATTCGATCCAAACACTGCACTAGTCAATGACAGGGAACTTGACATACGTGGGCTCAATATCACAGATAGCCTCCCGCCCCCGAAGCGTATTGTGATTGAGACCTCACCAAAAGGCTCGACTTTTTGGCGTTTCGTGCCACGAGCACATTTGGCGGAAGGCGTTCAAAGCGAAGGATTATGGCCACGTCTCATTGATATATGCGGGTGAGCAGGAGAATAGGATTCTTTGACACTCCTCTTTCATAGTATTAATGATGTGTTCTCATGCTGCCCCGTAATCATCATCTTGCTTCCAGCGAACACATATATTGCTCTCAAGATCAGTGGGAGATCTACAAGCTTGACCCTGCATACAGATGTACGGTTTATCCTGGTGGTAAATTGTCTTCCATCACCAGGGTTAGCACTGAAGACCAGAATGTGTCAATGTGTGAACCATCTGGAACAAAGCGTATGCGGATGACATCTCCTGAGTTTAGCGAACCAACGCTACAAAAAAGAGCACGCTCGTACCGTTCCCAATCTGGCACCGTTGATGACACCGACCAGACCGATACGGATAGTGAAGAAGATGAAGTAGAAGATATGATCATCGACGAGAGGATTTCTACAAGCACGCCCAAATCCTCGTCCACTCAGAAGCCCGGTCAATCAAGCCGAGAGACGATGCACTCAGAGCGACGACGACGGTGGCAAAAGAACAAGAAGCATCAAGAAAAATATTTGCAGGACGTACCTATATCTGCAGAGAGTAGTTTCTCCATGCGAGTTGATAATGAAGAGAACTCTGGTGCTTCTAGGAATATGTCGCCCATTGCAGAGAGGGTCAAGCGAAAGGGTATGTCGTGTGATGCCATTCCGCAAAGCGTTGCTTGACGTAGAATTTAGGCAGTATATCAACTGCATCTGATGATGACGCGGAGGAATCAGAGATCTGACGTGGCCAGGAAGGCACTCAATCTAATAAACGTATACGGACTTCGTCAAACAACAAAGAGGTACAATTGCGAGAACGGAAGAGATTACAGAAGATTACCAAGTTCCGACAACGTCGTGAGGGTCCAATCTCCACAGGCCAGCTGGGCTTCAACTTTATCCCGGAAGGTGAGTATGAGATGATGAATTGGTCCAACGTAGTACATTAATGACTATGTTCCAAGTAAATGAACGTGACTCAGAGCACACCACCACAGGAATGGACCCTCAGCAACCTACCAATGACGCTGAGGAAACCCTTGATGCTGGAGCTAGATGGCAGGCGGAAATAATGAAGAAGCCCATCCGTACAATGCGTGAACTTGAGCATGATCGACTGGGTCCAATATCTCAGACAGCACTATGCTTCATCGTGGAAAGGAACAAGTTCGATGAAATCTAAGTTACTTCCATTGTACTTGCTTGCGATGGTCTTTGTATACCACAAAATTGAGGCCTTGAACACTTCCTCAAGACATACCCCGGGTTCCAGGGTAAGATATGTCCTATCTTCCAGTTCATTGTACACTCATCACACATTCATACAGGTTACTGTCACTCAACTAGCCCTTCAAACCACTGAATATAATGAACTCGCAGGTGGTGTCCTTGAGGTCGTCCCACATGTGAGTGCCATGTTTTCAATGCTCACCTACCAACATCTTTTTTTCCTCCATGTGCAGGAGGTGACCTTCAACTAATCGCTAGCCCTTTTGACTGACCCTAATGGGTTCCCGTCGTTGAGTTTGAGGGAGAGAATAGCTCTTCGGACATACGAGTATGTTGAGTGGAGAGACAGGCATTGATTTTGCTCAAGGAGGATTCGCAGGTTGTATCGACTCTGGGACTTGGGGAAATGCTGATGTATGTACAGTTTATGGTTGCTCTGTGCATATATTGCTGTCAACATGAGACAGCAAAGTTACTCACCAAGTTAGTGTCCTGTATTGCGTGATATAACATTGTCTCACACCCCCACTTACGCTTTCCTGCATTGCATATGACTAACTCCGAATAGGCCTTGACCATCCCTGATGAAGACGCCCCCTCACTGGAAAGACATTCACACTCACGCCGTAACCCAGACTTCTGTACTCTCCTTCCTCAACCAGTGTATCTGCGTACATAAGGTGTACATCTCCCTTTCCGCGCATCCCTTGCTCATCCTGTGCCTTGATTTCGCTTGGTTGATTTCAAACACTGCTATAGGCTACACCGCCACTTGCCTCATCTTCACTGACTTCGAGGATTGCCTGTGGGCTGTGATATGTCGTCAAAACATGCTATGATGGAGATGATAGAGAACGGTGATGGGCCGATGATTGGACCTTCCAAGCTGATGCAAGCACTGAAAAAATTGACTGATGATCCGAGAAGTGAGATATGGGTGCTCAGCAGATTGCGTCAAGGGTGCTTTGGAAAAGCTTGCCAAGATAGTTGTGGTGGCAGCATCGGCGACTTCATCATTGAACTCTGTCTGCAGTGCCACGTTTATCAGTACTTGCCTTGGGTCTAGTCAAGGGCATACAGACGAACCTCACATGCCTTTTCTTCATGGCGCACTCCAGTTCATCGAATGCAGACCATACACCATCTCTCTACTTCGTTCCGCTACCGAGTGAATATCTGCCATAGACAGAAACTTAGTATAATGTGTGCAGGCTACTCGTTGTCTGGCATCCATAGTGTTGTCAACACATTCCGTATTTTCTCCATAAACGCTTCATTCCCTACCAGCGACTCTTCGTACAGGCCACATACACATCCTGCATAGCCGGACACTCGGCACCCCCAATGCTCAGCAGCACTCAGAACTCGATAATCAGGTGCTCACAGTTGTATCAAGGCAGCACCTGTTCTTGTTATATAACAAACCCCAGTAGTTTTCATAATAGTTTTCTCTTGTACATTCCCAGTGGATTCAGTGTATGTATGTTACAACTCCAATGTGCTGGCAGTGTCCTACAACAGAGAAGACGTGTTTTTCCGCACATGCTATGCGCCTTCTGGCAGGTGATAGTATGTGCAGAAGTTGTGTAAGTGCATTTGTGGATATGAATCTGAGTTACATGAGGAGATGATGAAGTTCAAGGCCCTAATATTCAGCTATGCATGTCGATACACATGAAAGAATACACAGTGGAGACGGACAGACGAAACCACTAGTCAGAGAATAACCTCCAGCCTCGTCTTGTGCATGGCGGATGATCTGACTCCTGTCCATGGTTGGGCTGGGCCGAGCGTTAGCTTAGCGGAGGCGAGGCGGTAGAGCTGCTGGGAGGGCGAGTACCACCCCGTCCTTGGACAGGAGGTTACTCTAACCGTCGGAATAGACTCAGCATCTGGCGTTGATAGAATGATGATGTATAAACGTAGATAATAACAAGCAAAGTAACTAAAATGGTCAATGGTGCAAATACTAGAAACTGGGTGTGGTGGATGGGCGAGAAAGCGAGAGACTATTGTGCGAGGAGGCTGCATGTCTGGGTGACGAGCACACCGACGAACCAGAGGGAAAAGGTGTGGGACAAACCTTCGCCAGCTTCCGCTCCGCTGAGCCCTTGCTACTGGGGGAACCGGTAGCTACACTGCGTCAACCTTTTCAATATACTTAACCCTCATCGATGCATCCCTTGTATTTTGTGGCAGCTTTCAACTCGTTTCCTGATTCACCACCCCTACTGATGCAAAACAAGCACCTTCATCTTGATGCCAAACAAATGGTTTCGCAAAGATGCACAAAGGCATCGTAGTGCCCAATGCGGGGGCTAGTCAAACAATCAAACGGTGAACCAAAGGGTATAAAATAGGTGGGTGAACGACTGGGACTCACAGCTATATAAGCTCGCAGGGCGGCTTGATTTACTGGACAGTTCACCGGAAGTAACGGTGCCACATTGTATGACCCTTATGATGAGATATCTGTTGGTGAGTCGAGTGGAGAAGGAAGCCATCAATGAGTTGAAATCATGGTTACTTGGAAGTGACAGTCCAAGTGGTTTGTAAAGAGTGACCGAAAACCCTTGAGGCCTGCAGTGCACTTCTACATGATCATTATCTGCATTGTCCCCATCCTTTTGATCTATTTTGTGCTGCCTTGGGTTAGTGTCTAACTCCAAAGCAAGGGCCCTGAAATCAAAAAAGATGTTTCCTTCGCAGATGAAGTCCTCAGATGACGAAAAATAACCATAATCTCCCAGCTGTCTTTGTAAGAGTTTAAATACCGTCTCAAAGGCATGCGTGCTCACTTTTATCCCATGAGGTGCTTGCGAGAATTCCATGGAGACCCCATCTACGAGTAGTGTGTAGATACTCTGCATCTGATGCTGTGGTATCACAGGACCCTGCAAGCTACAGCTAGGACCATCGATCGCCTATCCATGGTAATGTCAATGTCAAATAAAATAATGTATGTATGTACACGAGGAAGAATCCACTCACCTCGACTTCACTCGTACATCTATTTGGCCCACTAGCCAGTAATGTGTAGTTGTGCTGCAACTGACCGTGGGGTGTTTGGGTACCCTGCATGTAGTTAGGATTGTCCTACCCATGTGCACGGAAAAGAATCCACCTACCTCAACTTCGCCCATGTATTGGTTTGGTCCACTGGCAAGTAGTATGTAGCTACTGTGGAACTGACTATTGGGTATCATGAGATCATCAGTCCCCTATCCATGGTAATATCAATATCAATGAAATCCATGTACACAAGGAAGAATACACCTACCTCAACGTTGGAGCTCATTGGCTTATCTGGTCCATCAGCATGTAGCATATGGCTACTCTGAAACTGACTACGGGGTATCATGAGACCATGCATGTCACGGTTGGGGTCATCGGTCCCCTGTTCATGATAAGATGAAATAATCCAAATCTACATAAGGACCCACCCACCTCAACATCAAAGCTTATCCATTTATCTGGCCCATTATATGAATACTGAAGTGCATCAATCTTAACTCCACACCTCCTTGAGCTCTCCCACATGACACAAGAAGTCCGCACGGTCCAGGTTGATTCAGGGAGACAGGTATGCTTGACCCAGACATGACCATGGCATCCATCTCGAGAACGCACCTCAGCCATGGATCGTGCATGTTCTGGTCCCCTGACCAACATTTTAGGATATTCGAATCTAGAATAGTTCTCCCATGAATAGTTGCTGGTAGACTTCTCATAGACAAAGTGCATCCAGTCCTGTCCAAAGCATTGTCCAAAGCCCACTGCAAAGAGACAGCCATGTTGGCTATCAGAATAGACTCTGACGCAGAGAGGATCCATGCTAGTCAATTTGAGGGTGTTTCCTGAAAGTTCCGATGGGTATGTGCCACAGTAGGTGAAACCATTCTTGGTGATCCCACTGTCATCGATCTCGAATGTGGCATCACGATGTGGCGTGTCCTGATATCTGAGATAGACCTGATGGAACCGCAGAGGCCCCTCTGTAGGAGATCCCTTCCACCGTGATGTGCAGTATCTGTAGTAATTAGAATTCCACAAAGCCAAAGTGATTCGTACTGGTTGATTAAATCGATCATTAATGCGGCATGGCAACCAGGCTTCAACAAGCGTGTCAGACCCATCCAAGGGACAGAGGAGCATCCAAATTTGGATGCCACGATTAGTGATAGGGAATACACCAAATGGATCTTCGTCGATCAACCGTAGCTCTTCGTCTGGGATGTACTTTTTGATACGTTGAATGTATTCATTGTGGTCCATTAGCTTCATTTCGTAGCAGCTACGGAAGAAGCTTGGGTCGTCAGCAAGGATACTGCCAGTCCTCCGAGTTGCGGTGCGCAGACCCCACGCAAAGATGCTTTGGTCGTTCGACATGCGGATGATCTCCAGTTGAAGACGGTGAAATGCATTCTTCCCCTCTCCATATAACATCGGCATATTCACATCCAACAGACCCAATAGCGAATAGGCTCTGTCCTCGACTCGGGTTGTCTTCCGATCGGCAGCCCACGACATGATTTGAGCAATGCAGGGGCGGTTGGAGGAAAGTCCATTTCTTAATATATGCCGGGGAACTCGAGTGATGTCTGTTAAGGTTTCTGCAAGCGTCCTCTTGTCGCCGATGGGCTCCCAATCCTTGTTGAAGAATTGGACATTTCTCGGCGCTATCATCTCCTGTAGGGTCCACCCACGTGAAAACCACTCTGGATGGCCATTGAAATCTGGATACGCTCTCTTGTCATTTGCTTTGGGAAAGGATGGGCCGGGAACGTCGTGGAGGTACGCGTAACATACCCTCGAATTTTCATACCACCGGTACATGGAATTGATCGCCTCTGATAGCTCGGCGCTGCTGTGCTTTTTTATGCAGCAGGTGTCAACCCACAACCACTTGTGCCCATCCTTCTTGGCCTGCTCACAGCTATCAAGGATCTTTCGATAGCCGAGGCGCTGGCGAATTTTATCTCTCTCCTCTCTATCCATCTTTGCAAGCTCGACCATCTCATCATAGTTGACTTCTGGCTTCATCCACCGATGGGACAGGATCGCATACTCTGGGATTTCATCATCATAAAACTCGCCAAGGACCCTTGTTCGACGATTCACTGGCCACCCCAGGGACATCTTCCTCTCCCTCTCGATAAATCCTTCTACATTGATCAGACGCATGCCACCCGTGTCTATGCATGTCTCCCTTAATTGTGGTCAATGATCATGGAACGGGATCCACACCTCTAAATGAACTGGTGACCACCAAAAATCAAATACAAGTAAGAAGGAATGGTATAGATGTAGTTATAGTCAGGGGGTTGCGTTGGTTCTCTTTAGCTGAACAGTAGAACGTTAGGTGCCAAAATGGCACTCCCGGGAAAGTTCGGTTATTTAAACCCACAGCCCAGTGTTGATGACTGATAGTGATAAGAGCAGACTGTAAGCACGTGGTTTCATACCCGAAATTCTTCGGCACAAGACGTATGCCTCCGGCACTGTTAGCGTGCGAGTACCCAAAGGTATGTGTATGGGTGTCAAGTTACAACACGTCAGCAGTGTAATGGTGTTGACCCTTGCGATTACAGAAACAAGTGCAGTGGGACCAAATAGGAGCGATAGGAATGGCGGTTCATTCTAATGAGGCCTGAGTATTCCCAATTCCAGTGATGTTGACATTTTCGAAGTGGTCATCATTCGGAGTACCGAGAATTAAGCACTGCAACTGCAAGAGCAAATGTATTAGAATTCGCGGGTTGGGGCAATCGGGTGACCATGATGGATGGATGGGTGCGAACCAGGTCCAAACGCGATACCAGTACAGGTAAAAACTACGAACTATTTATCTGTAGGTAGAATCCAATGTATCAAAATGTAATTACTGTCAATCAAAGGTGTCTTGTGAGTTTGACATATAGCAACTAAAAATGGTAGATCTGTCCAACCAGCTTAGTGATAAAAGTATGGATCATCAATCATGGAGCAACCTACTACCAAAAAGGTTATCCCTTGCTGTCTTTGAGTTAGTATAAATACAGTGCATGATGTCCCATACACAACACTCTCACCCTCAGAAAATTTATGATGTGGAGCAGTGACTTGTGGCACTCCAAGTACACAGTTCCATTAACACATTGCTCACTGCATCCATTGCTTCATTAGCTCCTGGATCAAAGAAGCCACATGCACCAAAACAAATGCACTGACTCCAATGTATTCATCCCATACTTATTCCACAATAACCTACCTGTGGATGCCAAGATCCTTTGGATAGGGGTTTGGATTGGTATTCCAATGCCATCATGGACATGGACATGGAAACAGAAGTGGTGGTAGAAGTAAATGCCACTTCTTAGTTCTGTTCCATCATTCCATTCCAAGACTACAGACAATGTTTGTTTTCAGATCTAAACATTAGATAAGCTACTGCATGTTTTGTAGGACCCATGATGGCTACAGTTATTGGACACAGACCATGTCTTACAGGTCTGCCTTGAGGATTAAACTACATAAAGGCACATTTTGCATGCCACTGGGTGCTTCAGCTCTAGTCTCCCAAAGCCATACACTGATAGAGGAAGGTAAGTCATTCCCCTAAAACTCTGACAACTTTGCATCCACCTGGTCATACAACTACATTATACACATTTACAATCATGCTTGCTCACAGTTAGCAGCACACTCAGACACATACAGCCACAGACACTGCATAATGGAGGTGGACACAACCACTGACAGTTCCTGCTTATATATATTAGATGACAGAGGGCAAGAGGCCTTTGGATTTCTGATTACAATAGCTAGCCTTTCAACAAGCCCAAGTATCAAAGGAAGGTTTCCATTTCTATCAGTGCATGCTCATACAAGTGTTCAATATGGAGCCACTCATTTCAGGATATATGATTTAGGAACAGCTACTATCTTCTTTTGATGCTTAGGTCTTACTTGCTCATGGCCCTGCTAGTGTGGCAGAGTCACAGCACTTGAACACATACATGGAATGTGTGAATGAAAGCTAATGTGAGTGAGTTATAGCATCATGCACAAGTCAGTTTTGGATCATGATCAGGGATTGTGAAATGGGATCCACATGTGTTTTGGGCTGCTAAAACTAATCATAGGTTCTCAGAAGAAATTGTAAGCATGTAGGCATAGCAATATGGCCAGGTATGTTCTCTTTAACTAGATGTGAGAGGGTAGGACAATAGCAGAGAAAAATGGTGATTCTGAACAATGCAGATCATCGCTTGCTTACATAAACCTTTAGTCTACAGATACAGTCTAAAAACCATCTTCCTTCAACACTGCTGGAAGGCCAGCTATTGTAGTTAAATATCAAAAGATTTCTTTCTGTCCTGTATCTAATGTGCATGATGGAGTTGTGTAACCTGGGACATGGAACTAAAACACTCTGGTGGTGGTGGTCCAAATGTGCCTATCTATGTATTAGGTTTCCCCAAAGCCTGAGATCTACATACTAAGCAAGAGATAACTTGTGTATGGTGACACTGCAGCTGTGATGGATTCTATGAAACATGCTGTAGTTTTCTGAGCACATAGTGATGATCTGAGTGCTTGACCTCAGAACGAATGGATCAAGTTACTTATCTTTGAGCATCACACTGAGACTGAGAGTGAAGTGGACTGCTATAACAGGTGTGTAGGCAAAGGTGCAAAGCACCTTCCAGTCACAATCAGAAGTTAGCTGCATGGTCCATCCATTATACACTCTATCATGATGATGGTAGTGGCAGTGGACACAAGGAAGTTGCCAGTACGAGAGTGCAGCTTTTCACACTCCCACATATGTTGCCACATAGTGCTCATAAGTTATTCACTGGAAACACCCAAATGAGCATGGATGACCTACAGCAAATAGAAAGCAGGGGTGCATGAGCAAGTAAGCAGTAGGTAACTGAGCAGACATCCTGGCAGTGCACCCCCAAGGAACTCTACACAAATACCAATGTGTTACTCAGATTTCAGATAGGTTTGTCAAAAGGAATGACCTCAGTATATACTACATACAAAACATGTAACAAAGATCAACAAGTGTTTTCAACATTCAAGTGAAGGGGGGATAGGGACACCACACTCATGTGATGGAATGGGATGAATGAAAGGACACACTATAACAACAGGCTATGCCATTCTTTAATACCCCAATATCAGAGTTACAAGGTGCAGTGGGGCACTAATAACAAGTACAATGAGTGAAGCTCAGCTTTGGAGACGAAGGCTATATATTCAATACCTAATAATGAGTACAATGAGTGAAGCTAGACAACATAATCAGTATTGTACTCATAGTAAATGACAGATAAGGGTCTCACCTCAGCTTCGGAGACAAAGGCTGAGGTGTTCAAGTCAGAACATGATGAACTAAATATCCTACACAAAATGAGCTCGGAGAGCCATACCGGAACTATGTGGCAAGGTACATTGTAACAAATGAATAATAGATCAGATCAGTCAAGTCAAATCAAAGTGAAACAACATTAAGTAAACATATCTGCAGTCATGCTTGACATATCTCAGACCATAAGGCTCTGAGTTCTGACACCCAATACTATGTTCCTCAGAGAATGAGGGGGGCACCAATAAGGGCACCAGCATAAGTGACAAGAGTATCAAAAAACCCCTCAAAAGCAAAGGGGACAAGGTCAATTGTGGCATTGCTAGAGAAAGAATTGGTGCTCATACTAGTGCTAGTGCTCGACATAGTGATAGTGTGGGCAGGCAAAGTGGGGATGATAACAGCAGAACTACTTGATGAAGCAGCTGAGGCAGGGGTGGTAGTAGTAGCCAACTTGGAAGTTCCAATAAAAGATTCTAGTGTAAGTAGGGATGAGAGAATGGCAATACATACTATACCACATATGTTGACCTGCAAAGAGTAAGACAGCAGACTGCCATTGCTTTGGACATCCAGAGCTAAGCAGGTGGTCTGCATGCATAGACCAACCATGTTCTGGAATGAGCTGGACATGCAGAGGCAAGCTAAGTCAATGCTGTTTGTTGTAGGAAATCAGATGAGTGAGAGGTGAAACAAGTGAGCAACTTACAGGTTGCAGCAGCTCATATTCTGGGCAGCAATGGTAATGCATTGGAAGAAGCAGGTATTCAAGGTGGAACTAGAAGCAGCTGCACTGGAAGTGTTAGTGCTACAAGCAACTGCACTAGAAGTTTTAGTAGAAGCAGCTGCACCAGAAGTCTGAGTGCTAGACTGCACCTGGACAGCAAGAACAGAGGCAGCCTTGATGAAAACAACAAGAGACTTGAAGTTAACGAACATGATGGATGGTGCTTGAAGCACAAGTGGTTAACCAGGTGTATGGATGGATACAACACCAGCACCCATCAATTACCTGTGGGAAAGGCCACCACCATGGTCATGATGGATGGCCTGGCCTTCTAGCATGTCACTGGCACTTCAAACACTAGATGGATGTGTTCTGTCATTGTTTTCTTGTTCGGGAGAGGGGAGGATAATCTTGTCAAGTTATATGAGTGACAATGCATGAGACAAGGGCAAAAGGCAGAGGTTCTGTGAGGAACAGACATGCATACTATGTAGTATGGCAGGTGCAATTATGTACATATTAAACAACATAGGACCCTACCATGAATGAGTGAAATATTCCAACAATGGGAACATGGGAAATACTGTTGATTGGCTGTAACAATGGTGAGATTATGCATGTACTTACATTTTGACCAGATCATGAGAGCTGGCAGTGGGTGTGTGAAGGTCAAATTCTTGAGGTATGCATGTGACATAGGGTCTTCCAGGTGATCTGGATGCATGGCAGGGATTATCACCCACTGTGACCATGTGAAGTGGATTGACATGCAATGTGGTAAAGGGTGAGGCAAGCAGAGAAAAGAGGAAAGAAAGGGTTCAAGACAATGAGTTGATATGTGATGATGGCAACAATGGATCCTGAAAGCGCTGATGATTCATTTGCATACATATCCCTTTGTCAATATCCATGACCAGGACAGCAGTGATACAACCAGGGTTTGAATTACTAGGGCTGCAATGTTTCCATCTATTCACTGCATTAACACACATCTCTGCAGCCTGTGCATGAATGTGAACATGGCAAATTTGCCTTGTATGAGGCCCATGATTTTGTGTACAGGTGTGGATGACCACAGCAGACCATGAGCATGTGCACATGAAAGAAGGAGCAAGTAGCTGAGGTGTAGAGGTCATCTGTGCCCAAGATGGAGTTCACAAAACATGTGGGAGGGGCATTTTGAGCACTTGACCCAATAAAATTGAATGGATCATTTTCACTCTAACTCCATGTGTGACAAACACACATGTACACCCATACTGTGATTTGTAAGAAAATATTCTTGAGCCACAGTTCCATTTGCAACCGCTGTCTCTTGATTCAAAGACAAGTCAAAGTAACTTGAAATCCTGAGGCATGTGACTATTTATAAAAGCATATAGACATGATGTTTTATTGGGGTATCTCTTGAATTCACAAGGTGTCTAGTATTGCCACCAAGGTGAGGTGACTTTGGAGGTAACTTTGCTTTGGTTCAAAATTTGAATGGTTTGATTGCAGTTCGAAAATTCGAAGTCAAACAAACTGCTGGGGTTGAACTCCTTTCAAAGGGACCAAATGTAGACTTGTGTGAGGGTTATGGCCAACACCATCCCTCACACTTCCTATCAGAGTTACAAGGTGCAGTGGGGCACTAATAACAAGTACAATGAGTGAAGCTCAGCTTCAGAGACAAAGGCTATATATTCAATACCTAATAACGAGTACAATGAGTGAAGCTAGACAACATAATCAGTATTGTACTCATAGTAAATGACAGATAAGGGTCTCACCTCAGCTTCGGAGACAAAGGCTGAGGTGTTCAAGTCAGAACATGATGAACTAAATATCCTACACAAAATGAGCTCGGAGAGCCATACCGGAACTATGTGGCAAGGTACATTGTAACAAATGAATAATAGATCAGATCAGTCAAGTCAAATCAAAGTGAAACAACATCAAGTAAACATATCTGCAGTCGTGCTTGACATTTCTCGGACCGTAAGGCTCCGAGTTCTGACACTTCCCACCACGGAATCTTTCGTAGCATACTATATTCTTTTATTCCTTTTTATTAATGGACACTCTACTGCAGATACTGTACCGATGTATTCAAGTAAACGCTACGTACTGATACTTAAAGTGTCTTCGAGTGATTGCCTCAAATAGTAATCAACACTGTAGCATCTCCGAATAGGGAAATGACACTTGTTGTTCTCGTCTTTGTACATTGCACTCGCCAGCTGAGATGACCCCACAGACATCTAACCCATCGACAACTAGCTCACCGTCGACTGTCCCCCGCACAATTTGGGGAGCTCAACCTGGCCTTCTGGACCCCTCACAATCCTCCCGCTTGTTGCGCTTCCCTGGTTCAAAGCTCATTTTCGCGTCATTCAATCCAAACACTGCACTAGTCAATGACAGGGAACTCGACATACGCAGGCTCAATATCACAGATAGTCTCCCGCCCCCGAAGCGTATTGTGATTGAGACCTCACCAAAAGGCTCAACTTTTTGGCGTTTCGTGCCACGAGCACATTTGGCGGAAGGCGTTCAAAGCGAAGGATTATGGCCACGTCTCATTGATATATGCGGGTGAGCAGGAGAATAGGATTCTTTGACACTCCTCTTTCATAGTATTAATGATGTGTTCTCATGCTGCCCCGTAATTATCATCTTGCTTCCAGCGAACACGTATATTGCTCTCAAGATCAGTGGGAGATCTACAAGCTTGACCCTGCATACAGATGTACGGTTTATCCTGGTGGTAAATTGTCTTCCATCACCAGGGTTAGCACTGAAGACCAGAATGTGTCAATGTGTGAACCATCTGGAACAAAGCGTATGCGGATGACATCTCCTGAGTTTAGCGAACCAACGCTACAAAAAAGAGCACGCTCGTACCGTTCCCAATCTGGCACCGTTGATGACACCGACCAGACCGATACGGATAGTGAAGAAGATGAAGTAGAAGATATGATCATCGACGAGAGGATTTCTACAAGCACGCCCAAACCCTCGTCCACCCGGAAGCCCGGTCAATCAAGCCGAGAGACGATGCACTTGGAGCGACGACGACGGTGGCAAAAGAACAAGAAGCGTCAAGAAAAATATTTGCAGGACGTACCTATATCTGCAGAGAGTAGTTTCTCCATGCGAGTTGATAATGAAGAGAACTCTGGTGCTTCTAGGAATATGTCGCCCATTGCAGAGAGGGTCAAGCGAAAGGGTATGTCGTGTGATGCCATTCCGCAAAGCGTTGTTTGACGTAGAATTTAGGCAGTATATCAACTGCATCTGATGATGACGCGGAGGAATCAGAGATTCGATGTGGCCAGGAAGGCGCTCGATCTAATAAACGTGTACGGACTTCGTCAAACAACAAAGAAATACAACTGCGAGAACGGAAGAGATTACAGAAGATTACCAAGTTCCGACAACGTCGTGGGGGTCCAATCTCCACAGGCCAGCTGGGCTTTAACTTTATACCGGAAGGTGAGTGTGAGATGATGGATTGGCCCAACGTAGTAAATTAATGACTATGTTCCAAGTAAATGAACGTGACTCAGAGCACACCACCACAGGAACGGGCCCTCAGCAACCTAATGACGCTGAGGAATGCCCTGATTCCGAGGCTATTAGACAGGCGGAAATAATGGAGTCCATCCGCAAAATGCGTGAGCTCGAGCAAGATCGACCTCTATGGGATGAGCAAAGAAGGAAACGAGAAGCTCGAGAAACTACTGAAGAAGAGGAACGAAGGGTAAAAGCTGAACAGCGAAGATACAGGGAAGAGCAGAGGAAAATGCGAGAGCAGGAAGAAGCTGAGCGGGAGAGGGCCCGAGCTCAAGCTCAAGCGGAAGCCGAACGACGCGCCCGAGAAGAGGAGGCGCGACATCGTGAAAACCACAAACGGAGACAAAGAGAGCGCTGGGAATCTGGGCCTTGGACACCCGCTAGAGCTCTGGAACGGTATAAGGCGCTCAGCGAAGAGTTTGACACGCAGACGTTCTCTGCAAACATATCGATTACGTTCCATGACATCCCATGGCCAGTGCTGCATGCACCTTCGCGCTTAACAGTGGAGGATGTTGACTGGGCTGCAGTAGAGGCATTCTTTGGCGCCGTCAAAGCACGCATGCGGTCGCAAGACTTCAAGGAGTTTGTAGAAAAGAGTCATCGGCGATTCCACCCCGATAGATGGCGGGCACGTAAAGTTTGGATCGCAGTCAGAGACGAAGTGGAACGTAGTTTTATGGAAGTTGCAGCCAATACTGTCGCACAAGCCCTCACGCCAATCTGGAGAGGCGTCAAGGGCGTATGACCCCTATCCATCGTGGACAACGACGTCGACTTGCACCTAAGTTATTTCTTTCCGTTACGGCTTGGCTTTGAGAGACTAATCTGACACCTCACTGTCACTCAGCAACGGCTTAGCGCCACCGGGTGATTAAGTTTATCGATGGAGATGGAATACGGTACTTAAGGCAATATGTGAAATCGACTGATGGACTTTTCCTCTCCCACGTCTGATTGCAAATATAGAACAGACCATACACAGGGTGGAAGAGTACTATGATATAGGTATAAGCGGAAGTTGAGTGGACATTATCAGCGTCTCAATGATGTGGACGATATGAGTTCAGGTGTATAATGGACGCGTGTGGCAAAAAAGCGTGTCGTGACGTTGATAAAGTTTGTGTTGCTAGCAACCAATCGCGCAGTGAGTTCAGCGACTGGAGTTGTCTTTCTTACTAGTATATGCTTCGTCCTCTGCTCCAGTGGAGTCTGGTCTTGCTTGTTGGATCTAGCCGACATAGTGACTCGGCCCGTCGAAAAACATACATGTCTGCACGTCACCACTATCTTCAGGGACAAATCCTGGACATTACAGCAAATACCATGTATGTACATTTGCAGGCCAGGTGCGACAACTCCTATCGAGTTCATCCTTCGAGTGGAGCGCCACTAATTGGCATGACCACTATCGCACATCATCTACTAGCCGAATGTAGCTTTGATGCTTGAGCTAGGGCCCCACTCAATGATGTTCATTGCATTGAACGCGTCACTTCAACGATATATCCCACTATTTGACGGCCTGTTGGGTGATTCTGAGAAGAACCTGTGACCTCATTCGAAGCTCACAAAGGGACAGGAATCCACCCATGAACGAAGCACCTTCCCAGGGGAGAACACAGGGTCTTTCCAACGAAGGAAATATTGCTGATTCCATCGGCTTTCATGAAGGCGATGTGATGTTTTCATAACAAATCCAAACAGGTCTCTACTTCAACAGCTCGCTGATAACAGAGATGCGCCAGAACCTCGATGGCATCGGCGTCTTTGCTGCTAGAAGCACTAGGCAATACTAGGAAGTACTTGGTTCTTGCTATGTCAGGGTTAGTTTGTCCAGTTCCTCATCGGCGTAAGCGGAGAACAATAGTTGACCGGCAAGTCCTCTTGGGAGATTTCGGGTCCTCTTCGTTCAGAGACTGCCTATATATAGGGCGATGATATCTACCAAATGTCTCCCTGTGTTGCCCCCCCCTTCCCCCCTTGTACCATTGTTCATAGGCACGTCATCCCGGTCACAGTCCTTGAAGTATGCGAACGGATCCACCTTCCACTCTCCTGCCTGCAGAGGTTGCTGCTGCCCTTGTCCAACAGGCGGTTGAAAAACACAACACCCACTATGACAAGACCTTCTTCAAGGCGGTCCTCGCTGGTGTTATGTTGTCGTTTGGTGGCCTTTTGGATTTCATCGCAACAGGAGGCTCACCATCTTTAAATTCCGCCAACCCCGGCCTCGTCAAGATCATCGGTGGCTTTGTTTTCCCTGTTGGACTCGTGATGTATGATGCCTTCATTTCACGCTACCGGTATGTAATGACATGGTTATTATAGGATCGTTCTCCAAGGATTCGATCTCCTCACAAGTCATCTCATGGTAAGTCTCTGGAATCACAGCCCAGACCTTCCTTACATCGGGCGCACAGACTTTTCCTATGGCCGTGCTCAATGGTGCACTTCCTTGGTGGAGTATCCCTGTTAACTGGATCATTGGTCTGTCCAGCTCTTCTAGCTATGACATCGCTGACAGCTTTTGTACAGTTACCTTTGGCAATCTCGTTGGAAGTCTCTTCTTTGCTGCTGTACTTGCCAAGGGTTCGTGTTAATTTGTATTATTCCTAACTGATGTTGAGGATAAATGCCTTTAGATGATGGTCTTATCACTTCCGATCCTTATGCGACATACATCCGAAATTTCGTGGTGTAGGTCACACCTCTTATTTTAATCAGTGGGATCCTGATAATTCTGTAGTGCGAAAGCTGTAACTCCTGCCTGGTACCAAGTTTTCCTCAGGGGAATTGGCTGCAACTGGTTAGTTTGCATTGCTGTTTGGGTGAGTTCTTGTAGCAGATTTTTTTGGTTTCTGTCTGACTGGCTTCTCAGCAATCGATAGGATCCAGAGACACCTTCTCTAAGATCGTTTCTGCTTGGTTTCCTATTTGGGTACGTGATAGTTAGTGGCATTTGAGATTAGCTGATTGGTCTACAACCGTACAGGTCTTCGTTGCATGTGGATTCGACCATGGTACGAATATATCGATCTACTGTCCTTGCGGAATAGCTAACACGGCCCCACGTAGTGGTTGCCAATATGTTCTCACTCCCACTTGGGATCATGCTCCATGCCAATGTGTGTGATTAGCCTTAGTCTAATGACGTAATGCTGATTTCCCGCACTAGTTGACAACAGCTTACTACATCAAGAAGTATGTCCTTCCTCTTCCTGGAATGCAGTGACTTCCATTCTGACGCTGTCTCTTAAGATCCTTGATCGCATCATATCTCGGAAATTTAGTTGGCGCTTTATTAGTGGGCGTCCCGGCCGTCTACTTCTACCTCTGTCACCGCAAAGCCGAAAGGTTGACTAATGCTGAGGAAGGACTTATTGAACACAAAGATCTGAATGATTCGCCCTCGAGTTCGGAAAAAAAGATGAGCTGATGCTTTTCTCATTCTTACGCTCTTCATTCATTCTTGACCGCTTTCCTTAATATCTGTCTCATTTTTATTGTTACGACTTGCGTGATACGGTGATGTTACGACTTACACTATGCTATAATGTTCTTGATTCCGAGCTTCGTCAAGTCGCTATTTCCAGTTCTTGTGTGAAGTAGTTGACTGGATATGTAGCACTCGAGATACCCTAAATTCTACGACATATTACGTTTGCACTGGATAAAACTTTCCAGGTGATTTCTTCGAGCTCCTGCCGCCATGATATTATGCCTGCAAGGAAATGGTTGCCATGTGTGGAAAGCTATTGTGCCAATGGCGCTACGCCGTCCAACTACAATGTGAAGGATGTGGCACACGAGAAAATATATAATGGTGGCACTGCTCTCCATCATATATGGATAGTGAATATCTTGCAAGGGACCCATGGTGCGCACGCACAGGGATATACGGGTTACAGGACACCGCGTACCTATTAGAAACGAGCAATGATATTTATCCAGGTACATCGGCAGTACACTCGTCTGCGACCTGGAGACATAACCTAAGGTCGAAATGGATTCGCCTCCCTGGTGACTTACAGCTTCAAGATGGATGGAAACGGGGTTGTTTTGAGATCTTACACTAAAGTTATCCAGGTGCAAGTACTTACGGCCATCAGAGCAACAACATAGCAACTTCTTGATTCTAGGATACAATTTGCAAATAGGATCTCAAATGTTTCACATTGAACAGAGGCAGATGCTTGAATGGGAAGGAGCAGGTCTTTCCGCAGCAAAACGTTTCTTGCACACCTGTTATCCATTAGTCCGCATATCAGCTAAATGAGGAATGCAGTATGCAATAGTGATCACATTAGGTTGCAGCAAGATCAGTCTAGTAGATTGGTCGTTTCATAGCGACATGACCAAGCGTACATACCGCGAACAAAATCGCAATAGACTCCAGGGGCTCCCAGCACTTTTCCTCCCAGGAGACTACCTTATGTAAGAGGTACGCGAAGATATTGCTGGAAAATGTCTTAGTCATACTCCATTGTAGAACAATACTTCTCCGTAGACCCTGAAGAAGTTCCTGAACACCAGAAGCGTAAGTATACACACTTGTGCACACATTGCATTCGCCGGCGGTCGCTCGCTCCAGAACAATACATAACTAGCCGAGCGTGTGGCCCTGCATAAACGGCAACAACCTCACAACGGCCATGACGTTCACCGTGCAACGCGACGCTTCGACACTGGCCCTGGGTGAGTGACCTTGAGAAGGAACTCACAAGCGAAGTCATTCGCAGTCTTCGGGGGCAGGGCGTGCAGTTAGAACGCAGCGCCTTCAAACGGAAATATGCGGTTCTGCTCATACAGGAAATTTCATAGAACCGTACATGCAGGTGATGGTTTTCATATCAGGATCTCTGCATATGACTGGAATGTTCGCTGAAGTGAGTGATAAGCCATATCCATTTATCGTGATGGCAATTGCTTCCCTTCGCGACCAGTGCTTACCGCCAGAAGTACAGAAGCTTTACAGGGTTCTCTGTTACCCGAGTCCGTCCTTATCCGAGCAAACGGACATCAACCAGCAAGTCCTCTTGGAACAGTGCGGGTCCACATGACCCTTTACTCAGAGACGTATATATAGAGCATATGCATCAATCACCTTTCCCTTGCGGCTCTTCCTTGTATCATTGTTCCCTCATCATCCGGGTTACTGTCAAGTATATGATACAATGGATGCACCTTCCACTCTACAACCTGCCGAAGTCGCCGCTGCCCTCATCCAACAAGCGGTAGCCAAACACAACACCCGTTATGACAAGACATTCTTCAAGGCTGTGCTCGCTGGTGTCATGCTATCGTTTGGTGGCCTCCTGGCTCTTATTATCACAGGTGGCTCACCATCATTGAATTCTGCTAACCCTGGCCTCGTCAAGATTCTTGGTGGATTTGTTTTCCCTGTTGGACTCGCCATGTATGATGCTAGAACGATTTCACATCGTCTTTATGTAACAATTCACTATAGGATCGTCCTCCAAGGATTCGATCTCCTCACGAGTAATCTTATGGTAAGTTTCTGGAAACAGGGGCCAGGCTTTTCTTAAATCGGGTGCACAGATTTTCCCTATGGCTGTTCTCAAAGGGGCACTTCCTTGGTGGAGTGTACCCGTCAACTGGATCATTGGTTTGTCTCACTTTATCGGCTCTGCAAATTTGGATAGCAGGACTGACGGTTATTATATAGTTACCTTTGGCAATCTCGCTGGAAGTCTATTCTTTGCTGCTTTACTTGCCAAGGGTTTGTGCCACCGTTACATTCTTCCCAATTGATATTGAGAATAAATGCCTTTAGATGACGGTCTTATCGTCTCCGAACCCTATGTCACATATATCAGAAATTTCGCTGTGTAAGTCATGCATCTTATTTTAATCAGCATATTTTCATCGCTTCCTAGTTCAAAGGCTGTAACTCCTGCCTGGTACCAAATTTTCCTCAGGGGAATTGGTTGTAACTGGTTAGTTTGTATTGCTATTTGGGTGAGTTCTAGCAAGATGCCGTTTGATTTAGAAACTGTCTGATCGACTTGTCAGCAAGGAGCAGGAGCTCGGGAAACCGTCTCTAAAGTCGTTGCTATCTGGTTTCCTATTTGGGTATGTGAAGAAGGTTCTTGATATTCGAGATTATTGGCTGACCGTGTTACAATCATGAAGATTTTCGTTGCATGTGGATTTGATCACGGTACGAATGGACGGACCTACTCTTTTGGCATAGCTAACAAGACCCCCACGTAGTGGTTGCCAATATGTTCTCACTCCCATTGGGGATTATGCTTCATGCCGATGTAAGTGCTTCCCCTCAGGCTATTTCTATCTTACTGACCTCTCGATTTAGTTGACGACAGTTTACTATATCAAAAAGTACATGCTCTTTCAGATATATTGCTGCGAATTCCATTCTGACACTATTTCGCAAGGTCACTGGTTGCGTCATACCTCGGAAATATCGTCGGTGGTCTATTAGTAGGTCTTCCGGCGCTCTACTTCCACCTCTGTGACAACAAGACAGAGGAGTTGACCACCGCCGAAGAGGGACGTGTCGATCGCAAGCGTTCGGACGATTCGACCTCGTCAGGACAATAAATGCCAATGCCTTCTCGTGGGGGTCTATATTTTTGAGTGTTTGTGACAATTGCATATTTTGTATCTGTAGTTGTACTCCCTCCGTCACGACTTACGCAGTTCATGACTTCACAGTTATTATTGGCAAATCCTGGGGGATCCTTGAAAATAAGTGATCTTCCTTTCAGGTGATCCCCACCGTCTCGCCCAGCCCTGATCAATTTACAAGTTGGATTGTACATAAGCAGTGGGACCAGGGCACGGAGATTAGGAAAGGGACTGTTTCAAAATATCATGAGTCAATATAATGAGACTCACCTGTTGCGAGATGCCCCATAACTGCCAGGTCCATATTCGTCCCCCCTCGCCCGCTCTGAAAGGTGTATAATGGGAACGATGCAACAGCTAAACATAAACAACCAACTAGGGTAGTAATTTCAGTAAAAGTAGTAGTGAATGTAGGCAGACATATAGTGACTCACCTCAGTCTCGAGGATGCGAAGACTGAGGTATCTGTCTACGAGCGGTCGAGACGTGGCTCGGTAGGAAGAACTCAGAATGAGAGAAAAGATACTAGTCAAATAATAGTTAGACTTGTAGTCTGCTTGTGTCAGTACTCAAGAGGGGTTATGGTGTAGTAATAATGCCATGCTTGAACCTAAGGGAACCGTTCGTGACTCATGACGGAAACTTCAGCTCCTCGGATTTGTCGCCATATCCGGACATGCGCCGATATCTATCGGCACAGCAACTTGAATTGGCGTTTACAACTGAGGCCACTCGCCAAACGTGATAGCGAGTTGGAGCATGTATGTAAGGTCATCCACTCCAATACATGAAAAACCGACAAGTCGATGCATCCCAGAACGCCCTCTATAGTTGTGTATGCTACTTTGCCCCTTGTTTCGCAGCAGTCTGGTCAATCGAGTTAAAGGGGATAAATTCGTGAGACAAAGGTTAACGTATGCATCAGCGCCAATATTCACTGCGATCTGCGGGTAAATTGATTAGGTCTGGCACATGTCAATATGGCTCACCACTAATCAAATATGTCATAGTGCGCTGGGAAGAGTGTATGTAAATGCCTTCCTGGCACTGACACTTGAATTATTTTATACTAGAAAATAGAATACAACAGGTCAATCGCCTTCCTCGCAGTCCGACGTCGCACATGGGTATCCCGTTATACATCGTTAAGATGAGAGACTAACACATTTCCTGTCCACTTCAAAGTAAAACAACCATACTGCCAAGGACTATACTGGCAACAAAGCTTATATCGATCAAACTCTGGTTTCGTATCGCTGCACCTGTAGCAGTTGCAGAAGATGTGCTCGTCGCGGTGGTAGTGGTAGGAGTGGTCGCCGCCGTTGCTGAAGACGACGTTGCAGTTGCAGTAGTAACTGATGACGAAGGCGCAGGAGTCTGTGTCGCACCCTCTACGAGCGAAGAGATAAGGGAAGAGAGGGCGACAGACTCGGAGGAGATGTACGAAGAGACGGCGGAGACGAAGGATGATGCAGCAGTGGTATCAAACGTGAGACTGGTGGGGAACGGACTTGTACTGCGTACGAGTAAGCTCTGGTGAGGAAATGAACTAATGTACACTCACCCAGGCTCGGCAGTTGGGGGAGTATCTATCAAAACTGGACGTATGGCTATTTCGGCGGGGGACGCAGATGTCCCGTGTGTGAGGGCGAGGAGCCCAGCAGCAAATATCGTTGTGAATTTCATGATGATTGGTGTGATATGTCGCTTTCCGAGACAAGTTGTACAACCGTGCAGTCACCAACTGTTGTGAAAGCGTTCAAGTCTTTGCAATAGTGTCTGTCGACGGACGATTAGACGCACTTGATTCAGGGTGCAATGAACCTGGAAAAATACCAACAATGTTTATATATATCTTCAGCCTTGTTCCGCAGCAGGTCATGATGTCAACGGATTATGAATGATCGCCAGTTTATGTCCGTGAGGCATGGTACTGAGTGTTGAGCGTCAGCATTGGCCAATCCCAGGTTGTCAAGGCTTGTGGTTTTTCATGTGAACTCTTCAACGCTTAGGTTTGAGTCCCAACCAGACAAATGCACGCACGACATACAAAATATTCTATAAATATATCGTTTGCGGGTGTAATGTCATAACAGAAACTTGACAAAGCCTAATACAGGTACAACAGTAGTTCTGCTACTCCAGGGGCGCAGTAGTTCGGTGGTTCACCGGAGCGTGGGCAGGCGAGCGCTTTAACCGCGACCATCGTGCTGGAGCACCCATATGCTGTTCACCAAACCCATTCGATCTTAGTTCCGACGGTGGAGCAACGGAGTCTACTAAAGGGCGAGCGCACCTTCCTAGAATTAATAGATTATGCTTGGGGTACAAGTTTAGACAAAGGTACTCATAATGTTGTGGGCACGAACACAACACATGTGAAAGATACTGCCCCATGGAGGTTGGTCCCCATGTGGCAGGCCGGACACAAACTTTAGAACGTACCTACTAATGAATGATCGGGTTGTTGCTAGTGACCAGTAAGAAATGTTACGTGGGTGTAGGAGTATCGCGTCATTGGCCTCACTAGGTTACCGTTTGCACGAGTTGCTGATATCTTCCTTGAATGGAGCCCTTCCGCCCATAAGTAGCTGCCGATGGCTGCTATGACCAGCGGTTACCAGAGTTATTTTGGACATATTCCAGGGCGGTCCACGTATGTAGTTGATTGTTTCGTGATTGCAGCAACCACAGTTATCGTCTACACAATGTATAAAGCTAGCGCTGTAACAAGGATGAAGACGATGTCTGCAGCAGTGCATGGCGTTTCTTGTACTCTGCCGGAGTTTCGCCTACTCTACCATACTTCCACATACCTCGCCGGGAAGCCCTGCAAAGAAAATGGCGACAACCAATTAGCATTTACTTCAAGGGAGAAGGGAACGCAACAGTCCAGTAATGCCAGAACCAACATTCCGATTATTGTGGCTTCTTACCTTGCTTCCGCTTCAACGCGAAGAAACTCCTCGCGACTCCAAGGCCCGTACTCGGCTCCGGCTTGTTCGTAAGTCGTCACCATACCAGAACGGAGCATTTCTAAAGCGAGAGGGCTACCCCATCGTTTGCAGAGAAAGGTGGGCAGGAAGCGTCGGGATACAAGGGGAACTGCAATCTACGGATCAAGAAGCCGGTGAAGCGAGAAACCAGTTATTCGCTCAGTCCAAGGATGTCGTGACCTGACCTAGACTTACTATGCGACCGTACTGATCCTTCCGAACGAGTTGGCAATAAACCGTTCTTCCCTCGATACGTTTTCTCAGCCACAAGAGACTCTCCTCTGCATGGGGTTGTGCGGGTTTACCAAAATGGGCCCCCTAAGAGTTCGTGAGCAACACATCGAACGAACTTCTTGGAGATTAACCTCAGGTGCATCTACACCTGCGATACGAATGTGTATCGTCTGATCCTTGAGGTCTATGAATCATCGGAACCAAAATGGAGGTAGGGGGGCCACAAGTGCGTTACCTTTATTCAACGTCGGTACGCGTCTGAACTTGAACGGCCAGTGCCATCCGATACCCGGCATATGGTATAATCGGAAATTATCCGCATCCCCCACACTATCACCAAAGTTATAGCACGTTAGACACGCCTGTTTGCCAATCGACACTGAGAGCACAGGAACACGTACCTCGTGACAACACCCTTCACCCATTTCCTACGGGCCAAAATATCAGGTGTCACCCATTCCGCCGTCCTAATTCTTTTTAACCACCTCCTCCATACGAAGGTACTACTCGTACCCAATATTGCGCCCGAAATGAATGCGACCGCAGTATAGGGTGTCGCGAGAAGTACAGCACAGTTTTTCGCGATCTCCCATGAATGGGTAACTGCCAACTCTGGTGTGGGCCTTGGCTCTGCTTCCCCCACGCGTCCTGGAAGTAAACGATCGGAAATACACGTGTCACGATTAGAGTCTTCAAACGCTTTGCCATTGCCTTTGGACGTTTTCCATGGAAGGTGGAAGATCATGAAATTGCAAAGCCCAACTTCGTTGCCAAGTTCGAACGTCTGATCCGGCGGCAGATGGAAGTACAAGAATACCGAATATAGTAACTAGCACATTTAGACAACCAGAATGCTCAACTTCAGATTTATGACAAAAAAATATCAATGCATCCGCTACAGGGGTATAAAGCCACTAAGCCGCACCGGCCCAGCGCTGGGGTCCGAGTACATTATATACACTTGATGGAGAGTGTCTGAATCCAGCCCGCGAATCTTGAGACACTTTTGAAATACTTTCTTGTCGATGGCAAAGTTTACCCGACTGGCGAGGTGCTGACCAGCGACAAGGTCCTTTATTACTCCAGCGATGAGACGTTGCTTGTGAATATTGATCAGAGGTTCAAGTTGTATGGAAGGTGGAAGTGGGGTCAATGAGTCAAAAACTTCGGGATGTGCAGGTGAGTCAAAGCTAAGGGATTGAGAGTCCAAGCCAACAGGGTCATGCGGAGAGGTGGGATCGATTAGGTCAGGTAGCTTGCTGTATCGATAGAGCTGAGAAAGATAAACGCCTGTAAATAGCGTGAGTACATAGCGGACGCAAATCGAGGAGTAGTGTCCTACCAATGAAAGGTATGCAAGCAGACGGCACGCTTTCGCACTTGGCTCTCGAGTGAGAGTCCGACGTGCTGCCGCTTATAATAGTTGATGCATGGGATCGGACGTCGATCGGCTTTGCGTCTACCATCGCCATGATCGCTTGGTACATGGCTTTGAAGTCATCTTCAGGAGCGACAAATTGACAGAGCTTCTGGAAAATCTGTGCTTCCCAGGGCCCAACGCGGTTCCAGTGTCGATGCATTGCCTTGTTTACCCAGTCGCTACGAAGTCCCGCGAGAATAGCCGCCAACGTGTGGAAGTTGCTGTAGCTATATGCTTTCTAAATATCAACGTAAGGGAAACGCATTACGAGGGAGCTTAACCGACACTCACGATCGCAATCCGGATGAATTTCCCCACAACCGTGTGCCTCTCATTGGGATGCGTTAGGACGACTTCGGAAATGACAAAATTGGCCATGAGGTTAAAACGAGCACGAACTGCCGCTAGAGCACTTGTCTTCTCATTGCAACGCGACTCAGCTTTCCATCGGGCTCTGTCTTTGAGATACTGTGCCCAATCGAGCACATCTACCTCTTGACAAGACATCCAATCATCAAGGATGAGTTCTTCCGGCTTGACACCCAAAAATAGCTCTCGGTCGATCATGGAGAAGTGGTGTACGAGGACATCAGCCTTGAAATTCAAGATCCAGCACCTGTGGGACTTTCGTCCTGCAGGTGCAAGGATCTTTGGCGGAGAAGTCATTGCAGGTATGCGTGGCGACGAGCTGTGGGATACAGCTTGCTTTGAGCCGACACGACTCTGGAGTATTTCAAGCGGGACAGCGTCCTCGGGAACAGGTTTCGCATCGTTTGTCTTCGGAGGCGATGTTGGTCCGGAGCCAACCAACGGTTCGTTGGATGGCGTCGAGATAGGTTGAATCGAAGGCCCTAGCATTGCAGAGCCAAAGTAGTCGTCTTGGGCGGAGGAGATGGTCAACTGCGATGGGGTGCTAGGAGCAGCGTTGGCGTTGAGCTGCACGCTGCGATGTACAGACCCAGTTTCGTGCTGGTCGATGGCGTAGTCCTCATCCTCATCTTCGTCTTCATCGAAAAACCGTGGTCGCTCGTCACCAAAATCACCAGCAGCCATGCGCTCCTGAATAGCCCGTACCCACCCGTTGACCTTCTGTGCCTTCTCCTTCCGTCGCTGGGGATTGATCTGGCCCTCAAGCCGTCGCAACGCATCCTCAACACCACCGTCCTCATCGTCATCACTCAGCGAGTCCACGATCGCATTGACCTGCCACTGTTGGATATTTGACCCCAACCCTCCACCTAACGACGCGGATGACATTCCTGAATTCTCAGAGGCAATAGAGTCACGCGAGCGTATGCCCATGGACGATACACTTTGTACGGATCTTCGGATGAATTCGAAATCCCGGCGCAGTGGTAGCTTGCGAAGTACTCTGCGAAGTCCTGGAGGTGCAGAGGGGCTCTCCACGTGAGCATCGGATGATGTGTCGGACAACTCAAGGTCATCAATGGAGGCAACGTTAAATCGCCATGGAGGCTGGGCCTGCACCTGGGCTACTACCGGGTTTACCTTTGACTTTGACGTGAGAATAGACCCAAAGGACTCTGTCGAGTGTGTGCGTGTTGATAGAGCGGATACGCGAGAGTTGGCCAAGGATATAGGGCGATTTGCTACTATGGCTTTCTCAGTTCCTTCCTCTTCCTCTGTCACCTCCATCACCGAACGCAGTGTCTGAGAAGAGGACAACAGGGTGTCAGTTCCGTCGATCGATGTGCTTTCTCGGGGTTTCTCCGACAGAGTGTTAGTTGACGATGACTCCACAGCAGCCAGAGCCTTCAGTTCAGCATTGACATGCACCGGAGTCCTGGGTGCCTGCGGCTCGATCATCTTTAAATACTGCTCCACCCCACCGCGCACCGTTAGCAAATCACCTGTGGCGCTGAGCTCGAGATCAAACGCCGACACGTTGGCGGGGACTGCAATGCCCGTGTCGACGGTTTGCCGTGAGTTCAAAACGCGCTTCCATCTTCCCAGCCGCCCAATTGTCTTCACAAAGACTCTAGATAGTGTGCCGTGGTGAGAAGTGATAGTAGGGGGATTGAGTGGATTGAGTGTATCAGCTGCGGAAACGGAGATACTTGCACGACTTTGCTGGAGAATATTCCTTTGGAGGGGTTGTTGTAAGAGGGCGGCTGAGGCTGAGGGAATGGCACCCCCTCGCGAGGGCGGAGCGACACCCGCGGAACCAAACGGGAACGCATTGTTCGACTCGCCATTTTCAAGAAATATGGACACGCGGTCATCCGGTACGAAGTCAAGATCAATATCTGAATCATCCTCATTCTTGGAGATCGCTTCTGCGAACTTTTCTCCGAGGAGGTGTGTGGGTCGTGGCTTAGGTGTACTTGACACACTCTTGCGAGCGGACACCGAACCGCGTCGTCTTCGTGTATGTGCCTCTTTACAGTCTTTGACGACCTTGATCAACTTTCGCACAACGCTCTGCAACGATCTGTAAGATGACATCACAACGGAATCAAGTGGAATTACGCACTAAACCATCTTGGTGCTTGACCAACACCGGATCTCGCACTAGAGCATTCAACCAACTTGCCAATAGAAGACGTAGCTCTCGGTTGGGAAGGAAATCCATCACAAAAAAGGTTAGCAGCCAATATCGAATTGCTACGAATGTTCGCACTCTCACTATCTTGCGAGGCTGATCGTCCTGTTTTGACACATTGCCACTCAAACTCCAATGGAAGCGGCAGATGAGCAAGTGACAAAGGTCGACAGCGGAGATGTACGTCCGGTATGTCAGGAAGAAGTTGAGGAGTTCATCATAGTTCAGTTCTGAAGTCAACTGAGCAATCCACCGTTCAATAGTGCCAGCAATGATAACTCTCCTATTGTCAGGGTCAGCCGTGGGATTATCTGACGAGACGCGCAATTTGGGGATATCTCTTGACTTCCCTCTGCGAGAAGCCGAAGGAGAGGACATGCCTGTAAGACTGCCCTGCGACAGTGACATGTCATCGGCATCAGGGTCAGATGGTTGTATGTCCCCCCATAGCACGAACCGGGGATCATCCCTGGGTGCAGCGCTGTCATCGGCCCGTAGTGACATGCGGATGGTTGTCTCTCCTGCGGAATCTGGGAATAGTCGGTCGAGAAGGGGAAGCCCACGATATGTTTGTAGGACGTCGAACACTTCAGTCGAATAGCGTGAATGCATGCTCGTCTCAGGAAGTGGTGCAAGAGTTGGGTCTGGAGGGGGGATATCAGAGTCATCACCGAAGGGCGAAACAGCAATACGGGGAGGAGTTGGACACAGGTCCAGAGGAGAATCGGGTGGTACTTCTGCAATAGTCTTGGGAGAGCCTGGGCGCTTCGGCGTGTCACCAGCACGTGCTGTCAGACACGAATCAAAGGATTGCATTTCGCGTAATGCTCGAGGTAAGGGAAGGAAGAAGGTAGGAGAGCGTCGAGCAGGCGCATCGAAAGCCACCCCAGGACCAAATGGGAATGGGATGTATCCACCATCAGAGCCAGGTGTGGAACTACCTGAGTATGGCGATGGTGGGACTGATCCACTAAACCACTGCATTGCTTCAGCAAAGATATCGGTCGTGGATGGCCCCGATACATCTGCCCCAGCTCCGGCGGGTAAATGACGTGGCATGTCTGCGCCAGTCACACTATGTGAGTGTGTGCGACCGGTTGGGGTTGGCTGTCTGGAAGGCCCTGCATTCGCAGACGAGGCAGCCATGCCGAACATGTCAGGGATAGATCGTGTTCTCCTCAAGAGTTTGCGCCCTGAAATGCTTGCGTCCTGCGCTTGACCAGGTTTCAGGGTCATGGTTCCTTTGGGTTTATTCTGGGATAGGATGTTGTGCACGCTCATACGCGATCGACCTCTGAACGAGCGATTATGAGACGCGTCGATGGCAGATGAGACTTTTGACTCTGCTTCTGCACCTGGAGCAGTGGCGTCACGCTTGCTGTTACGTGGTGGATTTATTAGCATTACGGGCAGATGAACCAACTTCAATACTAACCCAACACGATACATTTGCTTCCCATGCTGGTTTACGAAAGCAGTGATTGCATACGGCGAGCGTACGTCTATACCAACACCAAGATACTGATCATACCTTCTCTTGAGCTCTCGCGCAGCGGGGCCGGAGGAGGTTTCGACGAAGCTTCCGTCGGCTGGAGATTCAGAATGGGAAAGTCAAATGTTAGTGAATGAGCCTCGAGGATGGCCGCTCCCAAAGACCAGTGTCATCCAATGCCATGCTAGATTTCCCAAACACAGTATGGCATTGTACGAAGAAGAGCGTGGCAAGTATCCACAGGGACAACGCCCATCGAAATGACCAGAACAAGATTAAACTTACGTGCGATGGAGATATCAGCGGTCAAGACTTCAGCTGGAAGAGAGGTCCAGTCGTTGTCGGTAGAAACGAATGCGCGTGAGAAAGCGAAGGAGGGTTGGGACTGATTGGTGGAGTGTGTTGGGATAGGAAGGAGAATATGAGAAGGCGATAAATCCGAAGTGGCAGATGCGGTTATGGAGGATGTTGCATGATGATCTATGGGCGGTACAACTGGATCGGAATTCTGGGTTGCTGGAGTCGCGAGTGGCGATTCCTGGTCGTGAGAGGTCATGTCGGGCATCGCAAAAACAAAGGGTGAATATGCTGGTTAAGTGGATTTCATGCGGGCAATTTCGTCGCTCTTTTTGTTCTCGCCGAGCAAGAAATCGATCCGAAGCAGATGTCAGGTAGACAAACCCGTCTGAGGAAGACCGGCTGACCTTTTGCAGTTCCTATTCGCGTGCGGGTGAAACAATAAAACGACCGGTCTTGTGTCCTCTGCCGCGAAACACTGCCAACCGCATCCCACGTCCATTGGACCACGTGACACCAGACGCGAATTTCTGGCTTGACGACAGACATGTCCATTGTCACGATAAGAGTATGCCTGGGCTGATTCTGTGCGTAGAAGCTCGCTGATGCCATCTCAGAATGTCGAGTGGTTCAATAACCCTGCGCGCTTCCTGGACTCGTACAAGTTTCGCGTCACGTTCGAGTGCATAGCACCTCTAAAAGACGGTACGCTCGTTTCACCCCGACTACAGGCCTCGTAGGCTAATACATCCCAGACCTAGAGTGGAGACTCATATATGTGTCCTCGCCCGGAAACGAGGAACTTGACCAAGAACTCGATGATTGTCTCGTTGGTCCTGTCCCTGTTGGCGTCAACTCCTTCGAATTCGAAGGCACACCTCCAGATCCATCGACGATCCCACCAGAGGATGCTCTCGGTGTTGCAGCTCTTATTCTCACTGGGTCTTATAAAGACCAAGAGTTCGTACGTGTTGGTTATTACCAGAACACTGAGTACGACAACGAGGAGATGAAGGAGAACCCCCCTAAACAAATCCAATTTGACAGGCTGGTGAGAGACATAAGTACCAAATTCCGCGTTACTCGCTTCCAAATCAAATGGTAGGTCCTTCCAGGCGTGTATAATACAACTACTGGTGACCTTTTCCAGGGATGTGACACCCCCCCAGCAGGGACGGCCGACTGCTGCTGGAGCCGCAGCCTCTGCCGCCGTTCCTTCCGCAAATGATCTAGATGAAGCAGATAACAAAGGTGTGCCCACCAGTCAGACAGCAAATGGAGCATCGTCATAGGGCCGATCTTATTCTTTATGATGTATCTTACTATATACCAATGTTTTTATAGGATCGCTCCCTTGACGAGCCCGATCATCATTGCTGCTTTAGAAGTTGTTATTGGTTAATCACTTAAGTCCCTAAGTACTCATGTTTGGACTCTGCAGAGCCGCATACATTAGGTAAGCACGTATCAAACGGATAATGTATGCGATTTTGCTTCGCCCGAGTCGGCGCCCCCTCAGTGTTCGATGTAGATTGGCAGGGTTTTACAGGCACCTCGTTTCATTGTGGGTTCTCCTTCTCCATCCCTTTCCCGCTCTGCTTTGGTCTCTGCATCGAGTTCCCACAGCTGGTCATTCTCAGCTATCAGATCTGGGTTATGAGACGCTTAGAAGACTTTGAGATTACAGTTATACAGTAACTGTATGGTCAATCTGCCGGAACTGCGGGAAAGGACAAGATATAAATTGAATAAAGTTAGTGTGCCTGTGGGTGGAGTCACGATATTGATGATAACGTATAGCAGAGTTCGGTAGTCCGTAAAGGCGTAGGCCGCCACGATCGGGAACTGGCACCGTTTGACGTTGCGCCTGTACTGTCCTTGTGCTTTGTCAACTGGTTGGACTTGGCGAGAGGTTCTACAGGTATGACTCTTCGTTCTAGCCCTTCCAGTGGGGTTGCGCACGTTCACTGCTGCAAGTCAGTCGCGACAGGAGTATTGAGGGCTCTCTCTAATAAACACGACGGTTTCATTGACCCCAGGTTTGCCGTTAGCTGTCTGAGACAAGCATTGGCTGCAAAAAATACCTTTGTGAGGTTATCTTCGCAACCAACAGCAATTCTGCCACTTCATCTTCGTCAGTGTGGTCTAGTGAGACCTGCCCTGGCACTGTCAAGACTGGCTGGTTTGCCACTGCGCCTGTCTCCTCTGTCCCCTGAGATGGCACTATGATAAGTCGTCTGCCCTTTGCAAACTTTTGCCATTGTACACGAGGGCAAACGGACGGCCCGCCCATTTCATGGACGTCTTGCGTGAGGGCAGGGTGCACTACCTCTAGTCAATGAGTGCAGTTTTCTGTAGCAATGGACTCTGTCGAAATTACACTAGCTGATGTTCCTTCCCAAGTTTGTATGCCCCTTAATCGATTACAAATTGTGCGAGCGCTACCCGTGCCACCGGATCTACATTCCTATTTCGATCATTGGCTACGCCGTCAAGAAAGGGTTCTGTTGACGGAGGCGGCTTTCGAGTAGGGGAATATGTTGATGTGTTGACATATGTCTTGCGTTCCCAGCCATCTTCACTCATATTTCGTCACACTGGGTCACACCTAATGATGTCCACTTTTCACTGGGCCTGAGCCCTCGGACCTGGCGTTTACCTTCCTCGCCTACTATTTGCCTTCACCTCCCGTCTCGTTGACTAGTATGACGGAATCCTCACAGATTCTTCGAATATCCCGTACGAGTTAACCAACTTTCAGATATGTGTTTCTCAGCCATTCAAACCTTTTGAACAGGTATTGAGCTACAGAACGCTGACGAGGTCGAATCTGCTCAGTTAACCATCGGTGGTTCCCCACATGACATCAAGTGGAGAGACAGCAACACTCTTAGTGCTGAATTCAGTCCTCCTTTTTAAGGACCCATGAGAACTTCTTAATACTTGTTTCTAATAAACCTATGCACCAGAGAGTCCGCTTTACAGGACCCCTGCCATCTGTTGATTACGAAACGGAGAGGGCATGGATGGGAACCATCTGAAACGACGATACCTTTCGATCCAAGTGAAGTGCTGTCCAATTTGGAGGGTCGTCGTAAGTCTGGCACATTTCCCCCTGCTCCGCTTGAGACTTGGTCAGAATTCCGCAAGGAGCAAGGAAAAGTGATCATTATCCTTGAAATACTTATGCAGACTCAGCCTGTAGGTGATACACACTACGCCGGTGTAGGCCTAATAAAGGCGTCACAGGACACAGTAGCACCCCATACCCCAATACCTGCGCAGTCCGGATTGCTAACATCTGATACCAAACCTACACTCACTGGATTACTAACGCCCACTACCGAGGGATTCCTTGAGCTATGTCCTCGGTGAGTACAAAAAATAAAGGCAACCGCTTTGGGGTTTTGGTCTAACCCCTCCCCCCCGTCAGTTTTCGCCTCCTGATAATCGGAAAGGTGGGTATAATTAGATCTCGCGATCTTGCTTGATCCTAACGAGCCTTCCTGTTATAGACAGAAGTTGGGAAGACTTCATTGATCAATAGTATTTTTGGAATTGACGGTGCTGTTAAGTGGACAAGAATGGACCTTTGTCCGTTACTAATACATCCATAGCGCCCTGCACATGAGGAGCGGGGGAAGGCGAATATCGAAACGCCCCTGTACTCAGAATTGAACGAACATTTCGTACTGCATGATAGCAACGGGTTTGAACCAGGAGAAAACAACAACCTTGCTGATGTGAAGAGGTTCATCGAACGTCGGAAGACCCATTCAGATGTCAATGAGCAACTGCATGCAGTCTGGTAGGTTAATTGTCGAATGGACTGGAGGCCACCTGATGGACACGATACCATAGGTTGTTTTTCCAAGTACCTGTCGAGCTGATAGAAACTGGAATGGAAGAGCTCTTACGCGACAAGAGCAGCATCCTCGGAAATAGTAAGTAGTTTGCACCCTTCGGATGTCTGTCAGGATTAATCACAATTGTGTAGTACCTACTATATTTGTCTTCACAAAGTACGACATGCTTACCGAGGCCATAGAAAGGAGATGGGTACTTGAGAAGAAAGACTACACCGAAGAGCAACTTAATTTGGAAGCAGACCAGTACCTGAAACAGCATTACATCAAATGTATCCAGGAACTCACGGGACGGAATAATATCCCATACATCGCAGTCTCCTGTGAGTCTACAATGTCACACCGAAGTTACACCGAATAATTCTAGCCGCATTCAGCGAGTCCCCGCTACAAGGACACGCTAAAATGGCTGGCGGAGCTGACCCACGAGAAGGTGTCCGAATATTTCGTGCCACAAAATACTCAGCTACTACGCCAATATAGCAGTGGAGCCTCCGCCGTTGCTGTGGTTACAGCTATCGCTCAAAGAGTGGCAACTGAATTGCACATCGCGGAGTCGATCAAGTGAGTTCTTTCAAGTGCCCATCAAATCACTGCTTAATTTTTTCCTATAGTGTAGGGAAACGAAGTCTGTCTGCCCTTCCGCCTGGCAACTCTACGACTGACTTCTTTTCGTAGGATTTTGGAAGGCATTTTTTTCTGGCGCTAACTTGTCGGGACACACGATCCAGGATTGTCTTAATGTCATTCATACCGACATTGTTAAAGTTTGGAATTTCTATGATCCCTCTGGAGTACGATTGATTTATTTTCGTGTTTGTTGTTATGATTGACTGACTTCGTACACTGGCAGCTTCTCTCGAGCAATGATTCCGGGATTTCATGCTTAAGTTGGTGGACACGCTTGACGGGCGCCGCCGCTATGCTACTTCCGTTAGGCCGCTCGCCCACGTTGATACATCTACAACGATAGCTGGGTAAGTGCATGCGACAAGCCCTGATGCCCATGAATTGCTCAAAAATGTATTGGTATCCCCAGAAATAGTGGCCCGCTGGTGGCCCTGGTACCGATCTTTCGGCCATTCATTGCTAGCTCAGCGGTCATCAAATGGGCTCGTGATACCTACAACAAAGCGTACGCATTTCCCGACTGACACGTTTTTATGCAATTGACCTTTTTTTCCAGACCGGAAGTGCAACGCAGATTCATTGCGTACATTACCGACTTGACTCATGTCCTGGACATTTTGTTCACATTGTCAGCCAGTAGGAGTGAGAATAATCTCACAATCAAGGTCATTAAAGTTGCCATTATCGCATATCAGACGTCGCAGAGGAAGATGGATGTCCACAACAAAGTCAAGGGGCTGTCTTTCAAGTTGATCGGAGGTTGCGATGTCCCTGTGGAGATGGAGTCCCTCGTCAAGTCAAGGTATATCGCCGATAACGATTTGAAGCAGAAAGTCGAGGTGATAATGCCAGCGGAATTGGAAGGAGAGCAATATTGGGAGTATGACCAAGCATTGTCTAACTTGGACGAGATGATCGCTCTCAATCGGCAAAAACTGGAACGTCGTCCCTGGGATGTGGCCCATTTTGACCTTGCAGGCAACCTGTGCAAGAGATACTCGGAGAAAGGCCAAATTGCGGACTTAGACGAGGCAATTTCGCTTCATTGATTAGCGTTTGACCTTCGTCCAATGGGTCATTCCAATCGGTTAGACTCACTCGTCCACCTTGCCTTTTGCCTATGCACGCGGTACATCAAACGAGCAGCCATACCTGACCTGGAGGAAGGGATCGCGTTCTATCGAGCTGCATTAGAACTCTGCCCCTCGGGCCACTATCATCATGGCTTCATTCTCAATGAACTTGCAACTAACCTGAGGAACAGGTATCTGAAACTGGGTGTAAATGGTGATCTCGAGAAGGCAATTTCACTGCATCGATCAGCCATGTACCTCAGCTTTCCAGCAGGTCATTCCGATCGGTCAACCTCACTCTTTAACCTTGCACTTTGCCTATTTGGCCAGTATGACAAACAGGCTACGCTACCTGACCTCCAGGAGGCCATCACCCTCGGTCGAGCTGCATTAGAGCTCTGTCCACCGGGCCACTCTAATCGTGACCTCGTTCTCAACAACCTTGCATTTTACCTGTGGTGTAGGTACCGACAACTCAATGTGGATGACGATCTTGCGGAGGCGATTTCACTACATCGATTTGCGCTGAAGCTACGTCCAGCAGGTCATTTCAGGCGGTCTTGGTCACTCTCTAGCCTTGCACTCTGCCTATCCGATCGGTACATCAAACAATCTACGTTATCTGACCTGCAGGGTGCTATAACACTAGGTCGAGTTGCATTACAGCTCCATCCTATGAACCACCCTGATCGTGACCTCACTCTCAACAACCTTGCAAATGACCTATGGCACAGGTACCGAAAGCTAGATGAAAATAGAGATCTCGACGAGGCGATTTTGCTGCATCAATCAGCTTTAGGCCTCTGTCCAGCGGGTCATCCCGAGCGATTAGCGTCATTAACTAACCTCACGTATTGTCTCAGCTCGCGATTCGAGAAGCAGGGGGCCGCAGTGGACTTGGATGAGCTTATTGCCCTCCATCGAGCCATTTTGGAACTGCCACCACCGGGACACCCTGACCACACCACATCTCAGCACAGTCTTCTAGTATGTCACCCTGATCACTCCTCATCACTTCACACCCTTCTACGTTACCTTCGAGCGCGGCTGCAAAAACATGATAGCATGCCTGACTTAGATGAATGCATCTCGCTTGGAACAGCTATACTGCAACACTGTAAATTTGGGCATCCTGACCACATCACATTCATCCTCGGCCTTACCTCTGATCATCACAGCAAATTTCAGCAAGTCGGAGCAATTTCTGATTTAGAAGGGGTCATCTCACTCAGCCGAACCGTACTGGAGCTCCATCCTCACAGCGATACTGCTCATGCTAGATACCTCGACATCGTTGTCCTCTGTATTAAAGAAATACTCGACAAACTTGGCAGGGTAAGAGACTATGATGAGGCTGTCGATCTCGCTCGGCAAGCCCTGGAATTCCATCCAAGTGGGGACCCTGATCATGAATCCTCTCTCAGCATTCTTGCGAGTTTCCTTTCTGCGAGGTTTCAGGAACATATTGACCTGGCTGATCTGGAAGAAATTGTTATGCTGCGCCGTATGATATTGGCACTCTGTCCAGAAGGGCACTCTCGCCATCCGTCATCGCTTCACGATCTTGCACTTTGCTTGTCGGACCATTTCGACGAACTTGCGGATCCGGCTGACATAGTTGAAGCCATCAGTCTGGGATCGTCGGCATTGGAACTTTGTCCGCAAGGACACCCTGATTGGGCCATGCTGCGCACTTGCCTTGCCTCGTATCATGAAAAGATGGACAAGGAATCGACTCCCAGGCCTGTCCAGGATGACGGAAGGCAGTCGATTATGGCTACTGTTTATAATATCCTTGAATTCTATCCACCACGTCTACTTAACACGCATACTGGCACTCCCTGTGATCGTGATGCGCTGATATCTGCGTTCGAGAACAGCCAGGAATGCAAACAGCTTCTCTCGTCATCCAAGGCTCGCCTTTTCAACCTGGATGACGATATCCGTACTACAGTCTCGAAGTACTTCGAATACGTTACACTTTCCCATCGGTGGGGAAAAGACGAGCCATTGCTACGTCAAATCCAGGGTAAAGACATCTTCAAGATAGATCGCCCTCTTGGCCTCCAAAAGCTCCAGTCGTTCTGTGCTACTGCTCGTAACCATGGATACTTGTGGGCGTGGTGTGATACGTGTTGCATTGACAAAGACAGCACTGTGGAGCTCGCAACAGCCATCGCGTCCATGTTCTCGTGGTATCGGCGATCGGCCCTTACTATCGTATACCTCTCTGATGTATTTAGATTTGGCCAATTGTCCAACAGTGCGTGGTTCACTCGTGGTTGGACTCTCCAGGAGCTGCTCGCACCACGCAACGTATTGTTCTACACACAAAGGTGGTCTCTATACAAGCCCTCCGCATCCTCGAATCACAAGGACGACGACATTGTGCTTGACGAGCTGGAACGTGCGACGGGCATAACGTCACATTATCTTACGGAATTCAGTCCAGGCTTGGACAACGCACGATCGCGGCTGCAGTGGGCATCAGGACGTTACACCACGGTGCCAGAGGATATTGCCTATTCGCTTCTTGGAATTTTCAACATTTTCTTGCCGATCATCCCTGGTGAATCTGCAGAAAATGCTCTCGGGCGGCTGCTTGCAGAGATTATATCAAAGTCGGGGGACATTTCGGTTCTTGACTGGGTCGGGGAGGCATCATCGTTCAACAGTTGTTTCCCTGCATACATTGCTTCATACCAAACTAATCCACACCCGCCATGTAGTTATCATGGCTGCGAAGTGCAGTCTCCTGCGTCTGTCAGTCAGGAACTTGCGGAGGCACACATGGAACTGTTCGACACGCTTTCAGCATTAGACCGTCTACAATACATCAGTGGCAGACTTCGGCTACCATGCATCGTGTATCAGGTTACGGGAGTCCAGTTAGGACTGGCCCATTCCCGTACGCGGAAATATGTGTATGAAATCGAGGCGGAAGGCATCGCACCTTTGGAGCTCACGCTAGCGAGCCAGCTCACAGACACATCATGCTCAGACCTACTCCTCATCCGACCATGGCATTCGAAATTACTCCCCCCGTTCACTGGAGACAATGGTGCAGCTGCTGATGCCTTGGCCACAATGCTGGGTCAACCGTTTCGTGCATTTCTGTTAGAGGAGCAGTCTCGAAAGGAATACAAGAGAATTGCGCCATCTTCCCCTATTATCGCTTACCCTGCAGATGCAACGGGCATAATCTTACAAAGCCAAGTTCAGACATTGAATGTAGTGTGAGAGGTATGTCGTACTACAATCCTACTGTTCAACTTCTCATCTGGGATCAACACTTCAAGGTGATAAACATATCAATGACAATATGGGTCAATATAGAGAGCAGAGAGTCAAATACACTGTGTATTGGTTGCGTTGTATGCGGGGACGTTTCGTACGATTCTACATGTGGACTGTATGATTAGGCTGACATTTGTAATACCGATGATCCGTTCGAAGCAATTGCTTATGTAGTATTGTAGCTGTGTTGCTTCAGTTCACCTCACTCAGTTACTCCTCGTCTAAAGAGCCTGGTGTGAATACATTTCGTTAGCGTCTATCATCGTACCTACAGACGGAATCTACCCATCATGACCTCGAGCCGTCTGGGTGATACTTGCTGCCATTCGTTCAGTCAAACCCCCAAACTGCTAACATCTTCCACCGCTCTGTCAGCATCGCAGACTCACGGTTCTTGTCTCCCTCCGCAGTGTTGCACTCTTCAAGCTTCGTGAGCAATACCGCTGAGCACAACGTTGTCGAATTTATGAGAGACACCCACCGCGTTGTTGTGCATATGTAGAGGAGATTAATTCTATGTATCACGACGCATGCTACTTCTCATGGCTAAGTTCTGCCAGGTAGGCACCCACGTAGTACGCTGCTGCTGCTTTGTACACATGCCACAGACATCTGACAGTTGAACGTCCGTGCGGTATCCTGGCTCGGGCCTGATCGGGCCATGTAATACGACAGTCATTGAGTCCCTTGCGATGGCCTCACGCGTCTGTTTTCCACGCACATCTGTAAGCACGCTGGCTTACCTGAGACCAGATTATCAGCGTATGTACTGTCTGTGGTACTGAGCAGTACTTCGGTCTTTTGGTGTAACGGTCAAGTGGACAGACAGTCCGACCCTCTTATAACATCTCTGCATCTCTGCTACTGGTGGGCATGACTGCCAGCACATCCTGGTTGGCAACGACGAGCATCCTACCCTTGCAGTGCCATGTGCATCTCCCGGACATGTTTCATGTACATGAGCAATTTGACAATGGTCGCGTTACTCGTCGTGTTTCCCAAGTCCAAGATCATAACTGCTGAGGCAGCCGAGCTTGCATGGCATTGTCCCCCCACATGCCAATTACTCCAGAGTTCTTAATGGGCCGCACACAAATGACCATGGTAACCACGGACAACCTGGACTATGAGCAGTGGTGATATCTCATGCGTAACTTCGATACTGCCTTACTTTACCAACTATGGCGTTTTTCTTTGACGTCGGCGCAGGGCTCGTGAGTAGGATGTATACATATTTCCAGATAGTTTATGTTCTTGACCACCTTGTTTTCAGCGTCACGATTGGCAACGGTGGACCTATACGCACTCAGGCAGTTGCTTACAGGCAGGATGAGCGGGGAGTCAGGTGAGCCGAACCCTCACTGACCTCGTCCTCACAGACTTCGCGTTCATCTACACCCCATAGCATCGAGTCTATTTGTGAAGGTTAACGATGACAGTTTACGAAGGTGGGTGTGTCGTCCTCGTCAGTGCATCGGGGTGCACACAGTTGTGCGTTGCAACAGTTGATGTGCCACATGCATTTCTGGCGTAAGTTCTCTTGGAGGTGTCGAGTTAAATGGAGCATTGTCATAGGGCCGGTCTTATTCGCAAACTCAGTTTAGTGATATATACCGGTGTTCTTATAGGATCGTTCCCTTGACGAGCTCAATCATCGTTGTTGCTTTAGAAGTTAGGTAATCATATGTTTGAACTCTCGTTCGCCTGTAGAGCCGCGTGCAACCTTCACGTTGATATCTGAAAGTAGCGCCATAACTACATGTGGTCGCCTGTTGTGCCGAGTCAGCCCTCAGACCTGGAGTGGCATTTACCTTCCTCGCCTCCTCCTTGCTTTCGTCCCTGTCCCATTGACTAGTATGGCAGAATCCTCACAGATTCTTCGGATATCCCGTACGAGTTAACCTATTTTCACATGTATTTCCCGCCCACTCCAACTTTTTTGAGTAGGTATCGAGGTGCAGGATGCCGGCAAAGCCGAATCTGCTCAGTTGACCATCGGTGCTTCCCAACATAAGCTCCATAAGAGACAAGACAGCAACATTCTTAGTGCAGAGTTCAATCCTCCTCTGTAAGGACCCATAATACTTGCCTTACACTCGTGAGCATTCATGCCCTCGATCTATTCAGGGAGTCTTCATTAGAAGGGGCTTTCTATCTGTCGACTACAAAGTGGAAACTCGGTACATTTAGATTGTTTGGAAACAAAATTTCTATCGATCCTCGTGAAGTGCTATCCAATTCGGAAGATCATCGTAAGTCTATGCTATGTTTCCCTACTCTAGCTGAGAGTTGGTCAGAATTCCGCAAGGTACAAGGAAAAGTAACCATCAACCTTGAAATACTGCCGTCTTCTCAACCTGTGAGTGGTGCGCACTACGCTGGTGTAGATCTGATAAAGGTGTGATAGGACACAACAACGGGCGCGCAACCTGAATTACCAGCACCTAGTATCCCTGGACTCCTAATACCTACTACTGATGAACTCTTTAGGCAATGTACTCGGTGGGTACACAAAACGGACGAGCGCCAGTGGGTTACCTTCTAACTTCCGTCCGTCAGTTTTCGCATCTTGATAATCGGAAAGGTGGGTGCATTTATATCTCTGGATGTTGGGCAACTAGACTCATCGTTGTAGACAGGAGTTGGGAAGACTTCATTGATTAATAGCACTTTTGGAATTGACGAAGCTGTTGAGTGGACAAGAATGGTCCTTTTTTTTGTCACTAATGCGTTCACTCAGCGCCCTGAACATGAGGAACGGGGGAAGGCAAATATCGAAATACCCCTGTATTCCAAATTGAACGAACACTTCGTACTGCACGATAGCAACGGATTCGAATCAGGCGACAGCAACAACCTCACTGAAGTGAAGGGGTTCATAGAACGTCGGAAGACCCATGCAGATGTCAATGAGCAACTGCATGCAGTCTGGTAGGCCAATTGCTGATTGGACTGGAGATCGCACTGATGGAAACGACATCATAGGTTGTCTTTCCAGGTACCTGTCGAGCGTCTCGGCCATCGGCTGATGGAGACTGGAATGGAAGATTTCTTGCGCGACAAGGGCAGAATCCTCGGGAATAGTAAGTAATTCATAGCCTTGTGCTGTCTACCATAGTTAATCACAATTAGTCCCTACTATATTTGTTTTCACGAAGTACGACACGCTTATCGATGACATAGAAAGGAGATGGGTACATGAGAACAAAGACTACACCGAAGAGCAACTTGATTCGGAAGCAGACAAGTACCTCAAACAGCGCTGCATCAAACGTATCCAGGAACTCACGGGACAAAGTAACATCCCATACATCGCAGTCTCCTGTGAGTCTACAGTGTTTCACCAAAGTTACACTGAATAATTCCAGTCGCTCTCAGCGAAATCCCGCTATAAGGACAGGCTAAAACAGCTGACGGAGCTAACTCACGAGAAGGTATCCGAGTATTTTGCGCCACAAAATATTCGGATATCACCACAACGTGGGACCGGAGGCTCCGCTGTTGCCACGGTTACAGCTATCGCTCAGAGAGTGACACCTAAACTGAACATCCAGGAGTTGATCAAGTGAGTTCGTTCAAATGCCCATCAAATCACTACTTAATTGTTCCTATAGTGTGGGGAAACGAAGTATGTTTACCCTTTCGACTGGTAGCCCCACGAACGACGTCTTTTCCTAGGATATTGGAATGCTGTTTTTTCTGGCGCTGACTTTTCGGGACATACGATCAAGGACTGCCTTGATGTCATTCATACCGACATTGTTAAAGTTTGGAATTTCTATGATCCCTCGGGAGTACGGTTGATTTGTTTTTGATATTTGGTATCGTGATCAACTAATTTTGTAAACTGGCAGCTTCTCTTGAGTGGTGATTTCCGGGACTTCATGGTTAAGTTGATTGACACCCTTGACGAGAGCGACCGCCATTTGGCTTCCGCCAAGACACCCGCTTGCAGTGATACACCTGCGATGACTTCTGAGTAAGTGCTTGCTACGAAACTTGACGCCACTGGATTACTCAAAAATGGTTTGTTATAACTCAGAGGTGGCGTCGTGGCGATGGCCCTGATACCGATCATCCTGCCATTTACTGCTGGTGCAGCGGTTATCAAGTGGGCCCGTGAAACCTACAGAAGAGTGTACACATCTCGCGCTTGACAACACGTTTCTGTGTAATTGACCTTTGTTCCAGGCCCGAAGTACAACGCAAATTCATTGCGTACATTACCGACCTAACTCATGTTCTGGACATTTTGTTCACACTAATAGCAAGCAGGAGTGAGAAGAACCTCACGAAAGGGCTTATCACAACCGCCGTCGTCGTATTCCAGACATCACAGAGGAGGAGGGATGTCCACACCAAAATCAGGGAATTAGCTATCACGTTTTTCGGAGGTTGCGATGTCATCGGGGAGACAGAATCGTTTGTGAAGTCGAGGTATATTGAAGATATCGAATTGAAGCAGAAGGTTGAGCAGATGACGCCGGGAGAATTGGAAGGAGAGGAGGGTTTGAACTGGCCGCAATCCGATGACAATAAGCCGGCCAACTAAATGGCTTATCTATACATCTCATCCTCTGGAAGGTATGGAATGTCCTTTGTTCCCTATCAATTTGTCTTTCCGTGATACTGCAACTTCAAAGTTTCATCGTTCTGTCTGTTTCCTGTATATCGACTCACAATGTACTAGTATATTGTACTCACGCAATTGTTGTCCTTCCATTTTCCAAGGCGCTCACGTGACGACACCACACCAGTAATATTGATTACCGTATATCAAGGCCATCTGATCAGTCGGTTCTATCCCACCACCTCCTAACCAATGCTGACCTCCACGAAGCCTGACGCTGTCTGATAATGGTAGTTTTGGCCGTCGAAGAAAACCTCTGATGAGTGCTATTTGGTTCCCTTTCCAAATATTGCGCCTGAAAACCAGAGTTCTGTGAATTCACGATCTCCCCCGTGTGTAGATGTTGCCAACTGAATAACGGTTGATTTGGATAAGGAAAATAAGATCAGTCTCAATTGGGAATAATTGGAACATCACCACCAAGGAAATGCTACTAAGTCGTGCTGAGCCCTTTCTAACCTTCCAACCTCTTTGCGAGACCGGTACTTGGTCAAAGGTCAAATCTCTGACTTAGACGAAGCGATTTCGTTGAATTGACCAGCGTTGAACCTCCATCCAGCGGGTCATCCTGATTGATTGGTGAAACAATAGAATAGCTAGTGTTGCATCCTTTGTCGTGCAACACTACCAACTGCATCCCACGTCCATTAGACTACGTGGGATCAGACGCAGATTTCTAGTTTTGACGACAAACATGTCCGTTGTCACGATAAGAGTATGCCTGGGCTGATTCTGTGCGTAAAATCACACTGATGCAATCTCAGATGGTTCAATAACCCTGCATGCTTCTTGGATTCGTGCAGGTCTCGCGTCGCGTTCGAATGCAAAGCACCTCTGAAAGACGGTACACTCGCTTCACTCAGTCTCGGTACCAGCCGTTGTGGTGCGTGCGGGGTTTCAGACTACACGCCCCAGATCTAGAGTGGAGACTCATATGTGTTCTCACCTGGAATCGAGGAACTCAACCAAGAACTTGACGATTGTCTCGTCGGCCCCGTCTCTGTTGGCGTCAACTTCTTCGAGTTTGAAGGTACACCCCCAGATCCATCGGCAGTCCCACCAGAAGACGTTCCTGGTGTTGCAGTTCTTATTCTCACTGGGTTTTATAAAGACCAAGATTTCGTATGTGTTGGTTATTACCAGAACACGGTGTACGACAACGAGGAGATAGAAGGAAAAACCCCCTAAACAAATCTAATTTGACAGGCTGGTGAGAAACATAAGTACCAAATTCCACGTTACTCGCTTCCAAATCAAATGGTAGGTCCTTCCGGGCGTGTACAATACAACTACTAGTGACCCTTTTCCAGTGATGTGTCATCCCCTCAGCAAGGACGGCCAACTGCTGCTGGAGCTGCAGCCTCTGCCGCCGTTCCCTCTGCAAGGGACCTAGATGACGCAGATGACAAAGGTGCACCTACCAGTCAGACAGCAAATGGAGCATCGTCACAGGGCCGGTCTTATTCGCAAACTCAGTTTAGTGATGTATCTTATTAGATACCAGTATTTTCATAGGATCGTTCCCTTGATAAGCCCATTGTTGTTGCTTTGGAAATTGTTGTTTGGACTCTCGTTCACCTGTCGAACCGCATTTAACCTGATACAGTAGAATAGCTCATAATGCATATCTTGAAATTGCGAAAATCATTATTTTTGCACTCTCCTGGTGACGATGGTATTAATTTCGTGATATGCATTATGAGCTATTCTAATACCTGCCTCACACTCATTGATATCCATGGCCTCAACCTATTCCAGGGAGTCTTCATTAGAAAAGTCTTTCCATCTGTCGACTACAAAATGGAAATTCGGTGCATTAAAATGGTCTGGAGATAGAATAACTATCGATCCTCGTGAAGTGCTATCCAATTCGGAGGATCATCGTAAGCCTATACCACGTTTCCCTACTCCAGCTGAGAGTTGGTCAGAATTCCGCATAGTACAAGGAAAAGTGACCGTCATCCTTGAAATACTTCCGCCTTCTCAGCCTGTGAGTGGTGCGCACTACGCTGGTGTAGATCTGATAAAGGTGTGATAGGACACAACAACGGGCGCGCAACCTGAATTACCAGCACCTAGTATCCCTGGACTCCTAATACCTACTACCGATGAACTCCTTAGGCAATGTGCTCGGTGGGTACATAAGGACGAGCGCCAGTGGGTTACTATCTAACTTCCATCCGTCAGTTTTCGCATTTTGATAATCGGAAAGGTGGGTGCATTTATATCTCTGGACGTTGGTGGGCAACTAGATTCATCGTTTTAGACGGGAGTTGGGAAGACTTCATTGATTAATAGCACTTTTGGAATTGATGAAGCTGTTGAGTGAACAAGGATGGTCCTTTGTTTGTCACTAATACATCCACTCAGCGCCCTGAACATGAGAAACGGGGGAAGGCAAATATCGAAATACCCCTGTACTCCAAATTGAACGAACATTTCGTACTGCATGATAGCAACGGGTTCGAACCAGGCGAGAACACCAACCTTGCTGATGTAAAGAGATTCATAGAACGTCGGAAGACTCATTCAGATGTCAATGAGCAACTGCATGCAGTCTGGTAAGCCAATGGTTGGATAGACTGGAGATCATTCTGATGGAAACGACATCATAGGTTGTCTTTCCAGGTACCTGTCGAGCGTCTCGGCCATCGGCTGATGGAGGCTGGAATGGAAGATTTCTTACGTGACAAGGGAGAAATCCTCGGGGATAGTAAGTGGTTCATAGTCTCGTGCTGTCTGCCATGGTTAATGGCAATTAGTCCCCACTATATTTGTCTTCACGAAGTACGACATGCTTACTGAGGACATAGAAAGGAGATGGGTACTTGAGAAGAAAGACTACACCGAAGAGCAACTTGATTCGGAAGCAGACAAGTACCTCAAACAGCGCTGCATCAAACGTATCCAGGAACTCACAGGACAGAATGACATTCCCTACATCGCAGTGTCCTGTGAGTCCACAATGTTTCACCAAAGCTGTACCGAATAATTCTAGTCGCCCTCAGCGAAATCCCGATACAAGGACAGGCTAAAACAGCTGACGGAGCTGACTCACGAGAAGGTATCCGAGTATTTTGTGCCAAAAAATATTCGGATGCTACCAAAACATGGCAATGGAGTCTCCGCTGTTGCCACGGTTACAGCTATCGCTCAGAGAGTGGCACCTAAGTTGAACATCCAGGAGTTGATCAAGTGAGTCCTTTTAAATGCTCACTGAATCACTACTTAATTTTTTCTGTAGTGTGGGGAAAAGAAGTACGTTTACCCTTTCGACCGGTAGCCCCGCGACCGACGTCTTTTCCTAGGATATTGGAAGGCCGTTTTTTCTGGCGCTGACTTTTCGGGACACACAATCAAGGACTGTCTTCATGTCATGCATACTGATATTGTTAAAGTTTGGAATTTCTATGATCCCTCTGGAGTACGGTTGACTTATTCTCATGTCCACTGTTATAATTGACTGACTTGGTATGCTGGCAGCTTCTCTTGAGTGAAGATTTCCGGGACTTCATGCTCAAGTTAGTTGGCACGCTCGATGAGAATAACCGCCAGAAAACACTCCCCCGCAGTAACACATTTGGATCGATGTCCGAGTAAGTGCTTGCTGCAAAGTCTGATGTCAATGGACCACCTGAAAATGATTTGGCTTACCTCAGGGGTGGTGTCTTGCTGGTGGCCCTGGTACCAATCGTCCTGCCGTTTATCACTGGCTCAGCGGTTATTAAATGGGCTCGTGAGACGTACAATAGGGTGTACGTATTTCTTGGCTAACAATGGATTCCTGTGCAATTGACCCTTGTTCCAGGCCGGAAGTGCAACGCAAATTCATTGCGTACATCACCGACCTAACACATGTCCTGGACATTTTATTCACGCTGACAGCCATTAGGAGCAAGAAGGACCTCACGATAAGGGTTATCAAAGCCGCCATCGTCATGTACCAGACGTCACAGAGGAGGAGAGATGTCCACAACAAAATCAAGGGATTGACTATCGCGTTTTTCGGGGGTTGTGATGTCATTGACGAGACAGAGTTGTTTGTCAAGTCGAGGTATATTGACGATGTCGATCTGAAGCAAAGTGTTGAGGGGATACCACCAGCAGAGCTGGAAGGAGAGGAGGATTGGAATCCATCTCAGTCTGGTTGATAGCAAGTTGGCTAACTGAGTGGCTCATCCACAGGAAGGTATGGAATGTCTTTTGCTCTCTATTGATTTGTTTTCGTGTTACTGCAACTTCAACGGGTCACCGTTCTGTCTGTTTCGCATATATACATATATGCAACTCGCGTCTACTCACAGTGTACTTGTAGTATATTGCACTCCCACAATTATGTATCACTGGATGGGAAACATTATGTCACAATGGTCACAAGATGTGATGATATGCTCATGCATAGTCATCTGCCTTGTCTCATCTACATAGTCAACCTTGCTATCACTGAATTTATGAGTATTATCATAAAGATTGCTCATGTGGAGACAACTACAACTATCTGTGAATTTGATCCCAATCTACCTCAGAACTGAGTTCTTGGTAACTCACTTGACATCATTACTGCTATTCAGACCCTTGCCATCAAGATTCAAGTAGGATTCATCATGGGTATGGCTGACCCATGTAGGTATGTGGGTACAAGTATAGGTATCCAATTTGGCCACCTGCACAATTTGGTACCTATACCCATAACAAACAGCAGCAGGATATGCTAATGACTAAGTGGCTTACCTGGAGTTGTTGGTTACTTTGAAGTCACTGAAGTAGAGCTTGTGTTTGTTATACTTCTGAGTATGAGTGAGAGAACTGAGTAATTGAACTGAGGGAAGAAGTCCCTTGTAGACTAGCTTATATACAAGTACAGCTGGTCTTAAAGTGAAGTAGCATAGCCAGGGAAGCAGAACAAGGTTCTGTCAACAAGGGCATAGTGAAAAGAACTACTTCTACAATGCAGTGGAAGTTCTACTGTAAGTGTTGAACAAATAGGTGAAAGCCCCTGATGACATAATCAGATGCTCACCATTTGTTTAGATGGAGATTTGTCATGTGCACAAGTATGTGATGTCACAGACATGTGATATGGCTTGGGAATACTGAAGTAGCCGGTTAACCAGTCAAGACCTAGAACCATGGATCTAGGACTGACCATTATGCAATAGGATGAGTCATAAGAAGATGCATGACTGAGAATGACTCACTCCTCATCTTCTTATCTCTTTATCTACTTATCTTCTTACAGTGGCTCAAAAAACTGTCCATATGTTTGCATGTTTTACATTAGTTATGACTCAATGCAATAATCCCTAACCCTAGCCCTAGCCCATGAGTGTATGGAATGGTGTGCATACTCTTGGCTTTCTATTAGTCCAAGAATCAAGTGATTTGGATAAGAAATGATAGAATAGTAGCCATTTGAAAATGACATGTCATGCAGACAGTTTTTTGACTTTACAAAAATCCAACTATCTAGTACTTGGTATGAACTCCTTTGGCCTTGATAACTACTTCAACCCTTCTAGGCATGCTTCCTATCCATTTTTGACACTCTTCCACAGAAATCTTCCCTCACTCCACTACCACCCTTTCCCACAATTGATGAACTCCTGTAGGAGCACTCTCATAACCTGAGAGAGATATTTTGAGGTGATTTCAAGTGTGTTCAATTGGGTTGAGGTCTGGAGATTGTGCAGGCCAGTCTAGAAGCTTGATATCCTGCTCTTCAAACCATTTCTGGGCTCTTCTAGAGGTATGCTTGAGGTCATTATTGTGTTGAAAGATAATGTCATCTTCTGGAATTCCAGATTTCTCCATGGTTTGAAGCAATGTTTCCTCCAAAATGGCTACACACTGTTCAGCATCCATCCTTCCCTCAACCTCACTCAAAACCCCAACACCATTCCACCCTATACATCCCCAAACCATGAGTGAACCTCCTCCAAACTTGACTATACCTTTAACCTCTCTGGAAATAAGCCCTTCACCCTTTTTTTTCCACACATACTCTTGTTCATCTGACCCAATATTATTGATTTTGGTCTCATCTGACCATATAACTCTCTTCCAGTCCTCCACAGTCCAATGCTGATACTTGAAAGTAAAGGCTAACCTCTTCTTCTTGTGACCAGTAGAAGCAATGGCTTTTTCTGCTTCACCACAGCCTTCAATGAGGCTTCTTTGAGGGTATTCCTCCATGTCTAAGAAGAAACAGGACTATCAACAATAGAGTTGATGAAATGAGTGGCTTGAACAGCATTTTTGGCCTTGCCAGTAAGGATTTGCTAGACAATAGCTCTCTTGTTGGTGGAGGAAAGCTTGGAAGGGTGACCACCATGAACCCTAGGCCTCTCTGGTTGGGTTTCCTGAAGAACCTGGGATACTATAGACTTCCCTAGACCAATCTATGAGGCAATCTTCCTAGTAGACAGGCCAAGAAAGGCAAGAGAGATGATGTTTTGTCTTTGAGAGGTGAAAATGGATTTCATGGTGATGATGAGAAAATGAGCAGAGGGTGGTGGGGTTTATACATGTTGGATCATACTCATTACATAAAGGTAACATAATAGAGCCCTTGATGGATGTATGTAACAATATTATAGCATGCCAGGGTCAATATATATAATCAAAACTTTAAGTCAAACAACTGTCTGCATGACATGTCATTTTCAAATGGCTGCTATTCCATCATCTCTTATCCAAATCACTTGGTCCTTGGGCCAATAGAAAGCCAAGAGTAAGTGCGTCATTCCATACACTCATAGTCTAGGGCTAGGGCTAGGGGTTATTGTGTTGAGTCATAACTAATGTAAAACATGCAAACATGTGGACAGTTTTTTGAGCCACTGTATCTATATTTCCAATAGTAAGAAGACTCTTATCTTTGATATGCTTATATGGCAATGGCACACTTACCATATGTAGCTCAACCCACAAGTTGAAGCATTTATGCACAGACCAGTTCCTTTATAGGACAGGTTGCCCTTATCTATATAAACCCCACAGTTTATGGCTGTACTGTAGAATAGTCTTCATGTCTATCTCTATATCAGCATTCATCCTCTTGAGCCTACAAAGCTCTCATCAAGCCTCAATGTATCTTCAGAAATTGACAAGTAAACAACTAGGTAAGTTTACTAGTGTCAACCTAGTGAACTTCCACTGCATTAGAAGTAGCTTGGACCCCATAGCCTTGGTCCATGTGCTCCTCTGCACTATTACTTCTCCAGAGGTTATGAGCCCTGAGCTCATCCTCTAAGTACATGTCTTATCCCTGACTGGCTGACAGGTTGATGGTACAGGATGACAGCTTGTGGTTTACCTGGTGAATTCTGCTCAGTATCCTTCAGTCCCTCTCTTTCCTGCATGGAGTGCAATGGGTATATTTTCAGCTTTCACTTTGGCAAGCTGAGTTTTTCTTTGCTGTGTCAGCCATTGCATTTTTCACATTATGCATTGAGATACAGCATGCTCCTGCTGCTTGCCACTCTTATCAAGTGGCAGCTATGGCGATGGATCATTATGAACTCTGGCAAGTCCAGATTGATCAAGTTGTTTGTCCTCCTGTGGAGGATAGTGGCATGTTGGAGGATCTTGATGATCCTCATGCTCTTACAGTGCCAGATCCCCCAGTGAGCAGATGACCTCCTTTCTACAGGGAGAGAGACTGGTTTTTGGAACTAAGGGTGAGTAATCCCCATCTCAGTGTAGATGAAATTCATGCAACTTTGCTGGATGCCCCTCAAAATGTTCAAGTGGGTTTGATAGAGAGAACCAGGCACTACTGTCTTGCATCCCTAGCAACTGGTAGATCAGCTGCTAGACAGCTTGAGACTTGCCTTGAGTTAATTCCTATCAGGGTCTCCTTTGTCTCAGTGATTCATGGTATTGATATGGGAGCCAAGCTTCCTCCTTATAACCATTCTTCCAGAACATTTATGGGTTATACTGATGCTGATGGTAACCCTGTTCCAGTTCCATACCAGGTAATTCACCTTCAGAACAATCCCATCTTAGAAAGAAACCCCATTCCTCTGCAACAATCTTCCACCTCTACCCACTATGAACCAGGAGAATTGAGTTTTCTTGACTCAGATCCAGAATCAGCTGATGGTTCATCTGATGTTGAACAACCAGATCTTTGATGAAGTCATGGTCCATCAGATGGACACTCAAATGTCATACAACATTGAAGGGATCACAGAAGACATAAATGGACTGCTGAGAAGATTCTGGTCCCCATCTCCCATTATTCCTCAGCTCACAAATGGGGGTGCTATCCCCATTCCACCTCCTTCTTCAGCTTTGTCACCACTCTTCAGACAGGTGACCATGCCATACTTGTCCTGTGCCTCTTCACTGGGACTCCTTACAAGCAGAGATGTTTTGGACACAGAAAGTTATCATGAATGAAGTAGAGAGGAGTACATGAGAGAACTGAGAGAGTGTCTCTCCAGAGAAATTACAGAGGACCTTTTCCCTGTTGACCCATATGACACCTTCAAGGCCTTTGTCCTCCCCTTCCTCATGTGTCCCATCTTGTTACAACCATGTCTTCACATGTACATTTCCCCTTTATTCTGTTGATTACCATCCAACAGACACTTTGTGAACCTTTACTGTGTGTTTCCTTTCTCTTTCTCCTCTTGTTTTACTATACGCATGTATTGGGAATCTACCCTTCAATGATTTTTGGTGAATTACCCCTGTCTTGTCATGTGATCATGATGTGTCGCATCATGGACAACTCTACCCACCCATATACGACATTTCCAATGACTGAGTCATCGTGATATGGACTGACTAGTTCCTAGTACTATAACTAGGTGTACTATGATTGCAGCACTTACATTTACGGATAGAGGCTTGTAGTATATAAACCCATGAGCGGAAGATGGAATCCCCATCTTTTGTCTCCTTTGCAATTCACCTCTTACTGCTTACTTATACCAACTGAGGACAACAAGCCTCTAAGGGCTCTGAGTGAAGAGTTCTTGGTTGCAAGGCTAATGAACCGCTGAACCCTTGTAGTGTGGTCCAGGACCACTAGGGTTAGGGTTAGGGCAATAGGCACTGGTTCTGAAGGCGTTACAACTCAAAGCCATAACAGAAGATGAAAGATCTCATCAATATCATCAATGTCCTCCTACGTCGACTTCCCCTGGTGTCCTACACCAGTCACCCCTCTGTGATTTTTATCGCACATCAAATCCACTGTAGGCTTAATGTCACAGTCAAGCCCCTATACCAGCTTGAGGTGTAGTCACTTATCATTTATCACACCAAACCCCCTAGCACTATGCACTCACAAGAGTAGTACCTGCTAGTCACCCTCTTCCTAGCCCACCATGGTTAGAAAGTTTTATGCCAGGTTGAGCTCTTCCTCCAGAAAGTTCTGACCCCCTGTTTCCAAAAGGACAAGTCACCCATCCAAAGGTTTTGGCCTAGGACTTACTACTCCCCTGCCTCCAGTCTCATCTGAGACCAAGGACAACTCATCCTCTGAAACCAAACACCACGTACCAGGAGTTTTCATTGCTGGTACTTCTTCCCCCATCCATATTGATGTTGATCCACCATCTGAAGGACCGAGCTTCTCAACATACTGAGAGCCAAGGGAACCTGATTCAGATAATGATTCATTGGAAACACCTACCATTGATCCATTATCACATTTGATAATCTTGGATATTCCCATCCCAGATATTAAACAACACATCATGGCTGACCAATTGGCAGAAGCCCTTGGAGGGTCTTTGATACAGGATCCCTTTGTGGGACAGAGGCCATCCCTGGCTGAAATAATTTACTGGGATAGAACCCAGCTGTCCGCTACTGCCAAGAAGGGTAAAGGCTGTGCTCAAGGACCAACAGGAGATAGTGGTCACAACTCTAAGAGCAATGGTAAGGCCAAGGGCAGAGAATTAGGACTAAATAAACCCACCATGTTTGACAGTAACCATCAAACATACTCAGGATGGATAGTCTCCATGAAAGTCTATCTGGGTATGAACGCTCACATCTATGACACTGATGAAAAGAGGATTGGATTCATCCTTTCCTTTATGGACAAGGGCTTGGCCCTGTCATTCAAGCAGTCGTATGTAACTAACACAACCACAGAAAACAAAGGAGTCCATTTCTACAACTCACTCAAAGACTTCGAAAAGAAGCTGGAAGATTGCTTCCAGATCAGTGACATTAAGGCAATGGCATTAATCACACTGTCATCAATACAACAAGGAAGGCATTCTCTTGATGAGTATATCACTAACTTTGAGAATTTGCTAGCACAAGCCAGCCTGCTAGAGGATGACACAGCAGCCACAACCTTCTTTGGAAAGGGGTTACACCCCTTGATCAGCCAAAGAATACTAGGACTGGGTTTAATCCTGTCAACTGTCTCTGAATGGAAAGAGGCAGCAACACATGTCTGAGCCTCAATGGCAACATTGCAGATGTATGAAGGCAAAGCCTCCAACTCCGACAAGAATTTCCTGTGGAAGAATGAAGGGTATAATTCAAAGCCTACTCACTATTCACCTAGGAAAGATTGCAATGCGATGGATGTTGACTCAGCAGCCAAGGATGGCAAGAGAAGCAACAACAACAACTATGGGCAGAAAAGGTCCCGGAACTGCTATAACTGCAGTGAAGAAGGCCACTATGCCAAGGACTGCCACAAACCAAATAAACAACAACCAAAGAGTAGGACAGCTAGGGTAGAGGAGTTGAAACAAGAGCTGGCACATCTAGAAAGTGAGGATGCACCCTCTTCCTCTTCTGGTGCATCCTCTAAGGATTTTTAATGGGGTGAGCTCCTGCCATGGCTCATGCCCCCACTACTAAACAAAATTGTACACTACAGATAGGAATTGTTAAAACAGATGTACAGACAACATACAAGTATGAAAACAATTTATGTGTTGCATCTATCAACAGATCAGCCTACCTAGTAGAATGTAGCAACTCCCCAATCAAAACCTTAATCAACTCCGGAGCAGAAACAAACATAATCAATCAAAGAATGGTAGAAAAGGAAAGACTATCAGTTCAGAAAATCGAGAAGGCCTGGAACCTTTGAAGCATTACCAGAAAAACGAATCAAATGATTGACCAAATTGCAACATTTGTCACAAGAATATGGGGTAAGGAAATGAGAATTAGGGCTTACATAGCTGTAATGGGTAATGGAGAAGGGCTCCTCCTTGGGATGCCCTGGCTCAAAGAACACAATCCCATTATTAACTGGCTAACAAGAAAACTAATTTCATGGGGCCAACAGGACCCCACGCCACCCAAGGTAATGAGAACCTTGATCTCAATGGAAATCGAGGTGGTCATTGAAAAGAAAGAAGTTGAACTTCTGAAAGAATATCAGGAATTCGTGGAAGTATTCTTGGAAAAAGATGTTCCTCTCCCAGAACACAGGCCATTCCTAGATCACAAGATAAAGTTAAAGGAAAGGTTTGTACCAAAGAAAGGAAAAATCTATAAATTAACTCCAGATCAACTGACAGAGTTGGATAAATTTTTAGATGAAAACCTAGCCTGTGGCAAGATTTGCCCATTGAAATCTCCCCAGGCAGCCCCTGTTTTCTTCATAGGAAAGAAAGACGGAAAACAGCACCTAATCCAAGATTACAGGTACCTAAACAAGCACACAGTGCTTGACTCCTACCTGCTCCCCAACATCAAGGAGCTCTTGGATGAACTTGCTGGCTCAAAGTACTTTGCGAAGTTCAACATCCAGTGGGGGTTCACCAACATTCACATAAAGGAAGGCAATGAGTGGAAAGGAGCATTTGTAACTCCAAGAGGGTTGTTTGAACCCCTGGTAATGTTCTTCGGGCAAACTAATTCACCACCTACTTTTCAGCAATGCATGAACACAAAATTAGGTATCATGATCCATGGAAGGTGAAGCATAATCTTTATGGATGATGCAACCATCCATGGAAAAACCAAAGAAGAACTCTGCAAAAGGGTCAAAGAGTTCTTATGGATTGCACAAGAAGAAAACCTGTGACTAAAAATATCAAAGTGTACTTTTGAAACTGAGGAACTAGATTTCCTTGGGTACATAATAAAGCAAGGGTCCTATGAACCCTTGCTGGTAAAGACTAAAGCTATCAGCAAATGGAAGGTCCCATCGTCACTGAAAGAACTAAGAAGCTTTCTAGGTTTCTGTAACTTCTACAGAATGTTCATTCAAAGCTTCTTGCAGATTGTGCAACCTCTCCACAATCTAAGCAAGAAGGATACCCCATTCCTGTGGGGTAATGAACAGCAAAAGGCCTTCAAAACCTTAAAGCAAAAATTAACTTCAGAACTGGTTCTGCACCTACCAGATTTCAAAAGGCCTTTCATTGTCCATACCAATGCCTTGCAGCTCAGTACCAGAGTGGTCCTCAGCCAAGAAGGACCAGGCAAAAAGCTACACCTGTGTGCCTTTCTTTCACAGTCACTTAATGGGGCAGAGCAGAACTACCAGGTCTATGACCTGGAGTTGCTAGCAGTGATACACGCTCTCAAGGAGTGGTGGGCTTATTTGCTAGCACCAGTGATGCCCACAGTGGTGTATATGGACCACCAAAATATGACTTACTTCCAGGAACCCCAATGATTGATGCCTCACCAGTCCTGATGGCAGGCCACCTTACAATCTTTCCCCCTGCAGTTAGTCTACATCAAGGGCAAGACCAATGTCCCTCTGGACACTCTCTCATGTATGGCAAATTTTGAGGCTGAAGATCAACCCCCTACCATGTTGCTGCCAGACTCTTTATGGTTTGCAGCTGAAGGGGGGGTGAATATCCCAAATCTGTGCATCTTGCACTGCTTCAGCGGAAAGCTGCTGTTGAATCATAAAAATCCTGACACCCCACAAGTTCTTCCAAGAGCTCCAACGAATAGGTGCCCACTTGAGGAATCACCAAAGACCGCTGTCAGACACAAAAAGGTCTACACCCTCTCCAAAGAACTGATGGATAGTATACAGAAGGACATGGAACATCTCAGAATAAAAGAAATAGAAAAGAAAAACAACACAAACAGAAAAATATACATAAATGAAAACAGAAGAAAAGAAGTATTAAGAGAATACCATGACATCTGACCAGCCAGTCACCCTGGAGTAAAAGCAATGATGAAGAAGATGACATGTCATGTCTACTGGCTGAAGATGCATGCCAACATCCAGGCCTATGTCAGAGGTTGCACAGTCTGCCAAGCCAACAAAGTCAATATGCACCCGATGGCCCCACCAATCACGCCACATGACATGTTGCACTCCCCCTTCCCATTCAAACAGATCTCCATAGATCTGGTGACCAACCTTCCCAACTCATGTGGCAGTGATGCCATACTAACTATAGTTGACCAAGGGTTGACAAAAGTGGTAATATTGTTACCGACTAATAAAACCATGGATTCCATGGGGGTAGCTAATTTCTTTCACACCCACATGTACCCCAGATTCAGAATCCCTGAGGCCATCATTTCTGACAGAGGACCTCAGTTCATCTCAGCTTTCACAAGAGACCTCTACAAAGCTATCAGAATCGAAATGAAAGTGACAACTGCCTATCGACCACAATCCAATGGAGAAGTGGAGCGAGTCAATCAGGAGGTTGGCACCTTCCTGAAGATGTATGCAGGACATGATCTGGACAATTGGTCAAGGTATTTACCTGATGCAGAATTCATCCATAACTCCTGAATCCACTTGACTCATGGGCAAATGCCCTACTATCTCCTATACAGCTATGAGCTGACCCTCTATCCCATGGGCCCAGTGGACCACACCCCTCTTTTGGAAGAGCGACTTGAAAAACTCACAGCTGCATGTGACATGGCCATCATCACTCACAAAAATGTGCAAGAGGTGATGCTGAAGAAGCACCCAGGACAGGGGTACTCAGAATTCAAAGTCAGAGACAAAGTTTGGCTGGATGCATCAAACCTACATTTGGACATGCCTTTGAAGAAGCTCTCCCCAAGAAGGTATGGCCCATTTGAAATAACTGAAAAGATTTCACTGGTCAATTACCAATTGGAACTCCTGAGAACATGGCAGATCCATGACATATTCCATGCCAGCAAACTGACTCCATATGTGACAACCCCTATCAATGAAAGCACCCCTGTCCCAGCTCCACCCCAAATCATCAATGGCCACAACAAATGGGAAGTTGAGGCTATTCTTAAGCACAAGAGTCATCACCAGAAGTTGAAGTACCTGGTAAAGTGGCAAGGGTATCCCAAATCAGAAAACACTTGGGAGCCAGCAGACAACTTTAAAAATGTGCCCCAGCTTTTGACCAATTACCAGACCACCCACCACCCACCACTCACCTTCCTGCAGGCAACAACTACCCTCTGAATGTCTTCTGGATATGCCACCCCTGATAACCTCCATGAAGATGTCTACCAGGGGCTACTCGACTCATTACCCACCAATGACCTCACTGACCCATTCCTTGCAGTACCAACACCCCGTGTATGCTCCTCCAGGCATACCTGCAACCAACCCATTTGCCACTCCCACCCACCTCACACCCGTGCAGCTTCCCCAGTCACCACCAGCAGTACATCTGCTGAAGGAACAATTGGGCAGCATGAACCACAGGTCATACCCAACCTCCCCCCTCCTATCTTCATTACTGTCACTTGCAAACCCATGCCATATTATATCTCAAGCTCCAATGAGACATCCCCCTATGCTCCCTTACCTGCCTCTACCCCTGCACAAGCAGATGAACCCACCATCAAGCAGTTCATTGGCTACGTGTGGGTGCTTAATAACTTTGCGTTGTGGGACACTCTTGGATGGCGAGCACCAGCACAACATGAGTGTCTATGGATGCTGTCCCAGGTCTTCCAGGACACCGAACAAATTGCATGGTGTGTAAGCAAGACAGTAATATCAGAGTTAACCAACCTCCCACTGACAGGAGATGAGAGCAAGGTGACAGGAGAGGACATCATAAGGGCAATGGAGGACCAGAGAGGGCTCATAAGAACAGTGCATGATCTCTTTGGGCCTCTGCTGCTAATCACTTTCAATTCCTTTCTCAAGCAGCATTGAGGAAGAGCCATGGCTCTTCCCCCTGGTCATCCCACACTACCATGCCCTCCTATGCCAACTCCTCAATGTGCACAATGCCCAGCATGCTAAAGGTGAGCCCACTTGGGACAAGGTTGCCCACCCATACTGGTGGACCTCTTGTCAGATGGATTGGATTCTCCAGTCCCTCAAGTCAGATCCTCTTGCCCTGGTACTCTACCCTCCCCTGCCATTCCTGCTGCCCCAACAGTCATGTCAGTATTGGCCACTGCTACCAGGGCCAGGCCCTCCGCATGCCCCAATGCCTGACCTCCCCTTGCAGACATTACCCCTATTCCATCTGACTTGGCTGATAGCCTCGGGTATGTATGGACCACATTCGCAATGGCTGACATGATAGTGACCCAGACCAGCAACAAACAGTCCGACTGGAGCCAGTTCTTTATGGCAGTCAAAACTGACACCACCAACCACTGGCTTTACAATGCCATTGCCACCACTGCTCCACTGCTGGACCTTGCATTTGCCCCAGTCCCCATCATGCTGGATGTCTGGTACTACCTCTTGGGCAAAAAGGACGTCCCCATCACACATCCATTACATGGTTACTGATGTTTTGACTGCAACTGCTTCAGACATTGGAGGTGGGACCATGATGAGATGAGAGCATATTGGGAATCAGGCCTTCTGTTCATGGGTAGGTGTGGTGAGTGAGGCACTTGACCTTGAGGGGGGGGGTGATGTTACAACCATGTCTTCACATGTATGTTTCCCCTTTAATCTGTTGATTACCATCCAACAGACACTTTGTGGACCTTTACCGTATGTTTCCTTTCTCTTTCTCCTCTTGTTTTCCTATACACATGTATTGGGAATCCATCCTTCAACAATTTTTGGTGGATTACCCCTGTCTTGTCATGTGATCATGATGTGTCATGTCATGGACAACTCTACCCACCCATATATGACATTTCCAATGACCGAGTCATTGCAATATGGACTGACTAGTTCCTAGTACTATAACTAGGTGTACTATGATCACAGCACTTACATTTACGGATAGAGGCTTGTAGTATATAAACCTGTGAGCAGAAGATGGAATCCCCATCTTTCATCTCCTTTGCAATTCACCTCTTACTGCTTACTCATACCAACTGAGGATGACAAGCCTCAAAGGGCTCTGAGTGAAGAGTTCTCGGTTGCAAGGCTAACGAACTGCTGAACCCTTGTAGTGTGGTCTGGGACCACCATGGTTAGGGTTAGGGCAATAGGTGCCAGTTCTGAAGGCATTATGACTCAAAGCCATAACACATCTTGGAATGACAGAACATCCCAGATCACAACTATATCAATTACTGGTACATTTCTGACAGAGCCTTACCTAACCAAGGTGATGCCACTCCATGGTGGTATTTTCAAGGGCATGATTACCCAAGGGAACAGGCCAACAAACACTTCATCTTAATTGACAAGAGACCTACTGCTGAGGAGTTGTTCTCAGAGTATTTGAATGGTCATGGTGACATTTTTTCCTTATTCTTTATCATCAATGACATACATATACTGCCCTTGGATGTGCAATCTTGGACACTGAGTCATGTGCAATGCCACAGCATTTCAGAGGTGTAACCCTGGTCATGTCCATGACCAGTGGAACTATGGGGGACCAACTTATTATTTTTACCCATTCCTGGTCCTGCAATGCAAGTGCTCACAGTTTATAGATCAAGTCTGCTTCCATGTCATCATCCCTCATGACATGACACAGGTAGTTACAATACTTGATCTTGAAGCATTGTGCCCTATCCTCTGTATGGATGTTGATGAGCTTGGTGACTGGTCTATCCCTCCAAATTTTACAGACCACTTTAACATCACCAATCCCTGATTAATATCCACTCCTGTACTTTGCTCTGATGTCATACACAGATGAGCTTTGTTCTATTTTCACTACCATTACATTTGATGAAGAAAATATGAAACCTGTAGCATGGGACTACTCTCTACCTTTTATTTTTCCTATGAAGCTTTGTCTAGCCTTACAAAGTTTTCCTTTCTGTTCATCACCTGCTTATGCACATGGATGAATAGCAGACAAAGAATTTCATCCATCTGTTTTCAGGACCCCCTTTCCATCCTGTGGGATTATCAGCTGGAAAGTAGAACTTGAGAAAAAGTCCAGCCTACTGGATTCAGTGCTAGGGATTGAACCCAGGAAGGACTGGGTTCTGAATCCTCACTACTTTCCAGACCTGAGATTTTCTACAATTCTAGGACAAACAGGGTCAGGATATAAAGGGATGGGAATACCCCACTGGTCCATTGACTCAAGAACATACAAATGGAAAAGAGAAAGGAGAATAGCAGTAAAGGAGAGAAGGTCCCTGTGCAAAGCTCAAAATGTATTGAAATGAGCACAAGGACTCCTAGGCCCTCGAAGGGCCCCTGGTACTCATAATGGAAAACATAGAGGACTCTACATTCCACTGCCTACACCTACCTTGCAAGCACTACCACTTGCTCCACCAGCTCCCCAGAATCCAATTCCCTTTGTAAGCACCAAAGGAGAGAACACATTTGCTGACCAGTTTGCTTTTGTTTCTTTAATATAGGAAAATGGCAGCAAAAGATTCAGTCACTTTTGTCCCTCTGTTTGATAGAACCAACTAAAAACTATGGCATGAATCCCTTGATTCTTTTGCAATGGCTATGAAATTCTACTGCATTTTCAATGAAAACATTCCAGCTCTCAATGCCACAGGCACTAATACTGCCAACATTGCTGAGTTCAACACATACAATATGCAAGCCTGCAATGTCATAGGCCTTAGAATTGATAGGTTGTATAAGCACCACATCAAGGCCACCACAAGGGAAACCCTCACAGAACTCAAAACACAGTATGGAAAACCAGGGAAAATCAGAGCATTAGTGGAGATGAGATCTCTCTTTCAACAAGATTTGTCCTCAGGACAATCTGATTCACAAAGTTAACAAATGGAGTGCTCTGGATGACTCAAGGACACAGGTTTTCCTATTGATGAGAAGCTCCTTGTTGTAGCCATTTTAATGGCTCTCCCACATGATTGGGAACAAGTTGTCTCCTGGATTCTTACAAATTTAGAAGATGTGAACTTCACAGTTGCCTATGTCATTCCATACTTGCAGTGCAAGCATCAGCACAGAGTGGCAGGAAAAGGCAAGGCCACCATTAATTTACCTCACTATGAGGGTCCATGACATGTTGGGGGATCACACCACTCATTACCCCTCATCAACAGGCTGTCCAACATTAAACCAGCCAACAATCCCTCCTATCAACCAAGGAACTCGTATCCCAGATGCATGTTCAGGGATTGTAGGAAACAACACTACCCGGGAGAGTTTTGCCCCATCAGCCAGCAGAAGGTATACTATACTGGCAGTGGCCAGCAGGTTTGCTGTGTCCTGGAGGTCAAGACTGCAAGTCAGTCTAGAGGACAGAAATGGATGCCTTCTTTGCCATATCAGGGTAGAGGAGGACAGCAGAAGCATGGATGAGGTAAAGGATGTGGCAATTCTCACAACTGAGGAAGAGCTCAAGGATGACAGACCAACAATCATCCTACTGGGAAAACTCAAATGATTCAAGATTATGAATCAGATGTCAGCTATGAACAACCTCCTATGTATGGTGAGGAAGATTTCATGTACATGGTTCATAACACCCAGTCTGTGGAACCAAGATTAGAAACTTGTCTATCTTGGGTCAACCAGGTAGAAGAAGAAGAAAGGATTCAAGGAGTCAATGGGAAATGGCTCAATACCTCACAGCACAGAGATCTGCAAGGAGAGCCTGCTGCTGAATGGCACCCCTTTCCCCTTGAACAGCAACAGCCAGTTGCAAGCTCCTCTTGAGTAACAATCAAGGAACTGGATCAAGAATTAGATCTCATTTCTCAGGATGTTCAGGAGGCACACTTCTCAATGTGCCCCCTTGAGAATTTCCCTGATGAGCTATATGAGGACATGGTCAATCCCTCTACTTATGAGGATTATGACTATGATGAACTGTTGCAAATGTGTGAGTTGCATTCCACATTCATACAGCATCCCCTCACTTCCATCCTAGAGGAAACTCTAGAGAGTGAAAGGGATACTTCTGTCCTAGACAATGGTCTAGAGAGCTTATCAGAAGAAAATGAGGACTGTGTATACTTATGATGACCTGTTTGTCTCATACAGTGGCTCAAAAAACTGTCCACATGTTTGCATGTTTTACATTAGTTATGACTAAACGCGATAACCCCTAACCCTAACCCTAGCCCATGAGTGTATGGAATGACGCACTTACTCTTGGCTTTCTATTGGTCCATGAATCAAGTGATTTGGATAGGAATTGATAGAGTAGCAGCCATTTGGAAATGACATGTCATGCAGACAGCTGTTTGACTTAAAGTTTTGATTATATATATTGACCCTGGCATGATGTGATATCATTACATACATCCATCAAGGGTTCTATTATGTTACCTTTATGTAATGAGTATCATCCAACATATATAAACCCCACCACCCTCTGCTCATTTTCTCATCATCATCATGAAATTCATTTCCACCTCTCAAAGACAAAATATCATCTCTCTTGCCTCTCTTGGCCTGTCTACTAGGAAGATTGCCTCACAGACTGGTCTAGGGAAGTCTACAGTATCCCAGGTTCTTCAGGAAATCCAACCAGAGAGATCTAGGCTTCATGGTGGTTGCCCTTCCAAGCTTTCCTCCATCAACAAAAGGGCCATTGTCCAGCAAATCCTTACTGGCAAGGTCAAAAATGCTGTTCAAGCCACTCATTTCATCAACTCTATTGTTGATAGTTCTGTTTCTTTTCAGACAGTGAGGAATACCCTCAAAGAACCCTCATTGAAGGCTGTGGTGAAGAAAAAAAAGCCATTGCTTTCTACTGGTCACAAGAAGAAGAGGTTAGTCTTTGCTCTCAAGTATCAGCATTGGACTGTGGAGGACTGGAAAAGAGTTATATGGTCAGATGAGACCAAAATCAACAGGATTGAGTCAGATGGACAAGAGTATGTGTGGAAAAAGAAGGGTGAAGGGCTTATTTCCAGAGAGGTCAAAGGTACAGTCAAGTTTGGAGGGGGTTCACTCATGGTTTGGGGATGTATAGGGTGGAATGGTGTTGAGGTCTTGAGTGAGGTTGAGGGAAGGATGGATGCTGAACAGTATGTGGTCATTTTGGAGCAAGGGTTGCTTCAAAGCATGGAGGAATCTGGAATTCCAGAAGATGGCATTATCTTTTAACAAGATAATGACCCCAAGCATACCTCTAGAAGAGCCCAGAAATGGTTTGAAGAGCAAGATATCAAGCTTCTAGACTGACCTGCACAATCTCCAGACCTCAACCCAATTGAACACACTTGGAATCACCTCAAAAAATCTCTCTCAGATTATGAGAGTGCTCCTACAGGAGTTCATCAATTGTGGGAAAGGGCAGTAGTGGAGTGGGGGAAGATTTCTGTGGAAGAGTGTCAAAAATGGATAGGGAGCATGCCTAGAAGGGTTGAGGCAGTTATCAAGGCCAAAGGAGCTCATACCAAGTACTAGATAGTTGGATTTTTGTAAAGCCAAAAAACTGTCCACATGACATGTCATTTTCAAATGGCTGCTATTCTATCAGTTCTTATCCACATCAGTTGATTCTTGGACCAATAGAAAGCCAAGAGTAAGTATGTTATTCCATACACTCATGGGCTAGGGCTAGGGTTAGGGGTTATTGCATTTGGTCATAGATAATGTAAAACATGCAAACATGCAGACAGTTTTTTGAGCCACTGTAGATGTCCAATGCACTGAAAGTACTCTGTACAATTCATGGCCAGTGAATGAGGACCTTGACAACCCTACAGTCCACCACATGAGAGTCTGTCAGGATCTTATACACTATCACTAACAGGAGTTAATTCTACCTTTCTCCTGGGGAAGAGATTACAGTGGATGGTTCATCAGACTGTATCACATTCCCTGAATGTGGATGGATGGGTATCCTCACAATGGTGAAGGTGCACCATTGGACATATTCACTTCAGAAGGAGACTATCACTGTGAACACTGCCTTGCTCATCACCTGTAGGTCACATGGGCTGGTACTGTAACTGAAAGCCCACACCTTCTAGAGTTTGCCATTGAAGCTGTATGATGAGCATCCATTCAACTGCCTGTCAAATATAGTGCAGAAGATCTAACCATGCCAGTACTACCATCAGAACCAGATAAGTGCATCATATGTCATTTTCCTACTGAGAAACAAGCAACCATGTGCCTCAGGTGCACAAAAGCAAATAAAGGAGGAGAACTAATTTTATTAGATTCAGGAGCATCTGTGCATTGTATGAACAACCTCCAGGATTTTGTGTCCTACAGACCATATAGCACACTGAAGTTGTCACAAATAGCAGACCAAAATACCATTGTTTAAAAACTAGGTGTCAGCACTGTAATGCTCAAACACAACAGAAGAATTGTCAAACTTTTTGGAGTGGAGTATTGTCCCCAACTCCACATGAGAGTAATATCTATGACACAGCTGACTAATAAAAGCTATTTGCTGCATTCAGGACTGCAAGGAACCAAGATCTTTGCACCTAATGGTGACCTCTATTTGCAGTCAGATAAGACAGCATCTAAAGGGTCTCTTCACTACATCCAAGCTTCATTGCACATTGTAGCTGATCAGATTCAAACTGTTAGCTCTGTGGAAACTTCAGACTTATGGCATGCTCACATGGGACACTGCTTTAAAGCAGCAGTTCAGCATTTGCCAAAAGCAAACCTTTGTTCTCCTTTTGAGCCCTCATTGGAGATGAAACCCTGTCCAGGATGTGCCCTAGGCAAAATGGCTGAAAAACCTTTCACCATCAGCTACAAATGCACCATCCATCCACTCAAACTCATTCATTCTGATCTTTGCAAGTTCCCTACACAATCCTACTACCAAAAGCAATATGTTGTCACATTCATTGATGACTATTCCAGCTATGCCTCCATCATACCTCTGTCATCCAGGTCTGATACCTTTTCTGCCTTTGTTCATGGCTTGCCTGGGCTGAAAAAAGTACTTCAAGGATGATGAAATGATTCCATTTGGATTGAGGAGGAGAATTTAGATCTCATGACTTTGTGGATTACCTACATTCCTGTGGCATCAAGCATCACCTCATGCCCCCAACAAAACAGACATGCTGAAAGATTCAATCACATCATGGTAGAAAAGGAAGAAGCTATGAGACATTCAGCTTGCCTTCCATCTAATCTATGGCAGCATGCACTCAAGACCTCAGTGCACATATATAACCAACAACCATTTAGAAGGGCACTTTGGAAAACACCAGTGGAGTTATGGAGAGGAAAGAAACTGGATGTTTCTTACTTCCAGATCTTTGGTTGTTTGGCCTATGTTTTCATCAAAAAGGAACATTGATCTAAACTTCAACCCAAGAGTTCACTGATGATATTTCTGGGATATGAACCAGGAATGAAGGCATATTAGTTCCTAGATGAAACAGGCAGAGTTGTCATCTCATCCAATGTGATTTTTGATGAAAAGGTTTTCCCCAGATGTGCAAAGAGAGATACAATTCATGACACAGAACTTGAGAAAGACAATGATGAAGAGGAATCTCCCTTGGAGGTTGCTCCCTCAATGGAGGTGATACCAGTTAATCCTGTCACTCATCCAAGTGACAATCCTCAGCAATTGCATGAAGAACCAGTGTAACCTCATGTTGAGAAATTGCCAGAAGGATCAAGAACAGGAGTTTCAAAACAGCCTATGAGGATTCCCATTAAGCAGGCTGAAACATGCTTCACTCCCTATCCACATCCCTCTAACATTTGGTGATCTGGAAGAGAGAGAATTATTCCTCTCCAACCCAATAATGTTTATGGAGAAAGGACACATTCCATTGAAGCAGAGAAAAATGCTTCCAGGAGTAACAAGATGAAGGAGTTGGAAGATGAGCAAGAGGAAGCTCTAGTCAACCTGCACAAGCTAAGTGCAGAGCATGGATCAGACTTTAACTACCTGCTCATGCAAAAGGTTGAATTGAAATCTCAAATACCTGTTCAGTACAAGGATACACTGAAGTTACCAGCTGATGAACAAAAGGCTTGGAAGAATGCAATGCAAGAGGAAATATCTGCATTGGGAAAGAGAGATGTATGGAAACTCATCCCTCTACCTCAACATCATACCCTGATCAAATGTAGATGGGTCTATGCTGTAAAATTTGAGGGTCACAAACACACACACCTCATAGCAAAAGGTTTCTCTCAAGAATATGGAGTTGACTTTGAGGATGTCTTCTCTCCAGTAGCAAGATTTGAGTCAGTATGAATCATCTTATCCCTGGCTGCCCAATATGATTGGGACATAGAGGTGCTGGACATCAAAACTGCCTTCCTGTATGGAAAATTGGATGAGGAAATATACATGGAACAGCCAGAAGGCTTCATGCAAAAGGGAAAAGAACACATGGTCTACAGACTGCTACATGCATTGTATGGACTTAAACAAGCCACACTTGCTTGGAATATTGAGCTTGATAAATCCCTCAAGGCACTTGGCTTTATCTGCATCTGCTCTGATGCTGGAGTCTATATATACAAACAAAAGAACAAAGGAGAGAGATTAATCATTATCCTCCTCATTTACATGGATGACATACTTTTCACTGGCAACAACAGAAAACTCTTACAGGAAGTGAAAAGAAAATTCATGAAGGTCTGGGAATGTAGAGACCTTGGTCAAGCCAATGAATACCTTGGAATGCAAATCCAAAGAGATCATTGATCAGGTCTTTTGATCGTTGATCAGGTCATGTATTTGGACAAGATTCTCAAGAGATTCGATATGCAGGTGTGCAACCCCCCACACACACCCTTACCTGCATCCTATGAACCTGTTAAATCAACTGGAGAGTCTAATCCCAAGTTGAGGTCAAAATATCAGTCTGTCATAGGATCCCTGCTATACTTGATGCTGGGAAGAAGGCCAGACATTGCTTTTGCCATCATCAAGATGTCACAGTTTTTGGCCAATCCCACTCTGGATCATTTAAATCATTTGATGCACATCTTCCAATACCTCTAAGCAACATGAAACAAGGGTATTGCTTATTGCCAAAAGGCAGAGTTGAAGATAGATGCATACTCTGATGCAGACTGGGCCTCTGACAAAAATGACTGCAAGTCCACCACTGGCATGGTCATACTAGCAAATGGTTCACCTATCACTTGGTTATCATGCAAACAGAAAACTGTGACACTATTAGCCACTGAAGCTGAGTACATGTCTATTTCAGATGTGTCACAACAAGTTGTTTGGATCCACTCCATGCTTACAGAGTTGGGTTTCAATCCAAAACCTATCACACTATATGGAGATAACATGGGATCTATATTCCTTGCACAAAACCCAGTGCAAGAGAAAAGAACAAAACACATAGACATCCATTATCATTTCATCTGAGAATGTGTTGAGCAAAGAAAAGTTTTGGAACTGCACCATATTGGCACAGACAAACAACTCACAGATATCTTTACCAAGAACCTCACTAGAGTCAAGTTCACAGGTTTTGCAGAATTCCTTGTGCAAGATTTGGCACATACCAAATCAGGAGGAGTGTTGAACAAATAGGTGAAAGCCCCTGATGACATAATCAGATGCTCACCATTTGTCATAGATGGAGATTTGTCATGTGCACAAGCACATGATGTCACAGACATGTGATATGGCTTAGGAATACTAGAGTAGCTGGTTAACCAGTCAAGGCCTAGAACCATGGATCTAGGACTGACCATTATGCAATAGGATGAGTCATGAGAAGACACATGACTGCAAATGACTCACTCCTTATCTTCTTATCTCTTTATCTCTTTATCTTCTTATCTATATTTCCAATAGTAAGAAGACTCTTATCTTTGATATGCTTATATGGCAATGGCACACTTACCATATGTAGCTCAACCCACAAGTTGAAGCATTTATGCACAGACCAGTTCCTTTATAGGACAGGTTGCCCTTACCTATATAAACCCCATGGTTTATGGCTGTACTGTAGAATAGTCTTCATGTCTATCTCTATATCAGCATTCATCCTCTTGAGCCTACAAAGCTCTCATCAAGCCTCAATGTATCTTCAGAAATTGACAAGTAAACAACTAGGTAAGTTTACTAGTGTCAACCTAGTGAACTTCCACTGCATTAGAAGTAGCTTGGACCCCATAGCCTTGGTCTGTGCACTCCTCCACACTATTACTTCTCCAGAGTAAGGACCATAGACACTTACATATGTGTATGTTCATATGGGGAGATCTTCTGTTTTGACAGAGAACTTGTCAAGGATGAAAGGCTAGTAGTAGATTGAGAAGTTTGCTACCATATTGTTACATAAAGTAAGGTATATATAGTTCTCAGACATGGTCTGTGCACATATACACAAGTTTTCTCCAACTGGTGAGTTGAGCCACATATAGTAAGTATGACCTGCCATATAAAGTGATCTCAGGTGCCATACTGAGTAATCATAGAACATGAAAGAATATGAAGGAAACTCATGCATCATAATGATGTCATAGACAGATCTTTCCATATAAGTGCATACTGCATAGAAGGTGCATCAGCAAATCTCTTACTTCAGAACAGTGCTTACAGCCACTACCATAATAGTACAGTATCTTATAGCATGTTACAGCATACACTGCAGCAGAGCCCCAGTCCTACATGAGTATATCACATCAACAAGCCCACAGTCATCACAGTTACCCAGTAGCACAGTGCATGCCCAGTTCTCACAGTGCACATCCAGTTCTCACAGTGAAGTTTTGCAACTGATATGGTCTAGATCTCAGAGATGATGATGAAACAACAGAACTAGCTAAAATGTAGTTACACCAAGAGCACTACAAAATACCAAGATGTGGAGAGGACATGGTGGATCACAGAATGTGCTACATCATGTATGCTAGGGCTCAAGCAAGACTTGTCCATCTGTATATTATAGCCCTCTAAGTCATGTCTGTTGCAATTTTGGGACCATGTACCAGTAGTATCAATGCTAGAGCTGGATGTATGGCAATGCTTGTTTGAAATGTCACAAAGAGAGCTCCCACTGTTCTGGATGATATTTCAAACATGCCCAAGATCAAACTTGGCATACTCCAGCCTCCTCTCTGCTTTGCAAGCTTAACATTTGTAAAGACTCCCAAGTATGATAGTTTCCTCCAGCTTGGCCTCTGCCAGTGCCTGCTTGAGGCAGTGCACCTTAAATTGAACCCTTGCAATATTGAGGAGAAACTGTTCTTCATCATGCTTGAATTCTTCACACTTGACCTCTACCAGGTTATCAAAGCTGATTTGTGATGTCTTGCAGATCAGCACCTACAAATAAAACAGGATGAATCTTACCTTGTTTTGTTTGACCAACAGATCAGTCCTTGAGAGTCTGACAACTGAGAATTTCCAGGTGAAATACTTAGGTGGTGCCAGAGAGGTGTAGGATTGAAAGGGATACTAGATAAGGACTTGCACCTTTGGATGGCCCCAACAGCTGAGGGTGTTCCTTTTAGTGGACCTTGGATATGTTGTTTGAAATCTGTTCTAGGTTGGCTGATTGTGGATGACCCAATGGCCAGTAAGGAATGTGATGAACTGGTACAGGGAGTGCCAGGCAGAGAACACTGCATTGCAGGAGATATGCTAAGAGGTTGGCTGGCTGTGCAAGGTGGGTTTGGTGGAAGTGAGGTACCAATGGGGTGCAGCTCTGATTCTGATTGCTGGGCAGATACCACACCAGGAGTTTCAGTCTGGTTGAGCAGCATGAGAGAACATATAAGGAAGAAGGGTAAACTGGGGAGTTTTTGTTGACATGAATAATTAGCAATCACTTTGTGTTTGTACTAATGTGATAACACAGCCAAGCACCTGCATGCAGACACACAATATGTCAAGCTGAGTCCTCATGACTTTCTCTTCTCTCTCACCATTGACTGATGTTAACCTGTCCCAAGTGTCTCAAAGTCTTTGACACTGTGAAGGGTGTCACACTCCACCAAGCACAACCCTGATCTGCCTGCAATGTCAATGATTACTGGCATAGAGAAGTGGTCTCAGTGACTTCTACAAGTCAGGCTGAACTCATGGTCACAAGTCATTCTTGCTCTGCTTCCCACCCACCATCCCCTGATTTCCTGCCCATACTGGAGATCAACCCAGATTACATCAGGCCAGACACAGACCCCAATGGTGGAAAACACAGATCCCCTTCTCCTGCCCAGCCCTCCTTTGCAGAGTCCTTGCTATTGCCAGCTTCAGACAATGTGGGAAGGGTAGCAGTACATTTCACTGGTGCTGGTTTGGTTTATAATACTGGAGCAACATTTATCAATCATTTTGATGCTGAGCCATATTCTGCCTATCAGTGAATCAATGTATTCTACCCTTTTTCTGACCTTGATGAGTGAAAGATGGCCAACTACTTGCTAACATCCAAGCTCAGTATGAGCACACTTGACAAGTTCCTATCCCTGGAAGCAGTAAGTAATGTATCATCAGTTGATAGTATACTAATTGGAGTTATCTACTTAGACAAAGAAGATGTCACTGTCATTTTTGACTGCAAAAGAGCTCCATGCATGGGCTGGACTTCTTCCATTGGGTTCATGATGGAACTTCAGGATTGTCCCCACTACACATCCCATTAAGCAGCCAGTTCATTTATACTTCTGTGATGCTCTTGATTGCATGGAGTTGCTCTTTAATCATTCATTCTTTGCAGGGAAGATGAACTACATGCCATTTCATTTATTCACCATAGCAGAACATGTTGTAAGGGTTTTCACTGAGTGGATGAGTAGCAATGGTGCTTGGGACAAGCAGGTAAGGATCCATGTTTTTATTACAGTGATATGACCATTTCACAAGTCACAAATACCTGAGGGCCCTACACTTTGTGGGGTGATCTTTTCCTCAGACAAGACAAACATCATGAACAGGTGTGGAGGGAGAGTTGCACACCCCTTACTCATCAGTCTTGCCAATATTTTTTTGCCAATCCCTCAATTCATTCACCCTGTTGCAAGGATGTGGTCCATGCTTGAAGCATGATTAATTCACTCCTGCCTTGATATAACTCTCAAACCTCTCAAGCAGGCAGCATGCATCAGTCAGATGATCTCAGATCCTGTCAGAAACCTCTGATATTGCTTCACTCCATTGGTATCCTACATTGTCAACACACCTGAGGCATGCATGTTGATGTGTGTGTGTGGTAATACATCCCCCATTACCACTGCAATGTATAAGGAGTTTGGGGATCCATATTGTCACCTGCCTTGCACCACTGCACTCACTCTATCCCAGCTTGCTTCAATTCAATGCAATCCCCAAGAAGTTGATCAGTACTTTGCAGCATGTGAGCCATTTTGACTCAATGGCATGTCACTCCCCTTCTGGCATGACTGGCTTCTCTCAGATCTGTCTGAATTCTTCACCCCTGAAGCCTTACACTATTGACATCAACAATTCTGGGACCATGATGTATGCTGGTGCATCCAGGCTCTCAGATCTGCTGAGCTTGATTTCTGATTCTCAATCATCTTGCCTATTACAGGCTTTCCTCATTTTAGCAATGGAATTATGAAACTGAAGCAGGTGGGTGGACAGACACAAAGAGATATCCAGTGATACACCATTGCTGTTATCACTGGTGCTGCTTCTGCCAATGTTGTCATTGTGCTCTGTGCTCTCATGGAGTTCTGGTACTTCTCACAAGCCCCAACCATTACTTCAATTATATGTGACAAGATCAAATGTGCACTACAAGAGTTTTGTGACCATAAACATGCAATAATTGAAGGTGGTCTTTGCCATGGCCAGCAGACCAACACTATCCTTGAGCACTGGCATATTCCAAAGCTTGAGTTGATGCAGAGTGTTGCTCCCAGCATCAAGCACATTGGTTCCCTCCTCCAGTGGTCAGCAGATACCACAGAGCATGCTCATATCAAAGTTGTTAAGGATCCTGCTTCTGCCACAAACAATCACAACTATGAGTCTCAGATCTGCCAGTACCTGGATCATCTTGAGAAGTGCTGATGTTTCAATACTGTGGTCTCACTTCATAAATTTGCCCATCCAGTCCCTCAGCAAACAATTGAGTTAGGGCTTCATAATGATTCTGATGCAGAGAGCACTCAGTGTTAAGGCCTTGAAGCATTGAGTCTTCAAAGGCTGAAAGTGTTCCTTCAGAACCAGTGCTCAAACTCTAACCCTAACCCTATGGCACCTGGCACTAATTGCAGATTCAAGGGATAGATGTTCCTCTTGCAGCAGAACTCTTGGTCCAGAGCCAAGGTTTCTTGTTTGCTGGTCCTCAGTGGGTATGAAGCTAGCAAGCTTGGGTGAATTGCAAAGAAGATGAAAGATGGGGAATAATCCCATCTTTGCCTATGTTATATACTAAGTACAAGACTGCATGGGCAGACCCTGGCTGCACTAATAGTACACATAGTATGAGTATAAGTGCTGTGGCTGCAGTGCACAGTCCACTGTCAGCTGTGTCCATCAATGAGTCAAGAAATTGTAAGTATGAATCAACATGACATGACTAGGTCATGTGCCATGCATATAGGGGCTCTCACCAGAAATTTGATGAAGGGTGAGAGCCTGTGTAAGTAATACAATGGTAATCATAAAGGAAAACTGAAAGAGAAACATATGAAATATGCACATGGGTAATCAGATGTCCATGAAGTGTCTGTTGAATAATAAATGAGAAGTGTAGTCAAAGAGAAATGTTACTGGTGTATTGTAACACTCAGGAAGACATTGTGGATAGTCCTGCAGCTGTCTTGGATGAGATATGGACTGCACAATGGGGCAGGACCAACTTCTTCAGTGTTGCTACTTGACTTGCTGCAGATCCAAACCCTACTCTTCCATTCCTTACATTTATAGCTGGCTTGACTGTGATTCACCTTAATTCTAGCCCTTCACTTCACCATATTCCCATTTACTGTGTGGCTCAAATCTTCAATCATCCTGATCTTTGTGGAGCACTTGGTGACTATCTCAACCATGAGGGTTCATTAATGCAGAACTTCCATTCCTTTGGAGGCTAGAGAAAGTGCCTGCCAGATGTGCACCTTCCATTCAAAGATCTTCATGTGTGGTTTTGAGTTTGCCTCCAGCAAAAGTCTTACCATGATCCATCCAGTGTTTTGACAACTTTTTCTGTTCACACACACCCACCCAACAATAAATGGAAGTATGGACATTATGATACAGCTATATTGAATGTAGATCAAGAGGCAGAGTGGCCATTGAGTGGTTTGCAGGGTATGTTTCACCTATTGCACCTTGAATTCTTATCCATCTCTCACAGGTCATGCTGTTATCCATGTTCATCTCATCGTGCATTCCATCTCCCCCAGGGGAACAGTCAACCCATTCACAAACTGTTTCCTGATGTATGCTCAGTGGTTCAACATTGTCCCTCAAGCTAATGGCTCAGTGGTTGAGCATACCACTGGCTTGCACCTCCTGAAGAGAGCCACATGCACATCAGGATCTGTGCTTGGAGAAGTATTTCCATTGGATCAAGTCAGATCATATGCTCATATTGTTCCTCACTTTGACCATACTGCAGATAACTGGTTCACCACTAGTAATAGTATTCATTTTTTGCAGTCATTCTTCTTAAACAAGTATTTCAACAAAGATTTCTTTTATACCATCTCTTGATTGTCATAGTAGGGTGTACTTAGTATATGATTGTTGATCAGTTTATGAAATATATACACATTCTGAATGATGCAAAACAGAATGATAGGTATACTATAATGTAGCAGAAGTGCCATTCATCCTGTCTTCACTGCAGATGAAATGGATAAAGTCACCTAGTGAGTTGTACACTGTTCCATCATAGTGGACCATGATGTCCTCAAGAGCCTTGACCAGCCTGTGCTAGATGTACCCTGTCTCAGCAGTCTTGGCAACCATAGCATGGAAGAAGTACTCTTGAGGCATCAACCCTTGCAAATATGAATTCTCCATGAAGCCCCTTGCTTCAGGACTGAAATCATCCTTGTTGAAATGTGGTAGCATGTGATGATGGAATCCAAATAGAATATGTTTACCCTCTACACTCTGCTATCAGATGCACACTGACATCTGGGAGATGTTGATGTATGAGCCTTACAGCTGGCAGTCACCATCTGCTTGATGTTATTGTCCACTTTGAGGTTCTTCTGTGTGTATTGTTCAGAGTCATCTCAGGCATGGTTCAACTCATGCTTGCCCATACTTGAATGAGGGGGGGGTGGTCAAAAGACTCTCAAGTTGTCATGCCAGGTATAGCCTTAAGCTGATCATGGTAGACATCCTGGATAACTTTGTGAGCCTTCTGCTTCTTCTGTCATGACCATGTCCAGCTGACAGTCATCAAGTCTGGACAATAGATCCTGTCCCTGGCTGCTATGTCATATCTCCAGACACTCTGTCACATCCCTGGTCTACTTGACCTTAAGGGTACTCTACTGCATGTGGCAGTGCATGACATCAGTGCACTTCTGTCACCACACACAGTATCCAGCCATTGTATGGTTTCTTATCCTGGACTAGACTTTGTCATCCTTATTCTTGAACTTTCATTTGTCTTATTCATCCCTTAGTAACTTCTTACTGTACTTCTTAGCCTGGTTTACCAGACTGCACTTTGCTGTGCTTACTTGTAGTATAAAAGCTGTAGATACTTTGTCTGGTAGACTTCAGTCTGAAATCAAATTAGTCTCTTCTCCTAATCTTACCCCTGGACTGGGACCCATGCAAGGAGGCAATGCTCCATCTCTGAGTTGTTGAACTCAAGCAGTCCTAATCTGTTTCTTGACTACACTACCTATGCTATCTGACCAGACTTGCACCTGGAAATCTCCAGAGAAGACCCAGACTTGACAGTATTTCAGACTCACTCTTGTGTAGATTCACTAACTCATCTTTTCTAAAACACCCCAACTCTACCTCATCATGACAATGACAACTTGCCTTCACTCCCACACCACTGAGGCAGCTGCACTCATGTCAGCATCTGCCTTTGCATCCAGCTCAGCAACTGAGCTTCACAGACAAGCTGCAATTAATGCTGTAATCAATACTAGATGCACTGCAGCAGCAGCAAACACCTTTAGAAGCTTCACCAGTAGAAGTGCAGCTTCTTATGCACCAATCACCCCACCAAACCATCTTCCCAGAGGTCTCAGCCTCCAACCCACCCTCACCATCAGAATACCCCTGACAATGATCCCAGAGATGATCCTGGAGATAACACAGGGAATTACAATGACAATGAAGAGAATGACCCATTTGTCAATGCTCAAGAGGGCAATGAAGAATTGGATCCCAGACTGGTTGTCTTCAGCAACCTGGCATTTGCCATCAAGAACCTTGCTAGGGTTTCAAATTGAAATGAATCTTCATCCTCTAGGGAAAAGGTCAGGGAACCCAATACATTTGATGGTACCAAACCTAAGGAACTCCAGACTTTTCTGGTCCAATGTGAGCTTAACTTCCAGGACCAGCCTCACACCTTTCTTGCAGACCACACCAAGGTTACTTATGTGCAGTCTTTCCTAAAGGGCATGGCCCTTGAATGGTTTGAACTGGACTTACTCACAGAAGACAATGCCAATGACTGGCCATTATGGATGGACTCTTGGAAAGAGTTCATCATTGAGCTCCAAACAACCTTCAGCCCCCATGACCCAATCACTGACACTGAGAGTCAGCTTGATCACCTCCAAATGAAGGAGACCCAACAAATTAACAAGTATGTGGTCAAGTTTAACAGGATTGCATCCCAAGTACACAACTATGGTGATGGTGCTCTGTGCCATCATTTCTACTCTGGACTGCCAGACTGGATTAAGGATGAAATATGTCAAATTGGCAAACCCTGGGTGCTGGGTGACCCTCATCATCTAGCCCAAGAAATCAATGCTTGCTATTTGGAGTGCAAAGAGGAGACTCAGCACACTAACAGGACCCAATTGTCCTCAAGCACAAATAACAATAAGTCCTCAAACTCAGGGGACACTAAGTCTAACAAGACTGGCCAAGACAAGGCCAAGCCCAACAACCCCAGCTCTAATCAACCTATGTCCAAATTGTCCAATGCAAACAAGACCAGTACACCTAAGCCAGACTTGAATAATAAGCTAGGCAAGGATGGTAAACTAACCATGGAAGAGTGCAAGTAACACTGCAAAAACAAACTCTGTATGTTCTGTGGTGATGATGGCCACTTTGCTGAGAATTGCCCCAAGAAAGCAGCTAAGGTGAAAGCCTGGGCTGCTACTACCTCAGCAACTCCTTGTGAGTCCTGCTCTTCCAAGCTGGACTTAACCTTGGGTGACTCCACTGAGGCAAAAAAATAGAGAGCAGCTCTCAGACCTCTGCACAGACTGAGAGCTGTGTTGACTCTGGCTGTGCCCCCCTAGAGGCTCACCTCAATGTGTCTGCTCTTTCTAATCCCAACCCCCTGACCCCCCACATATCACTTGTTTCCTACAACATACCTCAACTTCATGCACTTGTGGACTCTAGGTCCACCCACTGCTTCATAGATCACAAGTTTGCATCTGAACACCCTTTTCCCTCTTATCCTGTCTCCCCTATCTCACTCTGGCTTTTTGACAGTACATCAAACTTTGTAATAACCCATGCTATGGATTTGCTGATCCTATTCCCAGACTCAGGTGAAGTCACTCCTGTAACCTTGTACCTTGGTCTGTTGGATTCTGAATGTAGAATTGTCCTTGGACATGACTGGCTCACCCACTTCAATCTGTTGATTGACTGGGTATTGGGCAGTCTCAAGTTCTGGACATCTGCACAAAGAATGCCAACCCCACTGTCAACACCTCTGGCCTCTCCTGGCCATCCCAATCTCAGCCTCATGCCATCTGTGCCCTCTGATGACTCACCAGTCCACACCCCCCTGAAGGCTCCCCCTATTGCCCTAATTAATGCTGCTGTGTATGTACATGCATGTAAATTAGAGGGTTCTCTACAGTTCCAACTTCAGCTGCACCCTGAAGACTCAGCAAAAGCCTGGTCTGCCTCTGCTATTACTCCTCTGGACTTATCTGAGGTCCCCCAGGAGTACCACAACTTTGCTGATGTCTTCAGCAAAGCAAAGACCTCTATGCTCTCTCCTCATTGAGAGCATGACTTGAAGATCAAGCTAGAAGAAGGAGCTACCCCACCACTGGGAACCATCTACTCTCTGTCCCTGGTCAAGCTTGAAGCTCTCTGGACTTTTATTGACAAAAATCTTAGCACTGGTTTTATCCACCCCACTGCTTCCTCTCATGCTGCCCCTGTCCTCTTTGTAAAGAAGAAGGATGGATCACTCTGGCTGTTGACACAATAACTATTCATGTCTACAGGTCATATTCTATTGACTATATTTTTCAGTCACATAATTATTGTCAACTTATCATTCATGTGACTGGTTACTACAGATATCTGGATATCACATGGTACTGTACATTTGGTACTCTTCTTTGATGTTCTACAACATTCTATCTCCATATAGATAGTTACTCCTTCCTTAAGTAGTAGTTGTAGTTACAATGCTCTGGAGTTACTCTGTGCACACAGACCAAGTACAGCATGTATATATACTGTACTCTGAGGGCTCATGTTCCTCAGTTCAAATCTTATAGTCCCTCATCTCTACTAAGCTGTCCAGTGCCTAGCACCAGATAGCTTCATTAGCAACATACTTGCACTTCCATAACTCAAGCACAAACCTCCAGGTAAGCACAGAGTTGCTGCACTACTTTCTACCCCTTGTTTGTTACCAGCTTTGTGTTGATTATCAAGGTCTCAACAAACTCACCAAGAAGGACTGATACCCACTACTACTCATCTCTGACCTTTTAGATTTCTCTAGTCATGCTAAGGTCTATACAAAAATTGATCTCCAGCACACCTACCATCTTGTCCAGATTGCCCCTGGTGATGAGTGGAAAACTGCTTTTAGAATGTGCTATGGATCTTATGAGTGGTTAGTAATGCCCTCCAGCCTCACCAATGCCCCTGCAGCTTTCCAGCATTTCATTAATACTATCTTTGCTGATATGCTGGATGTCTGTGTTGTCACCTACCTAGATGACATTCTGATCTACTCCAGAGACAAAGAGTCTCACAAGCAGCATGTCCAGGAGTTCCTTTGTTGTCTCCAGCAGCATAGTCTATTTGCCAAGTCAGAGAAGTGTGAGTTCCACTCAGACTTGGTGGAATACCTTGGGTATTGCCTCTCCCCAGAAGGTTTAATGATGTACCTGGACAAGATTCAAACAATTGTTGACTGGCCTGAACCTCACAAGGTGAAGGATATCCAGTCTTTCCTGGGCTTCATCAACTTCTACCACTGTTTTATATTCAATTACTCTGACATTGTGGTGCCTCTCACCTGGTTGACACAAAAAGGTGCTCCTTGGAACTTTTCCAAGGAGTGCCTTTGATCCTTCAATAACCTCAAGCAGGTCTTCACCACTGCTCCTGTCCTTGCACACTTTACTCTGGGACCCCCTATCATGGTCAAGACCAATGCCTCTGATTATGCCATCACCAGTATACTCTCTATTACCTGTGATGATGGTCAGATCCACCCTGTGGCATTCTACTCTTGCACCCTCACAGCCCTGGAGTTAAATTATGACACCCATGATAAGGAATTGCTTGCTATCTTTGAAGCATTCTGGACATGGAATCACTACCTGGAAGGCTCTGCCACTCTGGGTTGATGTTGTCACTGACCACAAAAATCTGGAATATTTCTCTACATCTAAAGTTTTGACTAGGTGACAAGCCTGCTGGTCAGAATTTCTGTCTCAATTCAACATGATCATTCATTTCTGCCCTGGGAAACTTGGCACCAAGCCAGATGCACTCACTAGACACTAGGATGTCTACCCCAAAGAGGGGGATAGTGGCTACACCTGGGTTAACCCTCAGAATCTCAGGCCAGTGTTCACCCAAGAACAACTCTCTGCCTCGCTTTGTGCTACATACCTTGAGCTCCCAGTCCTTTGTGCAGTCAAGATCGTGAATGTTGAGAAACTCCATAATGACATCTTTTCTGCCCTCCCATCTGACCCCATAGCTCAAGTCCAGCTTGCTAATACATCTGATCCCAGATGGTCAGTAGATGAGTCCAGATTACTACTCTTAGATGGTCAGATCTATGTACTGGACTCAGATGACCTGCACCTCTGGGTACTACACTGTAAGCATGACCACCCTCTCTCTGGGCACTTTGGACAAAACTGGACTCTTGAGTTAATATGTTGTGAATACACCTGGCCAGGCCTCAGGATGTTCATCAAGAACTATGTCCAGTCATGTACAGCCTGTGCCCAGTCTAAGACACTGCACCACTGGCCCTATGGGTTGCTCAAGCAGCTTCCCATCCCAGAGAAGCCTTGGAATTCCATATCCATGGATTTCATAGAGCAACTCCCCTCCTCATCAAGCTTCACAGCCATTCTGGTTGTGGTTGACAGACTTTCAAAGCAAGCCATCTTCATCCCTACTCATGATACCATCACAGCCCCTGAACTTGCAAAGCTCTTCCTGCTTCATGTGTTCTCCAAGCACAGTGTTCTGGCCCATGTCACTTCAGACCAAGGTTTAGAGTTCATGTCACACTCCTTCCAGTCTCTCAGTAAGGTGTTAGATATGCATCTCCACTTCACCTCTGGGTATCACCCAGAAGGGGATGGACAAACTGAGTGATCCAACCAGATGCTTGAACAATACCTCTGGATCTACTGTAACTACCAACAGGATAACTGGGCTGAGCTTCTGCCACTAGCAGAGTTTGCTTATAACAATGCACCTAGTGCTACTACCAGAGTATCACCATTCTATGCTAATAAGGGCTATCATCCCAACCTCATGGTATTCCCTGAACATGACCTCACCTCTGCCCAGGCTTGCAATTATGCAGTTGACTTAGAATCTCTGCACCAATACCTCCATGAAGAAATGACTAACACCCAACAATGATATCAAGGTCCAGCTGATGCCAAAAGATCCCTGGCTCCAGACTTCAAGGTTGGCAATAATGTCTTTGTCAAAGCCAAGTACTTCAGGTCAACCTGTCCTTCCAAAAAGCTCTCTGAGAAGAACCTTGGTCCCTACCCTATTGTAGCCCAACTTGGTTCCCACTTGTTTACCATTCAACTATCAGACTCAATGCATGCTGTTCACCTGGTCTTCCATGTCTCATAGCTTGAACTGGCCACACCCAATGTCATACCCAACCAGACTCAGCCACCACCACCACCAATTGAAGTGGAAGATGACTTAAAGTTTGAGATTGCAGAGATCCTTGACTCTAAGATTGACCAGAGATGACAAACCTACAAGCTACTCTACCTAGTATGCTGGGCTGGTTACAAAGGGACTGACAAAGAGACATCATGGCTCTTAGCCACCAAAGTAGGCAATGCATCAGAATTATTAGATGAATATCATGCCTGATACCCAACCAAGCTGGGCTCACTTAGTTCTGTATAACCAGTCCCCAGTAATCCTTATGCTTTCCTATATCTTGTCTTGTCTAGTCCCTTATTTCATGAAACAATTCTCTATTTAAAAGTTCTTGGCCAGACTTCCCTACATGGACTTCCCCTTTCCCTTGCTGGCTTTCTGGCTCTCCTCCTGCTCTGCCCTCAGCCTGGCCAACTCTAGCTCAACCTCATCTGCATCAACCTCTTTGTTGTCAGTTGACTCCTCTGTGCTAGACGGTTCCAGTGCCAGGAAGTACAAGCATTTGTCCACAAATGTCTCCAAGGCTCTTGCAGCCTTGTAAGATGCCTGGGCTGACTCCTTGTGCACCCAGGTAGCCTCCCTCAGCCAGGCTGCCATCCCCTCCACTGTGACAATCAGTTGTTCTATTTGTCCCTCCAGGGGACCACTCCTGGCCTTCTTCCCATTGGCCTTCCTTGCCACAGTCTCCTCAACCTTGTCATTGTCATCCTCTACTTGCACCCTTGTTTTATGCACTCTCTTCTTCTTTTCACCCCCTCTGGGTGACAACATCACAGCTTTCCCCTTGCCCTTGCCAGATCTGGCCTCAGACACCTCCACCTCTGGCCACTCACACTTTTCCTTCATATTTGTGCACTGCATGCACACTGTCCTCCTCTTGTTCCCATCTGCAATCACCTTGCACACTGTGTTTGCCTTAGCACAGCATAGACATCTAAGGAAAAGGGGTCAGCACACCTGTGGGAAACATCACCAGACTTACTGGGCACCCATGTCCCAGGCCATGCTAGACCCTGCCTCAACCTCCTCCCTCTGCCTCTTCTTGTTGGCCTCTATGGCCTTTGCCCTCTCCTCCTCAACCTTCTTTTGTGCCTCTTTATGCACCCTCTGCTCCTCCTTGCACCTCTTCCTCTTCTTCTCAACTTTGCAATGGCAATGCTCCTTGGCCTTGACAGCTGCAACCTCATTGCTGTCTTCTATGTCTGACTCAAGGTCAGGCATCTTGGCTTGTCTCCAGTTGACACTGGGCACAGGAGCATTGGCATGGAGAGTAGTTGACTTGGAAGCAGGGGCAGACATGCTAAGCAAAGAAAGAAATGTTGGGACTGACTCTGAAAACTGAGCCTGCCTTTTCAGGTTTTGAGATTCACAGTTAGACAATGCATTCAAACTCAGCATTGTCCTCAGTGCAGCCTCATGGGTTCAGCCCCTAAGAGGGGGATACTGTCATGACCATGTCTGGCTGACAGTCATCAAGTCTGGATGATAGATCCTGTCCCTGGCTGCTATGTCATATCTCTGGACAGTTTGTCACATCTCCAGTCTACTTGATCTTAAGGGTACTCTACTGTGCATGGCAGTGCATGACATTGGTGCACTTCTCTCACCATGCACAGTATCTGGCCATTGTACAGTTCCTTATCCCAGACTAGACTTTGTCATCTTTATTCTTGAACTTTCATTTGTCTTATTCATCCCTTAGTAATTTCTTACTGTACTTCTTAGCCCAGTTTACTGGACTGCACTTTGCTGTGCTTACTTGTAGTATAAAAGCCATAGGTACTTTGTCCAGTAGACTTCAGTCTGAAATCAAATTAGTCTCTTCTCCTAATCTTACCCCTGGACTGGGACCCACATAAGGAGGCAACACTCTATCTCCAAGTCATTGAACTCAAGCAGTCCTAATCTGTTCCTTGACTACACTACCTATGCTATCTGACCAGACTTGCACCTGGAAATCTCCAGAGAAGACCCAGACTTGACATCTTCTCTGTGATCTTCTCCATGATGAAGCTCATCACTTTAGGGCCTGTAATTATATCACTGATTCCAATGCTGAGGCCATTGAAAATTAGCCAGTAGTTGACTACCATTTGGATGCCTGTGAACACCTGACAGGTGGCTTCTAGGCTGTTTTTGCAGAGTACAACACAGACAAGATTGCCCTGCATTGCACCAACCATTTTCTTATCCATGGTGCCAAATAGAATCTCCCCATTATCAATCATCATTCTGTCATTGAAGACAGGGTTTGACAATTTAGGATCAGGAGCACAGTGGATGTTGATGCTGTGAGGGGTGACCATACTTGCCAATCCAGAGCAGTTTAGGCTTGATGATGGCAGGTGTAGGTACATGGCTGTCTCAGTCTGGGGTCCAGAGAATAATATTTTGGACTTGTGTCCAGTCAAGGAATGTGTCTTGGAGTGTGAGTTTGTGGATGCTGCAGAGTGTGTCTTGGATGATGCCCATGACTGGCTTGTTTGCCTGGGGTGAGATGATCTGATCCAAGTTAGATGTGGACTGCAAACAGGAGATGTGGTAATGAGCCTGGAGAGGTACTCATGTGGTTTGGAATAGGTCTCCTCAGATGGGAGTATACTCCACATATCTCATCATGATCAACATGCTGTGTACTTGCCACAAGGTTTGAGGAGACTTACTACATGTTCATTTCATCACCATCAAAATCAGCATTGTACAGAGGGGTGATGCTAGGACAGGATGATTGTAAGTGCTCACTTGCTCACATTTTCTGAAGCCTTAATGATGTCACCTAGTCTATATGTCAAATCATCCTTGCTCTGCATGGTGCCTCCATCAACTATGATACTTGGGTGCATGGGTGGAGGTGGCACAGACAGCACCATGATTATCATCCATTCTAAATGTGTGTATTTTTCTGAGAGACTGAGAAGGTGGAGATCTGAGTCAGAAATTTTCTTGAATGTGGTGTATAATTCTGAGGGTGTGAAGAGGTGTTTGTCTGGTTGTAATGATTTGACATTCTACAAGTGTATTGATCAGTGCTGGTTTGATGAATAGTGCACATGGGCCATGCACCTCATTGTCATCCTGGGAGCACATGTACTAGACAAAGAGTTTGAGACCTTCTTTTTAAATGAGAGGTGACTATGAGGAATGTGAATTTGCAGACACCATAGATGTCTTGGACATGCCTGTGGGCTCATTTTTGAGAAAGATGTCCTAGTCAATGCATTTAAAATGCTGGGTTAGAACACAGAGATGTGGTGACAAACCTGGAGGGGTACCTATGTGATTTGTGATAGCTCCACACAAATCTCCTCAGAGCACTTGGGGTGCTTGCAAAATTGTTTCACAGCAAGCCTTATGTCAGTTGCTGAGGATGGTAATACAACTAGGAGACATGATGCACAGATATGTGGGTATGTGGCCATCCCAGTCTGGAATCTGGAGAAGGAGGTGACCTAGTATACATGGTTAGATGTCAAGTTAGAATCTGAAGGTAGGGTGACAAACCTGAAGTGGCAGCTATTGATTTGCAATAACCTTGTGCAGGTCTCCTCAGACTATTTGGGGTGCTTGCAAAATTGTTTCACAGCAAGCCTTATGTCAGTCACTGAGGATGCCAACACAAGCAGAACATATGATGCATAAATATAATGGTAGGCATGAACTTATGGATACCACAGAGATTGTCTTGAGTGATGATTATCAGTTGGTGTTAGGGGAACTGGACAAACAAAACAAGGTTTGTAACTCCTACACAGCATTGTCTGTCATGTAATATTGACTTACAGTGGCTCAAAAAACTGTCTGCATGTTTGCATCTTTCACATTAGTTATGACTAAATGCAATAACCTCTAACCCTAGCCCTAACCCATGAGTGTATGGAATGACATAATTACTCTTGGCTTTCTATTCATCCATGAATCAAGTGATTTGGATAGGAATTGATAGAGTAGCAGCCATTTGGAAATGACATGTCATGCAGACAGCTGTTTGAAAAGTTTTGATTATACATATATATTGACCCTGGCATGATGTGATATCATTACATACATCCATCAAGGGTTCTATTATGTTACCTTTATGTAATGAGTATGACCCAACATATATAAACCCCACCACCCTCTGCTCATTTTCTCATCATCACCATGAAATCCATTTGCACCTCTCAAAGACAAAATATTATCTCTCTTGCCTCTCTTGGCCTGTCTACTAGGAAGATTGCCTCACAGACTGGTCTAGGAAAGTGTACAGTATCCCAGGTTCTTCAGGAAATCCAACCAGAGAGATCTAGGCTTCATGGTGGTTGCCCTTCCAAGCTTTCCTCCATCAACAAAAGGGCCATTGTCCAGCAAATCCTTACTGGCAAGGTCAAAAATGCTGTTCAAGCCACTCATTTCATCAACTCTATTGTTGATAGTCCTGTTTCTTTTCAGACAGTGAGGAATACCCTCAAAGAACCCTCATTGAAGGCTGTGGTGAAAAAAAAAAGCCATTGCTTTCTACTGGTCACAAGAAGAAGAGGTTAGCCTTTGCTCTCAAGTATCAGCATTGGACTGTGGAGGACTGGAAGAGAGTTATATGGTCAGATAAGACCAAAATCAACAGGATTGGGTCAGATGGACAAGAGTATGTGTGGAAAAAGAAGGGTGAAGGGCTTATTTCCAGAGAGGTCAAAGGTACAGTCAAGTTTGGAGGGGGTTCACTCATGGTTTGGGGATGTATAGGGTGGAATGGTGTTGAGGTCTTGAGTGAGGTTGAGGGAAGGATGGATGCTGAACAGTATGTGGTCATTTTGGAGCAAGGGTTGCTTCAAAGCATAGAGGAATCTGGAATTCCAGAAGATGGCATTATCTTTTAACAAGATAATGACCCCAAGCATACCTCTAGAAAAGCCCAGAAATGGTTTGAAGAGAAGGATATCAAGCTTCTAGACTGGCCTGCACAATCTCCAGACCTCAACCCAATTGAACACACTTGAAATCACCTCAAAAAATCTCTCTCAGGTTATAAGAGTGCTCCTACAGGAGGTCATCAATTGTGGGAAAGGGTGGTAGTGGAATGGGGGAAGATTTCTGTAGAAAAGTGTCAAAAATGGATAGGAAGCATGCCTAGAAGGGTTGAAGCAGTTATCAAGGCCAAAGGAGCTCATACCAAGTACTAGATAGTTGGATTTTTGTAAAGTCAAAAAACTGTCCACATAACATGTCATTTTCAAATGGCTGCTATTCTATCAATTCTTATCCAAATCACTTGATTCCTGGACCAATAGAAAGCCAAGGGTAAGTATGCCATTCCATACACTCATGGGCTAGGGCTAGGGTTAGGGGTTATTGTGTTTAGTCATAACTAATGTAAAACATGCAAACATGCAGACAGTTTTTTGAGCCACTGTAGAGGTGAGGGACCCCCTCAGGATGCTGGTGGGTGTTCTTCCACATTCTCAGTTCATACAGGGTGTCCAGAGATGGGCAGAGGAACAAGGAGGGTGTGAAAGAGTCCATGTCAGATGGAGGAGTCTCCAGGGGCAATGATGAGTAGAGGTGGAGTTTTCATGTATGTAGTGTATTTGTATCATTGTGAATCAAGTAAATGTGGAGTGTTCAAGGTGTGTAATGATGTTTTTTGCTACTTTACTGGTGAGGTCCTGGCTTAAGCAGATAGTTAGTGTAAAAGTCTTGCACCAGTTTGGATGCATGCCCTAACTTTGTAGCTAGTAACCAGGATGTTTCTTCATCTCTTCCCTCATATCCAGCCCAACATACATACAAGGTAGAGGAATTGACAATGTTGTCTCCTTTGGTCAATCTTGAAGTCTAGTATTTGTTTGATTTTGTACTCTAAATCTTCTTTGATCTTGACCAGAGGTGAGGATGATTGTATACAATTTGGTATGGTGCTGGGTGGAGTAGATTTGAGTTGAGAAATGTGGAAGACAGGGTGGACAGAGTTCATAGTACCAGGCAAGCAGAACATAAAGGAGTGCATTCCAGGTCATGTCATGATGGTGAAGGGTCCTAGATTCTTGTGTGAAAGTTTCTTAGAAGGGCATGTCAACTGGAAGTACTTAGCTTTCACATAAACCTCATCTCCAACTCAGAAATCAGGTGGGAGGAGTGGTTTTGCATCTGCAGACCCTTGGTAATGCTTTTGGGTGAGAGCCACTTCAGGGTAGAGGAACTCATGGAGTGTTTGTAAGTTAGAGGTGTATTCCTGGGCTCAAGAGGGTGAGAGACCCAAGGCAGAGTCAATGGTAAGGTCAGAGTGGTAGCCTTTATTTGCAAAGAATGAGAAGACACTAGTAGTAGCACTGGGAGAGTTGTTGAATGTGGACTCAGTGAGTGGAAGGAGGTCCACCCAGTTATCCTGTTGGTAATTATAGTCAATGTGGAGGTACTTCTCAAGAGTCTGGTTGGTCTGCTCAGTTTGGCCATCTTCTTCTAAGTGATAACCAGAGGTGAAGTGGAGGGTCATGGTGAGGGCTTTGTCAAGTGACTTAAAGAAATAAGACACAAACTCCAAACCTCTATCAGAGGGAACATGGGAACTCCATGCTTAGCAAACACATGTGCAATGAAGAGCTTAGTGAGCTCAGGGGAGGAGATGATGTCCTGAGTGGGAATAAAGATTTCTTGCTTGGAGAAATGGTTCACAATGACCAGGATAGAGGTATATTCATCAGAGGATGGTAAGTGTTCAGTCCATGGAAATGGAGTGCCATGGTCAAACAGGGATTGGGAGTTGCTGGAAGAGTCCATAAGGATGATGCCTCAGAGTCTTAACAAAGGTGCAAAGGCAAGGTCAAGTGTATTCTTGTTGGACCAATTCTTATGTTCTATTTTGGCCAAAGTGGCCAGTGAGGGGGTGATCATGTTTGTAGCAGAGGGTCCTCAAGTAGAGGTCATTGACATCTGATACATACATTCTGTTATCAAGGTAGAGGAATCTCTCTTGGTTTACAGACCACTGAGGGTTGGATGGAGTGGGCATGTGGCCTTGGGTCACAAGATTGGTGGGTGAGGAAGTGAGAATGAATAGCAGTGCAGATAGCTGAAGCCAATTGAACAGTTGCTCTAAGGGACACAGTGAGCTGCTCTTGAGTAAACATAGGGCAGAGGTTGTGAGGGTTGACATGAGCATAGTCCCTATCCTCCTCTTTAGAATAGACATCCCATCATCTAGTGAGAGTGTCATGACTGTGATGTTCCAGAAGCCTAGATGTGGTCTCAGGTCATTCAACTCTTTTCCAAATTATATAGAATGTTTTCAAATTGTTTAGAATATCTCTGAATATGTTTTTTTTCATTTCCAAATCAGTTTTACATTGTTTACTGAACATGCCCCTAGATCTTGTTATCACTAATTCAAGACATATTGCCACCAGAGGAGTACTAGACTCCTTTAGGTTAATCTTCATCTTGGACACTTGGTTATAGTTTCTCCTATACCTTAGTCATACTCTTAGTCATTGTCTTAGTTATCTTTGCTGCACATTCAGTTTTCTGAATGTTCTGACTACATAGCATTTTCATTCTTCTGTAGTATCAAAGCCCTGTACTTTTGCTGGAGTGCTCTCCAGTTAGGATATTGAATTAGATACTCTTCTCTGATACTCACTCTCATCTCTGAACTTGTTTCTGACCTGACTTGAACTTGAGCAAGGGTGTACAAATGGATGCCAAATTCAGACTAGTCACTATCTGTTCAGTTATTCAATTCTTCATTTGGACAACTAAACTATGCTATGTAGCAATCTGGTAGTATGCTACCTACTCTGTCCATCTGACCCTAGACCAAGAAGAACTGGTCTTAATAGTATATTCAAACTCTAACTTGCTACAAGTTTACCCATCTGACCCCAATCATTATGCCTACTATCACCTCATCCCATGCATGCACAGTGGTCACTGAAGAATCTTTGGTGAGTGCCCTGTGGCAAGCAGCCACCCTCAACACTCTTGCCAGTAATAGGTGAACCCCTGATGATGCCAATTCCTTCCAGGGATTCACTAGGCAATCCATCACCCCTATGGCCCCATGGCTCACCAAACTTACCCCTATCTGATCCACCCCTTGTTCATTGTCTTCATCATTATTCCCCCAACATGCTTGTGCTCCTGGTGAACCAAACCCTGGTGGTGACTACCCAGGGGATGATGATGGTCTCAGAGATGATCCAAGTGATGGCAACAACAATGGTCTTAACAACAACCTCTTCCTCAATGTTCCCAAAGAAAATCCCAAACTAACCATTGATCAAAGAACATGGGCCAACATGGCCAATGCATTAGACACTTGGGCAGCTTGAAGCACATGTGACACCACATTGTCCCAGTCAAAGGTTCAGGAATCTGACCAGTTCAATGGGACTGGCCCTAAGAGGCTTTGTGCTTTCCTCACACAGTGCAAGCTTAATTTCCAAGAAAAGCCAAAAGCTTTCCAAACAGATTGTGCCAAGGTTATGTTCATGCAGTCATACCTAAAGGGCATGGCCCTCAAATGATTTAAGCCAGACCTATTGGCTTCTGCAAACCCAGCCAATCAACCCCTATGGATGGACAACTGGCTTGAATTTGTCACCAAGCTCCAGTCCACATTTGGACCACACAACCCCATTGTCAATGCAGAACACCAACTCAACCATCTCCAGATGAAGACTCACAGAGTAAACTGCTATGTGGTTGGCTTCAATTGACTTGCATTGCAAGTTCAGGGCTATGGTGATGGTGCCTTATGCCATCACTTCTGTACTGGTCTCCCTGACTAAATCAAGGATGAGATAAGCCAAGTTGGAAAGGCTTGTGCTCTTGATGAACAGCTATAACCCAATTGAACAAACACACCTGTTTGCATAAGGCCCCTGAATTGTTGGAAGCTAAGCCAATGGCCTCCTCCAAGGCAAAAAAATGGTTAGCAGCTCACAGGATCCCACACAAGCTGAGAACTGTGTTGACTCCCACTGTGCTAAGGAGGCTAGACTCAACACATGTGCTCTTTCTGACCTGAATCTGCTTATGTTCTCTATTTCTATCTTGAACTCAGATCTCCCAAATTTCCTTGCATTAATAGACTCAGGTTCTACTCATTGCTTTGTAGACTCAACATTTGTGAATAACAATAACTTTCCCTGCTACTCTGTTTCCCCAATTATACTCCAACTATTCAGTGGTACAACCAATTTGGTCATAACCCATGCAACAGATCTCTCAATTCAACTTCTGTCTGGCAACACTACTCTGATGATATTTTATGTCACTCACTTGGACTCCATGTGCAAGCTCATATTCAGTCACAACTGGCTTGCCCAGCACAATCCATTGATTGATTGGATTTTAGGCAGTATTACATTCTGAATGACTTTGCAAAGAGTGCCAGCCCTGGTGCCTCCCTCTGATTCAGAATCCAAACCTCTGGTCCCCACCTCTAATTTGCCATCTGCCTCTGATCTGTGAGCACCACCTATCATGCTTATCAATGCTATGGCTTATGCTTGCACTTGTAAGCTTGAAGGATCTGTCCAGTTTACTCTCCACCTCTGACCACAGGAAGACACACAGCTTCATGCTGCTACTGTTACCAATCTATCTAAGGTCCCCAAATGCTATCATGAATTTGCCAATGTATTCAGTAAGGCCAAGGCTTCCACCCTTGTGCTTCATTGAGAATTTGATCTGAAGATCAACCTGGAGAAAGAAATCTCCCCACTGCTTGATACCTTGTATTCACTGTCCACTACTGAGCTTGAAGCTCTGCAAACATTCATTGATGAGAATCTCAGCACAGGTTTCATTCAGCCAACCTTGTTCCCTCACACTGCTCCTGTCCTCTTCATAAAAAAGAAGGATAGTTCACTTTGACTATGCATTGACTTCTGTGGCCTAAATAAAATATCCAAGAAGGATAGGTACCCATTACCCATAATCTCTGATCTACTTGACTCTCCAAGCTGTGCTAAGGTCTACACCAAAATTGATCTTTTGCATGCATACCATCTGGTTTGGATTGCCAAAGGAGATAAGTGGAAAACAGCCTTTTGTACTCACTATGGCTCCTATGAGTGGTTGGTGATGCAATTTGATCTCACTAATGCTCCAGCCACTTTCCAATGTTTTGTCAACTTGGTCTTTGTAGATATGCTTGACATCTCAGTGATAGTCTACCTTGATAACATCCTGATATACTCTAACAATATGGAAGATCACAAAAAGCATGTGAAAAAAGTGCTTAGAAGGCTTTGCAAACATAACCTCTATGCTAAACCTGAGAAGTGTGAATTCCATTCAAACTCAGACAAATATCTTGGATACTACCTCTCCCCAAAAGGCCTAACAATGTCCAAAGACAAGGTCCAAACCACCTGTGACTGGCCTGAACCTCACAAGGTAAAGAATGACCAGTCTTTCCTTGGCTTTATTAATTTCTATTGCAGGTTTATCTACAATTATTCTGACATTGTGATTCCCCTAACTTGGTTGATGCACAAGGATACCCCCTGGAACTTTTTCAAGGCTTGCTGAACAGCATTCAATCAGTTGAAGGAAGCTTTTACCACAGCCACTATCCTCACCCATTTCCAACCTGGTATGCCTATTACAGTAGAAACCAATGCCTCTGACTACATCACTGCAGATATTCTATCAGTCACTCAAGATGATGATGAGATCCATCTGATCACATTCTACTCATGCACCCTCTCTGTCTCTGAACTCAACTATGACACACATTATAAAAAGCTGTTGGCCATCTTCAAGGCCTTCCAAATGTGGCAACATTATCTCAAAGGTTCTCCAGATCCAATAGATGTTGTTACCAACCACAAGAATCTTGTTTATTTCTCTACATCCAAAGTCTTGACTTGATGGCAGGCTCACTGGTCCAAATATCTTTTGCAATTTAATCTGATCATTTGCTTCCATCCTGGAAAGCTTGGAGCTAAGCCTGATGCCCTAACTAGATAATGAGATGTCTATCCCAAAGAGGAGGGATAAGGCCTTCACCAGAGTCAACCCACAGAATCTTTGACCTGTTTTTACCTTTAAATAACTCTCATCTTCACTCCATGCAACATATCTAGAAGCTTCTGTCCTTTGGACTAGTGCCCTGATGGACATTAAACAGCTTCACAATGATATCCTCTCCAACCTACCCTCAGATCCCCTAGCTCAGATCCAACTCTCAGTCACAAATTACCCTAGGTGGAAAGTCAACAAAAATGGCTTCCTAAGACTAGATGGTCACATATATGTCTCTGAATCAAATGACCTATGCCTTTGTGTCCTTTGGTTCAAACACAACCACCCATTATCCAGCCACTTCAGCCAAAGCAAAACTCTCAAACTCATTTGGCATGAATATACATGGCCAGGTATTCTAACATATGTATGTCATCAACTCTGTGAAATCCTGCACTGCCTGCACCCATGTCAAAATCCCATGTCATAGACCATACAGAATGCTGAAACAGCTTCCAGTACCTGAATTGCCATGCAACTTGATCTCCATGGACTTCATCAAACAACTTCCCACATTGACTGGTTACATGGCAATTTTGATTGTAGACTGATTATCAAAACAAGCAGTCTTTATTCCAACTCATGATACCATCACATCCCTTGAACTTGCTCAATTCTTTCTTATTCATGTACTCTCTAAACATGGTGTACCAGCCCATATAACATTTGACTGAGGTACCAAATTTATCTTCCACTTCTGATCACTCAGAAAAGCCCTTCACATGAAGCTCCACTTCACTTCCAGGCATCACCCTGAAGGTGATGGGTAGATTGAATGAACTGATCAGATCCTTAACCAGTACCTCTGAGTATATTGCATCTACCAGCAAGACAACTGGTCAGACTTGTTACCATTGGCTGAATTCACCTACAACAATGCACCAAGTGGTACTAAAGGCATACCACCCTTCTTTGCCAATAAGGGCTATTGCCAACTGTTCATCCCAAACAAGACCTTACTTCAGCTTATGCCCAAGAGCTAGCAATTGACCTTGACTTCTTGCATAAGTACTTACATGAGGAAATGACTGCTGCTCAGAAAAGGTACAAAGGCACTGCAGATGCTAGAAGGTTTCCACCCCCTGATTTCAAGGTAGGCAATCAGGTCTATGTCAAGGCCAAGTATTTCTGATTCACTCAACCCTTGAAAAAACTCTCCAAAAAGAATCTCAGACCATTTCCAATCATTGCTCAAGTTGGTTCACTCTCATATATAATTCAGCTCTCTGATGCCATGCATTTGGTCCACCCCATATTCCATGTTTTTCAGCTTGAACCAGCCACACCAAACATGATACCAAATTGCATACAAGCACCACCACTGCCAGTTGGTGTCAACAGTGAAACTGAGTATGAAATATCTGAAATCCTTGACTCAAAGATAGATTGTTATTGACACAACTGTCTGCTGTTGCACTTGGTATGTTGGGCTAGTTATGAAGGAACCAATGAAGAAACCTCATGGTTAGTCATGACCAAACTCAGGAACATTTCAGAAGTAGTCACACACTTCCACAAGTTGTACCCACTAAAGCCAGGACCATTTGAAACTCTCTTGCAATGTTAGACAATGCAAGCATTCATACTATTTACATGCCCAAACAAAGTATGAACAACAAAAATATATACAAGTAACTACTTGCCTTCTCCTCCTTGACCCCTTTCCATTCAGCCTCTTTAGCCTCCTTCCTTGCCTTGTTCTCAGCCTCCCTCTGCACCTCCTCTGCTGCCTTCTAGACCCTCTCCTCTTCCTCCTTTCAAATCCATTCCTCCTCCTCTCAACACTTTGCTGCCTCCTCCACCCTCTTTCAAACACACTCATGGTACCTTCTCCCCTTCTCCTTGGCCTTGGTGACCAACCACTGTGTTGATGTCTTCTGACAAGTGCTCTTTGAGAGCCAAATTGGTAACCTTTGTCCAGTCAATAGGAATCATGAGAGCAGGGGAAATGGTGGATGAATGTGATTGACTGAACATAATCAGAAAAGTAAGAAGGACAGAAAGAATAGAGGCAGCATCACACAGCTTTGTGCTTATAAGTGTTTTGTGGTCATTGTTTGTCTCCAGAACAATGCTAAGTTTCAAATTGCCAACCATGCAAGTTTCCACAACTTCTAGATCTCAAGGGATTGGCCCTAAATGGGGGATACTGTCATGACCATGATGTTCCAGAAGCCTAGACATGGTCTCAGGTCATTTGGCTCTTTCTTGAATTATATAGAATGTTTCTGAATTGTTTAGAATATCTCCAAATATGTATGTTTGTTTCATTTCCAAATCAGTTTACTGAACATGCCCCTACATCTTGTTACCTCTAATTTGAGAAATATTGCCATCAGAGCATTAGGCTCCTTTAGGTTAGTCTTCATCTCAGACACTCAGTTATTTGTAGTTTCTCCTGTACCTTGGTCATACTCTTAGTCATTGTCTTAGTCATCTTTGTTGCACATTCAGTTTTCTAAATGTCCTAACTACATAGCATTTCCATTCTTCTGTAGTATAAAAGCCCTGTACTTTCACTGGAGTGCTCTCCAGTTTGGATATCAAATTAGATACTCTTCTCTGATACTCACTCTCATCTCTGAACTTGTTTCTGACCTGACTTGAACTTGAGCAAGGGTGTACAAGTGTACACTGAACTCAGACTAGTCACTATCCATTTGGTTATTCAATTCTTCATCCAGATAACCAAACTACACTACATAGTAATCTGGTGGTATGCTATCTACTCTTCTCATCTGACCCTAGAGCAAGAGAACCAGTCTTAACAGAGGGCATCAGGCTTAGCTCCTAGGCATCCAGGATAAAAGTGGATGACTAGAGTCACTTATGTGGCCAGTGTATAGATGAGACTGGTCTACTCCCCTGGCTCTGACTCCTCCTGGCAGAGCTCCATAGGGGTTGCTAAATGACTTGCAAGGATCCTACAGATGGCAGCCATCACAATTCTTGGAGCCATGAAATCCTTTGCTACAGACACCCTGAATGTCCACACCTTCCTTCCACCTACACCCATACTCTTCCAGAATGTGTTTCACTGCTCCATGCTGCTGAAATCCCACCCCCTTCACTTCAAGATACAGTGGATTGAAAAGCACAACATGTGACACCACCAGTTGGCACTTCACCACCTGATACACAACCTTACTGTGAAACCCTCCAGCATTAAGACCATCAGCCCTCACCCAACCAAACTGAGCATGACTCCCTCAATGTCCACCAATATAGCATCATCAAAAGAGAAAGCAGTAGAGGAGTTTCAGGGGCTCACCACTTGCATGTGGGTGTTCACTGATGGATCATGCACTGATGGAAAAGTAGGAGCAGCAGCAATTCTGTACATAGATGGCAAGTGGGTATGAGGTCTGAAGCTCCACCTAGGACCTGCAATGGACCATATGGTCTTTGAGGCAGAAATGGTAGGACTAATACTCATGGCACACCTCCTTGATACCACCCCACAGGCAACACTCTCAGTTACCATACTGATTGACAACCAAGCAGCCATCCAGGCCAGTGAGAGACCCACAGCCAAATCAGGCCACTACTTATGCCTCTACCTCCATAGTATACTAAGAAGGATCCACAGAGACCATAAAATGACATGCTGTGACATCACCATCCAATGGATCACCAGCCACAAAGATGTAATAGGAAATGAAGAAGCTGACAGAGAAGTGAAATGCACCACTAAGTCCAAACTCCAGTCCAGCCCAGCAGATGAGCTACCACAATGCCTATGCAAAAAACTACCAATAGGAATATCAGCCCTCAAACAAAAACAATGTGAAGAACTGATGAGCATATGGAAGAGGGAGTAGGAGAAATCAACCAGATGGTTGAGCAAATAGACTCATCTGCCTCATCCAAACACTTCATGAAAATGATCAGTTGCTTATCAAAAAACAGGGCAGGGGACTGTCTTCTAGTTACAAACTGGACACATCACACTGAACAAACACCTCCACCACCTGCAACAAAGTAACTCCCCAAACTGCCTTCAATGTGGTGATGCAACACCAGAAACTGTACACCATGTCCTCTTTGACTGCCCAAAATATGTAAGAAAGTGGCATGTCATGTGGAATACACTGGGACAAAAAGTGTTGTCAACAATGTATCTACTGTTAAAGAGTGAAGGGATAGAGGAGGTGCTAAGGTTTATGAAAGCCATGAACTGGTTGCAACATCTCAGTGGTGAGGTCCAAAATGACATATGTGACACAGGTTAACATGCAGGAAACAGGTTCAGATGTAAACCCAAAACACCATGAAGCTCCACTCCCTGGCCTGCACCAGCATGCCCTCAGCCCCCAACCTCAGACACAGAACCCCTCCCCTGTCAGCCCACCTCAACTCTCCCTCTTCTCCTCTCAGTAATCTCACTCTCCATCACTCTCACTCACTCTCACTCACACTCCCTCTCCACTACCCATATACACAAGGGCATCCATTTATCACACTGGTAAACCCTCATGCAGCATACCCCACAAAGAAACAACCTCACCACTGCTGCCTACATGCCTGTCTGTTACCATGACTGTGAACCACACACTTTACCCATGCCCCCTCTGTATTCACCTGTCCTGTCAATGGCAGCCAGGTACATGTTAGATCAGACTTTAAACAAAACCTGATGTAATACAAATAAACACTCCCCCTGTGTCAGGTGGTGCTGTTATGCTTTTTCCTTTTACTTACCATACAGGGACAGCCCCTATCCAACAGATGCTTCATGGACAAGTCTCTTGTCTACTCACAAATCCCTTATTATCCAACAGACTCTTTGAGGACATTCCATAGGCCCTACAGCCTTGTACTTATACATTTTCCCCTTCTTTTCACTTACCATACCATGTAACAGTCAGCCATCATGTGTTCAACACACTAACCCTACCTATGGACAGACAAGTCATATTGACTCCACCTTTTCTTTCTATTGTTCCTCTTTTATGAACTTAGCTTTGTATGCCTTGTATAGCACTACTTGTTGTTTCATGTTTATGTACTTCCATTGTCTTGAGTAGTATATAGAGTAGATGAAGATGTGGGATATTCCCCATCTTTTGTCTCCTTTGCAATCCATTCCTTTAATACTCTCAAGTACCCCACTAAGGACTCATTATTGATCTAAAGGCTCTGGCCCAAGGACTTGTGCTATGCAGGAGAGACCCTTGCAAAATCCTTGTAGGTGCTTAGTCAGCAGCCTAGGGTTAGGGTTAGCACATCAGTGTTGAAGGAGTTAAGCTCATCAATTTGCTAAGCCTTAACAGATGTGTTTAAAACAGCTGGCAGGAACAGATGGGGACTGCCAGAGGTCTACAACCTGACCAGCAGGGCATTCACACACCAGGGGGAAGTTTGGCCACAGGGGCCATAGCTTAACAAAACTACTATGGTATAGTGTAACATAGGGTTTATAATCCTGAAAACACTCTAATTGATTTATATATAAAAAAGTGGATGATGAGGTTAAATTGAGAGAGGAACCCCAACCAAGGTGCTTGACAATGAGTAAGGACCTTTGAGGAGAAGTAAGTGAGGTTTTTATGGTCTGTAATGACATTGACCAGCATAACAAAGCCCTTAAGGTAGTGTCACCAGTGCTTGAAGGCCTTGAAGATGGCTAGTAACCCCTTAACATGAACATCATAATTGAGCTCCAGTGCAGAGAAGGTTCAAGAGTAGAAAGCAACTGGATGTAATTCACCATCAGGGAATATGATGGAGAGAATTCCTGCAATGACATAGTTGAATTCATCTGTTTTCACAGTTAGAAGGGCATCCAGAGCCCAGTGAGTAAGAATAGGAGCAGAAGTGAAAGCCTTCTCAAGGAGGTCAAAAGTGGAGCAACAATCCTCAGAGAATTTTCAAGGATTGTTTTTCAAGTGAGTCTTGTCAAAGAGACAAAGATATCAGAGTAGTTGTGTATGAAATGATGGTAGAAATTGACAAATTCAAGGAAGGACTGAATGTCCTTGACATTTATAGGCTTAGGCTGGCCAGTAATGTCTTGGACCTTTTCTGGAGTCATGGATAAGCCATCAGGGGAGAGACAAAAACCAAGGTACTCTGGAGGTGATATGGAACTCACATTTTTCAGGTTGAGCATAGAGGCCATGCTTGCAGAGGTGTCAGAGGACTTCATGTAACAACTTTGCCACACGTACATTTTCCTCTCCGTTACGATTTCTCACCATACTATACAACAGACACTTTGTGGACTATGTAGGTTTCCCCCTTTACCTTTTCTCTTTTGTTTTACTATATGATTGTAATGGGAATCCACCCTTCACACTTTTCTGGCAGATTACCCCTGTCTTGTCATGTGATTGTGATGCATTGCATCATGGGCATCATTTATTCGCCCAAAGGGCTTTCCCCTCATGTATCTCTTTGTATGGAACTGACCTATCATGTCGTCTCGCTGTTTGTACCATACAGAGCATACTATGATCGCAGTCTGCAGTACTTATGCGTATGGACACACCCTGTAGTATATACAGGCAAGGGTGATAGATGGAATCTCCATCTTTTGTCCCCTTTGCAATTCGTTCCTCTCAGCTTACTTGTATCCACTTGTGAATGACAAGTTTCCCAGAGGCTCTGGACCAAGGGTTCTCAGTCACTTTCCTCTAGCCAATGAACCTTGAGCAACGTGGGTGTGTCCCGGCTAAGGTTAGGGTTAGTGTAAGCGCTGGTTCTGAAGGCATTCATGGCTCGCGCCGTAACAGAGGATGAAAGATATCCTCTTTGATGTCACCATCCTCCTACAGTGACCCTCTGATGTCCTCCTATGTCAGTCAACACTCTACGGCCCTCCCGCCATACGTTCAACCCCTGTCGGCCTTGTGCCACAGTATAGCCCCTATACCGGCTTAAGGTGTAGTTATCATTTACAAGTCTATATACTTCTAGTGCTACTTACCCGCACGGGCTGTATGCACTAGTCACCCTCTTCCTAGCCCACCATGGTTAGAAAGTACTTTGTCAGGTCAAGCTCTTCCTCCAGAAAGTTCTGACCCCCTGTTCCTAGGTGAACAAGTCACCTGTCCAAAGGCTTCAGTCTAGGACTTTCAGTCCCCTTGCCACCACTCTCACAAGGAGTGGCAGACGACTCTACCTCCGAACCACACGTCCCTGGAGTTTTCCTTGCAGGAACGTCTTCCCCTATCCAAATAGACATCAACCCAGTCATCCAATCAGATTTCTCCTCTTACCAAGATCCAAAGGAACCCGACTCAGATAATGACTCTTTAGAAACACCAGTAGTTGATCCACTGTCACACTCAATCATCTCAGACATCCCAATCCTGGATCTCAAACAACAAGTGATGGCTGACCAATTAGCAGAGGCCCTCAGGGGCAACACCATCGAAGACCCATTCATCAGGCAAAGGCCATCTCCAGCCAAAATTGTATACTGGTATCGAACCCAGGTATCAGCAGCTGCCAAGAAGGGTAAAGGCCGTGCTCAAGGACCAGGAGTGGGTGGTCACGACTCTAAGAGCAACGGTAAGGCCAAGGGCAGAGAACTGGGCATGAATAAGCCGGCCATATTTGACAGCAACCACCAAGCTTACTCTGGGTGGATTACTGCTGTGAAGGTATACCTTGGAATGAACTCACATATCTATGATACAGACGAGAAATGAATAGGCTTTGTCCTTTCATTTATGAACAAGGGATCAGCCCTGTCGTTTAAACAATTGTACATCACAAATGCCACCACCGAGGACTTTGGCATCCACTTCTACGACACCTTCATGGAGTTTGAGAAGAAGATGGAAGGCTGTTTCCAGATAGGTGACATCAAAGCAATGGCATTAATAATGCTGTCGAGCATACAACAAGGGAAGCATTCTCTTGATGAGTATATTACTAACTTCGAGAATCTGCTTACTCAGGCCAGTCTACTTGAGGACAACGCAGCCGCTGCAACCTTCTTTGGCAAAGGTTTGCACCCGTCAATTAGCCGAAGAATACTAGGACTGGGTCTCATCCTGTCCATGGTCTCCAAATGGAAGGAGGCATCAACACAAGTAAGGGCATCACTAGCAATGCTATGGATGTATGAGGGAAAGGCATCTGACTCTGACAAGAACTTCCTATGGAAGAACGAAGGCTACAATGCCAAACCAACCCACTATGCACCTAGGAAGGACCCAAACACAATGGATGTGGACACGGCTACCAAGGATGGTAGCAGAAACGACAACAATGGACACCGGCAGAAGGACACAAGGGTATGTTACAATTGCAACAAAGAAGGACATATCGCCAAGAACTGCCGGGCACCCAAAAAGGATAGAGGAGCAAGGATTGAGGAAATAAAGAAGGAGTTGGTGCATCTAGAAAGTGAGGATGCACCCCCTTCACCTTCCAGTGCGTCCTCTAAGGATTTTTAGTGGGGCAAGCTTCTGCTACAGCTCAAGCCCCTTGTACTAATAACAATTGTACACTAAGAATAGGAATTGTCAAAGCTGATGTATGAAGCACTTCTTACAAATATAAAGACAATTTATGTGTTTCATCAATCAATGGATCAGCCTATTTAGTGGAATGTGGCAATGTTCTGGTCAAAACTTTAATCAACTCTGGAGCAGAAACAAATATCATCAACAGAAGGGTCATCGACAAGCATTACCTGTCCGAATGGAGAATAGAGCATGCATGGAATCTCTGAAGCATAACAGGAAAAACAAACCAAATGATCGACACAGTCATGACTTTCGTCATGAAGATCTGGGGCAAGGAGATGTGGATCAGAGCTTATGTAGCCACTATGGGTAATGGAGAAGGGCTCCTCTTGGGGATGCCCTGGTTAAAGGAACATAACCTGATCATCAATTGGCTAACGCAAAAGCTAATCTCTTGGGGTCCCATAGAACCGGTACAACCAAAGATCACTTGGACTTCGATCTCAATGGAACTTGAAACTGCAGCAAAAAAGCAAGAGGTGATGCTCCCAGAAGAGTATCAAGACTACGAAGAAGTCTTTTCTGAAAACGACATCCCGCTCCTGGAACATTGGCCATTCCTAGATCACAAGATCAAGTTAAAGGAAGGGTTTGTGCCCAAGAAAGGAAAAATTTATAAGCTAACACTGGATCAATTGACAGAGCTTGATAAATTTTTAGACGAGAATTTAGCTTGCAGAGAAATCCAACCCTCAAAGTCACCGCAAGCCACCCCTGTCTTCTTCATGGGGAAAAAGGATGGTAAACAATGACTAATTCAGGATTACAGGTACCTGAACAAACATACAGTATTGGACTCATACCCACTCCCAGACATCAAGGAGTTACTTGATGAACTAGCCAGCTCAAAGTATTTCGCTAAGTTTGACATCCAGTGGGGGTTCACCAATATCCATATCAAGGAAGGTGATGAGTGGAAAGGAGCGTTTGTAACACCCCAAGGGCTTTTCGAGCCCCTGGTAATGTTTTTTGGACAAATGAACTCACCCCCTACCTTTCAGCAGTACATGAATACTAAATTTGGTCCTATGATCCACAGCCAAAAATGCGTCATATTCATGGACGACGCAACAATCCACGGAAGAACAAAAGAAGAACTACAACAACATGTCAAAGAGTTCTTGGAGATTGCAAAGAAAGAAAACCTTTGCCTCAAACTCTCAAAGTGTATGTTCCAAACAGAAGAACTCAATTTCCTCGGATATATCATAAAAGAAGGTTCCTACGAACCTTCCCCAGTGAAAACAGAAGCGGTTTGGAATTGGAAGGTTCCTAGTACACTGAAGGAAGTGCAAAGCTTTTTAGGTTTTTGTAACTTCTATCACATGTTCATGCAGGGTTTCTCCCAGATCACTCACCCCCTGCACAATCTCAGC